>OV281301.1:0-2500000 GCA_923062465.1 Acleris sparsana | reverse complement strand
TCCCCCGAAATTGAACCTAACTAAAAAAAAAATATACTTTGCTGATGATATTCCTTATGCGGGAAAATTCCCGGGAATATTCTCAGGAATATTACCACACAAAGGGAACATAGGGGAATTTTGAAAGTGTATAGGTTCACATATTGTGTGATTGAGGATTATATATCAAAACGTTATTCATTGAACTATTTACAGTCATTGAATGGTGTAACTCACTTGCGAAAGTAAATTCCCAATGTTCCCGGGAACATTCCCAATATTTCCGGGGTATATTCCCAATGTTCTCAGGAATATTCCCATAATTGCTAGGAAAGTTGAATAATAGTAGATTATACACCGAGGGGATAAAGCACAGTTTTATGTCACGGGCGCGATATTGAGTCCTGAACGTAACGAAGGACTCCAGATTTAACTCCCGAGCGCAGCGAGGGTGTTACGAGTTAATTCCCGAGCGAAGCGAGGGAATTAAGAAGAGTCCTGAGCGCAGTGAGGGGTTCAAGCGCGCCCAAGACGAAAACAGCTTTATCCCCGAGGAGTGTACTCTACTTTTCTCACCTTTTGCGAGACAATAAAAAAGCGAGTGTACTAAAAACAGCGTTTTATTATAGTAAATTAAAATTAAAAGTGAAAATTGATTTAATGGACTCCGGAGTTAAATCACTTTCGTCACTCGACATTTTAACAGATGTTTTCTTCAATTTTGATATATTTATTTAAAACTTTGCAGTTATCACCAATGTATTTTATTGCAGCGTCTTACAATACTCGCGGCTTTTGTTTAATTTCAAATGTGTTCCATTCAGCTTGCCGTGGCCAGCTCGATTTTAGAAAATGATCGATTTTCAAATTAGGTTCGACGCGGCGGTGGTGGCGGCGGCGCCGCGCCCGGCCTTCGAGTATTAGTTGATCTTTTATTACGAAATTAGACTTTAAGGCCATTGTAATAAGAACTATGAAAAGTGAAAATATTACAACCCAGCGGGTTATAATGAGATTCAGTACAACATTACACCCCGGCTAAAGCCAAGGGCTTTAATGACTTGGTTTGCGTAAGGTTTGCATGATATGTAATTTGGCATTGTCGAGCAGGTGGTGTGAAAATATTTTTTTGCAAAGTATTTTTTTTATTAGCAATAACTATACAAATCATCACAGTTTCATTAAAAATCACAGTAAATCATGTACTTTGGTTTTTGCAGTACTTATTACGACATAAATACTAGGACGAATCTGACAATTTTTTATGCATTCGTACAGCACCGTTAAAAAAAGACTATGATAAAAAAACACGAGGTTTTTAGCAAGTCATTTAATTCTGCTTAATACTTCATTATTAACTAAGTTTAATAAAAAAAAAATGACCAATCTGTATTGCAATATTCCCCTGTTTTGGGAACATTCCTGGGAATAAAGAATATTCCCCATAGGAAAATTCCCATTCCCGGGAATATTCCCACGGCACATCACTGTGCACATCTCTGTTTGGGTCATCATCGTCAGGATCATCAATTTCAACTCAATCGGTCCAGTAGTGTCGGAGCAAATTGGCTGTGACAGACGGACGAGTGATCCCATAAGGGTTCCGTTTTTTAAATTTTTGTACGGAACCTTAAAAACAGACTTGGATTTCTTATAAATATGGAAGATGCCTACTACACGTTTTCAATCTCCAATGATCTGTCGGTGAGCCATTAAGAATCGATCAACACCTGCGAGTATGTGCCGAGCTGTGCCCCGTTGACGATGGCTGCGCGCGTGACGGTCGCCGACGCACCGCGCAGGAGGACGGCCGGGCCCTCCTCACTCACCATCCTACCAAACAATACATTCATGGGTGATACACACTCGAAAAATACATACATACATGGTGGTGGTGGTGGTAGCTATTCAAAAAATGAATGATTGAAGCTGAGGAAAAAAATCCATGCATATTCCCTATTGCAAACCTTGCAGCCTTGCGACCCACCTGCCCAGCGCGTTGAACACGTTCTTGTAGTTCCGGCGCTGGTCGGGCGGGAGCCGGCCGTCGGCCGTCATGCGTATGAGCGCCACCTCGGCGGGGTTCCCGATCAGAGCCCCGATGCCGCCCGCCGTCACGCCGGTCAACAGCTTCCCCGCAAAACTCGGCGTTCCGTAAGCTCTGTTCAACATTATTAAATACGATCTACGGCCAGTTTACGTCAATCCAATTAAAAGCCTCGGTACCAGATCAGCACCGCCTCGACTCAATTTGAAACATTTAAAAGTGAGCTTTGATTTGTGGCATTTTATTTAGTACGGTACATTTCGCAGTGGACGACGCGACGCCCGCGCCTGCCTATTGTTTCAGATGCGACCCCACCGCTGCTTAAAATACGGAGACGGTACGGAATCGCAGTGACGCATCGCATCCGTACCGTTTTTATCGCATGCCCTCTACACTGCTGCTTAAAATACGGTGTCGATGCGTAAACAAAAGACGGGATCATAGAAACAACATGGCGCCGTTAATGACGCACCTTACGGTGCAACGGTGTGGAGCGCATGCGTTAAAAACGGTACGGACACGATGCGTCACTGCGATTCCGTACCGTACCGATTTTTTAAGGCATTGTTGTGGGCGTACCTTTATTTGACTTGTAAAATTGTATCGTACTAACAAAGATTATCTCACTTTTTAACTTTGAGCTCAGGCGGTGGGGGCCTGCCGGCCTATTGCCTAACGCACTCGCAATTGCTATCGACTTCAAAGTGGAACAATTAATAGGAATTATTTTCATTTTCAAAGAAGACTCCTTCGGACTGTCAAAATGAAAACAATTGCGATTGCGAGTTCGAAATAAGCCTTTTAAACAAATCGCGTCACTGGTAGATGACGTGATACATAAAGTTCACGTCATCTACCAGTGACGCGATTTGTTAAAAACGAAACGAATAGAAACGCTAGTTAGCGTAATGCATTTTGGCAGGGCCCTCTGGTGCCGGGGCGTTGTAATAACCATTAATCTATGTTACACATAAAGTCAAACAAGGGCAACACTCACGCGGTGTATAAATCTGTAATGTAGTTGAAACTGCCGAGCCGGCCTGTGGTGTAGGTGGCCTGCCGGAACAGCGCCGCGGAGAGCCCCGCGTACAGGCCGGTAACCCCGCTCTTTTGGATCACCTGACGACGCACTATACAGGGTGAGTAATCCAGATGGGTCACTATAAGGGTCAGGGCAATTTGTTTCAAATAGGTATGATAAAACACGCGACATCAGGTTCTGTCAAGAGAAGACAGCGATGTACGGTACATCCTCTGTTCATGCAGACCTCTAATGCGCAAGAGAAGTATCTTCCTAGGTCAACATGTAAGTACATGAGTTTTTTTTGTAGCTGGGAAAACACAGTTTTTATGTGGGCCGCCGATCGAGAGCGGCCAGAATACCCTCTAAAAATAATCAGCCGATGGTAATAGGTCGTTCTGTGAACAAGGCTATTTCGCGTAAGCTCCGATAGCACAATTTTATTATGATTTTTAAGAATACATCGTAAACAAGTTTTTATTTCAAATGTTTCGCAGAAGGAGGAATCATTTTAATCGTAATCCACACATACATGTAAATTCTAAATCATTTGTACTTAAAACATGTATTTTACAATATTTTTTTATGTATTAAGAATAAACTTGATATCAACACAATGCTCAATATAATTTTATTTTATGTAAGAACACGAAAAAACGTATGACGAGAGAATGACCCCTTTGCGTCTTTCATGGAGCTGCCACGCGATCACCGACTAGCGAGTTCGGATGTGTCACAGACACCTACGACTCCAGCCCCCTATCAACATATTGACAATGATAAGTGCCAGGTTAAAATTTGCTGTAAAATGCGAAGTTACACAAGCTTTCACAGCATCGGTGGGATTCATATCAGCTTCGCCGTGTACACTGATTTGTCACTTTGGTTTTGTTGGAACACCGTCAATCCTCACCTCCTTAGCCATCGTGATCGCGGTCACGTTCTTGCCGGTGGGACCGAGAAGCTGCAGCCTGGTCTTCACCAGATCCATGGGCTGTACGATGCATATAGCCAACATTCTGAAATATTTACATCTGAATAAAACCACTTACCAACAAAAGGTACATGTACAGTCAAGGGCATTGATATCTATACAGCCATCGCGTCAAATATATGTATACACGGACCTTATTGCCGCAGTGCATAAAGGTGTATAGATATTTTTGACGTCTTGGGAACGTATATATATTTATCACTGCAAACGCAGGACAGCTAAATGCACATAATATTATAGGTGAAAAACTTAAGTAGACCTCTTGCATGTAGTTGTGTACAAAACAAATATGGAATATACGTCGAATTTCAAATATATAATGTCGAACGGTCTATACAGATGTTTTTTACCTACTTATACTTAATAATATTGTTTGTCGAATGCTTCTTTTAAAAATACTTTTATTACTAACAGCCCCAAATTACAGTTGGCTTGGTATAAAATGCCGCCTAAATACAAGATATAATAAAACATTAATAACTGGGGCACAACCACATATAGATTTAAATCCTTGGCAAATAGGCCAATAGAGGTATTTGTTTGTATATTTTGTAATATATAAAGTCAACAGGGACCAAATCAATCGCGTTGATGGAGAAGGTCCTAGAACAGCGACCGCGGACCGAAAAGCAAAATAAAAAGTGTGTGTGTGTAGTGTTGTGTGTTGGTAGGCCTCCCTGAAATCGACGACGATCTGGTAAATATTGAGGGAAACCTATGGATGCGGATAGCACCAAGTCATCGTGAGATTCTTGGGGTTGGCTTATGTCCAGCAGTGGGCGTCATTCAGCTGATACGATGATTGTTAAAGATATTCATCTCGTTGTTTTTTTTGTGACTAGTATATATCTACAAACAATATATAGTGACTTATCAAATGTTATGTTACAAAATTATCTTATAGGTAATGCATATATTTAACAGCAACAACTTACACTGAGGAGCCTGTTGAGCGCAGCAATTTTGGGACAGAGGAGGGCAGAAGCTATTGGGGTACGCACATAATATAAAATTCACTTCTCATGCTCTTAAAATGCTAGGTACTTAAATCTTTGCGAATCGGGACTAAAGCTCCTTATTAATCTCTAGGGATTTAAGGTTTTTTTTTAAATTTACTTTGGAAACCCCTACACAACCAATAACGGTGTTTGTGAATGGAGGATTATCGCCATTTTCAGTGATTGTGTATGGACCATATTTTTGGGTGTCGAAATAACCTCAAAATGACAACTGTGCAAATACTTATATTTAAAAAAAGGATTTAATTTCGTGAAACACGATTAATTATTACGAATATGAATCTATTTAATCATATTAAGGCCGAACTCTTTTATTATGCGTGGTCCAATAAAATTGTTAGTTTTAATTGTTAGAAACTTTTTTATAATAAATGATGTAATTTTGTTTAGAACGTCGTTCTTTTCCTCGTATTCAAAGTGAAAAGTAGAGTGTATAACGCGAGACTAAACAACCATAATGACACTCGAACTACAGCCACCCTCGCTCGCAAGCTCGCTCGCGTGGCTAAACATCTCGTGTCATTATGGCTTGTTTTAGTCCCTTGTTGAACAATCTACTATTAAAGTCAGGATATGCTTTAATATTATAATTAAAAATCTACACGTGCTAATATAGATATCGTTAATGGTATTAGAATTCCACCTATAACGTAACCGAACCGGGAAAACAATTCTATTATTAGTAACGCTTATGCGACAAACTATGTTACAACAATTAGACGTGGAAAGCAGGAAAGCAGGTTTATCGATGAACCCAACGAAAACCAAAGTAATGACGAATGCCGTAAAAGAAAATATCGTAGTAGGACAAGACATCATAGAATACGTAGATGAATATATATACTTGGGGCAACTTATTTCAATAAAGGACCAGTATACTAAAGAAATAGATAGAAGAATATCCAACACTTGGAAAAGGTACTGGTCTCTTAAAGAAATAGTTAAAAACGAGACAATTCCCATGGTAATAAAAAGCAAATTGTATAACACATGTATTCTACCATGTCTTACTTATGGCTGTCAAACTTGGCCTGCGACGAGCATAAACAATCATAAATTAGTGGTTTGTCAACGCAACATGGAAAGAAGCATGCTTAACATAAGACTACGGGATCGATGGACAACTTCAAAAATAAGGAAAAAAACAAAGGTCAACGACGTGTTACAAAAAATAAGGAAACTTAAATGGAACTGGACTGGACATATAATGAGGACCAACAAAGAAAAATGGACTAAGGATGTAATAGAGTGGTATCCGAGGAACGGGAAAAGACAGCGAGGAGGTCAAATCAGAAGATGGGAGGACGATCTACCAAAAGGATGGAGAAGATCTACCAAGGATAGAGAGACGTGGAAACAATTGGGGGAGGCCTATGTCGACAGACAACCTGACCAAAGACGTGGTTGCTAATATATTTACTATTTAGATTTTAGATTTATAAATTAGATTTTAAATTAAGTATACTACTGTTTTGTAAGAACAGCATGTAAGTTCATAAGATCAGTGAATAAAGGCTTTTATTATTATTTCATAGATATTTATTTAATTTTCTATAAATTAGGTTTTTTATAATAAACATTCAAATATAAAAGTAAAATAACAATACTAATACAAAAAATATACATTATAAAAAACCTAACCTACGGGTGCCGCCGGCAGCGGGGCAGGGCTCAAGCTACCGGTGGTTAGGGCTGCAGAGAGAGGAACCTCCTCACAATGCGTGCCGTGTCGAGGAGTACTGCCTTCTGTATCTGGCCCTTGATCCAGCCATCTAGCGAGAGTCTCTTGAGGTGTTGGTCGAGACTCTTCGCTATAAGACCGTTGGCCGAAACAACTATCGGGACAATGATCGTCGAGTCAACATCCCACATGGCGGTCACCTCGTGAGCCAAGTCAAGGTACTTGCTGAGCTTGTCCTTCTCGGCCTTCACGAGGTTCTCGTCATGCGGGATGGTGACGTCGACGAGCACTGCCCGGCGTTGAGATCGATCTGCCAACACGATATCAGGCTTATTGGCGACAATAGTCCTGTCCGTGATGACAGATCGATCCCAATAGAGCGTAGCACGACCATTTTCGAGAACTGGCGCCGGTGTGTACTTATAGTTCGGCACTTCAGAATCAACAAGATCATATTGAAGGGCAAGTTGTTGATGGATGATCCTGGCCACGAGGTTATGTCTGTGCAAGTACTCACCGTTGGCCAAATGCGAACAACCGGAAATTATATGTCTGAGGGACTCGCCGGGGCAACGGCACGCTCGACAAATGTCAACCGTGCCATCCCTCAGAATATACTTCCGGTAATTGTTCGTCATTATTATTATTATTTGTATGTCTTATTATTATTATTATTATTTAACGCTTATGCGTCTGCTCTTTGAATACATATATTGAAAAACTTTATTTTATTATCTTGAAACTGTTAAAGGTAAATTTTACACGATTACAAACCAATCAGTAGGTATAATTTGATTTTTCAAACGACCCCTTTATCGCATGTTTTTGGTTGAATCTTCGAAACCCTGCGATTTTTAACGATGATTTGGATTCAATAGTTGAGTATTTATACTTCATAACATAACATAATCCTGGTAAACTATTTTTTTTAATTAATGTTGTTTAAAGTGAACAGCAATTATTTGAATTTAACGCTGACATCAAGGCGCGGGAAAACTCTCCATCCTACGTTTTTCGCGCGGAAACATATAAAGCCATCCCTTTTCATTATTGTGTGGGCGTGGCAGCATAATGTTGCATCTTAAAACAAAGTGGAATAGAGCCCAGTACTTACCCGCTAAGCCCGCCAAATAGAAACCGCATTGCGGGAGGTATTTTCACTTTTGGTGGTGGGTCCGTCCCCCCCATATTGCTTCAGAAACCTGCAAAGCTTGCGTTGCTTTTCGATACGGAGTTGTTTTCTTCCTTCTCTTCTGAACTATTTCATTCTTCATAAAATCAGTCTGATACGTGCTATTATTTATGTGTGGCTTCAAGCAATATAGCAATATAGGCATATATTGCTAAAATGCACCAAGAATGCACCATTTATTTTGGTTTTGTTTAAATGGCGACGACGGTTTAGATTTTAGTATGACAGGTGACTTCTGCATCCCGGTATACCATAGTTTTGTTTTTTCTTTGTCGCGCGGCGACTTCAACGGCTGCTACCGCGGGGATATGGCGTTTCCACAATGAAGTGATTTCGCCAGTGTCAGTGCCAGTGTGTAGATATAAGTATAAACTGTAATTCTATGGAACTTGCTAACTATGTAAACAAGCCGCCATACTAAAATTGACATTAGATGTCAATTTCAATATATTGTTTGTTTACATAGTTAGCAAGTTCCATAGAATTACAGTTTAAATCAATATAGCAATAAAACACAATCTAATCTTCTATAGGAAGATTGGGGGCAACGTTGTACGGTGATATGTAGGACAGAGGTCAAGATAGTTTTAACCTCTAAACCACGGCGAGTCCACTTGAAAAGAGAAGTAAGATGCCAGTTACACGAAATAAGGCCAAATCTTTTATCACTGTGCAAAACAAAGGCATAAAAAGTCTAACAGAAAAGAATTTTGAACACCTAAATACACAAAAATACAAAACTAAAACAAATTACTTACACATCCGCCATATTTTGACATTGCAAATGGCCTCCCTCCAGTGTACAATACTAGTCTGTTTTGCATGACTTTTATAATCACAAATTATTAAGGTATGTCTTTTATGATGCCAAATGCTATTGTATACTGGGATACTATTGATTACAGGAATGCACAGGAATAATAGATTGTGATAAATTGTAGTCTCGATGGCACAATAAAACAAAATTGATTATGTCCTCTATTATGCGTTCAAAACCCGTTGGCAATGACCAGCATTACTGTGGTAGTAGGTAGGTAGGCATAATGATCTGTGGTCTATGTTCTAGAGCTATGGCAATCAAATCAGAACTGGCAAATCACGATATAACTGAACGCATTCTATAATAAATTTTCGCTGTGTACTTTTCACCATAGTATTTATCCATCATCATCATCATCATCACCATCATCATCACCACCACCACCACCACCACCACCACCACCACCATCATCATCATCATCATCATCATCATCATCATGATCATCATCAACATCATCATCATCATCATCAGCCCATCCCATTGCACGAGCACGGTTCGTGGGCACTCTCATCCATCTCTTGCCAGAAACTTCTCTAGGCTCCGCCTAGTCTGAGGGCGTCCTACACTACGTTTGCCAATTCGCGGTCTCTGCTCAAGAATACGATAACTCCAGTGATTATCGGTTCTGCGGCACAAATGATCGGCCCACTGCCAGTTCAAGCTGCTAATTCGATGGGCTACGTCAATAACCTTAGTTTTCTGTCAGATTACCTCATTCCGGATCCGATCCTTCAGAGAAACTCCCAACATAGCCCTCTAGATAGCTTTCTGAGCGACTTTAAATTTGTGAACCAGCCCTATCGTAGGTGTCCACGTTTAGGCTCCGTATGTCATGACAGGTAGGACATACTGATTGAAGACTTTCGTCTTAAGGCTCTGTTGAATAGTATTTATTTGTCGGACATTATTTATTTCGAATAGTAGAGTACAAGTTGTTTTGAGAGGATCATTGAATACCACAGGTTAAAAAATATTGAGCAATTGCCAAGCATTTTATCACTTCTACCTAAGACTACCACAGACTACACAATCAAAATCTGTCAAACTTCTCTATTATTATTATTTACTGGCAATATCGAGCTACCAACTTTTATAAAATGATTGGGCAATTAGTGTGATTGCACAAATACATTGATCATCTGTGGGGTGCCTAGTTCTATCAAAATCTCATGACAAAAAAAGTTAAAAGAGATTTTCATATGGCAATGTTGTCTTACGACTGTCAATTTAAATTTTACCGCTTGTCGAGGAGGCCATTTGCAACCTTTAAAGATGGCGGATGTGTAATTTGTTTTAGTTTTGTATTTTTGTGTATTTAGGTGTTCAAAGTTGCACAGTGATAGAAGACTTGGACTTATTTCGTGGATCTGGCATTTTACTTCTCGTTTCGTTTTTGCGGGTGGTAGGACCTTGTGCAGGGTCCGTCCGGATCGCTACCACCATCTTATCCATTAACCTACCGCCAAACAGCAGCAGTATTTACATTGTTATGTTCCGGTTTGGGGATAAGACAGCCGGTGTAATGACTAGCATAGAGGCATTCCATCTTAGTCCTCAGGGTTGGCAACGCATTTGCAGTCTTAGGGTTGCAGTCTTGTGAATGCGAATGTCTATGGGTCACAGTTTCCCAAGGACCTTTTACTAAAGCAGGACTGAGTACTGTTAACCAAAATTCGGTCCGAGTAGGATGTCAAGCACAGAGGCTGTTTATCTCTTTCTAATGTGGTGACCATGATTTTGTAGTAACGTGGAACAAAAAACTATATTTATTTGTATGAAGCAATTTTCACACCATGTAATGAATGCTCGATTATTTAGCTGTACTAGTAGGTTAATGAAATTGTTGAAAACAAAACAAGCCTTTGCCTGCGATTTCGTTCGCGTAGGTACATTCTACATAATTCTATAGTAATATTTGTTTTGAAAGGAGGAAATATTTGTTTTGTCTTGGATAACCTGTCAAACTACTAGTCTAATCATTTTAAAATTTGCTTTACCATTACAAAGCTATATTTAAAGGGGTCTGTACCTACCTACATACTACACAGACGAAGCCGCCGGATATAAACTGTAATTCTATGGAACTTGCTAACTATGTAAACAAGCTGCCATACTAAAATTGACATTAGATGTCAATTTCAATATATTGTTTGTTTACATAGTTAGCATAGTTAACAAGCCGCCATACTAAAATTGACATTAGATGTCAATTTCAATATATTGTTTGTTTATACAGGGTTATTGGTAAGTCGACCTATTCCCGTTAGGAGGTGATAGGGGTGACTATTTGCGATAATTTTGACCCCCATATGCATTATGCAAAAGTGAACCATTTTTGAGTTACCACAATTTTTAGTTTTTTTTAAAATTAGTCGGAAATTCAACTTGAAAAATTTATTACAAAAAAAGTATCAATTTAAATCTTTTTTTTTCTTCTGATGTACTTAAACGATTAAACACTGGTTATTTCTCAATATTAAAACAATAATTATCGGCCCAAATTTAAAAAAGCGTGACGGAATACGAAATTTTTTCAATATTTTTTGCGATCGCTTTCCACTAAAATGCCTTAAAAACAAAAAAAAACGTTATGAAACTTGGCTTGCAGATTATTTTAAAAACTTAACTGGTTTCTTGGCTCTCCAAAAATGCATAACAAGTAGGAAATTATTTGAAAAAAAACTGAAAAAAAACTCATCACAAAGGAAGCGGGCGGAATCTAAAGTCAAAATAGTTTTCAAATAATTTCCTACTTGTTATGCATTTTTGGAGAGCCAAGAAACCAGTTAAGTTTTTAAAATAATCTGCAAGCCAAGTTTCATAACGTTTTTTTTGTTTTTAAGGCATTTTAGTGGAAAGCGATCGCAAAAAATATTGAAAAAATTTCGTATTCCGTCTCGCTTTTTTAAATTTGGGCCAATAATTATTGTTTTAATATTGAGAAATAACCAGTGTTTAATCGTTTTTGTAAATCATAAGAAAAAAAAAGATTTATATTGACACTTTTTTTGTAATAAATTTTTCAAGTTGAATTTCCGACTAATTTAAAAAAAAACTAAAAATCGCGATAACTCAAAAATGGTTCACTTTTGCATAATGCATATGGGGGTCAAAATTATCGCAAATAGTCACCCCTATCACCTCCTAACGGGAATAGGTCGACTTACCAATAACCCTGTATAGTTAGCAAGTTCCATAGAATTACAGTTTAGTTTGGGTTATGTCTTTGTAATCCGGTTCAAGCCGTTTTTATGGAATCGAATATAAATAATCCTAAAAATCTGAAATTTATTTATTTATGAAATATTCTTAAATAAATTTGAATTGGCTAATGTCTTTATCAGCTGTAACTCATGTGGTTCTTCGTTACATTCATCTGGGTGAGGCGAGTCAAACAAATTATGAAGTTTTGTAAGAAATAATTGTTTTAAATACACCAAAACATTCAACCACATTTGATTAACTTTTTCATCCTTCGGAAAACTGCCAATGAAATGAAATCACATCATTAATTTTTTTCTTGCTTATGACAATGTACCGATCAGAAACCCTACCCACAAGCAAGGTCACCCTACTTGTAAAAATCCAAAATCTCTTTTTATCGGCTTAAACCTGTGAAACGATATCCCACAGCCAACATAGGATTCACTTTTACAAAATTGTATGCAACATGTTTTCACCATTTTGTACTCTTTTAAAACTAAGATTCGTTAAATGAAATTTCAATATGAAAACCGAGCCGCCATGATATGATTGATCATGATTGATACACTCAATGGGTTGACAGCCTAATCAAAAGCAATACTTCCAAGTAGGTTTAAATCGTCACATTTTTAAGTTTATGGGGTAAAAACCTATTACTATAAGAATTTAATTTATACAAATAACATAAGCTTTAAGATACGATTCACATTTAATAAATTGTCTAAAACAGTAATTTTAATTTTCTACTAAATGCCGAAATTTTATCGCATGGCAAGTGTTAGAAAGGGACAAACTCCTCCGTTGTATCTATGCCGCTCGTACCGGTTTTTGCTCCTGTAAAGCTAGCAGCCCAAATTATGTCTTAAATCTATAATATAAGGTTTGTTTTAGCAAAACAGTTTTTGGTTAGTCATCAGTCCTGCTTTAGTAAAAGGTCCTTGCAGTTTCCACTTACCATCAGGTGGCCTGTGTGCTCGTTTGCCTTCTCTATGCCAAAAAAAAAAAAAAAATGAGCTCAGTCTCAGTGGTACAGAGGTTAAAAATATTTTGACCTCTGTCCACGAAGAGAGACCGCTTTTGAAGACTTGACTTCGGCCTTACAATCCAGGATAAACAACTAAAAATATACAAAGACTTGGCTTCGGCCTTACTTAAAATTGGATCTTAAAGTATGAAAACTATGACTAGGCTGTATGGTTAATGTCCTTTGCCTTTCCCTCTTGGATATATAAACAAGAAAAAAATGTTTGTTTATTATTTGTTGTTTTTACTAAAATACAGCGTTATTTATCAGGGAAATGTCCTAAAAGCCCTTCGATCTCCAGCGAAAAATATCGTTGATCATGTGTATTATAAGTTGGTGAGTAAAAAGATGTAAATAAAACACTATGTTTGATTTCGTGTCTTGTTTATCATAGACTATTAATGGCCGGCTTTATAAAGGCCCGTTAGTAAATATGTCAGATCAAATTTAGTAACTTCATACAAATTTTGACATTCCTGACCGAGATTTGAAATAACGGATCTTTGTAAAATCCCAGCCTTATTATTGACACCAAGGCGGACCTACGTACGTAAAAGTCTATTTAGAATCCTTCATAATTAGGTGCCATTTAATTCCAGGATTACTTACCTATTGTCACAAATGCCACCATTCGGCGAATCGTAACTGTGCGGGGCACGGTCTTCGTGATGTTTTTATGAGCAAAGGAAAAAAATAAATATCTCACATCTCTTCAGAATGCAAAGACGAAGCTTTTTATCGACTTGAAAAAAGGGTGTTCGACTGTATGATTTTTTTACCACTTAAATAAGTCAAAGGCAAGCTGATGTTCAAATTGAAAGCCTTTATTTATCCAAATACAATAAGTTACAAAGCTTAAAGAAAATTAATATAAAATATGTGATCACCAGTTCCACTCCTCGGTGTAGTCCTGGTCCGTGTGGAAGTGTCTCCTGCAAGGGAAAAATACCAGGAGTTCATATCGGAAACAGATATTTAACCTTTTCAACGTAATGTCCAATACAAAAGAGCGAGCGGGACAAAACGAGATCAGTATGTATACACTCGCTCTTGGCCTGTCTTGGGGTGTCTCAACGAGTGTGTACAGCCGGCATGAATCTCTGAGGAAAATGCGAGACAGAGTGTTCCTCCTAGACAGTTACCTCCTGGCGGGGGGTGTGCTCGGGGAGCCGGGCCCGCGGCGGGTGGGGGTGCGGGGCGAGCCGGGCTGCCGCCGCGCCACCTCGCCCAGCAGCGACAAGCACGACCGGGACAGGCGCTGGTTGAAGTTCTGTGGAACATGCAGCGCATATTAGGTGAACTGCCCTATTATTGGCTACTTGCCAATTATTAGCTCCATGAACTTTAATATAAGGTAATAGGGACGATAATTTAACAATCGCCAGGTGCGAGTTACTGGTATTTTACAGGCCGAAAATGAGGTTTACCAGTTTACCCTTTGCTTTGATATTCTTGACTTGGGTTTTTGAAAATGTAATGGCAAAATTCATACTTAGGAATTTACCATCGTGAACTGTTTTTATTAGGTATAGCAAAAAGACGGTTTTAATTCGCAATTAAATCCCATAAGTTTTATAATAGTTTTTCCAGGTATGAATTTATCACATTCATTTGAAGGATCGACGCAGCGTAAAATACTTACAAAAAGTAATTAGGTACAAGACTTAGGTTTTATTGTATATGATCACACCGTTATACGTAAACAACACGTGACGCATTGCACGCGTCTCGTCGTTAAACGATGCGTCCATGTAGTTTGAGCTTCGGTCTGGTCAATGCTTAAATATTACTATTACTAACTTTAAAAAAAAGTTCACGGATGACAGCCTACTTAAACTAACTACACAATATTCGTTTGATTTGAAACTTGTAGAAGTATGTATTGTTTAACGTATTCCATATTCGACCTGGACCCTATCGGCTCGAGGATCGAGAGGTTCCGACTAACCGGTAGACAGGAGCCCTTCATCTCGCGAAGGTCGATCTTGCGGAACAGCTCACACAGCAGCAGCTCATGCAGGCTGGGCGTGCGCGGCCCGAGGATCAGCTCGATGATCTCCACCACCTGAGGAGTCAAACCACGCTACCAATTAGCTCGCTTGATACTGGCATGGCAGGCAAACGAGCAAACATGTCATCTGATAGGAAGTGTGCTTTGAGCCCCAGACGTATGGCACAATACAATATATGGTAATATATATAATATATATGGTATCTTACAATACTGCCCAGCGAAGCCAAATATCTCAAATAAAACTCCTGAAGTTATACAACCTCATTACTAAGAGGACCGAATCTACTTTGGCAATTGGCATCCGAGATACTAGTTAGTAGTCCGAGGCACTAGTTGACCTCGTCCAAAAGTAAGCTCTAGGTTTGCATTATGTGATGGTACTACTACTGGATAGACAACGACAAACATCCTTATATAGCCTCGTGGCCTACCATAATACAAACGGGGAGTTTTTTGTAAGTGTAACATTAAATGTACCTTGAATGCAATAAAGTTCAATTACGTTTGTTCGATAATGCCATTTTCTGTTTATGAAAATAGGGACATAAACCTTATTCCCGTTACAGCACAGTTCAAATTAAATTGCCTTGATTATGTTCATCCTATTGCACACTGGGCCTTACGAGCGTAGAAAAAGAAAACTGAAATGTATACAAAATATCCAAGACTCAGGAAAAAACGCTACTTATCACACAAATATTTGCTCATGAACCGAACCCAGGACTAATAGCTTCGTTAGCAGGGTACTATACCAAATAAGCTAACCGCATCGTCAAATTGATATCTCCGCCATTCTCATATTAAAACTACATACATGCGGGTAATTGGGCGCCAGGTCGGGCAGCAGCGACACGTCGAGGTCGGCGCCCGCGCACATCTCGTAGAGCACGCGGCCGAGCGCCAGCGCCTCCACCTGCTCCTGAGGCGCGGCGCTCGCGCTCGGCTGCGCGCCGATCAGCGTGTTCTCTAGCGCGCATATCCTGCAAACAATAATTATGGTCACACTTTTTTTTTCTTAATTAATAGCTTTCAATCCTTGAAATAAGGTGTCTTTTACCAATTTGGCTATTAACACCGCTCAAGACTATAATTAGCCTTTTTCACATTGAATGCTATATATATATATGTATATAAAGACTTGAACTTGAACTATATAACCACATTATAGACGTTTCGGCAAATGAGGGACCAGAATTAAAAAATGTAACAGCGCGCAAGTGCAAAAGCGCGCAAAAATAGCATTTTCATTCTCCTGTATTTTTATTAAATAACTTGAGCAGTGTTGTAAGGTAAGCGACGATATGTATTGCTTTTCCACTTACGGGGAACTGGTTTATAAATTTACTTGCAAGATTTGGAATAATCATGAGAACAACAAGCCAACAAAAAACCACGACCGATCCGTAGTCACACCAATTGGCCACACTGGTGTGACTATGGTTCATTTTATTTACCCGTAGTCACACCAAGACCGAATTTGCGTCTGTTTCTCTTTCAAACCAAACTAGGAGGGAACTCAACAGAGTCAACGGAGCTCCTATTTCTGGGTTGTTCTGGCCCTCCGGGCCTGATATAAAAACGAACCTAACCTAAACCTTCCTCCTATTTATGTGTTCGTGTGACTACGGATAAATAAAATGAACCATAGTCACACCAGTGTGGCCAATTGGTATGACTACGGATCCGTTACTCAAAAAACTTGTAATAGAAAGTCCCACGTTGGACTCCATTTAACGACTCACCGTGCCACGCCATTCTGAACCATCACATTGCCGGAATGCAAATGTCGAAAGGGTGGAAATCCCTTATCCTTCAGAAATAACAAGCCTTCGAGCATCTGTCTTCCGAACCGGGCGACCTGCCACGCCGGTAGTCCTGTCCCTCCTGAGTCATATTTTCGATTGTACTCTTCGTTCCAAGTACTCTGCAACAAACATGGGTAACTTAGGAATGTTTTTAACTTTAAGGTAGCCGGTTCGACTACTAGAAGGACAGCTCTTTAACAATACGACCTACGTCGTTAAATGTCTTTTTACAAAAATCAATAATTATTCTGACGAATTAAGAACCTCCTTCTTTTTTTTTCGGTTAAAAAACATATCACCATCTTAAATTCAACCAACCTTATTTTCGAAATCGGAACTCCCGAAGACCAAGAAAACCAGTTTCATGATTACCCAATCCGGTATTTTAGGTAAAAACCCAGCCTTCGCTGCCTATTTGTGCAACATGTTGTTACTGAATTATCAACAAGTTTTTAAAGATGAAGAAGAAGAAATACATTTATTCACCAACCATAAGACACGCAGTACAAATGATTAAAGAAAACAGTGAAGGTAACTGAGATAGCACGCAGTGTGTCCTCCCGGCGGTGAAACGGACACTGGCTCAGCAAAGTGTTAGACACCTACAGCGCTGATTTTCAGCCAGTACAGGCAGTGACTTACGGAACGTTGCATGTAATTCTGTAGCTCTGCCTACCCGACTCTGGGATAACAGGCGTTAAGGTATGTATGTATGTATGTATGTATGTACCCAGGCACATGCTCAAAAAAAAAAGTTATAAACGTGGTATCCAGGTATCTGTACAACCTACCTTATAGATGAGGTCCTTGAGCGAGCCGCGCGCGTTGAACGGCATGACGGCCAGCGCGTGCGCACTGCACACGTCCAAGTCCAGCACCGGGTAGATGTAGGGGTGGTGCAGCGCGCGGAACAGTTCCGTCACCAGCGCGCGCGAGCGCTCGCCGAACTCCAGGGGGCACTTGCTTGGCAGCGGCATCTAGAATAACAGTACATTATTGCCTACGCCTGGAAAGTAGAGAACTGCCTGACGAGGTGGTTGGCCAGCCAAGCCTTGGCGAGGCCTGCTAAAACCCGAGGCAAATACATATAATACATATAATGCTTTTTTCAAACAAGCAAGGAAACTATACACAAATACGAGTATAGCACGAACGCACGCAACGCTATACGCACGAACACGTGAGTATAGCAAATACGAGTACGAGCATATAAAGCTTTCCACAAATTGAAAGAGAATATTTTTATCGCATTATCACGCCGTTACGGTAGTTCTTATTTGCTTGACAACGCGACTGAGTTAAAAATATTACGATAGACGATAACAATTCGAGGCAATATTGTTTAACCGTGTAGAATATTGACAGTATTCACGAGGCCGCTGTGGTCTGCGAAGTCTAAGCTTAAAACTAAAAGCAAATTCCAACAACTGTCTCGTACCAGAGTGAGAAGTCTGTCGGTCTTGATGGAGTTGTCGTGGACGGCGAACCAGTGCTTGTTGGGCCGCGACCCGATGGCGCTGAGCTGCGATATCAGGTCATACCTGAGGAACAAGCAGTTGTGCTTTAAAATAGGCCAAGGGCGAGTCGGAGTCGAACAGGAAAGGTTCCGTACCACCTTACAATTAAATTTGAGTTTTTTTTTATGTAGTATATTTTAATTATTTGCTATTATACTGGCCATAGTGTCAGTTCCAAGTACCATTTACGGCTCAAGGTGGCTTGTACCTACAGAGGTTTGTTATGGCCGTACAAAAAAAAAGTTCATGTATTTTTTAATTAAATGCGATATCTATGTAGGTACCTAACCGGTATAATTCTTCTATAAAAACAAAACATCGTCTGCTCATTTGCCTTTTACGGCTATAAAACAATACGTTGCATTCGGAATTTTGATCACATTGGAATCATGACTTCGGAATTATCAATAGACCTCTGAACTAACAATGTATTAACATGTAGACATGTGGCATGTGTATTAACACATTGAAGGGCGTCAGTTTAATAAGATTAGACAATTCTCTACTATGACTAGAATTGATCAGCATGTGGTGCGCCCGCTTATGTTAATTCCATTATAACTTTCATACATTGTCCTGGGGTCAAGACTATGCTTAGATACAGTCCGTGAGCTCCTAAAAAAACCTTCGGATTTTAGAAGCATACTTCGGGTATGACGATGACACACGAGTGATATGCGGTTCTGTTCTGTTAACAACTTGCAAAACTTTTCGAAGTTACCGTAAAAAGTTATGTAAAGAATAACCATCAGTACAAAATAAACCTTACAGTTATAATATTACGTTTATTTCTCCCTTTCTAATTTAAATACAGTATTACTTTTTGACATGATACAAATAAAAAAAACTGCATTTTTGAATTCTTATTCTTAATTTTATTCGTAATTTAAAGAGAGAACACGCCGCCGTCTTCACGCTACTTTTGTTTGGAAGTATACAGGACGTCCCAAACTTATGGGACATGAAGGGGAAGCACTTTAAATATCGTAGATAGTGTATTTTGCTGAAAGAAGACTTTATGTTATTTTTAAAAGTTAGTAAGTTACGTTGTTCCTTTCTTTTAAAATATAATGTTACTTAAGCAGAGTTATTATTTTTTAACTATTCTTTCGATTGGCATCATAAAAGTAGGATGATTTTTTTTTGACATTTAAGTCGTTTCGATTCCCAGACGAAGCAATTAATTTTTAGAAAATCTATGAATGCACAATTACTAACTTTTAAAAATAACATAAAGTCTTCTTTCAGCAAAATACACTATCTACGATATTTAAGGTACTTCCCCTTCATGTCCCATAAGTTTGGGACGCCCTGTATATAGCTGTATGAAATTCGAAACCATTCTTCTTAGGTCTACAAGAAAATTCCTTCTTAGGTTTTTTTTGGTCAGCTTCGTTTATATTTTTTTATTTACTTTCCGAAATCCCCGTTGCTTCTAAAACTCCGCTTTGAACCTTATTAAAATATTTACAATAGACTTGAAACTATCGTGTATACGTTATAAACAATTTCCCGTGATTGGCTATTTACAGAAATACCCTGTTTAAGTTGACTCCATCTAAGTATACTTATAAGTAAGAAACGAGTGCACTCTTCGCGTCAAAAAGACAATTGTCATTTTCTACAACACGAATCCTTCCGATTTCCCCCGAGACCCGAATGTTTATGTAAGAGATCACGGACTGTACATTATTTCGGTTTATGTACGGTCGGCCAAGGAAGTGGTCTATCAGTTTTGACAAGAGTTTCTGTGAGATCTTATTCTCGCTAAGGTTGTCACTTGTCACTGTCATAATATTATTCTAAGGGAAAATCGACATACTGTATCATGACGTGCAAACCACATTTTAGTTTTAGTAGGCTGACTGTACAGTCGTCTACAAAGAGGTGGACCTTATTACCAGCGATGATGTCAAATGACACACGACGGCGACCTAGGGTTGTCGGCGTGTATAATATGATGGACGTATAAAATTATGTAATACTTATATTATGCGGTCGTTGAAAATCATTACCAATTCTACGTAATATTTTAATAGAGCATGTGAATAAGCAGAATAATTATTAGATTTCTCAATATGCGTGCGGGTTTTCATTTACCTCGTCACAACATGTTTCGATCGTGTCATTTTTTTAGCACAATAGGAACAAAATTTTGAAGAACCTTTCCTTAATAAAAAACTATGCTCCCTTAACAGTTTCTCCATTGTGTTAAGTCACTTAATAATTATTGTTTATTTTCACACACAAAATCAACGCAACTGTTCTAAGCATTTGACGGGACGTCAGTGAAGAAACAAAATAAATTCTATATTTATGCACTGCCATTATATTATACTGTCTATGCTAATATATAGTTAGTATATACTACTGACAACCCTAGCACTGCACCGAAAATGCTACAAAAAGTACGATCACTGCTTATTATTATTACAATACAATAAGGTGAAAAAATTGATACGATTTTCGTAGTCGACTGTATAATAGGTGACATACCTCGATGTTTGTGACAAATATTCTGTGCAGATTGCAAACGCGGCTGAGCTCTCCATGGACCTCTCCCCAGCTCTGCATAACGTCGAGAAGGGTCAATTACACATTCATTTTAATAAACATTTTAATCAGATTTACATCACTAAACTAAAAAGTGAAGTAATCCATTCTTAAAAAAATGTCTTTACCTTCTTTATACCATAAACTAAATATGTTTATAACAAGGCTACCCTAACGTTCGTTAACCTGTTCTTATTTGAAACCGTATTTTCATATTTATTTTTAATCTGTGCATTTTTTCTTAAATAAATTATTACATACACTGGAACGCGAGACATACCTCTCCTGTTCCTTCGCTACTGTTCACCAAATTATATTATACTTCAGTTACTTACAGTTTTTAACGTGCAATAAAGTACATCATGCTTATATGCTCTTTTAAAATATAAATTATCTCATCATCAGAAAGGCACAAATTGTCCGTTCAATTCGTTAAATATAATCACCCTCTACCAATAGGTACTAAAGCTAGACATGCTAGCTTGGAGTGCCCTAACATGGCTGCCCTCTTTTTATTACCCATTACCAGCCGCAACGCCAGAGGAATCGCAGGTGCGCTGCCGGCCTTTGAGAAAAGAGGCTCGTTTGAACGCTCCTAAGGCTGTTTGTCCACCGCCGCCGTCACCGTCACGTCACCGAGAACGAGATGACGGCGCCGAAGTAGCGGTACATACATTACTTAAGCCGCGTGTCCACCGCACATGACGGGTGACGGATGTGCGGTGGACAAACAGCCTTAGGAGCGTTCAAACGAGCCTCTTTTCTCAAAGGCCGGCAGCGCACCTGCGATTCCTCTGGCGTTGCGGCTGGTAATGGGTAATAAAAAGAGCCATGTTAGGGCACTCCAAGCTAGCATGTCTCATTTCATTTTTAGGAAACTTATTATCGGTCATCCTGATACTAAGGTTATAAATGAGCTGTATCAAAATCCTTACTTAATATGATATTACAATATTATATATAATAATACAAATAATTTAATATAATATCCTTACTAATATTATAAATAAACGTGAAAGTTTGTAAGTATGGATGGATGTTTGTTAATCTCTCACGCTGCAACGGCTGGACGGATTTGGATGAAATTCGTAAAGGAGATAGCTTATGCCCAGGATTCACACATAGGCTACATTTAATTCCGGAAAATCTAAATTATTAGAAATCTAGACGAAGTAGCGGGCAGAAGCTAGTAAATGAATAACCCTTATGTTCTGTAACATAAAAATCAAGTGTCCACCATTGGTCCTTGTTCGTTACTCGTTCCATCACCGACAAAACACAAATTTGGACATGCGTACGCACCTGGGCGAGGCTGGGGCCTCCGAGGGCGAAGACTTCCCGGATCCGGTGCCGATGATGGACTTGTTGAACAGCAGCTTCGCCAGCGAGTCTATCTTCTGCGCCACCAGCGGAGCGCGCTCCGAGCTCTCCTCTGCGACGGACAGTGAGGACGTATAAATTAATATACGATTAAACCGAGAGTGCCAAGTTTTATTTCCCATGTTTCATTAGTCCGATTTTAGTTTCTGAATCCATTAACTTTTCAGAATATTCAAAGTGAAACTATACGATAGGTTAGGTTGGTTGCTGGGTTTCCTCCAGAGCTATGCGAGGCAGCTTTGTGTTGCGAGCAAAACCCCACCAATAGGGTCATTTTGTTTTACTAGCCTCACTATCCTATTGGTGGATTTTTCCTCGCACAGATCTGTTGTTAAACGCAGCGACTTGGAAGGTTAAACAGTTACAGTTAAAAATGCACTTCTAACTTCTGGGAATTCGCACAAATGAAACAGATGAGAGCTAAAATTCGACCTACAAAACCAGCAATGAGCACTTTTGCTTGGCGATTGGTGTACGTACATTAGGCAAATTAATGATGTAAAAGGTCATATCATACCTAGTTACACAGATTGACAACTTTGCCAGCGAGCCTAAGTATTATGGTCATGTGTATCGATGTGGATAAACATCTGTCACTTTCTGACCAGTATGTTAGTGCAAGAGTGACGGATTCTTTATCCACCGCGATAAAAGCGACACGGGCGCGGGACTTTGAGCGACAAAAACAGATGCACAGATGCATGAAACATGTACCGTCGATTTTTAATTTCATGTCTTCAAGTTCAAGTCTTCATGTAAAACTCTTTCGTGATTGAATAACTGACAGACAACGGGGCCTAAACTGAGCCTACAGATTTCAAATTTAGAGGGAATGCCCTACCCTCTAGAAAATATTCTTCAAAATTCCATTCCTAACGGGAAGAAATATGGGTAGTAGCGGGAAACTACGCGTAGGTACGTAGTCGTGGGCGTCCTCTACCCTTATAAACATAGCTGGGGAAGGTGACGAAAGGATAAGTTATGATTGGACGACTTTACTGCTGACAAATAATTTGAATTAGCTACATCTAGAGATGAGTGAACGAATGGAGGGGAGGCCTCTGCCCGCACCTTAAGCTATTAAAAAAGGCGATGATAGAAAATAAACGCAATACTTGAGCTACAAGCGGACGCAGACGCGTCGGGCTCCTCCTTCCCCTGATCTGAGAGAGCAACAAAGAAACATCTGTCAATAGACCCATCAGTTTCGCCGACTATCGACCATCAAACTCAGTGTTAACTAAACATACCGACTTTTTCATAAACCATTTATTCCACTGTCCTACGTATAGTTCGATCATTTAACCGTTTGGATAAAATATCATTTTTTTCTTAGCTTGTTCATTCTATTTCTAACACAACAATAAACTGAAACATTAGGTAACATAAAAATATGTGCTGACTGACATTTTCGCGATGTCGTTAAACCAATTGAAGTCGAGCACAGAGTTACTTGTTGATAAACATCTGTTTTTGGTTATAGTTATGACAAGTATATTGCTTGATCAAAAGTTATATTAGTAAAACGACAATAGTAGAGGTTTAAATACTTTATCCGATATTCAGATAAACATTTTAAACACAGTGGAACAGCACGTAGACACAAAGGACAACTCATTGAGGCGTTCACAGTTTGGAAATGTACCTAATGGTAAGAATAAAGAACCACGTTCCTCACAATATCCACTGGTAAGCATTAATACGAGTCAGTTAGTAAAGGACTGGCAGTACAAAGTGACTCTACATTTCTGCCTGTATTACCTTCACTTTCCTCTCTGTCAGTAGACACCGAGCGAATGCGGAAAGCGTCCCTCCTGTTGGCTGCCGCGATAGATTCAGGGTTCAGCTCAGCAGCGGACTGCGCTCTCCTGCAGGCTCCGCGACGCTTCTTCTTCCTGTAACTCGACCGGGAGCGCTCCTGGTAGAACCTGTCATGCCCCGTGTACTCAGGTTCCTTCTGTTCCTTCCCATCAACATTATTGGCCTGCTGCATATGCTTGTACAGATTAAACATCTTCAATTTCCTCTGCAAATATCTTTTCAATTTTCCGCAATCAAATTTCATTAATAACTTTGGTCGCTTCGATATTTATCATCACGTAACCACTAGTTTATTTATCCGATTTTGTTGTTTCGTTGGCACATCACAAATAAATTACTTGTATCTATGAGTGTTTCTACCGCTGCACTTTCTGTGTAACTCGCGAAGTATGTCAATGGTGACTAATTGAAGACCCGCAAGGGCGGCTTAGGCAGCTACTGAGCACATCTACGTAGGCAAATACCTATCAGGCCCGGCGCGCCATTTAATGTCCGTATGTACTCATGCGTAATCCGATTCTCTAAATACGTAGAAAGTAGGTTCCAGGAATTAATGTCAAGCGTTGTTTAGCACGGGGCGTAAACTTTAATTTAAAGAAAAGCAGCTGGTAGCTCTAGAATATCATTAGGGGGCAATTTTCATAGCGAACATAGCCAACACACCACACTTTATTTATCTATTTATTTTTGTTTCAGTGGGGCATGCCCATGTGCAGCCTCTACTGTAGCTATCCTTCTTTGAAAAAGTTCCCCTAAAGCCTGGTGTTCAAAACTATTACCAAACCATGCTTCATGTAGAGATAAAACTATGTTCAAAGTGTCATCAAATAAAAGATAAAAGATAAAAGAAATTGATTCAGTAAGTAGGCCGCTCGGGCACTTTTACACGTCAAGAATCTACCAGCGCTTCTCAAGAGGAGACCACTGCTGAGAAGAAACGCCGCAAGAAACTCAGCAGTCAGTCATTTTTTAAACATATTTCATATTTCATATTACAATGGTACAACTTAGTCTAGCATTATATAAAGTTACAAGTATTAAATTAAATATAATATCAAATAACAGTAGTTCAGCAGGAAAACAAGCAGCATTACTCTACTCGTACTACCATCACCACACACCACCACACAACACCACAATGTTCATTATATTTATTTAAACTTTTTTGCACAATACACAAAGTAAGTACAAATTGGGGACTTAATGTTTTGAGGCATTCTCTCAGTTAACCATTGGGCCAAGGGAGATAAGGAGAGGTTGATTCTTGATGAACCTTAAAACTCATTTTTATGCCAAATCCATGTAACTAACGGATTTAATATTTTGCACATATATTCTGGTGACTCAGGAGTATTTATTAAAAGAAACCAGTAACTTCTAACTCTTTAAACGTACAGTTAACAAGCTGCATAACGATTTCTTTCGGTAGCAGAAACACCTTTGTTTTTGTGTAAGTATCAAGATCTTACACATTCCACACAATCCCCAAGTTTTATTTGTTTAGATAAAGTGAAAAACTTCTGCACGCAATTTCAGCTCGTATGCCAACTTTACGGAGGAACGAAAGGTACATTCAAGGATTTTAATTGTCGAGTCACTAAGGAACCCTGTGGTCATGACGGCGTCAAGCCACATGAAAGAAATTACGCTCAAATTAATGATTAACGTTATGTGACACGGTTCCATAGTGGCTGAACAATTAGAGTCCTTGACTGTACCCACATTCAGCGTTGCCGTTGACAATTTAGTGCAGATATGAGTCGCTTAACTTCAAACTGGGATAAGTCCATACAAAGGGCTGGTATTTGCGTCTTTTTTCAATCAAATTAAGTTTTAAATTGGTATAGCAAATTTCAAGGACACATCCGAATTTAAAGTTAAGCGACTCCTATCAGGGCGCTGTATAAGTTAACTTTTATTATATGCGGTTTGTTGTTTCTTATCCGCTGTCATGAGGAAACCAGACATGAAAGGGCGTAGGTCACATAACTAAGTTTATTAAAGCGTTGATAGCGTGACGGCAACGATGTTGGACATTTTTAGCTGAAGGCACCAATATTGAGTCCGGTCGGATCGCTACCACCATCTTATCTATTAACCCACCGCCAAATAGCATAGAGGCATTCCATCTTAGTCCTCAGGGTTGGCAACGCATTTGCAGTCGTGTGTCCATTTTTCATCAGGAGGCCTGTGGCCGACGTGTTTGCCTCCTCTTTGCCATAAAAAAAAAAGAAAAAAAGGACACTACTCTTAATTTAAAGATCATATCGTTATAAATTGATTGTGTCAAAATAAATGAACAACCCTTATCTTCTGTTAAAAATCAAGTGTCTCTTTATTTTTGGTCCTTGTTAGTTACTGGTTCCATCACCCTAGTTATCTATCTATACATAAAAATGAATCGCTAAATGTGTTGCTAAGCGCAATACTCGAGAACGGCTGAACCGATTTGGCTGTTTTTTTTGTTGTATGCGTTATCGTCAGGACAAGGTTTGTATGAAAAAAAATCCACTGGGAATGTCGGAAATTTGCAGCAGGGCGAAGCCACTGGCGGTCCGCTAGTGAGCAATAAAATCATTATTTAAAACAAATTCTTTAATAACGTACAACAAAACATTAAACTTATTTCAGCTCTACCTTAGTCACAGTTGATTGATGCGTAAAATACATACAAAATTATATATCTTTACAATATATCACATGGCATATCCTTCAAAACTAGATCGTGTTACGCAAGGCCACATCACGGACATTTTAATAGGCTAAAAAGAAGAAACAAGAGAGAAGATCAAAAAAATATGAAAATACCGTAAAAGAGAACACCAAAAGTGAAATTAAAATTAAAATCTGCCAAGAAATACGGATGATGCAAGCATTTTAAACTGGAAACTAGACAGCGATTACACACACAAAGAGTTACGATATGCACTGTGACGTGATCGGCGAGAACTCCTATCGTCAGAAGTGAGCTGTAGTGCTAAAAAGAGACAGGAACAAATCTTTGTTGGCCTTTATCTTGGTTACTATTTTTATAACTGTTCAAAAAGGGTTATTCCCACCTGTTACCACCAATTTGTTACCACTGGTAACACCTGGGATTTTTTTTCCCATCTGTTACCACTGGGAACGACTGGGAATAAAAATTCCCAGCTGTTACCACTAACCACTGGGTTTTTTCCCCCGTAGTTATCACCAAATATTTTAGTGGTAACAAATGGGATAAATATTCCCACTTGTTACCACCGAGTACTTTAGTGGTAACAGGTGGGGAAAAAAAATCTCAGCTGTTACCAGTGGTAACAAATTGGTGGTAACAGGTGGGAATAACCCTTCAAAAACAGTTTTTGTCCACTGTTCATGAATATTCCCTATCAAGACATTCACTGCCAAGGACCCGACTAGCGCCGAGCGTTGAGCGTGAGTGTATTGTGCGTTTGTGTGCGTTGTATTTATTAATGGTGTAAATAAATAAATAAAAACAAATTTCTCGTTTTGAGCGCCTCATGTCATATACAAAAGTGTCACACGCCAAATGCCAAAATGCTATACAAATTACAACTTAATTGATACGCCACGTGGTAAGTGGCGCGATTTTCAGATGTCAGCTCTCTGTGGCGTTCAAATGGATGAAATCAAGTCAGCTAGGATGAGTTAGAATGTATATTGCACCAGCAAATGAGGCAGTCAGGTGGGGTGAGAGCGTCAACGGGGTAAGTGCGGCAAACCACATATTTTTAGGAGACATTGTTGGTTAGACGGACTTGCCCCAACGCCCCCAACTTTCATTTGTTTTATCTTACGAATGCGGATCGGGTATATAGATGGGTGTGTGTGTACGTATGTACACTCTGGAGCAAAAATACCGGGTTCGAGTGCGTTTTTCATACAAACGAGACTATTTCGAAGCCTTGGTTCCTCGCCAGGGGTTGTTTTGAGTGAGTTTTAATGGTGGATACTGCGAGGTTCAATAGAGGAGTCCAAAAGTTCTTAAGATACCTAACTGATCGCACAATCAGTTAACACCACAGCGGAGTTTGGGTCAGCAATTGGATTTCCTTACATTTTATTGCTAATTTAGATATTTTTCTGAACATGCACAATTCCGGCGTAACCGCAGATTCATTCAGTTGGGTATCCTAGGCACTCTGGAAGTCCTGTATCGATGCTCGCGCAATTCAAAGCATTCCCTGGCGAGGAACCAAGGCTTCGAAATAGCCTCTTTAGTATGAAAAACTCACTCGGACCCGTTATTTTTGCTCCTGAGTGTATGTGTATGCATGTGCACGTTGTCTCTGAGTGAGTGTGTCGTTACGACTACTATGGCCCCCTCGCATTCGTGAGATAACTGTATATAATTATGTTTAACCCTTTGCAACACTATCTAGCTTAGCTCTCACATAAGCAACGATTATAAAATAATACATCAAAAAATACATCAAAATGCCAAGCTAACGAAATACTTATAAAAATAATTAATTATAAAATTCATAATATATTATTCAATAATTAATTAAGCTCAAAAATATCTGAATCGTTCTTATTACTGGAGGCATAAGAGCGGGTCAGATGGTATCGAGTGCGATGGTGATTACTTACATCATCGAATAACATTCTCAATTTCACATTTTGCGAGTTAATTTCTCATTTAGAGAAGTTGTTAGAGCGAGACACATTAACCACAAACTTATACAATCGAAAGAGTTTAATGTCTAACTCCAGATAATAGAAATAGTGTAAATTCATCTAAAACGTGTATACTTTTTTTGTACACTGTATCTTGATGCATCCAGCGACGATTTGTACAATGTATGAGTCACTTCCACACACATTACCGAATTATAATAAATTATTTGTGTTATGATTAATAAACTTACGCATTCGCCACAAAAATTTAAACCAGAAGTAAATAAAGAAGCGGTTTTAGGGTTCCGTACCTCAAAAGGAAAACACGGAACCCTTATAGGATCACTTTGTTGTCCGTCTGTCTGTCAAGATCCTTTATCTCGGGAATGCATAAAACTTATATTTCGACACTCTCCAGGGAATCAATCATTTATAGGGTATTTTTCGTCGAACTATGAAATTTGGCAAGTAGTACCGTCTTATACTTACGAGTATAGGGAAAAATATGAAAACTATACATTTTTAACTGCGAGACTCGATTCCTGAACTATTTATAATATTTACCAACAAATTTGTACGGAACCCTAGGTGGGCGAGTCCCACGAGAACATGTGATAAATGAAAATAATATGTGTAAAAGCGAAACATATCGAGAACATACCTATAATTTAAATAATCAAAAATTTAAATACATATAAATGTAGCAAAAACATGGAATGACAATATAAAACAAATAAAAAATAAAATCTACAAAAGCAAAACATGACGATATATATATGTGCGTAGTTTTACCTAAATTCATTCGTTTCGATTTTGGCACGTCAATAAATATTTTCTTGGCAAATTGCAACAAAAATTCGCTATCAAAAAGCACTTTCAATAAACTAAGTACAACTGAAATGTAAAAAGAATAGCTCATTCACTCTTTAACTTAAAACTAATGATAACAGATGCGTGCCCGCTTCTCTACTAGCACTTGAGAAGACTTCGGGAAATTACCGAAGGCAACCGAAGTCGTTCGTTACACTTTTGCTTATAAAACTACGAACATTACATGTCTCAGTAAGGTACAGATTTCACATTTTTTGAACATTAATGCCATCGTATACTGGTATTCTATTTTTCTTTTCATAACAATCATTCGGCATACAAAAATATAACTTATTTTATGGTAGAGTCGTGTCGTGTCGTGATTGCTTCAGCTTCCTAAGACTTTCCAAGACCCCGCGTACAAAGTTTTGTACACAAAGTTCATATAAAAACGTATATTTTTATTAAAAATACTATACTTAGGTACTTACTATACTTTCAAACGTATACTTAATTTTTGCTTGAATATGAGTAGAAGTACTTATTTTAAATCTTCCCAAATATACTTAAAACTGCATCAACTTACGAATTGGTACTTTGAAAAATGATGCATTTTATTAGTGTACCTCTGTCAGTTTGAATGAAAAAAAGGTCTATGGTGTCTGTCAATTGAAATGAGCAAAGATGTAAACAAAACAAAACGAACAATTTACCATAAGGTAACCGTAATGACGCACATTGCTCGTAGAACTGATGGCCGTTGGAGCGGAAAGGTTCTAGAGTGGCGACCGCGAACCGGGAGACGAAGTGTTGGCAGACCTTCCACAAGGTGGACTGACGATCTGATAAAGGTCGCGGGAAACCGCTGGATGACAGCAGCAGAGGACCGATCGTTGTGGAAAACCTTGGGGAAGGCCTTTGTCCAGCAGTGGACGTCTTGCGGCTGATAATGATGAATGACGAACATCATGTGTCGTTTTAATAATGATTTAGTTTAACGTTAAATAACTATTAATTATGTTTTTTTTTTATAAAAACGCACACGATCAATACTTATTTGAGGTTATGTGTCAAACAGTAATAATTTGTTTACATCTTTTGCGATTTCAACTGACACCGACTTTAGCCCTAACAGCAAATATTATATATGTACAAAAAATGTATGTTGGGTCTTATTACTTGCAAAATCTAATTCCTTGACCTTCTGAATGCTCCAATCGGCATACGATACAATTAACGCAAGAAATATTCTGATATAAGCGTTTTCAATATAATAAGATTAATAAGCACTTGACGTGTTTCTTTCTTTAGATTAATTTTCTGGCGGAGTTCTAGCAGAAGTCTTACAGTCCCAGGGCTTCTTGGACCTTCAGAATACTTTTGTTAGAATCGAGTCACTTACGTCTCTCGCCCGTAAAATTGCCGTCAAACGCATTCAAAAGGTTCACATTTCGACTCTAACCTAAGTATTTACGTGTACTTGAAGTAAGCAGAGTTGAGTTGTTCGAGGAAGATGAAGGTGAGCACGGTGTGCGGGCCGAGGCGCGCGTAGTACGGCACGAAGCCCTTCCACAGGGACAGCACACCTTCGTTCTTGAGGAGGTTCGTTACCACCGCCAGCTGGCTTTGGCCTTTGGCTGCGTTTTGAATTCTGAAAAAAGACAACAGTTTTAAGACTAAGTTATAACTGACTACGAAACCAACGCCGACGACCCGTTTACCCTGCTTGGTAGTAACCCTGCCCATGAGATATCCTGGTTCGATTCTTGGAACACCTAGACTTTGAGGCATTTCGCATTCTGTACCTGTTTTGTTTTGGAATATCTGTTTCTTGCATGTTTTACTGTATACTTTAGACATGATAATGTTATCGTATGTTTTTAAACCGCACTTTTTGTATAAAAATACATACACGCCTGTAATCCCAGAGTGGGGTAGGCAGAGTTACAGAATTGCCTACAAGTCTAAAAACTTGGTATTAATTCTGTAACCACATTTTGCACAGTGTATTAGTGACAGGTTGCAAGCCCATTGCTTAACAATGCTACTAGCTATTATGGTTATTATTTATATATGCATATAAATATATATATAAGTTTATATATTAGGTTATTCATGTGTATTATTATATGTAAGTTTATATATTAGTTTATTTGTTTTATATTTATTTATTTATAGTATCATCATCTCTTTTAGCTACTTTTGTGCAAAACTTGTACGTGTCCAACCCTATGCATTGTCCTTACTCATCTACTTCAGGGTTAGCTGGAAGAGATCCCATTTAGGGATAAGTTCGCCTTTGTACATTAGTTTAGTAACAATATTGTAATATTTATATTTTTGTACAATAAAGAGTTTACATACATACATACATACAAGCCTTTATTCCCTTAGTCGCCTCTTACGACATCGAAGGGAAGAGATGGAGTCCCATGTCCCATGTCCCACACGGGACAAAAAAAAAGTTGAAACAATAAAGTAAAAACACGGTAAGAAAATGGTTCGTAACTTTTCGACTCTATTTCAACTCTATTTAGGTCTAAAAATGACGAACCTTTACTTACCGTGACTACACAACAAAAGGGTCACTCTGAAAACCAAAGCAGTGTCTTCTGCATCAGCAGCAGCCCGCTCACGCTGAGTTTGACCCTTTTGCCGAAGCTCAACGTTGTAGTTAAAAACACAATTTTAAAGCTGTTTGGGCAATTTCTCTTTCTTTCTTTTTAGTACCTACGTTTGATCAGTGAGTTACCTGGTCTTGATGATGTCGACGGGCATGGAGGCGATGGTGGTGACGAGCCCCGACACCATGGACGCGCAGAAGTGCAGCGTGATGCCCGCGGGGACCACACCCACGAACATTTGGCTCGCCTGCGCAAAACATGCATCAATCCCATTAATGTTTACATCTTTTGCCATTTCTATTGACCCCAACTGTACATTACTGTGTATTGTTATTTTACAGTGTAATGCTACGCAGTATATCCTTATTATCCATCTTTAGGATATTTTTCCTCCTAAGACTATGTGTTAGTATGTTCTAATTGTTGCTTACTTTTCAAAATACAGAGAAGACTAGAGAGATCTTTTTATAGATAATGGGTTTGCTCTTGACTAACCCTCACTCGGGTTTGGGTCGGGTTCGTCAATTTGTGTGCAATTTTCCGCGTTTTTTCTTTAATTACCTGTGAGTAGGTGCTGAGCTGCGCGGCGTTGACGACCATGGCGCGGCCCACGGTCGGCGTGGCGCCGCGCCACAGCTTCAGCACGCCCTCCTCGCGCACTATCCTGGAATACAGACACATCATTCAAACATCGCCGAGCCTGCAGTAAGACAACTTCGCGCGCGACCGGCCCGCAGGAGGCCAGGGAAACCCCTCCCGGTGAGTCACCCCGGACTGGATAGGGGATAATCGAGCACGGAAGATCAAGAATATTCGGTCATTCGTACGATAGGCAAAAATGTCACTACACAGTACACACCAACAGAAATGAAACATGTCTCACATCTTATCTTGGCAACCAGATCTATTTTACATCTAGTTTGATTTTGTCTTGTTTTGGGTCCTAATAAACATATTGACAAGCAACTCGTGACTGCCGGAGGGCCCCACCCACGGGGTCCGGGTTTAGTAGGTTATTATAGTTCCGTCGCTGTTCGGTGGGCAGTCGACCGTCGGCCGTCATTCGGATGAGGGCCACCTCGGCCGGGTGTCGACAAAGGTCGGCAGTACCGCCATAAGTTCTTGCCTCTTACCTTATGAGCGCGTCAGCGACGTTCTTGTAGTTCCGTCGCTGTTCGGCGGGCAGTCGACCGTCGGCCGTCATTCGGATTAGGGCCACCTCGGCCGGGGTGCCGACGAAGGCGCCGATGGAGCCAGCAGCCACTCCTAGCAGCGTCTTGGTGCCAAAGCCGGGCGCCGCCCCGCCATTGCGTCTGAGGATATAAAAAGAATACAATAATAAAAATAAAAAAACCTATAAAAGATGTTGGAAACCTTACTTTTAACTACTCATTGGTTTACGCCTGTTACCAAATGATGTAAGCAGAGACAATGAAGCGCTAAGTGTAACGGTCAAAACATACCTCTTTCGTTTCTTCTACATTCATCAACCTTTCCATGCACTACACTTCACAATTATATGACTTTGCTACAAGAATCAATCATTTAGATCTAGTATCATGTTCTCACAATTGAATAAATATTTTATTAAAAATTACCAGCGCAAAAGTATGTATATAGTCAACCAATTTGTTTCCCAGGCCACTATGGACTTTGTGAATGTGACGTTGTGAATCATAGGAAGTCTCTTACCTATTGGTTGTCAACGTCACTTAACACTTTGTTAATGATGATATAAAAAAAAGCGGCCCTAAAATTAAATCGACACCTTTTAAGCTGCATAAAGACAGCAGACACGACCACACTCAAGGTTAAATTATACTCTGATTACTCTATGATGCGTGTGACAGGAGCATTTCGTAATTTCAATCACTTAACTAATTATTTAAATTCCTGAACGGCGTCGCTACGTTTGCACCGTTTTAGTTTTCATGTAAATAAACAAGTGTAATAAGTGTTTATATGAACTGTCACAGGCACCATCTTAGAATAATCCGAGTTGACGTTTAGTCGATTGTCATTCCTTATCGCCGTACTCGGATAAATAACAGAGATAAGTAATTAACTCGGACCTTTTTCAAACTTGTGTATGAAAGATGTCACTAAGGGACGGCTTACGGTGCGTTCCTATATTCAAAACCGTTGGTAGAGTTGTGACGTCTCGTTAAAACTTGACACATTTTGTACGTAGCAAATGTCATAACGCTACTGCTCGTTAGGAAGTTTCTTGGGTATGGGAAATGTTTAGGTAGGCCTCCAACAAGATGGGGTGACGACCTCGTCAGGATCGCGGGACCGCGGTGGCTGCGTTAAGCACAAGACCGGTCTGAGTGGAAAGCCTTGGGGGAGGCCTATGTCCAGCAATGGACGTCTTTCGGCTGACATGATGATGATGATGATGAAGTTAAAACTTGACACATTTTGTACGTAGCAAATGTCATAACGCTACTGCTCGTTAGGAAGTTTCTTGGGTATGGTTCCCAAGTCAAGTCGTCATTAACTGACTCCTGCGCGGCGTTAGTGAAGATATTTCATACAAAAGTTAGCATTTCTTGAATACCTATAAACATAAGTAAGTAAATTAATAAACAAGATATAAGCCAACAAATATTTGTTCCTTTTCTTTCTAGCAAAACAGAATTGATATGGAGTTTGTATGGCGGACATTACATGACGTAACATCGCTCAGTGCATATCGGATCTCTCTGTGTAATCTAATCACTGTAATCAGCAGATTAAATGCTCGTATCATCCAGATTTCTTGCCCGATTTTAATTTCAATTTCACTTTTTTGAGAAATGCGAATTAAAAAATCCATACTCATTTCTTGTTTCTATTTCTCTGAGTAGGGCGGAAATGGATCAAATTCTTTAAAAAAATGTTTTTTAGGTTGGAAGTTAACGCGCCCCTTAGTTCAAATGGGTGCCATTCGCGATCTATAATACCGTTTGTCTTAATCGTCATCTGTCCGTTGTTTTTAAGCTTTCCAAAAATACCCGCGTCCAAAAAAGTTTTAGGACAAACGGTATTATGGATTTCAATATAGACCCAGTCCAAATATATTTCTATAGCGTATTTTAACGTAAACTGTAGACGAATTGAATTATCATACAATGCTTCACTTTATCAACAGTCGGGGTGAGAGGTCGGAGTCACCGCCCGATGCAACAAAATACTTCGTTTGGTCATGGTGCCCGGGAAACGGTCTTTATCCGGTCTGACCCACCGTTCAAGGTCAACGTGTATTTGTATCTCGTGTTAATTTTACTAACGATATATGACCATCGATAATTAGGGCGTTATAGGCCCAGCTGTAGTGACCCTGCCCGCGACGCTAGCGGTACTGGGTTAGATTATAAGGCCAAACAATTATGTGATGAGCACCAGTATTTGTTATTGAGTCTTCGTTATGAGTGTACCTATATTCTTCCCTTTGTTTTTATTTATTTATTAAGATTATCAACTATTATCAATTTACAAACACTTCATTAAATCTATCAATCATAGTTTGTTATTTATATATTGCTTCGAACTATTAAGTAGTTTTCCTAATTATAGGAAAACAAGTTGCAGATACTAAGATTGATCTCGTTTTCGGGTTGCTTATAGATATTAAACATACGTGTCATAGGACGATTTCTCGAGATTGGAGCGGAATCACCTAATATTTCATGACATTGGAATTGATTTTTTTGGAGTTAATCCGGACAATTAAAACGATTTCACTGTTTTCTTTAGAACTCGGATCAGTTATAATTTATAATCATTATTAAAACACAAGCGTGCACGTGTTTTGAAATTTAATACTTGAAAGATCCTCCATTGTCCTTGTGTTATGTAACGCATACAACCTCGTATGAGAGTTATTGCCCGTAACCGAACACTGTTGTATAACGTTGTCCATTGTTTAAACGGTCAGGTGGGATTCTTCCCGCATACTTCTGTATTTACATTGCACATATATAAACTATTAGTAGATATATCTATATCGTATTCTATCGTTTGCCCGAATTTCATTTGCCATAATCGTATCACTTGCCATAATATTTATTTGCTATAAAGGCATTTATTCTGAAACCGTAAACCTTTTAGGTAAATTTTACATGCCATCATATAGATCCCAAAAGGTTAGGTTAGGTTGGGTTTTTAACAATTCTGAGTACTTCACGGTTTCAGAAAAAATGCCTTTATAGCAAATAAATATTATGGCAAGTGATACGATTATAGCAAATGAAATTCGGGCAAACGATAGAGAACCATATCTATATACGTAGGAATTCCTACGCTATACAATATCACCAAGTACCTTAGATGAAAACAAAAAGAGGGAGATATGTGACCAGGCGCGCGGGCTTTAGCTTCTTAATACACTCGCGGACTAATAAAACGGGTCAGAGTGCGTTTTTCATACTAAAGAGGTTATTTCGAAGCCTTGGTTCCTCGCCAGGGAATGCTTTTAGTGAAATGTGATGATGAATACCTCGAGCATCGATACAGGACTTCCAGAGTGCCTAGGATACACTGAATGAATCTGCGGTTAACGCCGGAATAGTGCATGTTCAGAAAAACATCTAAAATGGCAATAAAATGTAAGGAAATCCAAGTGCTGACCCAAACTCTCCCGCTGTGGTGTTAGCTGGTTGTGCGATCAGTTAGGTATCTTAAGAACTTTTGACCTCCTCTATTGAACCTCGCAGTATCCACCATTAAAGCTCACTCAAAACAACCCCTGGCGATTAACCAAGGCTTTGAAATAGCCTCGTTTGTATGGAAAACGCACTCTGACCCGTATTATTAGTCCGCGAGTGTAAAAGGGCACAGCTCCTAATAGATAGTGAATAAGTACATCTAAAAACATGCCCTGCGCGTTTTTAAAGTGCTTTAATAGTTCAAAACATGAAAATAAATCACATGCGAATCTCGAATCTCATTTCATTCGTATAAATAAACATAAAGAAATTGTACTTTTTTACCAATATGCGTAATTATTCTTGCCATAAATCTTTAAAATAAATCAGAACAGATAAGATTAGTGGGAACTCCTTCTGTGCTCAGCGTTGGCCAAGCATTGGCAGTCTTGAGAATGCCCATGCATTCTCTGACTGACGAGAGCTGTGACCCATGTCTCAGCTCTCGTCTCGAGTACTATCAGATAGCCTGTGTGCTCGTTTGCCTTCAAACAGCGATAAATAACTCGAATAAGAGGTTTTTTCACGCAGTGTATACAAACTGTGTCCGATAATCTCAAGATCAGACTGTTATCGTTTAATTTAAACACTCCTACCTACACGATAATTAGTAAAAAAAAAGATAAAAGAAATTTATTCAGTAAGTAGGCCGCTCGGGCACTTTTACACGTCAAGATACTACCAGCGCTTCCCAAGAGGAGACCACTGCTGAGAAGAAACGCCGCAAGAAACTCAGCAGTCAGTAATTTTTTAAACATATTTCATATTACAATGGTACAACTTAGTTTAGCATTATATAAAGCTACAAGTATTAAATTAAATATAATATCAAATAACAGTAGTTCAGCAGGAAAACATGCCAAAAATCTTACGGGAGAGAAAGATAGAAAAGAATAAAATAAAATAAAATAGAATCAACTACTTATATATGTGTATATGAGATGGTGCAAGATGACCACATAAAAGTTTCGATATGTTTTCCTGCATCAACGGTGTCCCCCAGACAAGAAAAAGCAGGATAAAGCTTTTGCATTTGAACAAATTATTATTGACTAAGTTTCGGGTGTAGACCATGCATTTTTGTCTGTTAGATAGTCCTCGACCCTATAATACGCTTTAGACATTAACGACCTTTTCAAATATTTTTTAAGTGCTGGAAAGGGTAACGGTAAGTACGCAGGCGTAGAGATAAATATAACCAATATCCATTAAGATTGCACAATCATAGTCCATAGTCCACATCTACGCATAAAGTAAGTAACTAGGAGTTCTGAGTTTGTTCCTGGTTGAACCCACTCGACCCATTTTAATTATGATAGTCGACTATAGGCGTAACTACCTACGTCTTAACAGGGAGCGGGGGCATGCATGAGGTGCGGAAAAAGACTAGGAGACCTTTGTGTACCTCACCCCCGCACCTCATGCCACCCCGGCTCTCAATTAAGTTAGTTTTGCACCAGGAACGGAGGCCCAAACCACACTGTTCAATTGATTGATTGATTGATTTCTAGTAAAATTGCGCAGACATGCTTATTTTGTATGTCTTCCCGATAAAAAGTTACGAGCGGTGGATGAAAATCTTTTTACTTAACTTTACAACTCATTCCTCATTTTCCGGTGCTGCCAGGAAAGGATCTGTGACGTTACGTCTACGGTCGTATTTTTACTTCATTTGCAACATGCATGTTGTTTGCAGTTACGGTGGAATATTATGGTGTCTTAGAGCTAATTTCATGGTGGAGTCTGAAGAACCCCATGCCTAAAAATATCCACCAAAAAAAAACCATCATCCACCTAAACGCACTTCGCAACGCAGTACCTACATTACACAACATCAAAACAATGTAGGAATATTTGTGATGTGTGTAAAAGGGACAAATAGAAATAACCCCGCAGAACGGAGACATAGTAGCAGTTTACTAGATAACATGACCCCTGCCGCCGTCAGTTAACATTAATTTTCAGCCATACAACGCCAGCCACTATTAGTGTCGTATGAAGTTGTGACGCCACCTTATTAACGCGTATCTAAGTGATATAAGGACACATTTTAGCGCCATATTGTGCGTAAAGGAAAAATTATGGCCCTCTAAGCCAGTAAGCTGTATCTCAAATAAAACCAAAGCAATTTTAATTCTATTGTTAATGATGAAGTTGATATTGCTACAGGAGTTAAGGTTGAGGCCATCGTGTCCGCCAAATTATGTATTTTGGTCAAAAGATGTTTATTCAGTCGGTAAGTCCCTACGCACGGTAATTATTACACGTTAAAAATCTACTAGAGCTTCCCAAGTCTTGGGACCAGTGCTAAGAAGAAGTTCTGCAAGGAACTCAACATGTTAGGGCTTCTGCTGAGTCGCGCGGGAGCATGGGGCGCGTAGCCTATCGAAAAATTGTATGAAGAGCGCTATCTCACGCAGACGCGTGCGACAGATTCTTCATTTCAACACGCGACTAATCCGAGGCCTTTAGTTATTCTTTAACATAACTTATTACGGTTTACGTCACATCTGACACAGCGATACTTGGTTCTTCTTCACTTCAAGATCATAATCGTGAAAATAAAACGCAAGCAAAAGATTCAGTACATATTCTTAATCGGTGCATTTGAGAACGCGCTTAAACAAACTGACCTTATATCTAATTGGTATTAATATATTTACATTCAACAGTGTAAACTTACAGAACTATGCACCAGAGCGTTATGTGTTTAGCATTTATATTATACCTATGTACAGACTGCCTCAAAGGTTAGCAAGCATATTGGTAAAACAAAAAGCAAGCTTTTTAAAACCCAATTGTTGCTAATCAACTTTAAGTCGAATTCTAAATGATCTAAAATTTAATTAAACATGATTTTGAATACGAAACTTCGTCGACTTACTCTTTTTATTTTTTAGCCGACTACGGCAAAGCCCAAGAGGGTTATGTGTTTGACTTGACTTGTATATGTCCGACTCGGGAGCCTGCCGTTTGGCAAAAATATGTTTCGCAAATGTATCGTTTCCCAACTTTTTCATTTGCCAACCCTATGTTATATTTTTTTTTCAGGATTTATTTTAGTACCATCGTGTAGAACCCTACAGGTTAGGTTAGGTTAGTTTTTATAACATACTGAAATATTTACGGTTACAGAAAACAAAGCGGGTTGGCAAATGAACCGGTTGGGAATCGATACATTTGGCAAACATATTTCGCCGAAACAAAGGTAACCCGTCCGACTCAATGTCCGCTCGTAACTACTAAACGGCTAAACGGATTTTAATAAATTATAGGTACGTGGTCACATTCGTCTTAAGCAACTAGAGTGTCATAGGCTAAATTAAAATTATTTAAATGTGAAATTGGCGAAATAAAGGCTCAGGGCGACTTCGTCCACAGTCTTAATTCGTTACGTGCTTAACCCCTCCACAATGCCATATGGCCCACTATTCCAATTCGTCGGCATTCCTATATTGTCACCTACCTAACCTGTCTACTTTCCTGAATTGTAACCTTCCTAACTCGTCCACATTCCTATATAGTCCACAGTGCTAACTCGTCCACATTTCTATTGTGTGGTCAACTTCTTCAATATTGTGTGGCTAAATTCAGTTTGAGCTGTGGACGATATAGGAAAGCGGTCAAGATAGGAAATTGACGATATAAAAATGTGGCGGAGTTAGGAAGGTGACAATTCAGGAATTACATGCTGACGACATGGCATTGTGGACGAGTTAGGAAGGTGACGAAATAGGACTGTAGACAAAGTCGCCCTGAGCCGAAATAAAAAAAAAAACTAAATCCGTAACATTATTTTGATGACATTAACCAAACAGCAGTTGGGTTTTTTTAAAGCTTGCTTTTACAAGCACACTTGTTAAAAACGGCCTTGGTTACCGCCATATTGAATTTTGACACAAATACTAAGACAAATCAAAGCACACTTTTCAATGTCTCACTTTAAGCTGATCCGGTGCCGACCGGTTATGTCCGCGCCAACCTTAAGATATCATATCAGCTGTCAAATAGATCGCAGTTCAATCGGGGATTTTTACTTTTAAATAGTTATTAACTGTCTCTTTATCGTCTCAACTGAGATGTAAATATAATTTGTAACCATCATCTTAAAATATCAGGTATTCAGCAAGGCGTGTTTTTTTTATGGCGACGAGAAGGCACGTGAGCACTCAGTCCACCTGATAGTAAGTGGGATCTGAGACCCATAGACATTTGAAATCTCAAGACTACAATCCTAAGACCTCAAAAGCGTTGCGAGAACTAAGATGGAATGCCTCGATGCTAGTAACTTAATTTCACCGGTTGTCTTATCGCAATGCGAACACTGCTGCTTGGCGGTGGGTTAATGGATGGGTGTGAACATAATATTAACCTTATATACTTTTATCTGCATTTCTTTGTAGCATACAGTAGGTAAACTTATTAGTCACTTCACCCGTCTTCTATGCTGGTGAATCCCCAAACGGATACAGCTATGAGACCATTGTTTAAAATTATATTCAAATAAAAACTACATTACGATTTAATAGGTACTATACCTACTCGTGAAAAGTAATTGAATTACGTAACCTCATAAGACCCACCATACGATTTTGTCAATGGAAAATGAATCTAATATGAAGAACAGAAAAGAAACAACGAAAGACTTTCTAATTTCATCATAAGTCATAAAAACAAGAGAAATTCCACTTTACTTATTTTCAATTATCTGGAGCTGCACTTGCATTAAAAAAAAGCCTTTGTTTCTTTTATCATGATCACGAGCTTACATTTTCACTATATGTAACTAAGTATTTAATAAAGCAACAGAAGGATCTTCATACCAATAAATAAAAATAAAAATATATTGTTGCGTTGCAGTAGGTATAAAATGGTATCGTTCCAAACACCGTTCCACAGATTACAGAATACTTGCTTTACTTAGAAAATTCATAGATTGTCTGAAATACACACGGCCGGTAAGTTTTACTCATTTTGTTCTTACGTAATAACCTCACGCTGTGGGAACGTGATCGATTAAGATAGCAAAAAATGTAATAGGTTTGTTCACTGATAAACCCTGTTATAAGCGGAGCTTTACGATCGCTCCAACAAGCTGAAATCAAACCGTCAATGTCAAAACTGTAGCGTTAAAAGCACTTGGCGCGGTCCGTTGTATTTCCAAACGGACGGAAAGCCAGCGTGACGAGACAGCGCCAAGCCAAATGGCGTCGCCGTGAATGCGTTCTCTGGCTGCCATTTTCTAATCAGTGTGCTCCGTGATGTCGCACCATTTAGAAAATGGCAGCCAGAAAACGCATTCACGACAACGACATTAGGCTTAGAGCGGTGCCATGGCGTGTTCCAACGTTGAATTTCGACATTCATGATAGTTCCATTCGAATTGCGCATTGGCGCGTCGCGCTGGCTTTCCGTCCATTTGGAAATCCGACGGACCGCTAAAGTTTTGACATTCACGGATCGATTTTGGCGCAGGCCGCTCCATCGGCTTATTGGAACGGTCGTGAATGCCCAGCTATAAAGGCTTCATTCGTACACACAAAAAGTTGCAAACTAAAACTGGGTCCTGCTTTACTAAACCTACGTCCTTACGCATGTCCGTCTATTCCTACTTTTAAGAGGCTATATGATGCCACGCCGAGACAAGAATATAAGTCGATGGATTTATGTGCCTCCGCGCAAAGACCACCATCTTATCCATTAACCTACCGCCAAACAGCAGTGTTCGCATTGTTGTATTCCGGTTTGGGGTTAAGACAGCCGGTGTAATGACTAGCATAGCGGCACTCCATCTTAGTCCTCAGAGATGCAACGCATTTGCAGTCTCAGTTGGGTCACAGTTTCCTCTTACCGTCAGGTGGCCTGTGCGTTCGTTTGGCTTATATACGCCACAAAAAAAAAAAGGACCGTGAGATGGAGATACTTCGCGCGCGCCTGGGTTGCAGCGTCAAAAACAAATAATTGCTGTTTACTTTAAAACTACAACATTATTAAAACAATGGTTTTACCACAATTAAGAAGTTCTCAACTATTGAATCAAAAATCATTCTTAAAGGTCGTAGGATTTCGAAGATTCAACCAAAAATAGAAGCAGTAGTTATAGTTTTACGTTTGAAAAATAAAGTATATCGTATGTCATACATATCGTTGTCTAGTACCAGTAGTAGCTTAGATTAGGACTAGGTCAACAGGCGTGACGTTTATTTTAAAAAAAACTTACTCTTTGTACGCATCGAAGAGTAAATTATAGACTCCCAGCCTGGTGGTTGTGTACGTAGCCTGCCGTAGCAGGCCCGCGGAGAGCCCCGTGTAGAGAGACACGAACCCCTCCCGCGCCACGATCTCCCCGGCTACGGTGAAGGAGGAGCGCGCTCCTCCGCTGAGCTGCATCCTCGTCTTTATCAGGTCCAGCGGCTGCACGACGCATGTGGCCGCCATGCTGGAGGAAACACAAATATTTAATATTCATTATTGTGTATAATAAATAGTGAACATTTAATTTAATACTTAATATTATAAATGTGAAAGTTTGGATATTTAATTTTAAATATATCATATTTACCATTTAATCTTTATTCACAATCGACCAGTAAATTAATCTGCCATTTAAGTAGGAGCCGGTAAAAATCGAAACAAATGCTAAGTGGTCTACGAGACAAGAAAGTTTGGGGACCTCTGGGTTAGGTCCACGATCCATCCAAGTCTGACATCATCGGTCATCGGACTGATACAACGTACCATCGGTATGGTCAGAATGACCGGAGAATGATTGTCTTACCAACGGACTAACCGACTGATGAAAAATAAATATTTAGTATCGTGTGACACGTCTGGCTCCATTTCGTCGTGGACTGTCACTGACGCGAGAATGATACAAGTGGGTTACATGTTTAGTTTCCCATCATTTACAACAGATAGAAGTAATTTATTTTAAATATTTACTCTCTAACACATCTCTTTTACTAGAGATATAAGAGCGTGTCAGATCTCTAGGCAAGGGAAGATGCTTCCCAATTGTCCCATAGGAGTAAGTTTTGTGCTAAACTTCGATGGGTGTTATGCCATACCATACCGCAATACAAAAAACTTAGTTCTAGTCTTTACGTTTAACCATCTAAACACAGTTTTATTATGTACCATAAATATTTACCATTATTATATGTATACCGGTTGTGTGTTCTGAGCTTGAGATGAAAGAAATATCCTTATAAATATTATAACTATTACATTTATTCCAGAAAATATGACAATTCTCTGAGGACTAGTGATAAACAACTCCTACATACAAATAATTATACAAGTACAATAAAATTCAAATTCGTTCAATTAAAATTTTGGGCATTTGAATTTTCTTTACACATTTTTACTAAGTTTACTGCTTTTTATATGAGTATTTAGACAAATAATGTAGCACCTGTTCCTAAGACTAATATTTGGCAAATACTGCCACGTGAAGTGCAGCCATAAGATATAATGATCATCTCAAAAAAACAATTCCACTTGAAATTCTGCTTAACCAATTTGTTTGTGAAAGAAATTTCATTTTTTTTTACCTATCCAAATATTCAATATTTAATTTGAGTTACTATGAATATTTACTGTAATTTTAGATTATATAGGTATTATATGTATAATAAGGTAATGTTACATATTTAGGTTGTGGGTTAACACAGTACCAATAGACAATTATTTTGGTACAGTTTATGTTTTTATGTCCTCTATAATGACATTTTTATTTGACGTAACCTATCCTATAAACCAGCAGACAATCAAGACGCTTCTAACAATACCTCATTTGTCAAATTATGATCAGTAATTTAGAAGTTATGAGGGATAGGTACATACAAACATACCAGTCAAGATCATAACCCTCCTTTTTCCTTCGCCATTGTCGGGAGGAAAGACATTTTCTCACTTGTGTGACCTTCCCATACACAGTAGTTTCAAGATAATATCAATTGCACAACTCTTCCTATTGTTGTAATATCAAATTTTAACGAAGGTATTGAAATGGCTACCAGAAACGGCGGGACCGCGGTGGATGCGAAAAGCACAAGACCGGTCTGAGTGGAAAGCCTTGGGGGTGGCCTATGTCCAGCAGTGGACGTCTTTCGGCTGACATGATGTATTGAAATGAGGTAACCCACCATTGAATATTCAGTATATTCGCTCAAACTTGAAGCTGTACTAATTTAGCATTTCAAATTGGTACAGCTTCAAGTAAACATTAACAGAGTAAATGCAGCTTAAGAAACAGAAAATTTCCTCTATTTAATTATTTACAATGACTTTTAGTCAATTTCCAATAAACTACATGCTCTCCTTTCTATATTATATCCAGGAACAAAATTTATATTTTTAGATTCACTTAGGTAACATAACTCTAATTACATTCAATGTTACCTAAAACCAATTATGTAATAACGCACTCCAGGTAAACACGTAGGCCAACCAATTGTGCAACAAATTCAAGGACAATAAGACTGTAAATATTGACCAAGTAATCAATATCAACCTTTCTAAATTCTATTATTATCACGATGATAATAGCCAGATCGAAACTAACGTCCATTAATTCAACCGTTGTTTGTGTCGTTTACCTCTAACGGAAATGTTAATGACATTGATTTTGAAATAAAGGACAAATATAGTTTTCTAATAATAAAATACAGTACCCCGCAAGGCCACCGAAGGCAAACTTGAGTCCATTAGGAATATAGCGCTCTTTCGGCGGTTCGGCGACGGCTTGACTCATTGTAGGTGGTCACTTATTCACGCCACTTGTTAGAAGTTAATGAATAAAAGTAACAAACAGTTTTAAATATTGCATAAAAACTAGAATATGACGAGCCGTCTTCGCTTTCGCCGCGCGGTAGGAATTGCAACCTTGCAGCTGGTTTTGACAGTTTTGACATTTGACACTTTCGGGCATGTGACGTTTTTGACGTTTGATTGTCACAGAGAAAATAGGGTGCGATCAAGATTATCATCATCATCATCATCATCAGCCCGGGGGCGTCCACTGCTGGACAAAGGCCTCCCCCAAAGAGCGCCACAAGTCACGGTCTTGAGCCGCTTGCATCTATTAAATTATCAGCATATATTAAATGCTAATTATTAATATTAAATGTTTTAAGATTTCGAGCATAAAGGAGCATTAACACTGAGATCATTTGCGTGTAATGAGCATTTGGCGCGGATATCGAGTGATATGTAAGCTTTTTAACTCTCGGCTCAACGTCCACACCACTCGAATATTCACGCAAATGCTCTCAGTGGGGACGCTCCTTTATAAAAACACTAAAACAATGGGTTTTATATTTTATTTAGATTAGATCAATCTCACCCAGGTTTCTTCGTAGACCCTCAATCACTCAACCCTAGATACAAAACTAGCAGTCCAGAGGGCTTATTGCCTAACGCACTCGCAATCGCAATAGTTTTCATATTGACACTTGGAAGGCGTGTCTGCATACAAATTGAAAATATTTCTTCCACTTTGAAGCCGATTGCGATTGCGAGTGCGTTAGGCAATAGCGACGCAGGGTCGATTCCCGGTATGGGCTAACATTGATACAATTGTATTTCTCTATATAAGTATGTTTATCGTTGTCTGTACCCTTAGTATAAGCCGGAGTTATCCTGAGGGTGGAGTGGTAGGAGCCCGCCACAAGGTTAATTTTGAGTCCTTCGTGATGAGACTGATGAGAGTACCTACCGACTAAAGATCTATCGACCTTTGTAAAGGAAGAATAAAATTCTGGCTAGCTGACACCACGAAAGTGTTATAGTAGAGTATGTTAATTTAATGTTTAGTTTAAATAATAGTAGATTATAGACCGAGGGGATAAAGCACTGTTTTATGTCACGGGCGCGATATTGAATCCTGAGCAAATGAGGGACTCCAGATTTAACTCACGAGCATAGCGAGCTCGCTTCGCGCAGGAATTAAAACGGAGTCCTAGGTGCAGGGAGGGATTCAAGCTCGCCCAAGACGAAAACAGTTTTATTCCAAAGAAGAATACTCTACTTTTCTCACCTTTTGCGAGACAATAAAAAGCAAAAATGCTTACTAGAAACAACGTCAAATCTGAAATCACTTTCGCTTTCGTCACTCGTCATTTTTATTCAAACTATAGTATAATCTTTCAACTTCAACCTCCTGCTAATACTGCAGCGTTTTGCAACACTCGCGGCTTCTTTTCTTTTCTTTGTTTTGCGTATATGGCTTGTTGAAAATGAAAATTTTTTCATACGGATTCAAATCTCATTATTAACCAGCGGGTTATAATCACTTGCTTTAGGCGAGGTTTGCATGATATACATATACTTAGGCTATTTCGAGCATGTGGTGTGAAAAGTTATTTTATTATATTCTTTTATTTTTAAGCACAGTTAGGGACTAAGTACCTAAATTTGGGAGTTTATCCGCTAATATTGATTAATTTAGATATAATTAGTCGAAAAAAGTGCCCATCATCTTCGCAAAGATATATTTAACTAGTCATAAAGTATAAATCTAGAGCAGAGGGCGAGTATTCGGGCATTTCAACCGCCGGCTTTGTGGTCATCTATTGTAAATTACTTAAATAATAAAATCTACCAGCAACTTGTGATTTAAAACGAATAACCGGATGAACCTTAATACTCGAACAATAATGGAGGTTAAAACGCCGAAGAATCACCCAGAACGTTAGAAATTAAACCTGGAATTAAATTAATCAATAAACTATATTATTCTAAACTGTACATAAAAATATATTCTAGTAACAAATATGCTATGTAGATTCTGTGGATTCTGTAGATTCTTTCTCCGTTGAAAATCCAAGGGGCGGGAACTTATCTAAGATATGTGCTACCGAGGAAGGGTAGAACGCCATGAATTTGAATCTCTCTCCCATCTTCTTCGGGTCCACTAGCATCTCATAAGCGCTATTCAACTCCTGTTTGTCTTTTTCTGACTTCGCGTTGTCAATTAGAACCTGAAAAAGGAAGCAAAGTTTTACGACTGATACTGAGACACGTTTTAAAAAGGGTAGACTTAACTGGCGGGCTTTTGAGGGGCGTGTTTCATATACTCGTTGATTAGGCATATAAAATGTTCATAACAAAAAGGACTCGGCATAACGGAAACATGAATTTAAGCAAAATACCAACTGCGCATAGTGATCACGCTAAACACCGCATACGCAAAATACCAACTGGGTCATTCGCACTCGAAAAAACAAAAGTTGTCTTTCCTGTAGTGAATAGTTAAAGGCATGTATGAATATGCATATAAGATATGTTTTTATCTGATAGGGCTAAAGTAGACATGATGCCGTTTATACGGATACCAGTTCAGCTAGACAATTAGGCCTTAAAAACGTTCACTTCGGGTATGTCCACAGGAAAGACGCTAACCTAAATCTGCCTATGACCCAACTGTTACTTACGCGAAATAGCAACTATCTCATTAGTCTCATTACGCAAATACTTACCTACCGCAGCCTCCACCTGGCCGTTGGTGTTGAGTTAGCGACTGCCCACGGCACTACTAAGCCGCACTACTGACCAAAAGTAGTATCATAAATTAAATGAGGTAGGTTTAGGCTATTTTAATTGTTCAGCCGCCCCTTAATTGGTGTTTGTTGTGGCATTGTACGAGTTTGGCATATTCCTTGCGTAATTGGACGTAGTTTTGCAAATCGGAACCAACCCACAAATATTTTGCAAACGAGAACCAATCCACAGTATTCAGAATGACAGTTGACATTTAAATTTTTGTGGGTTGGTTCCCGCCGTTTGATTATTATTAAGCGGCGAAAGGACAAAAAACTAAGCATGACTGGTTATTGTGATATAAAACTGAACTTAAACTTAACCGGCCATTTTAACAATATTACCTTTGACATGATATCGTAGGGTATGGTCAACGTTATAACAGCTTTTGTCTTGACAGTAATGGCGACTGAGTCAGAAACAATACAGGTCCAGGCCCTCAATATTGTTTTACCCAGTAGTAAAACAAATTGCTTTTGCCGTGTTATGGATGCTATTTAAATTGACCACCATCACCGTCCATTAAATATAGCTATCTATCGTAACGTTGACAATTCAATTCAATTCAATTCGACATTTATTCATGAACAATACAATGATTGTATTTGAAATTAGTAGATTTGATACTTAGTAAAAAACTAGTTTTAAAATGTGCCAATATTTAATCAATACTATAGAAGCTTCCCCGTAACAAATATGCTTTCAATATTTTACTGAATGCGGTACGGTTTGTTACCGTTTTTAATTTTGTGGGAAGTTTACTATCTTGTGCTTAGGGCAAAAACTAGACTTGAAATTTTTAGTGCGTGTAAGTAAGCGCAACTTTTGTTCCCCACTAGTTTCATATTTTGATATGTTTTTCACAAACGCAGTGAGTAACACAAGTAAATATAAGCTAGCAATTGATAAAAAACTTTTTTTTTAAGGTGTTCTCTACAGGCGGCCCACTGAGGCAAACGCAAAGTGGACCGTATGGGTATTTTCTGTGCAACCAGAGCTTTGTTTAGATTATATCCGTAGCTATTTCTCCAGAACATAATGCTGTAACGCAATTTGGATTCAACTACTTAGTGCGTAGTATACCATCTTGAGTTGTTCCACTGTCAATTCATCCCTAAGGCTTCTGAGAGCGTAACAGTTTAGTGCTGAATCAAAGCGTACCCCAAGGAATTTTACACAATCGACCACATCTATTCTAGAGTATCAGTTTTATTGGAGTTGTTCTTAAATAACATGATTTGCGTTTTTGCAGTATTCAGTCTAAAAATGTTAATGTCGAACCAATAATGAAATGCCATCAGCGCATATTCTGTCCTCTCCACGAGCTCAGATATACTGTCTGCAGACACGATTGCGCTCGTGACATCTGCAAATACCGTTAAATGGCATTCGGGTACGATGTTGTAGATGTCATTACAAGTGTCATTTGTAATATGATAAACAAAATAGGCCCCAGAATCGAGCCCTAGGGTACTCCTCTTATAACATTATCAAAACTAGATTTAGTGAGTATCTCCATATTTGTATCAATATTTTTATATCCACGAAATGTTTTTGGTGTCTAAGGTAATTTTGCAAGAGCTGATAGGTTAGTTTTTTCAATAGTATATCATGGTATTCATGGTCTACAGTGTCAAAGGCAGAGCTAAGGTCGAGAAATAGGCTCTTTTTCTGTTGTGTATTTGTGATACTACATCATTAATGAGTGAATCTATCGCATTCGAGGTTCCCATATTTTTTTGAAAGACATATTGCGTCGGATTTATAATGGAATGTTCATTCAAGTGAGAGAGCAGGCGAGATATAATGAGCTTTCCAAAAAAAATATGACAGAAATCAGTTTGTACTACTTAAACCGGTAAAATTCTGGCTATTTTTAACTGGTCAGTAAAACTACCGGATTTATAACATTTGTTAAAAAACTCGGCAAGCGGCCCCGAGAGTATGTCTACGCATCACTTAATTATAGTAATGGGCACTTCATCGTAACATTTTTTATTATCCATAGACTGGATTATCCTTGATACTTCGTAAGATGAGATTGGCTTCCATTAAATATATTTGTAACAACTTTTAGTCCACTGTTGTAGACAATTAACTGCGGAAGACAAATTTCCCGTGCTCGGAATAGTACCATGATCAAACTGTTCGCGATTTCTTGGGGGTTTTGTACCATTTTACAGTGTGATTTAAGATATAATTTTCCTGCTTACGACACTCAAATTTCCCTCCGCGTCTGTTAACCACTTTCCAAATTGCACTAGATGATTCTTTGGCTTTACAAATTTCGGTTTGCACTGCTAACTTTTTAGCGTGCCTGATGACCTTTTTATAAAAGTTCAAGTAGTTCTTACGATATTCTATAACAGAAGCATGCCAGCGAAACTTACTTATATTACTCGTACATAGGACTCGCTTCATTTTACTAGTTACCCCTATACCTCTCGGTATCCATTTGATTTTAAATATATTTTTGTTAATATTAAAATTGCCACTTATGATGGTCCTTCTATTGAAAACATGCTACAATAGTAATTTAAAAAATGTTCACTTATACAAACAAAATGTACAATATTATATCTTTCGGTCAGGAGAATTTAAAGGTCGTTTATTTAATTTAAAAAACCGCACACGTTTTGATGGAGGATGATTATCATGTCAAAGCTGCTGTTACATTTAGTCACGAAAAAAATGTTTATGCTTGTTTTCACCTGCGTGCAGCATAGTAGTACAGTCAGCGTCATATAGTTGGTAGCATCCAAAGTAGCCAAATAGTACGTTACACATCATTATTACCGTAGTAACAAGGGCGTGTAACGAACTATTTGGCTACTTTGGATGCTACCAACTATATGACGCTGACTGTACCACTGTGTGAAACCCAATTTACATTATATTGCAAGTTTTCAATAATATTTTTCATACCAATACAATACGATAATATGCCACAGGCAATGTGGTTTAAACGTGTAGAATAACGGCCCATGAACACTGCTCGGCGTTAGGTAGATAGGTAAGCTAGTGGTAGCGATCCCGACGGACCATGCACGAGTTCCTGCAAAGGCCTTCAGGTTCGTAGGTACCTCTGTATTATTCGCTTTCATATGCTCTTATACGAGCCCAACATAATTATCACGCGAAATGTCATATTTATACCGATCCGTTGGGGCAAGGCCACGCTATCATATTTATAACATAATTATATTTAGAGTTTAGCTACAGTAAACTTCACGCGGTACACGATTTAACGGTATCCGTCGTTTGGCAATATGTATCGTTTCCCAGCCGTTTCATTTGCCAATTTCTAAATATTTCAGGATTTATTTCAGTATCGTGTAGAACCCGTGTAGGTTATGTAAGGTTAGTTTTTATAAAAAAACGGACATATTTACAGTTGCAGAAAAAAAGCGGGTTGGTAAATGAGACAGTTGGGAAACGATACATTTTGCCAAACATATTTTTGGCAGAAGGCAGAGAACCGATTTAACATTATCTGCCCTGATATCCTACCTTCAGCCGGTTTTAAAAGGTGTGGACTGTGTGAAGAATGATGTCTATGAAAGGTGTCAGTACTGAGTTAACGGCAGATAGATGAGAGTGGAAGAAGAAGACGACATGCCGACCCCACTTAGTGTGGGATAAGGGCAGGAGGATGTATCCTACCTTGAGCCTAGTCTCGGCCTGCATCCTCTGCAGGAACTCCCGTTGCTTGACGGGCCCGGCCACCAGCGCGTAGTTCTCGTGGCCGGGCGTCCTGGAGGCCGCGATGCGCAGCTGGCTGAAGTCCACGTCGGCCGTCAGGTCGCTGGCGCCGGGGCTCTCGAGCGGGTCCACCACTTTGTGCTTGTGGAATGCCTGGAAACACCAACATTTCGTTCATTTCATTTCCGCGTAGTCTTTATTTTTTGTACTGAGCTTATCCACTGCACAAAGCCCATTGTCTCTGTACAATACTACCTATTACATTGTTTTGTTTTCGTAGACGCTTACAAATATAGTTGGAACGAGTGCAACATGGCGTAAAACGCGTGAAGTGTTATTTTTCAATTAAAGCATTTATATGAAGCATAATCTTATGAAAAGATCATGGCGTCAATAATCCATGGAAATTTCAAGGTCCTTTTTCTACGAAGCAGTCGTTGTTATGTCCATGATGACTATGAAATACAATATTGTTGATTATCGACGGTTAACCATCAATACCTCCTGTCATTTTTACTCGAACTACTTTTTTTCGCAATTCATAATAAATACCCTCTAGGGCACACATTAGAAAGATCTTCTATTTTAAACTAAAGCATATTTCTGGTGTTTTTTTTTAACCATATTTTTGGTGTTAGTGGCCTTTGTGACTTTAGTTTCCGCCCGCTTCCTTTGTGATGATTTTTTTTTCAGTTTTTTTTTCAAATCATTTCCTACTTGTTATGCATTTTTGGAGAGCTAAGAAAACAGTTAAGTTTTTAAAATAATCTGCAAGCCAAGTTTTATAACGTTTTTTTTAAGGCATTTTAGTGGAAAGCGATCGCAAAAAATATTGAAAAAATTTCGTACTCCGTCTCGCTTTTTTAAATTTGGGCGGATAATTATTGTTTTAATATTGAGAAATAACCAGTGTTTAATCGTTTTTAATTCAGAAGAAAAAAAAAGATTTAAATTGATACTTTTTTTGTAATAAATTTTTCAACATGAATTTCCGACTAATTTAAAAAAAAAAATCGCGATAACTCAAAAATGGTTCACTTTTGCATAATGCATATGGGGGTCAAAATTATCGCAAATAGTCACCCCTATCACCTCCTAACGGGAATAGGTCGACTTACCAATAACCCTGTATAATAGGGTCACTCCATCTTGTTGGAGGCCTACCCACAGCTCGTCTTCCGGTCCGCGGACGCCACTCCAGAACCTTCTGACCCCATCGGCCATCAGTCCTGCAAGCAATGTGCCCCGCCTACTGCCACTTCAGTTTAGCTATTCTTCGGGCTATGTCAGTAACCTTAGTTCTACTGCGGATATCATCATGTCTGATTCTATCACCTCGTCAGGATCGCCGGACCGCGGTGGATGCGAAAAGCACAAGACCGGTCTGAGTGGAAAGCCTTGGGGGAGGCCTATGTCCAGCAGTGGACATCTTTCGGCTGACATGATGATAATAGGGTATCATGAATTGCGAAAAAATATGGTTTGCCCAAAAATGTCAGTAGGTGTTGGTGGTTAACCGTCGATATGTCATTTATCTCTTGGTACCTTTTAAACCTACGAACTAAACAAATCGGGTTGATAGCTGTTTGCAAGCAGTTACGAAAACAAAAGAAAATGATAGTTTTTATAGAGACAATAGCTTTGCGTAGTGGATGTAAATGTTCAGTTCAAAGAATCAACATTATACCTACAACGCACTGCGTGTTCAATACAACATCTTCAGGATGCTGATGGGGCTGTCGAGGTTTAGCGCTTCAGGCATGTTCGCCGAGGGACGATTTCTACACCATCAGGCGGAAAAGACCCGCCTCGTTGTTGAAGCGAGTGCGGGGCAGTGTCAACCGCTTCCTGAAGGTGTTGTTTTATAAGTACTTTTATAAAGTTTTGCGTGGACAAACTGCCCTACTACGGAGAAAAGGCACAAGTGCAATTAATTCATAGCAGCATATTAAACTCTTCAAGGTTTATAATAAGGTAGGAATTTGTTTAATTACTAAGATATTTATTTTATTTTCCTCTTAGGTGATGTAGCGTTACGGTAGCTAAATTATTTCGACCTTGGGCGTTAACACTTGAATCCCTCACTACGCTCAGGATTCTATTTTAGAATCTTTCGCTTTGTTCAGGATTCAATGTACGCCCTCGCCGTAAATATTTAATTTTGCTCCCCTGTGACACAACCTACTATTTGTCCACACCTACATGCAAGAGAACCTTTACTTAAGTGTTTGACCTATACAGTATTCTCGGCTTAGCCACCGTACCCTGAAGGTGTCCCCCTTCTCCCCCTCGTGGCCGTAGTCGGCGACGAGCGCCAGGCCGCCGTGGCGGTCCACGCGCTCGGCCAGCTGCCGCGCCACGCCCAGCCCGCGCGCGCTCACCTCCAGCTCGGTGCGGTCCCCTGCACCACCAAAACAAATCATATCTAGTCAAAATATAAGGCGGTATTCCATTAGTAGCCAAGTACCAAGTGGAAGCTGCATGAATTATGACGTCACACTTGCGTACAAGTTGTTTGCATTGGGAACATGTTTTTGAGAGCACACGGATGCAAAGGGCCGAATGTATGAATGTGGAAGAAGCGAAAGAGATTTGTCAGGATCGTAGCAGGTGGAAAGAGGTTGTCTCTGTCAACCCGTCTGAGAAACAGGCGTGATTTAATGTATATATGTATATTGCATGCAGGTTTAACTTGACACAAGTGGAGATGCCGACAGTTTCTCGTGCTTCCACCTAACAGCCATCAGCCGATTATTGTGTACAGCGAGAGACACCATTTATGTGCGTACGGCAAAATATTTGTGCGTTCATTCTGCACGTCCACTTCAATACAAGTTCAAACTTTTATGCAACTTGTATGCATGTTTACCATTCCAATATTCAAGTTGCATGCAAGTTACTTACGAGGTAAATAATGTACTTATGCGGGTAACTTGCCTAACACACATACACGTTTACACGTACATTTTTTATTCAAGTGACGTCATACTTCATTAAGCTTGCACTTGGCACTTGCCTATTGGAATAGCCTTTATTCAGTAAATTGGCCACACGGCTCTTTTACACGCCGGGAGCATGGAGTGAATCTTCTAACGCTTCGGACAATTCGGGGAAATTCGGACCATCATTGCAGGGAAAAAGCGCCGCGAGAAAATCTAGCCGAAGGCCATTTTTTCAATCGTAAAATACAATACTTAAAAGTGTTACACTACAAGGTAATAAAGAACTATAAAAAAAAGAAATGACCGATTTGTTCTTTGTGTTCGTAATTATCAGGACAAGGCTTGTATGAAAACATTACAACCGGGCGGCGCCGGGCACGGACAGCTAGTTAATAATGGTTATTAAAACTAGCACGAAATAGAATCATTAAAAATGTAACGTCAATAATATGAAATTAAAAATAGTAACTAGCAATTTACAAGCGAGCTGATACGATTGCGAGGGTTATTTTATTTCTGATTGATCAAGAACCTAGTCAACAAAAAAAGGCTCTAATTGTAAGTTCAGTATTTAATGCAGTGGGTAGCGAATCAAACAAATACTAATTTTTAAAACGCCTGTTATAGTCACGCAAAATTAAATAATAGTAACGAGCCGCCCCCCCTCCCCCGCGTCACCGCGGGAGTGTCGCGTATGAACTAGTCGGGTAGTAAAACATTTATTTCACCTAAGTCCAGTGGCGGACGGATGAGGGTACGGACCGACGCCGTCTCCTCGCCGGATATCCTGTAGTACAACTTCTCAGACTCGTCTACGTCGATAAGTATCTCACGCCAGCCGCCTTCTTTTTTCTAAAAAAAAACAGTTTCAATTAGGACTTGAGTACCTATGTCATATTAAATTCACCGGGATAACAATCACCACCATCGACTGGAGAGCTTATTGTCTCCCTCTTGCCATTACAATCGTTTTCGTTTCGACAGTTCGAAGGCGAGTCTGCTTACAAAATGAAAACAAATGTTCCACTTCGAAGTCGATTGCGATTGCGTGGCAATAAGCCCTCAGGACGCCGACGACCTGTAGATAACTAACTATACATTGCATCTAAATGAAACAAAGACAAACGCATAAACATTAAAGCATAAATTACAAACACATAAGTTTATAAAATCGTTACGATAGTATTCAGTACCAACCTCGAAAACATGAACGGGCAGTACATCGAAGAATTCATGAGCAATATACCATGAAAAGTTCTGTGGAACTTTCTTTAGATCATAATACCAGTAGACTTTGATGCCACTCCCAGTGACGCCCTGAAACAGAAAAAAAACAAGTTATTTATAGATAGTAGACCACATCAGGGGTTTCTACAGTAGTAGGTTTTAGTCCGGGTTATTTTCGGTAACTCATGTTACATGTAATATATTATGATGATTATTGTATTGTGATTGCAATCTACATTTTGATACAATGCCAATTAATTAAAAAAATAACCCATAATTTAATCGAATTTCACTTCATCGATTGTATCATAATATATCATCGATTTTCCTTTTATTTTTCTATTACGTGCTGCTGGTTTTCAGGGTTTGTCGACACACACACACACGCACACGCACACGCACGCAATGAAAATTCTGCGTGATGACTTGTACAGTCAGCCTCATAAGTAGCTGCACACTTTTGTACCTTGTCGCTCTAACGCCTTTCACAGATTAGTGCAGCAGTTCAAACATGACGTTAATGTGACAAAGTATTAAAGTGTGCAGCTACTTATGAGGCTGACCGTACCTACTATTACTTAGATAATATTTTCACAATACTCTACGCCGTTTTTTTCCTCGCATTCAATGTTAAAAGTAGAGTGTGTAACCCGAGACTAAACAACAATAATGGCACTCGACGAACCATAGCCACCCTCGCTCAGCTCACGTGGCTAAACATCTCGTGTCATTATTGCTTGTTTTAGTCCCTTGTCGAACAATATAATATTCCTTTGCATGTAAAATAAAATATATTTTATTTTACAGCTTTGTCGGCATAATTTAAATGCCAAATTACAGCTTTCCTATTGGTAATAAAATAGCCTCCGAGTTAAACCGCAGACAGACGAACAGCCACATGGCGAAACTATATGGGGTCCTTATTGAGTACGGAACCCTAAAAAAAACGTTGTTTATTTAACATATTCTGCAATTACGTTGATCACCCATAAAACCCTGCCATAATAATAACGCCCAGCAGACACGATATAGAAAATCAGTCGAAATTAACCATTGCATTTCTGTGACACGGTTCTATAGTCGGTCCACGATTGAATTCCATTACCACACGAAAACAACAATAATCGGTACAGTCGTGAACTCAAATTTGTGACACCTTAGGTCCAAAGTCGATCTGACCTTCTACAACAATAAGGTTGAGTTTCCTATAAGTTACATTACTTGGCATCTCTAATGATATTGACGACTACAACGATATTTTTTATAAAACCGGTCAATAAACGTTCGTAACGGACCTAGCTGAATCGATAACTAGTTGGCCTACTGCCTAACGCACTCGCAATCGCAACCGCCTTCAAAGTTGTTTTCATTTTGTATTCACGGCCTATCCCTGTCGAGTGACAGGGAGCTAGCGTAACTTCAAACTTCGATTTTCAAAGAAGGCTCTGACTCGTATGCGTACTGTCGTAGTGAAAACGATTGCGATTGAGAGTGCTTTAGGCAATAAGCCTGCTGATTTCATACATAATTATCAGTTTTTTATCGGCCGCAGACGGGAAAGACCCGACCACAGTCATTCTGTGGTTACTAATAGCCCTCACACGGGTATCTGTCGCCACAACCAACAGTGTTCACACTTTATTCAATAATTATAAACTTTTACTGGATAAAATAACAATGCAATTATATACATTGTGTGTGCTATTTTTGTTCTATACAACGGGTAAGTCATTTAACATCCGAGTCCGACCAATAATAATAAATAGATGGAAATGCTTTGAAACAACCCTGAGCTGCATTTTTTGATATTGTCTACGATAAATAAATAAAATCTATGAAAAAAATATTATTGCCTATTCTAACGTCGACGACTCTATCGTTTAGGCCAGAACAGGTCACCATACATATTAAAGTTACCAGAGGCCTCAGAAAAGATGCTTAGCGAAATTTTAACGTAAACGAACTGTCAAAATGTATTTGATTGACACAAGCGCTCGCCGCTACCATCCGCCAGCTTACGTCAATCATAAATTTTCGACAAAGTTGACGTTTGCCAAATGATCTCGTCTAGGGCAACAAAGGCTCGATTTTACTCGGCAAAACCGTATTGCTTTGGCCATGTTATCGTATTGATTTTATCCGGTCGCAATTATTGTCAATAACGTTGACAATACGGGAACATGGCAAAAGCAAGAAAGAACAATAGAGCCTCTGGCCACTATGTGGCAAACTTGACCGTGAAAGGTTACAATTCTGTATTTTAATTATTTGAAGCACAGTAATATACAGGGCGGGAAGGAGTATACCGACAGCTTTTAACCATCGATTCTAGAGCCTATTTGGAGTATATAAAGTCGAATAACATGTAGTCTAATCAATCAATCAAAGCAATTCCATAGTTAATTTAATTTGAACTCTGTCACCATTATTTACTAAGAAAGATTTATGTTGTAAGTAGTAATAACGTACAACATAAAATAATTTAATCAATTCCTTAGTAAGTAATGCTTTAAGTATAGGTGACAAAGTTCAAATTAAAGTTCACAATCGAATTGTTTTTTAAATAATAAAAATCTCGGAAATTATGCTTTATTGGACTACATGTGATACCACATTATATACTCCATATAGGCTCTAGAATCGATGGTTAAAATCTGTCGGCATACTTGGTAACTCCCACCCTGCAGATACCTACCAATCAACTTAGCAATGCTTACCGTATTGTCACTTTCTGTGAAAATTAACAAATAGCACGCATCTTTTCTGACCAATACGAAGCAGAAAAATTTTCTTGAGCAAAATTGCACCGATGCACCAACATTATGGAGTAATGGTTTCTAAAACAAACCGTCAATCGATGCGTCGGTCTTATTTCAGATGGCCACCAGTTCAGATTCGACTATGATTACTACCCCGAGGCCGAGGGTTGGCTGAAACTGGAGCAACTCCCTGCCACGTGGAGGGAAGCGTACCTCAACTGCTATTACGAAGGTAGGGGATATGGGTCTGGCAGAAGAATTCTGTGAAGTATGTGTTAAGTTAGGATGATATATAGATTAAGAAATAGCGAGATCGGAGAACTATGTGGATTTAAAGATGTAGAAACAAAGATCGGAAAGGGAATGCTATGATGGTTTGGTCATTTAGAAAGGATGGATGAAAGAAGAGTTACCAAAAGAGGTATGGCGAGCGGGAGTGAGTAGCGATGTCAGTAGGGGACGCCTTACGCACATAGGTACAGGGATCAGATTCGTGAAGTAGTCAATAAGGACCAAATTAAAAGTACCCGAAATCGACGTAAGTGCATGAAGAGGATGATGAATGTAGAAGAAGCGAAAGTTGTATGTTAAAATCCGATCCCAATATTGACTAGTATTTTTTTTCTAAAAAGATTCGATCGCAGAAAAACGTAATACGAAGGTGGCAACCCTGTCAACTCTGAAGACTAAAATAGAATGCCTCTGTGTTAGTCATTTCAACGACTGTCTGACCCTACACCGACTAAGCAGAGCATTTGTAAGGTTAGCGGGCAAGATGGGGATCGAGATGAAGCCAGCGTAAAGTACTGCCACCCGCAGCAAAATTGTTTGACTGAGCAAAACCAACTAGTTATAAGCGCCAATTAATTGTTAGGTGCATGCGGAATGTGAAAGTATGTGTACCACACCGTTTTCGGCATTCATAAATCCTATCCATCATTATGAAGCAGTGAGGCAGTATTATGCACTGTTCAATCCCTGCCAATTCGCAGTGAGAAGAACAGAGTTTCAGTCATATAGCTGCATATTTATTTGCCTGATACTTGGTGAGATATGAGTTTATAACACGGCTTCTTATCATTAACTTCTTTCAGGTGGAGTTCTAGCTTCTCCAGAGAACCTAAAACATTGGTCAGCTTTGAAGACAATCATAGCCAATGTACAGCTGAGTTGCGGCGTGTTCACTGGCGTCCATGCCACCTTCGGCAAGGGAGCATACTTCTCCGTGACTGGTAAAATTATAAAACTCTGAGTGTAACCATTAATTAAGACCATAGAAAGATTGCACCGAAGCACCGAACTTATACCAGCCAGTTTATACACGAAAAGTTTATACTTTTTAATTGTCCGTTTGTCTGTCTATTCGTATCCGTAACTCCGTACGCAGCGCAAGCCCTAGGTCGTGATCAGGTTCGAAAGACTGCGGGATTTTCTTTCACAGCCTATTGATCGATGCTTTCCGTTGCCTATGGCGACCGCCCCTCTCGCCTGTCTTGAGTCGTTTAACTCAGAGTCTAACTCGTGTAACATAATGCGTGGTACCGTTGGATAGAACTTTAAAACATGGTGTGAAAACCGTATAGAATCAAGGCGTTTATTCACAACAATCACATGTAAGAAAGATGCAACCACTTTCTTGTTTATTTTTATTATCTGGTATCTACATTCCTAAGTCCGGAGCTTAGTTTGAAACTAGGTACATTTGTGTGAGATAGTCCTCAAATATTAATTGATATAATTGTTTGCCAGGTACCCCTCTGGCGCGCATGCCGGTGGTGTGGGCGCCGGGAGAGCCCGACAACGCAGACGGCGCCGAAGACTGCCTTCTGATGCTGCCGAACGGCTCCCTCGCCGATGTCAATTGCTCAGATACCTACCCTTACGTCTGCTACAGGAAAAGAACCACAAAAGAGCTGAACGCGTGCGGAACTTTTGATGACGGTAATGGTTTGCACTAATCTAAAGAAGGGGGACGTTTTGAGTATGAAGACTTTGTTGGCCTGTGTCCGCCATGCGGTATGTATCAATTGAACTAATTTTTATGAAATCCGATGGGACAATCAAGATGAATCAGCTCTGGGACGAGTTCGAGGGGTTCACGTCGGGGTTTTACTTTCTATTTCTTGGTTTTTGTATACAACCCACACCCTATACCTATAGGTTATGGTGGCATTGTTTAGAATGCACCAACTTCGACTCTAGCAGGCAGCAAAGAGGTGGGCTGAATACATGACCCATGATTTTTCAACCAGGATCGAGTCCAGGAACGTCAGAGGGTTCAAGGGCCTACGACCTCCAAATTGATTGCTCCTGAGGTACGGTTTCGTTTCCTATATTTAGGGTTAGCCTAGATCTAGCACCTGTCATGAGGACATGTGTACCCTCGACTTACCCATACCGCTAATAACAAAACAATATTCCTCCAGGTTACATTTTCGAACAGCAAACCAGAAAATGTTACAAGGTGCACACGGACCCCCTGAATTGGACGCGCGCGTTCGTTGCGTGCGCGCACGAGGGCGGCCATCTTGCGATCATCAACAGCCAGGCCGAAGCGCAAGCGCTGAAGGACGCCTTCGGAGCGACCTCTAACTTGGTGCCCGGAAAATACTCTAAAGACAGCGTTTTTCTAGGGTTCAGGAACTTTGAGAACCATTTCTTATGGATGACTATTCACGGTGAGTTTTTATTTGACTTAGTGTGCAAAAGACGACTTCTTTATAATTTCTATGTTACAAAGAGAGACTAGGCGAGAGTAATCAATAACTAGATGTTAACGGTAACTTCGGTCAGTAGTAACCAGTGATGCTGACATATTACAAGTACAGATCCCGTCACGTAAAGGCCGCTGAGCGACAATGAAGGGGCTGTGTTTGCGCATGGGTACGGCCGCTAACTAATAGCGTGTGCGAATAGCATACCGGCGGAGTGTGTCCCCCGCCACCATTCATACCAACAAGTTCGTTAGTAAATACGCGACTATGCAGGTACATCGCCAGTGGTTTTTTACGTGACGAGAACTATATAAAAATAACAATATAAGTGATGATGACGACACGAAAATGGGCGACATGTCCCGCCGACCCAACTTCGCTAACAATTTTCAGGACAAACGTTGAAAGAAGCCGGTTACGACTCGTGGGGCCCAGGCCAGCCAGACCAGCACCAAGGCCGCCAGGACTGCGGCGCCATGTTCCGGAACGGGCTATTGGACGACAACAACTGCGAAAATGTCCTTCCTTTCATATGCGAGAAGGACCCTGCCAGCCTACTGGCGGACAACAGCTTGGAGCAGCAGTAGAAGAGAAACAATATCAATAGAACTTAATTACACTTCTTTAAACCATCGCCGATTTTTTTTTTAATACCTACTCAATTTACTAAAACTGGTTCTTACCGCGGGAACTTGACCAATATTCTAACCGCAGTATCATCTCAGTGCTCAGTCTCTTAAAGCAGATTTTTCAACCGGGGGACGCGTCTCCCTTAGAGCGCGAGGGATTTTAGGGGAGCGGAAAAGCAATATGCTCATAAATCTGGAGCGAAACGTATGGAGCCAAGACGCGTCAGAAATTATCCATGGCCTTTATAAATAGACTAATCTTGGCTGATGCCCGACATTACAGTGTACCTTCGAGAGAAGAATACAGCTGTGCTGGGCAGCATCTTTTCATCGCCCATACTGCACCGTCTAAAGACGAAAGCTTTTTACACGAGTGTGTCCTACCAGTTATGACATATGGAGCGGAGACAAAGACACTGACGGTGCGATTGGTTCACCAGTGAAGGTCGCTCAGCGAGGTATGGCTATGCTCAGAGTCTCTCTCAAGGCTCGAATTCGAAACGAGGTGATCCGACATAGAACCAAAGTTATGGATATAGCCCAAAGGATAAGCAAGCTGACGTGGCAGTGGGCCGGTCAAATCTGTCTCAGAATCGACTAACTGTTGGGGTAGATGTTCTGGATTGGAGACCACGGTTTGGCAAATGTAGTGTAGGATGCCCTCTAACTAGTTGGAGCGATGACATACGAAAAGTGGCTGGAAACAAAAAACTCAAGAGCGAGCTCAGTGGCATGCCATGGGAGAGGGCTATGTCCAGCAGTGGACGGAAGTAGGCTGATGACGATGACGATGACAATATACCTTCCTATTCTAAGGCGGGCACATCTTATACAGAATCAGATTATTAGTTAATACGGCCCAGATAATTGGCGTTTACTTTGTAAGCCATAACAGTATTTTATCAACAAAAATTTTTCGTGTTATTAATTATTATTTTCCATAAACTAATCTATCTAATTTATGAATTGAGAAAAATCAAGTTGGCCATGCTAACTCAAGCAATTTAAATTTATGCTATGAAACATTCCATTTTGGTACAAAAAATTGCCATACAACTGGGGAACTCGTGGGGATACCTTTTGTCGCACAACGAAACTTTAACAACTTAGGTCTTTGGTAACTATCTGCAAACGGTTCCAACTTTTTGGTCTTCACCCATATATTAACCTCCTAACGCCTCAGAGTCGAAATTTAGAAGAAGAAGAAGAAGAAGAAATACATTGATTCACAAACCATACGACACACATTACACAAATGATTAAAGAAAACAGTGAAGGTAACAGATATAGCACGCAGTGTGTCCTCGTAGAGGTGAAACGGACACAGGCTCAGCGAAATGCTGAGGTGTCAGACACCTACAGCGCTGATTTTCAGCCAGTACCGGCAGTGACTCACGGAACGCTGTACAAACATACTATACTGTACGTGTAAACTACTTACATAATACTCATAGCGGAAAATTGAACAGAAAAATAATAATAAAACGCATACATAAATACCGATATACAGCCTTGATAAACTAATGGGTAAAGATGAAGAATTAAAGGGTAATTTTAAAAGCAACAGGTTGAAATATTAATGTGTGGTGCTGGGTGGAGGCTAGGTTTTCTGGAGTGTCAACAAATAGCCCTTAAGCTTGCGCCTAAAGGTGTACCTGCTAGACACTCCTTGGATAGGAGGAGGCAGATCATTCAAATTTCGTACGCAAATCCACCCAATTCAGGACTCCTACCCTATTGGGGATATAGAGGAGTACGAAAATCCAGAAAATTACCTAAGCATCGTAGAAGAGTAAGCCATTCAGGACACCTAAGGAAACAGAAGAGAATCCTCAAGAACGAAGAAGAAAACGTACATGATCCTTAAGAACTCCACCTTCCCAACGAATAGCTCAGTAAGTGGGATAAGTTATAGAAGATATGCATTTTTCTTTTTCCACGGAACCAAACCCCTATAATCCACTACAGTTCGCCACGCGTCTGTGCGGAGCAATAGCCGTTCGACGTCCAGCACGGGTTATGTGCTTTCATGTAAGATATTTTAATATATTTATTAATTTAATCTATATAGCACAAAAGAATAACCTTAATATACAAAAGGCGAACATAATGCCTTAAGGCATTCTCTACCAGTTGATCTTAAGGCAAAGGAGAGATTGCAAAGGGGGTGCAACATAGGGTCTCACTATGTATACATAATAATTATTGTGGTTCTAGAATCCATGGAGTCGCTATTTCCTAATTACTATTATTATCAACATAGGTTGATTCTGACCTTCAGTATAGTCATAATAATAATGTTTGAAATTGCATTCATTTGTTAACTCGGTAAACCGTTTTAAAATAATTTTGGTATAGATAATATTTTCGCTGTGAAAGCGTTATGAACAAACATTAGTATGGATAAACGCCAACTACAATGTATTAGTTTATTTTAAAATATGACAATGATGAAGGCCATAATCAAAGTGATATGTAGGGTTAGGACTTTGGTGGCATTTCGTGGTTCTAGAATCCATGGAGTCGATATTTCCTAATTATTATAATACATAACACATTGATTTTGACCTTCGGTATTATCATATTCAAAAATGAACTAAATACATATTTAGTTCGGTTATTTCATACCTATTAATATTTGCTTGTTTGTAACGCTTTCACATCAGAGATATCCTCAATACCAAAATTAATTTAAATTGGTGCGGCCGAATAACGAATAAATGAATTTTGAAATATTAAAATACTGAAGGTCAAAATCAAAGTGTTATGTATTATAATAATTAGGAAATAGCGACTCCATGGATTCTGGAACCACGATTTGCCACCAAAAGTCCTAACTCTAGTGATATGTTTATAATAATTAGGAAATTGACACAATGCGACTCCATAGATCCTAGAACCAAACCACCAAAAGTCTCAAGGCATTCAGAGCTTGCTTGATATTAATTGGAAGGTCATTTCAAAGTCGTGCTGCCTTTTCAGTTTTCCTTTACTTGTTATCTTCGCTGTAGGCGGGGAGATACGCAACTACAGCGAAAATTATACTTTTCGAGTTCTACGTATTTCTTAAGCTATCCCCAAATCTAAAAACTGAAATTAACCATTGGCTTTCCCTGACATTTTCGATAGTCGGCACGATAATTCCATTACCGTCCAACGCATTAACAATAACCATGTCACCGTGTGACCTGGCTAAATAGATAACCAAATTGTATACATTCGTTTATCATATTTTTACTCTCCGCTAACGTGGTTGCCGCTACCAGCACAACCAACAACAGTCTTAATTCCGAAGCTACACTGTACAGTTCATTTAATTGTATTTAACTTTTACTGGAAAAAATAACAATGAAATTGTATACCATATTGTGTGTGCTAATTTTGATCTATACAACGGGTAAGTCATTTAACATCCGAGTCCGACCAATAAGTCCGACCAGGAATTTGAATAAATAAATAAATAATAATAAATACTTACGATGGATAAAACCTTTAAAATCCGGGGACACCGTGTCGCTTAGGCCCTGTTTACACTGTGTTAAGTGCAAGTGTGAAGTTCATATATTCGCTGACAAGTGGCAAGTAGCAAATGTATGAACTTCACACTTGCACTTAACAAAGTGTAAACAGGGCCTTAGGCGGAGGCACGGAACAGCGGAAGAGTTTAATGCAACTCTCCAGCATGAGACGAATCCAATGACATTATCATTTATCAAAATAGAAAACAGGGTGATTTATTAATCAGTGCATAAATTTTTACATATGATTTTAAATCGGTAATATAATATATTACGACAGTAAAATGAGTTAATTTGTTTTTTTTTGTTGCAAATTATCTCTCTGTTACCTTCTCGTGTGGACACAAAGTCACACTAGAATATCACTTTTAACAAACCTCAAAAAAAAACCTTTTTACAATTAAACTATTTTTTTTCGAATAGCGAAACTTCAGCTGACAGCGTCATGTCACTAATTTTTTTGCAGTAAAAACAATTTTCGGAGGCCATTTGCAACGTCACGTCACGTTAAAACTATCTTGGCCCTTGTCCTACATATCACCGTACAACGTTGCCAACAATCTTCCTAGAGAAGATTGGATTGTGTTTTATTGGTATATTGATTTATACTTATAAATACTTGACACTGGCGAAATCACTTCATTACGGAAACGCCATATTCCCGCGGTAATAGCTGTTCAAGTCGCCGCGGGGCAAAGAAAAAAAAAGACAATTTTCGTGCGAAACTACGTAAATAATTATTATGGAGACAACTGGATAGGGCGTGGAGTGGCAGGTGGCATGGCCAGCCAGAAGCCCGGACCTCACGATGTATGACTTTTTCTTGAGGGGTAAAGTCAAACGTCACGTGTACGTTGAAGAAACCCAGAGTCTCGACGAGCATAAAACGAATATAATATCAGCATTCGATGGTATTAAAAACGAAATTCGTTTTTTAGACAGACTAAAGAACAACTTGCTCAAACGTGCAGGGCATTGTATAGAAAATAACGGAGGTCATTTTGAGCATTTGTTAAAGTACGTTTAGATTTGTATTTTGTAAATAAATTTTAATAACTTCGCTGCTGAGTGTGGTTGCATGTGTACAATTAACTGTGTTTGCATTTGCTTGTAGTGAACAACTGAATATTCAGTTGAACACGTGTGTACGACGTCTTCTAAAGTGACAATTTACTTAATGATGACATGGGTTATCAAGCTTTAGGTATACGATATACTGTATTCCTATTCGAAATTTTAAATTTCATGTACAGCTTATCAGACATCAAGCCCCTCTCCAACCGATATTCTAAATTTGAAATTTCATTTACTAACTTACCTGACAACACTCCCCTCTCCTCGCACCCCTGCATGAGAGGGTCCATCAATATCGTTAAGTTAGTGGAATCATTGAATAGGCAATATCTCTAAAAAAAAAAAAGCTAGAGTAAAAATAACACAACATGTGTTGTTGATTAACATTGGCGAAGCAAATATTAAAATTTGTGCACCTATTAAAAAATTACCCTGTGTGCATATATATACAGGATGCCCGTGAGGATTGCGAAAGATTTTAACCACGCATTCGTGAGGTTATAGGGAGTAATAAATGTTATATGAACCTAGATCGAATTATATTATGTATTTTCCATACACAATAAATACATAATATTTGCTTCTCCAGTAAAACGCGCCTTAGGACGAGCTTACAACGTTTAGTAGGTTGCTATCACTTTTGATTTGTAAAAGAGACAATGTCATTTTTCTATTAGGCATAGATTATTCAAATCATGGTTTAGATTCTTCTTTGAAATAAATCGGACCAAGTTAGTCACACCACATTTAATTAAAGAAAAAAGTTGGTTACACAAAATACGTCAAGATCAAGAGTAATTGTGTTGTGTCTACCTATCGTTCACTGATTTGCAAGAAGAGTTGAAGCACGAATCGATTATCAAATTCAAATTCAAATTCAAAAACAACCGACCAACCAACCACCAACCAACCAACCAACCATCGACCAACTGGGATCATAGTTAATTTAGGTTAGTTACAATTTCTTAGCCTAAAGTTAGCAAAATATATATATATATATATATATATATATATATAATCCTAATTAATACATTAAAAAAAAAATAGAAGTAAAAGTAAGGACGACAGCACTTAGTAAGGCTTGACTGTCAGTACATGGATCATATGACCAGAAGAGACCGCACCCGTCAAGGGTTGTGTCCATCGACTACGTCTGCTTGGAGGAGTTCAGCCAAGACGTGATCGATAGATACGATCTCGAAGGCCCTCAAATTTACACCGATGGGAGTAAAATTGAGGGCCAGACGGGAGCGGCACTCACATGGTGGGAGAATGGAAGAGAAATCCGCCACTCAACCTTTAAGCTAGCGCCCTATAACACCGTGTTTCAAACCGAACTGTACGCTCTACTCAGGGCAGTGCAGATCGCAGGGAAACACAAGGCGCAGAGAGTCAGCATCCTCAGTGACTCAAGATCCTCACTGGAGCTCCTCAAATCACCGGACACGACACACCCCTTGGTCCAAGAGATCAAAAATGCCACAACCCAAACAAGAGCAACGGGGACCGATCTCAGGTTCTATTGGCTGCGAGCTCACGTTGGAACGCCAGGAAACGAGAGAGCAGACGAACTGGCAAAGCAAGCAGCCCTTAGGAAAAAGACCGCCCCCCAATATGACATGGTGCCGGTGTCCTACGCCAAGAGGTCGATAAGACAAAACACGCTCGAACAGTGGCAGGTTCGCTACGGGGCATCCGGGACAGGTGCGACAACCAAGAAGTTTTTTACAACTGTGAGAGACGCGAACAGCATATTAAAGAAACTCAAACTCACAAACTTCTTGGTTCAAGCGTTTACTGGTCACGGAGGCTTCGCCGCCTATCTCCACCGTTTTAAGATCAAAGATTCACCTTCGTGTGTCTGCGACCCGACCCTTGATGAGGACATCTGGCACATTGTCTGCGAATGCCCGCGTTTTGGCGTGGAAAGGTTCGACCTTGAACAAAAGACCGGAGTCAAAGTTTCTCCAGATAGCTCAAGCTGGAAAGCCCTGCTGGGAACAGAAGCCAACCGCGAAAGCACGAAGGGTTTTATAGAAAAAGTGGTACGCGTAGCGTGTTTAAGGAACAAATAGTTCGGAGCCCGGACTATTGTGTAAAACGCTACGCTGAAATCTGACACCACGAAAACCCTTCGGCCACAGGACCCGGGCAGGATCCCACGCCGAAACAACCCCCCAGGTCTCCCTAAACCTTCGTACTCGTACCCCCCCCTTCAAACCTCCCCCCTTCGCCCTATCCTGTTCACCAATCCCAACCCAACGCACCCCTAATCTTGTAGGATGATGCAATAAGTAAAATCTTCCAAACCCTTACCCCCATCTCTAATAACCTCTGTTTTATCTTTCTTTGTATTACATCTATGTTAACCCAGAGCTAGCTCTAACTTTCAGTGTATAACATACACTTAAGGTTAGAGTTAGATATATTCCTGACGCACGCACCTCCCGAACACCTAACGGGTGTCGGTAGGACGGGGGATGGGGAATCCTGCAGCCTCCTAAACGGGAGAATGACTTTCTCTCCCGGCCCTTCAGCACTGGCTGGGGTAAGGTTCCGCGCGCGATTCACTGGTCCCCCGTCAAATTGACACCGGCCCTCCCATTAAAAAATGTATAGGCTAAGTTGCAACGGAAGAGGTCACAAAAGAGGGCAGCGCAAGGAGACCCGCGCAAAAATAGTATCTCCAGGCAAAAGAGAAAGCCTCAAAAAGGGTAGCCCCACCCATAAAGATGGTATCAACAGCCACACAAGTGGTCCTAAAAGATCTCCGACCCAACCCTTCCATTGTCGGGCAAAAGAAAGGAAGCCCGTAGTCTGTAAGCATGCATGCGTCAGGATTTCCACTCCGCGACTCACATAGCTATAAGTCTCCCCCCCATCCCAACCCCCATTCCTATCCCCCCTAACCCCGCGGATAAGTAAACGGAGGAACGACTTTCTCCTCCGGCCTTTCAGCACTGGCTGGGGTAGTATCCGCGGGAGTCTAAATTCTAGTTGGTAATAGGGGCATTGGTGTTTTTAGACGGTGCGAGCCCGGCAGTACCTGGGCCCTCCATTCCCAGGTCTCCGGAAGGGATTTTCACCTCTGCCCCTTTTTCTTAAGCAAACAAAAGCAAGGACTTTTGTCTTTGGCCCCTCAGGCGATTACCAAAAAAAAAAAAAAAAAAATATGCCGACATCAGTGTGCCTTGAGGATTTAAATACTGCAGAAGTGAATAGCATCAACTCATCCGCAACGGATTTAACGAACTTCAAATCACTAGTGAAAAGAATATTGTTGTTAGTGGAAATAATCGTTCGACTGTAAAGTAGTTAACTTAAATTTAAAGTATCTCTTTTAATAAAATGAGTAATAAAGAAATTGTTTGTGTTGTATCAATTTGTTTAATCATTTGCGGACGAAATGAATCACATAATACTCGACGCAAACTTTTAATAACCTCAAATAATTACAAAATTAATGTGAAACGGACTTGTAGGTACCCACGTACTAACACGTGTTATTCAATTCTCGAACACTTGCCAACGGTATTCATTCATGAAAAAGAGGAATTTAATGTCGGAAACGAATACCTATCTCATAGTCTCCCACATTTACTAGGCAATGCACGAACGAACGATTCACCATTTAAAGAACACTTAGCCGCATTGATTGCATTGTTCCAAGGGATTTATGAAATTATTATTCATATAGGTAATTGATTTTCTACATGTTGTGAGAGAAAACATGCTGACTGTTCACAAACAATGACAGTGACAGAACTGGATTTGACAATCAATTTAGATCTCGCAACGTCGCAATCATAAAGGTGTTTTAAATATTTGTGTGTTGTTTTTATTTTATTATTTTTGTATTAATGTTGACAATACCAATGTAATTTCATATTTTTTTGACATGCAATGCAATTAATATTGTAACATTACATTGATGAATAAATAACTAAACTAAACTAAACTAAACTGGAGATTTCATAACAACTTTTTTATACAGCTTTTTTATACAACTTTTAGGAGATTTTCATCTTTAAATATGACCAGGAATACTCTGTTACAATATTTCGCAATCCTCCCGGGCACCGTGTATATATTTAGATATATGTAGGTGTCATTTCTACGGCCAAGATTAATCTAGCGCCGCCTCATTAAAAGCGGTCTAACTATGTCGGTTAGGCGACAAGAGGTCAAAAGGGGACAGACATACTAAGATACTAGCGAAAAACATTACTCTGGGTCAGTCAAGTAACAACTGTAACGAAAAGTAAGCATTAAAAAAAATCAACAGCCGTTTGGATGATGTCGTCAAAGTAATGTTCCTTATCATGTATTAATTTTTTATCACGCCAATTTCACATTTAAATAATTTAAATACAGCTTTTGACACTGTAGTTGTTAAGAGGAATCTAACCACGAATAATTTATTAAAATCGGTTTAGACGTTTAGTAGTTAAGAGCGGACATTGAGTCGGACATAAATATACAAGTTAAACGGGTCCATATTGCCATTCATAATTATTTTAACTCATACGTATTGTAAGTCAAAATAGTCGCAACTCAAAGTAATTTTTTTCGTCAAATGTTACTTTTTCAGATTTTTATAAATCAAACATAACCTAATATAGTCTTATCTACACGTTGTATATTTCAGAACTTCTGAAATTCGGTTCCAGCGGAGTAAAAATAGTTATTTTCATAATCGTGTTATAATAGAGAGCTTTTTAGTCGAGTACCGTGTTTAGGCAACGAAGCTTGCTGAGTGGCCTAAGTAAGGTACGAGATTAAAAAGCTTGATTATGACACTATTGTGAACAATACTTTTTGTACGAGTTCATTAAAATTAATAATTTAAGTCATTAATACAATCACCACCACATCGACATTTGTATCAAACCACGGCGTCCGTAATTGTTGCAGTACTGTGCTGTTCTGTTGGCTAAAAACTAGCCAATCACAAACCGTAGTTTTTTTATTTTTTTTATGCCCTGGATACAGAAGCAGGTTTAAATAGATTTTTGACAGATGACGCGACGCTGCTACGTTCCGAAACGCCATAGATGGGCAATTTTGTATCGGATCGAGTCTCCTTAAACAAGGACACATGTCATATTATTGAAATACGAAGTTCTATTTTCAATTTTTTTTCAGTTGTCTTGAGCGTATCGAAATGGTTATTTCGGTTGTTTCGGAAGTGTCAACGATGAAAAGAGTGACGTTGCAGTATTCTCTATGAAATCTTAATACACAGATTTTAATCGACAAGTACAAAAAATACATTTTGAGAGTTCCAATAATCGGAAATGCAATTTTATATGAACTTTGCCGCTGTCGTGTAAAAATAGGGTTGTTACACACTTTGTCCACCTGCCTGTGCATCGATATAACTAATTTAAATTTATTTAAAGACAACTGACTGCCTCTATTCTAGGAGGGAGAAACCATATCGTCATTGACCTGTTATGGTATTGTTTTTAACTAAGCCGCCATTTTGCCCAGTCAAATATGGAGATAAAAGGGGTCAACCTCAGAAGGAGAGATAATAAGCTGGAAACAGCTTCATTTTGGCGTTTGGCGTTCATAAAGTTGTCTTAAAAGTCACATAAAATCTAGTGTCTGCGTGGTAGGTTATTCAAAGTCAAATGTCACAAAAATCGGTTTTTACTATTATATAAATTTCTATAGCTGCAATGATGTTAACATGTATAACAAAGTAGTGAGGTCAGAATATTGAAAATTAAGAGGTTACACAATTGAAATTGAGGCTGAAATGAAGGTGTATACGCGTTCCCAGATTTTTATCTCTCATTCCGAGGTGAAGTGAAACCCTTATTTGACTGGGTATTACACCCTCTTACAACGTCTGCGTGAAGAAATTAAAACAGAAAGACCTGGTATGATATCTAAAAAAGTGTTGTTCCGCAAAGACCTTACTTCTGTCCATACTGCAGCGAAATCTATCGCACAAATACATAACTGTGAGTTTGAATTGTTGCCGCATCCACCCTATTCGCCGGACTTGCCCCCTCTGATTATCATATTTTCCCGAACCTAAAAAACACTTGGCAGGACGCTAATTTTCAACGGATATTGAGGTATAAGAAGCTGTGACTGAATATGTCGTACACCTTGAAGCTTATTTTTTTTACAAGGAATAATTAAGTTGGAAGCAAGGTGGCAAAAGTGTATAGATTGTTTTGGAGACTAAGTAAAGAAATAAAATTGTTATAAAAAATCAAGTCTTTATTTTAAAGGTGAGGCTCAAAACTTTTCATTCACCCTCGTAGGTATTAATCGACTTTGCAAAATGCTTACCGTATTGCCACGTACTGTCACAATTGTCAAAGAGCAAATTCTTTTCTGACCAACTGTTATTCCAGATGGCCACCAGTTCAGATTCGACTATGATTACAACCCCGAGGTCGAGGGTTGGCTGAAACTGGAGCAACTCCCAGCCACGTGGAAAGAAGCGAACCTCAACTGCTATTACGAAGGTAGGGGTTATGGGTATGGCAGAAGAAGAATGAAACCAGGATGCTGTTGAAATGTGAGCGCTGTGAAGTATGTTTGGAATTAGGATATTAGATAAAGTAAGAAATAGCGTGATCCGAAAATGATGAGGATGATAACTTATGATAAGATAGTGTAGTGGTAAAGATCGAAAAGGGAATGCAAAGATGGTTTAATCATTTACAAAGGATGGATGAAAGAAGAGTTACCAAAGAGGTATGGCGAGCGGGAGTGAGTAGCGATGTCCGTAGGGGACGCCCTACGCACATACAGGAATCAGATTCGCGATGTACTGAATAAGAACCAAATTAGGAGACTGGTCAGAGGGATATGCGACTTTAACGTTCAGCGACTAAAGGACACCACATACAGTCCTGCCCCGATATTTGCCTGTAATTTTATTCTTGAAAACATTCAATAAATTTTAAAAAAACGTAATCCGAAGATTGCAATCCTGTCAACCCTGAAGACTTAAATGGAATTATTATATGTTAGTCATTTCCACGAATGTCTGACCCTACACCCGCAAAGCAAAGCACTGCGAACACTGATTGAAAGGTTAGCGGGCAAGATAGGGCACCGATCGGGACGGAGGCACCGTAAAATACTGCATCCCCAGCAAAACTGTTTGACTGAGTAAAACCAACTATGTAGGTATAAGTGCCAATTAACTGTTAGATCAGGTTAGGATAGGTGCATTCAGAATGTGAAAGTGAGCACAACACTGTTTTTGGAATAAATAAATAATTAAAAATAATAAATTATATGCATCTTTATGAACTAATGAGACAGTATTATGAAATGTTTAATACCTGCCAATTTGCAGTGAGAAGGACAGAGTTGCAGTCTTATAGCTGCATCTCTCTCTGCCTGATATTTGGTAGGTCATGAGTTTGTAATACGTCCTCTTATTATTAAATTCTTTCAGGTGGAGTTCTTGCTTCTCCAGAGAACCCAAGACTTTGGTCAGCTTTGAAGACACTCATAGGCAATGTGAGTTGCGGCGTGTTCACTGGGGTCCATGCCACCTTCGGCAAGGGAGCATACTTCTCCGTGACTGGTAAAATTATAACTCTGAGATTAACCATTTATTAAGATCAGAAAAAAAAATACCGAACTGAAACCACGCCGTTTAAACACGAAAAGTTTATACTTTATATGATCTTTTATCCGTCTGTCTGTCCATTTGTGTGAGATAGTCCTCAAATATTTATTAATGCAATTATGTTTGCCAGGTACTCCTTTGGCGCGCATGCCGGTGGTCTGGGCGCCGGGAGAGCCCGACATCACTAACGGCGCTGAAGACTGCCTTCTGATGCTGCCGAACGGCTCCCTCGCCGATGTCAACTGCTCAGATACCTACCCTTACGTCTGCTACAGGAAGAGAACCACAAACAGAGAGCTGAACGCGTGCGGAACTTTTGATGACGGTAATGGTTTGAAATAATCTAAGACGTTTTGTGTTTGAAGACTTTATTGTATCAATTTAACAAATTATCATGAAAACCGCTGGGACAATCAAGATGAATCAGCTCTGGAACGAGTTCGAGGGGCTCGCGTCGGCGTTTTACTTTTTATTTCCTGGCTATTGTATACGTCATAATAATACGTATAGGTAACTTCGACTCTAGCAGGCAGCCAAGAGGTGGGCTGAATACATGACCCATGATTTTTCAACCAGGATCGAGTCCAGGAACGTCAGAGGGTTCTAGGGTCTACGACCTCCAAATTCATTGCTCCTGAGGTACGGTTTCGTTTCCTATATTTAGGGTTAGCTTAGATCTAGCACCTGTCATGAGGACATGTGTACCCTGGACTTACCCATACCGCTAATAACAAAACAATATTCCTCCAGGTTACATTTTCGAACAGCAAACCAGAAAATGTTACAAGGTGCACACGGACCCCCTGAATTGGACGCGCGCGTTCGTTGCGTGCGCGCACGAGGGCGGCCATCTTGCGATCATCAACAGCCAGGCCGAAGCGAAAGTGCTGAAGGAAGCGTTCGGAGCGACCTCTAACTTCGTGCCCGGAAAATACTCTAAAGATATGGCATTTCTAGGGTTCAGGAACTTTGAGAACCAATTCTTATGGATGACTATTCACGGTGAGTTTTTATTTACTCTATTTAATTTATTCAGCAAAAAACGACTATTTCTATGTTACAAAGCGAGACGAAGCTAGAATATTCAATAACTATTAGTAGGTAGTATTAACCAGTGATGCTATAAGTTACAAGACTTACAAGTACAGATCCCGAAACGTAAAAGCCGCTGAGCGACAATGGAGGGGATGCCAACCAATACCATGCGCGAAAAAGCATACCGGCGGAGTGTCCCGTCCCTGTTCCGTCCCGTTCATGCCACCAACTTCGTCAATATATACGCGACACGTACATCGCCAGGGGCCTTTTTAGGTGACTGGGAATATATTGAAGTAACGATATAAGTTATCATCCATATCATTACGAAACGAAAACCGTGACGTGTCTTACCGACTCAACCCCGGTTAGCAAATATTCAATAACTAGTAGTAGATAGTTTTAACCAGTGATGCTATAAGTTACAAGTACAGATCCCGTCACGTAAAGGCCGCTGAGATGAGATACAATGGAGGGGATGTGTCTGCGCATGGGTACAGTCGTCCACGAATAGCGTGTGCGCATAGCAAAGCGGGGAGTGTCCCCCCCTTCATACCTACTTCTTCAGTGAATACGCGACTGCGCAGGGCATCGCCAGCGGTCTTTTTCTGTGACAGGAACTATATTAAAATAACAATATAAGTGACGATCACGACACGAACACTGGCGACTTGTCTTGCCGACTCAACTCCGTTAACAAATTTCAGGAGAAACGTTGAAGGAAGCCGGTTACGACTCGTGGGGCCCAGGCCAGCCGAACGAGTTCCAGGGCCGCGAGGACTGCGGCACCATATTCAAGGACGGGCTATTGAACGACAGCAACTGCAACAAAGTGTTGCCTTTCATATGCGAGAAGGACCCTGCCAGCCTACTGGCGGACAACCGCTCTGAACAGCAGTAGAAGAGCGACAAGACCATAAGAACTTGATTACACTTCATTAATCTATCGCCGTTATTCATATATATAAGTACTGTTGGCGCTAGATGCCGTCGTCGCGGTCTTACCTGTAAAATAAACCTAGTCTAGGAAAACTAACCTATAATCTTACGTTATATGACTACGAAGGTTTGAGCTCAAAAACGGTTTGGAACCTTTTTATGAGCGGTCAAGATTAAGTCTTTAAGACTCGGAATTCAGAGTTCAAGCTTTAAAAAAAATTGAAGACTCAAGCCCTCGAACCACAAAAGTATGTGTGTCAAGCGTTAAGAGCTCACACAATCAGCACTCTAGCACATAATAGTCTAGTATATAATATATAGCTAAAGCAGAAAAAAAAGGCCTACTTTTCGAAATAAATTAAATACCTACTCTGTAATTGAGCGTTAACTTATTTATAACCCTTACAATTCCTGGATTTTTTTGTAAATATTATTAGCTAGCTATAGTTGGTGCAAAATCGATATATCTAGGGCCCTAACATGGTTGCGTTTATCGCGTGACAAAGTTCCGTCACTTTTTGACACGTATATAAGTACGACAGTGACGGATGCTTTATCCACAGTTCCACACTTAACACGCGTTACAGTCGCCATACCTACTAGGCGCACTGGTTTGGTCTGCGACAAGGAATCCGTTGACAGAATGGGAAAAAGTATCCGCACATCTTGAACTTTTTAGTCATTCCACTGATTGCATTCAAAATCGAGTCGCTGGACTCATGCTCGATAGTTTACTCACGCTCGACACGACTCGGGACTCGGGAGTCTTCGAGTTCATCGAGTCGTCTATTAAGTGAGTCGAGTCTACAAAATTAGGACTCCATAACTCAAAGTCTTTTACAACACTATCTACAGCTGGCCTGTGATTATATTTTGGCGAGTTGTCGAATCATATAAAAATGGTATCTGTTGTCCATGGCATTTCTTTCTCATCAATTGTGGAAAAATGGAGGAGAGTTTATTCCATTAAATGTCGGTTTTTCATAATATATATGTAAATTAAGATTTATATTTGCTACAAAAAATTGCCATACAACTGCGGAGAGGAGAAACGTTTTGTCGCACAACGAAACTTTTACACCTTCTAATTAGGTATTTGATAACTACGAGTATTTGATATTTGGATCCAACTTTTTGGCCTTCACCCTTATATTAGCCTCCTAAGACCTCACGTAATTTGCCAACGGAATATGAACCTATTAATAAAGTTAATTTTCTCATTTACCTAGTTGGCAGTGGTAAAAACAAGGAAAATTCCACTTTATCTCCTTTACAGTAAATCTTTTTCAATGGCCTTTTTATGTACCAACAATTTTTAAGATTCCGTAGCTAAAATGGGATAAACGGAACCCTTATAGTTTCATCATGTCCGTCCGGCCGTCCGTATGTCACAGCATCTTACTCAAAAACTACAATTGGTAGGTACGGTCACGGAAGTTAATTTGCTATCCATTTCAAAGACAATCTGCTTGAAGATGTCATTGTCATGAGAGATGCCAAGTCATTTGTAATTGCTAGGAAACTCAACCTTATTGCTGTAAAATGTCAGATTAACTTTGGAAATAAGGTGGGTGACCAATTTCATTCCTTGACTGTACCGTGGCTACTATAAGGGTAGTTAGGGAGCTCATTCGACGTGCGCACGCGCGGCTAGCGCGGAGAGCAGTTGCCTAGTGTCCATCGTATTAACTTGAGCGGCCACCATCTTGATTCGACGACATTTTTTTATTGTGTTCCGCAGAGCCCGGATTTTTCATGGCAAAACAAAACACTATCGTAATCTGGCTAGTGATAGAAACATCATCTTATCGATATCGATAATTATGTAATAGAATAAAAAAAGTGACCAAATAAAATAACATACCTATACAACATAAAAAAAACATACATAGTTTGTATGAAGTTATATAGATAGAAACATATTCAATTTCTTCGTCGTAATCTAAGTTAGTACATACAGCAGCACGCTCAGACTGCGTATGGGGCCGAGTTTTAATGCAATGTTATAACGACGCCTTTACAAGGGGCTACGCCCTACCCTAAATCGGGCCCTAAATAACGTGTAATAGGGGTTTAAATGTGTTGTCCTGTCGAAATATATTTCTGAAGCAATACGCCTGCTATTGGTGGCCTGGTTTATTGCCCTTCGCAGGCTGTTATTTTCCCAGCCTTGGTCTAAAGTAATAGAAACAAATACCTCATGATAATGTGGTGAGTCGATATCGCATGCCCGATGAGTCCCGCAGAGTCTGTTGGCCTGCACAGACTGCATGGTGTCCGATATCTCCACCAGGTGGATACTGAGGTCACCAGGCTTGTAGCCTACACGATGCAGTACCTGAAAAAATTACATAAAATAAATATTTAAAAACAAAAACAAAAAGCCGCTGACAAAAACGCAATGGGTTTTGGTTAAAAATATTGCGAGTCTGCCATTTTACCTTATCGCTACCCTAGAAACCTTCTCCAGAATGTAACAAATACTTTTCTGATAACCGCATCAAAATCGGTTAAGCCAAAAGCGAGATAATGGAGGACAAACATACATACAAACATAAAGGTCAAACTGACAACCCACCTACTTTTTTTTTGTTTGAAGTCCGATAATAACCTTGTTAATTGCATATATTTTTTTAAATTGTACTCAATTTCGACACTGGAATACATAATTGTGTATCGCGCCATTTTAGGGCATGTCCTATATATGTTAGTTAGGATCAGCAAAGCAGCAACTGCGCAAAGTCTAAGTCTGCTCGAAAGAGTGTCATTACTTCATTAGGGCATTTTAGTGTATTACAGCACCTATAGTATTATCTTTTCTACTCTGTATTACGTCACTCACAGCAAAAAGAGACAGGTCCGCAGTTGTTTTGAGGTGAGGTTACTTATACTTTATTTATAGTCGGGTCCTATTAGGACTGCCAATATAATAACGACTGTAATTGTCTTTCTTTAGGTAGACAGAGGATGAAACAGTCATGGGCATAATGTTACCTATCTATAACATTACAATTATAAAAAGATTTTAGTTCTTATTTGTTTGTACAAAAAAACAGTGGTATGTGGAGGAAGCGAGGGAAGTTGGTCTGGATCATAGCAAGTGGAAGGAAGTAGTGTCTGCCTACTCCTACGGAAAAGAGATGTGGTTGTATACATGTATGTATGTATATTTTATATGATTACAAGTAAAATTATAAAAATCCACCACCAACAAGTTTTAATTTTCAATGATAAGAAATAACGTTTAAAAAATGGGGTGTAATACGTAGGTGGCAACACAGCAGCCATGGCTACGAGTGATATGATGTAACCTGCAGCATCCGCTATGTTACTAAAATCTGCTACAAATAGTGTACCCAACTATCAGATTGTTGGCGCTGAATGTGTTAAAGAAGGACCACATGTCTTTCTCACATATACCAAATACTAGTCATAGGTGGATGCTATTATGCAGTAATTACATATTCTTGACTCACATTTGGAACCACCTTCAACCTGACCATAGTGAATTGAAATATTATAGTTCAATTAAAAAACAATTATAACCCTCAAAATATCCAACATGAGTGTACCCTTCCCGGGTCCGAGTTCAACGATCTGCAGCGGCTTCCCAGAGCCCATTTTCTGAGTCTCGGCGTAAAACCATATCCCGACGATTTCTCCGAATAACTGACTTATTTCTGGGGACGTTATGAAATCACCATCTTCACCTATAGTCTCCTTTTTCATGTAGTAACCCTCAGTAGGGTTCGTTATGACAATATGCATGTATTCCGCCACAGTTATAGGGCCGTTTAATCGTATTTTAGCCTTAATTACGTCCATTAGTTTAAGAGCCGAGCCGGGAGCAGGCATCTTTAAAGTTTTCGGATCTGGACGTTTTATAACTTTATAGCCAGATTGTCTATATATTATACCCGGCCGAACCAATTTATTACATATTCTAAATAGGTTGTAAGTGTTCATTATGCACGGTTTTTTAATTAATTTTAGACTAAGCAATACAATCCACACACGATTCAATATTTTGACAATCAGCTGAGAATGACAGCATTGACAGACTTCACATCACAGACGAGACGATTAAATTATAACGCTGTATTTGAAGCATACGCGTGTAAAACCGCTTCATCGTAAACGCTACAATAAATTGGAGTAGGTGAAGATCAACTACCTAGCATAGTCTCTTTTTTCTATTAAAGAACTAAAAGGTGTACTTTGTGGATTAAAGGACTCTGCCCCTTGCAAAGACGGAATTCCTTATTCCTTCATATCAACCCTCGCTGATAGAAAGTTCTAGTTGGCTTTATTAGGTACTTCCTTAACCTCATTAAGTCTATTATGATCACAGGTAACGTTCCTCCTTGGAAAGTCCAAACCATTGTTCCTATTTTAAAACCAAGCAAACCTACTTCTGATGCCTCTTCATACCGACTAGATATGAGCGCCGATGGCCAAATGCACGGCGGCGGCGCGAGCTGAAATCTTTCACGGCGGCGGCGGCGTTTCAGCGGCGCGGCCTTGAGAGCCTTATTTTTGGAAGGGATTGATTTGTTAATAAAACTTGAAGAAAACCATATTATTGGTTGCTTTAAGTATATTATTTATTTAAGGAGAACTCAACATTTATATGTATTTAAATCACAGCGCCTAATAAGCCTATTAATAGAAACAATTAGTAGCTAGCTAGCATTTGCGATATATAATACCTATCACGTTTACAAAAATAATCATTCCAGTATTTTTTTACTCAAATATTATCTTTCATCCATTTTACGTTTACGCCGCGCAGTAAACACACATTAATTCGACGAAATACTTGACACGACTGAGCAAGCGAACGCGTGATACGCGGGTAGGTAGGTGGTGCGAGCAGGAAAGCAAGTTGTTAACGTGTCGCGACGGCGCGCCGCGTGCTCTTCTCAGCGGCGGCGCGTCGACGCGACCTCACGGCGACGACGGCGCGCCGGCGCGGCGCTCATATCTAATACCGACCTATAGCCCCAATTTTTGTTTTATTAAAACTGGCGGAATATTTAATTAAAAAAACAGTCTTCAGATTCGAATGGACTTTTAGCCAACAGTCAATTTGGCTTTAGGCGGGGTAAAAGTACCACGGTTAATTTGAGTAGGTATACTAACCACAGACGTACGTTTAGCATTCTCAATAAACCAATCATTAATACCTGTATTTCTTGACATTTCTGCTGCTTCTGATAATGTTCTCCTTTAAGTTTTGTATACCAAACTGAATACCCTTAAGGTTCCTCAAATTTTATCAAATTTTATTATGATCATTTTAAACGAAAGATGTGTTCTTATTTCTGACGGCATTTCTGAAATATCTAGGGTTGTATGGAAGGGCCTTCCGCAGGGTTCTGTACTTAGTCCCATATTATACAATTATTTATACATTTGACCTTGAATCCTCGCTTGATGGAACGGCTAATGTGCTACAATTTGCTGATGACCTCCTTTTATACCATACTGATCGGTGTTTGATTAAAACAAGTGACACAATGAACTCTGCTTTAAACTACCTTCAAGAGTGGCTGCATGAAAATGATTTAGATTTGTCCACCAGCAAGAGCTCAGTAGTAGTTTTTTTCTAGGAAGGAAATAACGCCCATTTTTTAAAAACACTCATAAATATTAGTGTTTTTAAAAAAATAACCCATTCTGGTGGTTAGTCAAACTAAGTTTTTGGGCATTGTTTTAGATGCCAAACTGACGGGCTTGTCTCACTGCGAATACGTTGTAGCTAAATGTGAGAAAATATTGAATATTCTTAGATGCCTGGCTGCAGTTTGGTGGGGTTCTCATCCGTTTTATCTCAAGTTAATCTACAATGTCTTAATTAGGAGTCTTCTTGATTATAGCATTTTTTTATTGGAACCAGGTAATTAAAATGTTTATCTTTACACGCTTCAACATCAAGGTTCTAGCTTCATAAATCTCCTCCTTATTTAGTAAAAAGTATGCAAAAGTTCAATTCTTTAGATGCTCCTACTCACAATTCATGGACACTTCCTTTATATACATGTCTGGTTTTAACACCAGATTTTGTATACCTACGATTTAAAAATAGACAAAAGAAAGCCAATAATATTTTTACATCTGTTGTGTCTTTACGCTAGCCAGAGTGGCATTATATTTAAACAGATGCATCTAAAAGACTTTTAGGTATTGGTATATTTCACGCTCAACACAAAATCATACAAAAGGTCTTATTTCCTTGTGAAATATCTGTCTTTACCCGAGAGGAGAGCTTACTTAAAGCCATGGAGTACGTCTTGCTAGGAAAATTGAAAAACACTGTTATTTTCTCTGACTCTCTCAGTGCTCTCCAGGCAATCTATTCGTTAAATCAAGCTTATCATATCCAGTGGTCATTGAAGTTAGAAATAAACTGTATGAATGCTTCCTTAGAGGTTAGAATGTGGTATTTTCATGGGTTCCTAGTCATTGTGTTGTGTTTTTTTTTTAAATTATATTTAATTCTTAATTTTAATTTGACATTTGGAGACTGTTTACATCTCCGAAATTGTATTATTTATTTTCATCTCTCCTGTTCGGAAAGTTTAATTTGAATGGGTGGATAGCCGGGTGGAAAATTGCGTCTCTAGGGTGGAAAGTAATTTTTTTTTAATAGTTACGTTTGGCCACGGAGTCTAAGATAATTGAGCTACGTCATATTATTAAAATAAAAGATTTTCATATATCTAAACTCGGCTATACGTTAAACGATGTATTTATTACGGCCTATAGGTTCATATGAAAATCATGTTAAGACTGATAATTTTTTTTCGCAATTACAGAAAATCAACATTTAAAATTATTCCTCTATTCTGCTGCCCGCCATAATGCCGTGATAGCATAGCATGACACTTTTTCTTTCACGTTTCGGCATGGCCATCTAGAAAATACACTACTGCCAACATTAGAAAAGTTTAATCGAGTTGGTCACGACCAAGGACCTTATTATACAACAAGGAGGTTGAACACCGAACATCCGTTCGAAACAAGAAATTTGACCTTCATTACGTCACGAATATATTCCATCTCTTTCTTTAGTTAGGGTAAGAATGAGATGGAAGTCATGCTCCTTGGCCGTGACCAAGTCGATTAAATTTTCACTGATTATTTTTAATATACCTCTTTTATAAAATGTGCGTGTAGTATTTTACTTTCCTCACAGTCGAAATGAAAAGTAGAGTGTCTAACTCGGGTGAAATTACCCATTTCCCCTCGAACTATTGGCGCTCTCACTTCGTTCGAGCGCCAGAAATATCTCGGGTGAAATGGGTCACTTTCAACCCTTGGTTATCAATCTACTATTTAATCCGACAATTTAATTATTATTACTACTGGGACCTGTACATCCCTGTGACATTTAAATTGTGTAGCTTAAGTTTAGTATTGTAATGTGATTTATTTGGAAAAAACGGCTTACTGTTGAGTTTCTTGCGGCGCTTCTTCTCAACAGTGGTCTCTTCGGAAGCTCTGGTAGACTCAGACTTGTAAAAGTGCCCAAAGAGAATATAATCACTACGTTTTAAAAGTGCCTACAGGGCCTACTTACAAAACTTTTTAAATAAATAAATAAATAAATAAATTGTGGCATCTAGAGGGAATGAAAAAGCAAATAGTCTTGCTTGAAGCCATTTTGGATGGAGATATTTCCCCGTTTAAAAACTATTCGCATAATCTTTTAAATTTACCGAAATTGTATCTCCAAAAGGTTCTGGCAGGAGCTATGGTCTGGTAGTGGGGTCATAAAGGGTAGATATTTCAATCGCATCCAACCAACAATTCCGTCCAAATCCTTGTTTTTTTTAATTGAATTTTAGCAGGAGGGTCACCAGTAAGAATGCGATTGAGTCATAGCTGTACACCTGAACATCTTGCTAAAATTCATATAATCGACAACTCTGTTTGTGAGTGTGGTTTGTAGGTGGGTGATATAAACCACATAATTATATCTTGTCCGCTTTATGATCGTTCTTCATTTTACAGTAAAATAACTGCTGGCCTGCTTATTGTCCATAAATACCCCTAGCATTTATTAATTGTTGGCCTCTTTCCTTAATTACAACGCCATAAAATATTTAATTCAATTATATTTCTATAATTATTTAATTAACTCAACTTCCCTGATCCTAATCCAAATTTAAAAATTCCGAGAAATCTATTTTTTAAATCCTGCCCGTTTCCTCACTCTTGACACTGGCAAAGTGGCACACCCCTAAGTGCTTATTACTATAAAAAAAAACTGTCTAAAGCCGGGTCCGCTATATTTTCTCGCTGTTATTCCGGTTATTCGTGTTTTCTTTCCTTTCCTATAACATCCCCCGCACACGGATTATTAAGGTATGCCCCGCATTCGCCTGCATACATGCAACAGCAACGTATTAATATTATATTAGTTATGTTAGCTCTTAGAAAAACACGATAAGATAACAAGGCGCAGATGTCCGCTGCTTAAAATAATAAATAAGGATGCTATCAAAGGCTACTATTGTATACTGGCTGCTACTGTATAGGTTGAATTAGGTAGGTCGTGTATAGTTAACTCAGTAGCAAGCAATAACAAGTCAAGTCAGTAAAGTAAAGCATAGTAAAGGGACGGTAAGGTCGGAAAGGTAAGCATAAAAATCAAAAACTCTGCTTATTTATTCAGTAACGATATAAATCGTGTTTGAATGCATACATTTCCACTGTATAACATTTATTACTTATTCTAAATCAAAAACATTTAATTTGTACACCCAACAATAAACCTAATCATAGATGTACAAAAAACTTGAAAATTTCAGTAGTTTTAAATATGTCAATCACCAAGACTGAACCAGCTCTCCTAGTTAAATACTAGGTGTAATACCTATCAATGTTCTATTTCAGAACCCAAAATGAGTTTTATACGAGGCCCCGCTTTTTGTCAACACGTAACAGAACAGGAACGGGATTGTGAAGATACAGATGAGTTATACCAAGCAATTGGCAACATGGACATGGCGGGCGCTGTTATGACTTCATTAAATACTATGCGATTCACTGACCCTCACCTCCAGGTGACGGCTGTTAGAAAAGATGCAACCCAATCTAGTATATATCGTAAAGAAGGGAACGAATTTGCAAAAATCCGGTGCTACCAGAACGCTATAAAATGTTACAATAAAGCCTTACTATTCGCTCCTGGGGGATCTTTAGAACTCGCGCAAGCATACAACAACAGATCAGTACTATTACTTGAAGTAAAAGCATTTTCTGCCTGCATTAATGACATACAAACTTGCTTACTACTTAGGTGTACTGAACATCTTGAGATAAATCTTAAAAGGAGAAAGGAGAAATGTCTGGAAAAACTGTCCCGCGAAAAGACTAGAATTGATAGTTTGGTTAGAGGGTTTCCTGTTGACTTTTTCAAGTTCAATGTAACAAAACATCCAAATATACCTTGCTTGTCTGCTGATATTGATATTCTTACTAAATCTGGTGAAAGGAAAGCTGTTGCTGCAAAAGATATACATGTTGGCACATTAGTGGCTCTGGAAAGAGCATTTATAACATACTCTTGTATTGATAAGGCATATTGGTCATGTTACTATTGTCAGAGTGTGACATTCAATTTAATGCCATGTGAGAACTGCTGCTTTGCGCTGTTCTGTAGTGAAAAATGCAAGTATCTTTGTCTAATCGAGTATCACTCTGTAGAATGTGAAATCATGGAGAATCTGGAAGAGATAAGTAATGGTGTAGACTACAAGTTTCGATTAATTGTCAAAACTGTGTTGAAGTTGAAAATGCTCTGTAACCAATGGAGTAACCTGATAAAGGAATCTGAAAACATCGGTGCACGTAGACTGGCAACTAGTTCAATCCAAGAAATATATGACGTTGACAATTATTCTTCCATTTTAAGCTTTATCAAAAGCAGTCGACATTTTGTTTTTGGGTCTATTTACAATGCTTCTTACGCATATGCCGCTCTAATTTATCACCTAGGAAAAATACCAAATTTCTTTCCTGTAATGCCTGATGAATGTTATGAAGCAAAGAGGTGTCTAGCTAACCTGTTCATGACCTTGGAGATGTACTGGCCACATTTTACAGAGATAGAGAATGCAGGAGAAAGAATAAGAGAGGACAAGATGGGGGTTTTAGTGCCTCCTCATTATGGTTTGTTTTCATTTACTAGCAAATTGAAACATTCCTGTGATCCTAATGTGATTTTACTGGGCCTAAACAATAGAGTGGGACTTATGGCAGTAAAGCCTATCAAAAAAAATATGGAGATAACAATCTCTTATGTGTAAGTAATTTTTTCCCCAATTACATAGATCTTGTTTGGTAAGCTTGTCAATCAAGAGAAATAAAAACTTAGTGTGAATATTTATATTTGTTTCTAGCCTACGGGTGTTTTTATGAATAAGTGTTCATTTACCTTTTTTTTTTTGTTGTTTTGCAATACTGTCTTAGAGACATTCAGCAAATGGTCATGAAGGTATGGACTTGAAGGGCGACAGTCCAATGACGTGTGCCCTATATGTTATTGTCTGTTATAGATCTCTGGGAGCTTTTCTTTTCAGTCTTGAGAACTTCAAATTACTTTGCATCAACTGCATTGCAAGTATGTTTGGGTGATTATGTATATATTCTCTTGTAGGATTTCATTGTTTATATTTATCTCTTCTATAACTGTCCTGATTTTTAGGTCATGGTGTAACTGATTATATGTAACAAACCAAGGAACGTTAGTTATCATTCAGAGAATATTTGACTGGAATCTTTGTAGTATCTCTATATTTGAGGTTGATGCGGTTCCCCATAACTGGATACCATACATCCATATTGGCATTAGGGTGGATTTGTACAAGAGAATTTTGTTTTCCAATGACAGCTGGGACTTTCTCTCGAAGAGCCAATACATTTTTCTAAGTTGAATGCCTAGAGCTTTTCGCTTCGTGAAAATGTGTTTTTTCCACACTAGGCGACGATCCAGGTACAATCCAAGATATTAGACTTCATTTGCTTGAGGAATTTGTGCTCCATTGAGTGTTACTGTAGGACAGGTGGCACGTCTAGTGGTAAAAGTTACCTGTACTGACTTGGTCTCATTTGCTTTTATATGCCAGGTTTTCAGCCAATTTGTTATGTTATCTAGACACTCTTGAAGAATGGTGCTTGCTTGCGTTGGATTTTCATGGGTTGCTAAAGCTGCCGTATCATCTACGAAGGTGCCGATTATGGCCCCTTCCGAAAGAGGTAAGTCAGCAGTAAATAGTAAGTACAGGATGGGGCCGAGAACACTGCCCTGGGGCACTCCAGCATGTATTTTATGCAGGGCGGTGACATCTTCTCCTTGCTTTACAAAGAAATGTCTATCCGCAAGGTAGGATTTAAGGAAGATGTAGTAATTTGAGAGAAGCTGTGTTTTTACTTTATACAATAAGCCTTCGTGCCAAACTCTGTCGAATGCCTGTGATATATCAAGAAAGACGCGCAGCAATATTCTTTCTTTTCAAAGGTCTTGTGTATTTGCTCTATAAGTCGGTGGATCTGTTCTATGGTGCCATGTTTTTCTCTGAACCCGAATTGGTGATCTGGCATAATTTGAGTATCAGGTAGTTCCTGTAAAATTTTGGCCGTAATTAAGTCGTACCCTGGTTTTAGCTTTTTAATGACTGTTGATACTTTGTTTTTGGTGAACTTTTCGATCGGTACATCTATTTGATTGGGTTCCATGAGACGATTTAAGATTTCTTCACCATTTGATACAGATGCGTTAGGTACAAAAACTTCGTCTAAATGAAAAGCACGCCTTTTTCCTTGTCATTAATAGCCCAGGTTCCATTTTTATTGCGTATTGGTGCTTTAGAAGGTGTCGGTCCTTTAAGTTTTTTTGTAGCTTTCCACATGGAGTAGTCGCTAGCTGATGCAGCACCTAATTTTTAAAATAATATTGGACGTTTTCATTTGTTTCACATTGTAATATTTGTTTTAGCTTTGCTGCTAAGTTATTAAATCTTCTTTTATCTTCGGGGTATCTACTGGTTTGCCACTGTTTAAGGGCCCTTCGTTTCTCGGCCAGTAATTCCCTCACAGGTAATGAATAGACCAGTGTATCTCTTCTTTCAATTGCCGGTGTGCTTTCCCAGGCAGCATTTTGGACACATTTATTGAAATGGTCTACTTCAAACATAATCTCGTCTTCAGATTTAAGTCCAAGGAGGAAACCACGAGCAAGCGAAACAGGTTCCATTTCCTTTGTGATTGTGAAGAGTGGCTGGTTTTACTGGTATGAATTTATGTCGAACTTCTACTAGTACAACACTATGGTCAGATGATAAATCTTGAGAGGAAGATCAGGTAATATTGTTCACTGGGATCCACTAAGTCTGGGATTTTCCTAGGATCTGTAGGCCAATAAGTAGGATCACTACTGGACACTGCATTTAGGTGTAGATCTCTGAGAGCTGCTTGCAGTTGCCTACCTTTCGGAGTTGTCAACCGCGAGCCCCAACTGGTGTTCTTGAAGTTGTAGTCTCCGCCTGCTATGAATCTTGGGCCCTGTGTTTCGAAAAAACGTATGTAATCTTCTTTCTTCATTGCATGTTTAGGCGGTGAGTATAATGCTGTTATCTTCAATTGGCCCCGACGATCTTCTATAACTAAACTTGTGGCCTGTATTTCCGAAGTTCTGTAGGATTCAGCTTCTTGATGTCTGCTATTAGTGCGGATAAGTATTGCAGATCCTCCATGAGCAGTTCCGTCGGGATGCATTATGTGGTAAAACGAGCAATTGGGTTATTTGAAATAATTGTTTAAAGTGAAATGCGTTTCAGAGACCAGTAGGATATCCACTTTGTTTAATTCTACGAAAGACTTAACTTCGAGAACATGTTTTGAGAGCCCATTAGCATTCCAAAGGGCTATTTTAAGTAAATCGAATTTGTCATTTTGGTCATGAGTTCCATCAGAAGGTTTGTCATTGCACTCATTTGCTGCATCAGTTGTCTCATAGCATTCATCATTTTTTTCATGTCATTATAATTTGTGTGAAAATTATTATTATCTGCATTTTGGTTGCCTAATGCAGAAGATGGGATTGTCGTTGGATTCTCGGATATTAACGCCTGTTTGAATGACATTCTATTACTATTGTTTATCCCATTATTTGAGTCTGGATTTGACCTCCCTGCTTGGTAGTTGCTGTGAGGTTTAAGTTGAGGGCCTTCTACATGGTTATTGTTGCTCACCTTGGTTGTTTGCCTATATTTTGGTGGCTGAGTATGGTAATTGATTTTTTGAAGCTCTTTATACACAGAGCACCCTTTGTAATTTGCTGGGTGGTTATCATCACAGTGGATGCATTTGACGGAGTCTGACCTCTCTTTGCATGCACAGTCGGCCGATGCGTGTTCTCCGGCGCATTTAATACATTTTGGCTTTCTGAAGCAAATTTTATTTGTGTGTCAATATTGTTGGCAGATGCTGCACTGTGGTATTCCATTTTTGGGTCTTGGCGGTTCGATTGTTATTTTACAATGTAGCAGGGCCTTGATATCGTATATAAGTTTATTATTACTATTTGATTCTATTTCTACAAAAAATATCGGCAGGGGTTTTTTGGCCTTTGTTTAAAATTTCAGATAGTAAGTCACTTTGTGGCCATGCCCTTCTAATTCGGTTTTGATTTCGCCTAAGTCGGATGATTGGTGGAGGTTTTTGATCACAACTCTAAAGGATCTTTCCTGTTTTGACTTGTAAGTATAGAACACCGTTTCTCTCTCTTGGAGACTCAACTATCTTTGTGTATAGTTCTGCAGTATTGGGTTGTATTCTGACTTGTTCCTCCCGTAAGACTTTGACAGTGTAATTTCCTTCTGCAACTTCATCTAGCATTTTTAGTAGTGGTTGGATGTTACAAATTTTATCCACATAAATAGGTGGCGACTTAGCAGGTTTTCGTACGGCCATACTATATTTTTGAGGCACATCATCAAGTTCAGAAACTCTGTTGGAGATTAGTACAGCTTGGCCGAGCCAGTAGGTGTTTAATTTCTGTTGTTTTTGAGCAATATTCTTCCCTGGGCATGGGCTGGGTTTTTTTTATAAATATGCCTAATTATTGGAATTCCTATGCTAAACCTAATTTATATAAGTTGATTAGGATAAAAGCAGTAACTAACGACTTATTCCGGCCGATTATGTTAAGCAATGGATGGGTCAGTTACTAAGCTCTTGGTAGGTACTACCATACTATATTTTGGGGAAAGTGTTATGTCAAACATTCAACTGATAACTTTGTGCACAATTTTTTATGCCAATCGAAATGCTTAGCCATAATAAAAATTTGCTATAAAATGTTTGAGGACTCATACTTTGCGATACCTACTATCTTCGCCGATTAATTAGTAAACCAGTTAATTCATTTATTCACCTATTACAGAGGCCACTGGTATGAGCACTTGCACAAAAATATTCGCCCAATGCGGATATATATGGCGACCTATGACCTATGCAGCTGCCTCATCTGTAAAGAGTCATGGGACTCGAACAGCTATATCAAGAGCAACCTTAGCAAAGAGCAACAAAAAGCCTACCGTGCATGGGACCAGAAAAGAGAACGCCAGGAAATTCCCGAGCGTGATCCCTCCCTCTTCAGGGAAACCTGCTGGCTTCTGGAGTGGTTGGACGTCAACACTAAAGAACACCATGCGGTCTTTAAAGCGCTGCGCTCGCAGCTTAAATTGTGTCAATACGCGGCAATTTTGAATTCATAAATTTGAATTCGAATCTAAAGGGGCCTGATATGGCTGCGTTAATCTAGTGACAGAGTGTGGATAAAACACCCGTCACTTTCTGACACGTAAGTATCGTATAAAAGTACGAGAGTGACGGATGCTTTTGAATTTAAATCGATAAAATTATGTGTTACCTCTGAAACTATATGTTGTCATAGCGGTAAGCGTAAACTTTATATTTATTTTATCAAGCGGAAGGATAAGCGTGAGTATTTGTTTCTGACTCTTAGGTGTTTTCTGTGTGTATAATTATTTATTTCTCTAAATAAGTATGTTTATCGATGCCTAGTACGTGCCTAGTACCCACAGTATGGTCACGGAAGTTAAATTTCTACCAGTTTCAAAGATAATCTGCTTGAAGACGAAGATGAATATGTCATTGTCATTAAAGATGCCAAGTCATTTGTAATTGATAGGAAAGTCAACCTTATTGCTTTAGAATGTCAGATTGACTTCGGAACTATGGTAGGTGACAAATTTAATTCTTTGACTGTACAAGCCTAGAGGCCCAAGAGCTTAGTTTGCGACTGTATCAATTTGTGTGTTTGATATTTACTGTGTCATATTAATTAATTTGGCTTTTATTAAGACTACGCGAACTTTAGATAAATTAGCATCCGATTTTCCGATCTCTACGGGGAAGGCAACTAGGTACCTTAAATATTGGATAAAATGGCATATTTTCTTGGTCATGTTTGACCTGTTCGATCGATTCCTTATAGAAAAATAACTCAAGCGGAGCGGATTTTCGATGAAATTAAAAGTCTGCGTAATGATATGAGTACGTTTAGTATATAGTTAGTTACCCGGTAGACAGAGTCTATGTACCAAATAAACGTCTTTCGCTTCCTCTACATTCATCAACCTCTTAATGCACCTAAAGTCGGTTTCGGGGCTTTTGATTTGGCCCTTATTCCGTACATCGCGAATTTGATCACTGTAGATAGCTACAGTGATCAAATTCGCGTCTCTGGCGACATTTCCACTCACTCTTGCAATTCCTCTTTCGTAACTATCTTTTAAATATTTGTCACTACATCCTTAAGTTTAATGTATCCAGGCTATACCATCGAGCACACTTTTGTGCCGCGAGCTGGTGCTTGTGTGTGTATATCAGGGAGGTTATGTGCGTCCGCCGTCTCCACGAACTTGAAGGTCCACCTTTTGGCTTCGCGTAGATTGCGACGACCACCCACCCTCGCGTCTATGTGTGCCTCTACAGGTCCATAGCGGGAATACAGAATCGGACTATCTTCTTGAGAGCATTCAAGTGGCGACAGACTCCGTACTCCAACGGACACCAACCGCAGAAATCGTGGTATTAGGCGATTTAAACGCCCACCACAGCGATTGGTTAGTGTCTCGTACAACCGAACATGCGGGGAGATCCATCCGCGACTTTTTCTTTGCCTATTGTCTATCACAGCTGGTCACCTCGCCTACGCGAGTTCCAGATGTGGAGGACCACACTCCAACTTTATTGGATCTTCTGCTGACCTCTCATCCAGACGCATATGAAGTCTCAGTTGGCGCCCCTCTTGGCTCGTCTGACCATTGCATGGTCCGGAGCACTGTGCCTCTGTTGAGACCACTGCGTCAGCGAGCTGTGAACTGCCGTCGTGTCTGGCACTACAGGTCAGCAGATTGGGGCAGAATGCGGACTTTCTTTGATCCTACCCTTGGAAGCGGGTTTGTTTCTCGCTGGACGATCCTGACGAATGCGCAAACTCTGTCGCTGATGTTATACTTCAGGGAATGGAACTTTTCGTTCCAAACTCTGTTGTGCCCATCGGCGGCAAATTAAAACCTTGGTTCGGTCACTTGCGAATTGGCGTCTCGCCGGAAGCAGAAGTGCTACCGAGCCTGGCCTAAGGCGGAGATGTCGAAGGATCCCAACACGAGCGATCTGAACAAAAAATTAAACCATGCCTCCAGATCCCTGAAGATAGATATTGCCTTAGCAAAGTCTGAGTACATAGGCAGAATTTGCGAGAAGCTAGTACGCCTGCCTTCGGGCACTAGGGCATTCTGGTCTCTCGCCAAAGCTGTCCTGGGAAACTTCTGTCAACCATCCTTTTCTGCGTTGCGCATGGAGAATGGCTCATTGGCTCACAGTGCAACGGAGAAAGCTGAGCTTCTAACTGCTCTTTTTGCAGCCAACTAAACTCTGGATGACTGTGGGGACTCACTGCCGACCATCTCGCGGTGTACAAACTCTATGCCGGATATCAAACTCCGGCAAAGGTCTGTACGCAAACTGCTTCTTTCCCTTGACATTCACAAGTCGACTGGGCCCGAAGGAATTCCTCCAGTATTGCTTCGCACGTGCGCTCCGGAGTTGGCACCGATTCTTACGTGCCTTTTTCGGCTCTCATACACTTCAGGCTTGGTGCCAGGCTTGTAGAAGACGGTACTTATCCATCCGATCCCTAAAAAGGGCAATAGTTCTGACCCATCCAACTACAGGCCGATCACTATTACCTCCCTACTCTCTAAGATAATGGAGTCCATTATAAATAGCCAGCTATTGGGGTTTCTTGAGGAAAACCAGCTATATGTGACCGACAGTACGGCTTTCGTCAAGGTCGTTCGGTTGGTGATCTTCTTGTTTTCCTAACTCATCTCTGGGCACAGGCGATTGAGAGCAAGGGAGAGACCCTGGCAGTGGGTCTGGATATAGCGAAAGCCTTCGATCGGGTTTGGCACAGGGCGCTTCTTTCAAAGCTCGATTCGTACGGGCTTCCTGGGAAATTGTGCAAATGGGTTGCTAGCTTCCTGGTCGGAGCAGAGCATAACTGTCGTGGTCGACGGTGTCCGTTCTGACTCTAAACCTGTGAATGCTGGTGTCCCACAAGGCTGCGTTCTATCCCCACTCAATTTCTTCTGCACATCAATCATTTGTTGCAGAATAGCAACCTTCATTGTTTTGCGGACGTACGGGGGATTCAATTTATATCGGTCGTGCAAACATTTCCCGGGAGCAGGTCAACGAGAGTCGAAATGCACTTGTGTCTGAAGTCGAGACTTTATTGGAGCAAGTCTCGAACTGGGGTTACCTAAACTTGGTCCAATTTAATGCTCAGAAGACACAAGTCTGCGCTTGACCGGCTAAAAAAAAATCTCCTTGTTTCGAGGGTACTCCCCTTAATGCAGCGTCCAGTATTGGGATTCTCGGTGCTGATATATCGAGCGATGTTCAGTTCCGATGTCATCTGGAAGGTAAAGCTAAGTTAGCCTCGAAGAAGCTTGGTGTGCTCTGGAGAGCGGGGCGGTATTTCACGCTGGCTCATCGCCTTCAGCTTTACAAGGCACCAATACGGCCTCACATGGAATATTGCTCCCATATTTGGGCCGGAGCACCCCAATATCAACTTCATCCTGTTGACCGAATACAGAACAGAGCTGCTCGATGTGCAACAACCGGGGCTTCTCAAAAATCTAGATCCACTGGCCCTGCGGAGGGATGTTACTTCCCTCTGTGTCTTTTACCGCATTTATCACGGACAGTGCCCCGAGGAAATATTCGGATTGATACCAGCCGCTGGATTCCAACATCGTACAACTCGTACCAAACTATCATTTCATCAACACCATCTTGATAGTTGGAAATCCACTACCGTGCGTTTTTCGACGGCTTTCTTGCCATGCACCTTATCTATCAGCTTTCGGCGTTTGAATTTCCGAATCAATATGACTTGGGGCCTTCAAAAAACGAGCCTACTTTTTTCTCGAAGGCCGGCAGCGCACCTGCGATTCCTCTGGTGTTGCGGGTGTTTATGGGTCGCGATGATCACTTACCAATAGGTGGCTCGCTAGCTCGTCTGCCTCCTTTTTCAAATAAAAAATAAAATAAAATAAACTTTTCTATACAAATCAATGAACACAACCAGTGCGCTGTCATTTTCTACTACACGAAGCCTACCCGAAGGTTTTTCTAAGAGCTCACGGACTGTACGGAGTGGCTACATGTTTAAGTTAATTGTAACTTTGAGCGTATAGATAAACTACCCAAAAATATTTTTCCCCAATATTTGTAATCCCATTCGCGTTCTCTATTTTCTTTATTTACCAAAGACAAAAAGTATTATGTATCAACATATATAAAGTTATTAGACGTAAGTTATTAACTCCTAAGCTTGGAATGAATGGTAGAAGTTACATTCCATAATGATTCCGACTTCCTAGTCATATGATAGTCAAAACTTCTGAACCTTAAAAGGATAAGGGCCGGTACAGACGCCCTCGAACTGCCATTTTGCAGCTGGGTTGCAGTTTAAATCAGTCTGTCTGTACCGGCCCTAAACTGTGAAAGTTTTTATTAATTACAATTAAATAAGTACAGCTAGTCTTTATTAATAACAACCCAACATTAGAGTATAGGCTTAGTAATAAATACCTAATAAGGATTGTCTTATGTTTGGTACAGTCGAGTTCATAAATCGTATACACTTTAGTACCTTGTCTATTTAATTTCATGTTTAAACTGGCATATATAAATTATCACAACGATTAAAGTGGCAAGGCACTAAATTGTATACATATTTATGAACTCGACTGTACAGCAACCCTTCGACTAATTTCAGTGTCGCTGATTTGAATATCTTGATTTAAAATGCATGGAATTCAGTTGTGCAGTAGCGACGATTAGTGAGGAGGACGGTAGTAGTGCAATAGGTTAGGTATACCAACATATAGGTTCAATTGTGACTGAATTGGGTACGTGCAATTAATAATTTAAAAAATGAGATAAGGAAAACGCAATTGACTATGGATTTGGACTGTGAATTCTTAGTGAATATTATCTTGTTAACTTAAAAATGCGTATACTATTGTATTCGTGGATTTTGATTGTATTTGAACCATTATGAGAGCCATACCTAAAGTATTAATTGTGATTCTAACTAGGTAATAATGTATTTTCTGATGATCTATATTGTCTGCCATAATAATAATAATTATTAGTCATAATCATCGCAAGTCATAACGTATTTTTTCAAGAAACTGTTCCTTTTTCAGGGTTTTTAAAAATCAAACCTAACTTAACCTAGCTATTTCCGAAATTCTGAATCTATCAATAATTATGTCAAAAATATCATTATGACAAATAAAATTATGGGAAACAAAGGGCTCCCATTTTCTGATTGTATATACTTTTGAACGTTTAGAATGTAAACTTGTAGATGTCGATTTTATGCATTATGACAACATAATAATATGTATCCTACATACTAGTCAGTCAGGAAACGGCATGATTCGCAGCTAAAGGTTGTCATTGACGGTCAGAGGCCCATTTCATGAAGCTACAAGTTACAAAAATACAAGCGGAAGTTTCTTTCTAACTCCTTATGCTAGAAAGAGACTTCGGCTTGTAATTTGTAACTTAACTTCGGGCCACAGTTCGTTGCATCGGTTGGCGCGGCGTAAAATTTGATCGTGAATGTCAATTTTTTTTTTCTTATTGCAATGTCGTAAATCATTTAGTTTGATCGCGGATGCGAAAACCTCAGTGCCGTAGGCAGTGGCTTTACCTGGAATGGACAAACCCACATCCATATGCGGGTTCTTCAACAGAGATATTAAAGCTGAAATCGCGTTTCGGCTGCATTTTGGTGTCTGTCCGTTTGATTGACTTTGATTGTATTACGTGAATTGGACTGACCGTCAGTGACCAGTTCTTAGAGATCTCTAACTTGTGTAAATCTTGCCAAAATTTAGGAAGTATTATAGTATTTATAGTTTGGTTTAGCAACGTATTTTTATCAATTGCTCAGTTTGGGGGCAAACGTCACGATAGGGTAGTCGGGGGACTAAATGGAACGGTGTTCATTAACACTACAACCTAGTGTATTGGTGTTCAACGGTTTTTTTTTTATAATCGGGCTTTCACGATATAAATTACTTAATAAATCAGTTGTCAATTGATTAATTTAGCGGTTATCAAAGCAGGATTTGTAACGGTTTTTAATACAAACCTCAACATTTCATATATTTTTCGCCTTCTTTCGTGCAGAATTAATTTTCATAATAGATTGAGAAAAGCACACGCGATATTTTGTATGAAATTTAATTCTCTTTCAATATTGTATTTTTTTCAATATTGTATTAGTTTGATTCATTAGAACTTTCAGAGTCTATTTTTAATGCGGTTTAGAACAACTTTATCATTACAACTATTATTATAGTTTAATTTATATCGTTTTAATGAACACCGTTCCATTTAGTCCCCAGACTACCCTATTGTGACGTTGGCCTCCAAACTGAGCAGTTGATAACGGGGTCTCATCATTAAGCATTTAAATTACTGAGTGTTGTGGCAAAAGTTGTATTGATATACATAATAGGTATTTAAGAAGCAAGTTTTGAAATATTGAAGTTTTTAAGATAAGTCGGACATGAACAACATTTAAAAAATGTATAATGTGTTTGGAACGGTTTGAAAGCCGGCCGTAAAGTCGGAGGCAATAGACATGACAAAAGATTTAAACAAATCCAGTTTTCATTTAAAAAAGCGTGTAGTCAATAGTTTTTTAATCTTTAACAGAATGTAAAAGTATCAATCAAGCGTGTATGTTATTAATAATGGGACGGATGCAAATTACGTCAAAATAATGTCGAACGATGTCCGTAACATGGATATGAGTACTGTAGACGACACGTACGCACACATTCAAACACATACATGTTTAATATTAAGGTAGATTTAAGTTTGTGGTTTTGCATTATATGAAGATGAGGGTAGTGTTAGTTTCCATGGTCGCAGCATCGGAACCGCGCGTGTGCTAACGCTGCCGCCACACTTTTCTCGCATTTTGGTGTTTTAATTAATATCCCAGGGAATCTGAGTGCTCGAGTGGTGCACGTGTCAGTTTTGTTTCTCTCGGTGTTTGCGTTGTTTTTTTCGTTTGTTAGGCCTTTACCTCAAAAGCATAAATTCCTTGTAGCGGTTCACCGAATCGCTTTTCACCTCGAACGTATATTTAATTTTCGCGTTGTGTCTCGATCGTTTACTGTTTTAGTCGTTATAAGTTTTAGTCGCATTTCACCTTGATCGTGCATTTAACTATCGCGTTGTGCCTCAATCGTCATATTTTTGTCGATATATAAGTTTTTGTCGCATTTCACCTCGATCGTGTGATACATTTTCGCTTTGTATCCTAATCGTCTAATTCAGTATTAGACAATATCTTTAGTCGCAATGTACTTTTTTCATTTTTTAGCCAGGTTCAAGCTCCGTATTTTCTTACAAATATTGAATTATATAATTATAATAATAATTATTGTATCCTACTTTAATGTCACGGTACTTCAATTTCGCAATGACAGAATATCATCTAATATTTATTAGTCACAAAGATAATATTTAAATGACTTTGATAACATTTAAGACATTAAACTACAGGTATAAAACGCGTTTTAAAAAAAATGTTACAGAATTTTAGTGCGAACATCAATTAACGCGGCACATTAAATAGAGTCCCAAACAAACATCGATCGCGACGAAATGCGTCTAGGGTAAAATACTACAAGAAAAATTAAATGCTACATATTAATTATATTAATGTAAAAAGCCACGCGAAACATTGCTCCAAGTAAAAGATTCCATTGAAATTTTGTTCATTCGAGGTTAAATCCGATTCTGTGAATTGCTACAAGGAATTTATGATTTTGAGGTACAGGACTAACAAACGGTTTTTTTTTGTGTTAATACTGAACTTTTGTGTTGTTGTGATTGTACTATTGTGTTTTCTAAGGTGAAGGTGAGTTTTTTTTTTGAATGGGAAGCAATAACTCTTATGTGAGTTCATTGCTGCCTTTTCCCGGACGCATCATGTGGTCCAATAACCCTTATGATCCCGGCGTAGATTCTGATTTTTCGGGTATTATTGCCAATATGCCATCCCCGGGACACTGTGTAGAAGTTAGTTCTTCCCCTACTACTGCTAAAAAGAGGGATCGCTCGAGCTCACGTTCGCCAATTAATCATGCCCCTTCCAGCCCTGCTCAAGTCGACCCGCCAAAAATTGCGCGTTCGTCGAATAGTCAAGCTAGTCTGCCTCTTGATATGGATGTTTGTACAGGTGATAATTCACTTCCCTTATCCCAAGCCTCAATATCTCCTACATCTGATCGCGATAGTGCCCCTCTTACCAATCAATCCCAACCCCACACCATAGGAATGAATACACTCTCTCAGACCCTGGTCCCTATATAGTACAGTCACGAGATTAAATTTGGTACCCACCTTAGGTCCAAAGTCAATCTGACATTCTACATCAATAAGGTTGAGTTTCCTATAAGTTACAAATGACTTGACATCTCTAATGACATGGACGACTTCAAGCAATTTTTTCTTGAAATGGGTCCCAAATTAACGCTCGTGACGTACATGTAATTAAGGAGGATTCTGAGTCCGGGTATTTAAACCCTATTCAAGTCGGACAATTTATTTGCTCCAATGGGTTGAGCAATGGCGTTAAAGAAGGCAGCATTAAAAAGGTTGGCTCTAATAAAATGTGAATGGAATTTATTTCAGCTCTGAGCAAACATTCTACTGAAGAATTCTAAATTGAGCTTGGCAAAGTATAAAGCCTTCATCCCCACCTACCACATCTCTTGGACAGAAGTGGTCAAGAATATCCCCAAGGATTTTTCAAATCAAGATTTACCCAAGCTCCTTTCCTTGCCGCAAGGGTGTGGTAGGGTCATTAGAGCCAGGCGAGTTAACCGAAAGCGAAAAAATCCTAGTGATGACACGTCTGAGTGGGTTCCTTCGGAAACTGTAGTTCTGACTTTCGACGGTCAAGTGTTACCTCCTAAAGTCTTCCTTTTTACCTGTGCTCTTGAGTGGACCAATACAACTACCCTACCATCCAATGTTTCCGATGTTGTAGATTTGGACGTGAAGGCCCACTGCAGATCACAACCTCTGTGCTCTAAGTGCCCTCATCCCATGAGGCTGTCTTCTGCCAGGTATCCTTGGGTCGGGTCAGCTGTCTCCAGTGCTCCGGCCAACACGAAGCTACCGATAGAATTTGCCCAGAATTTGGTCGACAAAAATTTATAAAATTGATAATGGCCGATTAATGCATTTCTTATTCGGAAGCTGAAAAAAATAATGCTAGCTCTAAACGCCCTTTTAGCGAAGCGGAAGAATCCCCTGCTTCCTCCCAAGGTTACGACCAAAGAGCCCATTATGATGTGATATCTGGTTACAACTCTCCCTTGCTAGGCGATGGTGTTGCCTTCCTCAACTTCCTCGTCGGGCACCTTGCCCCCCCTTGGTTCTCTCCTATCCCCGGATTGGTTGCCTTCAATCCCCTCTGAAAAATCTCCTTCCCTTTATTCTCTCTTAACCAAATTAAACATCCCCTCTCCCTATTAATATGTCTTCTATTTTAAGCTTTACTAACAATAAAAAAGTTTTCGTTACTTTATGCAAGTTTATGGAAAAGAATAATATATATTTGTAAACCCCCCCGCTTTTAATAAATACATGTTAACCCTCTGTGCTGTAGTTTAGTTGTGTTTGTTTTGATGTTCTTTCAGAGTTTCCTACGCCAGTGGACATTTCTTCTCTATCATAACCCGTGTGAAGCTCGACACTCGATTCTGGCAGAATTGTGCTGTTAAACACCTACAGAAGCCAATTAATAAGAAGTGAAGTGGAGTGAAGTGAATTAATATCCCAGTGCCCGATCAGCTACAAAGTGGTCGATGTGAAATTAGTTACATTATTTAACACCCTAGTTAAATACGTAGTGAGATAATAACGGTCGGCCGCCATGTTTAACACGCCACCGGCGGCGGAGGCGAAAGGTAAAATTATACCCTCGGCGAAGCTCGATATTATGGAAAATTTAATCCATAAAGGCATAAAAAAGATGCTTGACGGTCATGCCTATTCGGATAAACCTACGTCGTCTATATAGATTACGGATTTTTGGAAACGAGGAACGAGGTCTGAACACCACGAAACACCCCACCACCTGAACCGCGGGCATCGACCAGCAGCGAACATTCACAAAGTAGTGAGCTCGAATTTGAACCCCGCAAGAAACGTCTGGAATTGGAATCAGCGGAAACCAATGCTCGCATACAACTTGAGCTCAACGAGAAGAGGCTAGCCGCAGAAATGGCCGAATTAGAGCTGCAACGTTCCCATGCCGGCAGTTCTAGTTCCAGGTCCAGCATCAAGCACAAAGTGGACGAATGGAAAAGGCGTAGTAGCCTCGAGGATGTCACAGAGCAGCCGCCCACCGCCGCGGCCGCGCCGTCGACATCCAACAAGTTACTACCGCGCTTAACACACCACCGCCACGGCTGAAGACAGACCAATTCTGTCACGCTTGAACACGAATAAAGAGCTGCCACAATTTCATGGTGATCCACTAGAGTGGTTATCAATGTTATCATTCGAGAACGCGTACACAGAGTCCTGCAAAGTGTGTCACACAGAAAACATTTGTCGATTACGTACGTGTTTACGTGGAGAAGCGAAAGAACCGTGCCTTCACTTCTCATCGGCAACACATCAGCTGTAAACATTATAACGCCTTAGAACTTCGTTACGGAAGGCCCGAAACTATCATACAAAGGATAACTGTACAGCTGAGAAAGTTACCACTATACTGCCAGCCTATCACAACGAGATAGTTAACTTTTCTATAAAAGTTTAAAAACTACGTAGTGGCCGCTCGAGCTACACAACAAATAGATTATTTAAATGAATGCCGTTGTTACTAAGTGCCCGACGGCGCTAATTAATAAGTGGGCCGATTATGCGTATACGCACCGAGAGGATTTTTTATCCGAAGAAGCTACGAAGGCGTCAATTGCAGGTATAAGTATATCATATTCATATAAATACCAGTATCTATAAGAAACCGGAAGAGCAAAAACCCCAAAACAACAGACATTTTATATTGGCACAATCGCAGTCGTCGTTTAAAAAAATATGTTACGAAACAAAAGTTGATAAAAGGTGTGCATTTTGCCGCGAGAGCTATCACACCCTACCGAACTGCACCAAGTTTAAAAAGGCGATGCGAAAGGACCACTGGCGTTTCATAAGAGGAAAACATTTATGCCATATGTATGAACCACGACTACTTGTTGGGGTATGCCCCTAATGATGGTGCTGATTGGGACTTTCAATCTCCAGCTAGTCCTCACATGGTAGGCGCCTGGGAGCGTATGATTCGCTGTGTTAAAACCGCGCTAAAGGTCGTACTTAACCATTTGAACGCTTTTGACTTGATACCGTCGTCCTTACACGCCAATGTCAGCTAAAAACCACAGCTAATGTCAACCTTCGGTCACAAATACTCGGGTCTATTTTGCACTGTACCACCACTAAAACGGTCGATGGCGTAGGCACGAAAGTACACGACCACTTTAGTGGTTCTTGGCGTTCAAAGGGTTAAAGAAAGGATGACGTTGTTATTGGAAGTGGAAGCAAAACATATAGACCACGATGCACAAGAGACATGAACTCCAAATATTTTTGTGATTGGCTCGTCATCGGGACTGGTGAATTTTGCGAGGCAGGCATTATCTACGACGTCAATGACGCATAGCTTGGCGCCTCGCCGATTTATTTCGGAGTAGGTGGATGAAAAGAACACTTCAAACTCTTCTATTGGACGGGGACGGCGGAAAAACACGATTTACGCCAGGAGATCTAGTGTTAATAGAGTCTGGCAAACGAAAGCTGTCCACAAGAACGGGCGGCAATTCAAAATATCTGCAGCAGATATCAATGTCTGTACACTAAACAAACGGAGTTGATAGATGGAAACAATCATTTAACATTTCTGACAAATAAAATAATATCAACTACGTTTAGTATCGCCTAATCCAGCTGCTGATTTTTGAATTGCCGCCCTTTTTTGTGGACAGCTTTCGTTTGCCAGACTCTAGTAGACTCCAATTCATCACGAAATTGTTGGCCAATGGGAAGCGTTGTTCAAACATCCTGGGCGCGATGGTAGAGTGGGGGTCGATGTTCGAACGCGTATAGCCGTTTATCGCAGGCCCTTCCGCACGCGTCGCGCGTTACCACTGGATGATGAGTGTCGCCGAAACGACACGCGGGGGAGAATGTAGACGGCGCGTACGCACACACTCAAACATGTTTAATTTTAGGGTACTTTTAAGTTTGTGGCTTTGCATTATATGACAAATGAGGGTAGTGTTAGTTTCCATGGTAGCAGCATCGGAACCGCGCGTATGCTAACGCTGCCGCCACTCTTTTCTCGTATTTTGGCGTTTTAATTAATATCCCAGTGCCCGATCAGCTACAATTGATTTATAAAAAGGAAACAACACTGCAAAAGTTTTATTATTTTATTGTTTTACATTTTATTGTTTTATTAAATAATTACATTATTTTCTTTATTATTTTCAGCACATTACTTTTATACTATCTACTTATATAGGGAAAATGACTTCTCCACATCTATAGACGTAAAAGGGGCGCATTCGTAGTAATACTTCAGCATGTACTTTCTTAACATACAAAGTACAGTGCCCGGCGGTAATTAATGCACATCGGCAATCATCGCATTTACGAAAACAAACGAATGGTAATTTCCATGTCCGTCAATTATTAGATTCATCGTTTATTAGAAATTGAATTTAGAACTAAGTACGTAAGTTGATGTTTTATTTTGATTCCCGCGTGAACTATACAGTGTGTGGCCCAAAACTGGGGCGAAAAAATTAAATGGGGATTCTTTAGAACATTTCAATTAACTATCACAAGAATCTAATATTACCAAGTCTATAATTTTGGAGAAAAGAGCCTACAAAGTTAAAAATCGTAGGTAATGTATTTTCCCGTCGCGATATCGTCGCTTAGTCACTTGGTACGCGGTATGTCTGAGTACAGGGTGCCATTGACAACACGCGGTAGATTTAGCGGTGTTTGCATTACATTGAATTTGCGATTAAGTTTGTTAGAAAAAAACTGAAAGTTAAGTTTTGATTTTAATTAGGTAAGACCATTATAATGTAATTACCGGTGATCTATAGAGCCCCGGTTTTTAATATTATCCCCGGTTTTGGGCCACACACTGTATAGAGCTGTAAAACTACCTCTTAAAAAAATATTTAAGCACTCCTTTTCAGCATGTATAGAACACCAACGAAATTAATGCAAATATTAAACAAAATAAAATACTTCTTCAACCGACTTACAAAAAAAGGACGTTGGACAATTATGTTTGCCACTAAAATATTTATCCGACGATTGCCGAAACACGAAGTTTGCCGGGAGACATTAAGAGAATAGAAACATTGTAATATAATTATTTATGTTTTTAGGTTGAGGAATAATAAAATATGCAAAAATTGCGTACGATTCTCAAATCCTCCCATTTCACTACCCGTGCTCTCATTGAGGTTAACATCACTGTCACTAAGTTCAGCCGTATTTATCACTAGTCATAAGTGCCACTATCAGTGGCATTGTCAACACATTGCTTACATTATCATCCTCATTTTTAATATGTCGGCTGCGGTTACAAAATATTCGTAAACATTGTAGATAATTTCGCCTTATTGGCATCGTAAAGGTTTTCATTTTTTCCTATAGATGCCATAGTACAATTTTTAAGTGATTTAAAATTTGGGGTTTTGACAAATTTTGGACTGGACGCGACCGCACTCTTTCGCATCTGAACCACGACTAGCAAACATTATAAAATTAGTGTGCGACAGAGATAACGCTCTACGGAGCCGAATTTAGCCGATTCTCTCTTTTCAAAGGTCCATGTCCATCTGCATTATTTATGGCCGGGCACTGTATACTGATTTATAACAAAAACTGCATATAGAAATAGTACCCGAAACTTAATGAAGTCTTGTACATCTTGTGCTTTCGTCACCATATTGCATCAGTCTCAGTAGACATCGTATAGTCGACCGTTTGACCAAGGTCACAAACGTATTCAAGAGTATTCGTATAAAAAGAAAAACCACAGCAAAGAGTGACTTCAAAAAACACTTGTGGCTCAGTTAATGACGAATAGTATATTACATTCAGGGCCGGTTTTATAAAGGCCCATTAGTAAATATGTCGCCCGAAAAATCCGCTGGGAAAGTTGGAAATTCGCAGCGGGCCTGCTACTTTTCCAATAATACTAATAATATAAGTCTTAAAATTTGGTAATCCTACATTTAAACCTAACTGTCATACCTGTGACTCAATGTTATAACTATCTACTAGATTTAAATATAACTAGTAAGGTAACCGCATTATGACGAAAAAACTGTAATACAATAGATATACTTTCATTTAAATTACCAGCATGAATGCTAAAGAGGGTTTAGTTTAGGGTAGATGTGTGCAAAAACCAACCGGTACGGTGTGTACTTTCCAATAAATGATCACAAGACATTAGAACCTAAAAAGTATTTCAACCGTTTTAGGTTAAATTAAATGAACTTATATCCTACCTAACCCTATAATCTTAATGTCACTTCCTATTTCTGCTCTTGCTCCTGGTTAGTTAGCAGCTGAAGGGAGTCGTGCAAAAACTTCGTTGTCACAACTGGCATGCTGCAATCTCAATAAGCATGTCCGCAGCAAATTGTACACATTCATATATTCCTCCGAAAATGGCACGTCATGTAGGATATTAAGAGCTCTGCACGCACTCTTGTAGACTTTCTGTAAATTGCTGTGGTCTAAGGTCTCATATAAATTAACTTTCTGATAACACGCCTTTTGAATCGGTGTTAGCATTTTGGATGTTAGCTGCCATTCACCAGAGCAGATGACACAGTTGCATACCATTTGGAACAACTTAAACATTCTCCTCCTTCGCATTGATGCCTCTTCCTCGAGAGTATCTAACCAGTGTCCCCTGGAACAGAATCATTTAGTTTGGTTAAACATAATTGAAATAAAAATAGATGTATTTAATCTAGGGGCTGTTGCTAACGTAAACTGGGGAAAAACATCAACGGTTCACGCTAGCTGTTCACGCTGTGCAGAAAAGAGTCTGACCAGTTATTCTTCACGTAGCAACAATTTTGTGATATTATGCATACCTATTAATTTTGTGTCGTTATGCATTTCGCGTTATACCAGCTAGTTACATTTTAAATATGCCTCCATTTTATTGTCCCACCTCTCACGCGCCAGAACTAGAACCTTTCGTGGTTTCACAACCGGTTCGTTACAACCAAGTATCATAATACCCTATTACATATTTTGACTTTCTCTCAAATTACCTATCTTTGATCGAAAATGACAAAAATCTCAAATATATTTATTTTCATTGTAACATAATGTCATAATGACATTCACATTAGGTATTACACGCGATATCCAAAATGTGTAGTTGGTAAAAATATCAATTCCTTCAAATATATAGAATTATTATTCAGACTGAAAGTGAAATTGCATTAGTTTTATAATTACCAAAATTCAAAATACCTTTTGGTTAATAAGACAAAAAAATCAAATTGACACTCTCAGAATGCCTAAAGTTTTGTCTACAGGCCTCAAAGGTACCTAGCATGTAGTTTATCTTTATATTATAGCAATGATCGAAATTGTAACGAAACGATAATTGTACGCAACCCGTAAGATGATAACTAATTTATTTACTCATTCCTATAAAAAACTGTTATTTCAAAATTTAGACATTTATTCCAGTAACTGAGTTTTGGGTATTTCGATATTTTGACGTTTAAATCTTGAGACATGTTTGTATCGTAATTGTAATTGGAGTTTTAGGCATTTTGAGACGAGGTTGAATAATAATTGATGATTAGTTGATTAGTCAAAAACAAGATAAAGTCAATTAGACTTAAGGGGATATCAAGAGTACCTACCGCATTTTAAGAAATAGGTATAAGTCATTTCAAGTTTTAGACATTTTGAAACTAACCTTGTTTCGGCATTGCGACGTACTAAGAACATGTTATTATGATATTTAGTTGTATAATACTTTTCATTTATTTTTGTGCCTGTGTAGGGTTTTATTTGACAAATTTAGTGATGTGGCTAGTCAAAATCGCATACATTCCTTTCGATTATCGACACGGTGTAGGTATATAGGAAAATGTCATCGATTAATTAACTATAAAATAAGGTATCATAAGTCATCTAACATCTCGCTACAACTACAACCATCGTATGGTAAAGATTAGATAGCTGTTTATAGGTTAGGTATTTAGGTTTTATTCACTTTCATATTGAGACAGAGACTTGAGAGGAAACGCGTAGGTTATTCGAGTGCAAAGACATTACGGTAGAATAAGACCAAGTTCGGCAAGAAAGAATTGTGGACTTGGAGGAAGCACATGGCTCCACGCGCTTCTGCCGATTCCGATCTGATCTTACAAAATGGAATCGATTCGGTCGAAAAACGTGGTTATTGTCAAACCCTTTTAACGATCCGTTTCGCATATAGGATGTAGAAGTAGTTTAATTATTTTGTTTTCATTTCCATGAAATACGTGCACAATTTTTCAGAATTCGTTTATAAAAATGAGCTAAACCACCTTTTTTTTAAAGTTAGTTGATCGCTCAATCTGTTGTAACAACTTTCGCGTGAAATGTAGAATATCGATATGGCACAGGCCCAATAATAAATGAAAAATATTATAGCGAACCGGTAACGTTGTTAATCACGAAATCTTTTTCTTTCTTTTCTTTGAATTTATTTTTTTCTGTTTAAAAAATATTAATAAACTATGTCAACAAAAAAAAGCTTTTTAAAGTCAGGGTGGTTGGCTGAGTGGCAAATATACACGTGGTTGAATTTTTAGTGATATTAATGTTCTTGCTGCTAGTGCAAAATCACTCCAAGGTTACCAACAACCAAAGTTACTTCGGCTAGAAGGTAATACAGGCTAGAATTCAGACATTTCAGGCACGAGATGCAAATACTCTCCTCACCTCAGTGGGGCTATTCCCAGTAGTCCGCACCCCGTAGTTCGCACTGCGAACTACTGGGATTTTTTTTCCCAGTAGTTCGCACTGTTTAATTCAACATAACTATGTTCAATTTCATATGGTATTATAGGAGCAGGAATATAAAAAAGTAATTTTAATTTAACACATTTATTTAAAATTAGACTGACAATTTTTAAAAAGACATTAATTTTACGAAAAATTTAAGAGATCAACATAGTAAAGCATTCTTACTCTATAATATATATATAATATTTATTAAGTCACATATAAAATATGTATAAAAGTCATCAGAAATATGTACAAATATTAACACTTATGAAAACTTAAATCAACAAAACTAAATATACACATATAAATTACTTGGCCACATAAAAACTACCTTGACCATCACAAAGACACACAATAAATATCTAGGCTGCCGTTTAGCTGATCTTGGTTGTGTACACATATAAAATGAATCAACATTAATGATTAATGCATTATAGTATGTACCTATATACCTGTATATAAAAATAAAAATAAATGCTTTACTATGTTGGTTTTTTTTTAAATTGTCAGTCTAATTTTAAATAAATGTGTTAAATTAAAATTACTTTTTTATATTCCTGCTCCTATAATACCATATGAAATTGAACATAGTTATGTTGAATTAAACAGTGCGAACTACGGGGTGCGGACTACTGGGAATAGCCCCCTCAGTGGACCAACTTTGAAACTCGAGGTTCGAAGTTAAGTTAGCTCTCTTTTAATTTACTGTCTCGAATGGAATGACAAATGATAGGGAATGAGCTGAAGTAACTTCGATTTTGAAAGTAGGGCCACTGAGGTGAGGTGAAGTATTTGCATCTCGTGCCTGAAATGTCTGAATTCTAGCCTGTATTACGTTCTAGCCGAAGTAACTTTGGTTGTTGGTAACTTTTTGCACTCACTACACAAACCAACTTTGCTCTTATGTTGCACAAATAACTAGTTCATATGCATAAATTACTTTTACGGAATCGGGTACCCAAAATTCGCATCAGAATAGATAAATCAGTAGGTAATAGAATAGAAAATTCGTAAATTAAAAAAAACCATAACAATATGTTTCGTCGTCTGGAGATATGATAATCGGGATAGTATTTTACCAGAGGGGCTATTGCCTAATGCATTCGCAATCGTATTAATTTTGAAAATGGAAGGCTTGTCTGCATACCTAATGAAAAAATTATTCCACTTTGAAGCCGGTTGCGATTGTGAGTACGTTAGGCAATAGCCCTCCCGAATTTCTTTAACTTGTAGGTATATTAGATAATTCGGAAGTTAAACAATCGCTTATGACGTCGTGAAACTGAAATTTGGATTCAGACTTCTTAAAAGTCTTAACTGTCTTAAAGAATTTACATCTAGGTCAGGGAGGGAACAGTAGCTCGGTGGGAACAGTGGCTCGAATGTGCTGTACTCGAAAGGGAAAGAATTATATTCCTGCCTTCTACATCAATCGGAAGCATTGGGTACCCGATCATGCACGAACTAGTCAGAGACCCACTCCGGCGCCATGCGGACGAGTTGCGGTGCGTTTTTGTTTTAACCCCTGACAAAACTACATTTTCAGGTAAGTTTCACTTAATTTTTTTCTTAACTCGTACGATATTTTTGATTAATTATGTTTTGCACTAAGAGTGTGTCTAATTGACTTAGTATTGGCTGATAATTCAAGGCCCTCAGCTTTGGTGTTTGCTTCTAGTTTGATCTAAAATAAAAAATGGCGACAGGGACAACAGTAGTTCGTTTCGGGAGAGTACACAGTCGCTCTCGAACCACTGTGTACCTACATGCAACTCTTTACATTACAGTATTATTAAAAATGTATTAGTAGGTAAATGAGTTCTATGGCAAATAATATAGGTGAAGGTTATACTATACTATGGTTTATTGGCTTAACTTTAATTTGATTTATGATTTGCATGCAGCATTCTGAATTTTACTGTATTTATAATTTACATTTAACATTTTAAAATTGGATGTTATTTTTTGGTCATTTATTTAAAGTGCGGAATTTTGTAGGTTTTCGACTATGTAGGTACTTACCATGAAAATAAAATTTCATTTGCTATTGTTAATTACTGTGTTTATTTAAGTTACAAGAATATTGATGTTCTTTTTATTTTAGGCGCTAAAATGTGATTTAATTTTTATGAAAATTATTTCTAAGTAGGTAGTAGATACCTAGACATTACAACTTTTAAAAAAAAATAACAGCTCTTATCAATTTTTAATTTTTCCTAAAGATGTCAGAACCTATTTGGTCATTGAATATCAAAACGTAGCCATTGTGTACTGTAAGAACCACTGTATACTAAGGAGTGTACACAAAGGTTCGAGCCACTGTGCACTGTTAGAACCACCGTGTACTTGGGGGTGCTAGTGACTGTGTACAGGTCGTAGTACAGTCCCTCGATTCCCATTTTTTTAAAAAGACTAGTTATCTCTTTTTTGGTAAAAGTAATAAGAAATCTATTTGCTACATATGAAACTTCAATAATGCACTGTGCTTTGTGCTTGCAATAACTATTTCAGGGATTTATATCCTTCATGCAATAGCCTGTTGAAAAAATCCTAGCCACTGTTCCCTCCTTGACCCTACATACACATACATTAAGTCACGCCTGTTTCCCAGAGGGGTAGGCAAAGACGACCTCTTTCCACATGCTACGATCCTGACAAGGTGGCCCCTTCCGACCCTTCCACTCGCTCCTTCCTTTCGCTCAGTATATAATATATCTCCATGGATCTCTTTCGTCAATCTTCTTTTTTCATCCATCCGTTCCACATGACCGAACCATCGAAAAATTTAAAATAAAACCTAGAGCCTAGTCTAGCGTCTCTAACTAAACCAATTTTTGTAAATGACTAGTAAAATACAAAAATTGTCACCCCCATACATATGACAGTATATTATAAAATAAAATAATCACCAGATAATTCAGGTTACTTACATATAGGCAACAGTAAGTTCTGTCCCCCGCGTGATAGGCTGCACGGCCACAAGACCCACTTGGTTATTCAGCCCCGCTATCAAAACATTAGGGGTGCAACTGTTTCTCAATTTACCAGTAAATGAGAAAAATCCATAATTAGGCAAAGGATGAACTTCAATGTGAGGACTGTCAATGATTGAGACTGCATTAGTCAACATGGTGGGGTTGCCAAACAAACTCAGGTACAGTGTAATTCTTCCAAAACATTTAATTGCTTCAGTCCTCTTGTTGTTATCCGGGAAAAAATCTGGCATAAGCTTTAGGTAGTAAATTATAGCAGCTATAATAAAACTGTGATTGTACATAGCTCCATGTATTATATGTCGGTCATCTTTGAAAGCTAATAAAGAAGAAGTGTGATGCTTATTGTAAATTTCACTTATATTACTGTTTTGAATACGGTTTATTCCAAATTCATTAGAATCAGCAATTAAGCTTTCCCATGAAGGACTGAACAACTTCATTTGAATTGCCGCTTTTAGAGCCAATTTCACAGAGACTTCACATTTAAGAGTATTTATCAAAGCCATTAACTTGCATTCCACACGGTGGCATACCATGTTGCATGCATTAATGCAACAGTCTTTACAAAATAAAGCATGGCAGCAGCCATAGCAGGGCACCAAGTTGTAGCACAGCTTGTGACAATTATAACAGGCAAAATCCTCGTTACCTTCGCTCAAGTGGATAACAAATGCAGGTTCAACTGCTAAAACAGTCCCTACTTTTATATCGTGTAAAACTACTATTTTAGGAACGTTATTTTCCATAATAACACCAACATCCTGAGTAGCGTAAGGTATCTGAGGGTTTCGCAATTCATAGCAAGTTTTGAAGTATTGATTAGTAAATGAAGTTACGTTCAAGTAATCGCGGGTCATACTTTTCTCGGCGTCGTCATATCTCTGCTTTAGTCTTGATACGATTTCTGGGGGGCAACCCATGCTCATGACCATTTGTATGTCGATGACGCACGCACGGAAAGCTTTGACAGTTATAAACAACGCTGATCTGTTGCTGAAAGCGTATTTCAATTCCTTTGAATCCTTAGGCGCATATTTAATTGCTTTATTGTAAAGCGCCAAAGTTTCGCAATATTTCTTATTCAAGTAAGCGTTGTTACCTTGTCTGCGAAACTTTGTTGAATCCGCTTCAGACTTTATTTCAATGTTAAATTTAGGCACGCATCCTGTCTGGCTCATTACATCAAGAGCTGTGATAACAACGTCGGACAAGTCACCCTTTTCCATAGCTTTGTAAACATCGTCTACACGCGCACGTTGTAACATTTCCCCAAATTCGGTACCACGAAACATTTTCTTATGCAGCACTGTGCGTGAACTACAAGTAAAACATGTTATTGATTGATAGAAAGACTAAAAACATAAGTAATATTATTATCAAATAGCTGTAATGAATTGTACTACAGTAATTATGTTATACCTTTTTTAATTCTAACGGCTTTCTATTCTAATCTAGGTCGGCAAGACAAACTGATTTTCTTTACTTACCCAAGCCACAGATTATATGGGTATGGTGAACGGATTATAAGATTTATAAGGTATGGTTAAACGTAGTGATTATATTCTCTTTGGTATGTACCCAATAAGCAAGCAACAAAAAAGCAGCAAGGAACTTAACCGGTTTAGTGTGACCAGAGTCCAGACTGAGACATTTGCTGTCAATCTGCCAAAACCTTATATGCCTTATGTGTTTTACATTAACGCGCGAACGAAATACGCGAACGCGTGAAAGTGTATATGGAGGGCGTTCGCGGGTTTACGCTTGGTTCGCGCCGTGTTGTCCGTATTTTGTACCTTAATCTAAATAGATTACGTAGCACGGAATATTGTGTTATTATATATATATATATGGTGCGAACGCAACAATGCACCACATTCGCGCGCAACTATTATAAAAGATTAGTCAAATACCACTAATACTGGACAAAATATTACAAACATTATTCTATTACGATGTATGATCGTCATCCACCGTCTTCGTTTCCTAATTTTTTTTTAAATGTTTTATTTATAATGTAGGCCTAGTTACATCGTCCAGCGCGCCAATACTTTGAACACATTTGTGAACACTGCGAATGTAGAGAGCCCGTATTTGTGCAAATTTCGAGTGATCTCTCGCGCGAACGCCCTCCACATTCCCACTTTGACACGTCCGCGTATTGCGCGTGAACTCTTCTATGCTCCATTTTCGCAGTGTTCACAGTATAGTTCGCGTTCGCGTTCACAAAAACAAATTAAAAAGACATGGAGGTTGAAGATGGTGAATGACGAGTATTCATCGTAATAGATTAATGTTTGTAATATTTTGTCCAGTATTAGTGGTATTGGGCTAATCTTTTGTAAAAGTTGCGCGCGAATGTGGAGCATTGTTGCGTTCGCGGGTCCTTTGACGCGGCCAAAATACCGACAACAAGGCGTTAACAAGGCGCGAACCTGCGAACGCCCTGTCTACACATTCACACTTTCACGCTGTTCACGCGGTCGCGCGGCCACGTAGCCCGCGAATTGCGCGTGAATTATCTTTAATTAAGCCCTTATCTTTCTGTACAATTATTTTTACGACTTCAAAAAATGAATATATATATTTATTTGTTTGTTTGCGGATAACTTCGTCGTTTATGAACCGATTTTGATGATTCTTTTTTTGGTTGGAAAGGAAACTGACTTCAACGCAAAACTGGGCAAACGAGACGGTGAAGAGCAGAGAGTGGGGAATTTTGGAGTGGGGCGTAGGAATCACAGGGGCCACCTACTGGCCAGTTTCATGGAGAAGGAGGGACTCTATATGATGAACTCCTTCTTCAGAAAACGTGAGCATAGGAAGTGGACCTGGATGAGCCCTGATGGTGTAACGAGGAATGAGATAGACTTTATCATGTCGACGAAAAAGCACATATTCAATGATGTCTCCGTGATCAGTGCGGTTAAAACCGGGAGTGATCACCGTATGGTACGAGGCTCATTGAATATCCAGTTCAAGCTTGAAAGGTCTCGACTGATGAAGTCTACGCTCCGCCCGGCACCCGCTCAGCTCCAAAACCCCGAGAGCTTTCAGCTCGAACTTCAAAATCGTTTCGAGTGCCTTGGTAGCGACGTGGACGATTACAACGACGGGTTTTTGGAAGCTGTCCAAACGGTCGGGTCTAAGTTCTTCAAGATCCGCCGTAAAAAAACCAGCAAGCTCTCGGACTCCACGCTTAGGCTCATGGAGGTGAGGCGCGAGATGATTCTGCAGTCCTCTGGTGACGCTTGTCATTATCGGCAGCTCAACAGACAGATCTCGAAGTCTCTGAAGCGTGATATACGCCGATTCAATACTAAAAGTATTGAAGAAGCTATTGAGCGTAACAGGGGCTCTAAGGTGTTTGCCAGGGACCTGTCTGTTGGCCAAAGCCAATTGATGAAGCTGAAAACCGACGACGGCAGAGTCATTTCATCCAAACCGGAGCTATTAGCGGAAGTTGAGAAGTTTTATGGACAGCTGTACACGACAACCCGAACACCCGTCGGAAATCTAGCTGAAGACCCGAGGGCTAGATTAACCCGACACTATACCGAAGATCTCCCCGACGTCAGCCTGTACGAGATTAGTATGGCCTCAAACAGCTTAAGAATGGCAAAGCCCCTGGTGAGGATGGAATTACAGCCGAACTCCTGAAGGCGGGTGGTAAACCCATCCTTAGGGGCCTTCAGACGCTGTTCAGCTCCGTCCTCCACGAAGGGAGAACGCCGAAAGCATGGAACAGAGGTGTGGTGGTTCTCTTCTTCAAGAAAGGAGATAAAACTTTGCTGAAGAATTATAGACCCATCTCACTTCTGAGCCATGTTTACAAGCTGTTTTCGAGGGTCATCACAAATCGTCTCGCGCGCAGGTTTGACGAGTTCCAGCCTCCCGAACAAGCCGGTTTCCGGATTGGCTATAGTACCGTAGACCACATACATGCGTTGCGGCAAGTTATACAGAAGACCGAAGAGTATAACCTCCCCCTTTGCCTTGCATTTGTGGACTACGAGAAAGCCTTCGATTCGATCGAGACATGGGCTGTGCTGCAGTCTCTCCAGCGGTGCCAAGTTGACTACCGATATATCGAAGTGCTGAAGTGTCTGTACGAAAACGCCACTATGTCCGTCCGACTACAGGACCAGAGCACGAAGCCTATTCCTCTGCAGCGGGGAGTCAGACAAGGAGATGTGATCTCTCCGAAGCTGTTCACCGCTGCATTGGAGGATGCTTTTAAGGTTCTGGACTGGAAAGGACGAGGCATCAACATAAACGGTGAGTACATCACTCACCTTCGATTCGCGGACGATATCGTAGTCATGGCTGAGTCCATGGAGGACCTCAGAGCAATGCTCGCTGACCTCAGTAGAGCTTCCGACCGAGTGGGCTTGAGAATGAACATGGACAAGACGAAAGTCATGTCCAATGTCCATGTCGCGCCAACTCCCGTGATAGTTGGAGGCTCTGCGCTCGAAGTTGTTGACGAGTATATTTACCTGGGACAAACGGTCCAGTTAGGTAGGTCCAACTTTGAGAAAGAGGTTACTCGTCGTATCCGAATCGGCTGGGCAGCGTTCGGGAAGTTTCGCAGCACCTTTACGTCCAAATTACCGCAGTGTTTGAAGTCAAAAGTCTTTGACCAGTGTGTGTTGCCGGTGATGACTTACGGATCTGAGACGTGGGCGCTAACAATGGGCCTCATAAGGAAGCTCAAAGTCACTCAGAGGGCTATGGAGAGGGCTATGCTAGGGGTTTCTCTGCGTGATAGAATCAGAAATGATGATATCCGCAGTAGAACTAAGGTTACCGACATAGCCCTAAGAATAGCTAAACTGAAGTGGCAGTGGGCGGGGCACATTGCTCGCAGGACTGATGGCCGATGGGATCAGAAGGTTCTGGAGTGGCGTCCGCAGACCGGAAGACGAGCTGTAGGTAGGCCTCCAACAAGATGGAGTGACGACCTCGTCAGGATCGCGGGACCGCGGTGGATGCGAAAAGCACAAGACCGGTCTGAGTGGAAAGCCTTGGGGAGGCCTATGTCCAGCAGTGGACGTCTTTCGGCTGACATGATGATGATGATGAAAGGAAATATTTCAAGGGTGGTACCATGGTACGGAAACCAGGATCTGTGGAGAAGATCAGTGAGGTATTGAGGGAACTCGTTATATATTGTAGGCAAACATATAGCGATTTTAGTATTTTTAGTGACAACTCCAGCATTTGCATTCAGAAAGTATCATTTGTTGAAGCGGAACTGATGATGAAGACCACAGATGGCCACCGGAACTCCTCAACGATACCGATTTCAAGGGTGGCTATTATATATCTCGATTAAGATAGTTGAGCGTAAGGGGATGGTTGTAACATTGTAAATAAAAACAAAGTTTCTTTCATCATCATCATCATCATCATCATCATCATCATCATCATCATCATCATCATCATCATCATCATCATCATCATCATTATCAGCCGCAAGACGTCCACTGCTGGACAAAGGCCTTCCCCAAGGTTTTCCACAACGATCGGTCCTCTGCTGCTGTCATCCAGCGGTTTCCCGCGACCTTTATCAGATCGTCAGTCCACCTTGTGGAAGGTCTGCCAACACTTCGTCTCCCGGTTCGCGGTCGCCACTCTAGAACCTTTCCGCTCCAACGGCCATCAGTTCTACGAGCAATGTGCCTCGCCCACTGCCACTTAAGGTTTGCAATCCGGTGAGCTATATCGGTTACTTTAGTTCTCCTGCGAATCTCCTCATTCCTGATTCTATCTCGCAAAGAGACACCCAGCATAGCTCTTTCCATCGCCCTTTGAGGCGATATCCTTTCTTTCATAATCAACATTATTTATTTATAATCAGCCTTTTAGGTTTTACATTTGTATTGTATTCAACATTGATTTGATTTAAGCTCGTTCTGCGGGCAATACTTGTAGCTTGCCCTTATTGATAATCTCGGATTACGATGCATGAACAATCTCAGCCTGGTTTTTTTTCCGGTGGAGCGTCAATCGCGGGTAGACGTGTGATTTGTTGGTCTTGGAAAGAATTTCAGATCTGAGTTATTTTTTTGTGTTACGGTGGTGGTTTTGGGTGTTATTTGGTAAGTGGTTAGTAGTTTATGTGTTTGTTGTTGTACTTATGTAAAAGTTAGTTGGCCTACCATCCGTTATGGGGGATAAAACCCCCGGGGACCCAGGGGGCTCGAACTTTTTGAACCCCCTGGTTCCTCCTTCTCCGGGCGCGTTTGAAACGGTTGACTCTGCTGACTCCGCACAAAAAAGAAAAAGAAATAGGCGTAAGCGCAAGGAAAGGTCAATTTCACGTTCGCGCTCAAGCTCGCTGTCTCGCGTCTCGAACTCTGAGAGCTCTGACGGTGAAAAGCTACGAGAAGGAATCCTTTTATCCAAGAACTATTTTTCGGGTCTACCCGCAATGGAGGTAACCCAATGCTCGGACATACCAGCCGGCCAGGCTATGCCGCCGCTACCTAATCCAAGCGTTCCTACTCCACCGACTTACTTACAGGCCTCCCCCCAATCGCCAGTTTCCCAAACACAACCGACAATGCTGACTCCGTCTCTGTCGGTCACAAGCCGAGTACTATATGAGCGCAACGACCCCGGTCCGTACGTTGTTCATGCTCAACACGAGGAAGCATCACTGCAATCTGGTGCAACTTTACACCCGGTCACATTCGGTATATTTCTTCAAAAACATCACAGACAATTTCCGAATGTTGTAAATGGAAGTGTAAAGGGCTTAGGTCGCAATAGGGTTGCAGTGACGTTTCACAGCGCGGTTGATGCTAACAACTTTATACAATCAGACACGCTCAAAAACGGAAAATTGAGAGTTTTCATCCCATCGTCCAACATTACCAGGGTAGGTATAGTAAAAGGCATTCCTACTGAGTGGCTCCCAGAGGAAATTACCGTAAATATTCAGGTCCCAGTTGGGTGTGGTCGAGTTATTAAAGCAAGGCGTCTAAATTATAAGAAAAACAATATAGACAGCAATGGATACAAATGGGTACCGTCGGAAACTGTCCTTTTGACATTTGATGGACAAATTCTACCCTCCAGAGTCTTCGCGGGTTACAATTCATTACCCGTAGAACGTTACATTTTCCCTACCGTTCAATGTTACCAATGTTGTAGGTTCGGACATACTAAAGACAAATGTAGGTCGAAGCCACGCTGCTTTCGTTGCGGTGAGGATCACACTGGTGATACGTGCCCGGTAGAGCAAGACATGGCTAAGTGTATCAATTGTCATAATGAGGCAGGTCACTTTGCTACCAGTAAATCTTGTCCGGAATACATGAGACAGTGTCAAATAAAGAAAACTATGGCAGATGACAATATTTCGTATTCAGAGGCTAACAAAGCCCACACAGTTTTGAAAAAGTCATATGCCAGTGTAGCTGCTAATAATCCCATATTAAGTAGACCTGCTATGTCCCGTAAAAAAACGGTGTTTACTAAACCCCGTGACCCTCCACCCCCCCGCAAGGGATACGATAGAACCGCTCATATGGCCCTCATCAATGAAGACCTTCCCTCGTCAGTAAATGGAACGGCTTTCCTCAATAACACAGATGCTCCCATTACTGATAATCCTATTTCAGTAATCATTCAATTACTCACGGTCATAATGAGGGTCTTTTCTTCACCATCAAACAACATGATGTCCCACGTTGCCCCTTTGTTAAATTCTTTTATTTCTTCTTTTGACCATGGATCAAGTGGTAATACAATGGAATTGTCGTAGTATTATTAGCAAAAAACATGACTTAATTTTTCTCTTAAATAAATACAACCCTATTATTTTCGCCATCTCGGAAATCTGGTTAAAACCGGACTCGAATTTTCGTGTTCCGGGATATGTCATTATTCGAGACACAAGGCTTGATGGATACGCTGGATGTGCTTTACTTATTAAGAGTAATTTTCCTTTTAAATGTATTCCGTTGCGTAGTATAGATAGCCTACACATTGTGGCCGTGAGTGTTGAAGGGTTTACTTTTGTTTCCTTATATATTCCCCATCCGTCTAGCATTATTTTAAACCACTTATTCTCTTTGTTGGGTTCGCTTCCCTCTCCTCTCCTAATTCTTGGTGACTTTAATTGTCATCACCATTTATGGGGTAGTGGTAAAACAGAGACTTTAGGTATAGAACTCTTAACCATAGTATGATTTAAATTTGTGTATTTTGAACACGGGTTCTGCTACGAGACGAACTCGCCCTTCAGAACTTACTAGTGCGGTGGACTTATCTTTATGCTCGCCAGCTCTGGCTTCCCAGTTAGAGTGGGAAACTTATAACTCTTCATGTGGAAGCGATCATTTCCCAATTCTAATCAGTTTCCCACTTATTTCAAAGAAAAAAATAACTGCCAACCAACCTCTACTTAAATATGTACTTCATAATGCAGACTGGGATTATTATAGGCAAGAATTAGTTAAATTAGTTCCAAGTTTACCATCAGTTTCTAAGAGTAATATTGAAGATTGTTCGAGAGCCTTAACGGAGACACTTTTAAACAATGCCGACTTAGTTTTCCCAAAGAAAAATATTGCAACTGGAAAAATCCCTTCACCTCCGTGGTGGGATAGTGATTGTACAAAAGCCATAAAAGATCGGAAGTCTGCTGAACAGACTTATTGTTGTAATCTGATTGATGCAAATTATATAGCACTCAGTAAAGTGTCAGCTAAAACAAAGCGGCTTCTTAATTGTAAAAAGCGTGATGGATGGAATAACTTTTGTACCTCAATCTCCCCATCAACTCCTGCCCGGACGGTGTGGGCTAATATACGCAGATTCAGGGGTTCCAAGAATACTCCGGTTCAGCCTTACCCAAGCACTGCTGCTTGGGCGGAATCATTTATGGACACCCTGGCTCCTCAGTATGTCCCAGACATGCAAGATATAATTTCTGATTACTCACTGGAATCTATTGATCCCCTTGATGCGCCTTTTACGATTATCGAATTAAAAAATGTTCTTAGCTCTGTGAAGGACTCCGCTCCGGGCTTGGACGGAATCCCTTACTCTTTTATAAAACATTCTAGTGACGGGATTCTCGAGTACTATTTAGAACTTGTTAATGTAATATTTGTATCAGGGGTGATTCCGTCGTCTTGGAAATGTCAGTTAATTATCCCTATTCTCAAAGCTAATAAAGTTCCCAATGATCCTACCTCCTACCGCCCCATTGCTCTTTCGTCAGTTCTAGTTAAGCTAATGGAACACTTAATTAAAAATAGAATAGAATGGCATATTGAAAGTAACGAGTTTTTAGCAAAGTCACAATTTGGGTTTAGGAAGGGTAAGAGTACAACTGATAGTTTAGGGATTTTTATTACAGACATTCGATTGGCCTTTTCACGTAAGCATTCAATTGTGGGTGCATTTTTGGATATCACAGCGGCCTACGATAATGTCCGTCTTCCCACTCTCAGGAAGAAACTTCAAGAGTTGAAAGTGCCGGCAAGATTGGGCAGTTTTGTCATCGCTCTGCTTTCGGAGCGTTACATCACATTTCGGGGCAATGACCCTTCCATTTCCCCATCCAGGAAAATCTGGAAAGGCTTACCACAGGGTTCTGTACTCAGCCCCTTGTTATATAATATATATACCCATGATCTGGATACCAATACTGAGCAATGTAACATCTTACAATACGCTGATGACATCCTTTTATACACGGAAAATAAAAATATTTCGTTAGCTGCCACTTTGCTCTCACAATCACTGGAAAGATTGGGTGGATGGTTGGAGGACCATAATTTGGACATCTCCCCTAGTAAAAGTGTCGTAGTTATTTTCTCTAAAAATAAATTAATCCCAAATGTTGAGGTCTCAATTAAAGATCACTTAATTCCTGTGAAGTCTAAAGTAAAATTTTTAGGAGTGGTCTTGGATACAAAGCTCACGGGTTTGGCCCACTGCGAACATGTCAGCATTAAATGTGAAAAAAAAATAAACATCCTGAGATGCTTGGCAGGAGTGTGGTGGGGTGCACACCCCTTTTCCCTTAAATTACTGTACAATGCAATGATAAGAAGTGTCTTAGATTACGGTACATTTTTATTGGAACCGGCAAGCAAACTGGGATTTAGAAAACTGGATCTTATCCAGTCTAAGGCTTTAAGGATCATGTGTGGTGCGATGAAATCTAGTCCTACAAATGCCCTCCAAGTGGAATGCCTAGAGGCTCCTTTGGATTTACGGCGACAGTTCCTTGCTGACAGATTCCTATTCCGTTCCTTACAATACTCCATGCATCCTATATACCCAAAACTAATTATTTTAGAAGAAGTCCTCCACAATAAGCCCTTGTGGAGAAATAAGCCTCCACCTTGCCTTGTTAATAGTTTACGCAAGTTTAAGTCAATTAAAGACTCTACTTATCATTCACGCAATCTTCCACTTTATGAATATCCATATCTTACTGTTACGTTTCAACCACATGTAATACTCAACTTCGACATTTGTAAACATGATATATTTGCTAATGAGTACTTCTGTGAACAACTAAAGAGAGACTGGAATGGTTGGCATACGTTATACTCAGACGCCTCGAAACTGTCTCCTTTGGGCTGTGTAGGAGTCGGTGTTTATCATTCCCAATATAATATTGTACAAAAAATTAAGTGCCCTCCTGAAACATCCGTCTACACGGGGGAGTGTATAGGTATATTAAAAAGCATAGAATACATCCAGTTAGCAAAGCTTAATCGTTCAATAGTATTCTCAGACTCCCGCAGCTCCCTCGAGTCTTTGTTGTCAGACCCTTTTTCCACTAGACTCCATAATCCCATTATTTATCAAATTAAGCATGCCATACGTCGTTGCATTACCAATGGATACGAGGTCGTACTTGCTTGGATTCCTGGTCATTCAGGAATTACTGGAAATGAGAAATCGGATCAGCTTGCAAGGGAAGCGGTGATTTGCGGTGACAAATTCCCTTTTAAAAACTTCTGCCATGACCTTATATCGCTGCCCAGGACATATCTCGGGGAGGCCTGGAATGCTCGGTGGAGGTTAACAAGTAAAAGGAAAGCTTCCAGTTACGCTAAACTACAGCCTGCTATTCCGGCCAAAGTCTGGTTCGCGAAGGTGAGTCTGAGCAAAAGGTCGACTTCATCAATAATCCGAATGAGACTCGGTCACTGTAGCTCACCTGTCCATCTTGCCAAGATCAAAGTTCGAGATTCATCGATTTGCGAATGTGGATTAGATGACGGAACTTTAAATCATATTTTTTTAACCTGTCCTATGTATGACCGTGCACAGTTATATTCCAGTTTGATTTCTAATAATGTCCCCCTCCCTACACAAATATCTACCCTTTTGTGTTATAACCCACAATTACCTAGTATTTATAAAATACTTGCATGCTATTGTGAGAAAAACAAATTGAAATTGTGATTATATTTTTTTTTGTTTTGCATTTTACTAATATCTCATACACCATCATATACTAATTACGTGTCTGTCCATGGAATGAGAATATTAACAATGTGTGTGTTTCTTTGTACTAATCTTTATGTTCACAACTATGATCTGCAATTCTATTTATTGATATTGTAATGTAACTTTTTGTAAACCGTTACTATGTTTAAATTATTATTGACGTGATACTGGCAGAAATGTCGTAAAAGACGATTGCCATAAAAAAAAAAAAAAAAAAAAAAAAAAAAAAAAAAAAAAAAAAAAAAAAAAAAAAAAAAAAAATCTCAGCCTGTCGTCACCAGCACATTCATTGAACCTCCACGAGCTAGGATTTTTTATATTATATTTAATTGATAATTGAAATGCTAGCTTTCTTACTTCTTTGGTCGTTAATCCGTAAATTTGGAAGATTTACTGAACCTTCTTCAAGCATTTTTTTTTTCTTTTGCACATATCCATGCAAATTACAAAGTAACATGACACAACTGATATGATTCTGCAGTGTCTCCAAATGGTACTTTTCTAAGAAGTAGATACTTCTGCAGCAGCAAAAACTATACCACTACTGGTCGTCCGTTTGTGTATATTTCTTTCTAGAATAGGACAAAAATCTGTGGTACTTTGAAATAAATATATTTTGTTTGATAAAGCAGGTACGTGGGGCGTTCAATAAATTCTCGGTATCTTCTCGGGATCTTGTAAACCTTTTTAGTAAACTTCTTAACACTGGCCGCTAAGAGTCATTCATTAACTGTAAAAAAAGGACCACCGAGCAGTGATAAAATTCTTGACTAAACAGGGAAAAAAACAAAAGTCTATTAAAGAAGAAATGGATTTTGTTAACCGTGAGTCCGCTCCTTCATTATCCACTGTGCAAAAGTGGTAATGAATTTAAGCGTAGGAGGGAGAGCATAGAAGATGAAACTAGACCTGGTCGGCCTGTTGAAGCTGTGGAAGATGGTCGAGTAAAGGTTAGGTCTATAGCACAAAAAACCAACATTTCTATTGGTACAATACATGATATTATCCACGATCATCTTAACATGTCCAAAGTTAGTGCGAGATGGGTACCACGAATGTTGACACCGTTTCAGAACCTTACGCGCGTTGCTTGTTGTTCCGACTTCATTGAGCTGTGTTAAACCGTGATGGTTTGCTCCAAAAAATTGTTACCGGAGGTGAAACTTGGGTTCATCATTATGACCCTGAGAGCAAACAGGAGTCGATGCATTTGCACGTTAAAAGAACACCTCATCCCAAGAAATTCAAAGTCGTCCCTTCAGCAGGCAAGATCATGGCGACAATATTCTGGGATTGTGAAGGGATATTATTAATAGATTATAAACAAAATTGTTTAAATATTACAGGAGAGTACTACGCTAACATTTTACGCCAGTTACGGGAAGCAATCAAATAGAAGAGGAGGGGAAAATAGACCAGTGGAGTGCTGCTTCTTCATGACAACGCCCCTGTGCATACTGGTCATGTTGCAAAGGCTGCTGTTCTTGAATCTGGATTCAAAACTATTACTTACCCGCCGTACAGTCCAGACTTGGCCACTTGACTATTTTTTGTTTCCCAACCTTAAAAAGTATCTTGGTGGACATCGATTTTCTAATGATGAAGCGTTGAAGGCAGCGGTGGTGGAGCATTTTGACACCAAAGACAATTTTTTTTTATGAGGGGTTAAAAAAACGAATTGACAGATCTTATAAGTGTATAAATATAGGGGGGGAGGGGGGATATATAGAAAAATAAAAATAAAACACTAATCGTATGCTTTTGTTTTCCTTCGCATACCGATAATTTATTGAACGCCCTTCGTAAGTATACTTTCGAAGCGGTCCATTGTCACCAAATTGTAATCTGATCCAGAACCATGCGGAATTGAGGGAAATCCTCATAAATATAACAATTTCAATATTTTTAGTAATAAGTCCAGCATTTGCATTCAGAAAGTGTCATTTGGTGAAGCGGAACTGATCCTCAACTGTTCCTATTTCAAGGATAGCGATATCTCGATTAAGATAGTTGAGGAACTATAACGAAAAACATTTAAATGTTTAAATATGACTATGACTCTCCCGCGGCGTCCCTTCCGGCGAACTTGAAATGTCTTAAGTTTCATATCATTTAAGAAGGACTAACGTATGCGGAATGGAATCTGGACAAAGTTTGAACCTCTGTTTAAAATATTACATTCCTTAAAGAAGTACAAGAGTGATTTGTATTTTGTTTAACAACTCATCTTTAAATAATTACGACAAATTTCACGAATTTACGGATTGTTTTAACAATAATTTTGGAAAATTGGGATTTTTTTTGTCGCGAAACTGTTTGTAATTGCTTTGATACGGGATGTGTCTCTGGTCGAATGCGAAGGTCGTGGGGCATTTTACACAAAATGTTTAGAGTCAAAGCCCAGTTTATATTTTAGCGTTCTATTCACTCAGAAAAACGAATACAAGAAAGCCCGATTCTGGAAGACTATCCAGTTTAAGCCAGTATACTGAGAGGAGTCGTTTAAAGAAAAAGACCGCCCGCCATATCGCAAAATATTACAGAGGGCTCGAAAGAAAATCCAAATGCGAGGGTAAATTCAAAAACACCAATGGCCCAGTTGAAGAAAACGTGAAATACGAGGGCGACACTGAAAGTTTTTAGATCTGGCCACTTGTAAACAATATAATAAAACAACAATTTAAATTTTGAAAATCGAACTTTTTGCCAATATTATTGAGTATGTATTTTATTCATTTATCATTTGTTTTACGATTTGGTGGCAAATTGAAATTGATTGAGTTTGTGTCACGTCAGTGCTTTTTTATGACTTTCGATGTCATTTAAGTCAACAAGAAAGTTATGATAGACTACGATTGGCCTTTCACGATGAAGCCCCATCTCGTGCCACTGTTTACAATTGGTTTAATGAGTTTAAACGTGGTCGCAATAATCTCACCGATGATCTGCGTGAGGCCGGGCTTCTACGGCAACGACTGAAGATAACATCAGTGTTGTGCGGCGTATGATAGAGACGGATAAAAGAGTGGCCTATCAGCAGATTCGTACAAGCTTGGGCATCGGTATGAGTCAAATGCACAAAATCCTCCATGAACATTTAGCGGTCAGGAAGCTTTGTGACCGGTGGATGCGTCATAATTTGACGGGAGGCCCAAAAACTCCGTCGTGTTGATTGGGGCCGTGAAATGGTTTTAAGATTTAACGGAGGTGCCTCAAATGCTGTGTTCGCCATACTTACGGGTGACGAAAGCTGGATTTACTGTTATGATCCCGAAACCAAAAGTCGGTCTGCTCAGTGGGTGTCTCCTTCCGAGGAGTTGCTGGTAGCCTCGTTCTTGGGAAGGACAGGTCATTACCCGACAATAGGCTATTTGACAACATTGAAAATATACTACAAATTGTGGTCATCCTATCTGATACTAGCGTAAAATAACGTATTTCACTTTATTTCACATTAAATTGTCTAGTTTTTTGGAAATTACACGAAATAATAAGGAATTTTTTTTGAAATTTAATCTGTGGCAAAAACGCTGTGATGTTAGAAATACTTTATAATCTGTGATGTGAAGTCACATGCAAGTAAACAAAACAAAACAAACCCCAAATTCACTTCATAATTTCATATGCTAAGCTGTCAAATGAACTTGTTTTTTTACTTGCGTGTGACGTCACACTAGTCCGCCATAGATAGAAACAGCGTTTTTCGCGTTGTTTTGAAAATTTAAACTTACATTTTTATTGATAATACAGTAGAATCTCAAGGAAATATCAATGTAGTGTGCTTGTTATGTGATAAAGAATCATTTAAAAACGTTTTCTAAAATTTGTCAAATGGCCTATTGTTTTAGAGGATCGAAAAACAGTTACTGCAGAGTGGTACACTAACAATTGTTTGCCACTTGTCTTGGAAAAAGTTAGGGAGAAACGAGCTCGCAGTAGGATCCTCCTTCACCAGGACAACGCCTCGTCACACACCGCCAGGCGAACGATCGACTATTTGGCGACGTCGACGTAGAATTACTGGGTCACCCGCCGTATAGCCTGGACCTCGCACCTTGCGATTTTTATTTATTCCGGAAAATAAAAGAAAAACTTCGAGGAAAACGTTTTATGGACGCCGAGGAAGCTGTGGCTGCGTTTCAAAAGGCCCTCGAAGAGAGCCCTATGGACGAGTGGGCAAAGTGCTATTGTCAGTGGTTCCATCGGATGCAGCGATGTATTGACGTCAATGGACACTATTTTGAAAAGATGTAATAAAGCTAATAACTTGCTAGATTAATCAGTTTTTGATTTTCTAAGAACTTTCAGTTTGACCCTCGTATGTGGAACTTACGAAGGTTCCCAAAAAAATTTTCTGTGCGTTGCGATCAGCCCTCGCGGTATGTCTAAGGCAGTTTTTTTGAGTCTGGGTTAGCCATTAGTTCCGGCCATTAATTTTATAAAATCGGAACATAGAGGAGCTAATGTGGTGTTTTGGCCAGATTTGTCTTCCAGTCGCTACTCAAAAAAAAGTTAAGCAAAATGGACGAGCTCAAAATTCCTTATGTCCCCAAATTAAAAAATCCACCTAACGCCCCAGAACTTCGCCCAATCGAAGATATTTTGGGAAAATCTGTAACGGCGAATCTTTCCGTATAAATTTCGCTCAATAAATGTACAAAATTAAATACGAAAGATTGAATTATATAAAAATAAAAAAGCCGACATCTGCCTAAAGGGGCTTCTAAACGGGCCATGTTTTGCTGCAATTTGTGGCCGGCAACTAGTGCTATCTTACTCTTACTTCGTATGTTAGAACAAGATGCGTATAGTTGCCGGCCACACATTGCCGTGAAAATGTTGCTCGTTTAGAAGCCCCCTTAAACATTGTTCATAATATAAACATTTTTGTAAATCATATTTTTTATTACATAAAATATTGTTTCGAACTTTGTCCAGATTTTATTCCGCATACGTTACATAAGAGCTGATTATGATCAGTAAAAAAGTATAAAATAAAATAAATTAAAAAAAAACGGAAAACCACCTTTAATAACGCGAAAAATAATACTTTAATTCTTCTTTCAATATTTTTAACCAAAAACCGACTAGTTGGATTGACCTACCATTTTAAAAGAAGTATTTTTTTGCGTCTTCAAAGGTGTTTTTTTTGTTTTTTAAAACATCAATTTTTAGGATATTTTTCGGAAATCAAACTGTATGTAAATGAGCATAGGATACTTAAATTATAAACTACTGGCGAGATGCGCGACTCACAATCCGAAAGTGTTTTCAAACCACCAAAAGCTCATGTTAACCTAGTAGAAAAGGTTTTCGGAATAGTTTCATTTGAGGAACTTGTGTTCATTATTTAAATATTACGAAAAGTAACTAAAAAAATTAATTTTACTGGTATGAAATGTGTACCTACCCAAATGTTTTTGAAAATAATTCGAAACATATAATTATTTTTATTAGCCTTAAGTTTTTTTTAAAACGCTCAGATCCCAAAGAGCCGAGTGTCGAACTATTAATATTCTGCTTTTACTGAACGTACATCTAAAAATCAACAGCAAGCTTAGTAATCAACGTTTACTTTGGAATCATGATTTTTAATTAATAACTAAATCTAAAAAATGGTCTTAAGTTAGCTCCTTTGTTCTTGCTCTTCTCTGGCTTGTCTATGCTGTTCACACCAGTGGTCCGGAGTTTTTTCAAATGCCTGAAACATACAATTAAACATTCTAACTGGTATAGCTCTTGCAAATCTTGTAATTTACGATGGCGAGTGGGCTTTTGACGGAGCGATCAGTCGCGCCGCTGCCACGAAGTACCGTCAGCAAGTCATTATGTTATTCATACATAATAATAACGTATAATAACGTATTTTTATTTAAAAATATGCTAAAATAAAATACAACTGTGGGCCTATCCGTGTTTATCGCGTGACAAAACGTGGATAAAACATTCGTCTCTTTCTGAAAAGTATATATGTATAAGTGCGAGAGTGACGGATGTTTTGTGTGTGATCGTACGCTTAGTCATGCGATAAACACGGCCATAATAAGCCATCTGAAATAAAGACAAAACCCACAGATAAGTTTTAATTAACATAAAATTGTACGTAATTTAAGGAGAGAAAATACGGAGACATTACAAATTTCATCTTCTCGACAAGATACTTCGAGTTACATCAATTTCCTAGAAGACGCAACCAAGAAGGCCGCTACTACATGCATGACTAAATACACTCACCGGCTAAAATACTCGCCCACCCGTATTTTGATCGTACAATTGCTAACAAATATAACTTCTTAAATTAGAGAGTAACTTCAAAAATACTCAACTAATCTCGATCAAGTTTGTAGTGTTTAGTTGCTAATTAACGTAGGTCCAAAATGGCCGCCAAGTATTCTTTTTAAAGGACGCACCTCTTTCCAAAGAAACCCAAAAGATCCATAAATTACCGGTTCGTAGTAAATTATTGTTTTGTACGAATTTATGGATCTTTTGGGTCCTCGAGGAAAGAAACGACATTAAAAATAAAAAGTTTGTGTGCCATTTTGGACCTAGTTTGATATATTTGTAGTTCCGTATTTTTGAAGTTACTTTCTGATTTAAGAAGTTAGGTTCGTTAGCAATTGTATGAATAAAAGACAGGTGGGTGAGTATTTTTGCTGGTGAGTGTAGTTCGCATATCACGTCAAGAACATAAATAGTTTGTTGTTTTCGATGTGTTATATTATTTTATATTGTCTGTAGAGACGAGCAATGGTCGCCAAAGTCTTTCTCTTTCTTCAAGAAGAATATAATTTTCGCTTTATTTTTTATGCTTACCATACCCACTTTCGCTCTCACTCACAGTTACATGTATACAGAAATGTCTTTACCACAAGTAAATCCCACTCGCCATTGTAAATTGCAAGATTTGCAAGATCTATACCGCCACGTGACGTGCATTGCAGAAGGTTTATTTATCTGCAAACGTATACCGGTAAACACTTACAGCTTCTTTAGCGTGCTTTAGCCCTGGCTAGGGGGTAACATTGCCTAAATTGTTAAGGCAATAAATAATAATAACACAAGGATCAAGTCAGGTAAAAGGATGCTGAGCGACAATACAATGGAAGGGATATTATTGAGCATGAGTATAGTCGCCAACCAATAGCTTGCGCGCGTAAGCATCCCGGAGGAGTGTTCCCCCGCCCCGCCCCCTTCATACCACCAATTTCGTCAATAAATGCGCAGGTACATCTATACTATAACTTTGTCCTTTCGTAACATCAAAATAGTAGATTGTACAATGGCATAAAACAAAACCATTTTATCCAAGAATTATGGTATGCATCCGAGCCGGCGCGACTCTGCTCTTGCTTTTTACTTTGATTACGTGAAAATAAAACAGTGATAATGTAAATTCAGTAACAAGTATTGCAAAGAACACAACTAATTAATAGTACAAAACGAGACAAAAACCTCTTTTCCCACCACTGGTTTTTTTCTGCATGAGATTTTTAACTTAGGTTTAACGAACGCAATACTGCATTTTGGGCTAAAGTAACCCGTGATTACATTTAGACTGTTTTACTTAACTTTAACGTTAGAAAAAGTGCATGTCTACAATATTTAGACATGCTCTTAAAAGGCACTAATATCATAAATAAGGATCAATATTGAAGAATTGGTTTGCCTCAGCCTGCTCGCCTGCAGCATAATTGGCAAACCCCAAGTATTCCGCTGAGGGAGACTAGAATGATACATTCATTTGAATAAAATTAAAATAGCATATATTTGGAAAAGCTATTAAATTTGTCAAGGTTTACGCAAACTTACAAACCTCAGCCATTTTATTCAGTAAAAACATTTTGGGCACCTCTTCCGTGGCTCTTTTGCCCCATTCAAATACATTTCTCGCCAGGTCACCGTCACCAACCTGAAACATATAACACTATATAGTTGTTAACTTATTTCTTTGACTGCTACATGTCATTTATAAATCCCCCATAAACAAAAGGGCTTATTGCCTAACGCACACGCAATCGTAATTGTTTTCATTTCGACAGTTGGAAGGCGAGTCTGCATACAAAATCAAAACAATTGTTCCACTTTGAAGCCGATTGCGATAGCGAGTGCGTTAGGCAACAGCGCCACAGGTCATTTGACGCGAAATGTATGAAGTTTTATGAACTAAACCATTTATTTCTTTGTGTCTTCTGTGCAATTTGGTTATCTTCATCTAGAATATAGACTTATTAAATGTTTCTATTTCTATTTTGGTGTATAAATGTTTCATTTGCTATTTTTATTCAATTGTTATATATTGTTTTAGAGTACTTTTTCATTGGGTTTTTGTAAGCGCAATTCACACAGAGCGGCGAACCGAGGCGGGCCCCGCGCTGGTAATCGCAGGCCAGTCACGGGTGCGGCGGTTGATAGGCATTCTCACAGAGCGCGTTGAAAATTCTACTCTATATAATCGCCATTACCGTCCGATCCTGCGATCACCAGTACGGCGCCCGACCCGCTCCCGCCCTCTGTGTGAATTGCGCTTTACTGTTGTATAAGTGACATCTCACTGTAGTTTATCTATCTATCTAATCTAATACCTTTAAATGAGCAATTCTTGTATATATATTCCTAATCTCGGATACGGCTCAAATGATTTTGATGAAATATGAAATATAGGGGTTTACAGTGGCGTAAAATCAATCTGTCAACTTGTCGTCATTGGGAAATTTCGATTCTCTGTCTTCCGGGTACTACTTAAGTATAGCAGCAAATATATGTGTGTGTTTCCGACGAAGCATTCAAACATCAGCTGAGAAACCTTTTATTGGATAATCCATTATACTCTGTCGACGAATATATGCAACTTAAATTGTAAAATTATTATTGATATTTGACCTTTATTAGTTTTGTGTATTGACATCGGAAACTGACCATTTATTACTTGTTTATCATTGTTGTTTTTGATTATTTGAGTGTTTTTATATTATTGTATTATTTTAATATTATTTTATCAATTTGTATTAATGTTTTGTTGACGATATCAATGTAATTTCGTATTTTTTGACATGCAATGCAATCTATATTGTAACATTACATTGATAAATAAATAAACTAAACTAAACTAAACTAAACTATAAATAAAAATAGTATAACTGCTTCACCTTAGTAAATGACAAATATGCTTGTCTAGTGAATGTAGTGACAAATGATTTCTTTCCAGCAAAATCATTCTCATCCAGTAGCCCTGCTTCTGATAGGAATTTCCACATGTCATCTAAAAATTAGAAGAATTTGGTAACGGCAGTGTGTCAACAAGGAAAGTGTGTTAAACCATATTTTTTTTAGGAGGTGCTAACAGTTCGATGCTATTTCCCCATACCATAGGTGCACATGTCCCGTCTGAACTTAATTAAAAACTTGAAACATATCATAGATACGTAAGGAATCATTTGTGCCTTACGCAAATTGTAATTTACGGTTTGAACATTTGCTGAATATAAGTTTTATTTACAAGGCCCAGAGCCGACAAACCATCAGGTGGCCCATGGATATGTGATAGTTCATTTTCTCCACACTAAGTCCATGTAATGTACTAACTGTCAATGATAGTGCACGGTACATAAGTAACAAAATCAATAAACTTACAAAAATATTATGCTAAGATAGTTAGTATGATACTATCACTGACAATAAGATATTTACACAGACATACCATCGCTTTAGTGAGAAGTTTTACCTTCCTTAATACTTCCTCCAGACATGAATATATGAGTCAGTGCTGCCATGAGCATGACACGTTGGTGTGCGTCAGACAAGCTTGATGGAGGAGACTCACATTCTTCTGCAAGCACAACTACATACTGCGCTGTACCTTTACCTCCGGTTGGAATCAGCTTGTAACCATACACCTAGAATTTATAAAAGATATATGGCAACTTGAAAACCACATCTAGCTTAATATTTATGTTGAATTTATGCACTTTTTACTCATCTTGGAACTTCCTCTGATGTATGCTCTAACTATACAAGTCAATAAAGTAGAATATAAATATAGAAAAACCTTTTGGTTGTAAATATAATAGAAAATTAAGCATGGTGCAGAGCCTATCTTCAATTAATAAGTTGAAAGGTAAATTTATTTACAGCAATTACCAGCCAATAAGCGGCAGTTAGTTACAGCCGTATGATTGGAAACATAAGTATATCAATCTAAGGATTTTATACCTTATTAACTATAAAAACCAACCTTTTTCAGTAATCTTTCAGCTGCAGCCAAAACACTGTTCACATTATGTGACGGAGTCTGGCAAGCTGTCGCTAAGTGCTTAGCAATGTCAGAGCGCTTAATGGGTATTTTACTTCCTTCCCTACACACAATGTATCGAGCACACTCCTTAACCGCATCCTGTAAGCTTAGATCAACTTCCTCTCTTGCGCTCTCTTCTTCGAGTACAGCTGCTGGTGCTGTAACCCTTTTAGACCTTCTTTGGCTCATGCTACCTTCAAAACGTTTATTTAATTTAGCTAGGTAAGTTATTAATTAGATGAAAATTAAAAGGAGCGCGTGAATTACAAAGAATTAGTTTATTTATTTCATTCGGCAGAAAATTGTTCTGTACGCGGGCTGTCAGTTAAGCATTTTTTTTAAACAGATAAGCTAAGAATACAACAAGTATATATATATAGGATTTCACATTTACGAGTAAATTATTAAAGTGTTACCTACTAAAATCATCTAAAACGGCACCAAATGATTTTTGATAGAAAATGAGTTATTCACAAAACTAAAATTACATTTTTAAATCATACTCTATTTTAAAATCGAGGTTAGATCATACAGTCAATAAACAAAAACAGACAGAGACTTCATCTTATCTGTCGCTCGTTATTCCTATATATTCCTACACTTTGACGCCGGGTAAGTTAAGTTAAGCTCGATATATGCGGGGCGCGCTTTTTTAGGTCAAGTCCGGGCGTTTGATCATACACATTTCTCGGCGTTCCGCAAACCTTCGCGCAAAGGTTGGCAACCCTAACCGTAATATTGACTGACATCTATGATTGATTAATTCAATCAGTCAGTTTTATTTTATTATTGTGCGTATTCTGTATCAATCAAATCAAATACTTCATCGAATTATAATACAGCGTTACTAAATCTTAAATTTAGTATTATTCTCAGTTATATCGTAATTTGCTATCAGAGAAACCAAGTTACTGTGCACAAAGTACAACTTAATAATTATGACATTATTGGAGAAGAAAACAAATCAAAAAGCCGGCTAGCTGTTCGATTAATACCCAGTTCATCACATTTCCTTTAAAAAAAAGGATCTCCTGTATTTTTGTAATTGTAACGATTTTAACGTGATCGTTTATTAGATATTTAGGTACTTGTGACTTTGCCAATATGTCTTTTCGGCGCTTGGGGAAATGGTTCAGATCGAGGAAGGACTCTTCTGAGGGTAAAGAGATGTAAGTAAACAAAACATTCGTTCAACAAGTGTTTAATCGTGACGCCGCTACGACGCCTCCACGTTGACCTTGAGCCCTTTATTAACTTAACCCCCGTCTGCTTAGGGACTGTCAATACTGTCATACATATTGATTAACTATCAAAAAGAAGGGAATTTTAGCATTCTTTGTATGTATGTCTTTACTGTACATACTATATTCTTTTTTACCCATCTGCCTAAGTATAGGTAATTATGAATATGGGTCCTTTCAGATTCAAGGTTAGCAAACTTATTGTTAGTAATTCAAGATTATAAGTAGACACCCTAATAAAGCTCATAATAAAGTAATTAAACCTCACTGTTTTCACGGGTGGCAACGTCGTGCAGTATCACTAATTGATCTCTAATCACGGTACCGTACTTGAAAGGGTTAAATGTGCAATGGAGACTCATCTTAATTATTAAATAATTAATGCATAACTCTATGGGTCTCGAGTAAAATTTACCATCAGGTACCCTGTGTGTGCTGGATTGTATTCTCTTTGCTATGAAAAAAATTATCTATCTATTCTACAAATTTAAGTAGAGGAAAATCATGTCAATGAGTAAGGGCACTCACCATGCCAAAAATGCTGCGGGCTCCACTGATGCGGAGATGAGAGGAGTAGAGAGGAGCTGTGACAATATTAACCAATAGAATCTAAACTAATGTGTGCAATCCGCGCTCAACGCAAAATAGGCGATACCTAAGTCGTCGAGTTGCGGAAAAGAGCCTGCTACAACCTATAACCTATATATGCGCGCTCGACATGACTGCATGTGCGTTCTATTTGTTAATATTGGCACAGATCCAGTTGTCTCCGCCTCAGTGGAGTCGCAGCCTAACAAATATTTTATAGTAACATCTTTATAAACCGTATGATAAATTGTTTACCTGTATAAATACATTATACCTGATTAATTATTTATCAATTAAAAAAATGTTTCATTTTCAGTTTCCTGCCTGCTGATGGATTTGAGAAATGTGTTAAGATGTTACTGGCATACACAGGACAAGATATATCTGCAATGGATACAGTGAAAAAGGAAGGTTAGTGACATTTACAAATGCTTTTAATTCACAGTTCACTTAAGAACAAATTATGAAATAACCTGGGTTTAGAACTCCTTATTTCTCTGCCTCAGTTTTTTTATGGTGGTAATTTTTTCAAGGATGGTAAGTGAGATCTGAAAACCTAAGACTTGGTATTCTTAAGACTGCAATCCTAAGGGCTGTATTGATAAACTCATCTTGACTGTGAGGCGCTTCACAAGATACGTCGAAGTAAACGCCAAACCATAGAACACTGTCATTTTTGACGTGTTTCGAGATGAGCATTAGAGTTGAGATTAGTTTATTAATACGAGCCTTAGACTGCTAATGCATTGCTGACTCTGAGAACTAAGATAATGCATCTATGCCAGTATTTTCACTGATTGTCTTATACCCACATCAGATCACAACAATGTGAACACTGCTGCTTGGTGTTAAGTTAAGGGATGAGGGATTTTTAATTTTCTGAATCTGAATCATGATATATTTGTCATAAATAAAAATAAAAATAGATATAAATGTCCTAAAATTAAATTACAAAGCCTTTAACTGAAAAGATAATCTACACAACCACACACACACTCCCATAACAGATTAACAAAGTAAATAAATACATTTGTATCGGCACATCAAATTTTAATTCCACTGCTCAAGGTTAAAATGTGCTGTTGAAAAGGTTAAAGTGTTATGATGTATAAAAGGTTAAAAAGTTATGTATAAAAGTCTAAAATGTTATGTATAAAAGGTTAAAATATTATGTAGAAATGATTATAATGTGCTGTTAAAAAGGTTAAAATGTCCACCAGACAACCTCGAGAGAGCTTACTACCTGTACAACGTGTCGGTGCTGCGGTACCTGGGCCGCGGGCACGCCCTGAATGGCGCGGACCCGTTCGAAGACCTGCAGATCGACAGGATTGTTGATGTGTTTATTGATTTCCTGAACAGTAAGTTATTTTTTATTGTATGAGACATGTGAAACTGCTTTCAGCAGCACAGCTACTTACAGAAGAGATTTTGACTTTAATTTTCATATAGCATGGAGTGGTTGTGTGAGTTACTGTGTTTTCAACTCCTTCACAGTAAAGTGGCTGGACAGATTTGAATCTAATTTGTTGTGGAGATAGCTTATACCCATATGCTACCTTTTATCCCGGAAAGCAATTACTTTTCCCGTGGGAGAAGATTTTAACATTCTCAGAGCATGTCATTTATGTAAGTATATTAATTGCAGAAATACATGCTCTTGAAAGAGAGGAGGACCCTGAAACAAAGGAGAGGAACCTAGCAGCTTTCAATCAACAAGTGGCTTCACATTACCTGGCAAAGCTTGATGCTGTTATAGCTACGAATAGAGGTCACTTAGCTTGCAATAGGGTATGTATTCCTGAATTTGCCTGGTTCTTTTATTGTCGGAGTCCGCGCTAAGCGGGCCTGCTTGTGAGGGTCGTAGTCGAATGCGCAAGCAGGGCCTGCGGCCCTCGTCGGCAAGAATATAGATGAGAGAATCACAAAAAGGAGCTCCGTCGACTATGAAATTGATTTTTGAAATGGGAAACATGTTTCCCATTTCAAAAACTCAGAGAAAGTTACAATGTAATAAAAGCGTGTGGTTAAAATTATAATGGGCCAAAACGTGAAGGATGAAAAACACGAATGGGGCAAATGCGATTGAAAAAAGTACTACGCGGAATTATTTAATTTGGGACACGGATCTAACTATTCAAATTTAGTAGCGTATAGCAGTGGCGAAGCGTCACGTAAATAAATAGACAAGCCGGAGCAAAAAAAGGTGTATGGCGTGTGTCGGTTTTACGTTTTGTTTGTATACCTACTCTATGCATAGGAATTTTTGGTAAAGCCGTAAATAATCGGCTTGTACGAACGCCTCGCGACTGGCGTATAGACCTTGAATGTGTTAAAGTGGAATAAAATATTTAGAGGTGTTACAAGTAAGAAAGAGTAAACAAACTGTATTTATTTATTTATTTATTTATTACAATACACTAGAAGCTCTTTGAGCTGATGCGTGTATATCACTGCACTTGTGTCTATAATTTTCTTAAGAACTTATCAAGTCTATTTTTAAAGGAGTTCACTGAGGGTGCACTAATAACAGTTTCTGGTAAAGTGTTCCACAGTTTCACCACGCGGTTTGACAAGAAGTGTCTCCTAGGGTTGCTAGCACACAGAGGCTTGACTAGTTTCATGGAGTGCCTTCTTAACCTTGTGTCCTGGCTTAATGCGTACATGTTCTTCAAATTAGCAATGTTATAGTGCCCATTCAATATTTTATATGTCTCTATAAGGTCCCCTCGTTTTCTTCTCTCCTCCAATGTTGTCAAATTTAGTTCCAATAGGCGTTCTTCACAGGGTCTTCTTTCAATGCGGCGACCATTTTAGTTGCTCTTCGCTGGACTTTCTCCAGTAATTCAATATCCTTCTTAAAATAGGGGCACCATATTTGAAAGGCATACTCAAGTAAAGGGCGAATGTGATGACATGGAATGCTTTTCTGATCGTTCTTTTCGTTTTCCGACATTTGTAATGTGTGTCCCACTTAAGGTTCTGGGAGATGGTGACGCCAAGATCTTTTTGCGTGTAAACAACCTGAAGTGGAACGGAGTCAATTGTATATTTGAGCTTATGGTTTGTTTTTCCTATGTGTAGGTCAGTGCACTTGATCGCATTAAGGGAGATCAGCCAGTCCTTAGTCCACTGCATAAAGCGGTCTGAATCCTTCTGAATGTTATGAGTAACTAAAGGGTTACCTTGGTGTCGTCAGCAAATATTGAAAGGTCAGACCGTATTACACTCTTCAGATCAGTTATAAAAATACCAAACAGAATTGGTCCGAGTTCAGACCCTTGCGGAACCCCACTGAGGACATTATAAGCATCGGATAAATAATCACCCACTCTAACTTTAAATTTTGTATTGGACAAGAAGTCCGAAATCCATTCGAGGAGTTGACTCCGGATCCCAAAGTGTTCCAATTTGGCAATGAGCCTCTTTATGGGTACGCGGTCAAATGCTTTCTCATAATCTAAGTAAATGACGTCTGTAGGCTGGCGGTTATCCCAACTATTTGTCCATTTATCAAGCACATAACAAGTTTTGTAATTGTAGATCTTTTTGGTATAAAGCCATGCTGTTCCTCGATTATATTATAATATTCTCTTTGTTTATGAAACTTCTTAGTTCGGTTACTATAATTTTTTACATGGTTTTGCAAACTATACTTGTAAGACTAATGGGGCAAGTTAGCAGCAACAAATTCATCCCCTTTTTTATATATTGGGGTAACGTGAGCTTCCTTCCAGTCTTGAGGTAACTTTTCACTCTTTAGAGATAAATTCCTTAGACACGTCACGTCTTGATTTGGCACAGTATTACACTGTTTTAAAAACAAGGATGGCAGAGAATCTGGACCCATAGAACTAGAATCACTGAACGTTAACAATGCCTTAGACACATTCACTGGTGTAAAGATTAATGATTCTATTGAACGATACGTGGCATCTGAACATCGGGAATAATAGCAGGTGCTGGTTCACGAACAAAGGATTTCTCAAATTGGTGTGCAAAAATTTCAGATACATTTTTCGGGTCATTGGTTACGTTTCCACTATCGTCCCTTAGTGAAGGGCGCACAGATACCGTAGAAGATAATTGCTTACGAACGTAAGAGTAAAATTATTTGTGACCCTAATTCACAACTCCAGCCTCAAACTCTGCACGCGATTTTCTGACTAGGGTCAAGAGTTTATTGTTTACTATTCTATAAGCTCTGTATGACTGTTCAGAGCCATTTAATATATATTCTCTCCACAGCGACATTTTCCTTTTAACCATTTCTAATACTTGCTTAATGACCCATGGTTTATTGATATTGCGATTTTTATTCTTTGTTGTTAATGACACAAGTTTCGATAGCATCATGGGTTTTTGTCATAAATCGTTCCCACACTATGTCAATGCTAACTGCGTCCATACAGTATTGTTTGTTTGCTGACAACCTTTTAATGATTTCTTGAAAATCGGCTTTAAAGAAGTTCCTCCTGAGTGATTGTGCACAAGCATTGCTGTCAAATCTCAGTTCAATCTGTAATTTTGCCAAGAGTACCAGATGATCACTCTTTCCTATGTTAGGATAATGTTCGACTTTAGTACATAGTTTCGTTTCATTGCACATAATAAAATCAAGTAAAGATTCTTCACTATTCCGCTTCCTTGTAACTTTAGTCACTAGTTGGATAAGGTTACTGTTTATATACCTATACATAATATCAATAATCTTAGCCTGTAGTGTGTTGTAATTGTTGATATCAACGTCTTTTAAAGGCCATTTTAAGCTTGGTAGGTTGAAATCTCCCATTATTAATGATGGATCTTTATTCATAGCTGCTTGTTCAATCTTTTCAAATAATATCCTATCTGACTCTTCAAACGTGTAATGAGTAGGACGATAAATTCCCGCAATTGTTATTTTATATTTTTTATATTTCAAGTTTAACCACAACGCCTGGACTTCAGAATGAGCGTTATAAATAGGGTAAGGGATTACTTGTATAGGTCTGCCTTGGAACGTATGAGATACATTTATCGCGACTCCCCCCCAGCCGTTCCCTTTAATTCTATCATGCCTATATAGAGCGTATCCATTTATATCTAATATACTATTCCCAATTGATGGTTTTAAGTGTGTTTCAGTAATAATAATACAGGTTGGTTTCAATCGGTTAACTTCAATAATAAGCAAATCTCGTTTAGCCATTAAGGATGCCAAGTTCGTGTATAAGAATGTAACTTCTACAATGCTATTATTTTTCATTGTAACTTTTTTGTACTTATAATTTTTGGCAAATTATTGACATATTTCAAGGTCAAATCAGTTTCACTACTGTCGTTTCGCTGCTGAAGCTCTTCACGCAGTTTTCTCAAGTAGTCACGCTGGTAGGGTGTCTGATCGTTTTTAGCCGTCACGTTATTTGGCAGCTTGCTATTATTTTTCAGGACTCTTAGGGCCGCTTTCCTATTGGAGAAAATTATCTTTATCGGGCGAGGCATGGAGTCAGTTCTGGGTTTGCCTAGACGGATTACTGTCAATGGTGTCTCAGCATTTCATGATTAATAAGAACCTCTTTGTCCCGTACAGCGTCGCCAGTGAACAGCGGACACTCACCAATGCCGAACATAACTACATTCGCACTACGCTTCTTCCTCTCAGCTAGCTCTGCTAAGACACATTCCATGCTTGTACCTTCGTTTGGTTTGTTCTTCAGAGCTTCAATTTCTGATCTCAGCTGGGTAACCATCTTCCTCAGTGCCGGCAGTTGACACACTCCCAGTTCGCAATCAGGACACAAATATTTAAAGATAAAGATAAAGATAAAGAGACATTTATTCGCAATAAAACAAAACCACATTTAACATAGATACAAAAATATCAAGACACTGAAAAATTGTTGCGAAACGGTCCCAACTCAGCATTCGCTAGCCGTAAAGCCAGCAATGGTCTTCCGTTGGAACCGCTTGGTGAAAAAACGGAAAGTGACACATTTAACACAAAACAACGCTAAAAGAAAAACATCAAGGATCAAACACAATAAATTGTTCGAGATTATCTCGAACGTCTCAAATGACCATAAAATTTATGGCCTGGTAAAGTTGGCAATACAAAGGAAACAGAATCAATAAAATAAAACCAAAGAGAACTATAGTCTATGGAAATGTTAACAAAGCAAGCGTGGTTACGTAACAATAACAAAAATGATAGACTTTCAATTCAAGAAATAAAATAAATAAATGTTTCGTTGGTTTTACATTTAGAAACATTACACTACTGTGTATTTAAGAGTACCTAACAACCCACTAAACTTAGCACATATGAATCTTTCGCAACCATGTCTTGATTCTTGGGTTTTTGTCATCCACTTTCGGTATCTCCTTATCACATTTTAGACCGATAGGCATTTTAGACCCAAAATTACGAGAAAAAAAAAAAAAAATCTGAAGCAATTAAGTAGATTGAGGTTATATTATTTTTAATCGTAGTATTGTAGAAACATAGTACTGTTTTTTTATTGGTTTTTCTTTACGCTATCTTTTTTTTCCCAGATAACTTGGGCAGATTTCCTGTTGGCCTGCATGTGGGATAACGTCAAGGAAGTGTTGGAGATTGTGGCGACCCACAAATTTCAGAATATAGAGGCACTCGTGCAGCATATCAACACGATACCCCCCGTTAAATCTACTTTGGAATTATATCGGAACAACGACGCTTAGTGTTTAAGATTTCAAGTAGTCCTTTGTTCCAAATAAGTTTCTGTCAATGGCATGTATGTGTGAAGTAAAAAAATCTTGTAATATACTATGCTACCTATCAATCGCAAAAGTAAATTTTAACCTTGTAACTTAACTGATGTCACGAATGTATTGAGTAGGTTCAAAGGTTTTCTGCAATAGTGATAAGTAGTATTTTCAAATACCAACGGGTTAAAAGGTTAAAACTTACCTAAATGTCATCTGTTGTTAGGAAGTCTTACTTGCCTAATTGACACTTTTTTTTAAATAATTCTGATCACTTTTGTGATATAAGTATGTAGTTACTAGTTAGTAATCTCGTAAATTGTTGTCAAAATTGACCAACTTCAATGAGAATGATATACTTCGATGAATTATGACTAAACCTAAACTAACTATATGAATTGAGTAGAGTTTAGGGTGTATCTTAACTACAGTTTTGACTTTACTTGTCCAAACTAAGCCATTCATTAAATTCATCAAGGTCATTAAATTTTTCGGCTAATGGACCTAGTCCAGCCTTAGTTAATAATCATAAATCAATCAAAAATGGAACAGCGCAAAAACTTTAGTCGCTTTCATTTCAATTTTCGGTCGACGAAGCCTAACATGTAGTCCATCCATTCACGAGCTGCATGGCTTGATGCCGCGGACCACAGCTGCCCCACGGCCGCACCGATCAAACGTCGTGAATGGTAGGACGGAAAAAACCGAGGGGCTTCATCAGACAAAAAATTGGACTGAAGATTTCACATCCTGCTATTAAATTTGGCAGGACGCCGGCGCTCATAAGCGCTTGACGCGACCATCCAACGTTACGTAATCCATTTTCGATAACGTTCACCGAATGCATTTTTTCTAGGGCTACTTTGCTTGTCTGCGCTTAACTGCAAAATTCGCATCAAATTATGAGTTCCTATTTTTATGACGTGTACTGTCTTAACACCTTAGTGTTTAAGCCTATGTAATAGTTTATAAAGGAACCAAGAGAAAAAACGACTAGTGCTTTAGACAGTAGATTTTAAACAGTAGTTCGTTCAGTTGGTTGTCTATTACAATTTAAACTAAGGAATGCAATGCCTGTTGTATTATTATTATTATTACCTCGGTATTTATTAATTTAATTTTTATTAAGTAGATCGCGAGACCTCAAGAAATTTGTACTATACTATAGCCAAAGATCTAGATTTAGTTTCGTTCAGAGACCTTCCTATGCGACACTGGTTCTCACTTAGCTGTATCTTTTGCATTTATTGCAAACATTATTTATTGTACAATGAAGTAGAAAGTTAAATAATGAAACATGATCGAGAATGGTGCCATTTCGGAAACTCATTTCTTTTTAGATTAGAAAGATGTGGTCAATTTACTAAAGCTGGTGCGTTCTTGCTTACAAGAGAAGCGTGTAAGTGTCAATATACCAGCATAAGTCAATAATAAATAAGCACTAGTTATTTCATGTCGGCAGGTGCCAGTTTTATCAATAGTTCACAAATAACATTTTATCTATGTAGCCTGTATTCATGTTCTCATTATCCTCTATTAGTAATCACATTCAATTGAATATGCTTATACTAACTAAAGTTCTCTGAAGGGCCTCTGCATGTTGACTTCGGCTTCATGTACGCCTTCCAATAGTGCGGGACTTGCCTCTTCAGGTCTACCTTACAACGTAATTAGTCAATGGAACATGAGCCTATTATGAAATTTATGAATGTCATACAGACAAGTTACTAATACGGTTGTCAGTCGTAAAAACAAACGAAAATCGATTTGATTTCCTTTGCAGTGGAACTTTATTCCAATGCCTGTATTATGTTTTTTTTTTTGGGATTGGTGTAGATTACATGGTAAAACGTTTTTCAAAGATTCAATTTATTAAATATATGTTCATTTGTTTTTGGGGCTATGCCCCAGGTTGTCCAAAATCCCCTTGTTTCTCTCGATTTGTGACTGCACAGTTTTTTCGCGGTTCTAATTGAAATTTAACAACAGTTTGAATCAAATTAACCAATCGGGGAGAGTTTAAATGTGAATTGACCAATCAGAAGGGTCCTTTAACGCCATCTGTTGGTAGTTAGTGTAAGTAATCTACTATTGTTGTCTAAGATAATCTTTACTCTTATTAAGCGCATATTTTGATGCATTTAACTTTAAACTTTTGACAACTTTAACGTACTTAAGTGTTTTAGAGAGATTTGTAAACGGCTGTTACTCGTATTCTTAATACTTTCTTTATGACCAAAATTAAACATTTATTTTACATTTGACATTATACATTGTGTTTTCTTTACGACTCCTAGTCCATCCACATCTCGATAGACTGACTGATTGACTAGGTAGCTTATTAGCTACCTACGACCAGATCGCTGTGTGACTACATGACAACCTGACTGCATCGCTTTGTGCCGAGATCACGACCAAATCACTTTACCACTACATCTCAAAAAGTTTGAATCGCTAAATAACCATATTGCTTTTGCATCTCATATCTGTCTTAGCAATGTCGGCGGATCCCCGCATGGCGGGGCTCCTATTCCCGGGCAATTCGGCCTTCGGGCATTTGAAGTTACCTAACCAACCTAAACTACCTAGTGACGCAAACGAAGCGGTCATTATCCAACTCGGCCTTTTTGAGATGTAGTCGCAAAGCGATATGGTCGTATAATTCCATCAGGGCGCCGCAACTTACGACTCAATGTGATTATGCCGATGCAAAATGAAGAGGAGAACACCCTTGACATGTCAACGGGGGGAACGCTTTGTGACCACAGATTATTAAGGTATGTGTTTGTGACAAACAAACGTCAAAAATGTTATGGCTTGGCTTGTTATAAACGGAAGTCTAGTTGTATGGTAAGCAATATAGTAGACCCGTCAACGGGCTGTAGATAAGATGTGCAATGCAACGCTAATATTAGCGATTCTCTGAAACTGATAGGATAGACGTAAGCCTACGATCCATCGCGTCGGCCGCTTATGTCAATTATATAATTAGTCAGTTTTCGAACGTCGCTAACGCTAGCGTAATGCATCTTGTCAGAGCCCCCAGTTGGGCGTCCGCGGCATCGGACGTTCAAACGTAAATAATTAAACACACTCGACTTTATCTTTACTTAGTTCTAATGGTTCCTTACGGTTGCTGTGGAAACCTTATCACTAGGTACGTGATTTGCATTAAATATAGACGTTGTGAGTCGTGTACACTGTACAATGATAAGAATCATAATCTTTTTCAATATTGAACTACGGATGACTGAAGAAATAACAAACTAAATGTGTTTCACCTCAGCAAAAGGCTAAATAACCTTTTAATTTAAATAAAATTCATTAAAAACTCCATACACAATAGAAACGTTTCTTTCCCCTTAGACCTAACGACTTATGGGTATGTTGTTTTGTAGTTGATTATGATAATATAAAATATTACTTGGATAAAAAGAAAAAAATGGAAACCTACAAACCTAGTTTTTCATAATAACTACAATATATTTCAAATTCGTGGAAATTAGTCTTGATTTAGGGGTGAGAATCTCTATCAGCCGTTTGTATGTTTTTTTAAAGCTAAGCGACTCAAGCCTCGCTTCACAATTCTCTTAATACCGAGAACAGCGCTATAATTGGGTGGGTGACAATACATGTGGTTTAATTGTTACCATGTGTTTTTTTAACCTTATTATGCTCTCGCTGCTCAGTACAGGTGAAAAGCTGCACGTGCAACAAGAGACCAAAGTTATTTGATTTCGACCGCACGCGTTCGCATTCTTACATCGCCGAGTACCGCCGATCGGCCACGGCGAGGGCTGAACAGTTCCGACCATGGCCGAGTAGCTACGATGAGAGCCGATTAGAGCTGACGACAGCCGTTCGGTGTCGATAGATATGGGGAGACGCTTACTAAGACGCTTACCTAGAGGGCTATCTGACGTCTCGACGGCCGGATGGAGCCGATCGTAGGTTTACTTACAGCTGCTGCGATAGCTAATCGCAGGCGATCGGGCGTCTCTGTGGCCGTACCGAGGATGAGACGGCTGAACGTAGGTTTACAACCGCTGAGACGGCCGATCGGCTACATGCGAATAGTGTGGTGTAAAACAATCGGCGAAAGCGGATTCCGAGTCGATATATGAGGGGAGACCTTAGGCGATGGGCTTGCAACCTGTCACTAATTTACACTGGTAAACATCTTGGCTTGTATGTGCAAAATGTGGTTATAGAATTGGAAAACCATTTCGAGGAATAGGCTTTTAAAGCCGTTCTGCATTATTAAGTTTATGAAATATTTATCTATTTCGGATATTTCGACAAAAGTATATTTCACCTTTGTTTGACTTTCGTTTTCGGCTTGAAGCCCTCCTAGGTGTATCTTACGGGTTAGGCGAAAGCCGCTTGAAATAGTATGTTTTAATACTCTATTACAATCACTTATTATCATTAGATGTCATTTAATTGTAGGAATTTATTAGAAAATGCCAGCGTAAATTTAAAATAATAATGTCATCCATAAAATGTCTGCTAAATAAATAAAGATATTAAAACAAAACTATTGGGTCAAATACAAAATTAATTAAATTGGTCTGTTAAAATGACCTATTCTTTCGAATTAGAATGTAAAAACCGTGAGTTATATTTTTTGGTCTGTCCCAATTAACAACAATTTGTTAAGAGTTGTTGGTAATTCTGTAGCTCTGCCTACCCCACTCTGTGATGAAGGCGTGACGGTATGTATGTTTGTATGTATGTATGTAAACCCTTGCGGTGTCCCGGTAGACGCAGGTAAGTAAATAAATAATGCAGTTAACTAAAACCACTTAAATTAATATCCAAGGCAACACAATTACAGATTTTAACAATATTTTGCCTATAAAAAACGAACAACAACAGTTTCTTAAAAAATATGTTATGACTTGTGTTAAACCAAGGGAATGTTACGATGACCTTTATTAATAACTCGACTAAACTAAACGGTCGTTTCCAGAAATAATATACATAGGTCTTCGATTCTTCGATTTGATTTTCCACGACGGTAGGGCCAGAGCCTCATTGGATTGAAAATACTGTATGTAAATGCGTAGGAATATCAAAATTGCATCAATTGTGGCAACTGGCCCGACATTCTAACCTAGCTGACCTAGTACAATCTAAGCGCATTAAACGCACAAATAAGGTCCGATTCCTTGTCATATCTATGTAGTATGCCAGTGATACACACTAGCAGCTGATCTTATGCCTATGCACATGTTTACATGTAGATTATTACAGACCTTGTTAGTCGAATGCTAGCTAGTGTTGTCGCAGATTTGTAGAGGAGAGCACGACTGCTGTGATCGTAAGTAGGTATATAATTTTATTAAGTGTACGAAATGCCAAATTAAAATTAAAAAATGTCGAGCGTTTTCACATTAATTACGCGAGTACAAGTTGCGCGAGTAACCCGTGTCTCTCTCTCTCTCTCTCTCATCTCATCTTTTTAATTATGTCTGATTCTCATGGAAGTTTGATGTCGAAATGCCATCTATGTATAATACAATAAAATACAACTAAGCCCACATAAGTTGACAAGTGAACAATTTTACAAAATGAACTGGATTTAGTGACGAAAACATATAACTTTATCACCTACTAGCGGCCCGCCAGCTGCAAATTCCCGGTGGATTTTTCTTTTTTTTCTTCCATACAAACCTTGTCCTGACAATAACGAATACAACAAAAAGAAATCAGCCAAAGCGGTTCAGCCGTTCTCAAGTTATGGCGTAACCAGGAGAAAAAGAGGTTCATATTTATATATAGAAGATAGATGTACGATATTTTGTCAGTGTTCATTAGTTAGGCTTTAGCTGAGGCCTATCCTACATAATTAACTAAAATATAAAACTAAAAAAACACGGCTCTTATTGTCTATACGTACAATATAATTGTGTTTGTATACATAATTTTAAGCTCTACGACTGCCCACCTAGGGGCATTCCATCACAGTCCTCAGGGTTGGCAACGCATTTGCAGTCTGCCTTGCCGTATTATGAATGCGAATGTCTATGGGTCACAGTTTTCACTTACCATCAGGTGGCCTGTGTGCTCATTTGCCTTCGCTATGCCATTAAAAAACCTAGTTTTACTTCGGTTTTTACGGTTACAAACCTTACTACCTAGTGATTTTTATGAAATAAAAGATAAAAAGATAAAAGGAGGAACTTAAAGAGAAGAAGGAAAGAAAGAAGAAACCGAAATACTGGGGAAGTTGCGGGCAATATCTTACTTTAGGTACTAATTTACTATTTTAAGGCTACTAATTTAGTGGTCTTGTGGACGCACCTCTTTCACGGATGTTCGTGGATATGCAGGGATATATTTAGAATTATAAATAAAATAATATACAATTTCTACCTATAGGTACATGTACCAAAAATAATACAGACTTAATTTCTGGTTCAAATATTAATCTACTATAATTATTTTATTTCAAATGGCATGCGCAAATGATTCTGTGAATTTCGTATGAAACATTAAAAGCCTCTTTTATTTTATTTATTTTATAATTTAGTGGTCTTTACATAGATTGAAAGATCCCTGTATCTTTAGTCGTTTCTCTACTTTATAAGTATTATGACAGTTTGTTTGTTGAAACACAAGCAGTCGTTGTTTATTCAGCGGCATGTTTAACTCAATGTTTATGCAGCTTCGTACTTACACATTTATAATTCCAATAAATTAATTTGTTCATTAACTTACATATGAGTAAGTTATGTATGTTGTAACAGAAACACAAAAGGTAGGTATGTACAAAGGCGAACTCATCCCTTTAAGGGATCTCTTCCAGTTAACCTGTCAGCTATTGCGAGATAATTTAAAGTAACGAGTGGCTACTATAGGATTAACATAAAATCAAACGAAAAGTAAAGAGTAAAGTAGGTAAGTTCATAACATTACATATATCTAGGTAGGTACCATAGAACTGCGTCAAAGTGACATTTTAAAACAATTTGACACTTCTTACGAGTTGAATCATACCATCACTAAGGTGTGACACAGTTCAATGGTGGGTCAGGATACCATTGCGCTGATAGTACTTGTCACCCGACTACTGACTACTTAGGGTTTTCGGGTATATGATGTATGTATTTACAAACAGCATCATTGACTAGTGAGCCTTATAGCAAGGTGACAAGGTTCACAAATGTCAGTTCCTTGAAGGCTCACTTTCATTGCGAGATAGCTCCCATGCTTTTCGTGGGTTATTCCCACCTGTTACCACCAATTTGTTACCACTGGTAACAGCTGGGATTTTTTTCCCCACCTGTTACCACTAAAGTACCCGGTGGTAACAAGTGGGAATATTTTTCCCATTTGTTACCACTAAAATATTTGGTGATAACTACTGGGAAAAAAATATCCCAGTAGTTAGTGGTAACAGGTGGGAATTTTTATTCCCAGTAGTTACCAGTGGTAACAAATTGGTGGTAAAGGTAAAAGGTGGGAATAACCCCTTTTCGTGATACATTGCGTCGCTACAATAGCTCTCTGCTCAAAAATGTTAAAACAACACATCAATGGATTGTTACAAGCAAGCTATCGACGAATGAAATTGAGCCTGAGGGATTTAAGTGTGAGGTGTAATTGGATTGGTAATCAGTATTCACCCAAGGAGCATCATCCATTGGACGAGTGAATGACGCAGCGATGCAATGTATCATGAAAAACATGCGGCCACACTGCAGCGCCCCGGCACAAGATCTGTAGGTACCCTTACCATTAGTAACAATTACTGTACTCGCTAGCGAGTCGAATGCTCTGTCCCTCGCACTCTATAACAATACTGCGAGGTCTGAGAGTAATAGAGCTTCCACTCGCTAGCGAGTACGTTAATTGTAACTCATGGTAAGGGTACAACACCGCCTCAGATCCAAGTGATACATTGAAAAGTGAGCTTTATAATTCATTTTTCAGTGGATACCCATTGTTTTTACTATAACTTGAAAAAATTATCGTAATACGAATCAAAGTTCACTTTGCACGGCATTTTGGGTTTGTAAACTTTATGCTTTTTGTTATACTTACTTCTTCCATTTGTTCCTATATTTTTTAATTATTATTTTTAGGCAATTTAGTTTGTTTGTCCATAGCACCATGCCCAAGGTCGTGGTCCACTATTTCCCTATCAAGGGCATGGCCGAGCCTTGTCGGCTGCTGTTGGCCTACGGTGGTCAGGAGTTCGAGGATAAACGCATCAGGTACCCAGAGTGGGTGGTCTTCAAGCCTCGTGAGTGGTGCCCATTCTTATCCTTAACTTATCTTCTACATGGTTTTTCCCGCGACTCGTCCGTAGAAGTCATTTACTTCAACTGACAAATTTTCCAAGAATAAAATCTTATCACCTTCTCCCAGAGTCGAAATCGTGAGAGTACGTACTTTCTACTTGCAGACACTCCATTCGGCCAGATGCCAGTCCTGGAGGTGGACGGCAAGCAGTACGCGCAGAGCTTCGCCATCGCGCGCTACCTGGGCCGCAAGTACGGACTGGTCGGAGCCGACATCGAGGAGGACTTCGAGATCGACCAGAACGTGGAATTCATCAACGACATCCGTGCCAGTAAGTTTATCGTTTATGTTTTTTTTTTATTGAGAAGGCCAACGAGCACAGATATTGGACCACGAACCACTAAATTCGAAACTTCAAATAAATCGAGAGAAAGGGATGGAGCTAACGTAACTTCGAATTTGGATTTTCATAGTACGTCCTCAGGCCACAGGCCACCATCATGGCGGCTCCACACTTGGCTGTTATTTCCTCTTTCGTTCTCATTGCATCTCTTCCACTTAGTACTTATATGTCAAAAGTTACATTTTGTAAGACGCGTATATGACAACCACTACCAAATTAAATGCCGCCATCATGATAAATGGACTGCGAACCCCATAGACATTTGTAATCTTGAGATAATGTATGTTCCCCTTTTGCTAAACAAAACAAATCTGGGGATTGTGTAGGTTTATTTTAAACATATTTTATTAGAGATCTTAGTGCGCGATATAAAACTAGGTATGTATGCGTAAACAAAAAGACTGCTTTGTGACTTTGATAGTGTCTGCAAAAAGTTAAGTGTGGCATACAGACATACGGACATAGGGTTCTTGTTTGACTATGGAACCTTAAAAACACTATAACCGGGAAATCTAACGAAACGCTATTCGTTCTGGCTTGTCCTGGTTTTTTTGTCTTTATAACAACAATATCTTCACGTTGACTCTTAGAGGCCGCTAGCGTGGAATACGAGCCCGAGAAGGAGTATAAGGCGAGGAAGCATGAGGAGTTCTCCAAGAAGGACTACCCAGCCATGCTGGACAAGCTGGACGCCATCATCAAGGCTAACAACGGGCACATCGCTTGCGGAAAGGTATAACCTTAATTGCATTTTATCTTGACCAACACTCCAACAGGGACGGTTCAAGACGGTAAAACAATATTGTCTTTGACCTATCGCGCCTCTGTTCTACCTAGGCGGTACAATCCAAATCGTATTTGACCTGTTATTATTTGTAATTCTATAAAAAAAAATGAAACTTACAGGTAAAACTGCCCTTATTTAGTTATGCAATTTTGCAGCTGACTTGGGGAGACTTCATGTTTGCTGGCATCTACCCGTACCTGAAGAGGATGCTGCAAGCCCCAGACCTGGACGCACAGTATCCTCGCTTCAAGGAACTGGAGCGGATGGTCTACTCGCTCCCGAAGGTTAAAGCCTTCGCGGACACCGCGCCGCCTTGCATGCAGTACTAGAAATAGTATTATAAAATATAGGGTCACTTCTTATTGTTATAGACAGGGCTCGGACAAGTCATCGCAGAAACTGATATGGACATGGGACAAGACTATTATAGAGTCGCGACTTAAGATTATTATTTATTATATCTAAAGCTGATATATTATTATCGTAATTTATAATTTAACATTTGACCTTTTTAGTCGCATATCTGTCATCGGTTTGTTCCAGACAATGCAGAAGTTAATGGTTGCGTATGTGCAAATGCAACCATCAGCATTAAAAAAAAAAGTTAATGGAAATACCTTCACACATGTCTGGTGAATTTTGGGTTGCAGTAATAAATGTCATTGAAAAATATAATTAAATAATATTGTACATAATGCGATTCTATTGATCTTGTTCTATTGCCGTCTTGCGATTGTTTTGCGATGACTTGTCCGAGCCCTGGTTATGGAAAATGTAGGTATAGGGTAGACTATTTCATACATAATCCGTACATTCTGACAGTTTGCGTTAGCGTTATGCATGTTATCCAGCGTGTAAATTCATAATGTAAACGTTACAATAGCTCGTACGTACTTGACAGTAATGGTGGGCGAGTTAAAAACAATAGGTACGGTCGGCCTTATAAGAAGCTGCACACTTTAGTACTCTGTCACTTTAACGTCATGTTTGGAATGATGGACTAATCTGTCAAAGGCGATTCAGCGACAAGGTACAAAAGTGTGCACCTACTTATAAGGTTGACTGTACTATCACGAACGTTAATTTGTGACCCATTACAACAAAAATATGCTTGAAGTTGTCAATGCCATTAGAGATGCCAAGTCATTTGTAATTAACAGAAAACTCAGCCTTAGTGTTGTAGAATGTCAGATTGGCTTTAAACCAAATCATCATCATCATCATGTCAGCCGAAAGACGTCCACTGCTGGACATAGGCCTCCCCCAAGGCTTTCCACTCAGACCGGTCTTGTGCTTTTCGCATCCACCGCGATCCTGACGAGGTCGTCACTCGATCTTGTTGGAGGCCTACCTACGGCTCGTGTTCCGGTCCGCGGACGCCACTCCAGAACCTTCTGACCCCATCGGCCATCGGTCCTGCGAGCAATGTGCCCCACCCAGTTCCACTTCAGTTTAGCTATTCTTAAACCAAATGTGGGTACCAAATTTAAGTTCTCGACTATACTTACCATAGAGTTCATAAATATGTGTACTACACTTTAGAATGTTTTCAATTAAATCCTGTGAAAAATTATATATGGCAGTTTAAGTTTAACATTAAATAAACAAGGATATAAAGCAGAGAGGTAATGCAGCCAGTGTCTTAGGGACCATGCCGCGAGCGGACCTGCTAGAGGGGGTGTTCTTTTTATAGTGGTGTTTATGTTTAATTTTTAATATTTGAGTAGCTTAGTTTTATTTTATTTTATTTTAAATAAGTTTAGTTTTAACTTTAACTTTTAAATTTTAATGTAAAGTCAGGATATAAAGTGTTCTTATGAACTCGACAAAACGCTTGGCAGGATGGATTAAACCTAATACACACCGATAGGCACAAAAACATGCCCACTAGTCTTTTGTTCATACAATTGTTAAGAATTATATCTTATCAGAGGGAAACTTCAAAGATACTAAACGAATTTCGATGTGGCTTGTAGTGTTATTGCTAATAATTAACCTAGATCCAAAACGGCTATATATGTGTTTCAAAGTCGTATTGACATTAAAATCGGATACGTATTTTTGAAGTAACGCTCTGGTTTAAGAAGTTATACTTAACTTAAAAGACGGATGGGCGAGTCTTCTTGCCTGCAAGTGTATAAGATTTGTTATCACGATCTCTGTTTTATGATATTAATCTTCATGACTATGTTTTTTTTTTTTTTTTTCGCACCGTTTGCCGATTGTTGTTAATATTTTAACTTACATATCTTCTTTCTAAAGTTGTTCTAGAAGATATGACCGCCTATTGTATATATAAAATGGCGTTCAATAAATAATATTTGTTATTAATTTATTGTATTGTATGGAACATGCTTCATGCACGTACCTCGGTTTCCGGTGCTTTTGTCTTTTTGATTCGGCCATTATTCAGTATCGAATCTGATCAGTTGATCACTATATGTGCGTCTAGGGCGTCCCCTACCGACATCCCTCTGATCCCTCCACTAACTTTCGCTCGCCATACCTCTTTCGTAACTCTTCTTTCATCTATCCTTTCTATCCAGATTGTCGTAAATACGTAAACAATAAAAATCTATTTCTTTACAGTGTTGTTTTAATGATAGGTATATTATTATGTTTGAGTCCAAAACTCCTAAGAGAGATATAATTAGGGCTAGCTTTGACTTCGAAGCTAATTTTGATCTCACAACTCACAAAAAATATGATTAGGGTTGCCAACTGTACTATAATGTAGAGTAGGTACATGTTGTGATCGTCTAACCTAACTACAATATTTGAAAGGATTGAGGTTAAAGTCATCGAAATATAATAAGTATGGAAGAGTAATCGACGCTCAAAATCTGCCCCACTGACTTAGTGCCGGCGGGGGTGGAGCTATTAATGAGTGCCGAACTATCTATCAGTCGACTTTCTGACGTGGTGTCAAACAGTTGTTTACAAACACAAAAGAAAAAAGCGATATTAAAGATTACCGAATTTAAATGATGCTGCAACCATGCCAAGTTGCATTGTAAATTGGTGCAGGACCCACACAGATGCAAAACAAAGCGATATTTATTTTCATTAGTAAGTTATTGAATTTTTAATATTACCATACCAAAATGTCATGGCCGATGTTATGCAATATATCTTTGAAAAATGTGAATTACAAGCAACTACTTCGAATGAATAGGAAATTAAATTTTATGTCATCTTTACTATCGTTAGTTTATGTACATAATAAAAAAAACGTAATATGATCTTTTTAAGTTTTCCAAAAAATGAAGAACGCCGTCTGGCTTGGGTGGATGCAGTTCGTCGCGAATTGCGAAACGAGAATTGGATGCCTAGCAAACAATTGCAGCATCCATTTTGATGAATCGGATTATGTCATCTCAAAAACTGGAAAACATTTTTTAAAAGTCACAGCGGTCCCAAATTGTACAGTACATTGTCAACATTTATTTACAATAATTTTAATAATATTGTAATTAATATCAGACGTCGAGGAGTTTATCACAGGTCTAGTAGATATGTTATTCTCGCAAAATTTAATTAACTACGATAATAGAATAAAAAAGGGGTTACAATATATTTGGCACTTTAGATGCTAGACTATTTGACGCTGACTACTCTTACAACATAATATCTTCTGATATACTATTTTCATCATCATCATCATCATTATCAGCCGCAAGATGTCCACTGCTGGACAAAGGCCTTCCTCAAGGTTTTCCACAACGATCGGTCCTCTGCTGCTGTCATCCAGCGGTTTCCCGCGACCTACTACATTACAACTTTATAATAGTGTAACATAAGTATGTTAAATGATTCAAGGGGAACAATCAGTAAGTTTGTCAAAACACTACTATAAAAAAATATTAATAAAATTCATTATTCAATTACTGTGTTGTTTTTGTATTAAACCATCCACGTCAAATGTTGAAAGACATGGCCGCGTTCAAATAACCCTTATGAAAAAAAATATTGACAAATGGAAATCTTCTGTCAGAGAGCTTGTAACCAATTGCAGATTTTTGTCTTTCAAACGGTATAAAACCTTACTGAAATTACTGTCTACTCAAACGTTATATCAGCATCTGACATAAATGACTTCATACCTTAACCCAATTAATATTTAGTTGATTATTGAAACCACTCGATACATAAGATCTTTTCATTTCAAAAAGTGGGCGTTTTGGAGCGGATTTGACAGTCGTTTTTGTTAGACGTTACTCTTCCATACTTATTATATTTCGATGGTTAAAGTGCTATTTAATTGGGTTCATTTTGGCACGGTATTAACAGGGACATGTCGTCAGCAAAAAGGGTACTTGAAATATTAATAGTTTTAGGCAGCCCGTTGATATATATCAAGAATAAGAGACATCCAATTACGCTCCCCTGGGCTATTGAATGGGTTATTTTATGTGGGCCTGTTTTAAGTGGTTAAAATGTTCCACTTCAACACACTGTGTACGATCAGCAAGATATGAAATAAACCAATTATGAGCAGATCCTCTAACTCCTATCCAGTATAGTTTTTTTAGTAGAATATCGTAAATAACATAGTCATAAGCTTTACTCATATCTAGTAAGATACCGAATGCGTATTTTTTTCATTTATATATTTGTAAACCGCTAGCGTTGTTGATCGGCCTTTTCTAAATCCATTTTGAGAGTCATTGAATATATTATATTTTTTACAAAAGGAATAGAGCCGATTTGACATGGCAGTTTTTTTTTTAGAAAATGTTGGTAGGAGTGCTATAGGGCGGTATTTGCTCAATAACTTCGATTGCCTTTTTTATGTACAGGTTTAATGAGAGAATTATTAAATTTTTCAAGGTACTGCTAGTAATAAGCTTATAAGCAAGCTAGGGAACCGCCAGCTCCACGGAGTAAAACAATATTTATCAATTTAATCTTTATACAATTAATACACAAAATCGAACTTAATGCCGTCAGGCATTTTCCACCAGTTAACCTTTGGACAAATATACATACTTACATAAATTGCACTAATAAATAAATACATACACAATATATACATGAAGATAAGCACAAAATATTACAGATAACGCAATAGAAAACGCCGTGCCCACTCCAGAATGGTCAGGTGCCCACCCCAGGATGATCATTGATCACTTGTAAATAGGAAGCCGAATCAAGTCTAGCCCAATGTATCTTAACAAGGCATAGGTTTTTTTTGGAGATATTGTTGTTTTAGTGCACTTACCCGACTCACCTTATGGGAAAAAACACCTTCGCCGATCAAAATTAATGACCAATTTATTTTCAAATTTTTCAACTGTGAGCCCATAACGACGTGAATTTAGGACCCATAAATTGAAAAAAAAGTAGAAAAAGTTCATTCACAGTCTACGGATGTCAGAGGGGCATATTTAATCGTTGACATTGGTATACCGTTTGTGTGTGTTTGTTTTACCATTACCATTCCGGTGTCATTAATAAAAATTTCGCTCAAAATATGTAAAGATTTGACCACCTCGTCTTTAGGGGATGCGGGAAAGGCTTTGCTACAGAACGTCACTGCTCTGATTAATCTTATGTTGTCAGGTCGCGTGAATGTCGAGATTGTCCCGCTCCTCTATGGCGCCAATCTTGTGGCTCTAGCCAAAAAAGATGGTGGTATCCGCCCGATTGCCGTCGGCTGCACCTTTAGGCGTTTGGCGTCGAAACTTTGCTGCCGAAAATATCGTAATAGACTGTCAGACATTTTTATAAACCTCGGCAGCTGGGTTTCGGCGTCAAAGGAGGTTGTGAGGCAGCTGTCCACGCTGCGCGCTCTTTTCTAAGCCGTCCGGACTATGAAGTTTTTCTAAAAATTGACGTCAAAAATGCTTTTAATTCGGTAGATCGTGGTGCCCTTCTAGCTGCTGTCAAAAAAGAAGTTCCAGAATTATACGGCTATTTGTGGCAATGCTATGGGGCACCATCAAAATTACTATTCGGTGACAAAATCATATCTTCATGCATGGGTTGCCAACAGGGATACCCACTCGGGCCTGTAATTTTTAGTTTAGTCATTCATCCAATTATTTCAGATCTAAATTCCAAATTCAATCTGTGGTACCTTGATGACGGTTCCCTTGGTGGGGACGCGTCAACTGTACTACAAGACCTGCATACGATTATCACTAAATTTTCTAATATAGGCCTCTCATTAAACTTTACTAAGTGCGAAATGTATGTGCCCGATCACATTTCTTTAGAAAAAAAAATTGATATCTATCGTCACTAATTTTAACGCAGCTTCACCCAACATTTCAGTCCATTCAAATTCATCTTTAACACTTTTAGGTTCACCGATTTTTGACGAAGCAATCAATCCCATTATAAATTGCAAATTAAATCTTTTTAAAAATACTTCTGACCTTTTGTACAAAATAAATCCCCACATGGCGCTTTTTATTATTCGTTTTTGTCTTTTCACTCCAAAGTTCATGTATTTATTACGGAGTTGTCCAATTTGGAAATTTCCAGACATCATGGCTTCTATCAACTCTGTCTAAATTATTAAACATTCATTTTAATTTAAGGTCTTGGACTCAAGCGGTTCTCCCAATTCGTTTCGGTGGACTTGGTATTCGATGCTCTTCTAGCGTGGCACTGCCGGCTTTCCTGTCCTCCGCTTATGGTTCGTTGTCTCTCGTCAGTATTATTTTAAATCTCCCACAGATACTTGACGTTGAGATGGCGAACCTGGTGGAGGCCAGGGATGCTTGGTGTGAGTCTTGTCCCGGAGTGGATATGCCAGTCAAGAGGCATATCCAAAGAGCATGGGATACACCTCGCCTCGAATCAATTCATGCATCTCTTGTACAAAATAGTCCGGACGATTTAGATCGCGCCCGTCTCCTCGCTGTCTCAGCAGGCGAATCAGGCCACTGGCTCCACGCTCTTCCTTCCCGTAATATAGGCACAGTCTTGGACCCAAGCTGCTTGCGAATTGCAATAAGCTTACGGCTTGGAGCCAGAATCTGTGAACCTCATACTTGTACGCGCGGGAAGGAAGTGAGTGAGCTGGGACGACATGGCCTTTCATGTTTTAGAAGTGCTGGCCGTTTGTACCGCCACGGCACAATTAATGATCTGATCCGTCGTTCGCTTGCCACTGTCTCTGTCCCTGCTGTCCTGGAACCAGCAGGTTTGCATAGAGACGATGGCAAGCGACCAGACGGAGCTACATTGGTGCCGTGGAAACTAGGTAGGGCACTGGTGTGGGACGCGACGTGTGTTGATACATTCGCCCTTTCTCACGTCCAGTCAACCCGTAATCGGGCCGGTGCAGCAGCTGAACAGGCCCAAACCAACAAGCGCCGCAAATAACATCATGTTTTTTATTAACATCATCATGAAGTCTCCGCTGTACGGAACAGGGTTATGTTTTCAAAATGACTTGCGTTTTTCCTATCCTTGACGATTACGACATTACAAGCAAGATTCGTTAGAAGTGGTTAAAGACCCGATTGTCCGTAGCCGATAGGTTATCAGATTATATCGTGTGGTACCTCGATTAGCCTCTGTGGGCTTGCCTTGCTCACTCTGTCCCAGTGCCGCCGCGGACTCCTAGTGTCAAACACCACTCCCACGCACCTGAATGTAAGTTATTCAATAAAGTATCAACCACACTGAACCTTAGGCCCATATACTTTGTCATGATATGTAGGGGTGGGAATAGTTTATGGACCTAAATTTGACGCATGTTCATTCATGCGTCAGTGAATAGCAATACGTTGTTGAATGAATTATTCTGACCCCTGATAATCAATAATCAACCGGATGCATTATAGCATTGTGTGTGTTATTTGGCCTGAAGGCAAATCGCATCAGTCCGCCTGAACGATTGGCCTGACCAGATGCAAACGTTATGTGTTTTTTTTCTATGGCTCAAAATGTAGTATGACAGTTGACCACGTGGTTTATCGTAACGCTAACGCACGAGAATGTCATCCCATACATTTTGAGAGGTCGAAAAGAAAAGTAACTAGCGTTTGCATCATGGCTAGGGTACCAGACCTCCATATATGTCAGTTTTGCCTTCAGTTCTAACGAGTTCTAGCACATTCGGCATCCGGGGTGGCATTCGAAACGCATTTTTTCTTTCGCCTTTTTTTTTCGCATACCCTTCTATGCAGACATTGCAGAATTTAATAAACGTCTATTGTGTAGATTAGGTTAGGTTACGTTAGGTTAGTTTTTATAATAATAAAAATAAAACCCTTTCTATTGTAAAAACCGTTTTAGGTCAGACGATTTTATGCCACATGATACATTATGCGAAAAAAACATTATGGATTCCGATATAGACCGTCGGTATCCATTTGCACGCGTCTTTTCCCGATCACATCCGAAAGAACGCGATGTAATTCTTTTTTGCGATGTTGATGCAGCCTAGGTTACTCTCTTTAATCCACGTCGAGTAATAATAAGTAGGTATCTATGTTCAGTTACAATTTGAATCACAGTCGATTACAAAAAGATATATCCACTTTTTCACCTTATTCTACTGAGGTCCAAAAGTGGATATCTATATCTCTTTGTAAGAATTAGTCATCATCATCATCATCAGACGCAAGACGTCTACTGCTGGACAAAGGCCTTCCCCAAGGTTTTCCACAACGATCGGTCCTCTGCTGCTGTCATCCAGAGGCTTCCCGCGACCTGTAGCAGATTTCGTCTCGCGGTCCGCGGTCGCCATTCTAGAAAGGGAAGGTTCTAGGCTCCTACGGCTATCGGTTCTACGAGCAATGTCCCCCGCCCACCTACCAGACGTTAAGAAGTAGTCGTCTGTACTTAATTAGATATAGGGTTCAAATTTTGTAGATATTACTAGAAATATGTACCTAATAGCACACGGGTTCGACACTTTAACCTGACATGCATCAATAATCGACACTTATCTCTTAATTCAAAGATCCTACGGTGATAAATTGAGTGTTACAAAACAAATGAATAACCCTTATCTTCTGTAAAATGAGAGTCAAGTGTCCAAATTAGTGGTTCCGTTACCTTACTCTGAAATTAATCCCCAATAGGTTAACGTGGACATGTATTATATTTTTTGTTAAGCTAAGTAGATTGGTGTGACCTAAAAAAAGGAAAAGGGTTTATGTAAGCAGCTTAACTCAGAGTCTTGGTACAGTCGAGTTCATAAATATGTATACACTTTAGTACCTTCTCACTTTAATCTATGTGACAATTCATGTAAGGCAGTTTAAACATGACATAATAGACAAGGTACTAAGTTTATATTATACATATTTATGAACTCCGTTGTACAGTCAACGTCATAAATAAGTGATAATTTATGTACCTTGTCGCTTTCAATCGTGTCACAATTTTGTATGACATTTCAAACATGACGTTAGAGTGACAAGGTACATAAATGATCACTTATTTATGACGTTGACTGTACTACAAAGCAGTAATTTGGTATTGTAAAACATTTGAATTAGGTACGCCGACGAAGTTGTTAAATAAAATCTTGGTCTTTTTCGGGCACTTACATGTTACTTAAGTAAAGCAAAGGTATTTTTTTACATTATACTTATACATATCCGTATGAATTGTTATATATAACAATTCATATCTAGGATAGTAAAACGGTTAAAAAAGTACCTATGTAGCTTATGAAAACTCAGACACACATCAACTGAAATTCGACCTTGTCATAGGACACTGGTGAATCGATTTATTTAATTACAGAATCATGGCCAAGGTCAAGTTAAGCTACTTCCCCATCAAGGCGCTGGGAGAGGGCAACCGGTTGCTGCTAGCCTATGGGGGCCAGGAGTTCGAAGACCACCGGGTCGAAGGCGACCAATGGCTAGCCTTCAAGCCCAGTAAGTGCAGAACCGCCGGTCGTTTTCACTCTTGTCATTATCGTTGGCAGTCTGAATAGGACCCGAATTTATATAGAAGTTCATGACTTGACAGAAGTTTAGAAAGCATTCCTGAGTTTCGCGTTTAGTTTGACATTTATTTTGAAGTCAGTCGAATCGACTTTGAAGTCGATTGCGATCGCGGTAAGTTAGGTAATAGCGGCCGGCACACGTAAAGTTCGGACCGCGGGAAACGCCACGCGCCGTTCTAATCTTCGTTCCAAACCGTACGTGTAAATGCAACTGTAATAGTAGAATTGTAAAAAATGTACGGTTCGGAACGAAGATTGGAACGGCGCGTGGCGTTTCCCGTGGTCACAGGCTACGGGAAACGCCACGCGCCGTTCCAATCTCTTTGAAAATCGAAATTCAAAGTTACGTTGGCTCCGTCCCTGTAATTTATCATTCGAGACTAAATCGAAAGAAAGGGATAGAGCTAACGTAACTTCGAACTTCGATTTTCAAAGTAGGGCCTCAGCTGGTAACCCATCATTTTATATCGAAGTTCACTTCATCGATTGTATTGTATTAGTTCATCGAACGGTATTTTATGCTAAAACCATGATGTTTTCAGGATATCTTAAGCATTCATTAGGTTAGACTTTTGACCACAAAATAAATATACTTAGGTAACTCATGCGGCGAGAAATGCCTTTCTGTAAAATTAATGGCTAAAGGCTAAAGAGCTTAAACGCCACATGACCATTTCTATTTTTACAGCTATAGTGGCCGGCCGATAAGAAGTCAATCCTGACAGCTTTCATCGCAGTACAATTTATAACCTATTGTTGGGTTTGAGGTTATACTTTGTACTGGAATGACAGGTGCCAGGATTGCATTCTTATCGGCGGGGCACTATAGTGCTACGTAACGCGGTTACAAACAAAATGACGTCATTCCGCCCACTAATCCAACGATGATAATAGGTATTCAATTATTTTTTCTCATTAACAAATTAATAATTTTAAAAATATGCTTTTGAGAGACACCTATTTATAGGCATGATTATTTAAAGAACACCTTTAAAAAAAATCTGTTGTTAATTGCTTCAGGTACTTTAAGAATCTAGATCTAGATTAGGTTATATATAAGCTATTATCGATTTTACTAGAATATAATCACGACTGTGCTTATCGAATATATGTCTTCCACTAATCCATACGCCATCGATAACGTTGATAACTAATGGATTGCACAAAATGGCACAACAAGTAGAAAAATAAAACCAGGCTAAGTTCGAGTCGGACTCAGGCATCGAGCGTTCCGTTCAAACTTGTAGGTTGACGACGCGCTGGCCTAGTTGGTAGTGACCCTGCCTACGAAGCTAGCGGTCCTGGGTTCAAATCCCGGTAAGTGCAGATGTTTGTGTGATGAGCGCGAATATTTGTTGCTGAGTCATGGATGTTTTCTATGTATTTAAGTATATATTTCTCTATATAAGTATTTATATCGTTGTCTAGTACCCATAGTACAAGCCTAGAGCTTAGTTTGGGACTAGGTCAATTGGTGTGACATTGTACCCTGATATTTATTTATTTATTTTATTTTAAAATGGAAAGAAATTTGTGATATAACTAGGTAGAGTCAAGGGAATTAATATCTATACAGCCATCGCGTCAAATATACGTATACACGGATCTTATTGCCAGTGGCATAAAGGTGTATAGATATTTTTGAATGTACCAATTTTTGGCCTTTTCCCTTTACACATCATGGCATGCATCATTACATGGCAAACTTCATGATTCGAGGTCAACGGGACACGGGTCCCGGGGATAGGTTTATTTGCCTGGGTAAGCCACTGTCTTTTGGGACAGCCAAGCCAAGGTGTAATATAGGTACATTGATTACTTGCAAAGAGATACGATTACGGGACTTTGCCATGATCAAGCGTTTTTTTCTTCTGAGTGCAGGTAGTCAACCGGCTTTAATAAATATGATATCTTATCTCGTTATCAATAGGAAACATTTCCATTCAGTACTTGGCCTAGGTATATTATTTTATCATACATGTAAGGATAATCTCTTTTTGTCACTAACCGAATGAATCATAGTTTATTGAAATAAATAATTTGAATTTGAATTTATATTCCAAAACATCTAAGAAATATTGTCAAAATCGATCGAGTGTGCTTGCACACGAAGGGTTCTGTACCATTCTTGTATATCCTCTCTTGATTTTTATCATTTGTTGTTATTATAGCGGTGCAAAAGAAATACACTCTTTCAACTGTCTACCTATAACGATGCATGAGATACAGCTCGTTAACAGGCAGACGGAAGTAATATTAAATTTCATGAATACATTGAGTTTTTACAAATGGTGGTCTCAATTACTAAAGGCCTCTTCTAATTACCAATCAGTAATGCAAGCCAAGAAACAAATGTTAGGAAGGTAAAATATAACGTTCGGTCACAGCAAACTGGTCAATCATTTTTTCGCAAATCAAAGGGATTTCTGTTAATATTATCTTATTAAGGGTTTTTGTGTTTAAGTAGATTGAATTGAATCATGTTACTTAATTTATTTGTTTGGGGAGCTGAGGCGATACTGATCTGTTGCCGGAGTGTATACTGTCAAGTAAGAAGATTAACACATTTAATTGCCTGCTCAGAAACTCCATTCGGCCAGATGCCGGTGCTGGAGGTGGACGGCAAGCAGTACGCGCAGAGCCTCGCCATCGCGCGCTACCTGGGCCGCAAGTACGGACTGGCCGGAGCCGACATCGAGGAGGACTTCGAAATCGACCAGAACGTGGAGTTCATCAATGACATCCGTGCCAGTAAGTAACACTTTGTGTGACAGATGTCAACGCAGCAAAAAATATAACCTCATGACATCGAAATATAATAAGTATGGAAGAGTAACACCGAACAAACTTGACGTTGAAATACGTCCCATGATGCATGAATCTAATGTATCCATTATTAATATAATATATTTTTAACGTACTGTGCAATTTGGAACCGCTGAGCATTTCAAAAAATGTCTCCCAGTTTTTGAAACTAAAAAGTCAGTTTCTTCAAAATGGATACTGCATATACTACAATGTTTGCTGGGAAACCACGTTTCATCGCGTTTTTCTAAACGAACTGCAGCTATCCAAGCAAAACGTTTTTCTTCATTTCTAGGAAAACTAAAAAAAACATTAATCTTTAATATTATAATTATTTCAGAACTTATATTGCATAACATCGGCCATGTCCATTTTGTAAGGAAATTATTTAATTGTAATTACTTACTAATGGAATGAAATTACATCCTTTTTAGGGTCCGTGCGACTCCTACACCAATTTACGATGCACGTCGGCATCGTTGTTGCTATAGTTTATCTTATTTATCAGTTATTTATAATTATTTTACAAAACTATAATGACAACCATTTGACAGAATAACTCAAAGCCGGTTGAGCACCAAGTATTAGCTCCGCCCATTTCAGCACTAAGTATGTGGAACACTTTTTGAGTGACAGTTATCCTTCTATACTTATTATATTTCGATGCCTCATGACCACATATTTTGTACGAGGTGACAGCTGTCAAATCGGGCCATTTAGAATGGCGCGACTTTTCTCCAATAGTCGGCCCTATTAGCTGCACACTTTTGTTCCTAGTCGCCTTCGGCAGATTAGAGCAGCAGTTCAAACATAACGTTAAAGTGGCAAGCTACTAAAGTGTGCAGCTGCTTACAAGGCCGACCGTGCAAGCCTTAGTCTAAAAGCCAAGAGCTTATTCTAAAATTGGTCAGATTTTCCTTTGTTTCTTGATGGGAAAGTAAGCACCGCCGACCATCAACAACTTGATTATTCCTCAAGGTTTATCACTGCATTGCCGGCTGCTCTTTTCTTGAAGGCATCATAATTGTTCAGAAACACCGTATTTGTTGATGGAATTTGGATTTTCCTATATTTACCTCAGTTACCAATAGATGTGTTGATGATGCCCTACCTCAGGTTATTAGGTACAGTCACCAGCAATTATTCATATCCAACATTGCGTTCCAAAATATCTAACACGTTCCTTACCTCTAGCAATAAAGAGGTGAGATTATTTTTTTAAATTATTTATTAATTTATGGAAAACCAACAGCTATAAAACAAAACAATAACTTAAAAGTAGATACTAAGAGCTAAGTACAGGTTCTCACCGATAATTACAAGGTACACAGTCAGGTTACATGTTACATTGTTATTAGTGATCTACAGCTCAGAGTCGCAATTATACACAAAAAATTAAAAACGGCTATATAAAAATAAAAATAAGTATTTTATGCAATCAACTCGATTATAGTAATATTAACTGCACCTAGTAAGTATTTTTTGTAATTTAGTGATTGCTTACTGTAACTCGGAGTCATTTAAGCGTTCTGCTGATTAGCGAGTATAATGAAAATTAAGTCACGCGATGGTCTCGTTTACGAGTGGGGCACTCATAGGTATTTGATAGTCACAGGCGTAAAGAACTTCAGCCGCCCAGGTAGGTACGCAATTCGAATGAAAAACACGAACTTCTGGAAATCTGTCAAAATTTCCCACTATGGTGAGCACCGACCCCCTGACTGAATAACACTCTCCCTCTCTCTTAAAGTATAATAAAAGTTTATTTCCCCAAGAGTATGGTATGTCATCCAGTGCTTTACTGTTTCTGAGAACTGTTTCTCTTCACAGAGAGCGCTAGCGTCAAATACGAGCCTGATGCAGCGTACAAAGCGAGAAAGCACGAAGAGTTCTCCAAGAACTTGTACCCCACCTTGCTCGCCAAGCTGGACGCCATTATCACCGCCAACAACGGACACGTCGCTTGCGGGAAGGTAATAGATGGATGTTGAAGGGTTTCGGTAAGATGGGGCCTGCAGAACCAGTATATAGGTATAGAGTCTGACCAGCGAGTGGTGACACAAAAAGAAGGCGGCAAATTCAAATTAATTTCGTGTTACTAGCTGGTAACATGAAATGCATAGTGACTGCATAGGTACCCACTCATAATGTGACAGTTTGTTTCATAGGTAAAATTGTTGCCATGTGAAGAATTAGAAAAAAAATGCTTGTGTCACGACTCTATCATATCAATACTAATATTAATAAATGTTAAAGTGTGTACGTTTGTCCGTCTTTCACGCTTCAACCACTGAACGGATCAGGATGAAACTTGGCACACATATAGGTTAGGTCCTATAATAGGACATTATGATAGTTTTTATCCCGTAAAATAGGACAGTTCCTGAGGGAGCAGCGATAAACGACTTCTACGGACGAAAGCTAGTTCGTCAATATATTGACAATAATGACGGTTGAAACGCCTGAATAATAACTAAGATACATAGAAATCTCAAAAATAAAACCGTTTTTTCCAGCTCACTTGGGGCGACTTCGTGTTTGCGGGTATGTACGCCTACCTGAAGGTGATGCTGCAGGCCCCAGACCTGGACTCACAGTACCCGAGCTTCAAAAAGCTGGAGGATCTGGTCTACTCACTCCCCAAGGTCAAGGCTTGGGCAGACGCTGCGCCGAAGTGCGACTTTTAAGTGTATATTGGCTTTAAGTAAAGAGGCGGTGTATAAAACTGGTCTGGTGTGAGATTAGTGGTGGCTTTAGAGGGGCACGAGTATCGAGAAACATCTTTATTATCATATCAGACATAGCCAAAGCATTTTGGCTACGCTTTACACTGAGTGTAGAAACAAACACTCGAGAGTATTTGTGTAAGATTTATTTAGGAACTATTAAAACTGGTATTAAACTTTTTGCTTGTTTTACTAATCCTGAATTGTTTATTCACAAAAATAAATGGTAAGTACCTAGTGCGTACGGATCTTACAAATGGTATTTCTACACTTGTCACATGTGAAAATAAAAGTAAACAGAACTATAAAATAAAATAAATATATGTAGGATATGACAATAGATTAAAACTATACAATAAATATGTCATAAGAATAAAGACTTTGTCGTTTGTCATTTTTAGAGTTGTTGGTAATTCTTTAGCCTTGCCTACCCCTCCCTGGGATTACAGGCGTGAGTTTATGTATGTGGGATCCCTTTGACTGCCATACATTTATAGTTTCTATTATTAAAAGTCAGACATTTGTACCCATATTGTTTATGTTCATAACTATCGGAAGTCATAACAATTTTTCGTCATAACGCTTTATAATTCGAACGTTAACTATCCATAATGTAAAAAAAAAAAGATAAAAGATGTTTATTCAGTAATTAGGCCGCACGGGCACTTTTACACGTCAAAATCTACCAGCGCTTCGCAAGATACCACTGCTAAGAAGAAACGCCGCAAGAAACTCAACAGTCAGTCGTTTTTTAAAATAGGTACTACTTATGATATTATACAATTATAAAGCTTAACCTAGCATGATATAAAACAATGAATTTCACATAAAATAAAAATAAAAACAAAAAACATTCAAGCGTAGCTTGTGCAAGAAAATGTGTCAAAACTAAGAATTTTCATAGAATTTTCATAAGTAGTAGTAATAAAAAAAATATTTATATAAAATATGTATATATATTAAAAAATATATATATACTTTCCTATGACAGTGCAAGACAACCACCACAGTTTCGATACATTCTCCTACAGAAACCGTGTCCCCTAGACAATATACAATATTTACATATTTTTATGCCTATTTTATTAGTCAGTTATTTAGGTGTTTAGTTAAGTTTAGGCCAAGCATTTTTATCTGTTAGATAGTCCTCGACCCTATAGTAAGCCTTAGACATCAACGACTTTTTCAAGTAACTTTTAAGTACTGGAAATGGTAACTTTAAAACTGAGTCAGGTAATTTATTATAGAAAAGAATGCATTGACCTACAAATGATTTATAAACCTTACGGACACGAAATTTTTTAATAGCAATTAAAATTAAAGTTAAAATTATATATAGGAAAAGCCATAACCTAAAACCCTATAACATTCAAAGGCATGTTACAAATGAGTCAGAAATATTTTAGGACATACTTTCATACTATCAATTATTTTAATTCATACGGTTTTTCTACCAAACGTAAAATTACAACTTTTTTATATAACGAAAATATTAAACACTATAATTAAAAGAAAAAATAATAATTATTTTTTGACAAATACACTGCAACTCAACATACCTCTTGCTTTTAATATTCTTATATCTACAATTATGGAAATCATTAAAAGGCAACACTTAGTGGTAACGGAGGCGGTTACGGGGGGCAGAGCCTCCTGCCTAACCAAAATACCCGTACTATAGACGATAAATCTAGATCAATAGGTTAGGTTAGGTTAGTATTGCGTCAAGGCCGAAGGCCTTAACTATCCAGAAATAGGATCCATCGACCCCGTCACATCATACATGTCTATATTTTGTTTGAACATTGAGACAATAGTAGGTATTTGGACATGGACTTTGTACGAATGTTTTTTATTGGTAGGGTCAGGGAGGGAACAGTAGCTCGGTGGGAACAGTGGCTCGAATGTGCTGTACTCGAAAGGGAAAGATCTATATTCCTGTCTTCTACATCAATCGGAAGCATTGGGTACCCGATCATGCACGAACTAGTCAGAGACCCACTCCGGCGCCATGCGTACGAGTTGCGATGCGTTTTTGTTTTAACCCCTGACAAAACTAAATTTTCAGGTAAGTTTCACTTAATTTTTTTCTTAACTCGTACGACATTTTTGATTAACTATGTTTTGCACTAAGAGTGTGTCTAATTGACTTAGTATTGGCTGATAATTCAAGGCCCTCAGTTTTGGTGTTTGCTTCTAGTTTGATCTAAAATCCAAAATGGCGACAGGGACAACAGTAGTTCGTTTCGGGAAAGTACACAGTCGCTCTCGAACCACTGTGTACCTACATGCAACTCTTTACATTACAGTATTATTAAAAATGTATTAGTAGGTAAATGAGTTCTATGGCAAATAATAGGTGAAGGTCATACTATACTATGGTTTATTGGCTTAACTTTAATTTGATTTATGATTTTAATGCAGCATTCTAAATTTTACTGTATTTATAATTTAATTTTAACATTTTAAAATTGGATGTTATTTTTTGGTCATTTATTTAAAGTGCGGAATTTAGTAGTAGAAAGTGCAGTAGATACCTAAGCGATTGAAATAAAAAAAAACACATTTTTTTATTACTGAGTTAATTTAATTCACAAGAAGATTGATGTTCTTTTTATTTTTTGCCTTTTTTGCCTTTAGAGGGACGGTTGTAGATGTGCTAAAATGTGATTTAATTTTGTGACAAGGGTTGGGTATTTCTGTAATAGTAAGTACCTAAGTGATTTAAACCAAAAATGACAATTGATAATTACTGAGTTTATTTAAGTTAAAAGAATATTGATGTCTTTTTATTTTTGCCTTAAGAGGTATGGCCTCTACAAGGCGCTAAAATGTGATTTAATTTTTATGAAAATTATTTCTAAGTAGGTAGTAAATACCTAGACATTACAACTTTAATAAAAAAATAACAACCCTTATCAATTTTTAATTTTTCCTAAAGCTGTCAGAACCTATTTGGTCATTGAATATCAAAACGTAGCCATTGTGTACTGTAAGAACCACTGTATACTAGGGAGTGTACACAAAGGTTCGAGCCACTGTGCACTGTTAGAACCACCGTGTACTTGGGGGTGCTAGTGACTGTGTACAGGTCGTAGTACACAGTCGCTCGATTCCCATTTTTTTAAAAAGACTAGTTATCTCTTTTTTGGTAAAAGTAATAAGAAATCTATTTGCTACATATGAAACTTCAATAATGCACTGTGCTTTGTGCTTGCAATAACTATTTCAGGGATTTATATCTTTCATGCAATAGCCTGTTGAAAAAATCCTAGCCACTGTTCCCTCCTTGACCCTAAATAGCTGTCATTACGACACATTGTATTTGTTGTACTGTTATGACCTAGGTACAACTTTTGACTTGATATTTAATTTTCGTGTTATGTACGGTATTCTGGTTAGGGGAAAAGCTGCTGACATACAGACTATATTCGTGTTACAATAAATAGCCATTCGTTCTATATATAACCTTAACTCCCGTGATTCCTTAAGATTACTATTTATAGAAATTATTATTTTGACAGTAGCATCACAATTTATTTATGAGAATATTATTTATGTCATTAGTAATCAAGACTCTTTTATTAAGAATTGTGATATATATAATTTGAATACAAGGATTAAAAATGAAATTGGTATTAAAAAATTCGTGTCCGTTAGTTTTATTAATCATTTGTAGCTCAATGCAACCATATCTATAATAAATTACCTGACATAGTTAACTTACTCGACAAAGTTGCTGATGTCTAAAGCTTACTATAGGGTCAAGGATTATCTAACAGATAAAAATGCTTGGCCTGAACTAAAACCCTAAATAACTTAATAATAATTGTAGTCATATTTTTTTATATAATGTATATTGCATATTGTCTAGTGGACAGGGTTTCTGTAGGACAATGTATCATAATTTCCTGACACATTTTCCTGCTCAACTATGCATGAATTTGTTTCATATAATGCTAGGTTAAGTTTTGTAATTGTATAATATCATAAGCTATATTTAAAAAACGACTGTTGTTGTTGTTTCTTGCGGCGTTTCTACTCAGCAGTGGTCTCTTGCGTAGCGCTGGTAGTTAATTGACGTGTAAAAGTGCCCGTGCGGCCTACTTACTGTATAAACATCTTATACCTTTTTTTTTAAACAGTTTTACCATTTTTGGGCATACAAAAAGCCCCTCTGGAAAACAGGCATAATTTAATGTATGTATGCTTGGGCATACAATATTTAAATCTTAACCTAAATATATAAATACAAGTTTAAATTACATTATATTATAATTATAAATGTAAAAATCATTTAAATCACAGATGACCTTATCCACCATAAAGTTTTTCAAGGATCTTTCAATTGAACATCATAAAATAATAATGTCTAACTTTACAGCATTCAACAACAAATAATTAACATTTGAAACGTGAGGTCCTTTGCTGCTGGTAGTCACCACTGGGTCTGTTGGGATTGGTCAGGTGATCTCCCTGCCTCATGCCTCCATTGTACTTTCTAATCACCACCAACAAGCTTCTGTTCAAGCTCTCCACACCGGAAATGCTCTTGAAAAGCTCCTCTGTAGTCTTCACTCGAACACCTCTTTCTTTAAAAAACTGAAATCACATTTAAAGGATTTAATATATGTATTATGTCCACGCTAATATCAAGACATGAAAAACTTGTCTCATGATTGGTTCCAAAGTTTTCTTTGCAAATTGTTATTATAGGTTTAGTTAGACAAATCCTTACTAATATTAAAAATGCGAATGTTTGTATGTGGGTCGTTTTCAAAAAAAATGTACATAGTTAAGGACTTTAATTAAAACAAAACTTAATTGATTCCTTTGTGTGACGAAAGTTACCCATATAGTTTGTATGACTAACTTTCGTTACACAAAGGAAGCGATCGTGATTTTGTTTTCAATAAGCCTTTAATTATGTACAATTTTTTTGATAACGGCCCATGTATGGATGGATGTTTGTTACTCTTCACGCTGCAATGGCTGGACGGATTTGGATGAAATTAGTAATGGAGACGGCTTATACCCAGGATTAACACATAGGCTACATTTCATCCTGGAAAATTTAAAAGTTCCCGTGGGAATAACAATATTCGAAATCTACGCGGATGATGTCACGGGCATAAGCTAGTCAAATATAAATGGATGATCTTGATGAATATGTTGGCTAATTTTACTCACTTTAGTAACAAAGCAGCAATCTCTCATTAACTTAATTAATGCTTTAGGGTGGTCCCTACGTACATAATGAGACCAAGCTAAGAATTGGGGTGTTCTCAAGTATCGGACATTTTTGGTGGAGAGCTTTCCATGAACAATTTCGTATTTATTGTACCACAGGTCTATAAAGTTGATAATTGTATTATAAAACTGCTCAGAGAGTTCAAACGGAAGACTGGTGATAGACGGCGCAGTTTCTTGAGCATCCCCAATAAAACCCATAACAATGACATTCCTAAACTTGTGCACTACTGTTGGTAGATAATTATATTGAACACGGCTTAACAATTGCAAAAGATCAAATTCTCCTTGTGCTCTTTTAATTATTATTTCGTTTTTGATTACATCTCTTCCAAGTTTATACACTTTGATAGCATGTCCGCTTGTGAAATATGCCTGACGAGGAAAAAAATGACAATCTGCAAACACAACCACTGACTTCTTCCCTGTACCAGCAATATTGTGATATGGCCCCGTAAGATTTTTATCAAGAAGCATTTCTAATATATTTGTTGTAGATTTATCGAAATGATAGGATGATGGATGTCTTATGATAGTCTTGGTATATTCAATGATTTTAAGCTGTCGCTGTCTTAGTGTCCTCGTTGGTGAAGGAGCATTTTTAGATTTCAAACTACTAGCTTTCTTTGACAGCGGTACATTTACTTTCCAAAACTGCTCCTCCTTCAATAGCTCATCATCCAGATCTGGCAATATTCCTGAACACTGATTAGTTCTCTCTTCATTACTGTCAGTATCTGCAGTCTGGATCTCTTCAATTTCAGTGCTATTGATTCTGTTGACCTCATATTGTGCTACAACCGCCATCCTTGTATCAATATTTTCAATTTCCCTTCCATCTTGTATTTCTTGCCTCGTATTTTCCACCCATACAAAATCTTCATGTATCTGTAGACCTCTGACTACTCTTGACAACTCCTCACACTCGTCTTTTGATACCATCACTAGAGATTTATTTAATTCAGTCATTTACACTTCACTTTTTCTCAAAGCTTAATTACTTATTTAGCTTACTTAGTATCACAGAAGTTGACAAGCCGTACAGAATTACCTTATAATATAAATTTTGGTGAAATCATCAAGTACTGATTATCACAGATTGTTAAGCTGATACACAGATTATTAAGGTATGTCTAATGAGCTGATAGTGATTATTTCACAATATTTATTAATAATAATGTAATCGAATATATATATTTTTTTTTTTTTTTGAACCAGTCTTATTCCCTACACAATATTACCATCTTCTAATAAAGACATATCTGTATCCTGACACTTTACATTTTAAACCTACTGACTAAGAGGATAGGGTTGATAATTCTATGAACATTCAATGTAGTTCTAACTTTTTTGTATGTAATCGGCTTGCGGTTACGGACACAAAGAAAGATAATAGTATTGTACACAAACAATGGCCTTTGTGTAGGAGATCGGCTCGCTAGAAATAATAAAGACTATACCCAGACATCTTTAGACATACCAGACATACCTTAATAATCTGTGGACATACTTTAATAATCTGTGATTCGTAGTATTCGATTACGTTTCGTTTTAAATAAGCTAATGGCCTAGTAGCCAAAGCTTAAATAAAAATAAAAAATAAATTCGATTACGTTATTATTAATAAATATTGTGAAATAATCAGTACTTGATGATTTCACCAAAATTTATATTATAAGGTAATTCTGTACGGCTTGTCAACTTCTGTGATACTAAGTAAGCTAAATAAGTAATTAAGCTTTGAGAAAAAGTGAAGTGTAAATGACTGAATTAAATAAATCTCTAGTGATGGTATCAAAAGACGAGTGTGAGGAGTTGTCAAGAGTAGTCAGAGGTCTACAGATACATGAAGATTTTTGATGGGTGGAAAATACGAGGCAAGAAAAACAAGATGGAAGGGAAATTGAAAATATTGATACAAGGATGGCAGTTGTAGCACAATATGAGGTCAACAGAATCAATAGCACTGAAATTGAAGAGATCCAGACTGCAGATACTGACAGTAATGAAGAGAGAACTAATCAGTGTTCAGGAATATTGCCAGATCTGGATGATGAGCTATTGAAGGAGGAGCAGTTTTGGAAAGTAAATGTACCGCTGTCAAAGAAAGCTAGTAGTTTGAAATCTAAAAATGCTCCTTCACCAACGAGGACACTAAGACAGCGACAGCTTAAAATCATTGAATATACCAAGACTATCATAAGACATCCATCATCCTATCATTTCGATAAATCTACAACAAATATATTAGAAATGCTTCTTGATAAAAATCTTACGGGGCCATATCACAATATTGCTGGTACAGGGAAGAAGTCAGTGGTTGTGTTTGCAGATTGTCATTTTTTTCCTCGTCAGGCATATTTCACAAGCGGACATGCTATCAAAGTGTATAAACTTGGAAGAGATGTAATCAAAAACGAAATAATAATTAAAAGAGCACAAGGAGAATTTGATCTTTTGCAATTGTTAAGCCGTGTTCAATATAATTATCTACCAACAGTAGTGCACAAGTTTAGGAATGTCATTGTTATGGGTTTTATTGGGGATGCTCAAGAAACTGCGCCGTCTATCACCAGTCTTCCGTTTGAACTCTCTGAGCAGTTTTATAATACAATTATCAACTTTATAGACCTGTGGTACAATAAATACGAAATTGTTCATGGAAAGCTCTCCACCAAAAATGTCCGATACTTGAGAACACCCCAATTCTTAGCTTGGTCTCATTATGTACGTAGGGACCACCCTAAAGCATTAATTAAGTTAATGAGAGATTGCTGCTTTGTTACTAAAGTGAGTAAAATTAGCCAACATATTCATCAAGATCATCCATTTATATTTGACTAGCTTATGCCCGTGACATCATCCGCATAGATTTCGAATATTGTTATTCCCACGGGAACTTTTAAATTTTCCAGGATGAAATGTAGCCTATGTGTTAATCCTGGGTATAAGCCGTCTCCATTACTAATTTCATCCAAATCCGTCTAGCCATTGCAGCGTGAAGAGTAACAAACATCCATCCATACATACAAACATTCGCATTTTTAATATTAGTAAGGATTTGTCTAACTAAACCTATAATAACAATTTGCAAAGAAAACTTTGGAACAAATCATGAGACAGGTTTTTCATGTCTTGATATTAGCGTGGACATAATACATATATTAAATCCTTTAAATGTGATTTCAGTTTTTTAAAGAAAGAGGTGTTCGAGTGAAGACTACAGAGGAGCTTTTCAAGAGCATTTCCGGTGTGGAGAGCTTGAACAGAAGCTTGTTGGTGGTGATTAGAAAGTACAATGGAGGCATGAGGCAGGGAGATCACCTGACCAATCCCAACAGACCCAGTGGTGACTACCAGCAGCAAAGGACCTCACGTTTCAAATGTTAATTATTTGTTGTTGAATGCTGTAAAGTTAGACATTATTATTTTATGATGTTCAATTGAAAGATCCTTGAAAAACTTTATGGTGGATAAGGTCATCTGTGATTTAAATGATTTTTACATTTACAATTATAATATAATGTAATTTAAACTTGTATTTATATATTTAGGTTAAGATTTAAATATTGTATGCCCAAACATACATACATTAAATTATGCCTGTTTTCCAGAGGGGCTTTTTGTATGCCCAAAAATGGTAAAACTGTTTTAAAAAAAAGGTATAAGATGTTTATACAGTAAGTAGGCCGCATGGGCACTTATACACGTCAATTAAATAACCAGCGCTACGCAAGAGACCACTGCTGAGTAGAAACGCCGCAAGAAACAACAACAACAGTCGTTTTTTAAATATAGCTTATGATATTATACAATTACAAAACTTAACCTAGCATTATATGAAACAAATTCATGCATAGTTGAGCAGGAAAATGTGTCAGGAAATTATGATACATTGTCCTACAGAAACCCTGTCCACTAGACAATATGCAATATACATATATAAAAAAAAATGACTACAATTATTATTAAGTTATTTAGGGTTTTAGTTCAGGCCAAGCATTTTTATCTGTTAGATAATCCTTGACCCTATAGTAAGCTTTAGACATCAGCAACTTTGTCGAGTAAGTTAACTATGTCAGGTAATTTATTATAGATATGGCTGATTCTCAAAAAATTGGCACTTTAACCTGTGTCAATCTCCGGCAAAAAAAAATGTATAATTTGCGTTTACTTGCTTGACTGATATTTTATTAGTATTTAAATAGATCGTCTTAAAACATGTCTTTTATATTTAATCAGATAAAACAATTGACGACTTCAAAAAAAAACTTTGTAAGATCATTTTCTCATTAACTTACTTTTCCAAACACAAGAATATTTAAAAAAACACAGTTAATTTTTAATTTATTAAGTTTGTTGTAACAAACTTATTGCCAATCGAATTTTAATATACATTCATTTAATATTTGCGTAGATTTAATTTAAATAAGCGGTTTAGACCCTTTGCTAAACTGTTTCAAGTTTTGTAAAAAAAAAAGTCACATTCACCTGGAGTATAATTATTCTTTGCCAATTCATAATCTTTGATCACTCCATAACCGCTCCCTACCTTATCCGGGGCCCCTCAGTCTCGAGCGTGCGGCCGATGAGGTAAGCAGTGCCTAGCATTCAGTGTTGACGAAATATATTTTTTTGAACATTCACTACCGGATTTTGTAACAGGTGAGTCTAAATATTCTGTATCTTAAAAAAATACTTTAATGTGTAAATAGTTCAGTATGCATGCTTTATGTGTTGGGATTTGATGTTGCATTGAACTGGAACTAACTGGATTTGACTGGATTCTAACGGTTTTTGTTTTATGACGCAATAACGGTCATTTTCTAATTATCCTGTGTCTAATTAACCTGCCGGTTGGTCCCAGGTGAATTAGATGAAAATCAGGTGAATTAGATGGGGTGGCAGGTTAAATTGCGTCATTATCGATCGTTCAGGTGAATTAGATTTAGTTTTCTTATTTCTTACTTTATCTTTTTTTTAATTGTTATGCTCTATTTGCGTTTAATTTTCGCTTTAAGGTACTATAAAGCATGGGTAAACCAAAGACCGCGCTTTTAGTGCGGAGGAAAAAAAAGCACTCAAGAGAGAAAATGAGAGGAAAAGATATGCACGCATTAATCAATGAAAACTGCAAACAGCACCGGAATTAACTTATTCGAAGATCCAGAATACGACATTTGTAAAGATAGTTGCAGTATGTCAAATAATTTATCAGTCGCGATTTTAAAGAGAGCTCAAGCTTTTTCCGTATTAAACAAGGAAGACCTGCCCGCGGGCAGGTCTTCCTTGATGAAATTGATTGCCAGCACCATATTTCCAGAATTTAACAACTCTGATGATTTCAATAATAAAGATCTTTCCGAAAAGATTGATGCAGATGTGTTCAGTGTCGATATTACAGATCAAGATGCACTCATTTCAATTGACAACTCTACCGCAGTCAACCTGGTAGACGCTCAAGTGCAGAACGGATATACACCTATAAATACCAAAATACTGCCAGAGCATAATGAAATTTCAAATAAATTTCCCTACAAATGCGACATGTGGGTTCTGGCTAAATACGAGACAAAAAAAAAGTGAGACATTACGTCGGCCAAATTATAAGCATTGATGAAAATTATATCTTAGAAATAAATTTCATACGTAAAAGTAAGAGATCATCAAACAATCTGTTTACCTGGCCTCAAGCAACGGATAAAGATTTCATTGCTTCATCAGCTGTTGTGAAGATATTAAATGATCCCGTAGTTAATAGAAGGGGTCAATAGGTACATATTTGAAGATTTGACTGAATATTCCATAGAGTAAGAATATTATTTTTAACGAACCAGGTTTTCGTAAATTGTTTGGGGGACAATTTGTTTAAATATGGTTATAATTATTAATCATTAGAATTATCAAATTGTTTTCGATGGGTTTGATTCTATTTTTACTTTTATTTACATACCTATTGTATCTGGTTTCGCAAACCATGAATAAATCAGCAAAAAAGTAAGTTAAATTTCCATTGTTTTAAGTAATAATTGATGAAGGGCAAAGTATTTTTTAAGCAAAACTGTTATCCTATTGTTTAACTTTATTATCATTAGTGTTCTGTGTGTTCAAAATATTGCTATTGTCGATCTCAATTAGAAGTCTGTACCGTGTTATGTTATCCTATGTGAAATCATTTGCTAAAGTAACTCATGTTATATTTTTAGTCAATTTTACTAAATCAGCCAAAAAAAGTGGCTTAGGTTAGATTTCGATTATTTTCAGTAATTGTTAAAGTGGAAAGTATTTTTAAGCAAAACTGTTATCCTATTGTTTAACTTTATTATCATTACTGTTATGTGTGTTCAAAATATTGCTATTGTTGATCTCAATTAGAAGTCTGTACTGTGTTATGTTATTTTGTCGTATAGTTTTTTTGTCGATGTTGCTAAATCAGCCAAAAAATGGCTTAGGTTATAGTTCAATTATTTTCTTTAATTTAATTCTTAAAATGCAAAGTATTTTTTAAGCAAAAATCAAACCTATTCTTTAACTTTATTATCATTATCATTAGTGTTCTATGTGTTCAAAATCTCTTTATTCTTGATCTTAATTAAAAGTATGTACGTAGCTTGATTCTATGTGGAATCATTTGCAAAAGTAATTAATTTTTAGTCATTCTTACTTGAGATTATATAGGCTCAATTATACATAATGTGACAATGACATAACAAATAGTACAAAAGTGTTTTTGATTGGGAATAAGAAAATAAAAAGTTGATTGTGAGAGAGAAGACCAAATAGCGTTTAGAATTCACATAATGAGGGTTTAATACAAATATAAATTTAAGAAATGAGCAATCTGTTTATTATTTTCTCATTAATCCTATTCAAGTATATCATTAACCCATTGCAATTTCTCATTATCCTGGTAGTAAAGTCTAATTAACCTGTCCATACAAATTTAAATTGGCTATATATTCTATAATATTAGCAATTTCTTGTTCCCTCCCATTGATTCGTATTTTTTTTTGCTCAAATAATCATAAATATTGCCCAAAAAAAATAAAAAAAATAAAAAACCTAAAATCATCAAAAGTGCCAATTTTTTGAGAATCAGCCATATAGTTGCATTGAGCTACAAATGATTAATAAAACTAACGGACACGAATTTTTTAATACCAATTTCATTTTTATTTCTTGTATTCAAATTATGTATATCACAATTCTTAATAAAAGAGTCTTGATTACTAATGACATACTAAATAATATTCTCATAAATAAATTGTGATGCTACTGTCAAAATAATAATTTCTATAAATAGTAATCTTAAGGAATCACGGGAGTTAAGGTTATATAGAACGAATGGCTATTTATTGTAACACGAATATAGTCTGTATGTCAGCAGCTTTTCCCCTAACCAGAATACCGTACATAACACGAAAATGAACTATAATGAACTAAGCGAGCTGTCTCAATATTGGTAAGTTGCCTGATTTTCCTAACAGCATAAGCTGCCGAACTGCCGAACGCTCGTTCCGCGTGAGGATAGGTGACGGCCAAAGTCAAAGTCAAAGTCAAAGTTCTTTATTCTTCAATTTAGGCATAATATAATGCACCTATGAATGTCAAAAAGCATTACCACCGGTTCGAAAAATAAAACCTTTGCCCCGAGAAGAACCGGCGTAAGAAACTCGGCAAGGTATATTTTTTTCAAGACAAAGGTTTACATCATTACATAATAATTATAGATAGTTTACAATATCACGGTATTTTTGTACAGTAGGTGCACCTTTTTTAAGCGTACCTAGGTAAATTTATGCGTAGATTACTCGTGCAGGACGGACGACTCACCGCCAAACATCCCTATCCATGATATAATCGTTTACTTTATAATATGCTCGGGAAATTAGTTTTTGTTTTACGACAGATTTAAATTTAGAGTCTGTAAGTTCAGTAATACTTTTTGGAATTTTATTGTAGTATTTTATACAATTTCCTAAGAATGATTTTGAAGTTTTGGCCAGTCTATAAAATGTGGTTTTGAGCTTTCCTGTGCTCCTGGTTGCTTTTGGCTTATCAATGTTCGTTAGGAAATTGTGTAGATTCTTCCTAACAAAGATGATTATTTCAAATACATATAGCGACGGCAATGTTAGAATATCTATTTCCTTGAAGAATTCCCTCAATGACACACGCGACCCCAAGTTATAAATAGCTCTAATAGCCCTTTTTTGCAAAATAAACACTGTACCGCACAGCACAGTACAGTATAATTACGTACGGTCTTATTTTGTGGGGATCGGCCGATCCCCACAAAATAAGACCGTACGTAATTATACTGTTAAAGTAAGCGAAGTCCAACCGTGCCGTCGCTACATTGGTAAGCTGCCTTATTCTCCTGACTGCAAAAGCAGCGGAGCTCAACCTACTTGCTAACGCAGTTATGTGGGAACCCCACTGCAATTTAGAGTCTAATGTAATACCTAGAAAAACAGTTGTTTTTACAAAGTCTATGGTTTCACCATTAAGTTTAATATTCGAGGCTAAGTTTATATTTGATGAATTTGCTGATGAGAATTTCATACATTTAGTTTTATTTGGATTTAACATTAAGTTATTGGCAGCAAACCAGTCAAATATCATGGAGAGGGTATTGTTTGGTTCAATTAGTTCAGTATCTTTCCTATTTACCTTGAATAGTAGAGAAGTTTCATCAGCGAACATTACAATACCTGACCTTCTGCTTACCATATACGGCAGATCATTTACATAAACAAGGAACAGGAATGGGCCCAAAATAGAACCTTGAGGTACGCCCATATCTATCTCTATCTCTGACGAAACGGCTCCATTTATCGCTACCTTTTGATTTCTCTATGTTAAATATGACTTAATGAGATCTAATGCATTTCCTCTAATGCCATAAAAACCAAGTTTACAAATTAAAGCCGGCGCGAGCGACGACACGCCGGTGCGCTGCGGAGTCCTCCAGGGCTCCGTGTGTGGACCTGTATGCTACCTTATGCATGTTAACAGTTCATGCGGAGTACTGCGTAACTGCTCTTCGTACATGTTTGCTGACGACCTATGCACCCTACGCGCCGGTACCTGCTTTACCGAAACGTGTCGCCTGGTTCAAGAAGATGTGGACGCAGTTGTAAAATGGTCTCATGATAATGGCTTAATCTTAAATGTAGATAAAACTAAACTTATAATTATACAATCTCCATACATGCACAGAACAGAAACACCTCCATTATTGTATACCCATGGCTTTACTTGTTTCCATAAAAACCTTCAAAATTGTGAATGTAAACTTATCCAAATAGTAGACTGTGTAACATATCTTGGTGTAAAAGTCGATGCCACATTCTCCTGGTATCAACATATAAGCTACATTAGTAACAAATTAAGAACCCTTCTTGGTAAATTTTACCACTTAATTTATAAGGTCCCTAGCAATATATTAAAATGTCTGTATTATGCGATAGTGTTGGGCTATGCGCTGGACTGCTATGGACTCACATTTAAATCTTACGTAGACAAACTAGAGGCATTACAATTACGATTCCTAAAATTAATGGTTAGTAAAAAAACAAAAGCTAATTGTAAAGGAGATTATACTAAATTATTTAAAATCTGTCAAATGTTACCAGTAAGCTTAAAACATAAATACCTTCTTGCAGTTAACAACCATGGCACTCTAGCGCATGTCCCTACACCCATTGAGCATACTCATGCTACTAGGTCGGTGTCCGCGGGTAAGTTTGAGGTTCTCCGTGTCTCCAACTATTTTGGAGACAGAACGTTAAAAAAAAGACTGCCTTACCTCCTAAATAGCCTACCCGCGTGCATCCGTCATGAACCAAATATATTTAAGTTTAAGAAAGAGCTCAAAAAATATTTACTACAGATACTTGAATGACAACTGCTTTCATAAGCTATTGTCACTCAGGTGTGTATCATATTTATATTATAACCATTTGTACCTATAGTCACTTACCTTATTTATTACTTACTTAGCTAAATAGAGACTCCTGCCTGCAGACAAACTGTAAAAACAGTTTTTCGGGAATATTGTTATATATTTACTTTTGTACCGTGCCTAATAATATAATAATAAAAATAATAACATCCCCCCCCTTAATTTACCTGCTAGTACTGCTATATGGGGACTCCATTGCAAGTTTTTGTCTCTAGTTATCCAAACACTGCCGTACTGTAACGTGAGGACTTCAGATAGTTATCAGTTATCAGTAGGCATAGGGACTGGTCTTGATAGATGTAGTCATTCTAAGAAGTGGGCAATATGAAAGTAGTCATTTTGGGAAATGGTCAATTTGGGAATTGGTCTGTATTTAAATATTCGATTTTGAACATAAAATAAGGCTAATAGCGTCGAAAATGTTTTTATTTTTCCAAGCCCAATGAAACTAATAAACCATGGACATACATCATTCATTGAATGAACCGTTTATGAGGTATAAAACAGTTCTAAATTTGAATTTGACGTGTGACGCGCCATTTTGCGACAGACGACGGGTGCAAGTGTGCGACCCCGTCTTACAAGGGTTAAGTATGTTAACTTTTATTTTTATCAGAAACAGTATGCGAAAGTCAGCATCATTCTGTGCATCTTCAGCCCTCAGACAATAATGGATGGACCATATGTTTGGCCTCACAGAAATAAAGAAATCAATACAAGGTGGCACTTTTATTTGTATAACACACAATATTATATGTATAGCATACATTGTACAGAAGTGTATGTACATATTCAATTTCTAATCAACGTTATTACCACCATTATGTAAGAAACTGATGCTTGATAAGCAACTGCAACTCAACTGTACCTTAGAGGAACACAGCATGGGGACTTTAAGAGTTAAGACTTTTTCTCCTTGTCGATACTACTACTCATGTCTTCCTTTGGCGTAATGACCTTAATGACATTACCAAAGTCAGCTTCCTTATCAATTACAGGACCAGGTTTTAGGGGTAAAGTAACCTCATTACCGAAGTTGGACACAGAATCAACAGCCTTCACCTTCTGTGATTGCAGCCACATCTCTTCAAACTCATCATCAGAGTCATTTTCGGACTCGCTCTTCACTTGTCTAACCTCGCTAGTCTTCTGCCAGCAGTATTCAAATGGATAACTCACATTCCTGTTGTCATCTGGAGCTATCTCAAACCGAGAGGAGAGGGAGTTGAATGTTGTGTGAACTCCCTCCAGCAGGTTGACGTCTACCTCCTCATAGCCTGTGATTGACTTAAACAGCTCTTCAGCAGTCTTCACATCAGGAACACCTTTTTTCTCAAAGAACTGAAAGAATAAAACAATAATGGATTAGCACAAGCTGCCCATGACCATACTTTGTAAATCAAGGAAGGACATTATGACTTCTACTAAAGTTACTACTAGATGGTTTGCAATAGGGAAAGCAGGTATGTCAGGTATGTATCGTAATATATAAAGTTCAAAATACATAAAGGGTCATACATAATATACAGGGTGTCAGGTTTCCTGTGGTCCATATGAAAAATTTAAATAGTTAATCTTGAGGGCTACCAAAAGCACACCCATGTATGTTCAGTGATTTTTAGTATTTACAGAGATATTAATAATTTTAATCAGAATTATTGTAATTTTTCATATGAAAAACCCTTAACCTCATATTACTTCCAACATTTTTCAGTCATTTCTTACATTGTTAGAATTATTATGAACTTAATGTTTTTAAAGCATTTTTGTTTTGGCTCACTAGAAACCCAACACCTTGTATAATGGTTTTATCTCTGCATCCTTAAACTTTTCAGGATTTGTGTTATGACACTTATGACCCATTATGTATTTTGAACCTTATCTATTATGCAATATATCCCAGCAAAAGCACATCGTTTTGAGTTTATATGCAGTAGGATTAAAATGTAATTTAAAACAAAATTGCACCTCTATTTCACCATAAAGAGTTATGAGCTTATGGCCCATAAATAAGTTTACCAAAAATAATTGAATTTGATCATGATTCTTACATTGCTAACATTACGGCAATCTCTCAGTAGAAACTCTAAACCACAAGGATGATCAGGCTGCACGGACTGGGACACATCTATGAACCAGCACTTGTTCTCCCACCACAGGATATTATACTCCGACAGATCAGCGTGAATCATATGCCCCTCTTTGAACAATTTATGAACACTGTCCACTACTTCTCTGTACACACTCTCCCATTTCTCGGCACTCAGAATTGCATCCCTGAGTTTTGGCGCAGGTTTATTGTCCCTGCCGATGAAGGACATCACCAGGATATGTTTCTTCAAGCAGATCATATCAGGGCAGTTCATTCCAATCTTTTGCATTCTCATCATGTTATGCATCTCCTTTTCTGCCCACATGTGAACAATTTTCCGTGGGTTTTGCTTGGAAAAGCGATCTTTGAATCTGTAATCGGCCTTGATGTACTTGTCTCGAGTTTTAAACTCATTCAAAGTAGTTTTAAACACTTTGATTGCACACTCCTTAGGCAAAATCATGTCTGGGAATGATGGGTCACTGTTGGCATGAAGAACAACAGATTCTTTCCCAGTTGAGATTATACCATTGATTACCTCCAACATTCCGTTATTTATGAGTTTAAAAAGAATTAGACGGGTCGACTCATCTAGGCCCATCTCTGCTGTCGCCTGGCTCTCCTTCCTATCCAACATCTTGTGTCTGCGAGATTGATGGTGCCTTGTTTGCTCCTTCAAATGATTGAATACTGAATTCGGCAGTTTCATGTCGAAATCAGCACCGTCCCCAGTGCAGACTTCAGGAGGGAAGGCCATAATGCGACAGGCGTTCCTACGCCCATTAATAACGCTGTCGTGCTTTGTCACCATCTCACCATCTTTAATAATGTACCCTCTCTTAGGAAGACTCGCGTATTCCTTCTGGTTTGTCTCAAATCGGTCCCAGTCCTTCTTAGCGGCTACATCAACGTCCTCATCTTCGGATTCGGTATCATACACCAGATTTTCGGGAACAGTGCGGTAATTATCGAAAGATACAGACACTTTCGAATCTCCGTTACGCTTCTTCTCAACTCTTTTCAATTCATCGTCATGTTCTTTGTCGAACTGACATTGCAACACTTTTGCAATAATAGCATCGGAATCGCAGTATTCTGTCAAGTTTGAATTCTGTATATGTTGCAGGATCTCCGGCGGAATATCGTCGGACGTGGACGGGCTTATCTGTTGGTCAGATATTAACTCCGCAAACTTAATTTCTTCCTGTACTTGAAGACCTTTTGCATATTGCTCAGACATTATGTCCGACAAGTTTTCTTCGACTACAGGCGCTGCAACTTTCTTCCATGGATTCGACATTTTTTATAGCTTACAAATTAAAATATCACAGTCGGTTTACTAATAATTACTAAATATATTAGAAAATAAATAAGATTTCACAATATTTTATGCACGAGCACGACAAACGACAAATTTAGCACAGATTATTAAGGTATGAAATTTAGTATAGCACAGATGATATAGGGTAATTCCGGGGTAGTTGGCCATAGTTTTTCTTAAATACTGTTAAAAAAAAACCTTACATATTATTATAGAAATTTTAATTTGTAATTAAACTTTAAACAATTAACTTTGGAATTATAGAAATAAAAATAACATTTCGTAATGAGATCACATAAAAAAAATTTTTTTTTTTTAATTCCCGGTTGGCCATCTCTCCCGAGGTGTCCGGGTGTGATGACCATGGCATACGAGGTATGATGGCCATATCCTGAATTCTAATTGTAACATAGTTTTTGGTCTTATTTCCTATTTTTTAACAGCCTTTTTTTCTCTGCACCACATTTAGAGCACATGTCTTCAAATTCAGTGCAATTTTCGTGTACCCAAAACTGGCACACCGTGCATTGAAGCCAGTCCTCGAAGAGAAGAGTTTCATAATAATTTTCTCTACACCCGCGACAATTATCTCTTTCATTTAACTTCTTTATATACGCCCCTTGTTGTCATTATTCTTCTTTAATCTCCTTTCTAAGGTTTTTCTTGGAATGTTGTACTGGAGAGCTGCGGCACGCACAGAAGATTCATTATTTTGTACAGCAATTATAGCTGCTTTTAGTGATTCTTCACTCCAATTGCCTCTCACAGCTACTGCCTTTCGCTTGTATTTATTAGGCATCTAGAACAAATAGAAAAATAATGTTTTGTTTTTAATAAGATATAATTTCTGTATCCGGTATAAGATGGCCATATGGCCATCATATACCGACTTACACTGGCCATCTCTCCTTTTCATCCGGGAGAGATGGCCACCCCTTTAAAAAAAACAAGTCATAACACGATGCGAGTAATTTTGAGGTTAGGACAAACTGTTACTCGTATACTTTGCAACCAAATCAAAAATAACAATTATTTTACGAAACTAATATCATAACAACCTTAGACAAGAACCCTCTGAAAAATATTTACACTATACGAAACAAATAATACGGATTTTACTTACTTTTTGATTTGTTTTCGCCAAAAAATTGCACGCACGCCTGCACCCACGCCGGTCGCGAAGCGATTTAAACTATTACTAGTGCCATCTCGCCAACCGTTCAGGAATTATTTCGACGGGCCATCTCTCCCTTATGGCCATCTACCCCGGAATTACCCTAATATGAAACATGAAACAGATTATAAGGGTACCTACTACCTCCTACATGTGTAAAATCTGATGAGCGCCCTACATTCACGCGCGAACGCAATGCGCGAAAGCGCGAATGTGGAGGGCGTTCGCGGGTTCGCGCCTTGTTAACTACTTTGTGTCGGTATTTCGGCCCGCGTCAAAGGGCCGCGAACACAACAAGGCTTCACATTCACGCGCCACTTTTATAAAATATTATCCTAATACTACTAGTAATATTACAAAAAATATTCTAGTACGATGAATACTCGTCATCCACCATCTTGGTTTCCTCAATTCACGCGCAATATTTCGCGGGAATTCGCGGCGCGAATTGGGTGTGAGTGTTAGCGCGCATAAAGTAGTCAATCCGGACACTCGTCCTCGCATTTTTGTAAAAACAATTTCATAAAAACGGTAAAACCACAAACAGAAGAGTCAGGTAAGATAGTACAAACCGTGAAAAAAAACAAAAAATACTAAAATATGGTCAAGTGAGAGTTGAGCTCGCGATGATTCGATTCGAAATCTAATTCCAATTGGAATATAAATAATATCAAGTCAGATCGGCAATTGATCGTTTTATATTATATTTTTTGTTGAGGTGTACAATCTAAATATTGATATCGCAAATCGAATAAATAGGTTAAAACAATAATTTTGAGCGGTAGTTCTTAAAAATATCCCCTTGGAGCAATGGAATGCTATGCAATGGATGCATGCAGTAATGACGCCACTTTTTTTGTATGTGTATTGATTTTGATAAGATTTTAGAAATATGCTGAAATATGCTCCCGACCTATCAGCAACCGGTCTTCTAATAATCCAAGAAATATTTTGAAAACACCAATCCAGCTAGGAGACGGCTTAGATTTTTCTGTAAAACATTCGCCAACTGTCTCTTAATATGCTCATATCTTACCTTAGAGGCGAATTATAATATTCATTTATTATTTCTATATATATAAACATTTTAAGTATCAATGTTAAAAATCCAAAACGGGATAATCGCGTTCGATCATTACATTATACAGCATCGAGTCTGCTTGTGAACACGACCATTACAACACGATCAAAACGTCGTACGCGATAATATCTTGTTTTGGATAATTTGGATTTAGTCTACCTATAACAGTTCACGAGATACAGTACAGCCCGCTGAGAAACGGACGGACGTATAGCTGGGGTTAGTAATAGAAACCTTTGGGTACAGAACCCTGAAGAACTAAAATAAAACCAAAATTACTTTTTTGTTTTTTATTTATACCCTAAGAAGCTCATTTCGCCTTCTTACTGATTCTGGGGTTGGCCTGCTGGGCTTTGTACACCTTGACCAGCTTCTGTTCTTCAATGAGAAAGGCCCTGACGATGCGTTGCTTAACGCACTTGTGGCAGAGGACGCCTCCGTAGGCGCGCTTCACAGTTTTTTTGCGGTAGCAGAGCCGGGAGCGCTCGGCGGGGCGTGCCGGCTGGATACCGCGCAGCTTGCTTTTGCAGTTACCACATCTCGGGATCTTCTTGGGCTTCTTGACGTATTGGTAGACTAGGCGGCCACCAGGGGTTCGCACTCTGGAATTTGAAAAATTATAATGAGCTGGATTGTAGCTTTTACTATATTTAGTGTTACAATGCTGATAGAATTGATTACATTCGCTCATTCGCTACAAAGTTCAAGTAAATGCTTTAGTCTACTTGAGGGAGTTGGGATAATAATAATCGGTAATCTGTCAGGCCATCGGCGACATTGGGATTGCTAGCTGAATAATTGACAATATTAGGTGTGGTATCGTACTATTGAGTATATTCAAACATTCTAGTGTATGTGCTCATGTCTATCAGCACCATCAAGTTGTGTATTGAATCTATAACAAAATAATACAAGTGCATCTAATTGACGCAAGCAAGAACCTACAAATCGATTTTTCGTAAATAATATTAACTTTCAAAAGAGTAAAGTTGATGAATGGTATATGCAAATGTAGTGTAAGTAATGCTAATTTACTCTCCCTGCCTTCTTTAGGGGAGGGCTCCGATATTGTGGTTTGTCAATTTGCATTTAATATTTGAATAAGGGGACAACAGCGTTAGAGAATCAAGTCACATATTATTAGGTTTCTAGGTTTAGGTTTAAGTTTATGTTCACATGTGGCAGAATTAGACTTGAGACGTCAAGGTAGCTGGCTGTGACTGGAGAGACTTATGTCCAGCAGTTCTCTGATCTGCGCTGATGATGATGATGATTAGACCTAAGTAGAAAACATTCTTAAAAGATCCCCCAATGTCGAAAACACTGTCAAAGGCATCCTAAACAAGCAAGTTGGACTCTCTCTGGATAATACAAAGCTATATGTTAGAACGAGAAAGTTACTCGTCTCGCATTATAACAGATAGCTGCAACCATCTCGGCATGTCAGTTGACTGTTGATCTGTGGAGGCCTCAGTTTCTGTTCTTTATCAGCCTTCAAAGTGAATGCTTTCAGTGAAGTTTTAAAAATGGATAAAATTGGTCATGGTTATGTGACTAAATACTTTTATCTGAAACATCTCACTGCAACAAATATTAAAATTGAATTAGATTCAACACTAGGAGTGTCTGCTCCATCATTTACATTAGTAAAATATTGGGTGGCAGAGTCTAAACGATGGTGTACGAGCTGCCAAGATGTTCATCACAGTGGTCGACCAAATGAAGTGATCTCACCAGAAATGATCAAGAAAATCCACAAAATATAGAGTAGGCATCTTAAAAAGTGGTGTACATCGCATATTGACTGAAAATTCGGCCATAAAAAAGCTGTGCGCAAGATGGGTGCCGCGTTTTCTCACCATAGAACAAAAACGATGAGGATGTTTACGCTCAGTGTTCTGCTATGTTTAACAAAAAAGCTGATTTGTGACCATGGACGAAACATGGGTCCATTATTTCACACCCCGAGACCAAAGAACAGTCAAAACAATGGACTCAAAGGGGAGAACCAGCTCCAAAGAAGGCTAAGACGGTTCCATCTGCTGGAAAGGTCATGGCATCAGTTTTTAGGGATACGGGTGGAATAATTATTGTTGATTATCTTCAAAAAGGTAAAACAATCAATAGCGAGTATTATACGAACTTATAGCAGCGTTTGAGTGATGAAATAAATAAAAAAGTGGCTGCATTTGGCAAAGAAGTAAGTGTTGATTCATCAAGACAATGCGCCCATTCACACAAGCGTTATTACGATGGCCACAATCAATGAGTTAAAGTTTGAATTCCTTCCTCATGCACCTTATTCGCCAGAATTGGGAAACTTAAACAAATGACTCGGAGGGTAAAAGCTGTTCGTACAAAGATAATGTAAAGTCGGCAGTTGATGGCTATTTTGAGGACCTCGACAGTTCTCACTACTTTTGAACAACGCTAGCAAAAGTGTATTGAGATAAAGGAGACTATGAAGAAAAAAAATGTGTTTTTTGGTTAGGTCGGAAGTTTTTTGGGAGCACCCTCGTAACTTTTAGGAATGTCCACAAAATATTAACATAGAAACCTACGTGGTATGTGTGTGAAAGGACAATCTTACACAAGGTTACAAGTCTCTACCCTTGTACTATGGAACAAGCCTAAAGACATCTGATAAACTCATACATAAATACCAAGAAAACATCAAAGAATCAGAAACCCATACTTTCACTTGTCAGACAAAGATTTTCCTATACCCAAGAGATCAGACTATTGAGTTTAGACAGATAAATTAATTGAGAAACTAAAGACAGGAATAGACAATCAGACGAATGTGAGACGGTGAAACAAAAAACCATGAATAGTGTATAGGGCACTTTTAGGTATGGGACACATAGCAGAAAAACCAAAATAGTTTTGATGTCTTATGTTCCAACAGAAATAAAAGTATCAACTGTTATTTGTTTTTAACACTGAGGTTAGCCACCAGGTACAAAGAGGTTAAATGCAACAGTAGGAATATCATATTCACGAAGTTCGTAGTATTAAAATGATTTAGCAAACTAAACTAACTCAAAAACTAAAGCCAGACTCCTAAAAATAAATATGATGATAGTTTGGAAGAACAACAATACACATTCTATGAAAAGCCAACATATATTTAGGTAGTGAAATAATGCATCGAGTTATCCTTGAACGTCAATATTAAAGAATTTAAATATAAATTGATATCAGATTCATTCTATCGTACACATGTCGACCAAGTTATTCTGAGCAAGAATATAGTTGACATTTGAGGTTAGTTCGATGTAAACTTACCGAGATTTTACATGTAAATCTAAAGGAGAACTTAAGATTACGTTCCCTTGTATGGATTAGAGGGACAATTTCACCAGAAATCATGTATAATACACTCACATTCTCCTCTGGTTTGACTTGGTATTGTACGACAGACGTCGTCTGAACGTAAGCCGCTGTACCATTTTGAAGCTGAAATATTAAATAAATTATAAATTACACATACACAGAACTTTAGTGCACCATTTACTTTAACAATTATGTGGACAATATCAAGGGATTCATTCAGATTTTTCAAAATCTCTTAAAAACGCACAAATGTCCAACCTTTTTGACAGCTCTTAACAAGAAAAGAAATATTGAGTTTCGGCTGGCAATACCATCGGTTGGTTAGTTGTCTTTGTACATAATTTGAAATAATTTATATTAAATGTGTTGTCATTTATTGTAAAAGTCATACATTTTCAAGGTGATTAAAAATGGTAAATTATGAATATTATGATAGAATTATAATAAACATATTTATGTTTTGTAATGAAATACTCTTAAGTGCATCGGAGCCGAGATATTTAAATACTCATACCTGAGGCCCGTTTCATGAAGCTACAAGTTACAAATTACAAGCTGAAGTCTCTTTCTAACTCCTTTTGCTAGAAAGAGACTTCCGCTTGTAATTTGTAACTTGTAGCTTCGTGAAACGGGCCACTGGGCGTACCTTTAGTAGGTAAGGTACCAAAAACTGAATACTTAAATTTTTAATTTCTCCGCTCCGATATTATTTAATGTCATAAATTGTATATATCTATGTGTCTTTAGAGGTCCTCTAAATAATTATGTAAAAGTTATTAGTGGCCGCTGAAAAAAAAAATGACAAATTTCTTAATACAAAGTTTTCCAATGACTTTTTAATTTTAAAATTTAGAAATAATAATTTATCGTTTTTCTAATCACAAGTATCACAACTAAAAGTATCAGTATTTTATGAACTCATTCACTTATATTTAAAAAAAAAAACAAAAAAAAAAGGTAATACTTATTGATAAACGTACATAAGTATCTAAGATAACAAAATAAACTAAAACATTTAATCCAAGAATGGCCCCTGCGGCATTGTATTAAGCATGCTGTTAGGATTTTCTTGTTGAATTGCTAACCTAATTCGTTGAGTGAGGAAACTGCCCGCTCTTCGGTCTCCAGTGTCGTCAATGAGTCCAAAAAAATACAAACTAAGTTCCGGAACCTTCCAAAACTATTCCCTAATTGTATATTAGTTATTGCTTTAGCAGAAGTAAAAATAAGAACATATCCTTCGCCGACCCAAAATGAAATGGTATATTAAGGGCAAGATGATGATGATGATGATGATGATGATGATGATTATTATGATTTTATTTTAGAAGTAAAAAATGTCTGGAACCATCCGAACCATGCCAGAGACAACAGACTGACTCGTACAAACAACTAGTTAAATGAGAACAGACTACTTAAAATTTACCTTTTATTTAAGGCTGGCGACCCATTAATAATATTTTAATATGGCCGTTGTGTGATGTTTGTGGTGATGTTATTTGTGTTTTGTATTATTGAACAGTGTTTTGAAGATAATATTGGCTGAAAATGGGTAAGTGTTCCACACTCTACTATAATATATACACGTGAAAAAGTGCGCAAATCGTCATCTCCATCTTAGAGGTTCAAAACTAAGTCAGTTTTTGAGGACCAGAATCATGCTAGTTTGTCCGATTTTCATGCTTATAAGTGAATATTAGTTGATTATAAACCTAATATAGTGACCAAGTGATTTGTTTCACATACTTCTTATCTCAAGATTTGATTTGGTATCTTTGATTTGTTGCTAGAATACAATCTAAGCATAAAATATGTCAAGTTCAGGGAACTAGTTTTTGTATGTTGTACTTATTTTGTACGAATCTCCTTAATGTTATGTGGCACATGCTTATTGCAGTGACTTGATGAAAGTGCAGAGGCTGATAAACCACAACTATCCTACGTTATTTATATCTTGTTAGGCTCAAATGATCACAAACACTTTTGTACTATGTTGCTTGTTTACCCCTAAATATTTTTTAAGCTGCATTGTAATTGCTTAGAACTATTTCTAAAAATACCTGTTTTAATACAATACTTTTTTTAAATTCTGGTTATCTATTGCTAGTGTTTATGTTTACATATTTGTCAATAGATGTCACTTCATTAGAGTTTGTTGAGCACAATGATCTAAAAAGAATAATTTAACTCAATTCAGTTTATGTTGGTTCAAATATCTCAATATTTACTTACGCCTTGGTAATATTTACCTTTAACTTATTGGTAAGATATTATTTCTCAACTACTGTTTTTACCTGATGGCCAGAAGGAGGGTTATGTTTTCAAGTGTATGTGTTTCGTTGCATGGTTTCTGAATTACTCCACAAGTTTGTGTGCAGTAGGAACCTATCATTTATTATTTATAGTTAATACTCATTCCCAAGCTCCCAGTCCTTAGTATTTGGTGCGTTCTCTGTCAGTCCAAATCCCGACTGCGACATTTTGATTTATAGACAATTTTGGACGAAGCTTGGATATTCAGTTGATGTGAATGCAGTAAATGCAAAGAATCCAAGTAAATTGTTTTATCACCAATTCCAAGAAAGGCAAATTTAAATAAATCGTCCCCTTACTTCTAGAACCGCTTAACTGCATGAAGTATAGTTTTGAGAAAAACGCATTTAAAGGTTTGAGTGCTTAAATTTCTAGTTTAACCCAATTCTAAGTAAATTATATTTGTGATTTCATTACGAGAGGTTGTTAGTAATCAAAACTGTACGTAACAAATTAGTATATTCTAAACACAAATGGGTTAAATTGAGGGTTTTGTAAAAAAGGTGGTGCAGATAAGCGGTTTTTGCTGTAGAGTCAATTTAAATTTATCTTTTAAACTAATAGGCTTAGGCAGTATTAACTCAAAGTAAAACTTTCTTACTTATATAAACTACATTTTGTAGTAGAAAAATATTAAAAATTGTGATTAATTATGCAGTTATCTTAGTTTATATTATAGTCACGCGTCAGTTAGTTGGTTTTGGCTGTAGAGAATATGATATTTTAGGATTAAGTGCACTTAAAATGCAAAATATTACTAGTATGTTTTGTCATGTAGCTAACTTTACCAACTGCCACGCCCCTACAAGATATAGCGTTATGTTTGGCCACGTTTGCACTACTCAAGACTTTAACCTATTAGCTTACAAAGTTTCGTCGAATTATGTTTACTAATAGGCGTTAATTAAATAATAAGCAATTTTAACACAAACATTAGTATTGACTGGAGAATATTGTAGTCAAAAAAAAAATAACAAGACATTGGTTACAAAAATAGTTTATTAGGGTAAACCAGTCCTGGCACTCCTCTGGTATAATGCTTTTATCACTTGTACTTGTACCACTGATAATAAAATCGCTATTCAAAGACGAATCCAAACTCTATGGACCTACTATAAGCTGTTGAGGAGTTCTTATGGCCACCTTCCCTCTCGATCATCATACCAGCTCTATGGTACTGTGGGGGTGGTGGGGTAAAGGGCACCCCACCATCATCATCATCGGAATCAAATTAGCATGCAAAATTTCAAGTCTATCAGACAACGAAAAGTAAGTTAAAAATATTTCAAGATTTATTTAAATAGTTTTTGACTGAGTCAATCAAGGCCGTAGATATTGCGACAACGATGACCTTGCGTAGGTACTGTGACTGTGATAAAAGGGGTTGTGAAAAAAAGAACCTTCGTGATTATCTTAAAGCATTCTTAGTAGCGTAGCAAGTTTTTCCAAACAATCGGCGCTGTTTCATTTTATCGCATAAACAGAGTTTGTATAGTTTAAATCAATTGCGACACTTAGTATGCAACAAGTTTAATTCTACAAAGTTTCTAACTACAAACAATTATAAACTTATTATTATAGGTACATCCCTCGTCCCTCTGGAAACAAGAATGTCACCTATCAGGCTCTAAAATCTACCCACACAAAGGAAATCACAATTACTGATTGGATCTTTCCAATAGATCTTATTGATTATCGTATACTTATACTTGAATCTTATACAATGTAATGTAGTGTGTTACGTACGCTAGCCTATGGGCGACTTACAGATTGTTTTTCAAAACGATCGGTGGCCTTCTATTACATCTCATTAATTAATTACATATTTGATAAAAAAAACCAAAAACCCACCTTCAAAAATGCAAAAACTTCTTATAAAATGGTAGGTAGGTCTGTCCAACTGTATTCGGATATCGGTTTAAAATATTGTGGGACCCCGACTTCAGTTGGACTGACCTACCTACAATTTTATAAGAAGTTATTTTATACATTTTTGAAGGCAGGTTTTTTGTTTTTTAAACATTTATTTTATACCTTTATTATACTTTTTAGTGATACTATTTATGCTGTTATGTAGTCCCACTTTTCGATTAATGAGAAACTATAGAATATTTCAAGCACGCCGCGGGAATGTCAGTCGTACTTAAACCTGAATGTGCTAAAAAGATGATAGTGTGTACATACATTCACGGTCATAAAACTCTATAAACTTTTTCGCCTTATGTCATTGAAATATAGAGAGAATGTGTAAATATGTTTACGACTGTGCCTGTACACCTATATTCCAGTTTACATTTATTAAATTAACTACCATACCTAAAAATTATTTCCAAGTTTTTTCAGTTTGTTTTAAACAGCAGTCGTGTTTTTTTTTTTTTACTATTATTTTTTATTTTACTATACCTTTTAGTGACAGAAAATACCTAAGAACTTAACGCATTCACTGCCATAGGGCGTGGCCTTACATAGCCAGAAGTCATTTGAGTCATATACTTGTTATAATATTATCCACACTTCTCAGTTGAAAAATATCGTAAGCGCCGCTAGCGCAGTCACGTCTTATATAGCTGCCAGTAAAAAACTTCATTAGCGCGATGTAGAGCATTTCGTGTTTCCTCGCCAACGGTAGGTACAATTAAACATATGAGTATCATATATTTTTATGATTGTCTTTCAAAGTGCTTTCTTTTGATACCACACTCAGTAGGTTCGGATGCCATTTTTTTTCTGTGCGTTGTAGTATAAGATAATAATAATAATTATTATTGTAAAAGACTTTTTAAAATAATTTAAAAAATCTTTTTCTACCAAAATAAGCTTTAAACACATAAGTTGAGTTAAACACATAAGAGACCCCACTTGATAGGTTTGTAATTTTTTTTTTTTTCTGCTCCTCAATGTGGAGTATATAGTCGGCCATTTTGTTTTCATTCTAACGTCACATAGCCTATGTTACTCGGGATGACGTAAGGATTCTAACGATACCTCAAACATCTAATTCGGTCAAGGGGTTTAGAAGTTACAGTGCAATAAAGAAACTCACATACATACAAACATAAACCCTGAAAACATTACACTCTTTTTTTGGGGCAGTCGTGTAAAAAGGTGAGATGCGACTAAGCGGGGAGGGCCTCACTAGAGAGAGAGCAGAGCGTGAAGCGCTTACGCGCGCGTTAAACGGTTTTGGCTGAATCAGATTCTACCGCCGAAAGCAAAATCGAAGCAAGCAAAACCAATTATAATATATTTTAGTGTTTTTTGCTGATTAATATTCTTACGTGATGAGAAATTTTGAAGTGGCAAAACATTTTATCAATTGGTTTGAATGTTTTTGTAGATGGCAATATAAAGGTTTATATCTTTATGGTTAGCATCAAAAAACTACTACACATTGTTTAGTATGTTTTTGCAGTAGTTAAATTGTATTTTTATTAAATCATGAAACCTGCTAAAACCGCTTATAAGAGGATAAAATGTTTTTCTTCTTAGCAATTTAAAATATTGATTATTATCAGACATTTAGTAGTTTCTAGTTGTTTAAAAATTTAAAAATATCGTTTTTAACAGCCATTTAGTAGCTTTTGTTTGTTAATAATTTAAAAAATCGCCGTTAAACTACTTTATGCTAGAGGCTAACTCGAGAACGGAGTATCGTATTAAAAAACGGGTTTTACCAAAATGTAGATCTTGGAAAGTACTTTCTAACGGTATTCTTAACTTGATTTTGCCTAAAAGGGACTTTAAGCGGTTTTAGAAGTGAGGGGACGAAATAATTGTTGCCATTGTCAACTCTTGGTGCCAACGACCTGGTATGCTAGTCCACTGTTTGTAGCAGATTTTTGCTACATAAGGGGAAAATGAAAACTTTCTTAATTGAACATTTTATCAAATTTGGCATCAACCTATACTTGTCTCTGTTCGGCCCAATGGTTGACTGGTAACAATGCCTCAAAGAATTAAGACCGTCATTTGTAAATTTATGTGTTGGGCAATAAAGTTTAAAATAAATAAATAAACTACTGCTACAGGCTAGAGATTACACTCGTAGCATTAGTCTTAGTAGTCTTAAGATATGTAAAATGTCTAACCATTGGTTCATCCAGCTGTGATGATGCAAATCAACAGAAAAAGGTGTGTATAAGAGTACCAGTTCAAAATTCCAATTGCAAAAGTCAACATCAAGTATAGATACCATTTTCATTGCGATAGTTAATTTAAGATTACGAATTTAGTGTACATATAAGCAACAAATAGCTTGACTGATATTTAGTTTTATTCTATTCTGTTCTATTCTTAATTTATTGTGTGGTCACACCAATAAATTAAAGCATCATACAATTGGTATGATAGCACCCCAATAGTCACCTATCAATTTAACCAATACTACCATACATAACTTGCAGTGAAGGCATGTGTGCCTTCACTGCAAGGAGGCCCATAATATCGGTCTGAAACTTCAAAGAGATCTCTTTGACTACACCAATAACGATGTCAATTGAATACACTTATATTTTGCAGTGTAATAATTGCAGACCTTTGCTATGAATCACTTAATTACAAGACTTCGGATGCCGCATCCCTTATACTTGTCAACTATATTAAACCTAGAGAAAAGATTGATTCCTTTCTTTCGAATTAGTCTCGAATGAAGGAATGGAGCTAATTATGTAACTTTGATTTTCAAAGTAGGGCGCTTTTGCAAACTTCAAAAACGTACAAAATTGGAATTGACATAAGCGCTCGACCCGACCGTCCGGTAACTTACGTCAATCCTATTATTTTCGATAACGTTCGCCGAATGAATCCTGTCTCGAGACTCAACACTGGTCTTCTAAAATACACGCAGTGTGCGAAAAATTGCACCGCATACATACATATCACCACCTTTTACATAATTACTGTGCCCGACCTGACTTTATTACACTTGTCCAATCACGAAGGTACTTTAATAACGCCATACAAAAATCAAAAGGTGTTATTTCGTCGATAAAATTAACCACAATCACCGCAACATTCTTGCGCCTAATATTCCCGGTTAAAAAGGCTCGGAATTAACTCTCCCATGTAAACCGGGCCCGTGTCGAATCCAATTTCGTGGTTACCCATTTACGGGCAATAACGACGCATACGCCTCGTGGTTAGGGTTACCACGATTAAGACAAAAACCTTCGAGAGCATAGCCACGAACGTACAGTCAAAAGCATTATTATCTATACAGCTATACGGCCAAATATCTAGACATTATTATTGGCGTAAAAGAATAAAAGGATGCGGCGCGGTGCGGTGCCTTCCCATACTAAAAACGCCTTCGCCACGCTTCCCCCAGTTTATATTTAAGCTGAAAACGCCTTGATAGAGGTGGCCCAGGGCCATACAAAAACTCTTCCGCAACGAGTTGGAAAAGTTTTTTAGTATGAGAATGCGCCGCCTTTGCATTCAGTGCGTTTACGAACTCCACAGTTCGTAGCAAATTTTCGATATAATTATAGCGGAGAATCCTGCTACATCGTAGCACTCTCAGCATTGGTGAATGGGTTATAAAAAGGACCTAACCTATATGTGTGCCAAGTTTCATCCCGATCCGTTTAGTAGTTGATGCGTGATTGAGTAACAAACATCCAAACACGACCTGGGATTTTTTCAAATTAAAGGCGCAAGCCGACCTTGACGCTCAATGTGATAAGCTAGGTTTTAAAATCGGATGGGCCGTTTAAGATCTGAAAGTAATAAAATAATGTATTAATAACAGCATTACAATTAAATAGATATTGCTGATATTATACGGTCTTTGCAGGCTACGGGAAGTTTTAACTCATTAATCGTAAATATAATTTTGTTAAAAACTATTTTGTAACGTTAATAAACTTTTTTATACTTTCTAACACATCGATCGTTAGTTGGCAGCCCTGCGGACTATGTTTCACCTGAGGTGTCAGAATAAGCCCCTTGTGTTCCAAGATGGTTCCACGAACGCCCGACATTGAGATGGGTCGTTTTGTAATAACAATAACAGATTTTATAGGATTACTCGAATCACTGGATTTGATCTTGTTGCGGTTGGGACATGACTTCCAATTTTATTTGTGGTGCATGATCTGTAATTTTTTTTTGTGAATTAATGGCTTTAAATTTAAACCGTGTAGTAATGGAGGCGAGTCGGGGTACCCCTATGGGAAAGATGGGGTACCACTTTGGGACATGATGGGGTAACACACACTTGGTTAATTCCTTCATGATTTAAGCCGAGTGCCGTCTTGTCCACCATTCCGTCTTGCCCCCACCTATATTAAATAGTAGTACTTACCGTTTGTACTCTAAAGTTTTCTTTCCTCGATCGTCGTCTATTTTCTTCATATTAATTCATCGTGGTTTTCCCAATGACTACAGTGCTAATGAAGCCGCTCAGTCAGAGGCTTAGAATAGGTATTGAGTTATGGGTGTATTTCCGATACATCGTGAATCATTTCATTAACATGGCTTAGCCAGCTTGTTTAACCTTTGCTTATTTAGCTGCAATTCAGACTGCACCGAGCGCCTAGTGGCGGCCTCATTCCTAATATTGTTTCTTCATCTTTATCTTTATATAATACAGCTTTATAGCTTTCCCGTGCCCATAACACGGTTAATATATAGCCTATAACACTCACAAATAACGTGGCTTTTTAACGGTAAAAGGATTTTTCAAATCGGTTCAGTAGATCCAGAGATTATCCCCTACAACGTCACAAACTTTACCTCTGTAATCTGCTGGCTGTTCCCGTTCCCACCTCGTTGGGCAATTTTTTTATATAGCCTATGATACTCGCAAATAACGCGGCTTTCTATTGGTAAAAGAATTTTCGAAATCGGTTCAGTAGGTCCAGAGATTACCCCTTACAACGTCACACACTTTACCTCTTTATGATACTAGTATACACTAACTGTTCTCGTGCCCACTTTGTTGGGCAATAAACAGTTTTTTTGAGTTAATGTATAGCCTACTAGCGACCCGCTCTCGCTTCGCTCCGGGTTATCGTAATAAAATAAAGCCAGACTGTCACTCACAAACAACGTGGCTTTCTATTGGTAAAATAACTATCAAAATCGGTTCAGTAGATCCGTGTGATCCCAACCCCACAAACTTTTGGTCTTTATAATATTACCTATAGCGACCCGCCCCGATCCTGTTATGTCCCTGCATTTAAAATCTGTAATATCTTCGAAAATATTCATTAAATGCCCAATGTATCAAAGGTACTTAATTGGATAAGGTTTAATGCTGTATTGCTTAAAATTGCTGCGTAAATAACCGATTATTTCTCGTACAAAGTAAAGGATAAAAAATGGTTATTATGGGTTATCTCTAAGAGGTAGACATACACCATCGTGGACTGTTTTGTAGACTTTTTAAAGTTGTACAATACTGTAGTACATTATTTTGATCTATCTCGTAGGATTCAGCCAGCGTTTGCAATGTAAGCGCAAGAAAAATGCGTTTATCTACGACATCACATTAGAGATCTCTAAGATTATCAGTGTTTCTCTACTATATTATGCATGTATTATACATATAAAACTTCCTCTTGAATCACTCTATGTATTAAAAAAAATGGAATTTTTAAAGAGATATATAGGGACAGACAGACAGCGGGAATTGAATTGGTTTTATACTATGTAGTGTTATTTGATATTATATTTAATTTAATATTTGTAGCTTTATATAATGCTAGACTAAGTAGTACCATTGTAATATGAAATATGTTTAAAAAATGACTGACTGCTGAGTTTCTTGCGGCGTTCCTTCTCAGCAGTGGTCTCCTCTTGGGAAGCGCTGGTAGATCTTGACGTGTAAAAGTGCCCGTGCGGCCTACTTACTGAATAAATTTATTTTATCTTTTATTCTTTTATCTGTAGTGATGACTACGTAGCTTTCTATTGGTCTAAACCTTCAATAATAGTAATGAATTCTTAAATCACACAGGGCCCTTCAAAAATCCTATTCTGTTCTGAATATTTGTTGTGTTAGCTTAACCTTTCTGGTTCTGTTTCCCTTCTATTGTTAAAGATACAAAAGGCTTTTTTGTAGTTTAGGGTAATAAAGTACCTATTTATATTAACACACCTGCCATGACGATCACATTATGCTTAGCAACAGATATTATTAACTAGCTCCCCCCCATCCTCCCCCCCCCCCCCCAATAAACCCCATCCTCCATACAATACAACACTCTCAAAAAAAAAAAACAATGGTAGCGTTTACATGCATCGAATGATACATACATGCATAATGTTTTATTCTCATTAATCTCAAGAACCTGCTCACAGGCCACCTCAGGCGCACCCACACTGCGCTGTGCCATTGTGTTTCACAAACGCTTTGGGTGCGAGGGCATGGGCGTTAACTATTGTGTCAAAGTTTCGGTTTGAAGTATGACTACGACTTGAATATGCAGGCAGAGGTCCAAACAGGTTGCATAATATTAACTTTTACGAATGGAAAAGGGTTTTGACGTTTATGGTAAACTAGCTGTTGCCCACGAGTTCGTCCGCGTAGAAGTCGTAAATAGAATCCTCGGTGGTCTTGTATTCCTCTCTTTTTATTTGCTTTGTCATATACCTATCTTTCATCTTTACATAGTATAAAATGAAGTTGCTTCCGCTGTCTGTTCGCTTAGGTATTTTACTACTCAACGGATTTTAATGCAGTTAGCAATAGATGGAGTGATTCAAGAGGATGGTTTTCATAAAACTCGCACTAACCGAAGCGAAGCGAGGGCGGGTCGCTAGTAACTAGGAAATCATCAACCCTAATGGAAAAACGTTTTGCCTATCAAATGCGTTTGAGGCTCCATCTACAAACCTTTAATGTTCGAACTTGGATCGGATTGATAATCCATCGATATTGTTGTATTGTTGTCGCTAAAGACTACAAAAAACAAGATGACTTACAAATCTATATCTGAAGCGAGATTGAACGATACATAAATTAAATTGTGTCTGCCATTGTGATTGTTAAGATAGATATATTGTTGGATTAATAATAATGGTAGTCTTGGGGCAGACGGGTTTAAAAGCGTGACGCGGAATGTAAACGTTGACGAGTGTAATGGTCTAAATTAGCTATCTATTAAATAAATTGATGTAATACCCCGATATAAGGCTGTAACAAAGAAAGCAGCTAAGTGCAATGTATTAGCCGAAGCGTTCTACTGATCGTCCCAAAAGCAGCTAAAAGTTATCGATTTAACCCCTATGTGTGTTCTAGTTTCGGAGGTTTCAATCATAATAATCATAATTTTTGTAATTTTCCCTTATGCCCATGTCACGAAAAATCATTAGTTTCATGTTTTATTTCATAAGATTTTCAGTGGTATCTTACATTATTAGAATCAATCAGCGTAATTTGTGAACCTAAGTATTTGCTCTTTTATTTTAAATCTCTTTTTTTAAGCAATGACTTAGTTTGTTTCGCCATAGTAGGTATCCCAGTGTTTGGTTTTCACTATGTATGGAAAAAAACAAGTTAATGTGATTACTAAGACAGTTGATAAAGAAACCATGAAATTAATGATTTTTCGTGACATGGCCATAAGGGAAAATAACAAATTTTCTGATTATTATGTTCCAGAAACTAGTAAAAATCGCTGAACATACATAGGTCGGGAGGATTTGGTAAAAGAAATAGAGATAGTTATAACCTGGATTAACACAAAAGCTACTTTTCATCTCGGAAAATTTAAGTTTCCTAGTTAATAACGATCATCGAAATCCGGATGAATCCGGCAGAAACTAGTAGAGTATTGTTATGTATATGGTTATAGACTTAGCCTGCACAAGTGCGATTGCGAACAGTGCAAATAGTGCAAATTATTACTCGGCGAGATCGTTCCCTTCTCATCTGGTTCCGAGATGGATCGCGTCCAATTTTATTCAAGTTTGACGTCACAATTCTTTGCGTTACGACCGGAGTACATCCATGCAGTTTGTTTACCAGACGTCGACCCGGAGGAACACTCAGGCATGTTATTCTCTTAAGGACTCGACGGACGTATTAACTTGTATACTCAATAAGGTAGCTGTAACACGTGTTACAAAACACAAAAAAAAAAAATATATCAACCCTAGTAAGCTGTCACCTCAGTCATACAACCAAAGATGCACCTTACTAGGGTTGACATTATTTTCTTTTTTCTTTTTGGTTTTTTTGTAACACGTATATTTTTTGGTGTATTGTACATCGTATATTGTTATCGTATACGGGGACGGGGGCGAGAAATAGATCTGTCAAGTTGTCACCATCGGGAAAATTCGTTTTCAACCCGAGTGACGCTCGGCCTTCCAGGTACATATTAAATAGATAAAAACCGCTGATATAATGGCAACCCCTTTCAGAGCTGGTATTTCTTAAACGCACGCACGTACGCACGCACGCACGTACGCACGCACGTACACGCACACAAACGCACAGATTCACACGTTACCACGCTCGTGTGCGTTCGTTCACAGTATAATTTGGCAAATGCGAAATTATTTCGCATTTGCCAAACCATTGTTATATAATGTTTTCAGTATTTATTTTACTACCATCGTGTGTAACCCAATAATAACACCTCTGTACGTGTGTTAACGTTTGTACAGTTTACTCGTCGGGGCGTTTACCTCTCTAAAACGAGGTATTTGTTCTACAACAAGCCTTTGTTTAGGTTTCGCACAATGTATGAGCCTTACAAAATTATCCGCTTCGACGTTATGACCTGATTTAGATTTATGCGTGAGTCAACTGAAATTGTGAGTTTGCCGCTTGGAGTGTTTTCGGAAATTTGTATATTTACTATATTGCTGTTTAAACAACAACCTCAGTAAAGCTCCTCTTGCATGTTAGTTGTGTACAAAACTAATATGGGATTTACGTCAAAGTATATAATGTCGAACGGTCTACACAGGTATGTTACAACTAAATGCAGGAGGAGCTTGACCCTCCTGCAGTCCTAAATCTGACAGGCCACTTGAAAAGCCAAAATCTGTGAAGAAATGTATGTAACCTTAAGAGAAAATGAAAGTCTGTTGACAAGTTAATATTGGCCGACAGGACTGTTTGTGTGTGGTGTGCCTTTTAGATATATTTTTTCGAACATCCGCTTATCTGTTGCACTATTCTTTCATACGCCCATTCCCAACGCAGTGTCTAGGCGGAAAAGTCGCACAGTCACATTAAAAAAAATGGGTAGATTACAGCTTCACTAAAACACATACAGATTTTTTTCAATAAATTTGTGTGCACCTAAGTTTGGCGACACTTCGAACAGTACTGGGGCCCCAGAAGAGATCTTATCCTGAAATATCTATCTAATTGTAGCTAACGTAAACGATTTTCGAATGACATTGACATAAGCGCTCGACCGTCCGGCAGCTTATAAGTAAATTCTATACATTTTCGATGGCAATATTTATTTTGTGAATTAGAATATTTCGGAGCCGCGTTCGTTAGTTAGAGACTAATTGTGAATAGACGTTATTATTATATGTGTTTCGGATATCCGATAATCAGGGTTGAAAAATCATGTGAATTTTGGTGCACGAGGGTTTCTACTGCTTCAGTAATGTTATGTACCTATAATATTTTTGATTGGCATATCATAAAGTTAGGTTAAACATTAGCGTAGTTCCTTATTTTATGTTACTTTAGATCATCGTAACAATTTCATATTCCCCATCATTCGAATAAATCCAATCGATTAATTTTCATAGCCGTTTACTCTCCAGCCTTAATCTTCATCGATCTGTTAATAGAAAATTAATTCGCACTATTTACATAATATATTCAAAAAAAAAATGTTTATCTAAATACCTTATGAATACTTGAGTGGGGTCGTAGGGGCAGATAATGCCCTCTAACGTTCAGAGTCGTACCGAGATCTTGAGATTCAGATTGAGATTACACTCGAGTGTGGGTGAGCATATTAAAGCAATTTTACACTAAATCGACTCCGGCTTAAAACACGTGGGTTTTGTAGTGTTTAAGCAACGATTTGAACAGCCGAAGTGACTGTAACGAATTGTTATGGAGACGGCTAGACGCTGTTTTTATGCCTGGCTTTTTATGTAATGTCGCCGGTGATACTGCAATACCGCGTAACTAAAAAAAAACAAGATGCAAAATACACCTTAGCATGCAAGTCAATTAGGTACATTTTGCAACTTATAGAATTTGTTACTTACGCGTTATTGCAGTACCTACCTATCACTGACGATATCACTTGTGTACATTTTGTTCCGTCACGCAGAGAATGAGCTGGGATGCACTATGTGAAGTCAAAGAAATATATCGACGGCGTACCTACCATGACCTCCCTAACTGTCATTTCGACGAATTTTAAATTATTATGCGTCATTACTGGAGACATTAAAAATGGAGAAATTAGAAGAGTACGAATCCAGTGTCTTTAGTAGTGATGCCAAATTAAATTGAAAACGTATCTACATAATAATCTAAACGTTTAACAATGTCAGTTAGGAGTTGAGTTCGTGGTAGGGGTACAGTCACGTCCAATAATTTGGACACAGTAAGACTTTCAAAAATATGTAAACACGAGTCTGCTGCAGGGGAATAAGGGTGTATATATATTTCTGAAACCTTGCTATTGTATATATATATGTATTTATAATGCTGATTGTACTACGCCATCGATATTTGTGTATGACCAAAGACCTTTGTCGCCAACTAAATAAAGAGTTAGAGAGTTCTCGTAAATTTGACAGTACGTTAACATGTCTGAAGCAATATAGCCACAAGTTTACTTACATGATGTATTATCAGCCCAGGGGATCCCCGACCCATCATAGAACTGTGTCACAGTGACGTTATGATTCAATTCGTAAGAAGTGTCTAATAAATTGTTTTATGATATCACTGTGACACCGTTCTATATACGGTGGGTCGGAGTTCGATTGGGCTGAGTAGGTACATGATATGCTTTATATTATTAGTCTCTCCTTTTGCTGACAGCGATTAATAACAATTTGGAAACATTCTGGTCATATGCTGGCAATAACTTTGTGTTCCATTTACCTAGAATACCCCTTTCAGACCGATCTTAACACCAATGTAAGGATGATATTGACTCTTATTGTATCTTCCTAATTAACAGATAATAGGACTCGTCTTGTTTTGTTTTTAAGGTTTACATTAATTTGTGTTTTGCTCATTTTTGATTCGCAAAAACGGTTCATTTTAAATAACATTGGATACTGTTTGAATTCATTTACAATTTGAACAGTTTAAAAATAAACTATTGTAACTGTCCTGGGGCCTTGGTAAGCCCTAAACTTGGTCCTTCGATAATCTGGTTATTTATGCATCCTTCTTAACAAACCGACTAGAGCTTTATACCCTCATTCTTATTTATTTTGGAACTCGACCGACGTTAAGCCCGGCTTAATAGCCTCTTTCCGTCTTTACGATGTACTTAAAGGATACGCATCACACATTTAATTTTGAAAACATCAATTTAAAGAACTGCTATTCCATAATTTGGATACTACTTGAATTTACACTCGCGGACAAATAATACGGGTCAGAGTGCGTTTTTCATACAAACGAGGCTATTTCGAAGCCTTTGTTAATCGCCAGGGGTTGTTTTGAGTGAGTTTTAATGGTGGACTGCGAGGTTCAATAGAGGAGGTCAAAAGTTCTTAAGATACCTAACTGATCGCACAATCAGTTAACATCACAGCGGGAGAGTTTGGGTCAGCACTTACATTTTATTGTCATTTTAGATGTTTTTCTCAACATGCACTATTCCGGCGTTAACCGCAGATTCATTCAGTTGGGTATCCTAGGCACTCTGGAAGTCCTGTATCGATGCTCGAGGTATTCATCATCACATTTCACTAAAAGCATTCCCTGGCGAGGAACCAAGGCTTCGAAATAACCTCTTTAGTGTGAAAAACGCACTCTGACCCGTTTTATTAGTCCGCGAGTGTAATATTGTAGAAATAGGTAAAAGTGCCTGGCGGAAACTTAGTTGTATCCTCGTAAAGCCCAGTGTGCCATAGACAAAAAAACGTAATTGAACATTATTGCCTTGATGGTAGATTCAAAGTCCCACTCACAAAAAACTCCCTGTTTGTAGTATGCGGTGGGCCTTACGAGGTTATGTAAAACCATGTAAGCACGTACATGTTTAATGGGGTAACGGAAAGTAGTAGTTTTACTCGATAATGGTAGCGACGTGATAGTTGCCCGTGCGCAATGCATCGCTTCTTGCGCTAATAACGACTTAGGCTTGCACTCGGAACTTCGATACAGGTTAGTCTCTTTTGATATCTCTTGGTCTCTTTTATGTAGCGCATACGAAATCCATTTAGCTTCGGAGTTAGGCTCTTGTAGATGGAGAAATAGCCAGTCTCGGTTCTTTGCCAGGTTTTTGAAATCCTGATACGGCACGACATTTGGCCTTCTGACTTATGTGGCCGAAGTGGTAAATAACCTTGTGGTAGATATAATAAAGAATTTCCAGAGAATTGCCAAACTTATTTGATCATTAACAAAATACCAAAATTGAAAAGTACCAATTTTTCATTGTACTGGAATCCCGAAACTTAATGTTCAGGATTTCGTTTTAGTTGTTTTGGGAATCTGGTTGGGATAAAGTGTACCTAATCCAGTATATTTGGAATGATCGAACTTTTATGAATCAGAAAGTTTTGTTGTTAAGGGTGGTCGTTTCGTTGATAAAGCTGGTTTGTTGGTTTTAGGTATTAAAAGTGAAATCTTATCACGAATCGGGACTTGACAAGCGCGTGGAGCTAACCCCATGTCCTTCTTTTTAGTCCACAAGAGAAAAAAAACTCTTTTTACTCAACATTGGCGGAAAATAACAGGAGTGAAAGCCCTTTATTAAAATTAGAATTATCACGAATCAGTAGAATTTCGACATTTGATCGAGTGGCTGGTGCATTTTCATCCTCCCAGGCATCGGTGTCCGTGTCTGCACCGCGATCCGCAATTTGTCCGTACGTGCGAATGATCCGCCCGTAATTGTAGTCTGCGACTCGAATTTGTGCGTCGGAAATGGCCAATTATTTGACAGTCCGAGTGAAGCTAATGCCACGACATTACCCCCTATTTTCTTTTAAACGAGAGTACCTATTGAGTGTGGGGTAATTGCGTATTTTCGCAGCTGAGTGCACATGAAAGCTGATATTTGCTATTCCACTTAGTGCTCCTATCCTACTTAGATTTACCATGCAGGTTTCAATAACGGGTCGTTGAGACGATGTCTGCTTATCATTAAAAGCAAATGAAGAGTTTTATCTGACAACAGGGGTTTGATTTTATCTTGTCCATCGTAAAAATCTAAGCTAATGCAAAACATGGAAAGGCTATCCCATTCAAAGTGAATTGCATGTTCTGCACATAATGCTAGCTCGGATCTCTGTCAGATATCCACTTACAGCTCAGACACGTGCATGGGCTCCACGTAGTTTATTGAATGTTGGCAATCTCTGTTCCTATTAGGGCGCGCGGTGGGATTGCGCCCGCGCATAAGGGCATTGAGTGGACGCCGCGAACCCGCGGTTAACACACCACCGCTCGTTTTTTGTGAGGCGCTGCTTGCGAACGAAATTACGCCCGTTTCGGCGCCAACCGGCCGCCTCCGCTCGTCTTTTTGCCTCGTCCTCGGCGCTCTTTATTATTTTTATTTAACACCTGCGCCCCGTAATCTGTGTTCGACGATCTCCCGAACGCTTAACTCTTTTTCTTGTTGCAGTGTCCGGCTCGCCCGATTTATGGACTCGGTGGTTTGTCGAGCGTTAGGTGTCGTTTAATTCCCCCCCGACACGGCGACAATCGATTATGCTCGCCCTTGATTAAAAATTCTTTTATGGGACGACCTCTCGCAAGAACTGCCGGATTATTTGAATATATCGTCGGATTAACTTAAGCTTCGGACGCAGAAATATTAATTCTGATTTGTTTGCTCATATCTGTATTATATATTCATTATTACGGTTTCGGAATGTTTCTAATGTCGGACCGGCTTTTGTTTGACCCTCCGGGGCAGCACATTTCTCAGCGATAGTCACTTATATACTACTGATATAAAATACACATCTAGAATGGTCTGACCCACTTAAACCTAAACGTAGAGAATAGACCCAATTCATCCCCGCTGCAGAAAAACTCTGTTACATGCATTTTGTTTTGAAAGTTTTGTTATAAGCTTGTTTGTTGTTAGTCTGGTCCATAATATTCGCCCCGTAGGGTTGTTTGCCAACACTTACCTTCTCTCACCAGGGTCTCCAGGCAACGCAATTACTCCACCGACGAAGTAGATAAACCTACCCAAGCCTACAACCTGTTACTGTTAGTGAAAATGGTTACAAGTCGACTGATTTTAAAAGGATTGTAAAGGGACGCTCTTACCTCGAAGCTGACAAAAAAAAACCGGACAAATTTAGTTCCGGGCGATTTCTCACCCCCTATGTTATAGTGAGATACTATGATATACTAGTGATATACTACTTGTTTATCCAATAAATATACAGTAGAGTGCCTAAATATGTATATGCTCTAGTACCTTGTCACTATAATAGTTAGTTATGACAATTCATTTGTGGCAGTTTAAACAATTAAATAGACAAGGTACAGGACTAGGTTTAATGGGAGGGAAACGTTTTCACATTTTGTGTGGAAATTATCAGCTTCACAATAAAAAACGTTTAAGCATCGGTACAGAGTATGCTAGACTTATACCGTTTTTCACTTGAAGTTTAGAAGACTTGCATTCTATTTCACTATAGGGTAAAAGTTCCTATAGTGCCCCGCCGATAAGAAGTCAATCCTGACACCTGTCATTCCAGTACAAATTATAACCTAAAACCCAAGAATAGGTTATACTGCGATGACAGCTGTCAGGATTGACTTCTTAACGTCCGGCCACTATAGGAAAGGACTTGCACCCTATTTCACTAGGGCAGGGGAACAGTTCCTAGGAATACCTATACCCCTGCTCTTTGCTCTTATGCTGTCTTTCTATTGGTCCTTTACCGTTACACCTAAGTACCCAAACATTTAATTGCCGCTACCGCGCTGGAGGCTGCGCCGGCGCCGGCCCGACCCTATTATTAAGTTATCTCTACGAGCATTTATACTTTCGCTGAATCATCGGGATGTAACACACACCAGAGTTATCGGTATTTGGTACAAATTGTTACCGCGTGATGTTTATAAAACATTTAAGGAGAAGATTTCAATCATTTGGAGCTTTATTAGAGTTTATATGTGAGGAAGATAAAGAAGGAAGTGAATAACAATTTAAAAGTAAATCAAAGATAAAAGTCAGTTATTCAGTAAGTAGGCCGCACGGGCACTTTTACACGTCAAGAATTTACCAACGCTTCCCAAGAGAAGACCCCTGCTGACAAGAAACGCCGCAAGAAAATCAGCAGTCAGTCATTTTTTAAACATATTTCATATTACAATGGTACTACTTAGTCTAAGCATTATATAAAGGTATAAATATTAAATTAAATATAATATTAAATAACATGTGTAGTTCAGCGGGAAAACATGCCAAAAATCTTGGAAGAGATAGAATGAGAAGAAAAAAAAAACACCTATTGTGTATATAAGACGGTGCAAGACGACCAAATAAAAGTTTAGATATGTTTTCCTACATCAAAGGTGTCCCCTAGACAAGATAAAGTATTTTTGTTTTTGAACAATTTTTTGTCTGCTTAAGCTGCTATAACACGCTTTAGACATTAACGACTTTTTCAAATAATTTTTAAGTGCTGGAAAAGGTAACTTTAAAACTACGTCGAAATCGAACCGATACAGTGGGTTGTGTTTTTTCTTTCCTCGTATCTTGTAAATAAACTTATACTGTAATAATTTTTGATTGTGAATAATCTTTTCCTAAGCATGTCTCACCTCAGCTACTGTTTATCTTCTAGCTTGAGTGACTCCGTCGTTTCCAATTGGTTATAACTCTTATCTAATCGCAATCGTACTCAGAATTCACTCGTCTATAATCCTGAAGACATTTAAAACACATGCCTACGTCTTGCAAGTTTTAATCGACAAACCATCACAGACGTTACGCAACCGTGTCTTTGATTGCATATATAAGATGCATGGCGCCAGCACCGAGGAAAATTACAATCGAGTCGACCGCACTCGACCATTTGCAAAGATAATACGTAAAACAATTAAGATCCCAACCACTACATTGCTAATCACATCACAGTTCCAAGAATAGGCCGTTATCGCCCAATTTCAATTGTACAAGTTCCGTTCTAATATCGTTTTCCGTGGCCTTATTGGGTATTGTATGAATTTAACTGAATAAGGAATGTTTGTCTTGTTATTTGATAATCTAGTGCTTTGTTCGATTGCGGGTTCGATTTTATGTATGCTTTGGAATTATGTTAAGTTATAAGTTGTGGCGGGCTATTATCCCCAACTCGACGACTTAAGTATGCGCCTATTTTATACCACTCTTGCCAACCCAGTTCTACCTGTGGCCCATTTCATGAAGCTAACTCCTTTTGCTAGAAAGAGACTTCCGCTTGTAAATTGTAACATGTAGCTTCATGAAACGGGCCTCAGGAAGGCAAGCAGACCCTTGATGTTGCGCAGGCCTGATGTTATCTTCTCGTTTCCGCAAAGAAACTAACGCATCTAAGTTCGGCCAAAATCTAGGGGACATTGACACACAGTGGTATTATGATGGATTTGCATGAAGTAACAGTTTGAGTGAAGTCACCGCAAGGACTTCTTTGAATCGCCACTTCGTATAAATTACATGCTCATCCCGTCGCATAATCTTCAACCTTGCCGTTGTTTAGAACAATTCCTCTTACAAAAAAATAAATAAATATGGAAACAATTAGTGACCCAATCAATCCGTAACTTACCATTACTGGACCTTCCCATATCTTGTTCAAAAAAAACTATTAACGTTTTATAATTTTCCTACAATTCGCTTAACATCATTAATTAACTTATTTATATTATCTTTAAGCTTATAATAATATCCTAATAAAGGACATCGAATTAAATGTTGCGGTGACCAATTTAGATAAGGCCGGCTACTGTTAAATTGCGAAATTGCAGTGAATCGCTCGCGGGCACAAATATACCTGCGCGCGCGCCGCTTACGATAATACACGCGTTTCAAACAAGATACGTTTGCTCTTTTGCTCGATATTGGAAAGATACACGAATGAAAGAGATGGAGAGTGTAAAAAATCTATGTTTAGTGGCTCGGAGTAAATCGCAGATTTTTATTGCATTCGCGCTTGAAGGTTGAGTGTAGAGTTAACCCATTCAATGCCGAAGACGCCAATTCGCGTCCCATGTAATGTGCAATCGTAATGCCGAGGACGCGACTTCGCGTCCTCGAGTTATTTGGTTTTTTTTTGCTAGCAAACAACTGTACTTAAATGCTGATACAAAAATATTACTTTATTTATGAAGGATAATACTTACTGTTGCTGGTTTTTGGATTCAGTGCATTTGTAATTTACATAATTCTTATCTCGGATGCCGAAGACGCGAATTCGCGTCCTCGAGTTATTTGTTTCTAAACACTTGCTTTAAACCCTTTCTTTATTATATCTAACTAAATACCATAAAAACTTATATACGTCTGAAGTATACGGCCTTCACGTCAATACTGAATACGTTTTCGACAAAAACTGTTTTTAGACGCAAAAATTTCACTTACGATGCCGAAAACGCGAAATTGCGTCCTTGACAACCTAATGCCGCGGACGCGAACTGGCGTCCATGAAATGTTAACGTAATGCCGCGGACGCGAACTCGCGTCCATGAAATGTTAACGTAATGCCGCGGACGCGAACTCGCGTCCATGAAATGTTAATCTAATGCCGCGGACGCGAACTCGCGTCCATGAAATGTTAACGTAATGCCGCGGACGCGAATTCGCGACGTCGCGTGGAATGCGGCGGCACTGCGTGATGATTAAAAATATGAGGCGTCGGCAATGAATGGGTTAATAACGGTTTAACGAGTTTCTATTAATATTGTAATCATAGAGAGCTGTTTGATAGAAAATAATGTAATAAGTAATAAATAGTAATAATCGAATTTCATTAAACCTATATTGATATTAATAATTTGACTTTATTAATATATGACGTTTATAATAATAAACAGGTAGTTTATACTAAGTTTAGAAGTAATATAATATGTAATTAATTCCGCAATTTTTCCTATTTCTAAAGTATTCTACAGGTTACCCAATCTATCAAATACAGTATGTGAGTAAGAGAAGAAATATAGTTTTAAAAATATAATTTTATTATTCTATAAATAATCTGTTATTGTTATATTACTCCGCCGTATTCATAAGTCCGCTCGGTATTCCGAACGGACCCCGCATTATAAAATAAAAACAAAAAAACACGGCCTCGTGGCGCCTGCGCCGACCTTCCATTTAATCACCTGAATTTAATCCACAACTGCTTTTAATCCTTGGTAATAAGGTTTAATTTACTTAAATTGACTAGTTAGTTTTTTGATTGTAAATCATATTCGCCTCCCCGTGCCCCCAGAACGCATGTTTTTACACGAATCTATCTCATCAACAAAACGAATAAAAATAATGTTTTTATGAAAAACGGCTGACAGTTCGGCCGAAAACCGTAATGATCGCGGGGCGGGATGGAAATGTTATTTGTCGGACAAATTAGTTTTACGCAAAAAATGTATTTGAAAAATTTGGGTTTATCGTTAAACATGTTTGGGATGAATGTTAGACTTCTTGGAAAGGGCCGATTGGCCCATTTGCAATAAGTACTTGAAATGTCACATATTGGATTCAATTAATTTTTTTATTGCTTTTTCAAAATGGCACAGCTTATTCGGCTCAGGGCAACTTCGTCCACAGTCCTAATTCGTCATGTTCTTAACCCCTCCACAATGCCATATGGCCCACTATTCCAATTAGTCTGCATTCCTATATCGTCACCTTTCTAACTCGTCCACATTCCTATATAGTCCACAGTGCTAACTCGTCCACATTTCTATTGTGTGGTCAACTTCTTCAATATTGTGTAGCTAACTTCAGTTTGCGCTGTGGACGATATAGGAATGTGGACGACTTAGCACTATGGACAATATAGGAATGTGGACAAGATGGGAAATTGACGATATCAAAATGTGGCCGAGTTAGGAAGGTGACAATTTAGGAATTACATGCTGACGACATGGCATTGTAGACGAATTAAGAAGGTGACGAAATAGGACTGTAGACAAAGTCGCTCTGAGCCGCTTATTCTAAGAAATAAGTAATAACACTATGAACCCTTAGGGGCACAGCAACATTAGGAGAGAGAAGGGCCTATTGTTTATGCGTGACCTTAAAATCAGATGCATGTTTTTTATCCTACTGTCTACTGTCATTGATTATACGCTTTAGAATTTCAGCACACAGGTAGTCATATGTACTGGGAAAGGTGGGGTTAATTTTGTTTCCATTTTTGTATGACACATCATTGGAAAGATGGAGTGCTACGTGGACAAGTCGCGAACAAAAGTTAGTCATACATATTTGTATATGTTTTGGGTCTGTCTTATAAATTGACTCTACGTTCTTGTAGTTGTGGTAGTCGAGTGTAACGTGTTTATTTTATAATTTATCTTTGCTTTGGATATACCTAATTAGGTGTAAATATTATGCAAAACCAGCGTCGTAAAATTAAATATGATATAAATAAGTTCTAAATAACATCAGACGTGTTAATTAGAATCCGGGCGCCGTTTGTTTCTCTGTATTGTGGCATAAAAACTGCGGTGGGTCTTATTTTTATTGGGGTCTTTACATATCGAGTTAGATTGAACGTGGTTTCTATATATTATGCTGCTATAGTAACAAAATTTTATTGATACTTGACGTCGGCAAATTCGGCTATATCAAAGCACCGTCTATTAATTGCATTAGTTTTTGCCCAAACCAACCTATTAAGCAAAATGTACAGAAACAGAACTGTAATTAAAAAACCATGTGGGATTTGTTTCCGGAAACATCGCTGGTTCTTATCCCAAAACCCACGCATTTAAATTTATAGTTAATTAATATATCTATTTTGAATAGTTTACGCATTAATTAATTTAATAGCGTCACTGAACACATCGACAGGAAGCGAAATGGAAGGCATCGTATGTATCAAGAAGTTTATAAACAGATTAAGTTAATAGTGATTATAATCCACGATACCATGCCCAGTCAGTTGAAAGTGAATATATCTTCGTGGATTAAAAAACCTCTAGAAAGGTCCCAAAACATTATCAATAATTCGTCGTTATAATTGGCAAGATTATCAATTTACTTAGACTTTCTGATGATTGTAACTTCATCACTGGCCTTGTATTCGCATACGTGTGTATGTTTGACGTTGTGGTTGTATGGTGGACTCATTGGCAAGAATCCTGTTTTTAGCATGTAAATGAACTCACATTTCAAAATCAGCTTCAAAACTTTCTTGAAGATCCTTATCCCGACCGTCTATTTCTCACCTACATTGACACCGACCCTTGATCTCCAACAATGCTATCCTCAAGTCACGATACCCGAGAGAGGGCCTGCAGTATTTCGGAGCGATACATCGCCCATCAGCCAGCATTGTGCGTATGATTGACGGCCGGCTTTAGTTCGTTAAGTCTCTTCATGTGGGTTGGAGCCATATAATAGAGTATCATCGTCAACCTCGTGTCATTCCTTGTAGGTTTTTAAAATTGTATTTCCGAGTTTGTTCATGCCTTTTGATTAATCTACAAAGGGCTCTGAATTAAAAAGGTTTGAAAATTCATGCATATCCTACCCAGTGTTGGATTTGCACCATATTTTCATGTTATTGTATCTGCAGGCCGACCCGACCGACTTGTTCCATTGGTGAAGTGATTTTGCGTTTTAAATACCCTACAGTACAGGGAATTCCTGTACGTATGGCACTATCGATTTAGGCAAAGACAAGCTCTGGGGCTGGGTCTACTCCGAAATTAGAAATCTGAACATCGTATGGTGCCGTCTCTTTCACTCTCCTGTCATACACTATATGAGTGTAAGGGACGGCACTATTTGAACGAACGGAACGAATTGTTTCGAAGTACAAAATCGCCTAAAAACGAAATGTTGTATAATATATCACACGGTAGTATAATTTTATTTTCCATTGACAATAATTTTTCGGGAGTCTGAATATAACCCTGATCCGACCTTTGCGAGTTGATTGTTGAAAATGTAGCACACATTTTTTTTATTCGTAAGTGAAAATGAAGTTGGTTGTGTTTGTGACGTAGTTTCGCATGCGAATTATTTTCTCTAGACACGATTTAAAAGCAAAATTGCGCTGGTCACATTTTTTGAAGCTGTTTTCTTGTTGAGATCAGTGAAGGCTGCTAGTTTTCAATATTTGGTTTAAGATCGACTCTTCGAATCTAGATTCTCAGTGACTGTGTCACGAAATGTTCAAGTATATACTTTCTCTGTCGTCATTGTAAATGAGGGAATTATCCTTAGCTTCTTATAAAACGACTGGAACTTAAAAACTATACGTTTTATTAGAAAGCTTCCAAGGAATTACAATTATTTCGTTTATTAAATCTCACCCAGTATTCCCAAGTTAGAATTCCCCTAAACAGTTATCCCTGAATGTGTTTATGTAGGGGTTTACATGGCGGATGTTAGCCCGTATTATGTGTCTGTCGGCATGATGGACGGCTCTCCGCCGATGATTACAGAAATGTTCTGAGATTAAACGAATATGAATCTATGTTTACTGTCTGAAATATTTAGATTATTGCTGTGTTTATAGATAAGTGCTGTCTTCCGTTACGTGGTCGTGGTCCTGGTGATGTACGGTATCATTTGATTCTGAAATAACCTATTGGTCTTCTTCGACTCGTATTCGATCTCGAGTATGTTATGTATACGGGTATGTTACACTACTTTTGTATTATCTACCACGATCACACTCATAATGTTTTGTTGATTTTAAAAATAGCGTGCCGTAAGCTTTATAAAGATGCAGCTCTATCTCATCTTGTTGATCTTTTAGATTGTTTATTTTAGATTCAACTAAGAATCATAACTGTTGTATTAGTGTGATCGGAAAGACACATAAGCTGGGGTTAAATGGCTATAAGCAAGTCACGGTTGCTTGTGTCAACATACATTTACTTGTGAACCATTAATTTTCTTGCTATGTTAAAGTTAAGATGCATGTAGGAGGACATAACTGTGTCTAAGTTAAACCGTTTCTAATGCCCTCCATAACCAACATGAAGTGCATGACAAATAATAAAAAATGATAATTTCGTTTGGTCACGGTGGAATAAATGATTTCCTGTCGTCTCGCGGCCAGAAATCACAAAGGGTTCTCATTAACAAAATCCGACGCCGGATCTAATCCTTTAGTTAGAGGTCCATTGTGAACCCGCTCCAAACTCGGGTTCGTTTCGTAGTGTTACTTCAATAATACGTCATTAAGTAAAAGTACGTAAGGAACTACGGATACCACTTAATCTTGAGTTCTTGAAAAATACATCCCGTTAATTATTCACTTGATGCTTCTAAATTGGGTTCAGTATTGTGTTGGCGAGAACTTAGCGTTTTATTACCTTTTTTAAAATAACAAACCCAAGAATTATGTCTGGTTGTGAGTCGTGATACAAGTGGTTCGTGATATATACTAGATTCAATCTAAAGCACGACTGAATATTTGTGTTTATGTACGACGGGTTTTGCAAATTAGTACAGTTAAATTGCCAATACAAATGTCAATGTTGGTTGAAATTATGTTGTGGTTCTTTGTTAATGGTTAGTTTGATAATGAATAACTAAATCAAGATTTAAGTCGTCTAAAATGTATCTAGAATCTGTAATGAATTTAATGAATTGGCCAGATACGAAGTCTTTCGGTGGACATAATGTATATGATTTTCTTCTTGATGAGGTGATTATAATTCATAAACACATCCGTCTTACTTGGACTTATATGTATTATGCAAGAGTTTTTTTTTCACTAACGTGGTTGTTTTACTTTCTTGAGCTTTCTTTCGATAACTATGTTTCATTCTGAAGTTTCTCATCCCGTTTTGATCGCTATTATTGATTTCAATTATATTCTTAACATTCTTTGGACACTGAAAACGAAGCTAACGAAGAGCTATTGCGAATGGATTTAACAGAGTCTCTTAATAAGTCATCAGTGTTTTCTAACGGTTCTTAATGTTTGCTCTTGAAACGTTTCAGTGAGTTTGTATTATTGATACAAACGGCTAGCTCTAATCAGGGTATGACACAGTCCCGCGAAATGTTTGTCCAATTGTTACCCAGCTCGCGTTACATCGATGATCTCATCCCGTTCTCTGAACAAACGGTCACATTGTTGCAGAGTACCATTCGGCCATTTCATCAATGAGTGTTGACAATAGTGATATTTAATATTGGTGTTAAAATGACATCAAGTAATTATTACATAACTATTTTTTCTTTTTTCTTTTCTCTCTATCTCTCCCGTAAGATTTTTGGCATTTTTCCTGGTGAACTACACATGTTATTTCATATTATATTTAATTTAATATTTGTAGATTTATATAATGCTAGACTAAGTAGTACCATTGTAATATGGAATATGAAATATGTTTAAAAAATGACTGATTGCTGAGTTTCTTGCGGCGTTTCTTCTCAGCAGTGGTCTCTTGGGAAGCGCTGGTAGATTCTTGACGTGTAAAAGTGCCCGAGCGGCCTACTTACTGAATACATTTCTTTTATATTTTCATCTTTTATCTTATCTTTAACGTCGGTGATACTTCAATATGGTATAGCGAACAAATTAAATAAGTTGCAAATCACACCTTAGTAAGAAATTCAGTAAGGTACATTTTGATACTTATCGAAACTACCTACTTACTGCTTCAGAGCTGAAATGCCTTAAACTCCCTAAACAATTTTCATGAACAAGAGTCTACAAATGGTATAATTGACAGGTGACAAATGGAATTAGAACAGTTAAGCTATTTCCGAGGGCTGAAAAGAAGTTGTCTAAGATGTTGAGTTCCGGTTGGCTAAATAGCAAAGTATTGACGTGTCATTTTTAATAAGAGCGTATAACCTACCTCTTTTTACTTCTGTAATATCATCGGGTACTCAATACAGCGTGCCATGATTTATAATTTGGTACTATTGTCATATTTTGATTGGTTTTCACTGTGTGATGCTGAAGACGCTTTTCAAATGCCAAGCTTGATTTTAGATCTAGAAAACTTATTTAGAAATTGGAACTTAACGGTGTCTTCTTCATTCTACCTACCTCTTTTAGTCCTAAAATATCATGGGTGAATAGAGCGTGCTGTTATTTAAAAATAAATACTATTGCAATATTTTGAATGGTTTTCAGCACGAAAACGTGTATGATGCTGAAGAATGTATTGCATTTCTAATGCACAGCTTTAGTTCAGATCGTAGTGAAAACTTTGTAGAAATTGGAATTTAACATCGTCTTCATTCTTTACAGTGTCGTCTATAAATAGACGGCGATTAAACTCGGATAAACGTTAGTAAAAAGCGAGCGGCATCATCAAAGAGCCGTTTTATCTCTCGTTGACAGCTAACAAAATCCTTTTAATTAGCCTGGTGTCCGAGGGGAGCGGGGGCGACACTCCCACGCCGCGACACCACCTTTTTATTAAGACCTCGATATCTGATAATGCTCTTTTTGCGCACCACTTGTTTAATTGATTATATCTTCATTGCCATATTAAAGCAACGAATTAACAATTAAGGGACGCATTGCATTTTTTGTTAGAATAACGATCTTATTAAATTAAACGTTAAATTGAATATCTTGAGACAGTTTTATTGCCAGTGAGGCAGTGACATACCGTTAAATCTATTTAGACTTCTAATAATATTGATTTATGACAGTATAAATCAGAACATTGTAGTGATTTAGTTAGCGAGCCATCTCATACCGAGTAGAAGTTAAATATCATTTAACAGCGAGCATAACAGTGCAGTTACTGTTGCAGAACACACCCTGGCGTACCGTCTAAGCAAGACCCCTCGCCCTGCTCCTCTGCGTATCTAAAACCGTATCAAAGGCCATGTCGAAGATCACGTTAAGTTGGTTTATGCATCTGAATGAACGTAATCGGTACACTCGTAAAGGGCGGTCTTATCGACTGCTCTCGTCGTAAAAGTCTGCATAAACTTCATGCCGTTCGCCGTATTAAAACAGGCTATTTATATATTTGTGGATTTACTGCCGAGGAAGCCTATGAGCATCCGTCGGGACCGAAATACACGTCGCTAGATTCCGCGACGTCTCGTTGGGTTAACGAACTCTTAATTATATGTCTAGCAATGATAACATTCGCGATATAGGCTTCATGTTCATATACATATATTACTGGTACTTGTGTCAAAAATAACTTTGGAGTAAGTAGGTATAAGGAAAAAGCGCATGATCGAAGGATGCGGTTGGACTGCCAACGACCGCTAAATAAAACGATCTTTGTCAGCAAATCTCATAACTTACTGCATTCGTTACTAAAGCCCATAACGAGCCGATGAAACCATCCGATGGGGCTTAACGTTCTCAAATTCCATTTCATTGCCCACGATTTAAAGGCAACCTTTTTAAGATCCCTGATAAATGTTCGAGCTGTAAGTACAAAGTGAGCTGGTGTTTGGGGCTGGTGTGAAGTCCTGCGGAGCCCAATTACTCGGCCCGCGGTGGTCGGCGGGCAGGCGCCGCGCCCTATCGCGGCCCGCCATCGATTGGAACCGGTTCCTTTTCGTTTATGGGTCGTATGGAGACCACGGAGAGACCATCGCGGACGATTTTATGCAACACTCCCGATCGAAAATAGTTTACAATTAGGTTTTTGAGTAGCATGTGCCTGCGAAAACCGAACCTTGTGGTCTTGGAGCGATAAACTGAATTCATTTTTGTTATGGTCAATCATAAATTCATAAAAGGGCCACATTAAGCTAGCAAGTGTCTCAACATTCACTTGATGTGATTGTACTTACAAAAACATTTAATGATTCGAATTTTCTTGGAATTATCAAGCTTAAGTTATGTACAAGTGTTTTGAAACAGCGAGTAGTAATGACTTGTCCAATGTTTTCATTCAACAAGGATTTTCCACATATGGTCATGCGACTCAAAGTGGCTGAGACATGTTTCATTCGATTATGAGTTTGTAATCGATACCAACGCGGAATATAAAGGGCTACACTATTATTGCGATTATCAATACATTTTATGTGGCACTTTGTTCTCTATTTTAATTAAACGTCGTAATTGGAATAGCTCGAGCGCTATGCACAAATTACTGCGTTTAGGTCCGCAATATAAATTCTTAACTACGGGTTTTGTTATAAAAGGGAAGTCGGTTCAATTATCATTGAAATTACCACTTGCTACTAAGTTGTTAAATATTTATCACTTATTTAGAACACCTTATTACAATCGAAGTAAAAATATGAACTGTTGGCCCATTAAGGTGTTTATCGACGTGGATTAACGTGAACAAAACATCAGTTACTTTCTGACCAGTAGGTGTTTAAATGCGAAAGTGAGAGATACTTTATCCTCCGCGATAAAGGCGACCATAATAATACCCTGGAATACGAGTTACTTTGACCAAACAAGAAAAGCTATGAAGAGGTGAGGCTGGCAGGGAAGAAAGAAAAGTTTTTCATGGACAAGAGCGCTCTTATACAGCAACATGATGACCCTATTGAACCCCTCAATTTAGTTATAGCATTTTCAGTCTCTGATTTTAACGAGAAATTGACTTCATACCAAAATTAAACTCGCATATTTTGATACCGACTGAGTAACCCCACCCTACAGGATCCCTCAAGCATATTACTCCACCGATGCCACTTTTTACGGGTATATTTTACGACACATAACAAGAGTACCGTTTTATAACTCGAATAAACCTCAAATTACCTATTGCGAAGCTCGTTCCGTCATAATTCACAACATCAGTCTCAAGTGCACGTCTAACATTACTTTTATCTCTACCATCATACGTCAATCCTCCGTGATCTTCTCCTTATTTAAAACTAAAACCTCGTTAAAGCAATTTGGTTCCCACATGACCTGGTTCGTGGGGCCGTGAGATAATCGCCAACGGTAGTGTCCGCGCACGTACTGGCTCCTTATTAGGACGAGATTTTTTCCAACTGGCGCGTGCATGCATGATGCGGACCGCTGCTACTGGGAACTATTCGAACTGTATTGATATCGTACCTTGTTAGGCTGTTCTTGGTTTCTAAGTTTTTGTGTAACGCTTGCTTACTGGTATTCTACTTTTTTCTACTTAACGTGGAAAACAAACCTATTTTTAAGGAGATGCTTGGGTCAAGCTCAAGATACGTCAAAAATTACATGTTTCTATGATTTTACGTTGTCAAGTGACGAACATTTCGGTCACGATCGTTTTATTAATGCGGTCCTTCCAACGCAAAACTACGACTCGATTACAAAAATTCGCATTATAATTTGCCCCTAGCAAGATTCTAACCTACGTCCCTCAGGAAAGTAGACAAGTTTCATTACCACAGGATCTTCTAGTAATTTGTCATGGCCTCGTTAAAGGCTGACAGGAATATCCAGTATCCATATTCTATTAAAAGGCGCCAGTAGTCAAATTAATAGTCCTCAGGCCAACTTACAAATCTCATCAGCTACAAACGAGCCCAATCACATAAAAGTCAGGCGCGGGTGTTACAGTGAAATATGATAATTTTTCCCCATCACTTGCGCCCGAACAAAACAAAATGATCGCCGGCGCCAGCGGTCCTGCGCGCCGTCAGTTTTGAAACGACCAACGTTTTTATTCCATTCCAATATGGACCATTAAAATGAGCAGAATTTTAACTCCGCCCGAGCAGTATGCGACGTTCAAAAACACCATAAAGTTGGCTCCATTGTCAAAATAACAATTATTAAATGTGCCTCATAGCACGGTCTCCTTACAGGCTTGCAATTCGCAAGCGTTTTTCTTCTTCCTTGGTAGGTATTTCCAACAGGATCCCTGTATATATCTCGTTTTTGGATTCGGTGTTGCTAACTGGTTTTCTTGAATTTGCCGCTATTTTCTGTGATATAACTGTTTATATTTTCCTTGAAATCAACTTGTCCAACCCCATTGATTCTAGTTGCGTCATAGCAAACGTGTACTGTACTGCTATAGACCCTTATTTGTAAAAGTCACACGAACCTTGTGGAGTAAGTAATCTTCTATCTATTGGTCTTATTACGATGCCGTTTTAGGTGATCCACGTCCCGTAAGGAAACCCGGAAGCTCGCGAATGCGCCCGCGCTGACTTATGAATTATCCAAACGCGTCGCGGCGGCGCCGGCGCCGTATCTAGCAACAATTAGAGAGCAACGCATGCGAGATAATAAACGAATGCGCATGTTTGTTAACTGATGCACACGAACAAATTGACAAACGTGTTCACTATATGAGATTTATTGTTGTTTACCGCAGAGTGTATGGTCAAGGATTAACATCTATTTCTGTCCGTCTGTCCTCTAAGTTCAGACTACGCAATAGATTTAGATGCGGTGTTTAGTGTCACAATTTCTTGTGGAAAATTTGTGAGTATATGTCTATATTGCATTGATATTCTACCCGCAAGAACCCCGGGAGAACCCTCCCATAAGATGGTTTTAAAATAAGTCCGCAATTATTATTTTCAAATCTTTTTGTTTTGTAGTGTAATGAAAAAATCAGTGCCACGGAATATTTCCCGGGCGGAAATTTTCTACATTTAAATTCACAGTAGGTATCCCGGACGGGTGATAGCATTGAGCCGTTTATATGCGATCTCACGTTGTATAAATCTTCGTCATAACATAAACTTGAGGCAAATATGGATACGCTTGTGCAACGGCGGCATACTCTAAATTCTACCCGCGTTTGGTATTCATTAAAGTCGTTTAAGGTAAAAGTACGTTAATGCCTTTACAAACGCTTTCGTAATTGCGATTCTCTTATAATTTAACTGCACGGAATTTCTTCGTTTGTTTACGTTTTGTTGCATAATTTTTCATGTATCTTTTACCTTTCGTGGTTTACAGTAGGATCTAAAGCCGCACTTCCGAAGAAGTAAGAAGGTATGTTAGAGCTCTGTCTCTTTGTCTCGATTTGGGTCATGCATTATTTTATTTTTTTATCGCATAGAGAAGGCAAACGAGCACACAGGCCACCTGATGGTAAGTGGAAACTGTTACCCATAGACATTCGCATTCACAAAACTGCAAGTCTAAGACTGCAAATGCGTTGCCAACCCTGAGGACTAAGATGGAATGCCGTCTGTCTTATCCCCAAACCGGAACACAACAATGCGAACACTGCTGTTTGGCTGTAGGTTATTGGATAAGATGGTGGTAGCGATCCGAACGGACCCTACAGGTCCTACCACCCGCGATGAAAGCATGCATGCTGCATGATGGAGAAAGAGATTCCCTGAGGGAACAGATACCTGATGCCGGTTGTACACACTCGTCAAGACTTGATCGCGATCGGGACATGGCCAGCGAGACAAAGAGCAGGTGAGACAAGACGAGAGCAGTATGTACACATTCGCTCTTGGCCTTTTTCGGGGTGTCTCGCCGAGTGGTGTGTACAGCCGCCATGAGAAATTTATTACCCATCCATTACAGTAAAAATACATTAGTATTAGTCGTCTTTGAATGTCGTAAAATCGGATCCGGTTTCCGTACATGGCGCCATTAAGTTTTACTGTTGATGATTGCTAATTGTCGGATACATGTTTTATTTTTCATTGCATTGAAGGCAAATCGTGTAGACTAGTTTATCGACATTATCGCAAATATGGCTTTGTTATTTTCGCATCCTCAAAAACAAGTATCTGCTGTGTCGAATTCGTGGCATATTTATATATGCTACTCTTAAGTATCTCGAATATCTTGATTGGAAACAATGCCAATTTTTTGCCTGGTCTTATCATTATGATAAGCAAGCCACTGCTGACTAGTTTGGTCTATATAATATAGAAAAGCTTGGGAAAAGTTGTTATTAAACTGAGTTCTGCTCAATTCGTTTTTTGCAGTAATATAATGAGAGGAATAGATATTGTTTATAGTAATTTAAGCGCTTTTAGGTTGTAACATAATAGACATTATGTCATCCCCAAAGTAATTAGCGAGTTTTTTGTGGTTTTGCGTGTGGTAGGACCTTGTGCAGGGTCCGCCCGGATCGCTACCTCCATCTTATCCATTAACCTACCGCCAAACAGCAGCGTTCGCATTGTTGTTCCGGTTTGGGGATGAGACAGCCGGTGTAATGTCTAGCATAGAGGGATTCCATCTTAGTCCTCAGGGCTGGCAACGCATTTGCAGTCTAAAGCTTGCAGTCTTGTGAATGTGAATGTCTTTGGGTCACAGTTTCCACTTACCATCAGGTGGCCTGTGCGCTCGTCTGCCTTACTAAGCCTTAAAAAAATAAAAATAAAATAGTAACTTTTTTCTGATAGAATATTGATTTTAATATTGTGATTCTAATCCATTACATATTAAATGTTGTCGTGTGTCGGTGTCATAAGTCGTGATATCGGTTCTATTTCACAAAACCACTAAGTTAAATAGGAGATCATGTGTGTAGTTTCCTAGGATTTCTAGAGTCACTCGCAAAGTTGATAGTTAAGTATATAATTTATAGTTAATGTTCGGTGTAACAGTGTAATTATAACCATTTATTTATTATTTCCGGACACGTACACCCTATTTATTAGTCTGAAAGCGAGATTTATTATTTGTATTAACAATAAAACTATTTTTACGACTCGTCCAGTCGGTCTCGTTGAAATAATAAACATTGATTCCCCTCGGTGCTGCCAGCCGCGAGATGTTGGTTACTAACAGCTGTTTATATTCCCTTATGGCAACACTGTTTATACAATAAATAATATTAAGAGACGTTGATTCTGCTCATATTTTTAATTATGTCGGCGCATATTTACAGCGTCCATTATGAGCTGTTTTGATCTACCTTTTTATTATGCATTAACTTAACGGTGAGTACAAACAGCCTCCGGAAATACGTCATCTATTTCTTAAACAAACGATTTGCTTAATGACATGTTCCAAGACTGCGTGACCCCAATACGGGATGAGATACGATTGTATCGCTTTCTCACTCCAGCACATAAGTGGTCAATGAATCACTGCGAACTGTGCAAAATTTGGTACTTCCATTATTAATTGGCTCAGACGGCAGCAAGATGAATCTCGAATTATTAAACAGGTTTCAGAGCTATAAAGTTAGATTTAGAATTTCTAGTTTTTGGATGAGTTTTTTTCCAAACGCCCGGAAGACTTGATTTGCATGTAAAAGTTTTTATATTTTATGTGAGATCTCTAATTAATTTGTTTTATGGCTCGTCTCGTGCAGGTGTGAATGTTTGCGGACGATGTTGGGAGTGCCTCAAACGGCCCGACTAGTGTACATGTGGTGTGATATGACGTTAATGTTTAATTATTTACGATTTATTCCAACTGGTTGCTAATTGGCTCTCATGCCGCTTTGGTCTGGCTGGACTTGTAAAAAGAGCTACAAGAACCGCTATTAAGCTTTAGTATGATTACTGCATAGTATTAATATTATTAATTGACAGTTGTACATGTGAAATTAATTAACCTTATATGAAACCTTAGTTTCCTAAAAGGTAAAAAAAAATATCTATGGCAATTGGACCGGAACGGAAAAGAGTCTGGTCACCTGATTATCTATTTGGTTACTAAAATTTCTGCATGTTTTTTTTGATACATGACAGTGATTTATTTCAAGGTTATTTAAATGTTCTCATCATGGGCTACATTTAGCATTCTTTTCTCTATGTATATGCAGTTTCATCCTGAGGACTAAGGTTGAAGGCCTCTATGCGAACCACCCGCACCGGTATACAACAATGTAAACACAGCTACTTGGCAGCACGGTACTGGGGTGGATCATACTTTCTGGAAAATTTCTTGCAATCTTATAGTCGATTAGCTTCCATAGATCTTCTATAATGCGTTAAGCAGTATCCTTAAACTCACGGTAGGCTTATATCTCGCAATGATATAGGAACATTAAGATCACAATCCAGTTTCCGTCACTAAGCCACCCACACTGTAATTCATACCTGCCTCATACAATTAGCCTGGAAATCAGGACGCGTCGTACTACCCGCTTAATTAATTGTAATGTATGAATGGCCCGCTACAATACGCTCTGCGGAATACGTGATTCAGCAACGTTGGGACACGTACGATAGGCGCCATCAGCTCGGTCTGAACATAGTCGCGACTGCGTAGAGCATTACTTGTGACGTACCTTATGCGACGTCCTCTGTTAAAAGTATAGAGGACGCGTCAATTCAAAATTATGAACTTATGGCCACATGAAGTACCTTTTGCAGCGTGTTTCAATTCAAGAGCCTTTTTTTTAATAAAATCGTAATCCTTAAATAGGATTTAAATTCTACCAGTAAAGCAGAGAATTCTGGTCAAATTTTGACTTACCTATGGCAGTTCTTATTCGGATCGGATTTCACCTCAAACCTTTTTATCTAGAATGGCTTCATTATCAATCGTTGGTATGTTACTTCTTCTAATTTTAAATGACTTACTGCCATAGCACTACCGGTGACTCTGCGACTTCTGTTGCTTTTAAGGTTTTGACAAATTTCCAAAAGTCTAATTCGATACCGCTAACGATAGCTTTTACTGTTTGTGGAGTCCGAATGACTAGTTTTTTTAACTCGAGACCAGCTTACCTCACCTCATATGCGAAACGCTTTAAATCATGGCTTCATGTTCCGTTTTACGACTGCCCGTCTAATTTGGAAATCCGCAAGCGCTTCAAACCGCAGTTGGTGTACTAAACATCTCCCAAATTGATTTCGAATTGCTCATTAGTAGGCAGGTAGGTTACAGTAATAAAATTAAGGCTGTAGATAATTTAAGCGGAATTACTTTAGCCTTCCGTTTGCTGAGTGCGTAGCTTAAGCATGGAGATATAGATGACCATCGCAACTGTCATTCGATGAATCGAATTTACAACAGTCACCGTGTCTTGTGTGCGTCAATTTTGCAATGAAAAAATATTTTGGTGTGTTCCAGTAACCCTTGACAAGCTATATTGCGAGTACATTATGGCTATCGAAAACATATAGGTAGGCTGTATGTAAGCTGCTGGAAGGTCGCGTCGAGCGCTAGGTCAATTACATACATTGGGACAGTTTTGAAAATCGTTTGACACTAGCGTCATGCATCCTGGATAAAGCATCCGTCACTCTCGCTCTTGCATACCGTCGGAAGGGTGTGTTTTATCCACGTTACCCCAAATGGATGATCATAACAAGACCGCTGGTGTTGCGGGGTGACCATGGGCGACGGGGATCGCTTCCAATCAAATGACAAGCTCGTCTACTTTTTTTTGTTTTGTTAAACTGTACATTCCATTATGCCAAAGCCCTCTTCTCAGTCTCTCCACTCGTCCCAAACAAAAAAATACCCTTAAGTTAAATACCTGTAGTGTAATATTCTCATGGCGCCGTTAGTTCCCTGACCCCACAATTGTAATTGAGCTTCCTCGTTTTTTGTTATTTCAACATAAGAACGATTTGTTAATTATAGTGCCAACTGAACCGTGTCAATGCTGTGTTGCTTAGTTAGTAATCGTTTACCGATGAATATCCATATCCTAGTGCAAAACTTTATGCTTACTTCATTATGTATTGTGTTTCCCTTTACTTGTTAACTCTAGGACTCTAACCAACCTGACGTTGTTTTTGCGTCATTCATTCTTTTTACTGCATAGGTACAGTCGACCGATTTGATTCCCTAGGTTTTTGCATATTTTGACTATAGGCTATCTTTGTGTAATAATTCTGGTAAATACCTTGCTATTTTTTTGTCACAGAACAATCAATACGTGGTTTTTTTCATCCATTGTTTTATTTTATATTTAGGTAGAACATTTACTACAAAGTAGTATTAGAGGAGCCAACGACATAAATTCAACCGATTTTGTTACGCCTACCTACCTTTGACCATGACTAGACGATAACGAATACTTGGTTTTTGTTCCTTTATTCCCATCTAGTTTTCAAAATAATAATGTAACTTAGCTTAGTAAATATCGAATATATCAGACTCCGACCTACCAATCAGAACGCAGGTCTGCATTATGTAATCAGTGCTAGCAAATGCCGGATATTGTGAGCTTTTAACAAATTCCCGATCGTGACCACGCGTTTTACATTCCAGTCTGTCATTTGTGCCCGCAGTAAACCTGTCGGGGTGTACAAATTGCGCGTGCGATCATTTAGACGCGGCTGGTCGTTCGTTGCCTGCGCATTAACGATTGGGCACGGATTTGCGCCGCGCCGTGGGCTGTGTGACATTTGCAGACCATTCAAGTATCATTGCAGGTTCCGAGTGAAGGAAAACAACGTTTACTCCATTTTATTGCGCTAGATTTACCCTTCTTTCTCTAAATAACACTTGCTTATTGTAGTATATATTTAGTATACTACTTTTATAACTTATCCGTCGTTTTCTTTGCGTCATCGAATAACGTCTTCACAAATGTCATTTATTGTTAGGTCTTTTAGTAGTCTTTGTCCCCACAAATTACCTTACTTTAAACTTTAGCAATTTCTTCAGAAACTAAGGTTTCATTCTACATTTTGCGACTCTGAAGTATTTCGTTTTAGTACAACTATAAAATCGTAACAAAGGCACTCGCATTTAGTATAAAGTTTAATCATCTTGCTTTTTAAAGGTTTGCCTTTGGAAGCCACATTTGAAGTGTTTGTGTTAAGTTTATGCAGTGTTGTAAACTTACCCATTGTTGGATACAAAATACAAAGTCACATTTTAAAATTCAATATTATGGTGTAGCAAAAGGATTTGTTAGAACTGACTGGCTAGACCTGAAAATAATGCTTTCTTATGTAGACGTAAATAAATCTTGATTTCGGAATACGCATCCATATATGTGTTAGGAACAGTAAGAACTCATTGATTAAGTTAGTGCCTACCAATACGTTAGAGATAAAACTAACAAACCACCTTATACATATCCAAAGCAGCAGCACTGAACATAGGCTATGCACCTGAGACGTGTAGCCCAATCCAGCGCCGCAACATTGGTTAATCCCACCTATTTTGTAGGTTGCTCAGGATGCCGTTTGCACTATTGCGAAAGCGGTCGAGCAGCAACGCAGATCTCCTTCTGATAATCGCATGGAAGGCCTCGGTCCGCGTCTCCGCAAACATAGTCGACGCACTGCACCACCGCGGTAGTCCAAAGCATCCTGAACGCATCATTGTACTGGACGTGCAGAGCGCTATATGCCCGCCGTGTATAGCTTACCCACAAGCTGCACGTGCAGAAGGACTGACAGAAGGCTTTAAACAATGTCACTTTAACTTCATCGCTACAACGTGCAAACCTGCAAGCAACTATTTTGCATCGCACAGACAGCGCCCTACACTCCCGTTCAATATCCATGTCGTCAGATAAATCCTCTGTGACCCAATGGCCCAAGTACTTAAAATGCTGCACACGATTCAATGGAGTACCGCATAATGACATGGATGGCGCGAGATGGTAGAAGAAGAAGAAATACCTTTATTCATCATAAGACACACATTACACATATGATTAAAGAAAACAGTGAAGGTAACAGACATAGCACGCAGTGTGACCTCGCGGCGTGTCACTGGCTCAGCAAAATGATGAGGTGTCAGACACCTACAGCCCTACAGCGCTGATTTTCAGCCAGTACGGGCATTCAGTCACGGAACACTGTACAAATATACTATACTATACGTGTAAACTACTTACATAAGATGTATAGCGGAAAAATAAACAGAAAAATAATAATAAAACGCATACAAAAATACCGATATACCTACAGCCTTGATAAAACTAAAAATAATTAAAGGGTAATTTTAAAAGCAATAGGTTGGAATATTAATGTGTGGTGCTGGATGGGGGCTAGGATTTCTAGTGTGTCAACAAAAAGCCCTTGCTTGCGCCTAAAGGTGCCTGTACCTGCTAGACACTCCTTGGATAGGAGGAGGGAGATCATTCCAACACTTTGACGCCGCAAACCTGGAACTACCACTGAAAGCTGCAGTCCGGTATATTGGCACGATAGCAATTTCCTTATACCTGCGCGCGCTTCTCGACCATTTAATTCTGTTAAAAAGGTAAGATGGAGTCTCGCTACGCACAACACCAAACAGCAGAATGGCGAGGTGCAGGCGCTTGCGTGCAGGCATGTTCAACAGGTTTGCAGCGCTCAAGTACGGAGTGATATGGGAGCGGGGAGGGACGCGGAAACAAAAACGTGCGCATGCGTTTTGCACACGTATCAACCTCTGAGATCTACCAACGATGCAGCCATCATAGACTCCATCACAATAGTTAGTATGCCTTAGTTTTAGCTTTAAACACCGTGAATTCAATTTTCCTCGCATTATACTTGAGCCCATGGGCCCCCGCATACTTTTCACAGACGAGTAATAGCCGACGCAGTTTAGATGAAGTTTAATTTCCATTTCGTAATGTTAATATGGAACACTTATACCGAAGATGGAGAGACCTAATTTAAGAGCATTGGTAATACCTATTGCTAACCTACAGTCAAGCAGCAGCATTCAATATGCTGCTAATACCACATTATTAGCATACTCGTATATCTACATGCTTTCCACCAGACCCCACTTACCTACCATGATGGGGTCCGTATGCTCGTTTGCCTTTCAAGGCATAAGAACAAATGCCAATTGGATTGTTATTCCTAATGTGTACAGCCACCGCCACAGCAATAATATATTATCTACATTGGGCGCATATCTAACAAATCTCTTATACCTCTAGTAGTTCAATGTTGGATAATATATTATTTCTGGTGACTGTACGAATGAGACTCGCGTGATGGATTATAAAGCTTGAGCAAATTCTAAGTGTGTCTTCCCTTATACGAAGCGAACCCTTCCAGTTATGATGACAGCTCATTATTTTTAGCATTAGCAATGTAACGATGTTTTTCAAATCATTATGATATTGATAGACGCAGAAAAACGGTGTGTTTCACACTTGGCAAAAACCTGACCAGTGCGGAATGAGAGTTCATTTGTTTGCAAATGTGCGGGACTGCGTCTGGTTTGGGGGCTAATGATGTTGATGGTTATGAGTGACAGGTGATGGATAGGTTTAATGAGTGCCTTGTACCATACTGGCTAAACTAACCTGCTTGGTCCAACAGGCTACTTAATAGAAAGAGATACAAGACAATATTCCCTGAAATTGGTAATGATAGCACTTACCTAGAGGCTTCTTATGATAAATTTATTGTTATAGGGTATTTTGAGTTATAGTAAATATCTTTTAGTTGCGAAACTTTATCAAGTTAAGTATCATGATCATTGTATTGTTGTTTGTGAATAAATTATTTAACAAAATATTAGTCTCCCGACTTATACTCTTTGCTTGCGAAATAAACAATCTCTGGTGATGGGTATCAATCTTCAGCTATACGATCAAAGAGAACTGACGCAAGTTCTTTGAACCGTGCTAAGTAAGGATCTTACAATGTAACTTCATAAACCGACATTACAAAGCTGTAGCTCAAAGTAAATAAACTTAGTAGGAATCCGCTGTCGATTCAAGGAAAGTTATTGCTGCGCAACACGCATCATCTGCCTTATTTGCTTTTAATGTAGTTTGATTACTTCCAGGTTTAGGCTCGAAATGTATGAAGCCTTTTGTAGAAACTACATAAGCTTGAAAACTATGCTACGTAGGACTGTAGGGGAGGTATGAACCTATATAATTGTTTTTGTAATGCTTACGGCTCTTTCCAAAGTGTCAGAGTAACAGGATGTTAAAATAAATGAGAGAATGTTCACATCATGTTCTCTATTTAGGAGTACCGTATACAGAATTTTAATAAAAACACCCGAAAAAAAGCTAAATTCAGAAATTTGCATACATGCTTCAAGGTAAGTTTACTCCATCGTCATTCGCCATCGTTGCGGTTATTGACTCTATTTCTAATATTAAATTCTAATGGGGCCGTAATACTATGTATAATACTTTGAATATAACATAAAAACGCAGTATGTGCAAAGTTACACGGGTGTCAAATTGAGCTGTCTAAGCACGGTGACAGTTGGCGTCTGATAATCATGCGGTTGGTCTTTAGTAATTCGATGACCGTGGCATCGTGATATAAACATCAAATGTTCTTTAATTATTGACAACACAGTTGTTAGACAATATTCAGTCGCCATCTTGGAAATATTTGAAATGAGAGATACACATCTCAAAAGCGGTTTTTCAAATTCGATTTTGGAAGTAAGTTGCATGATCACTGAAGATGTACCGAAATTTTGTCCACCTTCGTTAACCATTATTGGTGGTAACAAACCCACTTGCTCACTTTTAAATACTTATTACTTAAAAGCAAATGCAATTATATGCTAATCCAAAGGACATGCGAGCAACAAGTGGGTGTTTATTGTTTGCGTTTAATTTGTAAATGTGTTTTATAATAGCTGCTGAACACGAAATGGTCTGATCAGCGTCAACAGCTCCTTTACAAGCAGACAAAAACTCCTTTAAAAGCACCTTATTTTTATATCTCGTGAACAATCTTTTAGAGTTCTCTTGTCGTAGTGCGAACATTTTGGCATGCATTTATTTATAAACAAACCAAGATTGCTTTCAGATGATTTCAGAATCCAAACTTTTTTGTTAACGTTGTGGATGTCTTAAACTCAAAGTTTGTTTTTGTATTTGTAACTTTGTGTTCCAAGCAATTTTGATATGGTCATCTATAGGTCTACCTCCTAGTTGCTCTGAATATTAGGCTGATTTTTAACGGGAAATTGACTGCTATTACCTACAAATTACATTTTACAATATGCCGTTTTTAACAATTATAATGTAATCAATCGCAAATCATTCAATACTCAATTAGAAAAACATGCAATTACTACTATCTGAACTGTGTTATACTAATTGATAGGTTAATTGTATTTCTAATATGGTACTTGCTACAATGTAGTTGATTCTGACAATGATTGCCTGCTACCTCTGGTCTGGATCTGTTTTTCCATGACCAAAAACGAAGACATATCATGATAATGACCCGTCCGCAACGTACATGTATCTACCGAGATTTTGCAGTTACAGTAATCTTAAATTACTATACCTACTTAAATTCTACTTGAAATATTAGTACGAATTGTACTTTTAATTAAGTATAAAAAAATCATTCGCGTATCTCATTTTATATACGTAATTGAAGTAACATTATACTGTATTATCTACAAATTGTTTTAAACGTCTTCATTAAATGTTGGAAATATGTTTTTTAGCCTTTGACTCAAATTGCTCAATTCCATTTCCTAGGAATAGCGTTTAGCGGTTCGCTAGAAGGTAATCAGGGGTTTTTTAATTGTCTTACTTAGACACATATTATCCTTTAATTTCAGTACGATTAATATAAAAATGTTAATGCTCCCTTATGCAGCGGTGCAAAACTTGGAGCACAGTATTAATAGAAAAGTTCTTCTCGTTACAAGGTAATAAGGGGTGTTTTTAATGTCTCAATTACACATATTATACTTTAGTTTTAGAACGATTCAAATAAAAATGTTAATGCTACTGTCATGCATCGGAGCGAAACTTGAAGCATAGTAAATAGAAAGTAGATCGTCTCCGGCCCTTTAGTAGTTTCTGTTACCTATGTCCGTTCGGGCGCTAAGGTATCTCGTATACATTTTTCAGATATTACAATTCCGAGATTAGACGGAGCAATACCAGAACATTTTCAATAACGAAATTGAATTCCGATATTGGGCCTATCTATATCGTAAATCCAATATTCATTACCTTTTAATTCCGGTATTGTAATATCGAAACAAACGTAGTATTTCGAAGTTATCTGTGGAGTTGCCTGGTATAATTTCAAGTTCCAACACAAAAGTGTGTTTTTCTAGTAGATCCCAAATTCCGTTACTAGTATCGAAATTCCGATATTGAGACACAATACCGAATTTCATTTCCGGTATTGAAAATAGTTCGATATTTTATGCTCTGCGTAATTATGAGATTCCGATATTGAGGTTCAATACCGATACTGCATGCCCTAGTTGCATCGATGCGCTTCGCTCGGCACTTCAAATGTGCACGCAACCAAACGCGGCGACGGCGAAGCCCTGACTAAACCGGCTCAATCCGTCCTGTTGAGTTTGCTTGTGGTGGCTCGCGGTGCGTACGGGCAAGGCACGCACACATGCAAGCCGCGCGATATACCTTTAGTTTAGTTTTAAAGTAATTTTACTTATAATAATACCTACGGCATAAAGTTTTTATGAATGTTATTTACATTGAAGATATTCAAATCCTATTTTTATAGCTAATTCTATCCGCAATTCAAAAATTATACACAATGACTGTAGCTTTTCTCGTAGTAATCCGACCAGTTCGCCTGATCTATAATATAAATTGTACAAATTCCATAACTATTAAAAACGAATCGCCCCGATGCTGGTTGTTAGCCGTTACCAATTTATGCTGATTCGCGGCTCAATTGAATTTGTCTCGCCTGATGATGATGGATGTTGGCACCCTGTCGCAGCCACCGTCGCTTTCCGGCGATCATTCAATTACATTCGACGCTCACAATCTTCTCAAATGGTTGAGATTGTTTAAACAAGAATCTGAATACCCTATCTATTCAAATCGCTATACATCGCCGTACATCGGTTAGTGGTTTCGAAAGTCAAAATGTGAATTCAGTCATATTTATTTATTAAGGTCTTAAAAATACAGTTGGTATAGCTTCAACATAAACCCTGCAAGGGTACTACAACGAGACACAGTAATATACATGTCTGATAAGAAAATCAGTACATTATGATATAACAAATCCCCGGCAAATTTAAAAACCCTCCAATTATAGAAAATACTCCAATTGGGGCAATCACGTCGAGAAGGCTAGAGATTCGCGGTGAGACGTCGGTGCGTAAAATCGGACAAAAAATTTGAGACATATTATCTACGCTTAGTTTTTAAAAATACCAAAAAAAAAACAATTTCGGTAGTACCTACTTAGTCTTAAATTCGGAAGAAATTTTGAGACCACTGATGATTCGGTAATGAAATAGTTGATGTGATAATTTTAACTATTAGGTACATTGATGAAAATATAACGGCCATCTCTTTCAGACCTAATAAAAAAAATCTACGAGTCCGGTCACGAGCGTTAATTTGGGACCCATTTTAAGAAAAATATGCATGAAGTCGTCAATGTCATTAGAGATGTCAAGACATTTGTAACTTCTAGGAAACTCAACCTTATTGCTGTAGAATGTCAGATTGACTTTGGACCTAAGGTGGGTCCCAAATTTAATCTCGTGACTGTACAACAGTAGGTCTCTGCTTATCGTTGTCTATAGAACACATCGGTAATCTTTGAGTTTCTTTGAAACACGAGTGACAAAAATACTGCTGATAGCGATGCCAGCTGGACTTGGCGAATTAGCGTAAGATTGCTAAACCTTGATACTAGTTTATTTATACCATTAATGTGACATCGATGTAGGCTATTGCAACCAAATTGTACTCCGTTAAGGCCGTTTAGAACTTTAAATAATGGAACAAGCCAAAGGCTAAAAGTTAAGTCGTCTACATAAATTCCCAAACCTGCCTCCATTCTAAAACTCGATACCCATAATTTGGCGTACCTTAACATTTCACTAAATGAATATGAATAATCAAATTGCTAGTTTGATCCATGCTTTCCGTCTCGCCGCATTTCTGCAAAGTAATGCTTCTGTCTCACCGCCGGCGAGGAAGCGATACAAGTAAGCGATGTATTGCATAATACTGCCGACCAATGCCTAAAGGGAGTATGTCCGGGCCTATGGACATCATACCCTTCTACCTTTTTCTTTCAGCAGGCAGAATAGCAGTGCGGGTGCCTAGTTAAAAATAGAAAGAAGTTTCGTTCTGTAGATTCTGTCTGTGAGTGCCTGTACAAACAGGAGAATCGTTACAGTAATTACTAGAAGCTACTAGATGAAGTGTAGATAGAGCATGGGATATTTGATTTTGATCACACAACTAAACAGTTGGTTCTAATTGTATCGTATGAGTTAACGAAGAGTTCATTATTCACATCAAGTAAGAAAGCCGCTTGCTACTCGCTGACAGTGAAACAGATACCTAAATCAGGTGCGGAGTTGGCCCGCGGCTGGTCATTAGTCCGCCTGCAATCAGGCAGCCATTCTAGGGCATTGCTGTCGTTCACGGGAACTGCCTCGTTTGTAATACGAGTTAAACTTCGAGAATTAGGTTCAGGTTTGTTCATTCATATTGTAATGATTATTAGAGGGTTATATTTCTATACTATTCTATAGTTTATACTCTTGACATGGCAACAATTTTATCTATTCTGAGTACCTATCCAGTTGCTATGCATTTCGTGTTACCCGCTGATGATATATACAATTTGCCATCTTTGCTTACTGTCACCATTCGTTGACCAGACTCTGTTGATATTTGATGTTAACACAAGTATCATTTTTAATGGCTCGCTTATCAGCATACCTTGGCTTGGTGTGTGTTGCATTCATGAACGTGTCGTAGATTAATACCATTTTGTCTCCAGGATTAAACCATAGCTAATTATCATGTTATTTTAACCAGAACTGCTACTCCAAACAATGTTTATTTTTAAACTATGTGAGCGCGCACATTAAATTCGCGTCCGTTTAACCGTGGCGGAGTTTGTCGTAAAGCCCGTTTCGACACATGTTTTCTGCGAAATAAAAAGCTCACGAGTGTTGGATGCCTTCACACGTCGTCTGGAACATTCCCGCCGCAAACGAAATGAATTTCCGTACAAAGAACACCGTATCTTAAACAACCTCGTATATCCTCTTAATCGTAGCAGCAGATGAAACCTTGGGTTATTGAAACTAAAGTTAAAATTTGAACCGAAGATATTGAAGAATCCCGCAAACGTAAGGGCTCTCAACAAGGGAAGCGGCGCGGCGGGGATTGTATAAATCCAATCCGCCCATTGTCCTGTCGTGGAACGCATAAAAGTGCACTTTGGTTCGACATTCGCGGACAAACTTCGATAGAGACGCTACTATAAATATAAAAGTACCACCCTCTATAGTATTTTCCGCGCGGTCCGTTCATTTGACCAAAAGTATGTTTGACAAACGTATCATTTTGCAAACTTACATTTCGCAAAAACGTGTTTGTGCTTACACCATTACATGTTGCATAGGTTAAATGAGCTTATTAAATAAGTTAGGTTAGGTTACAATATCGACCACAAAAAACTTCAAAATAATACGGCGGGAGTATCTCTTTGTGAAATAAAAGTTTGTAAAATGATACGTTTGTCAAATGATGATTTGGTCAAACATTAGTGAACCATTTGGTGTCCTGCCGTTTGACCAAAAGTCATTTGGCAAAATTACACTTGACAAACAACGTTTTGCAAAAAAATGTTTCGCCAATTGATCATTTTACTAGTTGTCATTTTAAAAATGGCTCACTTATTCAAATGATCAACAGTTAAATTTACATTTTATAAGTAATTATTTGACAAAATGAACATTTAGCAACGGAGTTATCAGACAAAATTTTAAATGCAACGAGCAAGACGAATCCGGGCAGAACTGACTCGGATAGGTTAGGTTAGAAGGCCAAGGCGGGAGCTTTGCTCCCGCCTTGGCCTTCGAGGTTATTTTTTTCTGCCCAGAAATAGGTAAACTACAGGAAATAATATTTGGTGAAATGGAAAACTGTCAATTGACATTTTATTATTTAACACATTTACCAAGTGTAGTGTTTGCTATTTGATCATTTGCTAATTGAGTTTTTGCAAAATGATACTTTTGTCAAATGTCACGTTTGCCAAATGATTATTTGGTGAAACGTTGTTTGTCAAATGATCATTTGTCAATATTTTTTTGGTCAAACATTAGTGAACCGAACCATTTTCCCCTTTCGAAACTATATCTATGATCTAGAATATATGTAATTTCATTATTTTGTGTGTTTTTTTCTATTCTGTTCTATTATATTCTATCTTTGTCGTTTGTTACCGCTTATCTGTCCTTCCTCCATCTTTATCATGTAGTAAGGTGTTGAGCCCTCGACTCGTGTTCGAAGACTTCCACTTACCGAAGATCTTTGTTGTTAAGGCTTATTTTATGAATAATCTTAATAAATACTTCATCAATAATGCGCAAATGGTGTACCAACATCTATAATTAATCATTGCGGCACTGATATCTTTAGTAATTACAGAGTTAATCGAGTTATTGCAATGCAGAAAACTAATTGTGAAATTGTTTACGACTAACCGGATATTATGTGGTTTGTTATTGACACTTTTGAGTTACAGTATTTGTGCTTTCGTACTTTCTGCCCGTTCTTTAAAACATACGTTCTTTAGGGATTAGGTTTTACTATAATGGTAAAGCTAATAGAATTATCACTCAGAAAAATTAGGACGCTAACACGTCACGGTTTTTTTTCTGTCTAAGAGAAGGTAAACTGACAAAGCTACGGTCTCAATCGTAGATAGAATGACTCTATTCTAGTAATTTCACCGGTTATTATCTTATCCAAACCTGATCAAAACAACTGATTAAATTTATGACTGTGGGAAATTAAATGTCCATCTTATTGTACATACCCACATACACTTATACAAACGTAAAGCCGAAGCGAATTCGCTAAAACCCACTTGGAAGCTCTTCAGTTTTGTGTTCCGAGAAAAGTAGCCGCGTCGCGCGTTAATAGCGACTCGGCAGTTCCCCCCAGCCGGGTTTTTCGCTTCCCAGCGCCGCGGGAAGTGTGAAATAAGTCGCCCAATCCAATAAAAACATACATGGAAACGATCGACTTAACACCAAAAGCAAATCGAACAACGAAGCGAACACAATTCTGGGTAAATTCAGCACAATAAAAGACGGTTTATAATCCTGGATTTAAATAGAATGCTTTGCCTATTTACAATCAAAAGTATTCCCTTCGCTCTAAAGCCTCGAGAGACGATTCTTCGGTCGTTTTTTTTATTACAGCTTTCTCAATATTTTTATTGATCCTCTTCTATAAATCTAAAGTTTAAATGACGCTAGGGCCATAGTGAGGTGCTATATATCACACCCGAGCCTCGGCCATAAATCATCTCGAGCTGAATGCCCCTTATTAAAACACCCCACTTCGGAGATCCACGTTTTTATCGATCTCTGTATTTACTATTGTAAAAACAGGTTTTAAATCACATGCCCTAACATTTTATGTATATTTTTCTGTGAATTACATTTAATAAGCTACTATTTTTGGTTTCTTTTATTATAATAAGTACCTTGTAAGGTTTTACTCATTTTCATATTCTTGAGCTTCATTAGTACGTCTATTCTTAAAAGGTTGTTTAACATAGTTAGCTTTAACTATTTGTTAGTAAAAACGAAAGCTTTGAAGCTTATTATCTTCAGATGCGTGTAGTGTAGGTACTGGGTGCGCCTGCGCAGTTTCCATGAAAGGAGTTAAAAGTTTAAACGTACCGGGAACTATCTAGCGCGCATGTGCGCGGAAATACTCCGTTTACTTGGATTCCGTTTCTGGACAAACCCTTTTAAGCCGATGTTTATTACGTCCGCGAACGGATAACAACGGATTTTGTAACACTGGCTATTTCTGGTGCTGTCATGTCTTCTACAAGCCATTGTGTAGTGTTGTTTGTGTTTCGTTGAATATGTAAATGTTCACCGATTTAGTATCGTTGGATGTTTTCTAAATTTAGTAATAATCAAAGCGCTATTGTGCTGGTCAGTGTTTAGACAGGTAATGTAAACTGTATTGGTAAAGCTAACGATCCAGTTGGAAACAAAATTGGTAAGCAATGTCTTGTGTAATTTGAAGGACCTTAATTTGTTTTATATGGAAATGCAAGCGGCAGTTCAAAGCGAGCTCTTAATAAGGACGTGTCTCCGGCCCCGCGCCGTGTGGTCACTAACATTCCAACACGGGTTTGCTCTCGGCCCTCGACATTTTTGTGTGCTCCTCGTTTTTCTCGACCATTTCCCACCTCGCCTTGTCGCCGAGAATTTAAACGAGCACAAAGATTCGGATCGCGTCCTACGAGTTTTGTTTGAATATCGTGCGAGAAATTGTAGGCGTTTAAAAAAATTAAATGTTTGTCCTGCTCCGATCTTGATATTTTTGTTAGCCGGAGCTGCGCGATGTTTATGTGGCATTTCCTCTGAAAGAAGTCGCCATGTAAACAAACGAGGTGGGCAGTCGCTTTATGTGTTCTTGTTTTTGTGAAGAATAGTTTATTTTGAGGATTTTCTTGCGACGATACAAATAGATCGTGTTTATTTTAATTTTAGAGCAGTTTATTGTTTTGCGATGATACAAATACCATACCATTTGGTTTAAATGTTCTTTGGCCTTATTTCGCAATGCGACATTTGAATTTGACAGAAAGTGACAAAGCATACTTTAGCTAAAATATATTTATTGTATGTTTGTGAATACAGGGGATAGTCTTTAAAATTAAAAGCATAGTTTATCCTGTTAGTCGGTCGAGTGAAGCGTCTCAACGTTCGTTCTCCAGACAGTAAACTGCTCGGTATAACCTTCGTGACCAGCGGCATATGAAATGTCATAAGAATCCCAACCTTCGTTTTTGTTTTGCCCTCCATTGTGTGATGGACATTGGATTAACAAGAGCGTCGGCGCCAGGCCGCGGCGGAATAGCAAATGCGTCTCGCTGTGCGGTGGCGGTAACCAACCATTCACGCATACCTATATCGAAATCTTTATGACAGTTGTCGTAAAGTCTATTATTGCGCGGTTCTTGGCGTTTTCTTGGTAATCTGTATCGCGATGAAGCCTGCGCGTGCGCAGATGCGCGTGATTGGCCACATTAACATACTACCGTCTTGAAGAAAAAGGGTCGTATGTAGTATTGCGATTTTTTGTAAATGTGTCCTCATCTGAAGATGTAGAAGGTTTAATTTTCTTTAGCAATTAATTTTCAAATAAAGCTTTATTCTCAATAGGCAGCTTAGTACTCGGTTTTACATTCGGATGCATTGTGCGCGGTCCTTTTGAAATTCAGATTTGTTTTTTTTTTGCAAAGGTGAAATGGTATTGCTTATGGCTACACACGGCATAAAGAGCTTTGATTTTTATTGATGACGGTCGATACTTAACGGCGTCGACTTATTTTTCTCTTTTTATTTTTCTTTTAGGTATATGAAGTCTACGTAGAAAGCATTACCTATCATGTTTGCTCATCCATTTCTAAGACAAGTATAGTGCATCAGAGATATTGTGTAAATGCAACACTTTATTCCTGTTTGTTATGTTTTCTTGGTAAAGGAATGTATACAGTTAAACTCATAACCCTCTTTATGCTTCGCCGTAGTCGGATAAATACAGCAACAAGATCTATTAGGCGCTGCCTTTAGTTCCCTTTTGTCATCTGACATAATTAAATAATTGAATTAGAGAAATAAATACATTAATCGCGCTCGTCATCAAATATTTGCTCATGCCGGGAACCAGGGAAAGCTAGCTTCGTAGGCAGAGTCATTACTAACTAGGCCAATTATGTCTAAAGGTTTCTAGATTCTTTTGAACTATTCTTATTTGAAAATGTAATAAGTAACATGCTTTGTAAGTATTAAATAATAACCTCGTTTCTTCGGTAAATAATACACAAAACAATATTTCCGAGGTAATGCCCAGAGCGGGCTAATCGAACCACGCAGGGCGTCGTACCTTCAAATTGTCCTCAAATATTAGCTCGTGGTCAAGCCAAGCGCTCAGCAAACACCGTTGGTCTGTTTGTCCGCTCGTGGGCGCATTCTTATATGGTTTATGATATTGAAAGAGTTCGGGTTTGAGTTTAGTAAGGTAATTACATTTTGAAACTATTTTTAGACTGTATTTTTCTTTCTGTTTGTCATCTATTCTGCTTATCGAGATAAAGCTAGAGAAGAGACGAATCCTAATTCAGAGGGTCTACGTAAAAAGGTTACATTTGACTAACAAGGAAAGGTACTGAAATGTCCGACTCCCATTTTGTTGATTTTGATATATGTTAGGGAGTAGTCTAAAATAACAGACTCGTTTATTTTAGCGGCCCAAACTCAACCTGTTGGGAGACATTGACCTCCAAAGTACTGAAAAGTGACTAAACCCCCTAACTTCTATATAGTTTATTTTTATTTTTATTGCCGGTTTCCTACTGGTTTGATTATTATGTTCAAGAACATGAAAAAATAATGAGCGCGTGTTTTCTTATATCGGCTAAAACACATATTTAAAAAATATATCATTGCAAGTGTATCTTCGATGAGAAGTATATAACTTTGATACGTTTTTTTTTTTTAAATTAGTTTTAGCCAATATAACAAAACACGTGCTCATTATCTTGTTCATAGTGCTCTCTACCATATCGCTTTCTACTTTACTACTTTATCGCTATCTGGATCTCAAAAAACCATAACGCTTTAACCTGTTAACCTTTTCACACGCCAAACAGGTTGAAGATTAAAAGAGACTTTGTTTCGTATGAATTAAGTTGTAGTTGACATAGCATAGCAAATATGAATGGCGTGTTAGTGACACATTTTGTATTTAACCTTAGGCGTTCAAAATGTTAAAAGAATCCCTGCTCAGCATTAGCAAGGTCTGGTTTTCTTCTATTACAAACATAACTTTCGTTAGGGTAGGCAGAGCTACAGAATTCTCAACAGCTCTAAAAACATGTTGTTAATTCTGTTACCGCATTTTGCACAAACAGGCTAAGATGTTTACCGGTGTAAGTTAGTGACAGGTTGCAAGCCCATCGCCTAACAATACTACAAGCCTTAATTACCTTAGTCGTTCTATTAATAGCTAAAAAGTTGTAATCAATATTATCTATCGTTTTAATCCGGTTGCTCAATAAAGATAACTCATATCTAATTGTAGTACATTCATTTACCTTTTTACGCCACATTCGTTATCGAAAATTTGAATACTTACAAATTACCGTAAATATCGGGTCGGTATCAAAACGACTGGATTCTCAAAACGACCAGAACCACATAAAGACTTGATCGCAAAACGACCACATCTGCAAAAAGCCTTTATCTCGTAATGACTTTCTAGTAAAACGACCACATAGCATAAAGTCTGAATATCAGAACGGCTTACTATCAAAATTACTTGTTCGCAAAAAGTCCACCTCGCAGAAGGTATACATCTTAAAATGCCCTAATAGCAAAATAACTAGATCGCAAATGAACTTAATCTCAGAATGGCATGGTAGCAATTAGTCTTGTTAGTAAAATAGGATGAAATCATTCCATCGGCATCATACCATCGTAATACGTCGTCGTACATACGTACGTACGTCTCGTTTTTCCATTATAAAAGAGCCTGGAATCCTGGAATGAAAGTGACTGCTGTTTACCATCATTTCAAAAACTTAAAAAAATGTGAATGTGTACGTGCCTGTGTGTGTGTCTGTGTGTGTGTGTGTGTGTGTGTGTGTGTGTGTGTGTGTGTGTGTGTGTGTGTGTGTGTGTGTGTGTGTGTGTGTGTATGTGTGTGTGTGTGTGTGTGTGTGTGTAATGTGTATGCGTGTGTGTAATGTGTATGCGTGTGTGTATGTGTGTGTGTGTGTGTGTGTGTGTGTGTGTGTATGTGTGTGTGTAAATGTGTATAAGTCCAATAATATTTTACGTTCAGGAAGTACTACAGTTTTATTTTAGTTAGTATGCATATTTCCCTGTTATATGCAATTTAAGTTATAATAAAGTTTTTTTTTCTATCTGAAATAAATGTGTTTTATTGTCTAAGTTTAGAAAAACCATCAATTGAGAAAAAATAACTTGTTTAGAACGCCATTTTCATTCATAGTTTACTTAGTTATAGGTACATAGTTCCCAAAGCCTAGAGCTCTGCTAGAGGTAGTGACCCTGCTCACGAAGCACGATATTTATAATAAATGAATAAATAAAATATTTATTTAATAGTACTCTATGGATGGATATTGTTGCTATTCTGATAATTAGTCGTTTTGCTACCATAAATTGTAGTCGTTTCACTAGGAAGTTGTTTTAAGTTCTAGTTATTTTGCTATTAGGGCATTTTAAGATGTATACCTTCTGCGAGGTGGACTTTTTGCGAACAAGTAATTTTGATAGTAAGCCGTTCTGATATTCAGACTTTATGCTATGTGGTCGTTTTACTAGAAAGTCATTACGAGATAAAGGCTTTTTGCAGATGTGGTCGTTTTGCGATCAAGTCTTTATGTGGTTCTGGTCGTTTTGAGAATCCAGTCGTTTTGATACCGACCCACGCCACTTTGCACGAACGTTCATTAGCACTGATGTGCCACCTGTCACTTTCTAATTTGCCAAGTTAAAAAGTGACAGCAAGTGACTTTAGGCGACATTTTAATTGACTTTTGTGCAATATCTGTTTACGAAAGCTTAAGCTTTCGTGAAACGGGCCACAGGAGTGGTAAAGGGTTTGTAACCTGAAACATTTTAATTGGAAGAGACTGCATATAACACACACACACACACACACACACACACACACACACACACACACACACACACACACACACACACGCACACACACGCACACGCGCACGCACGCACGCACGCACGCACGCACGCACACACGCACGCACACACGCACGCACAGAGACAGTATAATAAATATAAAAAAAATTTCGCTGTCAGACAAGAACTTTACTTACGAACAAAAATAACGATGTTATGTAGTTCTGAAATTGGTTACAAAGTGACCCGTAATTTGTGCTCGCCAGACGCCAGTGTACCTATATACTATAAAGATAAACATGAAACAGTCTAGTAATCTCAAGCGTTGATGGTAAGACCCGGCGGGCAAGTTTCCGTGGCTCTTTTATCAGAGTGATCTACGACTAGTCTGCCCGCCTTTGTCTGCTTGCGCTCGAGTTTCGCCTTTTGAGCCGGCTCGGCGCTCGCTCGACACGTTTTACCTATTAAATACCTGATTAGGCTTTTGGTCAATATTTTAAGGGGACGTCACGTTTAAACAATATTTAAGTAACCTAAAATATCATTGCTTTGGAAAATGGAGAAACTTCGTGATGTGTGTGATCAGAAGCATGGGTTTTGCAATTTTGCATGTCATACATAATCACGAGTTTAGTCCACATTTTATTTTGCTTATTTAAAACTAGCCTTGCATAAGATTTGCGTAGAACCCGTTTATTATGTTCCTCTTTTAGCCATTAGGCATCGAATTTCGAGAAATCCTTAGCTAGTAAACTAAAACTAGTTTACTAGCTAAGTGTTAAACGCTAATGCGTTAAACGTTTATTAGTACCTAGTATTAGCACCAATTCCACATTAAAAAAAATTGCAACTGGGCGTAAAGGAAACCACTTAAATTTAATGTTTCTAGTTTGATCAATGTGGGATGTGAGCTAATAAGGTCATGTCATGTGGAGCAAGTGCGGAAAACCATATAACGTTTTACATGTTGTTGGTTGGACGCACTTTCCCTGAAGAGGCCGTAGACGCATTTTCACCACCTGACCAGACAGACAGATTGATTATCGAACGCATTACTCGAATCACTTGTTAGATTTTACAGTTATGTATTTCAAACCAATGTCTGCTGTCAAAGCTACGTGTATTAATTGTGTTTTCCGTTTGTTACAGGTATGTATGAACACTATCAACACATCCCAATCGTGCTCCATAACTTCAACAACCACGGGTTTTACTGTCGGTTTTATTACTTTATAATGTTCGATCTAAATACTTGATCGTAAAACGCCTCCGCGTTTATATCCTTAGCGATTAAGTAGCACCGGAAGATCCTTTCAAAAGATACGGGCATCTACTCCAGTTTTAAACTCTTTCTCGTATTCATAATGATTATTAAAAGCCTTTTTTACCCTAGAAGGAGAGGCAAGATTTGTAAAAGAAAAGATTTCGTTTTATCTCGCTAATAAGTGTCTCGGAATAATTGCTCCAAAACAGAAATTCAGTGTTATTGCGAACATCTTTCAAAAGTTTCAAATGTGTTTGATCTTTTGTATTGAGCGATGTCAAAATATCTTTAGAATTAAACTAACGACATTGGGTCAAGCCCATGGCGCTTAGAAATTCCAAAACTAAAGCTTTTTGTTAACGAGTGCCTGCAAGTTAATACGATGTATGTACACTGATGAGTATTAATATATGTTACATTCATGCATACATGCACAATGTATATTCATTGTGTACAGCATGTCCCATGGTTACGAGGAAATATTAATTTATACAATTATCTTTTTCACGCTTTCGTTCAGTTTTATTCATGGTCATGTATGTATGTTCGCGGCGTGCCTGTACTTTTTGCAACGTCAGCCTGGTGCGGTGAAGTACGAGTTTGCTAAACGAACACAACAAATCATAGACGGGTTCCTTAATTGCAAAAATGTTTTTCAAAAAGACATCTTTGATTTCCCGTGTTAAACGAAATAGAAACAGTAAAAAATGCTTGTTAAGCAAGAACGCAGTAGATGCAGTTTTTATCGCGCTTCTCAGGTATTCCATGACCACGGCATTAGTTGAAGGAATTATCTATCAGTTCAGCGTGCCGTTGTCTCGCTAATTAGTCCCGACAGACTGCCAGGCGGTTCTGAGGACACTTAGACGGTCGCCATTATAGACCAAAGGCGGTGAATGAACTGCGGATATCTACCCTTAGGCAAGAAAAATAATGTAGTAGGTATTTTACGGATGATCGGCCCATGTTAACTGCGTGTAAATGGGACATTTTCGCGACTAGTGTACCTACAGTGAATAGTTTTCGAGTTTAAAACTATTACCGTGAACTTATTAAAGAAATAAGTCCATGGATATCGCACGCGAGGGCAATTTTATTGTTCGGTTAAGGGGCCGCCTATGCTAAAGTCTGTAGTGTTCTGCGATCTAGACCTCAATAACCATAACGCCTTTGTATCTGTTCTTTGGATATATTAAACTTGATCATATTTGCTTGAGACTGGCAAACGTGAAAACACGATTAGAAACATAATCCTCGATAGTTTTATATTTCAAACGACACCTTTTTGCATGATTTTGATTGAATCTTCGATACCCTATAATCTTTAACGATGATTTTCGATTCAATAATTGAGTATATGTAACTTGTTAATCCTGTTAAACAATTTTTCCAATAAATGTTGTAGTTTTAAAGTAAACAGCTATTAATTGAATTCGACGCGGCCATCAAGGCGCGCGCAAACTGTTTCCATCTCACATTCTTCGCGCACATAACACATAAAGCACATAAAGCCTTCCCTTTTCATTCTTGTGGGGGTTTCGCACCATAGGTGGCCTCTTAAAGAATGGGTATTTACTCTGGTGGACTAAACAGAAGCACATGGGGTTAGGACCTCGCGCTTCTGTCAAGTCCCTTTTCTTTAATTGGTTTTTCTAATTTTCTGCAACCAGTTTGACATATTTTAATGTTTCGGATGCTTTTTCGGATATTTCATTTTAATGTTTCGGATATTTTAATGCTTATCATTCTTGAAATAATCCAGAATATTATAGTTATTGCACTTTCGTTTCTGTTGTCTCATCTCTCAAAAATATCGAGCTATTTTAAGTGTGTCTCACTAGTAAGACCCCATTAGCATTAGCTCAACCTGTTCTTAAGTGCGTGGAAATATTAATAGCGGACAATCTTGTTTACTCGCAACTTGCTAGTTTTAGTCATACACGAGTATAATACAATGGTTAATAACATTAACACCATTCAGCATTAGAGCCTTACACCTGTTCGCTCAAGTGATAAAGCACTTTTAAAGCAATGTTTCTAAGTTGCACGTTCGCTATTAATTCATGTAGCCAAGGTGAGGCCAGTTTAAGTTGTTCCCTCAGAGCGTAGAAACAACATTATAGGGCGTGTGTTCTCAATTGACATCAGGTTTGTATCAAATACAATCATTTCTTAAATGTTTTGGTTCATTATTTACCGAGAAAATGAACAAATTTCTGCTAATGGCTAAAGAGCTTAAACGCCACATGATCTTTTCTACGTCACAGGTCACAGCTAGTTATAGCAAAACACGCTTACAAACAAAATGACGTCATTTCGATTACTACTTGAAAGTGGGTGTACTTAAAAAAAAACAGTATTATCAGTATAAGAAAAAAAAATGCTTTTGAGACACACCTCAATAAGCATAATCTCTAACCTTGAAATTTTTGATCAGAACACCTTTTAAAAAAAACGTATTAATTCGCTCGCTCGATCGACCGTTCGACAAGAAGCCATGTATAAAAGAATAACACCTCTGCTTGTTTTAGTATGCAATTACTTTGATTCTTCATAAGCAACTCTTGATGGAAGCACAGTATAAAGAGTAGTTCATCTTCGAACAAAGGTATATCGCACGGATTGGACATGCAAGCGCATGTGTGCGTGCGTCGACCGTACGCGACGCGAGCCACCACAAACAAACTCAATAGGACAGACGAGCCAGTATATTTGTGGCCACGCCGTCACCGTGTTTGGTTGCGTGCTCGATAACTATCGAGCACCGCGCATCGACGCAACCCTAGGACCTGAGCAGCAATAGGTAACAGAAAGTCCTAAAGGGCGAAGACGAACTATTTTTCTATTTATACTACGACGAAAGGCACCGCCTGATCGGGACTTAACGCCTGTTGAATATCGATAAACCGACCAGCACTTTCTTGCTAATTGGTTTGTGTTATTACACCTTTTAATGTTCCTTCATTTTAATGTCTGATTAAATCTTCGGAATGCGTGAAGTTGTTACATTTTCTATCGGGGATAGTAATGATTAATTCCGGAGGTACTCTAGATACGTTATATTATAATATTTAATGCATGTTGTTTTAGTTATACTTGTTCACTATTAAGGTGTTACTGGGAAATTTACAATATTCAACTTTTATTCATCTATATTCAATGTGATATGAATCTCAGGTGAATCATAAATAATCATAATAGGAAAGGTTTATTTTATACTATTTTGGTACGCAATCCTATGAAGCATGATTTCGGCACAGTTTTCAAACAAAACTTAGTACTTACTAATTCACAAGCTAGCAAAACGCCTCGTTAGTTTCTCTCGAAATAGATATTGGATATTGATTTTGTTTTGTCATATCGCTTGTAAAAGGCACCATAGACGAACGGTCCGTCGGTCGATATTGGCCTGTCGCCAATTCATCGTATTAGAACAGACTATTAGTTCCACTTGAGGTTTCATACAATTCTTCACAGGTAGCCTGTTGTAGATAATATGAAAAACTATGTCTGTACTTTTCTCTTTCCAAGAAACTATACTAGGTAAAAAATAAGGATAAGAAAACGAAACCCGTACAAACCGTATGTGTATTTTTTTGACAGCTGTTCGATTGAACCGTCACTTCACAATCTTTTTAAGGCTCCCACAGAAATACAGAAGATTTTGGACTGTCACGCCGCCTGACTGGGGTTACCTTTGTTTCGGCGAAATATGTTTGCCAAATATATCGTTTCCCAACCGTTTCGTTTGCCAAAATGCCAATTTGCTTTGATTTCTGTTACCGTAAATATTTCGGGATTTTTTAAGAACTAATCTAACCTAACCTAGGCTCTACATGATGGTACTGAAATCAATCCTGAAATATTTACAGTTTCAGGGAAAGAATAGGTTGGCAAATGAAACGGTTGGGAAACGATACATTTGGCAAACATCTTACGGCCAAACGGCAGGCTCTACTTTATTTAAAAATAAAATAATCGGACTACGTTTAAGATGAGAAAATCGCTATCGCATATATGTGTATGGAAATTGTCGGCTTCACAATACTCTTAAGGATTTACTTTGACGCAGTTTAGTTAAGGCTCAGTTTCACTGCGCGATAGCATGCTTTTCGTGATACATTGCGTCTCGGCTATAGCTCTCGGCTCAAAAATGTCGAAACAACCCGTCAATGGATTGCTACAAGCATACGGGCTATTGACCAATGAAACTGAGCCTTTAGTCTTACTTAGCTCAGCCTCTACGCGATAGACCGTGTCATGGACCCGTTCAATCGAACAAGAATTCTAGAGCATTCATTTCTACCTAAACCTAGCCTAACCACCTAGCACGTGTGACGTGTATCAATTCATTACTCAGCAATTCAATAAATCTCTCTTTTTTTTAGGGCGTCTTCTTGAAATTCTCATCTTTAGGGTCATCTGCTTCTATTCTGATTTTCTCGTATGGCCTTGCTCATGGAATAGCCAACTGCTGCTGCAAAAAAAAGTATACCCTTGATGTGACTTTATCAAGATCTCGTTAAAGAAGTCTTCATTTGTTTATTTTGTATTTGGTTTGAGTACGTTAGATTTCGAGTAAGTTAGCTAACATCCATCGCTTCTAACTCTTTATGGTCTCTCTCTCACCTCACTTGTTTTAAGTGAGATGCATCTACCAAATTCGACGTTAAGTGATGGTAGGACCGGGTACAGGATCCAGCCATCACATCACATTTGCATTGTTATGTTCTGTTGTAGGGATAAGAGAATCGGTGAAATGACTAGCATAGAGGCATTTTATTAGTCCTGATGAGGACTGATCTGACCTGACTGACCTGTGCGGACCTGAGTCCGTCTTAGGGCCGTAATAATACTAATAAAAAACAGATTTTGGGCACGTTGACGTATCTTGAAACGAAACCCTTGGATTTGCAGGCCTGAAATCGTAAATGTTTGTGTTTTAGGTCTCACTTACTATCAGGTGGCCTGTGTACTCTTTGCTTTCCCCATGATAGAAAAAAAGAGACTGTTGACAGGTCCGTTGAACCTACCACGTCCTAGCCTACCGGATCCGGAACAGGTTGACCGGAATGGATTAATGAGGCTTTTATACGTCTCTATGCATTATTTATGTGTGCAGAAGGTAAACAGACGCATTTGCATCGAGTTTTGGTTCGTTGCGAGTTTGTTAATGATCCGGGCAGATTATGTTGTATAATTCAGACTATTTTGGTGACAGGAAACGCCATAATGGGTTTTAAGTTTTAGTTTTAATTCTCGATGTTTTATGAAGGTGTTATTTTCCAATCGAAATAAATTGTGTAAAGTGTTCAGACAATATTGTAGGAACGTCAAATACTAAAAGGTATTAAAATGTATTTGTTTTATTTATTACGAATCGTTAAGACTATGCAAAATATGCATAACCAGGCACTGTATGTAATAGGTTAGATTAAATTTTGAAACATGCGCAACCTCAATATCTGTTGCTAAACTTATTAAAATGATACTTAGCGCGTCCAATATAATAATCAGAAAAAATACCTACTATCAGTAAGGCGATTAAATTTCTTATGCCATTTTGCAAATATGTCATATTCATAGTTGACATAAACTTACCATAATTTACATAATCAACCCAACTGCTACAGTAGGCGTATTATCAACTGGTAGTTAAACGTGCTAAATTCCACTCTTTTTCACATCCTGGAACTGGTTAGGATATTGGCAGTTCACGATACGGCCCACGTCCTCTGACGATAAGATGTTTAAACCATAATCTTCATCTGATGACACTGATGATAACACATAGATGTTGTGCATAATTGTTTTCCATCGTATTTTCTCGGAAATTTTCGTATTTGTCATGCTACTTCAGTCAACATCAGTACTTTTTGTACTGTGACCGACTGAAATAGCAAGACACGTTCGTACGTTTCCGTGAAAATACGATGGAAAACAATTATGCACTAGATCTGTACCTAGTTGTTGTTGCACGTACTTACGCAAGTCTATCACAGATCTCATTTCAAACCTTCCTTTCACCGAAAATCATTAGAATCTAACTAAATTCCAACTCAAGCTAACCCGTCTAACATAACATGACACAACAAGGCAAAGGCGTTAAATAAATTGGCGTCTGCAATAAAACTACAAGTTGGCTGACAGGCTTTATTTAAAGCTTTGTGCCACGCGTTCAGGGAATCCTGCCTTTGTCCGACCTCCGCCGTGGTTCCTAAAACAGGGTGCCGAGTTATGCGTCGAGCCTGTTTGCCAAAAAAAGAATCAAGATGTGCCTACCTTTTCATTTTTATGCTGCATAAGGTGTGGAAGAAACTTAAAAAACTGTTTAACGCTGAAAAACACATTATTATAAAGTTTAACTACTGAGGCGGAAATTGCAGATCAACTTTACCTAATTTGGACTAACAATAGTGGTCAAAACTTGAAATCGTGATTGAAAAATACATGTTTTTTGTAATTATTGAATCGAACTAGGTGACATGAGAAATAGAAATCGTAGCCAAACTTTTTCTACAGACTTCAAAGGCCATCTCGATAATTCCGTCTTCATCTGCCCTTAGCGGCAAAGCGCGACCTCTAAAACGACAAGATCTTAAAACGGCTCGTGCACGCTTCAACTTTTTGTACGCCGCCATCTTTCCAAGAACTGTCGCTTTAGAAAAAAACAGTTTCCCCGATGCGCTGCGGTCGCCAGAGGTGTGAATATAATTAATGGTCCATCAAAGGTTCCGCCTACTGCAACCGATTCGGATTCAAACATGAAATCATTTATACCAACTCCCGATTTGATTTCACATGTTTTTATCTTACATTCATCACTCATTCCAAAGATTATTTTCACTGCAACATCAATCAAGATACGGTTACGATCCACTGTTTAATTAGGGGAACCTTAAATCTTGGCATGGAAACCCTATTCTAATTACATCGCTGCATGCTGCGTCCCAATTTGCTTTGGTAACTCATCATTGAAGTAATTGCATAACGTGATCCTATTCTGTATTAATAGTGCTGTGAACTTCTCTTGACGTCATTCTAGGCTAATGACTGAGAATATAATGAGAATCTTAGAATAATCCATGTTAAATTTCACCTGTGTTAATTCTTCCGATAGGATCTGGCTTTGTTCCAATTGTTAAAGGTATGTCTAGTCAAATTACTCTCGAAATTGTCGCCACTTTCGCCTAATTATGTTCTGTAGGGCTTAGGGAATTCGTTGTCATCGTAATACCTAATTCATTTACGAACGTTTTCCTATATTATCTTAAGTGTGTCGATAATCATTTCACAGTGCCTTGAGACACCTGAATGAGCCATTGTCCACGCTCGCGCGGATCGGGTCGCCTTCTCGCAATCCGTGCGCGATCTACCGAGAAACACAGGTCAATGCCTCGCAGACACCGCGCCACATTAGCCTGGCTCTAATTACAACAGACATTACGACTTAGGTAATGTTTACAGTCGAACCCGGTATACCCGCGGCGATGTGTATCTTACCGTTATTTTTTATGTACCCGCATAAAATCTTATGTCCAGTTTTTCTAGCGATATGGCCGTTCACATATTCCATCTAGCTATAAAAGGGTCATCATAAAGTATAATGTGTATTTTTTACCGGGATGCAGGTACATCGAGCACAGGTAGTATGAGAACATGTTCTATTATGGTAGTTTCATCTATACAATCCCATTGTCCAACCGTAGACAGACGACACTGTGTCTGCCAGATGCTGCGACGGTCTTTTGTATTTTTAAGAATTTCGTCCGCGTGAAAAACTGGCGGTTTCTAAGAAATCTTCGAAATCGATGCACACGGGTCAGGTTTTCTACCTGTGCGTTGAGTTGCGGAACCGTATGAACCTTTTCTTTGTTAAATTGGACTGTAGAAAAGGCTCTTTAGGGTTTTTCAAAACTTGCGTCCAGTGGTACGAATGCTAGCTTTAAATACTGCACAGGAAGTCTTTTACAACTGGTAATTGTAAACATTTATTATCCGAATAGCATTTGTTATTTCCGATTGCAAAGAACAGGAACTTCCAAGCCATATAAAGGGGATTGCATTGTTACATTTGAAATTTGTTGATCATCTGTGATGCTGTATTTTGTGTGTTATTTTCAATATTGCATGCCTAATAAAGCTACTAAGTAAGCACATCCTCTCACTCTTAAGCACTATCCGAATACTGTGTTCTTTCAATAAACGTCTTTGTCTTGGTCTTCTAGTTGAGTTTATCTTATCTTACTTAAGAATGTCTTTGTGATAATTGGGTTCTTTATTTCAAACGATATAGTTATATTTAGACCTTAGTAATCTAGTCAGTTCAGACGGCTCGGCGCGCCTGATCGCCAGTGCAGAAATACACGACGCACTCAACACGCAGCACTTGGCACCCTATCGCGACACTAATCGCCAAATCTATGTCTAGTAATGCCAACGGTAATGTACTTCGTCTGATCTAATGCGCCTTCTAATACCGAATTAATTGGAGAGGTTGGAATTAATCTGAAAGTTAATAAAGATCAGACATTCACTGAAGTATCTTAATTCTCAACTAAAGGTGCTTTTGGTAAGAATATTTATAATTATTACAAACGATAAATCAAGTAGTGAAACAGATAATCGGCAATAACATCGATGCTCGCGAATCTAGAACAGGATTTCTATAAGTAACGCCGTCCTGTGCGGACTACATCGGGCGCGGGTTCGATTGGTTCTCGACGGAAGCTGCGCCGTTTATTCAATCTTCATGACATCATCCGCTCATGATCACCTAACGAACGGGACACCGGACATTGGCTGCTAAGATAACTGCCGTGGATTTAGGCCGGTGAACGCTTACGGCTCGCGATTTGTAAACTGGATGCATAAACAGTATCAGTATCATAATGAGGAGCGCAGGCGATAGCGATAAATAAATGCTCAGATAAAACGATACAAACATGCATGTAATACTAAACTATCGGACTGTGGAATGCGATTTCGAGGGTAATGTTTTGATATTGAACACGTGTGCTCGTGTTGGACCAATCAAATGCGTTCGGGCTGGTTTTATCAATGACATACGCTCATGGGATATTGTGCGATACAGAGCAGTGGATGTAGCGGTGACGTAAGAGCGCTCCGAAATGATCGACAGCCGAGCGGCCAGTAGTAAACATGCGTAAGCGCCATTCACAGACGCGGCCGGAAGTTGCGCTCGTGTGGGTGTGTCTTTACACGGACGTGCACGTGTGTGGGGAGAAATTATGAAGTCATTTCTATACTAAATGCCCGGTGCCAATACTGGTCGAAGACGTTTGAATCGGTTTTGTAACTGCTTGGATATGTTTAGTCTATTCTATTGTTATTCTCCGTAATAAACTGCTATGACGTTTTACATAATGATCATAATAAAGCTATCCTGTCTGTCTCTATATTATACCAACCATATGGTTCGTTATGTTCGTCAGGTGTTCAAGGCTTGCGATGTTCTATGTCACTGGCTTATTTATCCGATGTCTTAATGCAATCAATTTGCCCGTAGGTATATTATCGGGCGTGACGGCATCCATTATATTAATTTAAATTTCCCTTTATTAATTAATAACTGCACCATCGTATCGGCGAGATTAATCGATAAACCAATCACTTGGTTAATTTATTATGATTGTAAACTGTCGATTAAGAATCGATTGAGTTCATCTTCCACTCCTAAATTTCGGTGCTAGCTATAAAAAAATCTTGTTGTAACTTGTCGATGAGTGAGGGGTCACGATCTAATCAGAACTTGTTTGGCAAAGATACGAATGCAGTGAAATAATTAAACACTATCTCGAGTTCTCGACTGATGAAACTAGACTGTCGCAATATGATCGTAAAGCGGGCGTCATATCTTTTCATCTTGCTTTAACCTGTAACAGTGTCCTTTCTAATATGATAGACAGTTCGAGAGCATCACAGATTTAAAACTGGAAGCCTTTATAAATGTATCTTTAGACATTAACAATAAGGTACAAAATGCTAAGAAGCTAATGATGTACCGTCCTCGGGTCAAGTTTCGGCCGCACCATTAAGATTGTACAAGAAAGCTGGAGCCAAAGATACGACCGGATGCGCTAACTGTCAACTCTTTATGTCCCCCTTACTGGCCGGTTCGTAATTTCCGTGTGAATTTAAAAGTTTTATTCTTAACTAATTAATTGCTTTATTTATTTAGCCTCCCACGCTTCTTAATCAGCTGAAACTGGTGACTTGGTTCGGTCTGATTTGAATCACTTCGGAAATGAGTTAGACGGTTTTCCGTTTTGCTTATTTATTTTTGATTAATCAATACTTTCTAATTCATAAAGATAAAATTGCTATTCATTTTAACTTTAACTGCTTCATTAGCGTTGACATTATCTTTTGCTAGGTTGGGTTGAGTTTTTAATAGTATATAAAGTTCTGATGTCCATCCCTGTAATTCTTAATTCCTTAGTGAATCAAGATAAAGAACGTAACTTCTTATTTCAGTTCGTTGCTTAGGGCGAAATATGCGTTCTTAGGTTGATCATTGGATGAAAAGCTACCGCTGCCGGTATAGGCCTGGCTTCTGATCCTTGAGAGCTCGCTTGTAATTTAAATAGTCCTAAAACTTGGTACATGACAACTAATGTTGTCTTGTATTATCCGTCAATTATTCGGAGAGTGCTATTTTACAGCCACTTATTTAAAAACAAGGTACCTGCGGTTGACGTAGTAACAAGACCAATCAAATCTATGTAAAATCTTGACAACAAAACAGGTTCCGAAAAAATTGCATTCGGTGTACCGTGAGGTTTCCTTCTCTGTACTCTATTAAGATCATTGTGAGGCTGAAAAAACCCATATAAAACGCGGGATGTTTCTCTCCTCTTAAACCTCGCTTCGTTTCACAATTCTTAAGACGCATAAAAGCACCGACCGAACTGATAAATAACGAGTAAATGAAAGACTTACCAGATAATTTGGTTCTCGTTGATTGGCTGAGTCTGCGAGGTCCGACCTGTTTGGTGCCGTTATCAATGGTGCTAGTCAATGGGTGTATTTACATATACGCGGGCCTCCATTCATTGCCGTCGATACATGCAAAACGATTTTTGGTTGCTGTTTAAATTACATTAATGTGACGCTAAACGGTGTTGTTAGGTTGTTATTAGATCTGGTTTTATTTTTCCAAATATTTTATTATTCGTCATTTTTTTAATACTACGCCGAGCGTCCAGTGGCGCCCTCATTACTATTATTGTGTTTACTAATAAACTAAAGTATTGTCTTGATATCGAAGGATGTATTTTTGTTGTACAAATGAATACTCAATTTATAGGGTATATGACTTAATAACAATTGAACTATGAGTGAGTAACTTAACGGAAAAAGGTCCTTTTTCCGTTAAGTTGATTAAGTTGAAAATATGCTATACATATGTCATGTCATCATGTGCATTAAAATATAGAATAAAATACCGAATACAATTACAGATATACAAAATATAAATCTTTTTAAAAATAAGCTACTTAGTTATTTAGCAAAAAAGTGGTACTACACGCTGCAAGAGTTTTGTTGATAAGGAGCAAAAATAATATTCTAAAATTAATGTGAGAAATAAATAAATAAATATTTTAATACCCAGAATTATATTGTATAGGAAATAAAAGTGTCAGTTTTAGTCTTTAGTTTTTTAAGTGTCCATTTTGCAGAGCCCTTGCAGGGCTCATAAATTGTACCTACTCATAATTATTATTATGTAAATCTTTTTATGAAAGCAATAAAAGTTTGAGTTTGAGTTACATTGTGTATTCATTTGTACAACAAAAATACATCCTTAGATTCAAGACAATAAATTAAAAAAAAAACACATTTATATTAATGAGGGGGCTACACGACGCTCAGCGTAGTAGTCTTAATAATCTGCGGCCTGTACGCGAGTGAAAAGTAAAATTCGGAGGGTGTTTTGCTAGGAAGCAACAAAAATAGGTTATACATGTTTTCAATCAGAATGGAAATCCCAATTCTGAAATCCAGATGTTTTCAATTAGTTAGTAATTTGATATTTGTGGGTTGCCATAAAATATGTGATTTAATTTATTGAATAAATTAAACGTGATGTCCAACGTGTGAGCACTCAAGTGATTTCCGCGGTAATATATTTAAATATTGATGACGGGCTATATCGGATTGTTTTGTAATTAAGTTTGTTGTGTCTTATTTAAGGAAAATTACAAAGACATTGGTAACCGCATTGTTATTATTAATTATATCCATCCATTTTCCAATCAGCTTGTATCTAAACCACCCAATTTTGGGTATAGGACTTTTTCTTAACAGACCAATCTCCTCAGTCGTTGTCCTTATTATATTTTTAAAAAAAACGAGATATTCATTATCTATAGATATTCATTAGGCACTATATTCTTATACCTTTCTTGCCCGTGGCACTACTCCGTGGCACTACTGACCAATGATTTCTATTTCAAAATCAAATTTAATAGAGTCGACGGAGCTCTGCTGTCGCAGAGCTCCTATTTCTGGGTAGTTTGGCCCTCGGGCCTGCTAAAGAACTAACATAACCTAAACCTACCTCCTACTAATGATACTAATATTGACCAGTAGTGCCAAATAGTTGTGCCACGGGGAATACACTTTCTTATACATATAAATTAGCTCCTAAATGCCAAAATCTATAGATGTGGTATAGAAAAGACAATGTTGAAAGCAATTTGACAAATCGTATTGTTAGGATGGTGTATTGATTCAAGTACACGCTTGGTGCAAAACATAAAAATTCAAATTCAAATGTTTTATTGAGTTTTACGTTGTAGGTACATGAGTTCTTAAAGTACTTAAGTCTAGCGTCAACGTAAACCCCGCAGGGGCACAGCAATGGTAGTAGAACATGCGCAATTTTATAATTTAGGTAGGTAGGGTCGTGAATATTAAACTATATAACATTTACTTAGAAATAACGTAATCTATCACATACAACAATTTAACATATCTAATATCTTCCATCGTGTCCGTTTTACATCATCATTAAATCATCGAGCCTAGCTGTAAATTATTTTAGAGAATTTGTTTCAGAACGGAACTGACACACGTCATAGCGCATGTCTTAGAGTGATCTCTGTCGATATTGCTACGCACACATGATTCTAATGATTTAGCACTACCAGACATATTGTGAACGGTGCACCCGACTGGTTGTTGAATCAGGCAAGTCGCAATCGAGTCCGCAGGTGTCCGCCGAACACAACTATTCGTTATTCTGACAGCCAATTATAATAATGAGGTGGACGATCTTGTGAATTATTATATTTTTGCATTAACGCTAAACGCTCTCCGCGTTCTCGCTCCTCTGATTGATTGACTCGATCAATTGAGCTTTATGATAACCACGTTATTATGCTGTCATAATATTTGTACTAAATATCCCGTTATGCTTTCACATAACGTTTCGTGTCTTAGGTTACTAGCGTTCCATAGTCATTATCTTTACTTATTATCAAAATTAAAATTGTAATTCTGCTCCAATGCTGATGCTCAGACTACCAGTGATTCCAAACACGAAGAAACGTTTTGAGAAAGAGTGCTTCGAAACTCAGCATGCTGCATACATTTCAACATGAGAGAGAACGAACTATCTTATTGTTCTGGATAATGCAATATATTTAAGCCAACCTTCTCTATCTTCCTTTCTTTTCTTTCTCTTATCTCCTCTCACATCTGACACGTTACACGTGTTGTTTCCCGGTACGATATCATATCATGCGCCTTGGACTTTGGCTCGCGCGGAAACAGTGGTATAAGTGTCTCCACTATCCACCTTCGCGGGTTAACGGCGTTGTTAACCCCTTATCGGTGCGCAGTTATTTATAATGTTCCGTTTATTTGTAACCGGCTGATTAATCCTACTTCCCTGTTACCACTAAACCCTTGCGTTCACAATGATAAGCATAGAATTTGTAGTGTTGTTGGAACAAGGGCTTTGTGGTATCGGGCGTAAATTTTTGCAATGCAATCAAGACGTGTTAAGGCAAAAAATTCTGTCTAGTGACTGCAAATAAAATTGTTTCCCGAGGTCCCCAATAGTTCTGAGGCAGGCTTTATTCATAGTATTGAAATTCATTATGCCGTTTCTAAAAAACTGCCCATCAAGCGGTCGGTAAAGTACGATTTCTTGTTAAAAAATTAAACGGTTTTTTTTTTCCTTTTAGAATTACTGTATGCATATCCGCTGTCAAAACCGTCATAGCTTTAAAACATTTGCATTACGAAAAGGGCGAAGATGTCACATGGATAATTTATTTTATGTAAGTTAAAAACCAAAACGTTAATGACTTGCAAATAGAACTTGAGAACGAGCGAAACAGTAGGGGTCACAACAGAACTTGCGCTAGCATGGCCGTAGCGCATAAATTAAAATAATTGCGTCTGATTTACATGTCTTACAATATTCTAAGTGTGTGTCACCAAAATATTAATAACGGCGATTTCTCAGGATCTCTGGTGATCATCCGTCGCCCACCCGTAGAGACTCGGCACGCGACCATCTCCATAATCCCCATACATACACGTCGCCGACAGATACCCCCTTCTCATGCAAACGAGCCTACGCCTTGGCGCCGTGAATTATCGGTTTATCGTTGCAGATTATGTATTAAATCAAGGATTATCATTATCGTTCAACCATTATGTCCAGCTTAGGAGGGAATTCTCGTAAATGATGTATGAGAGGGACAAAACACTGGGAGTAATCAAAATGCATTCAAGACCATAACCTGTTCCTTGTGGATATACTCGTTCATATTCATGATAATAAAGCATTTATAAAACATGTAAACTTACATCTTTAATAGCGACCATAATTCTGCCTTACGTCAACTGCAGTCTCCTATAAACAAGGCTGTCATTTCTCTCCGCCCGCTAGCTGCATCCATCAAGATGCACCTCCCCCGCATCATTCTGCAATGATCATCAATTACCCCAGTAATTGCTCTTCGGCCACCTTAAACCCTCGCATTTCTCAATAGTCTAATCTTCAGCGTGGGCGACTGTGACCTCTCGCCATGAGTAGGCGGGACTTTCTACATTCGAACTCGACAGATCAAATGGATAGCGTGTTCAATACACTATGGATCCCAAATGAATACAGAATGAAGCATTAAATATGGTTTGTTTACGTTAGATTTGTATTCAGAAGTTTATTGGCTTGATGTTGGCTCTTGAGTTATGGTAGCCTCAGTGACATGACATGCCCTCCAATTGTTGCAGGGCGCCTTGCCAATTTGGTTGACTATTAGCTTTATTAGTCCAGCTTGTGCTATGTTATTATGAATTTATTTTACTCTTTTTATTTGCTCTACCGTTGAGCGATTTATAACCACTATGAAAGCAGCTTTTCTAGACTATTAATTATCACATACGTGACTTAAAGTTCTACTATAATTTTCTGTTCATGTTCTTATTTCTTCTATTACAGACTCATATGTTAAAGCTTTAAATGTGTATCATTTTACTCACGACGCGACGCAGCTGTCAATTAATCGTATTAAGTTACAAAACCAAAATCGTACACCGCCATGTTTTTGTCCTTCGAGCCGGATCAAATGCTCCTTTCGGCTGATATCCGATTACGGACCGCCGTCGAACTAATCAAGCGTATTTTACCACATTTCATTTATTTTTTATCACCTTGTCCAACAACGTATGGAACCTTATACGTCTCCCTATCTAATGTAAATTTATAATAATCACAATACTAATTTACCAAAAGTGGTAACTTACCAATTTGCATAATGTTAGTATCGTCCAATTCTTCTTAGTGTTACCTTGTTATCTGTAGAGCCATTTGTATTCGATTTCCACAGTCATTTAACTGTTTCAAATTTCACAAATTTCTATCATCTTCATGTTGATATGAAATTATAATAGTAATGGGTGTCGTAGGTTGATATTAATGCCCTGCTAGATGAGATGGCGCGGGAGTCGCCTACGCAAAGTAATTAAAAGTTCACCCCAGCTCGGAACGAAAAAATCTCAACTTCTACTGTTGTCTCCTTTACTCGCTTTTAAGAAAGTCTTGATACACTGAGACAAGATTGGTTTTGGTTGTTGCTTTTAATATGGATCTCGGATTTTCGAACTATTGTTTGTTTACGCCACATTTCACTTTATTATCATTTTAGTGGATTCTTAACGCGAGTTGTTTATGGAACTGAACTCATTTCGTTAAACGGAGTTATTTAAATGCAAATGGCTTCTAATAGCGTCTGCCTCGGGTCGCATAGGGTCTTGATACTCTTGATTAGCGAAAGATCGGACAGGTTGAAACCTGCTCTAGTAGTTAAATGAATCGAAGAAAATTTTATTTTACGGCTATGGGCTTGTTTCTAACTTTGAGCAAGGAACGAAATAACAAAACAGTGGTATATTGGCCAACTAAATCTAATATACAGCACCTATCATTCCTTAGTAAAATAAAGTCGCTTCCGCTGTCAGTTTCCTTAGATTTTATAAACTTCTTAACGGATTTTAATTCAGTTTCCAGCAATAGATAGAGCGATTCAAGAGGAAGGGTTATATGTATCATGAGTTCTGGTTTATGTACGGGTGTTACAGACAACTTGCATAAACCGAAACGAAGCGAGGGCGCGTCGCTAGTTTGTTTATAAATCACGTGATGGTTTACAGTGTTTGCCAAATCACGTTATGTCATGTACAAATTCCGTAAAACATTAATATTCTAAAATTTTACATACTAGTTGTGTATCTCTTTATGTCATATGTTACTAAATTACTCAGTCTGTTAGAAAATTTCCACTGGTTAAGGTGTGGAAAGAGGATCGTTATCCTAGGTTCAGTTTGCTAATTGGTAACTTTGTCAAGTCTGTGTCACGAATTATCATATAGCATATACTTAACGTTCCGTACCATTTTTTTAATCCCAAAATCATAAATGTCATTCGCCTGATACACAACAAATGTTACTCAACCTTTAATTCCGCTTCATTACTGCCTCAACTTGCATACAGCTTTCCAATTTCTGGTTCGTAGTTATATTCAAATCACGTATTTGAATAAACAAGTAATAATCTAGATTTATCGGCGATTCGAGTAATACATTTGGTTACATTTCGTACGTTCGTGGCCGGTCAAGTGTCGGTGCGCCTACGCACCTGAGGTTGCGTGCGTGATCCGTGCCTATGAGTCTCAGGTGGTATATTTGACACTCTACCTACTGTTGAAGAGTAGGGAAAGGTAAAAAATGTCTTCGATGTGTCCCTTTTCACCACACCTGATCAATATCACCTGCATATTTAGTCAAAGTCATCATAAGTAAGTAATCACCTCTGTCACTTCCATTCTTCTTTATTTACGACTTCATCTGGTCAGATTTCAGACACTGTAAGGTTTTTGTGGTGATAGTTAATTTGACCAAATATAAAACGAATCATTTACTTGTTGATTTCCATATCTCTAATCCAATTTAAAAGCCACTGTGCCTACATTAGTGTACATTACAGATAATTAAGGCAGGTAGGTGATCTTATCGCAAAATAGTAATCCCACCCAGACGAACCATAAAAGAAGAGGATATCTAAAGATATTTATGACATGCGGAGCAAACTTACCGTCGTAATTTGTAAAGCTATGACCACATATCACCGCGTATTACACATTATCGTGTTCATGTTCCGCTGTGGTTACTTATCATACATCGCATCGCAGCATCTTTCTCATTTCATTTGCATTCGACATTCGTTAACGTGTTTACTTAATGATAGAGGTCTGTCATATTTTATTTCACTACGTAGGCGTTTTGTTGGTTTTGTCATCATTGGCTTATATCATCTATGGCTGACGAAAAATTGCAATATACGTGATTTTCCTTTACTGGTTATATAAAACAATAAGACTGGCAAGTGATATTTGTTGGTTTATATTTCTAGATATTGTTAGTGCCTGCTGTCCCTTCCGTCTCTTGTCTTACAAAAGTAATCTTCGGAAAGAAATCGGTTTGGTTTCAAAAGTTAAAGCGTAATTTCCAGTAATTTCATCATCGATGGAATTTAATTTGTGGTATTCTTCTTGACCTGACAAGAAATAATAGATAGTAAATCTCAAAATCGTTTGTCCCGCCCAAGTCGCTCGCCTACGTCCTGAACATTGTACACAGTGTGCGTTATTTATTGGATTCCGATCGTATTGTGGGCACAAGTCAATATTAACGATCGGCGTGTCAAACGGCTCTCAATTTGTCTTCGCACATAAAAAGAAAACACTTAATTTCTTGAGCGAGAGCGACAGTTGTTTTGAACGATAGTGAATAGTCTGCCAAGGTTCTCCAAATTTGCATTATGCATTATATTCTATGAGAACATTTCATTATTATTTAAAATAAATTAAATAAAAAATTATTGTCTTAAACAGAGAAATACACACACAAGGGAAGAAGAGAAGATACAATTATACAAACACTTAAAAATATCCAGATATTAGAAACCCTGACATACATCATCACACATTCTTTAGTACATTCAATCGTCCAAGCATTCAAGCAATTAAATTTAGAGGAAACACACAGCTGAGATGTAATTAAACTAAAATTATTATTATTAAATTAAATTATAACAAACACAAACACAATGAGCGATACTTGGGGGAGGCCTATGTCCAGCAGTGGATGTCTTTCAGCTGACATGATGATGATGATGATGACAAACACAACACAAAGGCAAATGGCTCGGGCCCAGAATTGAGCTTCGCTTGCACACAGCGCTGATTTTCAGCCCGCGCCCGCTCATTAAGATAAAGCATATTCGTAGTAGATATTATCTGTTGGTATATCGTGCTAGTCCCTGCAATTAATTTAGAAACAAGCGAATCATATCTGCTGTAGAGAGCGCTCAACTGCAAGCAAGAGTTCAACCGACAAGTGGAATCAATGGAATCGTCTAATCAATCATCATTCTAATGTATTCATCTAATATTGTTTCCTTTCAGTGCGGTGGGTGTACTGGTTTGTTTTGTCTGTACACATCGTTACCAACTCCTACGATGCCTTTTGTAGCTATTAAAACACGATTGTACGGTGTCAATCATTTGGACTTCGACATCGATATGACTGACATTTGTATTTCTTTCACAGCATCATCGCCCACTTATTATTTATTCTTCATCTCTCAATCTTTACATATTGACGTATCATTAATTACACTGTAATGTCAATAGCTTTAACTTTGACACCTTGTTCCGTGTATGCTCGCAGTAATCTCTTCAAGTCGGTTCTCTTTCAATAACGCCTTCTCATTTTATATCCATCGGTGAATCGCTGCAACGAGACTATAATGGTCGTGTTTATCCCTATGGATGAATGAGAATGTAGCATACGTCACTCCCGCATTTAATCACACCTATTTACGCGACTACGGGCATTTTTAGCCAAATCGTTGTGTTTAAGGTTAAACACGTACTTTATGACGATGACCGTTGCAAGGTACCAATGACCTTCCATTTTATGTAGAGTAAGCATCAAATTCGTTCCTAAATGTTGTTCTACCTAAACCACATACGCATCCCAAATGATCAGCATTACAAATGTGGCAATATTTTGTAAACTTCGTAATCTTCTGCCAGTTCAAATTGAAATCTCCAACCATTTCTTCTGTCCAAAATTCCCCTGTTAATTTGCCGATTGCTTCAGTTGTAGTAGGGCTCCGTAGTTCTTGTTACGTTGGTTATTCGTAATGGCACCGTCTGGGCGCGTGACACACTTGACCAAAATAACCTCATCAAAAGAAAACACAGTGTTATCTCGGCAAGATACGCCGATACCTACCTGATAGATATACACCTGATAGCTGCCGCGCCCCTAAACTCTACCACAAATTATCACCTACGATTAACACATTACGACGACAACTGCGCAGTTTTGTTTATAATTATGACTATTTATGACCTTTAGTGGAATATTTTGCTACCGAATTAAATCCAGGTTGATTTTCCATATCGTATTTCTAGACTAACTTCATAATATAATCTCGCTTCTGTTTATTGCCGCAATCATGTGCGAATCTATCTTCTGAATGACTTCAATTTGCTGTAACATTACACTATGCATATTGACGCTGCAAATCAAAACGTCGTATGTTCATGACAATGTTAACAGCACTTGTGGCTTTTTGATCAAGAAACACATTCTGTCTCATTCACAACAGATAATGCATCGCCAAGTTTTGTTGTTGTTTTGACAAACGATCAAAATAGAACGAGCTCTGTTATCGAGTTTAAATATTCAAATGGTGAACTGATGCCCTTTGCTTGCTCAACATACAAATAAACGTCTCGTTGTCACGACCATGTCGTTCATAAAATGTAGGGTTTGGTTGTGATTCTAAAAGAAATCTGGAATCTTGTATGAATGAGACGTAAGGTTAAGAACTCTACTATCTTTATTCTAAATCAAATTGAAACTGTTTGGTGAATGCCGCAGGCGTTCAGTGGATAGCAGCAATTGACTTGCCGTGGCGACCATTAAGTCAGGCCTACTTCTAACTTCACATTATTTAAATCTAAAAGTATTTTACAAACCAAATATCTGGCACGCATTTTACGTGGAGCTATTTTTAATCACGCACCTAAATTACAAAACCTTTTTGTCAATCCTGAACGAATCGGCATGTTAATTCAACTCTGTACAGACTAAATCATGACTTGAACAGCTTGAGTGCTAGGGACTTGCATTGGGCTCATTACCTAGTCATTTTGTACGGACATCGTGGATGCCGCTTAATGTAATGCAGGAGCGTAAGCGCATTCTACAATACCGCTAATTGTCGTGGCCCAGGCCAACAAATACTGACACTAATTGAGGTATTCGAGATTAATGGGTTGGATGCAATAACGGGAGTTGACCGCAAATCGATTTAACTTGTTCGGTTTAATTTTAGCTAATATTAACTGATTGAATGTTACCTAGTCCCGGACTCTAAACTTGTACTCTGGGTAAATAAATACATTTGCCTAGAAAAATAAATACATACATCCAAGCCTCAGGAATAAATACTCGCGCTCATCCCACAGAAATAACTGGCATATAGAGGCTGTCACCTCAGTCTCCTGGGTTGTCAACGCATAGGTACATACATACATGTCAGCCGAAAGTCGTCCACTGCTGGACATAGGCCTCCCCCAAGGCTTTCCACTCAGACCGGTCTTGTGCTTTTTGCATCCACCGCGGTCCCGCGATCCTGACGAGGTCGTCACTCCATCTTGTTGGAGGCCTACCTACAGCTCGTCTTCCGGTCCGCGGACGCCACTCCAGAACCTTCTGACTCCATCGGCCATCAGTCCTGCGAGCAATGTGCCCCGCCCACTGCCACTTCAGTTTAGCTATTCTTCGGGCTATGTCGGTAACCTTAGTTCTACTGCGGATATCATCATTTCTGATTCTATCACGCAGAGAAACCCCGAGCATAGCCCTCTCCATAGCCCTCTGAGTGACTTTGAGCTTCCTTATGAGGCCCATTGTTAGCGCCCACGTCTCAGATCCGTAAGTCATCACCGGCAACACACACTGGTCAAAGACTTTTGACTTCAAACACTGCGTAATTTGGACGTAAAGGTGCTGCGAAGCTTCCCGAACGCTGCCCAGCCGAGTCGGATACGACGAGTAACCTCTTTCTCAAAGTTGGACCTACCTAACTGGGCCGTTTGTCCCAGGTAAATATACTCGTCAACAACTTCAACGCATAGGTAATCGTGAGATTTTAAATATCGGTAATCTCTAGAAACCACTTGGCCAGGTGACATGGGCCTCTTTTCTACCGGGTTAAACCATATTGTCATTGAAATGTTATTGTATTGTGTTTAACTCGGCCACCATTGCTATCAAGTAAATAAGAGCTGTCGTAACGCTGACGATACGATAGCACGTCAAAGGCAATATGGTGTTCCCCGGAAGAATATAGGCGCTGTGCTGTGTGGTCGTTTGTCAAAACAAAAAGTCTGCCCGTCTGTCAGTCTGTCAAGACCCTTTATCTCGGGAACGCGTGGAGGTATCGAGTTGAAATTAAAACTATATACTCCGGTCTACAGTCCCTTGAAGCTGTGAAAAAACCGAACTTCTAAATTTACGTAAAAAAAAGATACGGCCGTTTTGCCGCAAAAAACGTGTATTTCGACACGAGGGTACATTTTAAATTAAATCACAAAAAACAAGGTCTTTACGCAAGGAACGGCAGTCCATATTTTGAATTGAGTTAACCGCGGCATCCAGTAAGATCACCTGAGTGGATCACCCAGGTGATTATATTGGACGAATTTGTCTTATAAGATCCCCCAGGTGATTCAACCGGACGCTATGTCCAGGAGGATCCCCTAGGTGATTTTAGTGGACAGATATATATCCACTGGGATCCCCCAGAAAACAATATGACTTCGCAAGTGATTCTAGTTGACAAAAATGTCCAATAAGATCATCTGGGTGATTCAATTGGATTACGTTGTACATTACGATCACCCAGGTGATTTAAATGGACTGCTACATCCAGAACGATCACTCAGGTGATTCAAATGGACATAAACATCTAGCACGCTCCCTTGGGTGATTTTTGTGGACTACTACGTTCAGTAGGATCAACCAGGTGATCTCAGTGGATATATTTGTTCGCTAAAATCACCTGGGTGATCCTAACATGCAAATTGGATGGTCAAAAGGTAATTAAATTGCACATGCAATAGCCAAACATCACACCTAACAAAATGGTAATGCAAATATCACCCCAAGATATGGAAACTTTTTGGGTTGAAGTTGTTAATATTATTGAAAAGTATTAAATAAGTAAGTAGTGTAGTTTATCCTTAAATAAAATTCGATTGTAAAGGCACAACATAATTTTATTTTCTCAAACATGCTCGGAAATGTATGCGTTAATGTCACGAATTGAAGACATAAAGTTTCTTGTTTGTGGCTCCCTACATCACTTCATGGCCTAGGCCAAGAAGTGATGTATGAATACCCTAAGGAAAAACATTTAAGGCCGCTGCTCTAACTTTTTAAATTTGCTTACTAACTGCCAACCACCACTAGACTCTGTAATCATATTTTTTTCGATTACATGGTAGTTATTTTAATTTTAATATTTCCTCTTAGTTATGATAATTTTCAGTTTTTCAATCAAAATATAATTAGAGTGTATAGTGAAGTTTAATGTTCAATGAGTCAACATCCCTATTCCTAGAAATGTCCAGCAAGATCACCCAGGTGATTTTAGCGAACAAATATATCCACTGAGATCACCTGGTTGATCCTACTGAACGTAGTAGTCCACAAAAATCACCCAAGGGAGCGTGCTAGATGTTTATGTCCATTTGAATCACCTGAGTGATCGTTCTGGATGTAGCAGTCCATTTAAATCACCTGGGTGATCGTAATGTACAACGTAATCCAATTGAATCACCCAGATGATCTTATAGGACATTTTTGTCAACTAGAATCACTTGCGAAGTCATATTGTTTTCTGGGGGATCCCAGTGGATATATATCTGTCCACTAAAATCACCTAGGGGATCCTCCTGGATATAGCGTCCGGTTGAATCACCTGGGGGATCTTATAAGACAAATTCGTCCAATATAATCACCTGGGTGATCCACTCAGGTGATCTTAGTGGATGCCGCGGAGTTAACTGTGTCATGTGCGGAACCCTCGGTAGGCGAGTCCGACTCGCACTTGTCCGGTTTTTTTAGTTGGACTCAGTCGATCAAAGAAACTTAATAAACATTCTCAATTACATGATACGTATCTTTAATATGTGGTTTAGTCATCCATGACATAAGACGAATATATCCGTAAATACAACTTATTGTGGAGAAATGAATGGGCTGAAAACCGCAAATTATTCACTTCATTCGCCAATTGGAAGAATCATCATCGTTAATGAATGAGCTGAAATTGTCCTTGTTTTGTCTTCAGTCCATTCAGTATTCTTCTTCGAATTCTCCATTACATTAAAAATTATGAGTATGACAAAGAAAACGATATTTTTCTAGAATTCGTCTTAGACATACAATACAGTGTTCAAATTGCATTACCGCGTTACAGTAACTTAAGTGCTTGTGAAACTGAAGATTACTATTCTTGGATTCCCACGTCAAGCTCATTGATAACAATTACGAATTTTACGATTATACTCTATCCATTCAATGCCAAATTACCTCAGAGTCGTACAAATCAGACACGATAACGAGTTCTTGCGTTAAATAAAACTTATCGTAGATTATTAATTACTCCCGATTGTGGCTCGTGGCAAGAGTCACGTACGATACTCGTGTTTCCTCGATTTGGGCTAAAATTTTGTTTTAAACATACGCAAGCGCTTTTAGATAGTACGAAATGAACTCATTGCGTAGAAATGTTTGTTTGATAATCTTTAGCATCTTTATTTTGGTGTAAAACATATGGACTTGCTTATCGAACTAATTTATTATTTTTCCCTCGGCAACAACTCCTAATCTCCCACACACTTTAAGAGACAAAACGCAACATTTTAAATTATTTCCAAAAGTAGTACATAAATAAATTTTATCTACATCCATGGCATAACTTCCCTATAATATGTTCAGAAACGATAAGCAAATGACCTATAATAGTAAACCTGTATCTATGGTTGCATCGTAATGTGTAAATTACATTACAGGTAGCCAAAACTTTAATCACATTCAAATTTCGAACATCTTTTTAAAAATAAGGAATCATATCTGGTTGTGATTATCGAATTATGCAGGTAGGTAATGCTTTTTGACTTTCATAGGTGCATTAGATTATGCGTAAATTAAATGCGAGTCTTTTGTTTCGAACTCTCGAATAGTTCCGAAGAACATAAAATAAAGTTATGAAAAGTAGGCCATATTGTAGATGTTGAAGAAAACTTATGATATGCATGTAGATAAAGTGTTGTATCCGACTCTACGCATAATTAGGCATTAAAACACTCGTGCGATCTTATTATGAAACCTTTCGGCTCGTTTCATAAAACCACACTCGTTTATTAATGCCTCTTATTACGCTCCAGTCACGTAAATAACGAATATGGCATCGTATTTTGTTTTATAAGTTCGTTTTTGTCTTGCTTTCTCAATTGGATCACCAATGGATGGGTACATACTATAGCTGGTTGAGAACCTACATCAGTACGAAGTATTACATTTGTAATTACAATTAGTAGCACTGTTAACTACAGGACCTCATTTTAGGCGACAAAATTCACAAACGGTGAGCTAACTGTGTTGATGATGGTAAATATGTTGCCTTTTCCACAAGCATTTTATAAGTCATTTGAAATGGATGTTATGATAGCTTAAGGTTATTAAACTCGTGCTGATAAGTATTTCTCACGTCAGCGTCAGGTAGATAAAGGTTCACGCGGCAAATATTGACAATGTTTACGGTTTATCGAGTGCAATGAATCCGTTGGCTCGATTGTTGAATTTGGAACCGAATCCAACTTAGTCCTAGCATTATTATTGGAGATTTCTATGAATGTTCACCTCTTCGTTTGGTCTCTGTGGTAACAGCAGGTGTGATATTGCTTAGATATCGTTGTCAGCGTGACCCCACAGACCGATGACTATCAGGCAAACCGTGCTGTTCCAATATTGAATCAGCACAAGTGCTGTGCAAATATTTAAATCGGGCCAGATATAAACGTTAGTATTACACTACTTACTTAGGGCCGGTTTTATAAAGCTGAGACTAAATATACGATATAAATATATTTTTAACGAATGGTTTGTCAAATGTCACCCACTTTTACCGAGCGTTTTATACAGTAGAGAATCGTAAAAATTGACATTAGTTATAAAAAACAAAAACCGCCATCAAAAACGCAAAAGAATAGTTTTTTAAAGGCGGTATTTTGTTTGTTTAATTTTGTTTTTAGTGATGCTATTTTGTAGAACATCTCAAGTTCGCCGCAAGCAGTGCCGCCGCGGGAAAGCTATTGTCATATATTTAAATGTGCTTCGTCGAAGACGTTATCTTATTCGAAATATCATATCGCCACCCTTGAAATAGGTACCGTTAAGTAGATCAGTTAGCCTAGTTGGTCTTCAACATTAGTTCCACTTTCAAAATGCACGAGTTACTAATACCCAAATCGCTATAGGTGTGCCTATAATATTTGAGGAGATCCCTCGATTTCTACAAGATCCCATCATCAGATCCTGACGTATTGACAATGGGACCAACTAAAAAGTATACCCATTCAAACCACGGCACCACGTTGGCCCATGTACCTATTCCTTATCGTTAAAAGTGCTATGGAGGATGTTTTTTCCCAACTTGGACTATTTTTGAAGTTTCTTGTTTCGAAGCCATTTTTCACAAATATAAATGCGGGAAGAAAAAACAAATGAAGTACAAAATTCCGAAAAGAGGTAGCATCAACTCCCTTAACACCTTTGTTTCCTATTAAGAATAATATTTTTTTCATCACACTTGCTCGTAAAGCGTGTTATTCCATGCCTGTATACAGAAGGACAATGGCCTAAATTGTTCCCGCGGGAATTATGGCGAGTTTGTCATCCCTAGGGAGTAATGACTTTCTTTTTAAAATTTGCAACTCTTTCGTACATCATTTCTGACTAAGGAGGTTTAATTTTCAGCCAAAAATTAAATCGGTTTCTAATTTCATCTTTAAAAATTAGCTATAGACTAACTTACATTACACAAAACCTATACACTTCATTAAACTTCATTATTTTTATACCTATTTCAAGTTTATATCAACATTTATCATTAATTTTAGTAATTATACATTTTTATCAAATTGGCTAAATCTGGCTCGATTCCAGGTCGAAACTAAACGCAGTTATTATCTGTGGTAGAGGTCACAAAAAAAATATCGTTTCCATTTACGTTCCCGTTCGTCAAAAGTTATTTCTTTATATTTTGCAGAGTTAAAGTGTTTTTCCTCGCAAATGTGATGAAAACCATTGTGTGTATCACAGGCAGTAAGGGGATTACTAACTCGAGTCATTAAAAGCCCTCCGCCTTCGGCGTCGGGCTTCTAACACTCTCGTTAGTAATTCCCTTCATACTATCCTTGATGCACAATGTACTATTTTAGAGCTTGATAAATATATTCTCATGTGTCCCACATTATAATGTTATTCTCGGAAAAACTTATTATGATGATCTTTGATTATCATTATCACAACAAAACTACCTTGTAGGTAGGTATGTATTGTCACGTATCTTTATGCCTATAAATATAAAGCTGTGTTGCAATATATTTGGCACTTGCTAAAGAAATGTTAAAACAATTTATTTGATGCTCACTGTACACTTAAGCGTAACTTAAATTCATTTCAAAAAGTCTGTGTTTTAGAGAGGATTTGACAGTCGTTTTTGTTAAAGGTTACCATACTTATTATATTTCGATAAATTCAATATATTAAAACCAAAGATTTTGTTCTATAAAATGTCTTCAACAGGTGTGTAATAATACTAATGTGCTAATTATAGTTTTGTATAATTTCGATCGCTATAATAAACTAACGATGTACTTACTTAGATGAAAGTAAAATAGCAGAAGATAGGTGACTAACCTTCAGGGCACGGAACTCATAAATCAGGTCCAGTGGACCTAATTGACTAAGTTGCAATCCGACTCTCGTTCACGTCACACGCGGACGTGTCCAGATACTTAAATGATTTTAGACAAAATAAAGGTACTAGGTAGGTAGGTATTTGGTTGTACAAATCATTCGAGAAGAAGAAACAAATTACGCAGCATTACTTAAAAATGACCCGATTCACTTAATTTCGTTCGCGCAAGCGTTCGCCATTTTGCAGAACGGGACAGAAATAAACGATATGTGATTGTTCGTCAAGTTAGCCGCACTCTGCAGTTTAGTTAGAGGATAGAGGTAGGTGGTATTAGAAACTCCTTGATGGGTAATTAATGCGCTTTAAAAAGGGCGAATTTTCGATTTATATGTTAACCCTCAAAGCACGCACACACGTAAACAAACGGCCATTTTGCATGCTTCACTCGTGATTAGACGAGGTTACGTCCGTATTTCTTTTTGGTCCGTGATCTCTCTATATTCGCTTTCTGTAACGGGTATCTCACACAAGTATGAATTCGGCAAAACAACTATGTGTTAAATGTAGTAACTTAAAGTTGTAATTTTGAAATTACTGACGATAGTGATGACATTATGTAATAAGTATTAAATCGATAGAAAAAAAAACCCGATAACCCCCGATATAATGGCGACCCCTTCTTTCAGAGCTGATATCTCTTTAACCTCGTCCAAATCTCGGACTATCCGTTTAGGACCTGCGATGCCACAAACATACACGCGTTACACTTATACTGCCCTCCTACGGAGAAAACGCACGAGTGCAATTAATTATTAGAAGCATATAAACTCTCAAAGGTATATAATAATAAGAAGGTCGGAAGTGCAATACAATTCATATAGTTGATGTGCCTTTTTCCCGTAGGAGGGTAGAATAACACACCTCTTTTTAGCCGACTTCATCAACATGTCAGGACATGATGATCCACCGGAACTCCTTAAGGGTACCTATTTGAAGGGTGCCAATAAGATATCTCGATTAAGGTACTTGAGCGACTATTACGAAGCACATTTAATTCTTTAAATATGACTATGACTCTCCCGCGGCCTTGCTTGCGGCAAGCTTGAAATGTTCTATAGTTTCTCATTAATTGAGAAGTGGGACTACATAACAGCATAATAGGATCACTAAAATGTATAAAATAAAATAAACGTTTAAAACAACAAACATGACTTCAAAAATGCAAGAAATTACTTATTATAAAATGGTAGGTACTGAGGTCGAACTGAAGTTGGCGTCCTACAATATTTTAAACGAAAAGCCGAATACAGTTCACAAACCTAAGTACCTACCATATTTATAAATAGTTATTTTTTGCATTTTTAAAGTCTGGTTTTTGTTTTTTTAACTTTTATTTTAACACATCACATCCTTAAGCCACAAGGGACGCGTTGTCGAGGTGGGAGGACGGGTTTCTATTACAAAACAAATCAAAACCTTCATATTTGGCGCCACCCTGTGGTGGACCCTGCCTGCATAGATCGGTGGAACAAACGTTGCTCGTCAACGGAATGAAGTTGGTGACTGGCACGGCCTATCCTAGTGGCTTAAAGCGTCGACTCGTGATCGCCAGGTACCGAGTTTAAATCCCAGCAGTTGCCATGTAAGTTTTTAGGGTTCCTATTTATATAAATACTGCCTACGCCTAATATAACTAAGCTGCAGATGGACGGACGGACGGACGGATATGGCGAAACTACAATGGTTCCTAGTTTGATGATGGAACCCTAAAAGGGAGGAGGAATTTTTTCACTGAATTAATTGTTATTCAATGTAATTTCAAAGGTTGTCAAAATATTAGAGTCAAGGGTCAAAGTCAGATATCAGTTGTTTAAAACAGGTTTATAAATTATTAGAAGGAATATAAACTTGGTCATTAATTATGATGACTATTTAAAATAGCTTTTAAGGATGTCGATAAAACTTAGTTAATATTTTATTAATCACTAGCACTGGTACATTTTTGCCGCCGTCAATCCGGGGTTTTGCTCATAAAATACAGATTGTGGCAAAAAAATATTTGGCAAGTACAGTTGACTTACAAATATACTCACAGTTTGTTACTACGACTACCTACTCACAGACATTCGTTTATTTTGACAGCTGATGCGTCATTTCCGATTCCAGACGAGTACTCACGCAGGAGTTTCTAAACCACTACTTTCCGAAGAATGAGTCGTTATGAATTATTATTGTTGAAAATCTAAAATCTAAATAAACTACATGAAGCAATTGTAGGTCATCGACATGTCAAAACAACTGGTTCGTAAGTTTAAACGTCAGCAGTGAAATGTTACTGAAAAATTACTAACGGACCGTTATAAAACTACGACTACGATACAAAAATAACAAACGGATAGTTATAAAACTGGCCCTTAGTCGAGCAGCGACATAAAACCCTCGAAAATGCCAATTGATTTCTGAAATTCTAACGATATCCTAAGCTGCCAAAAATCATTACGACAAGTTCGATTTCATCTAAAAAAAATAAGGTTAAGACTTCAACAGTTTCCAACGTGTTTTTTATTAGATGGTTCACTCCACTACAACGACATCAAGCTTCCGTTAAAATATGGTGCAAATGTGGATACACGTCTTTTTAATGGAGTGGAGGACACGCTATGTAAATAAATATTTGGAACCTTACCGTTAAATCCTAAATTCCTTAGCACTAAAGCTGCGCAAGATGAAGAGTGTGTAAGAAGCATTACGTAACCTGCGTTTAACCTGATACTCCCTAATCCTGCCACAAAAAAAGGATCGCTCGCTGCGCGGGCGCGGGGCGCGTGGCACCTCGCCGGCGCGCCACGCTGCCGCCGAATAAATTACACTATTGTGTTGCCAGACGTCACTTTGAAAAACCTGAGGGATGAGCTCGACATCTCCTAGATTCTGAAGCCCTAAGCAAAAATCGGCTATTTATTTCTTATATTTGAATGATTTTTAGAGCTACAGTAAATGTCATATAATTTCGAATAAACGTACACTACGTCCCCTTTTTTTGTTCAAATAATAACAGTAGTGGGAGAGGGATAGAGCCCACCTACTGGGAGAGTCACAGTGAACTTTACCTAATCATAAATATGTACCATAAGATACTCTTACGAGAAATTGTAGATTGGGTCATTTAAAGAAATGTTTGAGTTCAGTTTGATATACTTAAGCCAGGAAAGGTTCGCTTTCTAAAAAATCTGTTAAACACCCGTAAGATGTCCTAGTCTTGGTTCCGAAGTAATGCAATGTTTTTAGTTTTTAATAAAAAATAATATAGTTGTATATCATCAACCAGCAACACAGCCACAATAAGGCAGGCCAACAATCCTGTGGATCTACGGATTTGTCTGTCTGGCCACTCTGGCTCTATCTCCCTGCCGCTCTCCCCGCCTTGTCGATGGAGTCGGATTATCCGGAGGTCGGAGATAGCCGCCTGCGCCGATGACCCTTCCGACATGACCCGAGCTGGCCCGAATGGAATACGATTTGCGACAGTCACGATTGGGATGAAAATGGAATTGTAACACCATCATTCTATTCCATACAGCACAGTTAATTATTTAATTATGTTTTTAGTTGTTCGATCAGTCATTGCAGAACTGTAAAACATACAAATCTTGATATATCTACCGTCCAAGATTATCTTTAAAACAAATCGATACTAGCGATTGTATCATACTTATAAATCGATAACAGAATCAACTGGTGCTCGCCGAGTGAATGCATGTGAGTGTATCGTTGAACGGCACACTGTGAAAGTTGTAGCTGCCAACTGCCAGCCAATTTGTACGCTTCACGTGATTTATATATTTAATCGCCGTCGTCATCTGACGAGCTTTTGATCGCAGCGCCCGGTCAACACGCTTCCCACGGGAAACGGTCACAACTATTCTAGTCACCAGGGTCGCTACAACGTTACTCCGTAATACGCTAAACTATGCCATCGTAAACCATATTAGACTAATAAAGTCTATTATTTGCAAATTAATACTTCAAGAACAATAGCGTTCCCTCAAAATGCAATCGGAATTTGTATCACCAATTTACATACGATTTGGCAATCATCACTTGAATTTACAATTTGGACCGCACCAGTAGCCTTGGGTTGCGTTAATGGTGCATTACGGTGCCGTTATTGCATTGGCCGCGGCTGCAGTGACGTAGGCCTATACGTGAGACTGCGCCATATGGTCGTCGAGAACTTTTGCAACGAGATAAAGTCGTGCCGGACCAAATCTGTCGAGAAACGACCTCCCCGCTCACTCCTTATTGGAAGTCATTTCGAGCCCAAAGCCTAACGCACTGTTTTTTATCGGTACACGAATCATATACTACTCAAAACAAAATAGGGGCCATTTAGTATTTTATATGTAACATGAAAATAACAATAGTTAGTGTTATTTCTTTATAAGGTGACAATAAAACAAAGCTTTGCTTTACGTTTAGGCAAATTATTTGTTTAATTAAGTTAGCATTTGTTTTGATTATTCCAGATTAAATTAAATAAGTCCATCATCAACGTAGCACCAAATAAAAACACTTCACAAAAAATAAAAAAGGAAAGATATTTGCATATTTTTTTAAATCTTTAATAACGTGTATGTCCTCCTCGCTTGTTTATGCACTCCTGAAGCCTAGAATGCATGCTCTCAATCAAGTTCCTCCCGTTTTCAGGTGGTATCTCTTCCCATGCACGTTTCAGAGCGTTAATGAGCTGCTGTTGGTTGTAAACCTCTCGCTCTCTCTCTCTAGTCCTTCGTTTTAATTGGTCCCACAGGTGTTCTATCGGATTAAAATCCGGACTGTTGGCTGGCCACGGTAGCACCGAGATACCAGAGTTTTCAAGTTCAGTCCGTGTAACCCGAGCTGTGTGTGGACGGGCATTGTCTTGCATCAGGATGAAGTCAGGACCCACTCGCTGTGCAAAAGGAACCACATGAGGCCTGATGACTTCCTCGATGTAACTTTGAGCAGTTACGGTGCCCTGATTTAATATGGCGAGCTTAGTTTTGCCGTGTACGCTAATGCCACCCCAAATCATAACACTGGGACCACCAAAACGATCACTTTCGTGGATGCAATCTTCCGAAAATTGCTCGCCGCGTCGTCTCCATACTCGAATCCATCGATCGTCACTAAAAAATTTAACTTTACACTCATCTGTGAAAAGCACCGATCCCCACTGATTTATGTCCCAATTCAAATATTGCCGACAGAAACTTAGGCGACTTGCACGATGAACCCTAGTAAAGGAATTCGTACAACACGTCGTTTAGACCATTGCTGGTCTTCATGCTGCCGATTTCGTATTGTTTGGTCACTAACACGAGTACCCGTCGTAAGCCGTGAGCGATTTTGTAACTTGCGAGCCGTTACTGAGCGTTCCCGTCGTGAACTTAACCGGATGTAACGATCCTCTTGGGCCGTAGTCACACGAACTCTGCCTGAACCAGGTCTTCTTGCAACACTACCAGTCTCTTGGAAGCGATGCCATGCATTTTGGATGGCTCTCCGAGAAAACCCTAGCGAGGAAGCCACAAACCGCTGCGAATGACCTTCAGCTATCATTGTGACGGCCATGGTACAAGTTATCGGGTCCATATGTCTTCGTAGTTGTGGCATTTTTAACACAACAGAATAAACTAGGCAACTCGACAAAAATAAATGACTCCTTTAGTGACATTTTAGAGAATACAACATCATTTAATGTCAAAGAATTCTTAACCTGAACTCGGTTTTTTTAAATCTAACTTTTACTTGTATTTAAGGACAGTATTTAAATTTAAACACTAGCACTAAAGAGGCTTAAGTAGCGAAGGATGCGTAATATCAATAATTGGAAATAGTTATCAATAGTTTGTGTTTATAAATTACGATTGAGCAGAAATATATAGGTGGCCCCTATTTTGTTTTGAGTAGTATATGTAGGTTGTGGAGAATTACGCTAGGCGCTCTTAACTCAAGCGAGCTGACATCTCGAAATAAGACATTACAACATTAACAACATGTTGAATCAGTGCCATTGCGATTAACAGGTTCGTGCATCTCTTGATTAACAGAACCGTAAGATTTTATCGGTGCGCTGATAACACGTGGGCGGGGACACCGAAACAAGTTGTCGGTCGTAAAGAATACGATCTCCGATCAGCTGAAAACTTTAAATTTATGCCTTCCGTCAGTAGCAGTACTTTAATTAGGTATGTTAAACATTCCATCCTCGTCGAGTAAGGCCATGTTAATGTACTCATTGAGCTCAATTCCATGAAAAGTTTATTTTTCAAATCGCCTTATCATTTGTTTTGCCCAATTATTAATTATGTTTCCTGCCAAGTATAATCTCCTCTTTGTTCCAAGAATTAATTAAGCCGTTTGATAACCCGTTCTAAATTCGGTGGTCCGATAAAGACGGCACCTCGTGTTAGGGTTGTCGCATAACAAGTTCGCGAGAGTCGCGAGACGCTGATCTATCGCTAATGTATCTTAAGTGATCTAAACAGAGTGCGTTATCTCGATGGCGTCAATGAATCGCATGCACTCGTAGCACTCGTACGCATCAGTGATGCCTGCCACGGGCTCCTTACGAGCAGGGCGCGGGTGTGGGTGTAGCCGTGTAGCGTAGAGGCTGTGCAGCGGTGCATACTGCACCGGGCACGCGGGGCGCGCGGCGAGCAGCCGGCCCCTTCCCGCCACTCGCGCCGCGACCGCCGAGCGACGCGCCCGCGCCTCGCCTTCCACCGCGTTGTGTTGCGTCTCCCGTGCGTTCAAATTCAAACAGCGTGTGTTGTGACTCTATACAAACTTAGTGGTGTAAAAATAAAGCCGGCGACAGACGGCGGCATCCCGGGTTATATTTAAATGATAGCGCGGACTCGGGGCCGGGCTCGCCTCTACGCGTCGACATGAGGCTAAGTAAGTGACACCCAGCCTAGACTAGATCGCGCATCTAGCTCGCCGTCACGACTGCGCGGGACCCCGTGCATACTGCACTAGGATTAACCGAGTGTTGTGCGTTCCTCGTTCCCTGTCCATCCAGCGCTGTGTTCGATGGAATTCAATTACTATTTATTATCCTTTCTGCGATTCGTCATATCCTCGATTTGCTCACCACTTTTCGCGAAACCTTGGCTCACTCCGCAAATAGCTGTTTTCTTTCAAATGTGTCATTCGTAACTTATAAGTTATTCTAATTATTCTCATGTAATGGACAATTACATCCTTGTAGCAAAGTTGTTGCTTATGCCAACCCGGATCCTTACTAGCAATTAGAACCTCGGTTGTGTTGTGTTCATCATTCGTGTTTGCAATCGTTTGAATATAGTTCGTCGAATTAACATTCGCCGTAACATCAACTTTATGACCGATATAAATGCCATTCTAGCGTTACCTGAATTATTTTATTCCTTTTCAAATCATTTATTCCAACAAAAGCTATTGAAATATTTGTATTGTTGTTTTTACTGGGCGGTATCGGCGCGGCCGAATCTCGGAGTGGCCCGCTCTACCTGTTGCTCGCTCCCTATCAAAAAACAACCATCCTTTCTACCCTTGACAGATGCGTTATGTCTCTGGCTCTCACTTTAAAACTCTAGTTTAAAGATAGCTATAAAACCGTGTTTATGATTAGGATCTGCAGTTTTTAACGGGGCGATTAAATGTTTATTACTGGTTGTATAATCACCGTGTAATCGCGTGATCAGTTCAGGAATTATAAATTTGCGACGGTTAGCGTTGGTAATACAACCTAGTTGCTTTGCATAACTGTCGCCTATTATAATTATATGTTATCATTAACGACCTGCAATAAACGCACACGAGTGCTCTAGTTAAGGAAAATATTCATTCAATAGAATTCAATGCAGTTGTAAGTTTCTACATTGGATGTACCTACGCTAATCAATGACGTATTGTTAGAAACAGAAAATTCACACGTACCTACAGTTACCAGTTGCCATTTAATTCCTAGATTAAAACTACATTGGACTCAAAAATATGTAACACTGATATTTAGTAATGAGATGTGCCAAACACTTTTGAGCCCAAGGACGACTAAGCTATTATTTCTAGTGACTGTAACCATCTATTTTAAACTAAACGTTATCTTGCTATTTTGAAAACATTTTAAACTTTTGAGTTGTTGATTTATTATCACCCGCTTATCGCTTCGCAACAAGTGCGCTAGGTGCAATGTCTTGTTTATCAACAAGCTTGAATAATATTGCCTTATTGAGAATCGAAGTTTTTGCGGCCGATTATAAAGAATACGAGATTATAAAAACTATAGATTAGTTATCTACAGAGCCGATATTCGACTCAAGTTTATCCAGATTATTTACTTATTTATTATACATAGCTTACTATCTACAAACACAGCTGATATTCGGATTAGTGTAGATTATAGTTTGGACTAGCTTTTCCCACGACTCCGCTACCGTAGGGGCTCCATCCCTATTCACTCGGGAACTATCTAGTTTTCTGGGATTAAAAGGCTAGCCTAAAAAGTATCTCTGTACCCGTAAATTTCACGCCGCTCGGCAAAACTTCGAATATGAAACACATTCGTATTTTATTATTTGACAGAATGGATAAAAAATTGTCATAATTTTTCTTTATCTATCTAATGATGAAGTTGAAAGGTGGCAACAATCTCTCGCTCTACTTGACCTAGACCAACCAACTTTGGAATCTTTAGTTTGATCTCGGTAATCAGATGATAGCAGCAATAAAAATACACACTGTGGGATTTTTAACTGTCCATTTTCCTTTCAAACCTATTACGGTTCACGAGGTACAGACAGACGGACAGCAGAGGTTTAGTTATAGTTTTAGGTACAGTGGGAACAGAAGCTGGTCTCAAAAGTGAAACTGATTACTTTAAAGGGTAGCACAGAAGTCTGTATTATCTCCGCCGTCGTCGTAAACGCAAAGTTTCAGGGAGCTTTATTTTCCTCTTGCCGTCTTGGTCGTGGGTGTCGTCCCGTCCTTGTTGGCTCGCGAACGGTACCGTTTCATAACTTCACAACGTTTTGTGCATCATCGTATTTTTAATGCTAACTCACGTGAGCAGCACGAGATGCTACTGAATATTTACAGAATAAGAATTTGTTTTGTGTTTATCTCTTATCTCTGGTATCTGGTTCAATCTTTGGTGTTTATAGTCATTGTTATCTGTCAGTAACGCCGTTACGCTTCTCCCCCTATTTTCTCCCATTATTCGGTGATATCTAACAAATCAAATAAGGTGCCAAATACACCTTGGCTAGTAATTTGTTTGGGAATCGGTTTGTTAATCGGTTTTCGAGAAACCCTTTCTTAGATCACCCCTAAGGAACCCAAGGAATATTCTTCAAGAAAAATTCAAGTCGGTAGGTTCAGCGGAAGGCCGTGTTTTGTCATTGTCAGGCAGTCAGTCAGCCAGTCACAGACGACTTTTATACGTATAGAGAATAGAATAAGAAGATAATGAGGAAGGATAAACTGTGGAGAAAGACATAAATTATTATTTTATAGCCTTGAAATTCATCTTCGCCTGTGAAAGTTTTTACTGTGTATTACTATGCTGTCTCATAATTTAATGGCGATTGATAACTTATGTTACATAAATAAATGACTGATGAATCCAAACTTGGGAATTCAAGTTTACAAATGTCCGTAAGACTTCTTTTTACCGGACTGTCCTGGAATGAGGGGTATATTATGTATGTATGCTCTTTAGTGTTTGTGGTAACAGAAATGTTGACTTTTGCCTGTGTATAACATCGGAGAGATTTATAAGAAAAAAACACGTGCAGTACAGAGCTCTCAAAAAGGCTTTTGGATTTATTCTTCTCTTTTACTCGCTCCCCTATGCTTTCATTTCCGAATATCCCAACCCAAAAGACTTTAAGCGGCGTTGCACTGTAATGTAGTTTTATTAAGTCAAACTTAAATAAATCTTAGTCAGTTAATACTAATGGGTAACATATCTTACGGATGTGATTATGTCATAAAGCTTTGATGCTCGTCAATGGCGTTTTTTTATCGTTTTCACTTACCATTATTTTGGCGACTCAGATCGTCTAATACACATCAAACATTTTCAGGGAGATCTTCGACATTTTATGTAGCTGGACACTTTAGTACCTCACACTTTAGTCGTCTTCACACCTTTGACAGATTAATGCAGCGGTTCCAACATGACGTGAAAGTGACAAAGGACTAAAGTTTGCAGCTACTTACAAGGCTATTCGTACGTAGGAAACGTTAGGTTTGTAATCGTCAATCAGTAATGATTCGAAAATTGCCAGGATCCCTATTTAGTATCAGCTATCGGGAATGACGCTGGTTTTGTTCTATCGACTCATACACGACGTCATTATCAACGACTTATCTTACGCCTGATGATGCGATGTAAACAATGAATAAGGAAAACACATTTGTTACTCTGATAAAAAGGTTGATCTGTTGTTCCCAAGGCGGGCATCGTAGCTAAAAACAGAGGGAAGTATTCATCACTGAACAAGTCGTTAGATACACCAACTAAGATGTTAGTTGAATCACTAAAGAACTTGCTGTTCTTGCTGTTCGCTTTATAACTAATATTATAATTCCAATAATTATTTGACAACTAAGATAAAACGAGACTCGGTTGTCTCACATTTTTTGAGTATGTGTTTTGATTAATATCTAGGTATTTTGATCTATAAACCTTTATAATCCACTAAGCTGAGGACTACGACAGTCACAGAAAAAAGAGTTAACATGCATGAGATCCGGACTATGTCAGCTACATGACTTTTAGTACCTGATATCCCCCAATAAAAGTATAGTACGCACTTTAATTAGTGAGAGTAAGTTTTATTTGTGTTGTCCCCAGGCCGGGGCATAGTGTGCGAGTGCGCGGGCGCCAGCGCGTGCCCCGACGGCGCCCCCAACGGCACGTGCACGACGCAGCCCAACGGCTACTGCTTCGCCACCGTCGAGGAGGTGCTCGACGAGAATGGCGCCGTGGAGCTCGAGCGCACCGCCGGCTGCCTGCCGCCCGACGAGTCGGGCCTCATGCAGGTCAGTTCTAAACTATTTTACAAAAATACCAAAATACTAAAGTATTTATTTCATAAAGAGCACTTGATTACATGGTTAATGGATGGAGCTACCCATTAAGCTTTTTATTGCACGGAGAAAGCAAACGCGGGCTATGAGCCTTATATAAAATTGCAATCGTAAGACCGAAAATGCGTTGCCGACCCTGAGGACTAAATGCCGTATTAATAAACTAATCTCAACTGTAATGCTCGTCTCGAGATGCGTCAAAAATGACAGTGTCCTATGGTTTGCCGTTTACTTTGACGTATCTTGTGACAGGTCTCACAGTTAAGATGAGTCTATTAAATACGGCCATAAGATGGATGGATGGGTTCTGAAAACCAGCTCTGTGGCTCCGGCTGCAGCACATGCTGAGCCGAGTCATATTTGACTTCACACTACAGTGCAAAGATTCTATTTCTGCTCTTATCTTGTTCCTTCTTATTTTACCATGTCGTTGTGTTGTAGTGTGTTTTTGTAAAATGAAAGTTTCGAATTTGAATTTGAACGTTTCTATGCTAGTCATTTCACCTTATCCCATCTGGTTTGTAGACTCTAAGGGCAGAATAACAAAAGTTACTCAATTTGGCTGGTTTGATAAGGTTATCCCTCATGTTGTTCTTGGAATTTGAAGGGCCTATCTGTCCAAAAAAAGGGTCTTGACGTCATGATGTAACCCTCCTAAGGTTTGTTACTAGGCATATCTTGTGCTATCCTCTTTCAGGATGGTTGTTTAACATTCTGCTCTTTCGCTTACTTTATTACGAAAGAATAACCGATTGTACTCTAACCAGAAATGTAAAGTAATCAACACACTGTTTAACTAAAACAAGACTTACATGAACACCATTGTTAATCGTTAGTTAAACTGTAATGTGATAGACTCCTTTTCAACGTCATGCAATTTGGAACATTTCGCATCAGTAAACAATACCGCTGACATTCATAATACTGCGCACACACTTTAATCACAAGTAAACCGCTCCCTTCGCGATAACAGCGATAAGATTGTGTAACACGTCTAGTCGTCTACACGGCTGAGATGTCTTGTGCGCAGGGACTAGACGAGGGTCTTGTTGCCAAAATATGGATACTCATTACGAACTATTATATGTGTTAGTGGTGTTAGCAACACCTACGCCGTGTCCGTCTTATGATCGGCTTATCTCGATTTAGAAACGTTACATGGTTTTTTTAAATAATTGTTGGTGTTATAGGAAGTGTAGGAGGATCGGTTGTTGTACAAAAAACATACATTATGCAACAATCTTTAAAACATGATTTAGAGCGTTCTCCAGTCGTCAATAGATTACAATACCTTACTAATTGACGTTATTTCTCCATTTCCAGTGCATGAGCTCGCAAGTGCCCCACCGACATCCAAAAGTGATCAAATGCTGTTCGGAGAGCGACCTGTGCAACCGCGCGCTGCGGCCGCTGCTGCCGCCCCTGGAGCCCGAGGTGTTCCCGCCCAGCGCCTCGCCGGCGCCCGGGCCGCAGCCGTCGCTGCTGGTGGCCGCGGCGCTGTGCGTGGCGCTCGTGGCCTTCGTGGCCGCCGCGCTGCTGCTGTGCCGGCGCCGCCGCCGCGGCAAGCGCCCGCCCTCCCCGCCCGCGCACCTCGCCGAGATCAGCTCCGGCTCCGGCTCCGGCCTGCCGCTGCTCGTGCAGCGGACCGTCGCCAAACAGATACAGATGGTCGAGTCCATCGGCAAGGGCCGCTACGGCGAGGTCTGGCTCGCGCGCTGGCGCGGCGAGCGCGTCGCCGTCAAGGTCTTCTTCACCACCGAGGAGGCCTCGTGGTTCCGCGAGACCGAGATCTACCAGACCGTCCTCATGCGCCACGAGAACATCCTCGGCTTCATCGCTGCGGACATCAAGGGGACCGGCTCCTGGACGCAGATGCTGTTGATCACCGACTACCACGAACGAGGCTCCTTACATGACTACCTTCAGACGGCCGTGCTCGACCCGCCGGCGTTACTGAACATGGCCTACAGCGTGGTCTCGGGCTTGGCGCATCTACACATGGACATCTTCGGAACGAAAGGCAAACCGGCGATCGCGCATAGAGACATCAAATCGAAAAACATCCTGGTAAAACGCAACGGGCAATGCGCTATCGCCGATTTCGGGCTCGCCGTCCGCTTCGTAGCGGAGCGCGACGAGGTGGACATCGCTCCTAACACGCGCGTGGGAACTCGCCGCTACATGGCTCCGGAGGTACTAGCGGAGACCCTCCAAGGGACGGACTTCGACGCTTTCAAAATGGCGGACATGTATTCGCTAGGGTTGGTGCTGTGGGAGATGTGTCGCCGGTGCGCCACGGGGAGCAAGCTTCAGAACGTGGAGCCCTACGCGCTCCCGTACCACGACGTCGTTCCGTCGGACCCCAGCTTCGAAGACATGCATGCAGTGGTGGTCGTGAAAGGGGTGCGCCCGCCGCTGCTGACGCGCTGGGCGCAGCACCCGGCTCTAGCAGCCCTGAGCGCTCTGATGGCGGAGTGCTGGCACCACAATCCGCCCGTCCGACTCACGGCCCTCCGAGTCAAGAAGACCCTCGCGAAGTTCCACGCGGAGTGCGACGTGAAACTGGTGTGACGCGACCTCGCGCCCTGTAAATATGTACTCTGAACCCGAGTTGTAAGTTGAGTTCCTCCTTCCTATTTATTTTATATTGTGTCGCCGGACGTTACAGAACTGACCACCGTCTTTAAATCTCAGTATTGTTAAGTTTGATTGTCGCGCTCCGGTACCAGTGAAGTGGATCCGCGGAATCTCGTCAGCGGGTGAATTAAGGATCATAAGAAATACATTTTAAGTAAGAAAGAAACCCCAAGGAGAACTTCTCTTTCTCGCGTTATTGCAAAAAATGAGATGGAGAATTCCAAACGCTCCTTAATTCACCTCTGAACTTTGTACATATATTAGATGTTCCGTAATCACGTGTGAATAGTACGTATACGTTAATCGTCATCGCAACCGTTCACTCGACGACTCTCCTTCTCTTGCAAGGCTTGATTAAAAGAGACCAAGCATTTAAGAAATAATATTGTCCTATCTCTTTTACACAGCATAGCAAGGAAACGGTGACGTAGATGTGAACGGACTTAAGATTCATGAAGAATTTGTGATGAATTCGTTGTCTTCCGTTATTTAAGTGATGGAGTGTTCTCGCGATGGCAGCTTCGCCTGGCACGATAGTATTTATCGTTACGAGACTGTCTCTTTCGCACTTACATAGTTACACATCAGTTAGTAAAGGACAGATGTCGCGCGATAAACACCACCGTGGCAGGCCCCCTAGAATACTCAAGTTTAAGTTTCTATTCGTAATATAAATGTTTATGACGGGGGTGGCGGCAGGACGAAATGAAATTGTGATATTTTTGACAATAAGTCTTCAATATTAATGTTTGTACAATACCTCATTAATTTTGGATTTGTTAGCAACGTTTATACAAGGATATCTCGCTATAGTGTTTAACTTAAATGATATTGTCGCGGAACTTATTCAGGAACTAAATCTGTCGGTATTCATTTGTAAATTACATACCATCTCAGAGTTAGAGTATGCTTTTATTGTGACATTTTAATTCAGAAAGCGACAAATCATATTTTTTCTAAAATACAGTCTGTGGTCGAATTCGAGATCAAAATCCTTAACTCAACGGGCGCACATTCGTTGTGATTTCTCCATTTTGGTTACACGAGTCCTTATTCATGTTTTATGAAATAATGTAAAAATAATCAAGTTGGCTTATTTCAGATTTTGATCTCGACTTAGATCACCGACTATAGGTTGATTGTGCGTTTGAGGGTACGTATTTAGTACGTACAAATTTTATTACGCATTAAAATTCAGTAATGCAAATATTGCAATTAAAAGTTATTGACGGATATGCCTCAAGACACGTCAAATTAAATGTCAAGTCATAGAAACTACAATTGTTTAAGTTAGTTCTTTTTTAAGTGTGTCACGCGTTTGACACGCGTCAAAGGTCGGTAGAGGAGTTTTGATTGGATGTTTAACAGAACCACGTGGTTTGGTTTGTGTAGATTTTAGTTAACTACAAAAAAAATGAAGTGTAGATCAGGATCGCTTTATTAATATGGCTCTTAGTTCCTAATAAGTTGACGCAAACAATTAGCGAGAATCTTTCACAGACTAATAAATTGTACTTAAAACGAACAAACCCGTTAAAAAGACTAATAAGTGTGAAGTATTAAGACTTGAATGCGCAGTGTCTTATGAGATGCCTTCGCCGTGTAGTATTAACTTATGTAGTCTCACCGCCGTGCGCTTGGTTTGAACTCTGGGAATGTTAGCTCGACGTAACATATTTTTATTACACCAATATTGATGAAAAATCCTAAAATATTGAACTGTACAAATTTATACGATATTTATGGAAAGACAATCAAACGTTTTGTCGTTAATAACTGATTTAACTTCCGCGCGTACAGTAATTTTTTTTAGGGCAATAAAGAGTTAACATAGGGTGATGTTGACACGTTTAGCTAACAGGCACCAATAAAGGAGTTTTTAGTAACTTAGTAACGTTTGACCAAGACTCAAAGATTGATCGTCTATCTAATCAATATTGCACCTCGACATTGACAGAATCATCAAGATTTTGATCGGGCCATACTTTCAAAAGTTGAATTGAAATAAATATTGTACATTTCCATACCATATTCTGTGTTCAAACAGAATGACTATAGTTTATAAATTAGTTGGTGTTGAAGTGCCTTTCGGCTGCATTCCGCGAGCGTCCGAACCGAGCGCCGGCGTCGCATTTACTGTGCCCTTGTGCACGTGTACATTTGTAAATATAGCGTCGCGTAGCATACGAGTTGATAGTTAAGTTAATAAAATATTAATGGACATATCTCACTTGTTTGATTCATTAATCACTTCCTTTTCTTTTCAACATCATGATGGAGAGGTCCGTCGCGGGTAACAGCGCGCAATAGCTGTGGATATCTATGTATGACGTAAGGTTTTTTGTTTTTTTTTTTCTTTCCCCGCGGCGACTTGAACAGCTACTACCGCGGGAATATGTCGTTTCCACAATAAAGTGATTTCGCCAGTGTCAAGTATATATAAGTATAAATCAATATAGCAATAAAACACAATCCAATCTTCTCTAGGAAGATTGGTGGCAACGTTGTACGGTGATATGTAGGACAGAGGCCAAGATAGTTTTAACCTCTGTACCACTGCGAGTCCACTTGAAACGAGAAGTAAGATGCCAGGATACATGAAATAAGTCCAAGTCTTCTATCACTGTGCAACACAGGTATTAAAAGTACAAATCACTAACAAAAAAGAACTTTGAACACTTAAATACACAAAAATAAAAACTAAAACAAATTACACATCTGCTATCTTTTAACGTTGCAAATGGCCTCCTCGACGTAAGGTTTGTTAGCTCTTGTTTTTGCCATTGGCGTTTACAGTAAAACCAGAGTACCTACAGTGCAGTCTGTGGTCTAATTCGAGATCAAAATCCTCACCTCAACAGTGTAGGTATTTCCATCAATAAAACTAACCTAACCTAATATTACTGGTTACAAAAGTTCTCATTCATGTTTTTATGAAATTATGATAAAATAAATAAATAATCAAGATGGGAACTGTCAGATTTTGATTTCGAATTCGATCACTGACTGTAGTACAGATCCCGTCACGTTAAAAGGCTGCTGAACGACAAAGGAGGGGATGTGTTTGTAAGCATACCGGCGGAGTGCTCATACCACCAATCTGGTTGATAAATGCTCGACTGAGCCTGAGCAGGTACATCGCCTGCCGCCCTAATAACGTGACGGGAACTATACTCTCCTATCGCTTTCGCACTCGGCATAACAAATATACTGACAGGTGTCAGAGAAAGTGTGACAACGATTGACTGCTGACTACTAAATGAATACTCTGGTCAACGGCGAACCCAATTTTTAGGCTGTTGGGCCAGGGGAAGGCTGTTAGCCGAGGGCCAAAATCAGGGCAACTAAAGCCGGGTCTCTTTATACAAACAAAACTACAGGGATTCAAAAGCTCTGAGTAATGCAAGTGAAGATTTTTGGTTTCTTTTAGACATCTGAATGACCCCAACCAGTCCAGCCCACCCGTTTTTCTAAAACAGAGACTTATAGCCTACTAGGCCTTACCTGGAGACAGACAATCAAATTTACTCGTTAATTTAAACTTATGTATGAAAACGAACGACTGTAAGATAAATGTGGTAGGAAATCGTTTCTCGTAGGTTAGCGCATTTACCCCTTCGTAAGTATTAACCTCTCAAAGGCCATGGCAGGGTAAGGGAACATCTTGTGCCTTAATAGCTTTTCCGCTTGATTTTTTTTCTGATGATAGGTCATGGCGATAGTAAATGCTACACTAAATTTCAGCATTCTCCTCTGCTTATTTTTGAAGAAAATAAATAAATAAGAAAAAATAATTTTCGTAAATATCTCCAGTTTAATAGAACGAATAATTTCGTGCTTCATACATATAATGCACTTAACTAAAACACATAATATGTCACTATAAGCCGCATGACATTCCATACAGAAAAATAAAAATAAATGTGTTGACATTTTTCAATAATTTTTTTTTATTACTTATAAGTTAGAGACACCTCCAGTTTTTTTACTAATAATAGCACTTTTGGTTAACTACAACATATTTTTATTTCGAGCTTCTAGCATTGGTGCATCAAAACAAAATTATTAAAAAAGGTGGTATGTCCCCTTGACGTAATTAAAACTAAATTAAATTAAACCTTCTTGCAATTGTGTATGTATGAAATGTAACTGGCCAGTGACCAGGCCTGGTACGTAATACTGTTTCCAAATTCGAAATTATGATGTTGGACATTCTTTTGACACATCGATAAATATAATATTTATTGTGAACAGAATAAACGAATTATCCTGCCGTAGGTACGAACATAGAAATAAAATAACATGAATTTATATTCAATTTGCCTTCTGAAAGTAAAAACACAAATACAGGATTCAGTGGACTTTGAAGAGGTTAGTATCATATTTTCTAAAATTACTGAAATATTTAGTCTCGATCTTATTGATCATAAAATCTAACTAAATTAAATGTTTCAGATCATTCGGTTGAAGTCGAAGATCTGCGAGCTACGCCTTCCTTCACATATTTTTCGAGATTTGTTTTTAAATATTATAAAGGATTTAAGTTTAAATATTAATCTCCAAGAAGACGAAGTCGTGTATATGGGAGTATGTACGGATTGTGGCATTTCCAGTAACCTGGAAGTCGATGAAGATTATAGTACCGCCGAAATGGACGTGGAATATTTTTTTTGTCAAGTGTGTGCAGGAAACTGCTTCATAAAGTGTGGCTGCGGTATTCGCTGTAATTGTATTGAAGTTGCACAAATACGCTCTAAACGCAAGTAGTTTATTATAATAATCTAATCAAGTAGGCATTACTTGTATAACTGCATGAGTGTTGTACGAGTGCAGTGTTAATGTGTCAATAAATAAGTCATATCTCTCACATTTATTTATTTATTCGACAGAACAACAACTAATAATTTTTTTTACCGGTATATACCAAATGGGTCAAGCTATGTCGTATTTGGGTGAAATGATTTTGGAGGATGGAACTGTCAACATGCAATTCGTAAAAGACCAATCTAACATATTAAAAATTCAAGTCCAGTCCAGACACATGTCCAGAAAACGTTATCGTTGTTTTGTCGAATATATTCCAAATTGCAATGAAATAGACGGTATTAAGAGTTTCTTCTGTGAGTGTGCTTCCGGTTTACGTACAGTCAGCTGCTGCTCCCATATTGCTGCGATTGTGTATTATTTATCACATGGTAGGTTTTTAAATAAAATACCAAGACCAGCCGAGAAACTGAGCAATCTGTTTAAAAATGGCTTAAGTATTGTTATTAATGAAAATAGTGACGAGGACGATTGAGTCGAGCCTTTTTTTTGATACGATGCACCAATGCTAGAAGCTCGAAATAAAAATATGTTGTAGTTAACCAAAAGTGCTATTATTAGTAAAAAAACTGGAGGTGTCTCTAACTTATAAGTAATAAAAAAAATTTATTGAAAAATGTCAACACATTTATTTTTATTTTTCTGTATGGAATGTCATGCGGCTTATAGTGACATATTATGTGTTTTAGTTAAGTGCATTATATGTATGAAGCACGAAATTATTCGTTCTATTAAACTGGAGATATTTACGAAAATTAATTTTTCTTATTTATTTATTTTCTTCAAAAATAAGCAGAGGAGAATGCTGAAATTTAGTGTAGCATTTACTATCGCCATGACCTATCATCAGAAAAAAAATGAAGCGGAAAAGCTATTAAGGCACAAGATGTTCCCTTACCCTGCCATGGCCTTTAGTACCCCTCGTCTGTGTACCTATGACGTCATCGGTGTCACGTCACTGACTTTTAAACGCTCCATAGAGCTCCATGTCACTTGGTCTCGAACAACTGAATGTTTTGTATGAAAGATTTTTTTTTAGATTTTTCTGCAAGCAAATTAGAAAACCCTATCTTTAAGCAGGTAAGGTCCAATTTAAATTAATACGAATAATCCCTTTTGCACGGATCCTTATTAATTATTATACACATACAACGGGTCAGTCAGGCAGGATCCACACACACATTCGATGTCGGCATTGTTACGAACTTTCGCCATATGACTCATCTTTTGTTTAGCACGAAATTCTCCTACTGTAAGAAAGCGCTTACTCGTTCAAAGAACTGGGTGAAGCACAGGAGAACGCTAATACTCGGGTCCTAGTGAAAAATAATATAAGTAGACAAATTGTGATGAAAAAAATGTTTATAAACGGTGTACAAGGTGATGGAACCAGCAATGGACACTTGATACTTATTATACGGAAGATATGGTTTATTTCTTAATTGCAATAATCCACTTTCGACAATTATGACATTTATGACCTTAGACGAAGTCTCCATTATTGGTCACTACTACTCTTAACTCCTTTATCACTCGTCATCAGAAATGTTTCCTTTTTCATATGCTTTGCCCGTAGTGACTGGGAATGCGTTAACCTTAAGATACAGTGAATAACACAACTTCAGTTGGATGTCCCATTCCTTGTTAGCTGTGTATGACCCAAAATTCTTGTTGCAAAAACTGAATTCTGAACTTTTTGCAGTTTTCCACGAATCATGCAGGTAGCACTGTTTGTGGCGAACTGAGTTTCACTCTCCCTTATGGGTTACAAATAACCAAATAACATACAAAAATTTCAGCTTTACATCGGATCTTGGGTCGGTACAGGCGGACTACATTTGAACTGCAACCTGGTAAGCAAAGATAAGAGAAAATGGAAGCAAGATGGCCTGCAAGATGGTAGTTCTGATGCAGTTGGTGTAACTGCAAACCAACTGCGAAGTCCGCTTGCAATTGGCTTGCAGTCTACTTAAGCGGACTTCGCAGTTACATCAACTGCATCAGAACTGCCATTTTGCAGCTGGGTTGCAGTTCAAATGCAGTCAGTCTGTACCGGCCCTTAGTGCTTTTTATTTATTTATTATTATTCAGATATTTATAAAATTTTCTATATAAGTTAGGTTTTTTACAATAAATAAACATTATAAAAAACCTAACCTACGAGTGCCGCCGGCAGCGGGGCAGGGCTCAAGCTACCGGTGAGGGCTGCAGAGAGAGGAACCTCCTCACAATGCGTGCCGTGTCGAGGAGTACTGCCTTCTGTATCTGGCCCTTGAACCAGCCATCTAGCGAGTCTCTTGGGGCGTTGGTCGAGGCTCTTCGCTATAAGACCGTTTGCCGAAACAACTATCGGGACAATGATCGGCGAGTCTACATCCCACATGGCGGTCACCTCGTGACCCAAGTCAAGTACTTGCTGAGCTTGTCCTCGGCCTTCACAAAGTTCTCGTCATGCGGGATGGTGACGTCGACGAGCACTGCCCGACGTTGAGATCGATCTGTCAACACGATATCGGGCTTATTGGCGACAATAGTCCCGTCTGTGATGACAGATCGATTCCAATAGAGCGTAGCACGACCATTTTCCAGAACTTGCGCCGGTGTGTACTTATATAGTACCGCACTTCAGACTCAACAAGACCATATTGAGCAAGTTGCTAATGGATGATCCTGGCCACTAGGTTATGTCTGTGCAAGTACTCGCCGTTGGCCAAATGCTAACAACCGGAAATGTCCGAGGGACTCGCCGGGGCAACGGCACGCTCCACAAATGTCAACCGTGCCATCCTTCTAAATACATTACCGGTAATTGTTCGTCATTATGACCTCGTCAGTAATTGCACAGACAAAACCTTCGGTTTCCCCAAAGAGGTCACCAAACCGTAGCCAGTTCACGGACGCTAAAAAATCTACGTCTGGCCTTGTTAGGGCCCGGTAGAAGCGTCCTTGTAGCTCCTTGCTCTTCAATACGTTCTTGCGGTCTTCAGTGCTCAACACCGTTTATTTATTATTTATTATAATACACTAGCAGCTCTGAACTGATGCGCGTATAAACCTGCACTTGTCTATAAAGTTTTTAAGAACTTATCAAATCTATGTTTAAGGGAGTTCACTGAGGGTGCACTAATAGCAGTTTAGTTCAGTTCCTTCCTGGCTGTTTGGAACTAATCTCGAAATACACTATACTGAATACGACCCAAGATCCAAAAGAACTTTTCTCATGCGGGATGAAACCCGAAAGGACTTACTACCAAAAAGAGCGATTCTCAATACATACTATTGTCAATAAGACCCAATTTCAAATGGACTGAGTCGCATTTAAACATATTCCCAAAATACACCAAATTCTTAGTATATTCGTAGATTAGTTCCAAACAGCCCAGAAGGGTTCAGTTTATTCATCAACATAAATAGTACATTATGATACAAGTGTGCTAAGTTGACCATTGTATACAAGGCGCTATTGTGTGCGCACGAGCGAAAGCGAGTGCGCCACAAGAAAGCCGCGTATATTATGGTCACAGGCACACGTGTTACATACGTTTTTCAACACACTTGCGAAAAAAAAACAAGACTTCATTTAGTCAAATTTTAATTAATTATTAAAACAGTTGGTAAAATTACAATTTGCCGCATAAAAACTGTTGCTAAGAAAAAAAAAAAGGTATAACCCGACTAAATTATATCGCTTCTTCTTCGTACTTACAACTTGGTACTAGGCTACAAATGTAAATTGTTTGGGTTAATAAACTAAAGGCACTTGTGCGTAATATACTGAAAAAGCACGCGTGTCTAATATCTAGGTTTATGAGCCAAAAATCGGTGGAATAAAAAGGTCGTTTTGAGTCGTGTGTTGAAAAAAATATTATATTACAATCTATTATTATTAGAAACAAAAGACATTTGTCAGGATCGTAGCAGGTGGAAAGAAGTCGTCTCTGCCTACCCCTCTGGGAAACAGGCGTGATTTTATGCATGTATGTATGTATTATTATTTGTAAGATCTGACTGGTTCTGGTTGTATTACTCAGTCCAAGGATTTCAAAATAATAGAACCAACAAATGTACTTAAAATGATATTTATTCCGCATATTTACATACCGAATCTTATCTCATAACACATTCTTTCAGTCACAACTATGGAAATAGCTTCGTCATTCACACTTATTCAATAAAATTGTCTATAAAAATCTTCCAATGATCTGGACAGTCAAGTTCCTCGGGTCGACTGCGGTTCAAGTGAGCGCGATTCCTACCTATGGCGATGTTCTTAATACGGAGCGTATCTTCTAGACGGAGAGGGTCCTCTCATTCCAGGCCTGGAATTATGAAATATAGGATTAAGACATGACTAATAAAAGCATGCAATCATGATAGTGTAGGGTATCAGATTTTTTCAGAGAAGGTTCATTGACCCCAATGAATGAATCTGCAACGCAAATTTTTAGGTTTTCTGTTCTGAGGCAAGTATTGCAACTATTCTGTCTTTTCTTCCAACAAGAAAAGATATACTTTCCTTCTGAATAATAAAACATTTTTTTTGTGGGTAATTATGAAATAGATACATGAGACCAGGATGATGTTTATTTAGGTCGAGAAGTGGAATTATAAGTAGAAAATATTGAATGACTGCCATAATATGTACAAACTAATGTCATAATAGGATAGAAATAAAACCAATAACTACCTTCTATCATCAAATGTGTCTCGACTAAAGTCTTCGTACATCCTGTAACAAGAAAAAAAAGGTGTTATAAAATCAGCTTTCATTATGAAGGAAAGCTACTACTACCATTATAGGAGTTATTAGAACTTGGAACCATTATGTAAAACAGGGGGTGCCTTTAGCCCGAGAGATTGTATCTACAGGGTTTGTGCTATAAATCATTCAACTATTTCATTACTGTTAATAAAATCAAATGCGATACGAATTCTCACCCGCGGGACATTTGCGGTCCTCGCGGGGGGCTTCTGCGGCTGAACATATCATCATACGAGGACCTCATTGATCCCATGCCGGAGCGCATTGGTGGCAGGCTCGGCATCGGCGGCATTGGCTCACGACGCAGCGGCGGCGACGCGAAGTCTCCGCGCGCGCCTCGGCCGCCGCCCAGCTCTAGTCCCCGGGAACCTCCCACCGGGTAGCGCCGCTCGAACAGGTCGCGTGGAGAGTCAAAGCGAGCTCGGTCATAGTAGCCATCATAAGGGTCCTGTGCATCAAAATTTCAAGTTAGTGATATATCTCACTGCATTACAATTCAATCAAACAAAAGCTCAATACAATAATTTGAAGTTTTTGAAGTTCATTGCCTAAAAGTTTAGAACGGTCTAATGTAGCATCATCGAGCTTGACAGAGAAGGCCCGGGCTAGGTACCGCGTGCGGAGAGTACGTCCACGCTCGGCCTACAAGATGCAACCGAATACTACCGGCGGAGCGGAAAGCTAAGTGTGAAAGAACGCGTTACCCCAAATCCTCCCATCATGCGATCGCGGAGGAACGGCGGCGGCGGCGGCGGAGGGTAGGGGTCGCGCCCGAACGCCCGATCGCGAAAACCGTTGCGGTCTGGGCCCATGGCCTTAGGGCACTCCTTGGACCAGTGGCCGCCACGCCCGCAGCGGTAGCACTGCTCGGGGTCGCCCATGCCGGGGCGCTGGCGAACGCGCGATGTCGACATTTGCACCTTCATCGGCTGCCCGTCCACCATCATGCCGTTGAGCTCTTTGACGGCCTCGTTCGCGTCGCCCGTCGCGTCCAGGTGCACGAACCCGTAGTTACGCACGATATCGCATTCCACGACCGCGCCGTACTTCTGAAACAGCTCGCGAACCTCGGGAGCGCGCGTCTTGTCCGTTAAGTTACCGACAAATATTTTAGTGGTCGGCGTCGTCGGCGCCTTGCGGCTCTTGGCCGCCTCTATTTTTATCGCTTGGCCGTGAACTATCTCGCCGTTAAGACTCTGAATGGCATCGCGCCCGGATTGCTCGGTCTCCATGTGCACGAAACCGTAATTTCTGACGATATCGCATTCTACGACCGTACCGAACTTTTCGAACAGCGGCCTGAGATCGGCGTCCGTGGTTTTATCGGAAAGATTCCCGACGAAGATTTTGAAAGTACCGGCGCCCGGCATTATAGTTTCTGAAACGCATACAGTGGACGAAATCAGTCAGTGGCGTCTATGCAAGGATAGTTGGCATTACCGCGACGATCGAGGTTAATTCGTCGAATATAGAACAGTTTATATAACTTACCTGTTTCACACCTGTAAAAGCACGAAATAATACACTTTTTGGAATAATCAACACACTTTGTCACTGGGGAATAACAAAAGTCTTCACCAAGCGGCTACCGAAGCAAGATGGCGTCCGTCGCTTGCAGAACAATGGAGAAACGGAAATGAAATGAAATGCGTAGAAAAGAAAGAAAAGATGGCGGCGTCTAACTCGTCACGTCTACGACAGGGTTTTTGCCGTTTCCTATAACATCCAATGACAGCACAGATCTCGTTTTCATTGACCAATGAAATTGAGTAAAACGTGTTCTGTTCCAAATGCGGAAAAGGAAGTGAAAAACAAAAAAATCGCCCATAGACTTGACTTTTACTGATTTAGATTGACATCTCAGTAAATCATTTTATATATTTTTATTTTTATCCTGGTCCAATTTCAATAAAAAATATTTATATCCTAAAAAAAAAATATGTTTGGGCTTAAGTAGGCATCACCTAACAAGTTTGCTTACAAAAGGTAAATATTATGGCTGGCTCAGCGTTTTTACATGACTCATGTCATAACGCTGCGGCCACATCTACGGGGTTCGGCAAAGATTCGTGATGGTGTATCTCACATGCAGAAAGAGACTTCGGCACAATACTCGTCATTTCCTGCAAATGTGCTTGCAGCGTAAAGGAAAAAGCTCACGTTTTTGTATAGTATCGAGTCTGTTTAAATGACGACGCTTTATCGTTTCCGAAGCGCTTTAAAGTCCCAGATAGACGTGCGAGTAAAAGTACGCGTACTTAAAGCTCGACGACCTTTTTTGCCTGTGTTGTCGTAAATCGTAAGCGTAAATCGCTTAACACTATGCTAAATTCAGTGTGCTGACTGATTTAGACAGGCAGTGTTCGGTCTCGCTGAATAATTAGCTTGAGTAACACGCTAACTGCCTTTACACTTGTCTTTTTAATTCAGCACACTGAATTTAGCCAAGTCTAAAGCGGGCTTTAGAAGTTCGTGTACTTAGGGTGACACACAGGCGAGTAAGGTTGCCGAGCCATAAGTACGGCGTACAAACCTACTCGCACGTCTATCTGGAACTTAAGCTGATTTTGCAACAAACTCAGTGTTGCTGATGTAAAAAAATAAAAACTAACTCTCATGGCAATAATTTCAATAAGTGTCAAAAGACGTCATTTAGCTGGGTATAATTTTGGTACTTAGAAAATATCGGAAAATCGAAGTTTTATTTAATTATATGTTGTGAAAGCGGTGTATCTGTGCTTAATCTGACTCTATGTGTTAAGAAACTGAGCCCGCTAGCAGTAGGTAAGTGTTGATTTTGTTATTAAGGTTGTGTATGTGGAGTGCCAAAATAGACGAAATGGCTTTTGGAACGAGTGGATAATTGACAATAATGTTCTTTGTGGGATCTTGAACTCTGTAGAGTGGTTAGTAAAGGATGAATATGAGGGTATTGTTAGTTTTTGCGTGTTATGCGCAGTATTTGTACGTGACTTGCAGCCCCTGCTGCTGTAATGGCTTCTGAACCTACTCAACATCGGATTGCGGCCGGCGCACGCCAGCCTCAAGGTCCTAAATGTCTTTATACAATTATAGAGGGAGTATAATTGTATAAAGACATTCAGGACCTTGATTTCCATTGTATGGTTTAAGTTGCTAAATCCGGCGTTTCTTTCGTTCAGTGAACTATATACGACGTGCCACGGCATTCCCGACTCAGCAAATAAATAATCGGGTATGCAAAGGTGTTATACACTCTGTATAAATGTGCTTGTTTATAATATATTTTTTTTTGAGTCTGAATTGAAAAACGAATCTAATAAGAATCCACCATCAAGCATCAACCACTTATGATGATAAATGAAAGCCTTAACCCCCACATATGGGTAGGGTAAAAAAATATATTTCAGTCTCTTTGGATTATAATATCCAACTTTAAAGCATCACCATTTTTAAGCAGCCCCTCATAAGGGGTGATACTATATAATTTAAGAAAAAAAAACTGCCTATGACTAAGATAATCTCCCTACTCATTTTGCAATTATTGTTTAAATTAAAATACAATGTCAATGTCCAACACAGCTCATGTTTCTTAGTCCCAGTTAATTTTGCATTGTGTGTGTTTATTTGATGAATGCTGAACTATTGAAATATGACATTATTCTAAGTAGCCACTTTGAATATAGACTATTAACTGGAAAAAAATATTCCTTGTCGATGAATGATTTTTACTTGATCTTGCCAATTGTTCCTTTTTTCATCCAGAGAAACCAATAGAATACTAAGTATTGATTTAATGTGTATAGTCTACCACTATTTCAAACAACCTCGGACTCGTAATATTTATAAAACACACTGCAACACCACAGATAGTACAAATAGTACAAACAGAAAACCAAGATAAGATTAGAGCAAAATTAGAAACATTCCCCTGAATGAAGTCAAATAGGCCTCAGTTTAGCAACTGCTGCACCCAGAGCCATGTTAAGGTCCTAAAGTGGTAAGGGAATTTCTTGGTTCTTGGTAAAGCCAATAACAGGTTGCTACCATACCACAGGGCAATAACAGCTGTATGCTAGCATATGTGCAAATCAGAGTGATTGAAAGAGAATATCTGAAAGTCATTTTTAGAGCGGTTGCCCTGTATGGACACAAGCATAAATTTAGGATCCATTTTAATATTTTTATCTCAAAGGAGGTAATGTCAATAGAGATGCCAAGTCATTTGTATTTTGTAGGAAACTCTAACTTATTGCTATAGTATGTCAAATTGACAATTGAGGGGTCAAAAATTAAGTCTTCTGACTACAGATACACAGCAATTAATCCTATAACATGTACAATATGGACCAACAGTATACAATTAATACATCAATATAAGTTGGTTGTGTTAAGTAAGAAAAAATATTTACATATTACCCAAATAAAAGTCACAAATGTAGTCTTGTAGAATACTTAGAATGCACATCGGTGAGCTTATTGGTATAAGGTACATCATCAAAGTAACATGTTAAATCTATCACATTAAAAACAATTGTTTACAGCAGTGATTCTCAAAGTGGTCCATATCGACCCTCAGGGTTCCACAACAACCTGCAAGGGTTCCAGGGAAGCGAAAAAAAAAAGGGAGTCCATGAGATGAAAATGGGGATCCCCAGCAGTGGATCCCATTTAACTAGGTTGTGGTTTTAATTTTGGACTTCCATAAGTTTTTATTTTGTAGACAATACTTTTTCGTGCTAAATTTATAGCCAGCGAGACTTCCAACTTTATCCCTGCAAAAGATCCCAAAGATTTTTTGACATAGTAGGTCTGGGGGTCTACCCAAAAGCGAAAAAATTGCAAAGGGGTCAATGAGACAAAAAAGTTTGGGGATCTCTGGTTTAGCATTTCTGAGCTATTGTTAATTGCATTACTAGCCTTTCATATTAGGTTTTTAATCTCTCTATTTTTGACACAGCTTTTCATATTTAGTTCAAATTCCTTTATTTTTGATCTCTTCACTATGAAAATCACAAGTTCTTGGTATTATATAATATGTTCTCTCAATGTTCTCTTCATATACTACTGTTTCTTTTTTTGCAAGGTCATGAAATGGAGTACGAGGCCCAATATTGAATTGGATTAAAACGTACCTTGGTAATAGGCAACAGTGTGTAGAAATTCTAAAGTACTGCGGCAAGTCTCAAACTATAAGATCCTATCGTTCTTCATATGTAAACAATGAATATGGGGTGCCTCAGGGCAGTATTTTGGGACCTTTGCTGTTTCTAATGTATATTAATGATTTACCATGCTATTTACCCAACAAATGTATTTTATTTGCAGATGACACGTCAATTATAATTAAATGTAATGATTTACTGACATACAATAATGATATAAATTTGACATTAGCTTTAACAATTAATTGGTTAGAATTGAATAATCTCCAGGTTAACATTAAGAAAACTAATTACATTCAATTTCATACAGAACGAAACAAATCGCTAACTTTAGATGTCCGATACAATAACGATCCAATTGAAGAAGTAACCCATACAAAATTTCTAGGAATCATTATTGACTGTCACTGTAAATGGGAAGAGCATGTGGATAAAGTCTGTTCCAAGGTGAACAGTTTTGTATTTGCCTTAAGACGAATTAGGCAGACTGTCTCTTTACAAGCTGCATTAATGGCTTACTACGGTTACGTTAGTTCTACAATACGATACGGGATAGTAATTTGGGGTAACTGTACAAAAATGGGCCAACTTTTTATTGCCCAAAAACGCTGCATAAGAGCTATTTTTAGAATTGGACGGAAAGGATCGTGTCGACCTTACTTCGCTGATTACAATATTATGACAGTTCCTTGCCTATATATCCTAGAGGTATGTATGTTTGTTCATAAGTATAAGAACCAGTTCACGGAATCACAAGCAATGTACTCACGTAAGGTTAGACCGCAATATAAATATAGACTATATAAACCAGCCGTAAAGCTGGCGTTGACTTCCAAAAATACCTATGTTATGTGTATTACTATATATAATAAACTGCCGGATATCTTTAAAGACTATAATTTAAAGGCATTTAGAAAACTTGTGATGCAATGGTTAACTGAAAAATGTTTTTATAATGTAAGTGAGTTCTTTGATAAGTAAGTAGTTAATGTTTATTGGCTTCTGTAATAAAATGAATTAATCTTAAAATTGAAATTAATTATAAATGCCCTTAATTATAAATTTGTACGCCAGTTTGTTGGCATAATGTGGCGATGGATGTATAGTTTTAAGACCTTTGTAAACCCACCATTAACAAATAAAATGTTTCATTTCATTTCATTTCATAGAGGAAGGGTCATATGGGTAAATCACCTGGGTAGTTGCTCATTTTTAACTCCAGATATATTCAGATATTGCGGATTCTCGTGTATGTATCATCAATTCATCACTCCTCAACTCATCACAAATGAGTGGACATAATGATTCATTTGATAGCAATAGCATATTATATTGAAACTACATTTTCTAGATACTTTGTTTCTATTATGAGGGTAGAATTAAGTGAGATTAGTTTTAAAACATCCATGAAACCTGGGCGTCATAAAAAATGAAGTTGGTTTCAGTGCAAATTGCAGTATAGGTACCAAACTTCACATACCAACACGTCGGTATCAGGATATCAGCTGACAAACCTACATATCGCATTTATTTAATGACCAAGCCGATTTCCATTCACCACGTTTGTAGACATGAGATCACAAACACAATGATCACGTTTGTAACCTCAGCGAAGACGCGTGCAAGCGATCAATGCATTACGTATCTCATTGTACGCTATACAACGCTCGCTGAACAGCCTTCTATCCCATTGTGCTTGCTGAAAAGGAAGCAGTGAATGGTCTGTTTGCACTTGCGGCAGCGCTGTCCGGCGGTGCGTCAGAGGGAGCGAGAGGGTATGTCGTGCGAGTGGGAAGTCACCGGGTCGATATAAGGCGGGGGTGAGGCGCGGGGGGTGTTCAAGAGGCTTATGTAATTCAGTCCTTTGTGGGGGACGGCGGAATGTATCCCGCTCACTAGTAATTGCCTCTTAAATATTATTCTCCCATTTTCGACTCGAAATAAGACGCATTGTTTTACTCTGGGTTCAGGTGACTTAGCGCTTGTTGACTTGGCCTTCTGATGTCGTTGGAGTATGAATGCTTTTAATTGAAGATTGTAATGGGATATAACTTTGACGTGCCTTTTACGGGTTTCTTTATTTATTTCTAAATGTAAAATAATCATAAAATTGTGCTTATTCTTACTGTTAACTCTAATAACAGGTATACACAGCACTCATCAGAGTAATGTAACTGTATTAGTCTCTTTAACTGTTTGTTGTGTTGTGTTTTTATTTATTTCTCAATCGCTCAAAGGTAAAATGGAAGAAACTTAAAGGGATAAGATCGCCTTTGTATATACCTTTTGTGTTTAATTTTTACTTTGAAATTTTCTGTTTGTGCAATTGAAAATTTACATACGGCAACGAACGTTAATTTGCGACCCATTTAAAAAAAAATAGGGTTGAAGTCGTCAATGTTATTAGAGATGCCAAATCAAATGAAACTTATAGAAAACTCAACGTTAGGTACTGTTGTAGAATATCAGATTGACTTTGGACCCAAGGTGGGTACCATATAGGGCTTGCAAATATTCGAGAATTTTCGGTATTCGAATACTCGACTTTTTTTCTGGTGTTATTCGAATAATTCGAATAATACCAGAAAAAAAGTCGTGCGAAGTGGTCGAATATTCGAATATCGCAAGTTTTATATTCGAATATTCGAACCAGTTTATTATTCGAATTATTCGAATATTCGAATGCAAGGCCTAGTACCATAGGTAAGTTCTTGACTGTACATACAGTTTCTACTGTAAATAATATTAATAAACTATATACATAACCTGAATATTGTTTTCTGGGGTATAAAGTACTGAATTAACTCATCCAAGAGTCTAACGCGTTTTATGACTGTTTTAGTCGTAAAGAAGTAAAGTTTATTTAATTTATGACATTCCGCTGACGGCTGATTTTATTATTATCTTTCTAGCTGCACAAATTTCAATTTCATAAACACTTGTTGAATTTAACGATTTGTCAACAAGGCGGTTTTTTTTTTTTTTTTACCTCAATTTAGATCTGTATCTCGCATTTATATCTACTATAGGAGAAAATTTAATGCAACGGGTAACTTTTTTTTTGTGAGTCGTCAACTTATAATATGACGGAAAATAGAGGCCATCTTTGTCCGTTAAATTGATTAAATTGAGGTCAAATGTTTGTTTGTCATATAAATTGTGTCATACGAACTACTCGTCCGTCATCGATTATAGGAAAATACTTTATTTTATTAAAAAACTCAATGTCAGTAATGACAGCGCCACTACGGTGGTCTTAGTCAAACACACGCGTGCTTTAATGGGTCTACCATGTAAAACGCAACAATTATTAGTAGTTTATGTGACTGGTGGATAATGAGAGAGATTAATACACGAGTGTGGTTTTATGAAACTTCCCGAAAGGAGTTTCATAATAAGATCACACGAGTGTTTTAATGCCTAAATTATGTATACAGTCGCATACATAACTTTATATGTATACATGCATATCATAAATTTTCTACAATATGTGAGACACCTGTATCTGTGGTTGCCCTGTATCGTAATGTACCTGTACTGTATCTTAAAAATACTGAAAATTAAGATCCATTATCGATACTTATGTTAATATTAAAGTACAACCACAGATACAGGTTCCTTAATATAGAGAATTTGCTTATCGTTTCTGAACATATTATTTATCGTCGGTTATATTATAACACTGGCTGAATAATTCCACAAGGTCCTAAAAATGAGTGGCTCCATTCTATCAAGTCCGCCTCCGCGCTGCTTAGCATTTGGGTAGGGTTGCCAAGTCTGTATCGACCCGGTTAAATGGCTGTTCGCATGGAGCGCGACCCTAGCAGGGCTGGCTTGTGTTGCGGTGAATGGCGCAAGTTTACTGAGTTACACGGGCTAGTCTTCGTGTATGGGATTTCTGGAACGGTGGAGGTAACACTGGGTGCTAGACGGGTGACGCAGCAAACTAATTGGTTTTACAGCTATCGTGATGTGCATCTGTGTATTGGATAACACATGTGAGAGTGTAAGAAAATGTTGATCAGTTCGATTTATTTACACCAAAATCGCTCTCCTGACTTTTTGAGGCTAAGGTTCCGTTGATTTCGTCGTTCGTCTAAAATTACGTTGTGCATTTCATAAACTGTCATTGACTAAACGTGAGTTAAAAAAAGAGAACAAACTAAACACATCAGTTCCGATACACAACATAGATTAGGTTAGACAGGTGACCAAAAAATAAATTCTGCGGTGGAAAGTACCTAGTAAAGGACATTAGTAAACCGTCCTGCGGGCCTATTTGGTCGTGTTTACTGACTTGGATGAAACATCCTTCTGACCAGTGTATAAGTGCGAGAGTGATGGATGCTATATCCACCGCGATAAGGGCGACCATAATACGGGCCGAGCACCACATTTAGAAGGTTTGTTCCTGATTCGTCGTCTTCCTTTTTCGTCGAATTCCTGTTTCGTCGGATTCCTGATTCGTCGTATTCTTGCTTAATCGGAATTATATACATATAATTAAATACGTCGAGCAGTAAACCACTATAGGCTCTGTATATTGATTTGATTAGCGTTTGTGTGTATACATTTGCTGTTAAGTTTTGTTTGAATTTTTCGTTTGCAAATATATTTTCAATTGATATTAAAAACAAAGGTGAAGTCACGGTAATTGCATAGTTTCATTTTATATTGACATTTCGACGAAACAGGAATCCGACGAAACAGGAAGACGACGAATCAAGAACAAACCATTTAGAATTCTATTAAACACATTTTTCCGCATGTGGTTTTTTACGATAAAGAAAATGTGACCATTCAGTCTACCCACAAAATACCAAGGAAACTAGAATAATAAACGGTTGCTTATCTTGTCAGTCCTCCTGTGAGACATAATTTAGCGGCGGAGATAAATAGCGAGAGGCAGTCCTAGTGGACACAACCTCATTACATGGATGACGTGCTACTAGCGTTTTCAGAATAGACACATCCAGTGTTGCTAGAATAAGGATTTTTTTATATGTAGGCGGAATCTAAAGAATAAGTAATTATAAATCCTAAAATCAATAATATTTTATCGTTATTATATATATATAATTATCATAATGTGCAAATGTTCTTAAATAATAAATAAAATGGCATGCTATCATCTTATTGATAATCTATATTTTGTACGTGTGTTGCTAGTAGAAAGAGACATGATTCGTGTATAATTTAAAAAAAAAAACCAAGTTAAAGATAAAGATAAAGAGACATTTATTCGCAAAAAATATAACACCACATTACAAAGATATCAAGACAAAGAAAAATTGTTGCGAAACGGTCCCAATTCAGCATTCGCTAGCCGTAAAGCCAGCACTGGTCTTCCGTTGGAACCGCTTGATGAAAAAACGGAATGTGACACATTTAACAGAAAACAACGCTAAAAGAAAAACATCAAGGATCAAACACAATAATTAGGTTTTTTGTATTTTATTTCTATCGTAATCAAATAACAGTTGAATGCTATATGGCAGTTATGGCATCCAAAAGAGCACGTCCGTATTTTCCGGAGCGATTTATTCCCTGATCCTCGAGTCGACCTTTATCTCTAACCTGTCGTATTTTTGACCCTCGGAGATTGCCGTCTGATGCTTTATCGTGCAGAAAATTAATTTTCCGATGTCCCCGACCATGCCCTCGTACCGGCCGGAGCCTGAACGGTCTTTGTTCTTGCTTTTCTTACACTTAATTAGTTTCTTGGAGTTACTGAAGACTTAACGTCGGTTGGAAGTTCAGGTAAGTGTCTAGTTACGGTAAACTAAGTCTTTCGCGTGACTGCATAGAAATCTTTTTAGCTAAATCGGGTATGGTCTAACTTTTAGGATGGAAAGTTGGAGATCTGCAAGTCATATATTAATTGTTCAAAAATGGTACTGAGTTGTTTTGTTTTGAGGTGAAAGTAAGATATATAGGATAATTATTTATAATTTATAAGGAGCGGGAGGTAGTCAGTGAGTGTCGTAATTTTATCAAGATTTAGCTTTTTAATATGATAGGTAGATTTCAAGATTTTAGACTAAGCCTTTTTGACTCGGCTTAGCAATAAAATCAAGCAAAGTTTTCTTGTTGAACAAGAATCGCGTCGTAGAGCTATTGATAGCCCAGACAGAGTAATCCCACTTCTGACCAGTTGATTTGATAAATTATTCCCCGTTCCGTTTCCAAGTAACATCTGCGGCAGAACGAAAGGTCAGATTGATTGTACCAATCAGAGCTTCGCGCTATAAATACCGGCAGGCGGGAAATCTTTATTGTTTCGTCAGGTAAGGTTATGAGGATAAATACGAGTATATGTCAGGAGCTATGACAACGGGCTGAATTACTTTGTTAGTAGACATTATTTGTGGGTTTTCATGGAATTAGAGCAATTTACGGGAAATCATGGCGGACATAAGTTACGCTATAATATCTCTATGGTATTAAAAGTATTTCTTTATCTCTAATTGTTTTGGACTCGGGTTTTTACTATCGTTTTGAGTATTCTTCTCGCAAGATGCAGAAGTCTATAAAGTTGAAAGTAACATATAATATTGTGTGTCATTGAAAGTTTGGTTGGACATTGTGGCATTTGTTTAGTCACTTTGATAATCTGGAAAAATGCTCATAATCTAAATAATAAAGGTGTTCTTTCTTTTAAATACAATTGATACACATATCGTCCCTTTACTTTCTCAACTCGCATCTGATCGAATAGTTAGATAGGAAAAGCACTCATGTTTCCGAAATAATAAATACTACTTTCGTATCTAACTATTCGATCAGATACGAGGTTGAGAAAGTAAAGAGGTGGTATGTACTCGTAGCTTTGGAGAAGTTTACCCTTCAACCTCCTCACTCGTGAAGACACAGGCAAAGGGCACTTAACGCTTAATTAATTTGGTTCTCGGAGTGCGGTATTTAGAGGTGGTAACACGGTCAAACTATTCAGGTGGGCTCCCTTTTAGGCGCCGTTTTTCACTGAAACGGTAGGTGGGACGGGACTACTTTGTAGATGATCGATATGTGGCTGTTCGAGTTGTGGAGGTCAGGAGGTTGCATGTATTAGAGTATAGTTTGATGAGTAGAAAACTCGATTCAGGCTTACCACGCACTACGGTTAACCATCAGCGTTTTCAATTTTGCTGAAACCGTCAAACCGGGTGCTGCACTGCGGTGTGTGATTTTCGGTTTTGGCGGTCAGTATCGCAATAGATTCCCGCTGAGCGACATACAGTCTACTTCATTCGATGTATCCACTTTCGAACCTTATGAATGAATGAATGATTGACAATGTAATAAGCTGAAAAAGTGACAATGTAATAAGGTGAAAAAGTGGGTTCATCTCTTTTTAGTTAACTGTACCGTGTCCTTGGTGATAAAATATAGAAAGTACGGCCATCATAGGTACTGGGTACATCCTCTCACAGCTATGACAAGATATTTAGAAAGTATTGATTAGCAAAATAAGGTCCTATACCACTTGGTGAATTTTTTGTAAAGGGTAGCCCGGCGCAGTCCGCACTTTATATATTTATAAACAACATACTTCAATGTAAGTGCATGACCACAAGGTCTTTACATGTTAAATTTAAAACGAGATAGGACATACAATCATACAGAATAAAATGTCTTAGTAAAACTATAACCGCTTGCACCTACGGGTGTGACTTTTTTAATGGCTGCGTTGCGTGCGAATGAGTACGAATTATGTGATAGAAAAGGAAGTAAAAGTAGCCGCGTTCGACCTACTTAAACGCTGTTCTGTTATGAAGAGCACCTTCTGTACGACACATACATATAAATGTTTTATTATCTGTGCCCGATACAGATTCAGTTGTTGGAGCGAAAGTTTAATATTTTGTACTAGATTCGGACCGGATGTACTGTATATGTTATACTGTTATATATTCTCTGCCCTATCCGTTGCAATGCAACATGCAACTGCATCCAGCTCGTTGGCTAACGACGTTTACTGCACTGCTCTCCAGTCTCCGGCCACCTTAATGGAGACTTGAGTGCACCATTTGGCACTAGTGAAGGCGGTAGTCATTAGCTCTAGGTTTTATATTTGAATATCTTACTAATTTTACAAGTCAGTGGCTTTCTCTGTGTTTCTTTAACTTCAGAATGCAGATGGATTTATTTAAACTAAGTTAGGATACAATTTATACCGAAAAAATAATCTTTGGTTTACATATTAAATTGTGATTATGAAAAAAAAAAGAAAGAATGAACGCCCGGAATGGTGGGATAAAGAGGTAGATGATGTAGTGAAAAAGAAGAAAAAGTGTTGGTTGGATTTTGTATCTGTAGAGCCAGGGCAAGATCTAAGCGACAGAAAGAAAGAAGAGTATAATAGATCAAAGAAAATAGTGAAAGAAGTTGTGGCTAGAAAGAAAGATTTACTAAATGAAAAGTATGATAGGAGTTTCTCTGACAACTTCCGGTCGAATATTAAACTCTTTTGGAGATTGATTAAATCGGCTCGGGGGAAATCGGAGAAAACTAAATTAAGCGCGGTGAGGGATGAGTCTGGAGACTTGATATGTGAGGAAGGAAAAATGCTTGATAGATGGAAAACTTATTTTGAAAGCTTGTTTGAATGCGAAGATGTTTGTCTTGAGCCAGAGAACACGAGTATGGATGCAAGTAGCGAAGATGAAAGTGTGATTAGCATGAGTGAAATCATGAAAGCTTTAAAAAGTATGAAAGCGGGAAAGTCGGCAGGTTGTGATAGTGTCGATAGAAATGCTGAGGAGAGGAGATGGCGTGGTGGGTAGTCTGTTGTACCGCCTTTTCAATGCATGTTGGAGTAGCGGCCGAGTCCCGAAAGATTGGGTCAAGGCCGTTATCGTCCCTCTGTATAAAGGAAAGGGGTCACAGCAAGACTGCAAAAACTACCGCGGTATTAGCCTCCTTAGTGTTGTCGGCAAAGTATATGCAAAGATTTTAATTGAAAGGGTGTTGAATGTTACGAATGACAAAATCTGGGATGTACAAGCGGGATTTCGAAAGGGAATGGGATGTACGGATCAGGTCTTTTCATTACGGTCTATCACAGAAAAGTTCTTGGCTGTCAACCAAAAGGTCTTCTGTGCTTTTGTGGACCTGGAAAAGGCCTATGATAGGGTAGATAGAAAGGAGTTATGGACGGTGCTGTCTATGTATGGAGTGAGCAGCAACCTGGTGCAGGCTTTGAGGTCCCTTTATGAGGGTTCCAGAGCCTGTGTCAGGATCAATGGGGCATACTCGGCCTGGTTTAATATCTCTAGAGGCGTTAGACAGGGCTGTGTTGCCTCACCATGGCTGTTCAATCTATTCATGGACAGTTGTATGCGAGATGTGAAAGAGTATGATAAGGGTTTGCGTATGCAAGAGTTGCTAATCAAATGCCTCTTATATGCCGATGATCAAGTTATACTTGCTCCATCGGTACTTGAGTTGCAGGAGATGGTGACAGTGATGAATGAGGGATTTAAGCAAAAGGGGATGAAAATAAATGTTGCCAAGACCAAGGTCATGGTGATAGAGAAGGACGAAGAGATGACTGAGTGCGTGATAAATATAAATGGTGAATTAGTAGAGCAAGTGAGTGAATTTGTGTACCTGGGAAGTATGTTTACAAGAGACGGTAAGTGTGAGAAGGATGTCGAGAGGAGGGTGAATGCGGGAAATCAAATTAATGGGGCCCTGAACTCCTTTGTGGGCAGAAGGGGCGTTTCACAAAAAGCGCGATTGGCTGTTCACAATGGAGTACTGGTCCCTACTCTGATGTATGGTAGTGAATGTTGGGTGTGGCAGGACAAGCAAGAAAGTCGTATAAATGCAGTTGAAATGCGCTCTTTGCGTAGTATGTGTGGTGTGAAACTGATTGATAGAGTAAGGAATGAAAAGGTCAGAGAGAAATGTGGACTAAAAGAAGATGTAGTGACTAAGATTGAAAAGGGCATGCTTCGATGGTTCGGTCATTTGGAAAGGATGGATGAAAGAAGATTGACGAAAGAGATATACAGAGCGAAAGTGAGTGGAAGGGTCGGAAGAGGCCGCCCTAGGCGTACTTTTTCGAATCAAATCGGAGAAATACTGGAAAAGGGCCGAATCTTAAGTACCCGAAACCGACGTGCGTGCATGACTCGATGTATGAATGTGGAAGAAGCGAAAGACATTTGTCAGGATCGTAGCAGGTGGAAAGAAGTCGTCTCTGCCTACCCCTCTGGGAAACAGGCGTGATTTTATGTATGTATGTATGTATGTAAAAAAAAAAACAACACATACATAAATACCGTCACGCCTTCATCCCAGAGTGGGGTAGGCAGAGCTACAGAATTAACAACAACTCTTAACAACTTGCTGTTAATTCTATAACCACATTTTGCACAAACAGGCTAAGATGTTTACCAGTGTATACACCGTGGGCCCGAATAACCCGACCAATTTTAACAATCGATACTTGAGCCTATTTGTAGAATATAATGGGTATAATATGTAGTCCAATAACGCATAATTTCCGAGATTTTTATTATTTAAAAATCAATTCCATAGTTAATTAAATTTGAACTCTGTCACCTTAACCTAAAGCATTATTTTATAAGAAATTGATTAATTAATTTATGTTGTATGTGGATGATATTGCTACTTACAACATGAATCTTTCTTATTAAATAATGCTTTAGGTTAAGGTGACAGAGTTCAAATTAAATTAACTATGGAATTGTTTTTTAAATAATGAAAATCTCGGAAATTATGCGTTATTGGACTACATATTATACCCATTATATTCTACAAATAGGCTCTAGTATCGATTGTTAAAATTGGTCGGGTTATTCGGGCCCACGGTGTATTAGTGACAGGTTGCAAGCCCATCGCCTAACAATACTACAAGCCTTTAATTCCTTAGTCGCCTCTTACTACTTGTCGGCACACACGCGGCAAAAAAATACAAGAATAACTCACTAATAATGTTAATGCTAGTGTAAATATGTAGGTATTCAGATTTTGCAATGTTAAATCAGGTGTCCTCAATAGTTAAGTCCGATTAGTCACAGACAACAGTTATCGCACTGCCTCGGCGTCTGTTTGATAAAAACCGGAAATGCCTACAGCCGCTCCCACACATACGCGATTGGTTGGAATATCGGACCGATTATACCGAGCGCGATGAGGTTCCGCTTCGGATCCGGTATTCGATTATTTTGTGAAGGTTTTTCTGTAAAGTTAGTTTCTGAACGGTAAGTCCCGGTAAGTGCTGATATTTCGATTATGATCGCGAATATTCCTGAGTGTTGGATGTTTTCCATGTGTTTATGTCTTAATATAAGTAAGTTTATCGTAGTTTCGTACAAGCCTAGAGCTTACTTTGGGACTGGTTCCATTTGTGAATTGTGTGAGATCGTCCCATGATATTTATTTAATTTAAATATTGTACCACAACAATAAACAAAGTTTGTGTTACCTATCGTCAAATGTATAACAAGAAGATGTGTAACTTACCACACTGTAAGATACTTATTTCAATAAATAAAACCTCTGATATCATTGCAATACGAGTACCTACTACTGCTACACATTTGTGGCAAACTTATAACACTCTTTTTGCTTCGCGGGTTTAAAAAGGTTTTTTTGTCGATTGATTACCTGTATAAACAGCTGGTGTACAATATGACTTGATATTCGTTTCGATAATTCCAACTGTGGCAGCGCACACCGCGTTATCACCATAGTCATAATTTCGGTGTTGTGTGGGTGGACCTTCATCCTTTCAGCCTGCATGACGCATATGTGGCGTAGTAAATCCATGCAAACAAAATACAGTTGTGACATTTTGAAAGGTTTAAAACAATTATATTTTGAAGTGACAGTTATGCATTCGAGATAAAACAATTCGATAATATTTACAGAAAACAAAATAAAGAAATAAACGTTTCTTTCATATAACTACCTGAACATTGTATATATGTTTGACTTAATAACTTTTGAATCCAATCAATGCTCTTTTTCGAAAGGCATTGACTTTGTTTGTATTTTTAAATACTCGATTTAAGATTAACTTATAATTTACACTCAAAATATTTTTATGTAGTACCTATGCAGTTGATCCTATGAATTTTCCTCCAGAGAAACGAATTTAACAAAATAAAAATCATCTATAAACAAACAGCGCCTCAAAATAATATTGAAATACGCGAAGATGAAATCGAGATGAACACAATTATTAAGCAGCCATTACTTCGAGGATGGAAATATCCTCTAATTCGGTTTCTCATAATGAAGCCGGGGGGGCCAGGAGGGCGTTCCTGGCCTCCCTCGTCGCCTGACCTGTCTCACGTGGCTCGGTCACGTTGTGCTCCTGGTATTGTTGCGGTTCTAGATTTATTAACTTGTAACAGATGTGTGACGTGATCTATATCACGTTATTGCAATGTTAAATGCACAGCAAGATTTGAGATCGTCTGCTTTTATGTTAGGTATAAAGCAAGTAACAACATATGCGGTATTTACCGCCCAGAATAGAGAAACCGAACGGATTTTTTATAATATGTTAAGACAAAGTCGAAAATGTGTCTAGAGGCCGACTTGCCGTCGGTGACACCCACGAGTATTTCATTCCTGCGAGAAATAAGTATTTATGTCATGATAAAACCACCGATATTTATAACGTTTGGGGCGCTTTTTCTCTTGTCGGCAATCTTACTAATATTATAAATGAGATTTTTTTTAGATGTTTGTTACTCAATCACGCTTCAACCACTGAACGGATCGGGATGAAACTTGGCACACATATAGGTTAGGTCCTGGAATAATAATTATATAGAGTTTCCGAGGGAGCAGCGATAAACGACTTCTACGCGGACGGAGTCGCGGGCAAGCTAGCATATAAATGGATAAAACACCCGATATTATGGCAACCTCTTTCATTCAGAGCTGATATCTCTTAACCTTTAACTGACGTGGTATACGTCTCACAGACACCATGACGATTATTTTGAACTTTGTTGCCAAGACATAAGTGTTACTTAGAAAATGCTCTGAAACCACCTCGGCAATTAAAGGTTAAAACGGCCCAACGGAATTTCATGAAGCTTAGCGAAAAACCATCCCTATTAACATAGCTTCCTTTAAAACAATACGGCGTTCAAATCGGTTCATCCGTTTGGGAAATACGAAGCCACAACCACACAGATGTCTGATACACAGACTCATATACACACGTTACACTTTGAACTTTTTTTTTCTTATCATTCTTGTCATTCTCGTGGTTTGTGGGCTTCGGACGGTTCATGCTTGCAAGGGCCTTTGTGCATTTTTTCTTTATCGATTTAGTTTTGTTACTTAATAGTACAATGTTGCCTAGGCGCGGAAAGTAAGGGTTTTTCCTGACGAGGTGCTAAAATACGAGTCAGGAAATCCTTGTTTTCGCCGAGGCATACATTATGCTTTTCTCAAACATGTGAGGAAATAATACAAATACATTTTTAAAAAGCAAGTAATTTAATTATGCAGAATGAACGAATGTTACCGACTGTCAATTGTTTTTAAATACTAACCATAGAAATTGGAATGCAAATTCAAAAAGAAACACACGCACTGTGCTAAAAAAGCGAGTAATTACCTTGGCTGTTTGGAATTTTTGTCTTGGTCCTTTTGATTTTGTATGCAAATTGACAGCATTTTTAAGAAAAATATAGACATGGACGGAAAGTGTTTTCATATGGTTTTTTTACTCCTAGGAGTAAAATGAGGCTCTTTCCGTCCTTGTCTTTCAATCGGAAAACCGTTTTTTCCGAGCATGTTTGAGAAAAGACCTAATCGTGTGGTCATAATTTTTATTTCACTATACCTAGTTTTTTATTTAAAAAAATCTGCAAAAATGTCCTGCTAGGGCCGGCGCACATACAGCGAAGAAACATAATCTTTGGACTAGTTGAAATAAGATCGAAATGAATGAACATCAAAAATAATCTCCGCAAGCGTCTCCTGAGTCTTAACAAAAAAAAGTTATGGATTTCTTCCAGTTAACCACATACATAGTATAAAACAAAATCACTTTCCGCGTCTGTCTGTATATCCGCTAACTCTTCCTAAAGCATATAACGGGTTTTGATGCGGTTTTCACCATGAGTTAGATAATTTTCCACTGAACTTTTTTATGTATAATGAATTCTGGTTTATGTACTATCATCCCATTGGAACCCTGACCCACCATAGATAAGGTGTCAATTTGTTTGACACTTCTTACAACTTGAGTCATAAACGTCACTGTGACAGTTCTCTGGTGATGCGAAGCGAGGACGACGGGTCGCTACGTCGCTAGTGTCCGTATAATTTGGGACGTTATTTGTTAATATAAGTTAACCTACATTGAATTGTAGTTGTTTAAATAAAAAACGAAGTAACTACCTATTACTGTTTGTGGTCGTTGTTTTAAACAAGGCCTATAAAAAGGCGGTTTTCGATTATATTTTTTTCAATTAGAATATTTGACGGTTTTTTTTTTAATTTTTTTTTTTATGGCATAGAGTAGGCCACCGAGCACACAGGCCACCTGATGGAAAGTGGAAACTGTGACCCATAGACATTAGCATAAGACTGCAAATGCGTTGCCATCCCTGAGGACTAAGATGGATGCCTCTATGCTAGTCATTACACCGGCTGTCTTATCCCCAAACCGGAACACAACAATGCGAACACTGCTGTTTGGCGGTAGGTTATTTTTCAAGACAAATATTTTCAGTATTAGGTATTTACGGTGTGCCAATTTAACCTTAATTATTACAATGTGGTTTTCTAAAGTACATATAATACATGAATCCCACCCAGAGAAGCCTATTGTTTTATCTTGTGATGCATTACTAATTGAGCGTACATTATTCAGGGTCACGTGCGCTGCGTATCGCGTGGCCGTGATATTGACACTGCAGGTGACACTGCAGTTAATGATCGGCCATTGCCATTACTGTAATGTCCGAGGACGCCGCACAACCACAGAGACTGATGAACTTATACAGTTTCACTAATACATTGTTATTTAGTGCAATTTCAGAATAGAAAACAAACTTACTTAAACTTGTTTATTAAGAATCATACTTCCGTTTTATCTTATTTCGTTCCAAATCGGAGAAATAAAACGCTTCATGTTTATCGCGTAGATTTATCATAGCCGCTGAAAAAGAAACAATTCTCTATGTCACATAGTCCGGGCGCCATTGTGGAGAAAAGGGAGGGGGGGGTGACGTCAGTTCCATTGATCGCCGACGTCACGCGCTGCCGTCGCAGCGGAGCGCTCAGGACGTCTACTACAAAGCACTATTCGCAACTCTGAACGTCCCGTCTCCCTCAGCCCCCATACTTGACCGAATAGAGAGACAGAGCCACAGCTATCGTAGCTTCGATGATTTTTTGTAATACGCCACTGAGCACTTCGCGCCTTGCCCGGGGTGTTCTGGCTGATTGAGGGCGCCGTTTGTTTAAATGTGGCTGTTTGGATTTCGTAGCGGTGCCCCTTACCGACTTATGAATGTGTTATGTTGATTATCGGATTCAAAATGGCGGTGCCATGTGCTACTGCCTAATGTTCTGATTTACTGAAATTTAACTTAGATTTTATACCAGTATTGTTTTTATATTGTGATTTGAATTTGAAACTTCTAATTACATAGGGTAAAAATTCATTTAAAGATGCAAACAAATGTACACATATACCTTATTGCCATAGTAATAACGTCTGTGTATACATATTTTTGAGACTTTGTGGTGTATACATATTGGTGCGTTTGTTAGACCTTTACCTCAAAAGCATAAATTCCTTGTAGCGGTTCATCGAATCGCATTTCACCTCGAACGTGTATTTATTTTTCGGGTTGTGTCTCGATCGTTTACTGTTTTAGTCGTTAAAAGTTTTAGTCGCATTTCACCTCGATCGTTCATTTAACTATCGCGTTGTGTCTCAATCATCATGTTTTTTAGTCGATATCAGTTTTTGTCGCATTTCACCTCGATCGTGTGATAAATTATCGCTTTGTATCCTAATCTTCTAATTCAGTATTAGATAATATATTTAGTCGTAATGTACTTTTTCATTTTTTTAGCCAGGTTCGAGTTACATATTTTCTCACAAATTATTGAATTATATAATTATATAATAGGTAATTATTGTATCCTACTTCAATGTCGCAATGAGAGAATATAACTAATATTTATTAGTCACAAAGATAATATTTCAATGAATTTGATAGCATTTAAGACATAAAACTACAGGTACAAAACACGTTTTAAAAAAAATAAAATTGAATTTTAGTGCGTACATCAATTAAGGCGGCACATTAAATAGAGTCCCAAACAAACATCGATCGCGACGAAATGCGTTTAGGGTAATATACTACACGAAAAATTAAATGCTACAAATTAATTATATTAATGTAAAAAGCCACGCGAAAAATTTCTTCAAGTAAAATATTATATTGAAATTTTGTTCATTTGAGATGAAATGCGATTCCGTGAATCGCTACAAGGAATTTATGCTTTTGAGGTAAAGGACTAACAAACGTATTGGTGCCCTTGCCTGTACTTAATTATATTGTTCTTCGAAGAACATTTTTAGGGTTCGGTACCCGACGGGAGCCCAACGGGGCTCTATTAATATGCCTACGCTGTTCGTCCGTCCGTCCGTCGAAACTTTAAAGAGACATTAGAGAGAGAGAGTTTACTTTGAACCTTAATAGATTAATCAGAATATGTGTTATTTTATTACAGCGGATTTACTAACAAATACAATATAAAAAGTGAAAAAATATTGGGGTCCACATACAATGATACGTTCTATTTTAACGTATTTTTATGTATACACTTGTAAACATCTTAGCCTGTTTGTGCAATATTTGGTTACAGAATTATCACCAAGTTGTTAGAGTTGTTGGTAATTCTGTTGCTCTGCTTACGCCACGCTGGGATGAAGGCGTGACGGTATGTATGTATGTATTATTATTCTTCTTTAATTGCAAAAGCGGTAAAACATACACGCGTCACATTTGGTATGATTATATTACAAACCCTTAAGAAAGATAACAAATCCAAGAAAATGGTCAAATCATTTCTAATCGGAATATAAATAATACCTATTTTGGTCGCTCTTGACCGGTTTTTTTCGATGTCTAGTTCACAAAAAACCAATTTACTAATAATCTGCTTCAGAATGGAGACGTCGTTGGCTCGCGTTCCATTGATAATTTAGATTCGTAATAAACTTGTCCATAAATCGTTCTTAACGTCCTTAGACATTCTTAATTTTTTTATGAGTCTGTCGTATGATGTTATACATACTAAGGCTCTGATAGTCTTCAAGTTATTGGATAAAATAAAATATAAAATCTAAGATATTGCAAAAGGATGGTTTGCGTAAGTCCCCTGCATTATGTAGCTGTTTATGAGATTAGTGTTTTTAGTTCTCGATTAGCAGTGATCAGATTAGATCATTAGCATACATCGGGGTTTTCGGTGCGGGAACGTTTGACATTAGTCAAAGATTAGGTATTGACTTGAAAAACAGAATGTACTCTAGTAGGTTTCTACGTCATGAATAATTAATTGAATAACATAAAACAATAAGTAATCATAGATATAGGTACTATACAGTCAGTATCAACCTCTTCAGTTAAGTCCCTACTCATTTATCACTATCAGTAAATATTCATAGATATCGGGCGTCAAGATTGACATTATATTAGACACTTAATTGTCATACCGTACCCTTGTCTAGTTGATAAATCACTTATATGCAATTGTATTCCGAAAATACTATATAATAATCAATACAAAAATGCCTCCAAGAAAAAAAAACTCGTTACGAGTTTTTGCGTTCGTGGATAGAAAATAATCCAGATATAGAGATTCGCGATTCTTTATTTTAGTGTAGGTATACAATTCGCAGAGAGGTAGTTATTCATTAGGCATAATATGATTTTTCTCAGACTGGCCTATCTGTTTATCTCTACTCTTTCTCAAATCATTCCCGCACCGAAAACCCCGATGTATGATCATTAGACAGAGTCAAACAAGTCTAATTTTAACACAAGTTTATTTACGTGTGAATGAAACAAGTAGTTGATTAATTAAATTGTATTCCTATCACAGTCACGCGTGAATTAATGTGTCTTCAGTTTAGGTGTTTTCACTCTGTCTATTACGATTACGAATAATGTTGGATTCAATAATTTGTGAGTTCATTTGTTCGCATTTTTTTGTGAATCTGGAGATCTATGTAATTTTGAATCGTGATTTAAGTGGGCTCTTACTAAAACCTTACCGCCGTTATTCTGAGAAATTGCTGACTCAATTCAACTCTATCTATTACTTTTGTAGAGTTCGATATCGAATCCATGAATAATTATCAAGGGACAATTGAACATTTAAAAAGCATGGCATGAGACGTTAAATGTTTAATAATAATAACTGTCATTACAGCTTAATTAACTATGGACCTGAATTTTTCATCAAACCTCCCTCGGTTCAAGAGCCAGGTGTTCCCGGGCAATATTTTAAACCTCCCCCCACTGGTCGAGAACATGCCTCATCGCTGATTATGCGGGGAATTTGGTAACACCCCCCCAACTTTGGACATCGTCGGTGAAGGTCGTGGCCAATTTGCTCGTTTACTGTATAAGTGAGGTTGTCTGAAAATATTTTGATGACAAGGTTTTTAGGACGACGGCACGCTATTGATGTTCAAATTTCGTGTTAATAGCCTGTTACTTATGAAACCTTAGTCAAATTAACACAAAAAAAGATGGAGAGAGTTTTGGTAAAATAAATCTGCTATGAGTACACAGAGACTAGTTTCTACACAGAGATTCAGTCTTCAGGTTTCTTGAAGATGCTAGAAGCCGTGGAGCGTGCATCAGTGACAGGTTTACTATCATAATTCTTAAATATATAAGCCTTGAATGTAAACATAATGTAGGCCAATTTCGTAATCTCAATCATTTTAATCCGTCACGTAATATAGATTTCCCTGAATCAACGGTCACATAGTTAAATCACTCGGCGGCTTTGGTCTTTCAGTGTAGTGGTAAACCCAATTTAACAATAATTTGGAACAAAATTGGCACGCACACGTCGAAGAGGTTGCGGTATCATACTTTTGTACACACTTACGCACGTATGCTGACGCAAGGTTAGAGTGATTCAACTATACCCAGCTTAGGAGTGCTCGGGGTACGTAATTGGACGTATGATTATGCTTCCCGGACACTGACCCCGACCCAGCCTTTATTTACGGTTGGACATCCGAGCGGATGAATTTATGTAATGCGTATGTGTCTTACTACCGCTTTCGCAAATCAATGGTAATGTGCGGACAATTGGTGTGTCCTGGTTAAAATCGACTCCGTAACTTAAGATTGCATTTAGTCGATTGGTAAATATAGTTGTGTATCTCTCTGTCCTATGTGCACCTATAGTGTTTCTTAAGCAAGATATCTAAATACACTCGGGAGCAAAAATACCGGGTCAGAGTGCGTTTTTCATACAAACGAGACAATTTCGAACATTTACATCTCCGTTCTCATACAATTAACTGACAGACCTCTATCGGGAAAAAAAAAATACTGATCCTGTAAAACTCCATAGTAAAAAATTGTGTATGCCGTACTACGTACATCGATAATATCGATATCAATGATCGAGTATGTCTATATTTTTAACACAATCGTTTTTTTTTATGGCATAGAGAAGGCAAACGTACACACAGGCCACCTGATGGTAAGTGGAAACTGTGACGCATAGACATTCGCATTCACAAGACTGCAAGCCTAAGACTGCAAATGCGCTGCCAACCCTGAGGACTAAGATGGAATGCCTCTATGCTAGTCATTACACCGGCTGTCTTATCCCCAAACCGGAACACAACAATGCGAACACTGCTGTTTGGCGGTAGGTTAACGGATAAGATGATGGTAGCGATCCGGACTGACCCTGCACAAGGTCCTACCACCCGCGATTAGTACATACAGAATTTACAAACCCCAAAATAAATGCCGTTTTAAGCACATATTAACAAAATGTGAAATAATTCGCTCGTCTCAAAGCTCCCTATTATAAGTAACAAATTGCCGCTCTTAGAAGTGAAGTTCATTGAAAGTTTTCAACGGGCTTTTAACAAAACAAAGACGCATATTGCCAAAACATTTTAACTGCTTTTCATACTCCGAAAGTTCTGTTTCAAACGTCCCGTTTCAGAATACGTTGAGAATGTAACAACGTCTGGCCACCCTTTACGTGACGTCAAGAATCGCGGGATCGATTCCCGCGTTATTTTAAGTATTCACCGGAGTTCACATGGCAAGCCGTTTTGGGCGGGGTTGCGTTATCGTGTACTGTATGATACCCTGATTAACTTATTCATTACTGATGGTGATGATACAGCTATCTGGATCAGTTTTCAGGATTGGGATGTTCGACTCCAGTATTAAGTATCAAAAATCACAAAGTCCCGGTTTTGGTAAGATAAAAGATAAAAGTCATTTATTCAGTAAGTAGGCCGCACTGGCACTTTTACACGTCGAGAATTTACCAGCGCTTCATAAGAGGTTACCTCTGCTGAGAAGAAACGCCGCAAGAAACTCAGCAGTCAGTCATTTTTTAAACATATTTCATATTATAATGGTGCTACTTAGTCTAAGCATTATATAAAACGATAACTATAATATCAAATAACATGCGTAGTTCAGCAGGAAAACATGCCAAAAATCTAGGGAGAGAGATAGAGGGAAAAAAAAAGACCTACTTGTGTATATAAGACTGTGCAAGACGCCCAAATAAAAGATAAGATGTGTTTTCCTACATCAAAGGTGTTCCCTGTAATACGCTTTAGACATTAACGACTTTTTCAAGTAATTTTTAAGTGCTGGAAAAAGTAACGTTTAAAATTACGTCAGGTAATTTATTATAGAAATGAATGCATTGACCAACAAATTATTTTTATACTTTACGGACACGGTATTTTCGAATAGCGATTTTATTTTTATTTCTGTATTTATTTAAGGATAAATATAATCACTACCGATGATTACTTTCAAAGTTTGCTATACTTACTGGACGGGAAACTGAAAGACGTACATTTTTATGTCTTTATTCCCATTGTGACAAGAGCGAAACAAGTACGTATTTCGATTTCCTTGACATGTATATTCATCTGTACCTCAGCTTTGTCGAGAAGAATTGACATTTATAAGAATAGAATAAACAACGTTTCAAATATCCGATCTGCATACAAAATAACTGTTTTCGGAGAAGGATGATTATAACAAGTCTTAATCTGTAATTTTCGAATTTAGTATCATTGGAAAGTTGCAATGTCCAACTTACAAGCTGTGTTTATTTATCGTCAATTGTTTTGTTATTACCGTGCGTGTGGTTTTTTAAAACAATTTTCAAATTTCATACAAAATGAGCAAAAAAAATGCAACTTTTTTAAAAACCAGACGGACTGTAAAAACAAAGCTTGTAAGTTGAAAATTGCAGGTTAAGATTGTTACAATAATCCTTCTCCCAAAACATTTCTTTTGTATGTATAACATAGCGTGGCTCCTATTTTGTTTTGATTAGTGTATAAGCGTTTAATATTGTCAACATTCCGTTTTTAATCTAACCTATTTTCAAAGGTGTTAAAGAGCGATCAATTATAAATTTGACACCAAGAGTAAATTAGTTAGTTATATTAATTAGGATGATTTATACCGGACCCTTATAATTCATTCCCGGTTAGAGTTAGGGATCTTGTTATATTACTGAGCAAGTCTGTTGCTGGGTTTGGTATTAATTATAACAGCTTCGGTTGCGCGGAGAAAACGTGCTGGTATTCATTTAGGGATTTAAGTAAAACGAAAAACTGAATTTCAACCTCTTACTGGGAGTTCCCACATGTCGGTTGTTCCTGTGACGGATTCTTATAAGATGTAACATCGGACTTTTTATCGGATTCTACACGCGACAAGTGGGAACCCGCTCTTACAAGAAAACTAATATACCTAATGAAATGACGATTACTGTACTTTCGGGTCTTTCGGCGCTGTATCTGTAAGTAATTGAAGGAAGTGGCTTAAATTAAGATAAAAACAAATTTCTTGTTGCCTCCATCACTTCGTTTTCGGTTTTCACGCAAGGTGTCATACGTTACTTTTTGAACCCCATACAAATTTGTTTACCTAAATGTTACTTTGATTTTTCGTCATATGGTGGTATGTTACTTGGATATTGTTACAATGGTGGCAAATTCTATAGAATTTCTAACAAATAATATTGTAATGAAACAAATCTTTCGCTTTGCGAATATATTTAAAACAGAATCTCAGATAGAATTCCGTGAACCGTTTTCGGGTAAAGGAATTATTGATGAGAAATAAATGATCTCATTATCTCATTTCGCCAAGAAGCATTTTAAAAACGATACCTAAAATCTTTCATAAGAATAATAGACTATTGAAATGTTTTGTCTCTTGTAATGTGAGAGCAAAATGTATCGATAAATCTTTGTTTGCCAATTGATCCGAATTCGATTGATTGCGCGTCGATGAAAATGTGCTCATTTTTCAAAGATAATTATTTAGGTCCTTGTCTTCAGGAATCCCTAATCCGCAATCGACATCGGCGATCCGCTCAAGGCCTATCGAGTAAATCCTCTCCATTTATTACATTTCATCCCGTTACAAGTCGATAATCCCTGTGATATATGAATCTATTTGCGCGTTGACTTACTGTGTGGAGACTGCGTTCTTAGCCTACTTCTACCATAATCATTTTCTTAGACAAATGAAACATTTCCAGGGTAGAATAAATCTTGAAGTTACTGACAAACTCCGATGGGTTTTGATAAGGATATAAAGTGGAAGTGGAAGAAATGTGATTGAAGGACGCCTGTTGTGAGAAATCCTATTTAGTAGATAACTACAATGTCTTCAAAGTCCTTTATTCGGCTGTCGATCCCTTTCACACTCGTTCTCGCATTGACAGTGTTTGTCGTACAATATGTTCGTTTGTCTTCATTCGTTGGACTGCTCCTTTCCGTAAAAACATGTTTCAAAAACACAAGACATGTAAAAAACCGTACGTAAAAACATAAATCTGAACGTTTTATTTAGTTTTATGGGAGATCCTTCGGGGCTGAGGCAAAACTCCGAACTATCAAAAAACTTAAATTCCGTGCCGGTCCCACGTTGAATAGACGCTTATGTCTCATTGCTTCCACCAATATTTGATTTGGAAGATTTACAGCGGTCACTTACCTCGATATTTGTGCTGGCTCGGGTATTTTACCCTCGTTGGAAGTCGCAAATGAGGTTTGATAGACTAAATCGAAGGTAAATATTGTCAGGGATTCTCTATAAAGTCAATATGACGGCTGAAAGGCGGTGAAATTGAATTTTCCCGTGACTACTTTAGGCTTTGCAAGACTGGCAAGCTTGCACTTTATGTTAGGTTTATTCAATAAGGTCAGGTTCTTGTTATAAAAATCCTGAAGACCGTGACTACCTTTCAGCTGCAAGCCATTCGGAGTATTAATTATAATAACTCCTTTATAATTAATACCTAAGTTAAACGGGTCTAAAAAAGATCAAAATTTACCTTTTTATTCTATTATATTTCGAGGTTTCGGCCTAGTTACATCAGCCGTCGTCTTCGTGCCGGATGTTGGTGAAAACCAAACTACCCTGTAAGTAAAGAAAGATGTCTATGAAACCCGGTTCTACTAGTTGTTGCCCGAAACTTGTAGATGTCGTTGAACGCTTTTCGAACTATGATTGTTTACAACATAAGGGGTTCTGTGTCAATCTACGATAAGGACTATATGTCCCAAATATACAATCTTTTACATTCACAATATTATTAGAATTCTGTTTTCCGCAAAAGAATATAAAATAGATTCCACTTTCAATGTTTATATCCAAGTAATGATCTCCTATTGTAGTCGGACACAAGCTGTTCAATGGCGCTTGAGATATCGGTGTGTTCGACCGCAGCGATGTCTCAATAGAGTGCGCCCGCACATACTGGCTTCGAATATGGATTGCATTTCGGTATCTGTGGACTATTTGCTGCGATCTGTTGATAGATAGAAGCCTGAAGATATGTCTGAACACTACACATGCTTGAATTTCTGTGTATTCTTTTATTTATTCGCTCTTGTAATTCTCTTCTAAGGGATGACTTTCTTCCTTAAATCCCGGCAGTTTTAGTTGACGCAGTAAATAACTAACTATGTCACATTACTCGGGTAGTACCTAGTAGAATCCTCGGTCGCGAAATAACCACATCGCTTGTAGCCTTAATTTAAAATGGATTAATCTGTAAAAATACCATTTCATTTGCGCTACTACACTCTGGAGTCAGGAGCAATGCAAACGGGTCAATCAATTTCTATGGTAATTCAATACAAAGTGACCCGTTTTCATTGCCCTTGATTATAGATAGGTTAGGTTAGGTAACGTCAAATGCCCGAAGGTCAAAACGGCGGGGCTCCGTCGACTTTGCTAAGACAGACATAAAATTAAATTGTGTTATTTTTGCGACTCAAACATTTTGAGATGTAGGCTACAAGCGATGTGTTCATTTTGCAAGTCAGTAACATGGCGACCTTGTTATGCTACTACTTACATACAGACCATCCCAGAGTGGGGTAGGCATAGCTACAGAATTACCTACAACTTTAAAAACTTGTTGTTAATTCAGTAACCAAATTTTGCACAAATGTCTACCAGCATCTATAAAATGTAAAAATTAAGCGAAATAAATGTTTTCTATCTATTGTACTATATTTACCAAGATTACTCACCTCATACCAAGTTCACTCGACTGTCACATTGCCTAAATAAATAAAGACGTCAAAAATACAAGCAAATAAATTGAAATTTAACGCCAACTGGAAGTTCACTGAAGCGGAGACGGTCACAAAAACTTGTTATAGATTGTCCCAGTTCCTTCCACAAAAAGTATCGCTGAGTCGCCAAGACACATTCGTTGCCAGGAACACGGTAGACGGGTCCATTTTATATGGAATTAAGAAAGTTTGGCGCTGAATAGACTGGTCCCTCGTACAATATAAGCGACAGCAGTTGCAAGTTTTGAATCCTAACCCTTTCGATACCCGAAGCTTTGGAAACTTGGTTTGGTATCCTTGCATTAAGTGAATTAGTTTGGAGCACTGCGGAAAGGTGGTTAATTCATAATGATAAAACTCTACTTAATAGTTTATTTATAATTTAACACTTGTCTTTATTGTTGACTGACGTTACGTCCCAGCATTGTATTTTGTTATTAAATGAGAAATAAGGCCGTAACTAAACCACAAGGGACTCTTTAACGGCTACCGTTTCCGCTGTTCTGTCTATTGTTACCACACGTTTTTTTATTCTTCTATCCCGAGAATCGGTCAGATTTCTAGGCAAAATATACATTCCTCTCCGGGCTATAAACCACGGAACGACGAACAAACTCATACAAAATATAAATGGAGATAAGGAAAGTATAAGGTCTCTTTTGATATAGACGGCCGCATAGTCACCACGATTCAGGCTTTGAACGCAATTTGCTTAATTGCCAATCTTCGTGGTGCCTCCTCTCCTTCAGTGCCTCATAACAAAGTTTACTTTCCTAGATATAGATGTAATGGGCCGGCCCGGAAACTAGCCCGCCGGCTCTTTAAAGAAAACCTGATGGCTGCCGTTAGAATGCTTTGAGCTTTTTATTGGATTTCCCCGCTGCTAGGAAATATCGGGGGTTAATGGGGAGGTGCTCCCTTTAATTACTTGTTGCAAGACCACCCACTACAAGCAACTTAATATAGAATGGCATTAGAATTCCTCTACACAAGGAACTTTTTATTGATTGTGCTACAATATAACTTACCTTTATCCCTCCTTTATTCCTCTGGAACTATTTATATTAAATACTATAAAGTCTATCATTTTTGTTATTGTTACGTAACCTATATGCTTGCTTTGTTTACATTTCCATAGGCTATAGTTCTCTTTGGTTTTATTTTATTGATTCTGTTTCCTTTGTGCTGCCAACTTTACCAGGCCATTAATTTTATGGTCATTTGAGACGTTCGAGATAATCTCGAACAAATTATTGTGTTTGATCCTTGATGTTTTTCTTTTAGCGTTGTTTTGTGTTAAATGTGTCACTTTCCGTTTTTTCACCAAGCGGTTCCAACGGAAGACCAGTGCTGGCTTTACGGCTAGCGAATGCTGAGTTGGGACCGTTTCGCAACAATTTTTCTGTCTTGATATTTTTGTATCTTTGTAATGCGGTTTTGTTTTGTTGCGAATAAATGTCTCTTTATCTTATCTTTTATCTTTATTTTTTTTGCCCGTATACGACTTAGGCGTAGCCAATTCAGGTCTTATCTAAAATTTCCGAACGCACATTTTTTTATGTGTTTGTGTGTGAATAGGTAACCATGTCGTAATTACTGGACTCCCCGATCGCTCCCCGCCGTTATCCCGGCCTGGATGCTCTCATTTGATCACCCTGAGCAAATTAACTCGCGAGCGGGTTGGCAATTTTCCCAGTGAATGGTAAAATTATCACGATCACTTTCATGTTCTGTATTATTTGGTATTTTGAGTCGCCCCTTTTGTATCTCTGGGTAAGCAGAAGTTGCAGTGATTATAGCTAAAAACCTTCTAGTTTCCCCTAACTAGTTGATAGAGTTTCTTATCTGATTAAGGGTAATGCAAGGATGGTGTGGTGGTTAAGGTGGATAATTAAGAATGACATTATAGAATATCACCCAACGTTGCGCGTTTTTAGCAACATTCTTCATAATAAAGATAAGCAGAAACTATTAAACCAGCAGGAAAAAAACAACTACGAGACAAACAGTCCAAAAACATCACACGTTTCCTTCCCGTTCAATATTCCTCCTTGCCCTGTGCAAGCATCAATCTTCGGAAACTATTCGGTTATGGTGTTGTTCTCGGTGCTCCGACGTGGATCGCTATCGACGACGTCTCACTCGGTCTCCGTCGGTTTTTGTGAACACCATGTTCAATCTTATCTATTACGTTTGACACAACGCGTCACAAGCTGAAAATAATATGATCATAGATAAAGTAGACTTCTCGTTTATATCTGGTAGCATCATAGGCGTTTTTCTATCTTAAGATGAAGTGAAGTAATGAAAAATGTACACTGCCAATTAATTTGCTTGTTTAGAGATTGTTGTAAATAAGAATTTTGATTTCCAGGAGCTAATTTATACTTCAAAATTGATTAGCTTTCCTTACATGATTCGGTGTATTCAGTTCATGTTAACTAAGAGGAAATATCTCTCAGTTGGCATTGTTTTTGAGTGAACGAAACTACGACCTAACTTTCGGTATGAAATCTTATAAATCCCGTGGCTGACATTAAGCAAATGTCTAAGATATTTCGTATGCACGATTTTAAACATGAAAACTTCTCCAGTGATATCCAACGCTAGACAATTTCACGTTGCATTTCAGCTCTAAAGTATATTAGAAAATGTAGCGTTCATATTGCCATCCCGTTGCTTCTATAAATGTATTTGCTAACATTTCCTGATACACGTTTCTTTGCGGGAATAATCCTTAATATACTTTGAATCCGTAAGTGCAGTACGGAAATATCCGTGGAACTTCACTACTTGGTAACTGGGCTGAATTTATAGGTAGGTTCATTCTGAATCAGTGAATTTCACCTTCAAACTCACCGTCACTGATAAGGTGAGCATAGAAGTGGGTGGAGGGAATATCTATTTAAACTCACCAAGTATACCCCTTTTTTCAACCGTTTAGTTGACTATTTATTTTGAGGACGGAGAGATAAGAGCCTAACGCTAGTCTTGTTTGAATAAATTCAGTGAATTTGTGTCCTAAGGGTGGAATTCATGAAATTATATTACATAACATTATGTCATTTCAACCAAACATGTCCAATACTGGATTCCTGCCTATAGTGCAAAATGTCATTAAAACGTATTGGTCCTACAGCACAAGCAAATTCCCTTTTTACAAGGTTTTATGTCCTGGAATTATTCCTGCTCACCCACCTAATTTAACATATAAAACTTTTTACCGTCGATGCGAACGAGTTTTTTAGGGATGCCTTTGATTAAAACGAAACATTTTGAGGCTGCTCGTTTCATTTTGCGCGAAAAAGTATAAAGGTAAAGGTAATCTCTTCTTTTGACGCCCGCCTCGGAAAACATTGATTTTTCTACGACGCTATTTTGACAGGACGACTTTGTAACACGCTCTAATAAGGTTTTAAGTCGTCTTCTGCTTTGTTTTCTTATAATCAAGGTAAAAGGTTTAGTCGATTTAGTGTTTGTATACTCAGCTATTTTTGTAGTTAGTTATAAAGATACTTTTAATTAGGAGGGTCTTGTTATTTCTGTGGTTAATTTCAATGAACACCTAAAAGTAAATGAATAAACGGACTTTAAAGAATTAATTAGAAAAATCAGAGATACGGTGCAAAGTTTGACGAGGTGTTGAGGATTTTGCGCAGCGACTTCGTCCCAAAGAGCTGGTCTATTCTTACTAGAACCAACCATTAATTGGATATAGGTTGGATATTTCACTATAACATTTTATTCCAAAATTCTGAAACGGTATTGGAATATATTTCCTAATATAAACAAGCGGAGTATCTCAGACTTTTGGTTTATTCACCTAAACTACAAACCTTATTGAGCTGAGTGTAACGGAAAACTTTTCGAATTCTTTAGTAGTGTTGGTTCTTGTATTGATATCGACTAAGAAAGTTTGCTGTCTTTGTGTTTTAGTCTATGAATTGAACGTGAAATGAGTTGAACTTATTATGTACTAACCGAAGCTGGTTTTTGAAACAAGTTCTTGTCTTAGTTAATTTGTGGGTCCATAATCCTTACTAAACAGAGAAAGATTCCTAATCAATTATTTATAAACAGAAACCAACTCACCATTGTACGAGTGTATTAGATTAAAACTCTCTTACATTGTAACACAGGTACCTTGTAATTAACATAACAATCATAAAACAAATACACTTCCGCAACATGGGGGTAGAAATAATTGAAACGGACCCCACGACGGAGGCACTTTGCCGGCTATTGCTGCAGCCCCATGTAAGGGTGTTTTATCAGCCGCACGCCGAGAATTTCTCTTGGGGCGTATTTCGGTGCCATCGAAGAGCATCGACACTATAAAGAACCTACTTGTTTAGTTATCTGCGCTCGGCCCGACCATAGACAACAGTGGTTTATTTCGAGATATTCTTAGTGTTGCCAGATGTTCGCATTTCTCCTTTTTTCTGTGTTGTAAAAGTTGCTGTTATCTTTAATTAAAGTAGTTTGTCTGGGGTTTGTAATTTACTTAAGTAGAAATAAGGTGGTCGTCTTTTAAATATTGTCTGCTTCAGAGAAAACACTGAAGTCTTTGCATTGTTTGCGTTTGAGATGGAAGTTTTATATCCTCGCGGCTTCGATAATAAACAGCTTTATGCTATCGCAATTTCAAGCGTGTTAAAATATTTTTATGCTTCTTTTTTTGCTGTAGATTTAAATTCGCAGCAGGTGTCAATTTAATATAGAACAAAATCCATTAAGCTACATGATGTAATGATGTTCGTTATTTGGATCGATAAGTGGATTTGAAATAACATATCCATTGAAAATGCTTAAACTCTAGGATTTTACGAGCACAAATGTCAACGTAACCTTTGTTTAAAATATTTACAATTTTATCTACACGGTTACGGTATTTACAGATGAGTGAGCACGCAAACGTGTACATACAAATTTGTACGCAGTGTGCAAAGTTCAGTGGTCATAAACAATAAAGACTGGCAGGTAGGGCGGCTGTTAAACGGCGCGGTGAGCGGGTTAATGCGCGCCCAAATTTCGGAGCTTACCGCTGAGCCTTCACGGATCCCACTTCTTAATGACTTGCTTTCTGACGTCATTTGAAAATGCGGAATTAGAAGATTGTAGAAAACGAAATGACGACCGTAGAGTACTAATATAATAATTAAAATAAGTTCTAATGTTCTTTAGCGGGATAGCCTATTTAATGGAACTCTTAATGCTTAATTAGAACATATTAATGGAAGTTTAAACGGACTTTAATAAGGTTTTTCGGTTTCTCCATAATGGTGATGGTCAATATTCTAAAGGGTCATTAGATATTAAATGCGGCATGTAATTTTGATTAGGTTTTGGAAAGTATGACAATTAAGGAGTTTCTACTTATTATAGTTATTATCTATCCAACAGTTTTCATAGCTTTAACCGATCATGGCTTTTAAAAGCTGCTGCTGTCTTAAATTAATAAAACTGTTTGTATTTCACCGCCCTGACTGTATGGTATGCGTTTGCCAGAATTAATAACGAACTGCCCTTTTTTATTTTCCAGATCCTAACATTTCCACATTTCCTGAAGATTCCCGTTGTTGTCCCTTTCCTCGAGAAGAACCCTGAATCTTTTCAAAATATATAAAAACTAATAAACTGTCGATTTTGTTGTTGTCCTCATTTTGTACCTAGTTAGAAACCTTTCAGACAATACCTTTGGCTAAATGTTGGACAAAATAAATAATGTATATGTAGATATTTGAATTATGATTAACTGCTGTTGAGTAATATCAACAGTCGTGCCGTACGCACCTATACTGTAAGTTTATTCGGTACATTTTTTATGGAAATATGTATCTGTTGAAGTCTTCCTTTCCTGGGACAAGCTTTGTTGCCGATTGTGTTTATTTTTGCAAAGAGTAAACTAATAAGTCGTGACATGGTTGGTCTACATTAAGTATAGCGGCTCTTTGACACCATTATATTGCTTTGTCATCGGGTTTACCTACATATCTAATCCCAATTTCTGCCCATTCCATTAATTAACTTCCAAATTTACAATTGGACAACTTACGTACATACCTACAGTGCGATAACTTTTAGAAGGTATTTCGGGTTTGTATTTGTCTCTCACTTTCATACGCTCTTATTATGAGCGGGAAGGACAAACCCGAAGTGCTCACAGACTGTACCTACATACGAAGAGTGCAATTTAAATAAAAGCTTGTAAAAAGGCTTGTTGTTGGACGCGTTAACTAACAGAAGCATAATATATAACCTTCTTCGTCATTATTCCAACATACCCGACCAACCTTAATAAATTCCCACTTTCTAAAAACATTTCAACCATGCCTGACAGTACTTTTTTTATTTAAAAGATCCCTACGATAAATCGTTCCCGCGTAAATCCGCGTCATATAATGCTAGTCGTTACCCGGATAAACGCCTGATGTGCCCAGGACGGGTCCCGTAATAAATACCATGTGACGGCTACCGGGTATCCCACTTCTGATTCCTAATCTGGGTAATAATGGATCCTCAAATGTCGCCTTAGAGATGTAGGCGTGGGGGTGAAGTTAGTAGTGATAATACATTTTGTGAACATAAAGCTACGTTACTACACAAGATTGTAACTGAATTGCCGCCGGACATTGTAGAGACAATCAACTCGTTTTTTTGTTGAATTGTGTACAATTTTAATAGCAATGAAAATGAAATTATGTAATGAGAATAGTGTTTTACCGTTCAAAGCGTCTAATTTCAACTGGTGTATCAAAAATCGATGGTGATTTTCAATTTCTAACCTGACGTACAAACACATGCCTGTGCTCATAGTGTGGCCACAAGTAAAATCACTGCACAGTTATTGACGGAAAGTTCAATGAGGGGCTGAAATTAATGAATAGATATAATAATAAAAATAATTTGGTTAAAAAGATTTTAAAAAAATTAAAAGACTTAGACAATGCCAGATTTAAGTCTCACTCGGATCTTAAATAATGAATTACTTTATTGCTTCATAGACCCAATGAAAGCGTTATTCCGTGTGCTATTTTTACGACAATTAAAAACCCGGGCGGGTGTTGGGAATCTCCGGGGCCTAATTTTCGTTACGTTTGATGGAGGTAGGTTCTGATTCTGTACGCAGCGCAGAGCTCCGCTGGACGATGGATTATCGGCGCAATGCGTATACTGGTAGGGTTGCCATGTGTAGAGTACTTGTTTATTTTTTTAAAGTTGAATCGAATTTACTGTAGTTAATTTAGCTTTGAAAACATATACAGGGGAGTCGCCCTTGATATTCTAAATAACACGTTTTGCTCTATTAATCTATATATATATAAAAGGCAAATTTTATTATAAACACTATTATTACGAGTTAAAAATAAATGAACTTTTATTTTTAACATTACTTTATTTTAAAGTAAATGCTGTCCAAAAATTATGTTAATTGAACATTTAAGTAATAAATAATAAATGCTTGCTTATTTTTTTCGTTACATTTGATCTTACAATTAAAAATCAAATTCGGACAATCAAATATCCCTAAAAAATATTTTGAAGGTTTCCAAGAAACTAAAGTTTTGGATGCTGGTAACCCTGCGTTTAATCCTGAGAAGGCGGGCGAGGCTCGATTAACGACGAAATAACGAACGACTCTAGCTCATTTGCATTGAACGGTTTCTTATAAAAGGTCTCTTTCGGCTTGCCATAGAAAGGCTAGTGAAGAATTGGTTTTGCACTTGTTTTATCTATAACTTCGCGTAGAGCTCGTTTATCGCTCCTTCCACGAGAATTTGTGCTCGGCGTTGTGCCAAATCTTTTATTCATCTGTTTGAGTAGCAAACGTTCAAAAATCTTGTATAACTTTTTTTTAGTATCAAACACGATGGAAGTAAAAAATACTTTATATTCATGTTATTTCTTAAATATTGACAAAAAACGCTTTGGAGAAAGTGGATGGCACTCGGGAGTCAAATGGTAACATGATCCAATTTCAACTACCTATCCTTGCCACTTGAGAATATTTTGGATTCATTTAAATAGTTTTTAGGCCAAACTGTAAGGTGTGTAACGTAGACTGCACGCCAACTGTAAGGGGACTGCGCAGTTGGTTTGCAGTTTGATGCAGTTACATCACAGAACTGCCCTCATTTTGCAGCTGGGTTGCAGTTCAAATGCAGTCCGTCTGTAACGGCCCCCATTGAGACATAAATCCAGCGGGCGTCGCCTTTATTTCAATATGGCAGATGATATTTAAAATTAAGCCCAATATTAAGAGATGTAGGCAAAATTACATTTATTTTTTGATTCAGTAAAATCCATTGTATGGGACAACGGCTAAGACGCGATAAGACTGGCAGCAGTTAACTTACTTTCAAGTAATTAATCTCCTTGTTTAGCGAAAGTAATTCTAGATCTCAAAATGGGATTAGGATTTAACCACGATTTAACTCATTGAACTCATTTTAAATGGTAAGAAATAAAATTAATTTTAAAGCTTATAAACACGTAAAAAAATGAATAAAAATGCAAAAAGAAAATCCTTATTGGTAAGTAGGCACTGCAGGCACTTTGACGTGTCTGCACTTAGGTTTCCCTAGACGAGACCACTGTGCACTGTTAGGAAAAAGCGCTGCAGAAAACTTAAGTAGGTATCAAATATTTTTTTCATATAAACATCTTATTAAAATGATACAATTTAAGATATCGTTACAGTAAACCGATTGTATGAAATAAAATGTATGTATAGATAATTTATAATAATATTCCAACCGAAGACCTTATTAAAATATGGCAACAAATTGTCTCATGACCGTTTAACTTCGAATTGAAGGCGAAAATTGGAGTTTTCTAAGTGGCCGAACCCGAGAAGAATTTTAATCGTGTCTTAGACGTGATGTCTAGACACTTGTACTTATTTTCTGTGGTCTAGGCAGTATGAATGAGCCTTTAACAATCAAGGGGTGAATGGTCTAACATTCTCAGATTTAAAAAAAACAAAAATAAGAAAAAAACACCGCGGTTCAATTCCCCTAATAAAGGAAACCATTGAAAGCGTAATTTTCTGCCTTGTTTTGTTATATCTCATGAAATGTATATAGTTATTATTATAGAGTCAGGCGTATTCAAATCCATGTGAAAGTTCGTGTGTTAGTTTGTTACTCCTTCACGCTTCAACCGCTGGACGGATTTGGATAAAATTTGAAATGGAGATAGCTTATACCCTGGATTAACACATATGCTACTTACTTACTTTTCATATACAAATTCTATACTAAGTTCTATACTATAGTTCGAAACTAGTATTCTATATTGCCACGGAGTGATTTAGTTCTAGCAACGTTAGATGCACCTACCACGTAGACAATTCCGACACTGGGAAGTAATTATTTTGTGCTTTGTAGTAGGGTTGTGCAGGACGGTGATTTCGTATAAGATTTTTTAGCATAATACAATTTTATAAAACAAGAGTTTAACTGGATTGTATTTGATCATGCCATGTATGGCTAGTTCGCGTGCAGAAAGAAAAAACCTACTACCACGGGTATGTTGGTAGCCTTTGTAACTTGGCCACGATATATACAGAAAACCCTAATTAAGCGAACTGCCGATGGCTATCTAGGCCGATGGATTCTATTTCGGTCGAAGGACATTGTGACGGAATAAAGGACATGTCGGCATAATGGTCTTTGTTGATGGGGAATAACATTATCGTATGTGAACGGTTAACGATTGTGGGGGTAATGCCGATATTAATGTTTCATAGTTGACTAACACTGTGTCTGTGGCTCTGTGCTAATGAAAGTTTAAATGGCAGTTAAATTAAAAACTATACTACCTATATTATATACCTACTATACTATATTATATTACCGCGGTGCATGCGGAAAGCACATGACTGGTCTGAGTGGAAAGCCTTGGGGGAGGCCTATGTTCAGGTGTGGACGTCTTTCGGCTGACATGATGATATTATAAATGTGAAAGTAACTTGGTGCTTTTTGTTACGACTACATCGCTATACCTACAGCTTTTTTATATTTTTTAATCTCATTTATGTTATAAGCCATACATCTTATGATTAAGTCGGCTTAAAAATAATTACAATGTTACTTAAACTCTACGTGTTACTTTAAACATTGGGATTGATACTTAAAGAGTATTTTTATAATATTCAGATCTTAGGTTCAATGAGTGTATAATGGAACTTAAAAATTTGATGGAAGAAAAAGAGGAGATCCCCGCGAAGAACCCAGTTTCTTTTAAGAGATCCAACCTAGATTGTTCGTTGATTTTACACTCTAGAACTAAGTGGAGGAGGTCCTCTTCTCTGTCACATTGTGCACAGTTTGGATCGTCTCTTTTTTTCATAATGTGCTATACCTAAAAATTACATAAGGTATGTTTTACCCAACTGCGGCAAAGTTAAAGGAGGGGTTATGAGTTAAGCAGTCTATGTATGTGTGTATATACGGATGTTCCACTTTTGCGCCTTAACTACCCACTCGATTTAGATGAATATGTCAATCGATTCGTAATTATGGTCTGGGTGACATTGGATACATTTTATTCGGGCAAAATCAAGTTTTTTTTTACCGGGAGCAGCGATCACAAGTTGACCTTGTCCCAAACTAAACTATAGACTTGTACAGTCAAGGACTTTAACTGTTGAGCCACTATAGAAACCTGTCGCATAATGTTAATTATTAATTTTAGCGTAATTTCTTTCATGTGACTTGACGCTGTCATTATGACAGGGTGCTAGACAACGATTAACATACTTATATAGCGAACAAACAAATCTTAGAAACGAACATCGCGTTCATCACACAATTAAATTGTCCCAACCGGGAATCAAACCCGGGACCGCTAGCTTCGTGGTCAGGGTCACTACCAACTAACCGCTTTCGTTTTAATTACATTACTCTATCGCTCAGTACAAAAGGCAAAATGGTACCCAGGGCGTCTATTATACTGGGTAAAACCATATGGCCTTTGACATGTTATCGTATCGTCGACGTTATGGTTACTATAATTTATTTTATATTATTATATTTTTCTGTCTGCTATAAAGCTGGACATTCAAGACCGCTCCAACAAGCCGAATAGAGTAGTGGCGCGCCAAAATCGATCCGTGTATGTCTAAGTTATAGCGTTTCAAAGTACCTACTTGGCGCGGTCCGTTGGATTTCCAAATGGACAGAAAGCCAGCGCGACGCGCCAACGCGCAATCCGAATGGAACTATCGTGAATGTCGAAATTCAACGTTTAAACACGCCAAGCCAAAGGCGTCCTCGTTTATGCGTTCTCTGGCTGCCAATTTCTAATCAGTCAGCTCCGTAATGTCGCACCGTTAAGAACGTAAAGAAGCCAAAACTAAATGGCGTGGCGCGCCCGTGAATGTGGTCAAAATATTACGCCCATCCATATACTCTCCATCTGTCGCCGAGGGTTCTCTGCCTTTTGGCCGAAAAACTTTTGGTGGAATGTATCGATTCCCAACCGTTTCATTTGCCAACCCAATTTTATTTGTCAGTGTAAATATTTCAGCATTTTTATAAGAACTATTCTAACCTAACTACACGAAGGTACAGAAATAAATTCTGAAATATTTACAGATACAGAAATAAAAGTGGGTTGGCTGGCAAATGAAACAGTTGGGAAACGATACATTCGACCAAACGTATTTCGGCCAAAAGGCAGTACACAGTCGCCGAGACAAACGGCGCGACCGTGAATGCCCAGCTTTACTGTCAAGTAAATAAGAGATATCGTAACGTTGACAAACCGATAAACACGTTAAAGACAATTTGGTTTTAACCAGTAGAATAGAGAGGCACGGCCTGATGTATCTATCTTGTACATAACTATTTACACACGTAAATAAACGAAAACTATTTAGTTAGTATCAGAAATTACATTTTAAATTTGCGTGTCAATATTAATGAACACTTCCATAAATTGTGTACATTATTTGTTGGACGCCGATATAACGAATTCACGGAATTCATATCCGATCGCAAATCGTGAGTGCTTATTGGATTTCAGACCGGATTTTCGTACAGGCAATTTTAATAATTTCGGCCTCCTGTTTCGTTGGTTTCGTATTTCAGTAATTTTGTAATTTAATAATTCTCGATCGAATAATTATACATACATACAGCCAACCACGCCTCTTTCCCGTAGGAGTAGGCAGAGACCACTTCCTTCTACTTGTTACGATCCAGACAACCTTCCCTCGCTTCCTCCACACTTATAAGTCTCCTCATACATGTGCGTCGGTTTAGAGTCTCCTGACCTGGCCCTTTCTCAATACGTACCCGTTTAATGTTGCGTGTTAAGTTTTTAAATGGCACAGTCGGCTCATAACTCGTACACTTTAGTACCTTGTCGTTTTTACGCATTTGTCAGATTAGTGCAGCAGTACAAACAACGCTATAGTGACAAAGCATTAAACTGTGCTGCCATGAACGAAAGAAAAAAAACACGGAAAGAACATGTCTAGTCATCTTTGTAACTTTTTGAGCTATCGCCATTTGAAAGTTAGGAAACATGTAATTGTGTAGAGGTTTTTTTAGTGAGAAAATACGTGTATAAACTACATTTTGAGATTCAAATGTCATTAAAAAAATACATTTGTTCTTTCCGTGTATCCTTCATTTGCTCAAGGTACCTATAAGGTCGGGTGGGGTAAGAGCTTCTACGGGGTAAGGGCGACAAACTATATTTTTTAGGAGATATTGTTACACTCGCGGACTAATAAAACGGGTCAGAGTGCGTATTTCATACTAAAGAGGTTATTTCGAAGCCTTGGTTCCTTGCCAGGGAATGCTTTAGTGACATGTGATGATAAATACCTCGAGCATCGATACAGGACTTCCAGAGTGCATAGGATACCCAACTGAATGAATCTGCGGTTAACGCCGGAATAGTGCATGTTCAGAAAAACATCTAAAATGGCAATAAAATGTAAGGAAATCCAAGTGCTGACCCAAACTCTCCCGCTGTGATGTTAACTGATTGTGCGATCAGTTAGGTATCTTAAGAACTTTTGACCTCCTCTATTGAACCTCGCAGTATCTACCGTTAAAACTCACTCAAAACAACCCCTGGCGATTAACCAAGGCTTCGAAATAGCCTCGTTTGTATGAAAAACGCACTCTGACCCGGTATTATTTGTCCGCGAGTGTAGTTAGATGCACTTGCCCCATATTACCTTAGTCGACTACAAAGAACTGTATTCATCTTTGGACCTTATTAAAGTGCAATAAGGTAAACAAATAGATACATCTGTTTGTAGTCGACTTTACTAGGCAGTAGGCACTCTCTTTATAATCTTTTATTTAACTTGCTTCGTTCGTCTGTCCGTCATTCCGGTTCAGATCTTGCAAGTCAATTTAGAACGACTTCCTGTTATTGTTATTGTCTATTGGGCAGTATCTAATCATGAGATCTAAATTAACCTCCGGCGTGGTCCGGCGCAGGTGAGTTTCTCTGAAACGCTCAACTTTGAAAACTTCATCCCTCTTCACAATTATTTCGCATTTGTTACTTATTGTCATCGTATTCGATGTTATGATAGCTTTACTTGACAGTAAGTGCAGCCAAGTTAAGAACAATAAGAGAACAATACGTGTAGACGCAAAGTAAAATAAGGCCTCAGAAAGCTATGAACAATTGCACTAAAATTGCGGCGTTATAAAAACTTGAGATTGTGATTTAGTACAAGTATGTTTGTGACTCCTTCACGCTGAAACGCCTGAAGACTTATATCCTGATATAAAAGAGACTCCGTGGAATTGCCAACGTGATTAAAGTCAGCGGGAAAATCGGAAATGCAATTCCATGGCAGAGAGTAACGAAGTTAGCGATTTCTAGTATTCTGCTTGTTTTTTTATTGTATTTTAAAATGGAAGAATTCATGTATCTCTACTTTATATACGTGTTTAAATTTATATCTAGGGAAGTATTACCATTAAAAGTTTACAACGCATTAAAATAGCAACTTTCGTTACTTTATTGTGGAGTTACCCGAAAGGTGTAGAGTTACTCATTCCAGACCGACGCAGTCGCGGGCGGAAGTAGATAAAAATGGTTTTGGGTCTCTATTCTACTGAGCAAAACCATATTGATTGATTATTAAGATAGTATACGCTTAATAGAATGTAAATTACCAAAAAGTAATGTTTTTTTTTAGAAATACCTGCTAACTAAATAGAAAGAAAATTAACACTTAAAAAAACCTTCATCGATGTTCAAACTTTATTCAATATGCTCTTTATTATGCCCTTAAGCTATACATTTAAGAGATTGAACATTTTTTAGCCGCTGATCTTAAATAATGATCATAAATCCTAGAGCCTAGAAGCGCTTGCGCCTTACGCGTTGGGTAATGGTGAGTTTTCTTGAATGTGCCAACTTTTATGGCTAACTAAATCACCCCTAGGGCGCTTTTAGGGGGGATGAAATACTGCCACTCATTTGCCAGAATCAAAAAGATAGACCAAGCTTATCATACAAAAAAATGTTAATTACCGCTGTTGTTTTTTTTTTGAAGATAGGGCCGTGTTAACACATTCAACGCCAACGACCCGATATCGGGTCCACTGCTCGTAGCAGAAAAATGCAGCTACGAGTTTAGGGTACAGCGTAGCACTCGTAGCAGTGGCTGGCGGTGCATGTGTTAAAGGTTCTTCTGGATGGCTAGCACCATCGCTTACATTTTAAGGTTCAGTTTCGTTGCGCGAAAGGTCGCATGCTCTTCGTGATACATTGCGGCGCTGCAATAGCTCTCGGCTCAAAAATGGTAAAAAAACCCAGCAGTGGATTGCTACAAGCATGCGGGTTATCGAAAAACGAAACAGCCTTTAACCTGCCGGCAAACAGAATTTGAATTGTTATGTTCCATTGGTGTGGGAGGATAATGAAATTAACTTACTGATACAAGGTAACTGCGGGGTCGTGTAGTATCAATTGAAACAAAACTCGCTACACCATAAGGTTCATATCATAATAAACTTAAAAGCGTTAATTTTTTCCTTTTTATTCAAATAAACTAAATTATGTTGGTAACGCATGTCGAGTCTTAGGATTTCAGTTTGAAGTTCGTTGTTTTGAGATAGCAAACCCCAGTCCGACTTTACTCTATTAAGTGCAATTAAATTTAAATAAATAATAATTAAATAAATATGTATGGGTGTCAGTTCTTTTCGCCGTTTAACCTTTAGGTGGCCAGTGTGCTCGTTTTACATTTTCGTGGTATGAACAAATCTGGAGTGCAGTCTTTACAGATATATAATATTTGTAATGCCCAAAGTTAGCATAACAAATATTATAAATCACCTCTGTGCACAAGGCGGTTCGCACTTGACCGCTGTAGCAAAAGTAAACAAGTATAAAGCTTAATGATGGTTCATAGCTAAGTTTATGCCGCGTAGCTGCTACAGCGTAGCCCGCTACGAAGTTCGTAGCGCTCGAATATGCATTCATGGATGCTGGTTAAAACTCTTGACTATTTTGTTTAAAAACTAATTAACGTAGGAAGCTGTTCTGAGTTATAGCGCTTTATTTAAATTTGAACTTAAGTCTTTAGTTATGTTCGTTTTAGTATATTCATCTTCGAAGGATTGCTTTGAAGTTATTAAAAAACCTAGAACAGATTTGAAAAATAAATGCGATATTCATTCAGCGTCAACAACCCGCCTGTCGGGTTCTCTGTTGTAGTTTTTGGTACAAAGCGGAAAAATCGGTGACAGCAAATGTTTTAACTGATAAGTGGGTCAAAAATTAAAAAAAAAGGTATAGACAACACCAAAAAAAACGAATCAAATTTTTTTATTCGGTTCAATATATAAGAAAATATTTTTTTGTGCCTCGTTCCCATATTAAAAGCTTCCCTTAGTAACAGGTAACTTAAGATAGTCCCCCGCTATTTAATTGCAGGTATTCTTTTTACTTTATAACTCTCTTAATTTGTGGCGTTTACAATTCTTTAGAGAAATACTATGTAACTATAGCTTTTAGTGATAAGAACGTTGTAGAAGTGTCACGGACGAGGATGAGGAATGGGGTCCGGAGCACATTACGCGATGAAATCGGCGGCAAATATCAAACAAGCTTTCCCTTGTCCGGGAAAAGATCACCGACGCGGCGGCGGGGAGGGTTTCTGCCGAGAATGGTGGTGCCTCTGTGAGGCTGCTTTCGTATTTCCATAAATATTTGGTTAAAAGTGTTTTTTTATATTTTTAGTGTTGTTTAGAGTGAAATTGGAATAGTTATTAAATTTGTGTTGCAATTTCTGATAAAGTGACGAAGACGAAGAGAAAAGTGTTCAGAATGTTTTATTTTGTTTAATAAGGTCACGATAAGTTTTGGTTGCCTTTTGTCGCTCAATAGTTTTGGCCGTCGCAAACTAATAGCACAATACGACTTGGCTTTATGAAGTCATGATTGGCCATAAAAAAATAAAATATAACTTAAATTACAAGCATACGGGTAATATTTTGTCATGTGGCTTGATAAGGGCAAATATTATACGTCACCACTTGAGCGACTTCTGGATTTTTTTTACATTGCTCACCGTCACACTCTGGTAGCAATAGTGATAGATATTTTTGTAATATATTTTTTTGTGACTGCATATAGTCACTGCCTGCTCTTTTGTTTTGACATAATAATTACTACATCATCTAACTTATGTGAGGTTTTGGCGCAGTATTAAGGAACAGGAGACGTTCAGAAAACCATCTTTTACAAATCGACCTAGGCCCCAACTAATCTAGGCTTGTCAATGGGTACTAAACATCGGTAAATATACATAAACGGAGAAATAAATATTTAAAATACATAAAATATATCAAAGACTTGCCCTCATGATATAAATATTATCTCTTATTAGGAATCAAACGTCGCGCTAATCGCGTCTTCAAAAGAAACTGATATATAGTTTTGTCGCTGTATTAATTTATAAATCCAAGTTAAAACTTGTCAAGACATTCGAGGGTTCCGCATTCCATATGTCCCCTCTGCCCTGCGAGGTGTGCGCGGAGGGCGCTGCGCAGGGCGGGGGCCGGGGGCGGCAGTCCTCGCGCGCCGCCGGCCAGACCGCACGCCCTCAGTACAGCCAGTGCCTAGTAGTGACGCTCAACGGTTCAGTGACGTTCTTGAGCCGGTTGACAAGTGAAGGTGAGGTTAGGTTTACTATTTTATAGAAGAACAAAGTTAGAGGATGTATAAAAATGCCGGTCTGCCGGCTTTTAGTCTAGTATTTGGCGTTTTAATGTTACCAGCATTTGTAGTTTCATAACCGTGTTTTCTTTAGTTTATATTTTTGTAGAGTTGGCCTTATAAGCAGCTGCAAACGACTTTGATTGCCTCAAACCCGCCCATTTTTTATGAAAATCAGAGCGTTTGGCAGTCAATGTTAAACGCTTTGTCACTTTACCGTGCTGTTTGAACTGCTGCACTAATTTGTCAAAGGCGGTAAAGAGAGTCGTGACGTGTGCAGCTTCACAAGACCGACTGTAAGTCTACGGTGACTTGGTGATATTTTGAAGTTACACGCTTACTAGGTTAATAATTAAATTATACCGGACAGTAATTTTAAAGAATTGCTGTTTAGGAAATTTTCCCGGTAATTTTGCTTCCGTCGAAATATATGTAAGCGTTAATTTTTGATTAGTGAAAAAAATTTACTCAAATTAACATGTAATAAATTGTTCTCTAAGCTCATTACTTTTCCAGTAGTAATTGTAAATGCTTTTTTTAGTTTTTTATAATCTAATTTTCAACTATCTACCAATATTTGTTTAGTTCATTTCATAGTTACTTTTTTGTACCATAAGTCTCGCTATAAACTAAAAACAATCCACTACTACATCCTCATCTTAATACAGTGTTACAGTCTACCTCTACTTAACCAATGAACTATTAGATTTTGAATTATCCCTATTAAGGTAACTACACATTGCAACGCATGCAATCTGCTTACCGAGTACCCCGATAGATGGCGGGCGCGTGGCCGTATTGCGGTCGTAAAGCCTTTATGTAAAACGTACGGCGGTTGGCAACGATTCTTATACGACTAGCGAGCTATCTGTTTATGTAACGATGTCAGGGTTTGGTTATCTTTAACTATATCTTAATATTCTATTGCGTACACTAACGCATTATAACTAAGATATTTAGGTTAGCTTACACACGAAAAGTGAAAGTGTGCAGCGTGCAGTCTTATCACACATTCACCGTCAGCCACTGCTACGAGTGCTACGCTGCATCATTTTTCCGCTATGTAGTTAGAATCTTCTACGAACAGTGTACCCGACTATCGGGTCGTGGGCGCTGAAAGTGTTAGAAGAGTCTATATAGTTTTTCCACGACAAGTGATATTTCTGGTTGGGTACATGTTTGCCGCCGGCATCATGGCGCGTTTTATCATATTTATAACAAAACGCCGGCTTAATATAATTATTATATATTCAATACTGAGTACTTTCTTGTGTAGTTATATCGAATTTCACTTCATCGATTCATTTCATAGAAATCAAATTCCATCGAAAGCTTTGTTCTGCTGACACCATAATGATTTCTCGATTTATTTTAAACACACTACCAAGACTGCCACTCGAAATTCACTCATGCGACGACAAATGCCTTCCGCTGAAATGACTTTTCATTTCAGCGTCAAAAGTACGAGAAATAGGTATAATTATAAAACCTATATCTACGATACATTCTTTAAATCATGGATTTCAAAGTTATATTTCTGTATCCTATTACGTCACGTAGATAAGAGCTATTAAAAAATAACATGTTAAAGGGTGGGCAAATTGCCCTGACCAATAATAACAAGCGATATGTCACCGGATAGGTAATTCTAAGTTGTAAAACTATTACTATGGCAGGTAGTTCGATATCTTTGTGTGAAAAAAGTTATCGCCATGCAAAGACAGCGGTGTTTCAAAGTAGTTATGCTAACGTCGTCTATGTAGGTGTCCCGATGTTCCCGATTTTTTAAATATTTCTCACAGTTATTAGACGTTTCCCGCTACACTAAATCGCTGTAGAATTAAAAAGTATATCTGATGATATAGTGCTTATTGTTATTGGTTTCTAGGCCAGTGTTCATACATTTCTCATCATCATCATCATGTCAGCCGAAAGACGTCCACTGCTGCACATAGGCTTCCCCCAAGGCTTTCTACTTAGACCGGTCTTGTGCTTTTCGCATCCACCGCGGTCCCGCGATCCTGACGAGATCCATAAATTTCTGCCTATCCTTTAATATGGATTTACCGAATAGGTAGAATACAGCTCCAGTGCTGTGGTTTCAATCCAAGAAACTGCACACGTGATACATTAGTGAAATATTTTTTTTAAATGTTAAACTAGTCTACCGCAGACTTCCCTAAATAGTTGTATGTAACATTGACTTCTCACTGCAATTTCTCACTAAAGACAAAAGTATACATGTTGACAAAATTGACACAGTTTTCTATGGAAAACCTTAAATTCTAGTCACATTGTACACTTGTATCGTGGGACAGCGGCAGGTGTCCGGCGCCGCGTGTGTTGACCTTGAAGAATACATAATGTCGTTGATATATTTTTTACTAGCCCCGCGGTCACCATGCACCAATGAGTTTTTCTAAATTAAGTGCATTACCCGATGCTCTTACGTTGAAGGAAAAACATCGTTAGGAAACCTGTACATTCGAACAGCTGAGTGCGTAAGAGGGTGAGTGCACAAAAGAAACTAAAGGGTCGAAGTATATCCGAAAGTTTGAGATGGAGCTCGCTGATTCATGAAGATCTATTCTACTCGCTCAAACCATATCGTATTGTCAACGTTACAATAGCTCTTAATGACTGGACAGTATTAGCGGCAGATTTTGAACACAAGCAGGTTGAATATAACTAGTCCCGAACTAAGACTATATTTGTAGTTACTGGTTAGTCATAGTCATAAAGGGTTCTAGACGTGTCCTATAGGTACTAGGCAACGATAAACATACTTATACCGGGTGACCTCAAATTGGTAAAACAAAATCAATGGTTTATACACATCTTCCCTGAACTAAACCCTTCCCCCACGTCTCATGCTGCTAATTTAATTATAAGTATTTTTTGTCTCTGTAGTAATTTATGTTAATATTTTTGGCTCAATCCAGCGCGTCTATTCTTGGTGTTAAAAACCATATCGTCAACGTTTTGATAGCGCTTATTCACTTGACAGTAATGGCGACCGAGATGAAAACAATAACAACTCAAATACGATATGCTTTTTAAGTCTTAGAATAGAGGCGCAGTACAGGGTGTTATGACATAACAATGCAGTTCAGTTAACGCTGCGAGAGAAGGACAGAGCTATATAACTGCTATAGCTCTGTCCTTCACGCTTGCCGTATAACGAACTGTATTGCATGTCATAATAACCCCCCGGGTATGACATTTAGGTATTTAATGTAGACTGACCACACTTTACGACTTAAATTATTAGTTTAACGGGTGTTAAATAAAGAGAAGTCAATGTTCAATCACAAATTGGTTTTATTGAATGTTCTTAATTTACGGTACAGAATAGGTAAAAGGCTAAGTGACCAGATGGGCGCGGAGTTACTAGATACTTAAGTTACTTGACTGTTTGTGCCGAGAGCTACGAAAGGACTGGCCGCCGCGAGCGGGCCGAGAATTAATGTTTACTCAAAATGCTGACGCCGCTGAATACGTCAGGGGTGTCGCCACAATACTCCCCCTCTTAAAAAAAAATGAATTAACGGTTTCCTAACGTTGTATAAAATTAGTTTAAAGAACTAGTTACAAAGAACAAAAACAAACATAGGTAGTTGAACACTATGATTATACAAGCTGAAACGTACCCGTAACCTGATCACTTGTTATTACAATGTTACTGACTTAGAACTAAACACTATTACACTAACTTACATTGTTATTTGTATGTTTGCTGTTGCGGCATAACTGGTACTCCTTGTACCGTGATACTCGTGGGAGGCGTATTGTTGACAGTTTTGCGCACCCAGTTCCTTGCGCCCTTTTTACATTTCGTTTTAAGCATGTAACATAATACCAATACTAATACTATTCCGAGTACTAGCATACCGATGCCAACGTAATTAAGCTTGGATTCCACTTGACTGGATAAGTTTTCAACTTTCGCAATTGCGATAGTGTTATGAGAATTTCCATCTGCTTCTTTACTTTGAGCGTAACCCATTTTAATGTATAGGTAAATTAGCTTGCGGATTGTTGCGACTAATCACTGGGGCTGCTATGAGACAATTCTTACAATAAGAGAGATTCTATATGATCTCATTTATATATGAACACGTTTTGAATCTAAAATGCGTGCTGGCAATCCGTGGCACAGTACCTGAATTATTTCAGTATGTTAATTTAAGTTAACCTAATTGCAGTGTTCTTGTTTTCGAACCCGACTTGACATTAACTTATAACTATGATTCTTATGAACTAAACGATTAAGGGTAGTAGTTGTATAGGACTTACTCTGCAATACTAAATCGAAGGGACACCAAACAGTATTCCTATACAACCACGCCGAGTACCTATTTGGTAACAAATATTGACGCTGTTTCCTTACTGTTTTAAAACTATTTACTGTGTAGCATACATTTGTCTTATTCATCAATTTTAAATCTAACTGGCTTTTTTACAACTCGGCCACTACGCGTGGTACGGATAATGGGCTTAAGCGTTTGTGGAACTGATGGCGATTGTTGCACATCAGTGTCCTTGGGGTCGTTGTCCTTATTTGAAACCGTGTCGTTGTAACTACTTTCATCCTGATCTGTTAACATAAATGCTGGTTTTAACCTGTCTATAGAAACTTCTGTCTGTCTATTAGGTAATTGTATTTTAAAAGTTTTAGGTCTCCTAGTTATAATTCGGTATGGGCCATCGTAGTTAGGGGTCAAAGGTCTCTTAACCATATCATTACGTATAAAAACATGTGAACAGGTGTCTAAATCTTTGTGAACAAAAATCTTCCGTGAATCGCTCCTCGCTCTTGCTACGGGCCGAAGGTTACTGATTGTTGCTCTAAGATTTTCTACATATGAGAGTGGGTCATTGAAATTGACTGTCGAGCTCGTGTAAAAATCGCCTGGTAGCCGTAAAACTTGACCATAAAGCATCTCCGCCGGGCTGACACTGTCGTCTGATTTACAAACCGACCGGAGTCCTAGCATGACTGTAGCAAGCTCGTCTACCCAGTTAGCATTGTCCGCTAACCTGGCTGTTAACGCAGCTTTCAATGTTCTGTGCCACCGCTCCACTAAACCGTTACTCTGTGGGTGATATGGTGTGGTACGGATTCTGTGTATTCCTAAAAATTTCATTAATTTACTAAATAAGTCGCTCTCGAATTGTCTACCCTGATCTGTCGTGATAATATTTGGACAACCGAATCTGCAAATCCAATTTTCGTAAACTATTTTGGCTATCGTATCCGCAGTAATGTTACTTATTGGTACGGCTTCCGGCCAGCGCGTACAGCGATCTATCATGGTAACCAGGTAACGGTATCCATAGCTAGAGGTAGGTAATGGGCCTACAATGTCTATATGGATGTGCTTTAACGTTTCCGCTCCGTTGAACTGTCCTAGACCTGACTTAGTGTGTCGTGTAATTTTTGCTTTTTGACACTGCAAACATGTTTTTGCCCATGTACCTACGTCTTTGTTCATTTCTGGCCAAAAATATCTTTGTGCTACCATTTTGCGCGACGTCCTAACGCCAGGATGACTAATGTCGTGAACGGCATGAAAAGCGATTTTTCTAAATTTTTCCGGCAAATATGGTCGTGCGTTATTTGTCGATGTTTCGCAATAAATTTCAACATTCGAACCCGGTATACCTAAGGTTTTTATTTTTGCTGAACTGTTAACAAGGTTTGTAATCTGAGCGTCTGTTTCCTGTGCCTTTGCTAGTTCGACGAAATCGATGACGGTGGGACAATGTATGGACTCAATACGTGATAACGCGTCAGCAACTTGATTCTGTGAACCGTTGATGTGTACTATCTCGCTCGTGAACTCACTAATAAACATAAGTTGTCTCGCTCTACGTGGGGTCTCTTTAGCTGTGCTAACTTTGCTTAATGCCGAAGTAAGCGGTTTGTGGTCGGTGTATACTATCAGACGCCTGCCTTCTATGAGATTTCTAAAATGGCAAATGGACATATAGATTGCTAGTAACTCTCTGTCATAGGTGCTATAATTTTTTTGTGTTTCTGAAAACGCTTTTGAGAAATACCCTAGAGGTTTCCACACGTTGTCTACGTACTGTTGGAGAACGCCACCTGCGGAGGTGCCAGATGCGTCCGTCATAAGCGCTAGCGGAACGTCCGCGAGCGGATGAGCCAATGTAACAGCGCTCTTAAGGCTATCTTTACATTGTTCAAATGCCGCGATTGAAACTGAATCCCATACAATTTTCGTTTGATCCTTCTTTTTGGAGTTATGCAAGAATTTGTTTAAATGTGCCTGTTGCTCTGCAGCTTTCTGCAAGTGTGACCGATAAAAGTTAATCATGCCTAAGAAACGCCTTAACTGTTCTATTGTTTCTGGCCGCGGGTAATCTGCGATGACCTTAACCTTTTCTTCGCGCGGTTCCAAACCGTTTTTAGACACTGTATACCCTAAAAATTCTACTGTTGGTTGTCCGAATTTGCATTTACTAAGATTTATTGTCACACCGGCTTCCGTGAAAACCCGGAAAAGATGCTCTAAGTGTTCCTTATGTGCGCTTTCGCTCTCTGAAGCTACAATTAAATCATCTAAATAACAAAACAGGTAGGATTTGGTTCCGTCACTGCCCGTGTGTTTTTCTATATCATTGAGGATCGAGTGCATAAATCTCTGAAAAGTTTGCGCCGCGTTTCTTAACCCGAAACACATTCTGGGGAACTCAAATAAGCCGAAGGGCGTTATTATCGCGGTTTTTTCGATATCTTCCGGGGCTACTTCTATAACGTGGTAGGCACGGTTTATATCTAGTGTAGAAAATAGTGTCTTACCTGCAAGCCCAAAGGTGAAGTCTTGTAATCGGGGAATAGGGTACCTGTCGGGCTTCGTTATTGCATTCAGTCTCCTGTAGTCGCCGCACGGTCTCAGCTGACCGTCCTTCTTCGGCACCACGTGTAGCGGACTGGCCCATGGACTCTTGCTGGGTCTGCAAATTCCTAATTCTACCATATTACGAAATTCGTCCCTAATTTTTTCGTATCTGTCTCGCGGTAATGGCCTCGCTCGCGCATAAACCGGAGGTCCAGATGTCTCGATGTGGTGCTTGACACCGTGTTTCGCTGGGTCCCTAAAACAGATAGGTTTCGTTATCTCCGCGTATCGCTCCAGGATGTCACGAAATGGGTTATCATCCTGAATGCTTTTTACGGATGGCTGCCCGTAACGTACGATGGACCCATATGCACTAAACTCTGTAACACTATCAACTAATTTCTTATTAAATAGGTCTACTACTAACTTATGAGTCTTTAGGAAATCTGCACCAATTATGGGTTGTTTTACTTCACACACGATAAACGACCACTTGAATGCCCTGCGTAGGCCTAAATTTATTTCTAAAGTTACTGCACCGAATGTTTTAATCTCAGAGTTATTTGCCGCGTAAAGTTTGTAATTCGTTTCATTGCGACCGACACCGAATTTACTTACTGGTACTACCGAGACATTCGCACCTGTGTCCACTAAAAAACATATACCAGTTGTTTGGTCACAAACGCTAAGACGATGACTGTCGTCCAACCCCGCACACTCCTGTACTGTGCCGGGTGACGCCGCTAGTCACCAGTTGGATTGCCGTGACTGCATGCTGCCGGAGATGGATGGGGTCGATGTTCCCGCACGCTGCTGCTGCTGTGTTCTGTCCCATGCACAAGGTTGTGTGCAGTTTCTCGCATTTTCCCTGAATTTAAAATGATATCTGCATAGCCAGTTGGGATTTCTCGACGGGCTTCTCGCGCGAGACCGGGAACGTTCTCTCTGCCAACCTTGATTGGAGTTTTCTGTGGCTCTAGATCGCAATTCGTTAACTTCTCCTCGGAGCTGCCTCAGTTCTATGGCCATGTTCCTGAATTCCTGGATAACTTCTGCGTCACTTGTTGATTGCATGGGTGTTGGTGTTGCTATTTCTGCTACCACACCTTGCCTCACTGACTCCATTATCTTATCTGCCATGTTGGCCAGTGTCTCTAACTTGGTGTCCTCACTGACTATTAATACTGTACGTACCGCCAACGGAAGCCGCTGTAGCCACAGGTTCTTTAGCCTCTCGTCGTCAACGCCCGAGTTCCTTGCTGCTTCGGCCATGCTGCGGAACAACTGTGATGGTTTCTGCTCTCCCAGCTCCAGTTCTCTGACTAACCTGTTGAATTGTGAGTCTGCGCTCTCTTGATAGACGGTAATTAATCTATTTTTTAGTTCCGAGTACTGCCTGCTGTCCGCACTTTCTAGTAGGTCCTTGACTGCGTTTAATTCGTCCCTGCCCAGTTTTCCGATAACCAGGTCGAATTTGGCCACCTGGCTCAACTTCTGCGGAGCTAGTATCGCGTCCAGCTGCGTGAACCAGAGTTTGGGCATGTCCTTCCAAAATGGTGCTATGCGCGATGCCACGGTAATCGCCGCTAACTCGTCTCGTGCATGGTCGCTCGTTGGAGGTTGTACCGGAGCCGCCGCTGAGGCCTGCACCGGCACTCCAAAACCATGCTGCATTGGTACGGTGGTCATTTTTACTAACGTTTCTGAGTCTATTATTTAATCACTGGTACAACTCGACGCTGTCCCCACCTGGCCTACGCAAGATCACGTCGGGGTCACCAATTATTTAACGGGTGTTAAATAAAGAGAAGTCAATGTTCAATCACAAATTGGTTTTATTGAATGTTCTTAATTTACGGTACAGAATAGGTAAAAGGCTAAGTGACCAGATGGGCGCGGAGTTACTAGATACTTAAGTTACTTGACTGTTTGTGCCGAGAGCTACGAAAGGACTGGCCGCCGCGAGCGGGCCGAGAATTAATGTTTACTCAAAATGCTGACGCCGCTGAATACGTCAGGGGTGTCGCCACATTAGTTTTATTAGAAAATTAAAATGATAAATAAAGAACGCTAATGAGTCCACAATCTCGCAATCAAGTGTTTTGTATTACTAATTTGAAGTCACCCTAGGTCAATTTTAACTTAATATGTAAAGTATTATGAAAAAACGAAATATTTTTTTATAGGTATTAATCTTCAGACTTAACTATTTATTAATAATATTATATATTTTACAGTATTTTTGAAACTCATTTCAACCATAAATGGCCAAAAAGGGTACAGTGGCCACAAACATCCAATCCATTCATTTATTATATAACTTAGTCTTTGCCGTTCCTCCGCGTATGTAATGTAATAAAATATAATTATGTTGAGTGCTACAAGCGCGCTACGGCGTAGCGCCATGCGCCAGCTACGGGCGCTGTAGACTTTCTCTAATACAAACAGAGACTTTAATATACTGAGCTTGCTCAAAGCTCAGTAGTTGGATTGCAATATTACTTCATTTTCAATGATTTAAAGCTCCTGGGCAAGATGCATAGGTAACTTTAACGTTAGCGAAAACTGACCCAATGTATACGATTGACGTTATATAACAATCGCATCAATTAAATATACTATAAAGGGACACTCACACAAGTTGACCTACTCCCAAACCGAGCTTGTACATACTTATATAAATAGAAAACATCGAAGAAGGAACAAATACTTGCGCTCATCACACAAATATCAGCACACACACACACACTCACATATACTCTTACAGCTGTATATTTTGTCAGAGAATCGCTAACGTTGGCATTTTGCATCCGGTCTAAGCCCTTAATACAAACACAGACGTTAATAAATTGAGTTTGCCTAAAGTCCATAGTGGTTAGATTGTATATTAATGAAAATAGAAGTCTATCAAAAAGCAGGCTTTAAAGGCCAGGAGTTCTTTATTACTTGAAAAAACCATATTTCTCGTTACTTTACACTATATTATTTTTCATTTATTGTTGTTCTCGTGTCAGATTGAGATTGTACATTTCACGCAAAAGTTGTTTCAACAGATTGAGCGCTCAACTAACTTTGAAAAATAGGTATTATTGTGCACGTATTTCATGGAGTTAAAAAGCAAAATAATTGAACTACTTCTACAGCCTATTTGCGAAACGGACCGTTAAAAGAGTTAGACAGTAACCTCGTTATTCGACCGAATCGATTCGATTTTGTAAGATCGGATCGGAATCGGCAAAAGCGCGTGGAGCTAACTCCATGTGCTTCCTCTAAGTCTACAATTCTTTCTTGCCGAACTTGGTCTTATTCCGCGGTACATGTCTTTTCACTCAAATCGAATTGCCTACGTGTATGATAAATTTGTCCTGTCAAGGCTCTATCTCAATATGAAAGTGAATAAAACCTAAAATAACGTAAAATCACCCATCTAGAGTTTACCATGCGAGGGTTACAGTTGTAGCGTGATGTTAGACGACTTATGATACCTTATTTTATAGTAAATTAATCGATAATCGAAAGAAATGTATGCGATTTTCACTACCTACATCACTACATTTTTCAAATGACATCCTTCACAGGCACAATAATAAATGAAAAATATTATAATGGCGGCCGAGCCTAAAGGTTGGCGCAGACATAACCTCTCGGCACCGGATCAGCTCTAAATGAGAGATTGAACATTGAACTTTGATCTGAATTTGTACGATCAAGCTTAGTCCATCTTTGGGTGCACCAGCGACCGACTGACAAGGAGTCGAAGTGGTTGCCATGGCCGAAACGGTCGGAAAGATCACCATCATCATCAGAGGCCGGAATTTTCGTAGCATTTTTGAGCTGTCATAGGGACTTCTCGTTTATCGACTTCCTGATATATATTTTTATCGATACATTATAGAACACAACATATTAAAGAAGACTTCAAGTAGAGGTAAACAACAGGCGGTCTTATCGCTAACGAGGGATTTTTTTCAGATAACTTTTGGATACCAAAAAGTTGAATTAGAAATTTGCAATGAAAATAATCGGTAGCAATTCTTGATGCAATTTATTTCGATTTTTTTTTAAAACACAATTATGAAATACACAAATTATTTTAAAAGAAACAATTAAATATTATTATTTTAATTCCTATTTATAATTTCCAAAAAGCTGTTATCCAAAGGTCATCTCGAAGAGATCGCTCATTCGCGATAAGAGCGCCTGTAGTTTACTTCTGCTCGTAATCATATTTTAAATATTGTATTATGTATTTATCGATATACACATGGATATCGGAAGTCGATAGACGAGAAGTCCCTATGACAGCTCGAAAGTGCTACGAGAATTCCGACCTCTGATCAAGTGATCATCATCATTAGTACGATACATTTATCAGTGGACGACTGCTAGCTTGTGCCGAGGTAAGGCGTTGCCATTGCAATGCTAAGTGTGAGTTACAATATAAAGTTTCATACAAAGAATACTGATCGGCTCGAGTGGAGGTTGTGCCGATACGGTGCGAGCGGTTATGTGTGCGTCAACCTTAAATACAATAATACAACACGTGAGAGGCAATGTGATATTACCTTGTAGAATATAGACTAGCCCTTTTTACGAGAAAGAAAAAAATATTAATGATAATGAAATCGATCGATAGATATCACTTAGGTAGTATCGATTATTGACGCCGTGGGACTCTGCGATGAGAGTCCCACTATTAGGAGTTTACTGAATCCCGAGGTCTTATTTATTATTTTATTGTATTGTCCCTGGAGGATACTCGTGAGTGACGGACAAACTAATTTCTAAGTAATCCATATAGTCCTCAATACTTTGGAAAATGATAGTCTTTGAAAGATAATTATGAAAGTTGGATAGCTGTTTTGGCTCAGTTGAAGACAAAAATTAATCAATAATAGGATCAATTAATATAGAAATCTTTGTTTAGAATGAACAGCAGCCTCATTGACATGACAATGACTACGTCAAATTTCACATTTACGAAAGCAAGACAGCTTACATCTATACACATATTATATTCCTACATTCATGAACATTCGAAACATGAAATTAATCTAGCCCCATTGTAAATGTCGTCCATGTAATTAGGCTTGTAAGTTTTGTTTTTAAATTCCGCCAATGTGATGTCCCCCACAGATTAAAAGCGGCCCGTCCAAACAATGCGCCATTAACCCCGTTTAAGTGCCGCCCTCTGTGAGGGTGCGTTAAGGTATGTTAGTGCTAGACGATTTCGGCGTGTGTGCGGATTAAAGGTTGTCGCAGGCATAACCGGATCGGCACCGCCTTATTACTCATTTATTTTAACCTTTATTGCACAAAAAAAAATACAAATGCCTAACGACATTCTCTACCAGTCAGCCTAAAAATCATACAGAAACTAACAAAAGTGGTGCACAGAAAAAGAAAGACAAGAATCAAAGCAAAGAACATAAAGAAAATATTAATAAATAAAATATTCTGGTTATGATTGTGATTTTTATAAGTTAAAGTATAACAATATTCTGGCGCGGGCTTTGCGTCGTCCACTGCAAAATGTATCGTACTAAGACAAGTCAATGCTCACTTTTCAATGCCTCGCTTTGAGCTGATCCGATGCCGAGCAGTTATGTCTGCGCTAACCTGAATTAAAAACTCAAAATTATAACAAAGGCTCTGTTCTACTTCGTGTTGTTATCGTTATGACCGTACCGGTAAGTTCGTACAGTAATCCAGCGTTTTTCCGCTTTAGCGAAAACTGTCTACGAAGATAAAGATGGCTGACTGTACGAATGCGTAATAACTGAAGTTGATTCTTGAACCAGGGCCCCTAATATTAGTCGCGTGACAGATTGGATAAGACACCAACCTTTTGACACCTCAATAAGTACGAGAGTGACGGATGCTTTATCCATATTTGGCACGCGATATTACACGATATACTTTTTAGTGAACCTGTGAACAGGTATTATAATCCATAAGATCGATTATGACCATGGCCCAGAGTTTTAAGCCGCCGGACGCCTAACTGTTTTGTGTTCTACTTATGCGGCATTACGGGTGTACGACGTCCTGGGCTGTATTCTATGTGGTAAAATGATATTACTTTTGATATGTTATCGTATCAACTTTATGTTCTGTTTACTTGTGAATAAGTTAAAAATACGATAAAATATCTTAATCCATATTGTTTTAGCGATTACACTAGAGGCCCTGACATGGCATTTAAAATGACTAAAAATACTTTTGGCCCTAGAGCCATAAAGCTTTACGTTACTCCGGCTAAACACTTCAACAATGAGTTATTTTAGAGCGTAAGAAATGAAAAGGTTATCCGTGTGAGTCAGTCAATCCTTGCTTTGCGTTATTACTTTGTGTTCTAAACTCATTAATCGCAAAACAAACATAATTGAGGAGCAGTAATTAATCACGGCACAAAGTTTAGAGTTGCGGCGGCGGCTGAGGGGCTCGCTGCTGTATTTGTTAACCCTCCTTTTGACGCAAACGCGGTAAAAAAAAAGCTCAAACTCTTGCAATAGGCCCTATAAAGTCCATGTGAAGTAGGTATATGCAATTTGATCAAATTAATTAACATTAAATTACGTTTATTTTAGTGTATTATTATTCGCCTTGAAAAATATAATAAAAACTAGTGTATGAAAAACTCAACGAGAGACTTTATCGTCATTAACTGATCGTGGCGTTATATTTTATTTAACATGTGCGTGTTTCTTTGTGTAACGTCGTTTTTCTAATGTAAGATCTTCTTGTTACAGGTAAGCGAGTTAATCCAGCCATCACAGTAAGCCTTATATTATGGGGACCCTAATATATTAAGGTTTCTATTGCGTTAGAAATAATGTTCAGTTTAGAACTTAAAACGTTCGCTAAATATCTGTTTTTATTTTTGTAAATGGCGGATCTGTTATAAACATTAAATGTAAATGCTACCTTAATAAGCGTTAGTCAACATGATTGTTTAAGAACGGAAGGAAACGTATTTTTTTTGAGACTGCGTATATTTTCATAAGATTTTACAAATATTTATCTATTAAAATCTACTAATACATAATATACAAGTACATATTTTAAGGTAAAACCCAAAGTGATTTTGATAAAACTTTTAACTACCCTTTTTTTACGACGTCTAATTTATTGTTAAACATTCAACACTGCTGCGTCTCCTCGCTACGAAGTCGTAGCGCTGCAGCCCGTAGCCCGTCGCTACGTAAAGCTCTACAATTTCCGAGCTTTATTTCGTTGCGGCGAATGATAAATGTAGTAGTGAAACTTTCCCCCATAGGTTTATATTCTAATACTTATAAAATAAAGAACTATGAAAGATTGGAACACAGTGTAAATTAAAAAATTGTGTGTAAACTCTTTAAACAAAGGAGCATACAATTATGAAATTTTAGAAAATATAGCAGGGATGCTTAGATGTGAACTTATCTCTCTATGAATATCTGGTTAACTGGAGTTAACCTTACAGCGATTGAGAAATTATTTTTGGCAACGAATAACTAAATAGGTAATTTGAGTTTTTTGTCATGATTTTTTGATTTATGCGTTTTCCCCTTCTACTGTATAAGGAAAGAATATGCACCTTACATATTCAGTCAGTAAGGTGCATTTTACTTCTTATGAAACGAAAGTATAGTAGACGTAGTTAGACGAAAAGATGTACATCTAGCTCTTTGATACTGTTTAATACTGTCCGCCTACGAAAAAAAGGCCCATCTGCTATATGAATTGTATTGCACTTCCAACCTTAATACAACCACTGAGAGTGTAAAAGTGTAGTGTATTATATGAATTAATTGCACTTGCGCATTTTCTCCGTAGGAGAGCAGAATACTAGTCAGTAAGAATAATAATTAGAGGTTTTATTTTTAACGATGTGTGTTTACTATTTCAATAGGTATGTACTTTAAAGTAATTAATTATGAAAACCACTTGGTTTTATTTAGTTCCTGTTTTGCATAAGGTGCGCTAATAAGTCTGCTCTTTAAGACGAAACAGTCTCCGTGAATGCTGTCTCAAGAGGCTCGTCTAGAATGAGTGCGGTCTCACTCTCAGAATGGGAAAGTTATCATTATAATGAGTGTACACACAAAGTTTGTTTCTCCATACTATGTGTCCCAGTGTTTACTTTTCACTTTGTATAGAAAACCAACTTAAGGAGATTACTTAAAAAAATACCGTTAAAAAAATTAAGCTGCTCTATCATCCCTATTCGTTTGTCAACTTTATCCAGGGACACCCTGTACGTACTACGTTCGTAATATTTGGAATTCTCCTTAGTTTTAAGAATACCCAACATCCGTTTAAACAAAACACGTTAATGTTCTATTCAAAACTAAAATGCCACTAACGCATTTTAAAACGTCCTGTTACCGGCCCGCGCGCGTCCCGCCGCCGGACGCACGGGTCGTAAACGCTTGCGTTTTACTCCTGATTTAAGAGAAACGTTAACCGTTTATTTAGTAGCTAACAAGCTTTACGGTTCCTTTTAAACATTATACACGAGTGATGGTGGTTTAGTGGTCGTGCGACGTAATCGCGATGTACAGAGTTCGATGTCCAATAGCATAAATGTTTTTTATTTATTTAAGCACACTCATAGCTGCACTCAGTCAGTTAATGACGGTTAAGTCGTTTCGTTCGTTCGTTTAGTGTTGATTCATACACAAGTTTGAAAAAAGAAACGATTTTATTGTGTCTAAAATATTTCTCAGTAAAGGTTGTCTCAGACATAATGACTCGCATCGGATCAGCTCAAATTGAGACATTGAAAAGTCTGTGTAGACTCTTTATTGCACATAAACAATTACAAGACATGTTTGCATCAATATAGGTAATGTACATAGGTGAACTTATCCTATGTGGGTCTCTTCCCGATAACTCTGGAGTAGAATAAACAAGGACAATGCAGAACAGAGCAACAGAGAAACAGGAAAAAATAATATATCTCATTTGATAAGAAAATGAGCTTTGATTTGTGTTAGTACAATATATTTTTTAAAGTTAAAGCGAATACAACAGCCGCGCTCGGGCCTGATGATGGTGGTAGCGAACCGGACGAACCCTGCACAAGGTCCTACCACCCGCAATTCTGATCTTAGACGATAGCTCTTTATTTACCGAACAGTAATGGCGGCCGAGTTGAATTCAACAGAGTAACAAACCTTGTCATCTTAAAATGTATTTTGTCACGCGTGTAATACTAAGAAACCCGATAGCTTTTACAGAAATGGCAGTATCACACTTAATACCATATTGTTTTAGGAAGCGGAACGCCCTTAAGTGATAAAAAATGGAAGACGTTAACAGCCTGTTCGATTAGGGGAATTATTTTAAAACAATGGGCCCATTAGTCTATTAGTTGGAGTACGAATTTAGACAAGGACTGAGTAATAATGTTAGTTGTGAGACTTTTTTATGGCAATGCGAAGGCACGCGAGCACTCAGGCCACCTGATGGTAAGTGGGATCTGAAACCCAAAGAAATTTGAAATCACGAGACTTCAGTCTCAAAACTGCAATCAGACTTCAAATGCGTTGCCAAACCTGAAGACTAAGATGGAATACCTCTATGCTAGTAAATTCACCATTGCAACATTGCTGCCTGGCGGTGGGTTAATGGATAAGATGGCGGTAGCGATCCGGACGGACCCGGAGCCGGTGTAATGACTAGCAAAGAGGTATTCCATCTTAGTCCTCAGGGTTGGCAACGCATTTGCAGTCTTAGGCTTGCAGTCTTGTGAATGCAAATTACTATGGGTTACAGTTTCCACTTACCATCAGGTGGCCTGTGTGCTCGTTTGCCTTCTTGAAATAAAAAAAAAGCATAGAGGCATTCCATCTTAGTCCTCAGAGTTGGCAACGCATTTGCAGTCTGAAGCTTGCAGTCTTGTGAATGCGAATGACTATGGGTCACAGTTTCCTCTTACCATCAGGTGGCCTGTGTGCTCGTTTGCCTTCTCAATGACATAAAAAAAGCATAGAGGCATTCCATCTTAGTCCTCAGAGTTGGCAACGCATTTGCAGTCTTAAGCTTGCATTCTTGTGAATGCGAATGACTATGGGTCACAGTTTCCACTTACCATCAGGTGGCCTGTGTGCTCATTTGCCTTCTCAATAACAAAAAAAAGCATAGAGGCAATCCATCTTAGTCCTCAGAGTTGGCAACGCATTTGCAGTCTTAGGCTTGCAGTCTTCTGAATGCTCTAATGGGAACCGCCATATTACCCTTGACGTGTTATGGTATTGGTATGAATGAATGAATGATATTTATTTTCCAAAGTAAGTCACATACATTGCATGTTATGGCAAAGGAGATAGCTTTAACCTCGGGGAAGTGCTATCAGCCCAATGGAACCACAGAGCTGTGTCACAGTGACTTTATGATTGTGATGTTTTATAATGTCAATGCGACACCGTTCTATCGTGGGTCAGGGTCTCATTGGGCTTATCATCATCATCATCATCATCAGCCCGGGGGCGTCCACTGCTGGACAAAGGCCTCCCCCAAAGAGCGCCACAAGTCACGGTCTTGAGCCGCTTGCATCCAGCGGCTCCCCGCGATCCTAACCAGGTCGTCAGACCACCGGGTGGGAGGCAGTCCAACACTCCGTCCATTGGGCTTATAGTACATAGAATTATATAGTTATATTGTTGTCGCTTACAATTGTTGTTTCGTTAAAAAGGAAAGTTAAATTAACACCTCTATATAACTGTTAGTAACCCCTTCGTCAATTTACCATTCCGCCATAAATACTCCAAATGATTGTCACCGAATACCTGATCCTCAATTTTCGAAGTATACCGCTAGGTGTAATGTATATCCCGTCGGGGTGAAACATCTTGAGACGAGCGCGTCATCGACGTGATTTATCGGTGCGATGGAAGATTAACAGCTTCCGCGGTGTTCAGAGTTGATACAAACGTTACAGAACTGATTCAAGCTCCAGCATTAATATGCTATGCTCGTAGCTATTGGGCTTAAATTTATCTGACATAAGACTTGGTCAAATATTTTTGAGCACAGTGTTGGATAATATAGTATGCTGCTGTCAGTACACTTGAAAGCTGCAGTCTTTGGAGACTGGTGATAAGGCTTACGCAACGACAATAGGCAATGGATTTTTTTAAATCGATTTATTTCTCATCTAAATATAAAAAAAACCGTGCGAAAGATCACCAAAAGTGAAATTAAAATTGGAATTGGCAAATAAATACTTATGATACAAGCATTTTAAACTGCTAATTAGACAGAGAGATCCGATACGCCGTGTGCCATCATGTAACACGTCGGTTACATAAATTTCATGTTAAAGTCTGTTTTGCTAGAAAGAGATAGGTACGAACAAATCTTGGTTATTTTTATAGCTTAGGTTATTAAAAAAAACAGAACTGTTTGTTACATGAATCAGCATTTATTGAAGCTTTCATACAGCTTGGCCAGGCATGAATATTCCCTATTCAAAAGTGAAATTTCAGGATTTCACTCATTCGGCATTATAACTCTAGAATTGTATTTCCTTTATGTGTGTGCAGTTCAAAAAATTGCTGTCAATTGTATTATTATTTGGTAAGGCTCAAACACGAGAATAATTCATAGCATAAAATAACTTATTCCACGTGCGTTAGCCACCGCGGTGCCCCGGCATAATCCCCTTACGGTTTGCAGGGCTTGATTGATGGGTCGGCGAGACGCGTCCATATTTCATCGCGTCTTGTCTAGAAAAAGAACGGATAATGTTTCACAGATTTATTAAGCTGTTGTTATTAAAAACGGTGCAAGAGCATGTCGGACCATGCTGCAGTACTACAAACATAAAAACAACAAGTAATAAGTAATTTTCTATTTAAAGTCATGTAAGTTTATGTTTAATTTTTAATATTTGAGTAGCTTAGTTTTATTTTATTTTATTTTAAATAAGTTTAGTTTTAACTTTAACTTTTAAATTTTAATGTAAAGTCCATATTAATCTTGTATATTATTTTAACTTGGGATGGCATTTTCTAATAAATTATTTTTAAAGTCATTTGTTGCCGTTTTAGATGGTTCGTTCGAAACTGTAATTCTTTTTTTAAAATTCGTTATATTCGCTTACATTGAAGATATTTTTCAGGTTTTTGGTATTTGTAGGCTGGTTTGAAGGAAGAATAAACCCTGTAAACTAAAGAATAGGCAGCCAAAGGCGTTAAAACTAGACGTTTCATGGATTAGTTAGCATGGCGTTATAGGGGGATGACATCCGAGAAACTAAGGGGGGGCAGTGTATTAGATTAGCGCAGGGCCGAGGAGAGTGGTAGTACGCAGCGGGCTCGGCCTGCACGGAATTCGATTGATAAACTGCAATCACGGCTGATATTGCACTTCGCTGAGTTTCATCCATCCATCAAATCAGGTTATCTATTCTGCGAAATAATTTGAAGTGTGATTTTACCGCCGTGGTAGATTGTTGACATGTAAAAGTGCCCGTGCATACGAGAACTTACTAAATAGCATCTTTTATCTTTTTATGAGACGATTTAATTGGAATTACATTAGGTTTTTCAAATTATTCTGATGTTATTAACAGTGAACAACTTAAAGCTGTAAATCTGTCGAATTAAATAAAGCTTATATTATTGTCCATCAAAATGCCAAAAAATAAAGTGTTAACTTTAACTGTCGGATATTTTTATCTAGGATTCTATTATTATTGTTTTCTTCAATCACATGTAATTATATATAAAATCAGTACTTTAGTAACATGGCTCTTGTGTCCCCGATCGCATCTCGACTCAGTGTACAGGCAGCCTTAGCTTCTAAACCATGTCTCAATGAAATCTCATCCTAAGATCCTTCGACTTTCGGCTTCGATCCTCGCGTGCTGGCCCGACTCCAAGTTTCTTTGTCAGGTCGCCGCCATCTCTTTGCTTAATTCGACGGAAAAGGATACATTTATTTTGCTGTGATAAAATTTATTGTGATGACAAGGATTTATGAGAGTAAACGGGGGAGGAATGGACGTTTTGCATAAATTATGGTAAAAACAAAAAAAAACCTCTTCTAAATATGTTTAAATAGAAGTTACTTTGTCTATGGCATCGTAGCTCCCAAACGGATCGACTGATTTGGATGAATCAGAATGAATCAGACTGAAACTAGATTACCTTTTCGCTGCAAGAGACGCTAAAATCTTAAAATATCACGGAGTGCTAACATTACAGCTGTCAAACAGAAGAACCTATGTGCAATTGAGTGAAACAAAGTTGTTGAAGCTAACCAAGACACGTCAACACATTCTAATTATAGGATGAGGGCGGGGGAGGGAAGTGGGGCGAAAGTGCAACGATCTGTGAGCGTGCAGGCCCTTTCGGCACCTTCGCCAGGGTTGACCCTTGCGCGGAGATATATAAGTATATAATGATAATGAAACTATCGTGAAGCATTACTTACCAGGTACAAGAAAATATAATCAAGTTGGATATATGCAAAGAAAAATGTCGTTATGGTTATTGACATCCACATCGCGGAGCACTACCGAGTTTATCATAATCTAACTTCTCCAATTAAATAAATATCAGAGGACACTTACACAGATTCGCCTAGTGGCCAACTAACCTATAGACTTGTACAGTCGAGATCATAAATATGTGTACGCTTTAGTACCTTGTCTATTTAATGTCATGTTTAAACTACCATACATGAAATGTTACATCGCTTTAAGTGACAAAGTACTAAAGTGTACACATATTTATGAACTCTGCTTACGGGTTCATCTTACCAACTAGGCTAACGTCGTCTATATAAATACACCAGACAGACTTTCAGTTTATCGTAACACGTTCGCTGCGACGTAGCGCTTCACACTACGCTCGTAACTTACTCTAGTGTTTTTCCGCTTTGTAGCGAAAACTGCTTACGATAACGAACCCTACTAACGTGTTGCCAGCGCTAAATGTGTTAACGTTTTATTTCCTTAGAGATTCTGGACTGTCAGGTAGCCAGTCAGATTGCAGTTAAACTGTCTTAGTCTGTGGGAGCCCTCAGTGTAGGTATTCTATTGGAAAACTTCACCCTCATTCGTCAGCGAACCTAACTAAGGGTCTCCCCACATCTATCGACGCGTAACCGGCGTAAGCTGATCAAAAAACTCTATATTTCTACGCAATAAGAGCGAAATAAACGTCAATCGGCTCAGCCGGATTCGGAACGACGTCGTTTTTGCTCTTATTGCATGGACATAAAGAGTTTTTTTGATCAGCTTACGCCGATCCCGCGTCGATAGATGCGAGGAGACCGTTAACCTCTCAGTTTGTGTAACAGCAGAGGAAACTTTACTTAACTTAAGGTACGACCGCACCGCTGCTTAACGGTGCGTATATTACAGTGCGTCAAAAACAGCGCCATGTCGTTACTATGACCCCGTCTTTTGTTTACGCAACGACACCGTATTTTACGTAGCGGTAGGGTCGCACCTTTAAGGGCTATTTTCCGTCGGACACACACGTGAGTTAACATATACCTAACCTTTTAATTATATTAAATCAATTCGGCGGCTGCTCCATATCGATGTAATATCGTTAAAAGATTTTATTACTGGAGTATAGAACGGCAGCCCTATTGCTACGTCCTTTGAGACGGCTTGCACTTTGTTCCAGCCTGTTCCGATAGTGGGTTTGATCGAGCTCTTAATGCTGTTATACACGTGCCACATGACGGCGGCCATTTTGATTCAAAGACTTCAGCATTCGAGGAGAACTTAACAAAGTAACCTCAGTTTCTGTTCAGACAAATACATATTTATGTATTTCGGCAAGCCAGTGTATCTCGTCAAAAAAAGACATTTGAATGTTAATCGGATAGTGAGCGTCCACGAAATCGTTGAACTATAGGTAAAAATATATTGCACACTAAAAATTAAGGTTGTAGTGAAGCTTTCATGGAGAGTTATTAAAGATGAAGTGCTATACAAGAATGAAAGTAGACGGTAGCTGTAACTAATTTCGAAGCGTGACGACACGCCCCACATAATCACAACTTACATTAACGTAATTATGCAATGTTAAAATAAATGTGGATCGCGTTTTTTTGAAACAAATGTTTTAAGATAACGGCTCTCGAGCGTTGCTGCAAGTATGTGGTGCATATAAAAGTTCCCAGTGGCAGCTACTCACGACCAGTTTTAACTGTCACTGAACTGTTTAAATTGTCAATTAAAAATTTAGTGTGTTAAAACTGTTATTTTTCATCCTACACACGCTCAGGTAACAACCGTTTAAACAGTTGTGTATTGATCTTGAGTAGTGTCTATAAATGCAAAATTTTGGGAAACTCCGAAGTCGCGGCGAAACCAGGGGAAACTCTAGCGATAGCAATAACTCTAGCCAAGCCACCCGAAACAACCCTGTTTGTTGGACGATCAGTCCAGATGTTGGACGATAGTATAGTGGCAGCATTAGTAATAATCATTAGTGACATGCAAGATGCGTCAAATGATTTGACATTTACTCCATATTACAGGTGTAGTGCATAATTGCTTTCCTTCGTATTATCACGGAAACGTACGAAGGTGTCATGCTATTTGAGTCAACCGCAGTACTTTTTGTACTGTGACCGACTGAAATAGCAAGACGCGTTCGTACATTTCCGTGAAAATACGAAGGAAAACAATTATGCACTACATCTGTACGCTAACGTGTCTTGAAACTGGCTGCAACTGGCAGAGTAGAAATTAGAAAAATAATATAAACCGCGTGTTCGGTTGCAACTTGGTGCGGTACTAAAAACTCTATATTATCAATGGAATGCACAGAGCATGTCAAGTGGTGGCATGTGCATGAATATTTTCACTATTCGCTCGCTCCTGAATGGTGCTCGACGCCATATTGCGCTAATTATGCGCCCTCTGTTGCCTCGAGCGCTACCACTATTCATATGAATTATCTTGCACACGCTACTATTTAGTCTGCATAACTCTACGTAAGTATAAACAACGTTTATAACTTTTATTATACTTCTTAGATGTATTTTAATTGGACAGGAAGTTAACATACGTATTTTTCCTTGTAATGCATGTAACAGTACGTGTGAAGAGTCACAGACTAAATAATTTAGATGCAAAGATTTAGTAGACAATTAGCGTGGCTTGAGGAAACTTTATTGCTTCGTTACGTTCGTTGCATTTAATGGCGTGTGAGTATTAGAAGTCTTAGTGATATTGGTTGACTTGTAACATGGGCGGAATTCTAAACTAAGCTAAAGCTAAGTTTTGTAAACTACAATAACTTAAAACTTGACGCACAGTTAAGATAATTTACCTCAACATTGTTTGTTTCAACTGATCTTTTCAGTTCTTATGCTGGTAGATTCACTCTATATTACCGACGTGTAAAAGCCGTCATGTGGCCTATTTACTGAATAAATATTTTGAATTTTTATGACTATGAAAAAATGCTAAAAAAAATCAAGCTGGTGGAAAAACTATCACAATTTTAGAGCAACATTGTCCAGTTGTCAGGAAAGAGGGCAGTCAACGTGCTACCTAATTCGGCGGGAAACGTCGGCCCGCCCGACCTGTCATTCGCGTAGCCAATTAAGGCTTAGCTCTCTCTTTTCCTTGTTTTATTTGAAAATCCCATACATCATTTAGCTTTTTACCTATGAGAGTTCGATTTTTAGGAGTATTAACCAGCGTTTCACCCTTGTTTTCAAGGGGTGTTTATAAGTTATAACCTATGTTTTAAGGCGATGCCGCCGTCGGTAGGGGAGAAGATCTATAGAGTAGTGATGTTTTCAATTCGTTGGGAGTATCGAAAATCGCATGTCAATGGAGTTGCTATAACAAGTGTCTTTAAACCAGTAGGTTTTAGTATTCCGAAATAATATATGTCTACGTACAAATATTGTTTTGTGATCATTTAAATGTTTTTACTAAGTTAACTTTGTACTTAATGTTCTTGATATCTGCATGTTTTTGTACCTATAAAATAAAATAAAATAAACCGGATTTGACTGGGGGCATTTCGATACAACGTCGAACCTCTTATAAAGAATTGTACTGTCGGGTACAAGGCGGGTAACTTTAATAAAATAAATAAATATCTGTTTTCAGATACTTTAACAGCCGTTCAGAAGGTATTTTACGCTTTTAACAGGATTTTAACTGACGAACAAATCCCATCGTAAACAATACGTTTATTTTTCCAATTAGAGGATTTAGGCGCGAGCGTAAACTTTATTACAACCCTTGAGAACCCGCCGTGCGATAAAGGGCAACATCAGCTGTTACATAAGAAACATTTACGTGAAGTTGAAAATAACTTCTATTAGCTTGGTACACGGTTTAAATTTTAAGAAACGCTTCAAGGATATATTACTTTTAGTTTTAGGAAGGAAATGTGTGGAATCCTCAGCTACCCTTAGCACAATGACGGGGGATGAAAAACACATTAAATTTTCGTTAGCAAGAAAACTGTAGTCATCACTCGCTACCCTCTTCCGTTATACGTCCGTATCTATGTTCAGCCCATTCTTCATTTGACAGGAAGAAAGGAATAAAACAGAGCTATAGAGGAACCTTATTGTATTTTGAATACTGGCTATTTTCGCATGTCGAGACTAACGAATTCGACCTGGGTTAATCTACGTTCAGAGGAGATCCTGTTGTCAGCTACCGATTCTCTATTTAGATCAGCTATTAGATAACAAATATTGCAGTCATCCGCATACATAAGTATTCTAAATTTCAACGCATTCCAATAACGGGAACTAGTTCAAAATTTTCAAAAATCATGTTAATTTCAATTATAGCTTGTAATTAGTGGAACGATTAAAGCGCTACCCTTAACACGGCTACTGAAGGACGGTGCGTCGAGCGTTTATGTCAACTTCATGTATGCTGTCAGTTGTCGAGAAGCGTTTATGCTAGTCTAGGGTCACAGAAGTGTTCCGTCCTTACGTCCTTAGCTCCTAGCATTTCATTAATGATCTGAAGTTTGAACACAATACGCGAAGTTCCCTGAAAGCTTGTAAACTTGGAAGCTCGCCGAAGTTCGCGCGCAATTTAAGCCAACATGACAACGCGCTTTGGTGTTTTCGGGTTCAGTTAATGTGGCAATCTGACCCTTAGTGACCTTTGCTGGTCAATACAGTAGGTATAATGGGCCGAGATTCCACATGGTAAATAAAACCTTGTCGTCTTTGACGTAAATAAGAGCTATCATAACGTTGACAATACAATAACACGTCAAAGTAGGCAATATGGTTTTTCCCAGTAGAATAGAGGCTCTGAAGATGGTTCCGAAAGGATTTTATGAAAATTACCGAGAAGGCGTTATTTTTGAGTTAATAAGTCAGAAGCGTTGATAACCCGCCTACTACTATTTATAGAATAAGTATGTAATTTATATATTTAAACTATTGCACAATGAAGATAGTACAACCGGTGAAATTACTAGCCTACGCATTCCATCTTATTGCTCAGGGTTGTCAACGCATTTGCTGTCTTAGTATTGCAGTTTATGGGTCAGTCCCACTTGCCATGAGTTGGCCTGTGTGCCGAGGCAAGACGCCATGTTGGATTTTGACGTCAGGACTAGAAGCTGGACCTCGTAATTTAATGAAAAACTCCCGAAAAACATTACCTTTCTTTAGCAATCAGCTATAAAGATATCCCTGGTTGGTGTTAAATCAGAACAGACCAATATAATCGACGTCAACACTCGGTCTAGACTACGGCGGACGAAACTGGTAAATTGTACCCTGCGGACGGGGCGCGGGACGTGGGGGGAATACGTTAGTGCTGCATGTTACCCTTTCGTGTGTAGACTGCTTAATAGGGGTTATGGCTTGTAAGGTAAGTAAATATGGGCGTTGTTGTTGGAAATTATTTATTATTCAATTCTATAGCTAAGTCATTACGGCTGAAGGTATTTCTCTCTTTATAAGCACGTATGTATAGTACCCATAGTACCATCAAGGACTTTCCACCATAGAAGTTTGTCACAATGACAGCGTTAAGCGACGAGACACACAGGAATTACATAACAATTAATCGTTGGTTTTATGCGACATGGTTTTAGAGTGGGTTATCAATTAATGTGCGTCACTAATGGCAGAGTGCAAAGCGGGTGGAGGGGGTAGCCTAAACGATCACAGCGCTCGCTACGGCTAAAATTGTCATTTTTGTCGCTGACTTGAGCTGTCAAATCCATATTGCAGTAAACATTTTCTAATCGTTTTTGAGATAAAACTATGGTCCTGGTAAGATGTGTTGTTGTGAATTGTAATAACACCAAGAAGAATAGCGACTGTAAATTTTACCAATTTCCAAGACCATTGTGGAAACGAGACCAAAGAAATAAGTGGATATTTGCCGTAAGAAAAAAACGAAACCCCGTTTTAGTCACGAGTAGGCTCATTTCCCACTGAAAACAACAATTTTAATATTATTGGCAATAATGTTACTGACTACCATTGTCCAAAATTGTGTAATATAGTAAAATAACACAAGATTTCATTAATATTTTTCACAATATTTACTTACTTCTTGTTTGACAGCGGTGACAATATTGTCCATGATGGCCGCCTGTCACGTGGCGCTGTCGTCGCGCTCGGTCCCAATACAAGCTCCGGACTTAGTTTCCGACTAGTGATAATAAACGACACAGAATAAACGGTAAATATGCTGTCTGTTACAGTTGAATGCTTTACTCTGTGTAGACGCAGGTGGGTGTTCGTGATAGACGCTCGGTACACTCGTGAATAAGTTAGTAACGCTTAGTGCTGTGCCCAGTCTAGGAGAAGGGTTGATTTGGAGGTGAACTCGGGAATAAAGAGCATTCGTGGGTATACAGGGTATAAGTAAATATGCAGACGCGAAAGAAGATGTTTCTGTAGTATATTCAATGTTGGAATTTATGTTCAATACAGCTTTGGGATTGGTCCTTTTTGACCGACCTTTTGTTTACTCTGTGCGTTCGTGTGCACTGTGAGACCTCATAGTGACGTTTGTGAATATGGATGTAAGTAAATAATAAATATGAGTGGACAAGCTCACCACTCACACTAACCTATTCCCATACTGCACTCATAAAAAAAAACTTATAGATATGTTATATTATACAGGATGACCCAGAATTTGACATATACCGGCCTAGAATAAAGTTTTAACCTAGTTTAGGAGTAATTAATAATTATGATACTGATAAAGAGCACTTTAATCTCTTCTGATTGGCATTTACACATAAATGCAAGCCACTCCGGCTATTGACAACACCGAAATTGTACAAACATATTTGTTTCACTTGCACACGATGTCTGCGGCACAACCCATTGACCAAAGAGAAAGAGAGTGGGGAGAATCAAACGAACACATAGCTACGTACCGTTAGCGTTTCTTACATCACTACCTACCAGTAGATACACTTTTGCGTCCCCTGGCTAGAACAGCCTTAATTCAATAACTGACTCTACATACCGAAAAGAAAATGATCAAGGTGGCATTTTGTACCAAAAGATGGCGCAGTTTAACAAGATTCAAATTGAAGGAGCCGAGATATTGCTATATATACGCATCAATTAAAAAAGTTCAAAAGTCGCTCTAATCATGTTTCTCGCCCTTGTGGCGTGTCGTATTGTCGACGTTTTGACAGCTCGTATTTTCTTGACAGTAATGGCGGCAGTAATAAAAAGAATACCATATCACGTCAAATACAATATGGTTTTATCGAGCTAAATAGAGGCCCTGGTGTTTACAATACCAACTCGTTGTTGTTTTAATAATAACGTTGTTTTTATTATTTAGTATTCATGGGCTAAGGCTGGCAACAGAGCTATATTTATAAGTTGTTTTGTCTAGACCGAACGGCAGTCACCTTCATCATACCGCCTTTTAACATGTATTTCGTATAGAAATAATATGTTTACCCTTGTGAAATTGAGATAAATAATAAATAACAGGGGAAAATGGCATACAAATTAATCTTAAAGCTCTGGGCTCGTATTAACTAGTAGACAACGATTAACATATTTATGTAACTAGAGAAATTCATACAAAGCTTCCAAGACTATGGGACTGGGTCGTTATTCTACTGGGTAAAGCAATTGGTAAAGGCAACGTGATAACTATTAATTACTTAACAGTAATGGCGGCAGAGTTTAAAGCAATACATTAACATAAATTTACAATATCATAGTATTTTTGCACCTTTTTTAAGTCGTTTAAAAAGGTGCAATTACTGCGCAATAATACTGTGATATTGTAAATTTATGAATGAAGTAAAGATATTTTTTTAAAAAGCCACCTTGCCGAGTTTCTTGCGCCGGTTCTTCTCGGGGCAACGGTTTTATTTTTCAACATGCATAGGTGCGCATTATATTATGCCTAAATTGAAGAATGAAGAAAGAAAACACGTTAAAAGCAATATCGTTTTACAGAGTAGAATAAACCTGAACTCTCGCTCCAAAATTACTGTAAAATACGCAAATAAATTTCAGTTAATTTCTATTATTATTCACGGACATTTAAATCCTCGCTTGTTTATAAGTTAAATTAACTCTCTAAACAAGTTCATAGCCTCAGCTGTAGGTAATTTAATTCATTGGCTGAAGGTATTATTTGCTCAAACTACAAATTTAAACTTTATTTTGTACTTTCAAGGTTGTTGACAGTTGTGAAAGATGAATTTAATAAGTGTTGTTTATTCCAAGTGAAATAGTGTATCGTTTAATAAATATTAGTTACATAATGCATAAAAGCAGTTAAAAACAAGACTAAATAATTGAAGACTTGGCCTGCCATACTCAAGTCTTAAACTGTCCACTACTACCATGGCCATCCTTAGTTAACGTACCTCTAGGGTACACAAATATATTTTTTAATTCAGCTGTTTAGACTGCGTTAATAATTCAATCAGTCAAAGAAGAAGTATTATATGTATACACTTCGATCGGAGATTATGCGTTCTAATTAATTATTATACGAGTATATTCACAACATAAGTAGTTTTTAATTTAGTAAAGACTAAATCAAATGTGAGAAGTGCTAGTGCGCAATGCGCATAACCCTGACCTTGAACGGCCTTCGAACTGGCGAAGAACTCGATAAAACCCCCAAGGTTCCGTAAAACACTTAAGTGTTACGTCACTGTAACATATTCTACTATACTGGCAAGGCTAGTGTTGCCAGATGTACCGATTTACACGGGTCGTCCCGGTTTTCAAGAGTCGATATATCTTCATCGGGACGCCAACAGGGAATATTCAAGACTTCTTCCGCTTCAATAAAAGTCGATTCATGTAAAAAACAGTTGGGAAAAATAGTTTTTAATAGCTATAAAAATAACCAATATAAAAGCCATCAAAGATTTTTTCCTATTTCATTCTAGCAAAACTGAATTTAACATGGAGTTTAAATCAGGCACCGGAAAACCCGTTTATTTAATTAAGTCTATCAATCGGGTACTACATCATGTGCTCTCCCTTTAGATAGGCTTACCCAATCGATAGGGTTACCCTAATGATATGGAAACTGCCTCGAACTAGTTAACTACGACCATTGAGGTTACCAGTTTCGTAAGGGTTTCCGATTTAAGCACTCAGCATTAGGTTAGTGTTACCCTATCCATTTTCCCTCTTCGTTGACTCTGTTTCGCAGATTCGTGTGATTGGTTGGTTTCAAGCCTATCTATGCAAAAATATTTTGTATGGACTGCGCGTACAGATTAAAATAGCTTGAAGCCGTTCAATAAACACTTCCTAGGGAAAGCCTAACGAGGGTTTTAAGGAATTGGTAAGCGCTTAGTCGAATTAATTGTATTGTATGGGATAGCTTTTCATTGGGTTAAGTCGAAGATATCTTCATAAGAAAACCAGGCAATTATATACCCTAATGAAAACCCTTGAAAGGGTAAGTGGTTCCGGTCCCTGGACTTCAAATATGGCCAAACCAGTTCGTTTAGTAAAGGATGCAAATATAGCTCAGTTTTCTGGTCATCGATCATCATACGTATTCTACGTAACTGATCATTAACCAATTATCAGGTAGTTGAACTCGCAACATGCCATTACGAATCGAGCTGGTCAGCGACCGTCGATAACTCGAATACATCGTAATTAATCATTCACTACATTCAGCTAGCTAAAGTTTAATACTGAACTGTAGTTGAAACCGCGTAAGAACCTGTAAGGTTGACCATCTGGCTTGCTATTTAGCTTGACTCTACAAGTGTCTTACGCGCTCACTCTAACACTTAATACGTTTATTTAAGATGTAGGCAAAAGAAAATGTAGTCAACAGCACAGCATTACTATCACACGCGCACGCGTCCTTATTACTACAGTAAACATAGGGCGCTCAATGTTGCCACGAGCTGTGCCACGAGGTGGTATATTAATGCAGGTGATGGTGACCATATGACACGAATAAATGATACATTAACGAATAAAAAAACAAATGACAAATGGTTTCTTTGTTTCTTTCTAAACAAAGACTGTACTTTTAAAGAATTACTTGTGAGTGCTTGAAATAATTAATTGTAGGTGTTTGACGACAAAATTCTTATGACACCTGCCTATTACAGCCGTTTTTATCGACGTGGATAAACGCGTATAAAACATCCGTCACTCTCTGACAAGTATGTAAGTGCGAGAGTGACGGATGCTTTATCCACCGCGATAAAGGCGGCCATAATGCGTTGCCATTCGATTCCATCGCGTGTTTAATAAAAGTCATTGTAAAGTGTTGATTTACGGGCGTTCCTTTTGATTGCTATTAGTGTATTAGAACATTTCGTTCATTAACATTCAGTATATTTTTATTACAGTAACTCTAAATCAAACAAAGTTCGGGTTAGAGAGTTTATTTATAGAGTTTAATAACGGCTATAACTCTAAAGTGTATTAGTTACATTTATTAAGGAAACTTACTACAAATATAGTGAAGGTTAATGACCTAACCTAACGATGTTCCCCTTACCTTGCAGTGTTTACTTAGGAATCTGAAACTAAAAGGGGGCAAAAGCAAGTCGTGTTTCGAACTGACGTGTCGCGTTAATTGACGCCGTATCGCGCTCCGCTGCGATATTTGCACTTCCAAGAGTAATGCGATAAACTGGACGCTGAAATTGTGTTGTTTTATGCTATAGAGAAGGCTAACGAACATGTGTTATTCTACTAATAAAGTAATTGCGAACGTTTGTGGTTTAGTTTCTTACTCTTTCACGCTGCAACGGCTGGACGGATTTGGATGGAATTTGAAATGGAGATAGCTTATTCCCTGGATTAACATATAGGCTACTTTATATCCCGTGAAAATTTAAAAGTACCCGAGGGGGTTAATGATAATCGAAAAAGCGGACCAAGTAGCGGGCAGAAGTTAGTATTGAATAATTTACTACCTTATTTTCGGTTAAGGAAATCTTACTTGGGAATGCTGCTCTCTGTTCAATGTTGTCACGTGTTTTAGAACTATGGATTTACCGCAAGCCGCTACCAAAGTAAAGGATCTCTGTTAAAAAACCCCTTTTTAATTAATTCATAAAAAAAAAATGCATTTCGATCAACAACTCATCGACTGAGAACATTGTTAAAGAAAATGTGCTATAATTAAATTGGAGTAGCTTTTAGAGACACGCGAGCGGAGCTGGTGGCGGGCGCTAGTGTTTGACGCAGTGCGATTTCGTTTTGACACGAAACAGGAATTGTTGGATGGGGGACATCTTTAAATATTCCGACTGGTAATTTGTCCGAATTTTCACTTTTAAGAAAGCTTTGCTATACTGGAGGCATTTTAGGTTACATGCATAATTTCATTGCTATACGTAGGTAAGGTAAGTTAAGTTTTTTATTAGCGATGTACAAAAATAGAGGCTTTAATCGAAATGTTACGTTCGGGAATAAGAACATATGGGATTTCAATCATTTTGGAATTATGAGTTTTTAGAATTGTATGTTGGGTTCAATGATCCGTCCAATCCAAGAAAGTATGGAAAGTATCTAAAAGGCTATTAGCGCAGTTGCTAGTGAACTTTGCAAGATTAGATCCAATAAAGACATTCCTAAATGTCGAATTTTAAATGTAATCTTTGCATGCGTAATAATCACCAGTTTTTATTTTGTTAAGTGCCTAGCTTATTTTGCCGAAGATTTGTTCTCGGCTTAAATGATTCCATTATTATAATTTTCATTCTGTATTTATAATTTCCTTTCCATAGAGTCGATGGAGCTCCTCTAGCTCGGAGCTCCTACTTCTCCGTGGTATAGCCCTCCGGGCCTGCTGCATAACTAACATAACCTAAACCTACCTACCTATTTCGGCCTAATAACGATGGGGAAATTTGCGACTGGGAAAAATCCAGAGCAAAATATGCGACCAGGAAAAATGAAGAATGTGGAACGATGCAATGACTGGAAAAATCGCTACGTGGAATAATCGAGTGTGGGATTCAGATTGATACAACCGTCTAGAGCTTTGTCTTTTTATCGTCACGTTTGCACTGTGACACGAGTGAAAGTTGCTGTTCGCGCGGCAAACCGTCTCGAACGCGATAGTGACCTTGTTATTCATATGAGAAACGTAAACGCGATCGAAACTTTTTTTGTATGTAACAATACACTAGAGGCTCTGCAGCACTACTCTGTCTGAGGCGTTAAAGCGACAAGGTATAAAAGTGTGCAGCTACTTATTAGGCCGACTGTACTTGAAGCAACAGCATGTACGTTGTTAATATTCATAATTAATTTCACTATGGCAATTAAATCGCGACTGATTCAGCGTTAAACACCGTTATTAGCGTTATGTCCCTCTCACGTAATGGCTTGTGGTACTTAGGTTTAAGACGCGTAGGTACTAATTGGTGGTAGGTCTGGTAGGAACTTGTGCAGGATCCGTCTATATCACTGTCACCATCTTACCCTTCAACCTACTCCCAAACATCAGTGTTCGCATTGTTGTTCCGGTGTTGGGATAAGACAGCCGGTGAAATTACTAGCGTAAGAGGGGTTACATCTCAGTCTTAGGATTGCAGTCTAAAGATTTTAGCCTTAAAGAATGCCATTGTCAATGGGTCACAGATTCCACTTACCATTAGGTGGTCTTCTCTATGCCATTAAAAAAAGAATTCGCTCGATGTACAGTCGAGTTCATAAATATGTATACACATTAGTACCTTGTCTATTTAAAGTCTGTTTAAACTGCCATACATTATAAACTCGACTGTACCCTTGTTCGAAGATGTTCTACTGGCTTGTTTATACTGTGGCGAGTGCACCGGGCCTGCTGGCGAATACATTAAAAATAATGTAAAACGAGTCCCCTAGTCGTCTGCACGTCCGGTTTGCTCTGGCACTGACAGTTATTTTATTCTTGTTTCTATGAATAAACTGCTTCTGACACTCTAAAAAGAACTGTAATGTACCGTTAAAAAAAACGTTCCACTTCTAAGCCTTTTTAGAACAAACGAGTTTATTTTATAACCAACTAGCCGTTGCCCGTGAGGTCTGCGTTGAAGTCGTTTGTCGCTGCTGCAAGGTAATAAGTGCCCTGTGTCCGTTCTCAAGTTTCTAGTTATCTCCATAACAAATTTAGTCGAAATCGGTTCAGTTTGGTTATTTTCCCATTATTAATATTTACTTATACCTCCTCACGAAGCTTGGAGCTTACGGAGTCGCGATAACAGTAAGATCGATGCTTTTGAAATGTGGTGTTGGCGAAGGTTGCTCCGCATACCTTGGACTGCCATGCGAACAAACGAGTCGATCCTTAAAGAGCTCAACATTACGACTCGACTCTCCTCCATATGCCAGAAACGAGCCTTGAGCTTCTTCGGACATATTATGCGGTCCTCTAAGCATCACTTGGAGCAGCAAATTATTGTTGGGCAAATGGACGGAAGGCGTGCTCAAGGACGGGCACCTACAAGATGGTCTGACCCATTGAAGAAGGCGGTGGGCGGCAGCATGCACCGAGCGATCCACACTGCTTACGACCGCGCTGAGTGGAAAACCCTAACATGTGGTCGCGATCCTCAGCATTGAGGGAACGATGAAGAAGAGAGATACCTCCTCATCGTCTTGCCCTTATCTCAGTCAGTGATTTGGCAACGCGTTGGCCAATTTGTAGTGACCCTGCCTACGAAGCTAGCGGTCCTTGGTGCAAATCGCAGTAACCGCCGAGACGATGAGCAGGAAGCGAGTACACCCAGCCATCAACTATTAATATTTCTGTCTCTTTTCTTGACACGGATCTACATTTTATTTCGACAAACTAATGGAAAGAGCTCTCGCCGACAGTGTGAACAGCCAGCGATCAACTATTAACATACGTTTCTCTTTTACTGGGATGTATCTTTTGTTCTTTCTTGGGCACTTCTTCGCCCTTGGTGGGACAAATGCCTAAGGGCAGATATTTGTGTGATAAGGGCGAATATTTCTTCCTATGTATTTAAGTATATGTAAGTAAGTTTATCGTTGTCGTGTACCCGTAGTACAAGCATAGAGACTAGTTTGGGCCGAGGTCAATTTGTGTGACATTGTCCCCTGATATTTAGTCGCGTAAAAGATTGCCCAAAAAAGGAGTGTAATGTTGTCAGGGTTCATGTATGTGTGTATGTAACGATTCTTTATTCCACAATAACTTCTAAACGGCTGAGCCGATTTAAGTGTGTCTGGTATCATTACAATCCTTTTACCATCCCGGGTAACATAGGATACCTAAACTGTTAAAATTTTATGTCAACAAAAAAGTCTTCAAAAAATTACAATATGGGTATCATTTGACAGGCTTAATGTGACCATTTCAAATATATACGAATATGGTAGCATTAATTAACGGGTTTAATAAGCTTCCTTTTCATTTAGTTATTCTTCCAAATATCCCTACCAGCCGTCATCTCAGTATTCACTTCCTTGTTTTTCATATCACTCTTTACACATTACATCCATCTCTTCTTAGGCTTAGGAAGGGAGAGCCCTTCCACTATAGCCCTCCACATTCATGTTTAAAAATTGTCTGGTTTAAATAAAGATACTTCAAGAATATAAAAACTACGTGACTGAAAATATGGTTAGGAATCGCCAAGTGCTTTGGAATTCCAACAAGCTCCGGAAATATTTTAAATATTTTAATTTATGCCGCTCTGCCACGGTCCATCGAATAGCGATTAAAAGGTAAACTAGGTCACCTCATTAAAATTACAGCTGTAGTGGCCCCGAGTTTTTCCTGAAAAGTGTTTCACTCGCATATTTAGAGTGCCTATGTAAAAGTTCCGTAATAAGGCCGATGAAATTACTTGCATAGAGTCATTCCATTAGGCCTTGCTTTGTAGGCAGGGTCAATACCAACAAGGCAAACGCGTCGTCGCCGTCGGTTGGTAACGCAATTGCACGCTTACTTGAGATTGCAAATGTCTGTGGATCTCAGGGGCTATATTCTACTCGGTAAAACCATATTGCTTTTAACATGATACCGTATTATCAACGTTATGATAGTTCTTAGTTACAAAACAGTGCCATAGTAAAAGTAAAACGGTTTTTGAAGAGTAAAATAGAGGCCCTATACTGGCATGTGTGTTCGATTGTCTTCTCCTTACCAGAAAAAAAACGATCTATTTTTAATCGTCACATTTTGTTAAATTTTAAAAATACATCCTCCATAGAACTACCTCCTACAAATCTTTTACAATACATCTAAAATTCCAAACCGCAGTGGGATCGTAGTTCGTAGAGCGTCTACAACCTAGCAGCTGGCGTAGACCGTCTACACAGGTGCTACGAGCAAATTGCACCACAATTTAAATGTTTGGAATGCTGCTGCAACGCAAATGCAGGCAAGCTAGATACATAAATTCCATGAGATAATACATTGGTTGTGTTATACCCGGGATATAGCGCATAAGCCCCTTCTCCAGTGGTTTATAGGTTAAATTTATCATAGAAAAGTTATATTATTTCCGAACTTATACGAATTATATCAAATACTAGCTAGTAGATTTCGGGTTTCGTTATTCCCTTGTGAACTTTTAAATTTTCCGGGATGAAATGTAGCCTATATATTAATCAAGGGTTTAAGTTATCTCAACTGCAAATTTCATCCAAATCTGTCCATCCGCAGCGTGAAGGAGTAACAAACTAACACACGAACTTTCCCGTTTGTAATATTGGTAGGATTAATATTTATTTATTTAATCTTTATTGCACAAAAGAATACACCTAATTTATAAAAGGCGAACTTAATGCCGTAAGGCATTCTCTACAGTTACCCTTTGGGCAAAGCAGAGATTGTGGTGGCGGTGCAATGTAATATAGGATCTAACATATATATAACTTATAACACATACCTACATATCGATATATTAAATTAATTACATAAATTGCACTATTAAATAAACAATCATAATATAATACATGAGGATAAGCACAAAAAATACAGATAACGCAATCAGAAAATCAAGATGACGTCAATTCTACCTACAAAAAAAACGCGGACTTTCTTTTTAAGGGCAGACTTGTTGGGAGCTTGCTTGATATGAATGGGAAGGTCGTTCCAAAGTCGTGCTGCTTGTAGTGCGAAAGAGTTAGACATAAAGCCTGTGCGGTGAAGAGGGATAGAGAGTGTGAAATTGCCAGTGGATTGAGAATATTATGCAAATGTTGTTGTTTGTTGTTGTTTTGTACAATTACCCCGAGTTTAAATATGATGTATTGAGTTTCGGATATACCGCGCACACAAAAAACAATTTCATATTTTGTTTAAATGAATGATTGGTCGTCGGCTGTTTTTTGTAGTTTGTTAACGAGTATTTATCATGTATTCATTTTTGTTTCAGATTCGTGAACATAATTTTTGGTCGTTTTTGTTGGTAAGTTGGAATAAATACTGTCGTTTAATCCTGTGATCTTTACCCATTTTCTGCCCAGATACCACTTTGAGATCAGTTTTGGCTCTCTCCAAGAGATTATAAAGTGGATATCAATATTTATATCAGTTATAACTTATAAGCCTATCTATACCCTTATGTGAAAAAAAAAGGGTTTCGATGTTCCGTTTTAACGTGCAACAGCTTCAAACAAAATCCGTTTTCGCATTCTTAATAGGCTGCTGGGACTTTTTCCATAAAGGGTGGAATATTTATGAAATAAATTACATTAACATTCCTTTAGTCTCTATTTCCAGGCTTCCTAAAAAAACTGTCAACAGGAACGTAATAACTCAAAAAAGATACTATTCAAAATTTAACCCTTAACTTATTTCGTCATGGTTGAAAATACAACGTTGTTTTACTGTGAGTTAGGATGTTGCTGACATACAGAGTGTTCTTTTTTCTCAAACTTCAATTCGGTAATGAATAATTCTCAAATGTAATTCACCTTTGAAGCTTTTGGTCTAATTTAAGAATGTTAATAAAAGATGATCTCGTTTTCACTGCGTATAGGCGACCCTGACGTAAAGGGTGTACATCTAAATAATGTTATTTTAATATTATATTAGGCAATTTAAATCTGTATTTAGCTACTAATAAAATTATTTGCGAAGGGTGATATGAATTCATTATAATGTAAATGTGAGAGAGTATGCTGAGATTGCTTTTATGGTCTGTAGACATGAATACAAATAATTTTAAAAAAATCTACAAAAATATATTGAAATATAATGAAGAAGAAAGAAAAGACATTTAATAACGCGGTACACAATTACGCCCTCACTTATAAACTTGTAAAAACCGTGGGGTACGGTAAACCATGCGTTGTACTTATCTGTCATTGTGACATTTGAATTTGACAGATAAGGATAAAGCATGGTTTAGATTACCCCGCGGTTATTCCACGTTGATACGTAACGGGCGTTAGAGCATAAATAAACTATTTCTAGCCGTGCCGTGCCGATACCGAAGCAATAAACCAAGGCATAGGCTTTCAGTGGCTCGCTTCTACTCATTAAAACCTATAAGATAAAAAAGATAAAAGATGTTTATTCAGTAAGTAGGCCGCACGGGCACTTTTACACGTCAAAATCTACCAGCGCTTCGCAAGAGACCACTGCTGAGAAGAAACGCCGCAAGAAACTCAACAGTCAGTCGTTTTTTTTAAAATACTACTTATGATATTATACAATTATAAAGCTTAACCTAGCATGATATAAAACAATGAATTTAACATAAAGTAAAATAAAAATAAAAAACATTCAAGCGTAGCTTGAGCAGGAAAATGTGTCAAAACAAAGAATTTTCATAAGTAGTATAAAAAAAATAAAATAAAATATGGCTATGGCTTTTTATGTGTTTTGGTGTTGTTATTTGTTGTTATTGTTTTTTAGGGTTCCATACCTCAAAAGGAAAAAACTTAACTCTTATAGGATCACTTTGTTGTCCGCCCGTCTGTCTGTCAAGACCCTTTATCTCGGGAGCACGTGGAGGTATCGACTTGTAATTTAAAAAAAGAGGTCCAGTCTTGTTTACAGTCCCTTGAAGCTGTGAAAGAATCAAACTTACTTACTTACTAATGCCGTCTTATACAAGTATAGGGAAAAATCTGAAAAATAAGTATACATGGGTCTTTGTTTATGCAAGGAACGGCGGTCCAAATTTCGAATTGAGTTAACCGTGTGACGTGGGATATCGTAAGAAAGGGCTTCATTGGCACCAGTTAAGTTTTAATTTATGAGAAGAATGAAAAAAGTAACTACCTCAAAAAAACCTGGGTCTTTGGTCTCAATGGGCGTGCCACAGGGCTCAATTTTGGGTCCATTTCTATTCCTCATTTACATAAATGATTTACCATACCTTATAAAGGACAACCATGATATGGTATTGTTTGCTGATGATACCTCACTCGTATTTAAAGTCAAACGACAACAGGAGTTTAATGTGGATGTAAACAATGCTATATCAAAAGTAGTAGATTGGTTTAGTGTTAATAATTTATTACTAAATGAGAAAAAGACTAAATGTATTAAATTTATGACTACCAATGTGAAAAATAGACAAACTACTGTAACTATTAAAAATGACAAATTAGACTTAGTTAATGATACAGTATTTCTTGGTATAACGTTAGACTCAAAACTCCAATGGGGTCCTCATCTGGCTAAATTAGCGAATAGACTAAGTTCTGCAGCTTTTGCAGTTAGTAAAATTCGGAATCTAATAGACTTGAAAACCGCTCGATTAGTTTATTTTAGTTACTTCCATAGTATTATGTCATATGGTATTTTACTATGGGGTAGTGGTGCTGACGTAAACAGCATCTTTGTTCTACAGAAGAGGGCTATTCGTGCTGTTTACAAGATGGGTCATAGAGACTCGCTTAGAGATAAGTTCAAAGAAACGAATATATTAACCGTATACAGTCAATATATTTATGAAAACATTATGCATGTTCATAAGAACATCAGTAATTTTAGAAAGAACTGTGACATACATAATGTTAATACCAGAAATAAAAATAAGCTCGCAGTGCCCTTTACACGGCTTCACAAAATAAAAAACTCTTTCATGGGTAATTGTATAAGGTTCTATAATAAGCTCCCAAGTAGTGTTACTCATTTATCAGTAAATAAATTTAAGAATTACGTTAAACGTAAACTAATTTCTAAAGCTTATTATAGTATTAAAGATTATATGAATGATGACAATGCTTGGGACTGATTATTATTTTTTTGCTATACAATTTTATTATTAATGACCGTGGAGACTATATACATCTCCCTGTACGATTACCTATTATTTTAATATGACATCTGGAGACTTTACATCTCCAAAATTGACCGTGGAGACTTTCTACATCTCCCTTATTTTATTTTTTGTGTTTTTTTTATTTTTATAATTGTATTTAATTTTAATTTGACATCTGGAGACTCTTTACAGCTCCAAAATTGACGGTGGAGACTTTCTACATCTCCCTTGTTTTGTGTTTTTTTAAAATTATATTTAATTTTTAATTTTAATTTGACATTTGGAGACTGTTTACATCTCCGAAATTGTATTATTTATTTTAATCCGACATTTGGATATATTTAATTATTATTACTACTGGGACCTGTACATCCCTGTGACATTTAAATTGTGTAGCTTAAGTTTAGTATTGTAATAAGTGATTTATTTAGAAAAAAGGCTTACTGTTGAGTTTCTTGCGGCGCTTCTTCTCAACAGTGGTCTCTTTGGAAGCGCTGGTAGACTCAGACTTGTAAAAGTGCCTACAGGGCCTACTTACAAAACTTTATAAATAAAAAAAAAAAAAAAAAAACCCTTTTTAACCTTATGATATGACAGCTCTTATTTACATGACAGTAATGGCGGCCGAGTGAAAAACTACACGATAACCTAGTAAGATAGAGCCTCATTTACCCTGTACCACGGACGTTAGCGCAGTAGAATATAGTTAACAGTACACGTTCAGTGCCGACGACACGCTTGGCGTGTGCAAATCGTTAATACTTTGGAAAAAAACACGTATCTAATATTTCGAGATGTACGAGTTTGAACATAATTATTTTCACGTTAAAGTTTAAAATCGTACGTCACGGAAAATGGGATACGAGGTTTTTTCAAAGATATAGATCTTACTAAGTGGTATTGAACGTGTTTAAACTTTGCTGAATGATTGATTAGCGCACCGCAATGATGAGGGCCCGCCGATGACGAGGGTGCGGGAATGAATATTCGACGCGATCGTCGTTAGTGTATGGAAATGTGGCTTTGAAGCCCGGCTTTGAAGATACTAGATCTGTGGTGTATGTTAATCTGTTATTGCTGTTTGTAATTTAAATGTATAACCTATCACAAGGTTGACGTTCCCAACTGTATAATCAATTGGGAATATGCATGGATTTTTTTAAATCGGTTTTCTCAACAAAATATAAAAATACCATAAAAAAGATCACCGAAAGTGACATTGAAATTAAAATCGGCCAAAAAGTACGGATTAGACAGCGATTAGACATAGAGATCAGAGATGCACTGTGACGTCATTTAACACGTTAACCGGACGGTTCTTTTTGTACTACAAAACAAATGAAAACACAACTTAAAGGATATATCACGTAGTTTAATAAGAATTGCCTTTCGAGTTATCAACTCAAAGGAAAATAGTGGCCACCTTTTCCATTAAGCTGACTAATAAAAGGTTTTAAGGCCCAAGAAACTTATAAGTGCTTTTAAGATTCTGTCTAAGCACGAACTAAACAACGTAGGATATAATGAGTGAAGAAGCGAGTATGTTTTGGTAATAGAAAGATATACGAGTAGTTGGGACAGGGCTTGAATTATGAATATTCATCGGGGACAGGACGTGACAGCTCGATATTGCTATTTCTACACGAATCGGGTTCCGTAAGTGGAGCGTTACAGATAGAGAGCATTGGAAATTAGAGTATGTTGCCGGTTGTGATCAATGATCATACCGGTACAATATGTACATAGGTATAATTAAAAATGATTTATTTCCCGATTTTAATTTAGTATAAATGTGAATCTTCGTATCTTTTTAAATGATTTTGTTAAATTACAATTATTTTTACTTTTAATCGGGTCCATGCGAAATATAACAGTACATCTTATTGTTTAACTAAACGTTTAATATCAGTTAGACTAAACTTTTTAGGTACATGTTTTTATCGTGATAAAAAGATTTTTAGAAGAACGATCATCAAGTAGATTTTTATATGGAATATTAATTACTTACGTATTTCAATAATAGATTTGTCAGGCAGGATCGTCGCAGGTGCAATGAAATGGTCTCTGCATACCCCTCTGGGAAACAGGCGTGGTTTAATGTATGTTAGGTATGTATTGATTTGAATAACAAAGCTACAACAGAGCACGTCTTGTAGAAATAAATTAGTAAATATACTTGCTCGAATAAAGTAAATTATCCTTTTTTCGAACCAGTATTTGGCACTGTATTTGGAGTCTTAGGGTTGTAGTCGTGAGGATTCAAATTTCTAGTAAGGGTGTCAGATCCCACTTGCCATTAGGTGGCCTTTGTGCTCGTGGGCCTTCAACTTAGCCTAAAATAAACTTACTTATTTACTTACATTTCTTGATCAAAATCTGACGATACATTATAAGTCCAAAGTCTGATTACAAAATAAATGCAATCGGGAGTCTTCAGAGGACAATAGTCTGATTTATCGTGTACACGAAAGTTCATTGTCCGGTGACATATGAACAAAACGTGAACAAAACAAACCCTTCCTTTGTATAAAACGCGATTGTAAACTCTAATACAATCGCATAAAGCCCTTAAATCTTCAAAGAATGATCTTCCGGTTAAGTGGACGAAGCTTTTTAGAAGCATAATGGAAAAGCTTTGCCTTAATTTACTGCCGAGAGGGGAGCATACCTGAACAACAAACTTTGTGATAGTGGTAGCTCTTTCACTCTTGAGTCGTGGTGTAATTGAGAGGGAGACATAACGAAGCGGAGTCATAAAGTATGTTCTTACCCCTGTTTCTCGTCTGAGGTATACTTGCATCAATAAGATATCTACTGAGCAGTTAAGACTGAGTTCAGTCTGTTTCATATATTTTATCACGACTTAAGCGTACTCAAAGCTAATTAATAACTTTTTTTATGGTATAGAAAAAGGCAAACAAGAAAGTGGTTTCTAAGATCCAGAGACATTTGCATTCTCAAGATTACAATCTTAATACCGCAAATGCGTTGCCAACCCTGATAACTAAGTTGGAGTGCCTCTATGCTACTAATTTCACCGGTTGTCTTGTAGACACCGTAACACAATAATACGAACAATGCTGCTGTCATACCATCACTAAGACGATTACTAGATACCGTGTTAGAAACCATTCAAAGTCTTTGGATGGTAAACAAACTTACTATTTTACAATACAGATTGATAAAACAGTAATACCGCGAAGTACACCCGGAACTATATTAAAAATGAAAATATCATCGGAATGGATATTAAAACATAAATTAAATACTGAACGTAATAAAATATTAGATAAGTTATAAGTTTTATCAAGTAGTATTGTTTCACATTAAAATTTACGAATAAACTTAGTTGTATGTAACTAGATAATTAATGTACCTATAATCTCTCCATGGCTGACCATGGTTGAGCTCAAAAACAGCTTCTATGCAACTATCTATGGAAAAAGTCCAAATGTAATGAAATAAATCATTTTTTTTAAATTTGATTTGAATATTCTACAAATGTAGAACATTCAATCCGGTTGATAAGTGTGCCACGCGAGCTATGTACTCGTATCTAGATGTTTTGCCTAGTTTGAAGCGTATGCAGTAACATTTTGAATGCCAACTCTCATTTGAAAGGCTGTTAAACAACTTTAACATGCAAAAGCGCTTCTGTGCCGAACCGCCGACGATAATGTGTCCCCCGGGCGGAAACTAAATTAGGATCTGTAAATATACACATACTGTTTATAACTACTGTACGAGTATGTTATATTTGTTTGATAAAAATAATAATTAATGGGGCCCTGAACTCCTTTGTGGGCAGAAGGGGCGTTTCACAAAAAGCGCGATTGGCTGTTCACAATGGAGTACTGGTCTCTACTCTGATGTATGGTAGTGAATGTTGGGTGTGGCAGGACAAGCATGAAAGTCGTATAAATGCAGTTGAAATGCGCTCTTTGCGTAGTATGTGTGGTGTGAAACTGATTGATAGAGTAAGGAATGAAAAGGTCAGAGAGAAATGTGGACTAAAAGAAGATGTAGTGACTAAGATTGAAAAGGGCACGCTTCGATGGTTCGGTCATTTGGAAAGGATGGATGAAAGAAGATTGACGAAAGAGATATACAGAGCGAAAGTGAGTGGAAGGGTCGGAAGAGGCCGCCCTAGGCGTACTTTTTCGAATCAAATCGGAGAAATACTGGAAAAGGGCCGAATCTTAAGTACCCGAAACCGACGTGCGTGCATGACTCGATGTATGAATGTGGAAGAAGCGAAAGACATTTGTCAGGATCGTAGCAGGTGGAAAGAAGTCGTCTCTGCCTACCCCTCTGGGAAACAGGCGTGATTTTATGTATGTATGTATGTAAAAATAATAAAATTTATTTGATCTTTGAAGACCTTTATTTTAAGTATGGCGCCTATGGTAATCTCTGTTTGTATAATCGTAACGGTTCGAGCGCTTTGTTTACCTTTTTTATATGATAAGCTAGTGAACTGGGGTGTTTGTTACCTAGATTTGATTAAAATCTGTTGGGCCGTCGGGTCGCAATTTTGGCGTGTGTTCTCCGACGAACTCTCTCAGTTTTTATGTATGTATGTAAACTTTATTTGCACAAAAATATAAATATCCCTAAATCTCTTCCATCGAACCCTGAAGTAGATGAGTAAGGACAATGCATTTGGTTGGAAACAGAAGGTACATACAGTTTGTTTGTTTGTTTCAAAACTCGTTAACATTGGTAACACTAACTACTTTGAGAAAGTGTATTATATTTTACTTTTATGGCATATGGAATGCGAACGTGCACACAGGCCACCTGATCGTAAGTGGGATCTGTGACTGATAGACATTTGCATTCTCAAGACCACAATTTTAAGACTGCAATCCTAAGACTGCAAATGCGCTGTGAACCCTGAGGACTAGTAATTTTACCGGTTGTTATCCCCACACCGGTACACAAAAAATAAATAGATTCGTGCCTCAGGTGACCATATGGCTGGCTCTTTCCTCGGCCAACGGCTAGCAATAGCTATCCAACGAGGAAGTGCAGCCAGCGTTATGGGCACCATTCCCGGTGGCAGTGGCCTACGGGGCATTTGTACATATTATTCCTTAGAATCAGTTAATTTATTTTAGAATTTAGTTTTAGTTACGTTTTTATTCATCATCATCATCATGTCAGCCGAAAGACGTCCACTGCTGGACATAGGCCTCCCACAAGGCTTTCCACTCAGACCGGTCTTGTGCTTTTCGCATCCACCGCGGTCCCGCGATCCTGACGAGGTCGTCACTCCATCTTGTTGGAGGCCTACCTACAGCTCGTCTTCCGGTCCGCGGACGCCACTCCAGAACCTTCTGACCCCATCGGCCATCAGTCCTGCGAGCTATGTGCCCCGCCCACTGCCACTTCAGTTTAGCTATTCTTCGGGCTATGTCGGTAACCTTAGTTCTACTGCGGATATCATCATTTCTGATTCTATCACGCAGAGAAACCCCGAGCATAGCCCTCTCCATAGCCCTTATTATTAACCTGTATTTTGTACGTGCCTGAATAAAAAATGCCGCATACACAACAGTGTGTACTGTGTACACAATCATACGACAAAGTCCCACCATCATTAAAACTTGGTTCAGTATTCCTAGCTCTCGGCTAGCTATTGCTGTTACCGTTTCACTTGCAACTGGCAGTATATGTGTCACTTGTGTTTGATAGAAAAACCAAGATGGCCGCTCGCTATTAAAAAACTGTTTTTATTGTAACAGCGTAACTGCAGAGGTAATTAAAATTAAAGTTAAATTAGCTAACCTGTGGTTATCTATCAGTTCTATCACCTGGACAGTGGCAAATAATCCATTACTAAACCTAGAGGAACTAATCCGTTGGTAATGGCGGGATTAATGCGGTAATGGCGTCCTTCCGGCGAGCCGACAGTAAGCTAGCTCGCCATCGATAAATCAGCTTCTAGCATTAGTACTATTGTTATTCCTTGATAATTAACGCTATACAGGGTGTAATCTTTAAGTGTTTCCAGGGGCGTAAATATAACAAATAGCAGAAAATTTTAAACTGATACCTAGAGTACGTTAGTGAGTAAAATCAAATTAATAACTTTGTTTTAATAAAACCAGAAGTTTCCAAAATATTAACTTCAAACCCTCAGTTACTTGAGGCTGTAATTTCCCTACCGTAACAGATAAAACTGTTTAAGATTCATTATTTACACGAATAAACTGTAATAAATAAAAAAAAAACAAATGTTATTTATTTAAGGGGAGAGAAACGTTATCGCATTTTCTTATTCGAAATTTCCTCCTAAGTAGGTTAGATTAGGCTGGGTTAGGTGAGTGAGAAGAATATAAACGAACCGCTACCAGAAAAGTAGGTTAGGTTAGGTTAGAATTGTGACCCCCCACCAAAACTACCCACTTAACAAAATATAATCATACCCTAAATTTTATCCAATGCACTACAGGATATAAATTGTATACCATACCATATTTTGGGAAAAGTATGTTATGGGAAACGAAACATTTGACTACATGAAATTTGGTAAAATAAAACATGACCGAATAATAAATTGTTAAACAATAATTTAAAAAAAATTTGCTATAAGATAATTTGCCATACGTTGTTCTGACTTGTGATTTTTTGCCAAATGATAATTTGGGAAAAATAGTTTGGGAAGTGATACATTGGGAAACGACTTTTGACCAAACATTAGTTAACCGTTTTATTTACGGAATAATCGCCTGGACACACTTAACGATTAAACCCTGAAGATATGCTTGTAACCTTCGTATGAATAGGTACCTGTTGACGAATTTTAACCGGGGAGTTAAAGTTGTTTTGATAGAGCGTGTGAATAACATTTTAGTGTGCATGAAAGTGCTTAGTTAACAATTTTGTGTACCTACACAATGAACCGTTATTCTTCCTTGACATGAACTCAAAGAACGTCTTAAGTTTATATACTTGGACATTTGGAAAAACGTGACTTAAATATATATCTGTTTGAGAGAGTTTGAGAGTTTATACTTGAATCTATCGTCTACACAAAAATATTTGCGTTAGGGATCCAAGATCATCCCCGCAATGACGTCAAAATAGACACTGTTGTATTTTTCACATGTAATATTTATGTTAATACCCATTTTAATAATATTACTTTGCATTTTTTAAATACACAATGGATTCTGAAACGAGACAAAAGATATTTTAATTTCCCTTCTTCTTAGCCAGCCAGTGTGACCTCGCGAAGATATTAGTTAGGTTCAAGATCCTATTGCAGTCAAGAGAGAAGATATATCGACAATGTGTGAATTACTGTCGTAAATAAATATAGTTAAATATAGTTTAGTCAGTGGGGTAAATAGGCTTACTAGCGTTTGTAAATAAGGGAGTAAATCTAAATCCTTTGTAACCCCTATTTATAGGAAGCTGCTCCAGTCGACTCGCCTCAGGCAAATCGATTAGACGTCGCTTTAGACGATGGAACAGTCTATATGCCACAGACGCCATTTGTAAAGCAGATAATAGTACCATTTGAATATATATTCGCAACTCTGCGTTCTACGCGAGAAAATAAAATTCTACGAAAACAGCTGGTCGTTTATTACTATTGTTAAATTAGTTATTGCGCGTTTAATAGGTTTTTCAAAGTGAAATGTTTCCTATTCCTTATTGATAGTAAAAATTCGAAAAATTCCTAACTCGGATAAAAAGTTCCTAGCATTAAATCTATCTTAATACCAAATTTCATTAAAATCGATTAAGCGGTTTATTCTGTGTGATTTTGGCGGATTTTATTTTAAAACATAACATAATTTGTATAGTCAATTACTATAATTGTTTTTTAGTATGAGTATCCTCTAAAATTCATCAATCATGTCAGCCGAAAGACGTCCACTGCTGGACATAGGCCTCCCCCAAGGCTTTCCACTCAGACCGGTCTTGTGCTTTTCGCATCCACCGCGGTCCCGCGATCCTGACGAGGTCGTCACTCCATCTTGTTGGAGGCCTACCTACAGCTCGTCTTCCGGTCCGCGGACGCCACTCCAGAACCTTCTGACCCCATCGGCCATCAGTCCTGCGAGCAATGTGCCCCGCCCACTGCCACTTCAGTTTAGCTATTCTTAGTTCTATTGTATTAGGTAAATCGAATGTTTATCGATGAAATAGGTAAATAGTTCGGTAAGTATTTACCTATCGCGCATCCAAATTAATTTCAGTTTGAAACCAATTTCATCTAATTTAATGTTTGTCGCTTGAGTCTGTTCGCCACTCATATCCTGCGTTTATTAGCTGCACGGCATCACGGTGCATTTGCGAACATGCATCGCCACTCTTCTCTGTCTAGACAGCGAGAGATATTTTCAGCGCGTTCGTTACAATTAATATGATTTGTGGTGCTTTAGCAGCGTTATTTATGAGTTACTATGGTTTACTAGTTTTATTCACAGGAAACTAAAAAAAAAACCGCCATAAAAGTTTTTTTTTTCTTATTATTAACAAATGCATATAATTTTTACTGTTGTCATCATCAGCCCGTTGCAGTCCACTGCTGGACATAGGCCTCTCCCAAGGAACGCCACAGAGCCCGGTCTAATGCTTTATGCATCCAGTCTGCCGGCCCTCTTATGCAAGTCATCCCGCCATATGGCCAGAGGGCGTCCCACGCTACGTTTGCCACGCTTACTACAGTGGTTATCCGTTCTACGACATACGTGGCCAGCCCATTGCCACTTCAACCTACTAACTTTCAGAGCTATGTCGGTCACCCTGGTTCTCTGACGGATCACTTCGTTCGGAATTTTGTCCTTCAGACAGACTCCGAGCACAGCTCTTTCCACAGCACACTAAAGTCAAAGTCAAAGTCAAAGTTCTTTATTCTTCAATTTAGGCATAATATAATGCACCTATGAATGTCAAAAAGCATTACCACCGGTTCGAAAAATAAAACCTTTGCCCCGAGAAGAACCGGCGTAAGAAACTCGGCAAGGTATATTTTTTTCAAGAAAAAGGTTTACATCATTACATAATAATTATAAATAGTTTACAATATCACAGTATTTTTGCACAGTAGGTGCACCTTTTTTAAGCGCACTGAGCTACTTTAAGCTTATGGACTAGCCCCACAGTCAGTGTCCACGTCTCGGCTCCGTACGTCATTACAGGTAGGACGCACTGGTCATAGACTTTCGTCTTCAGGTACCTATATTCGACGAAAATATGTGGTACAACTTCCTAAACGCTGTCCAGCCCAATTGGATCCTCGTATCGGCTTCCTTTTTGAAGTATTTAGTGTATTTACCCAACTGCAATAGTTGTCCGAGGTAGACATATTCCTTGCGTGCCATCGATGGTTACTGGTCCCGGGACGACGAGGTCATTGAACTTGGTTTACTGTTGGTTATTAATTTATTCATTGGCTTTGTTAGGATTTGACGTTATTGCCGATTGCGTTTGATTATTAATTATAGAAATATTAGAGAGCGTGATTCAAAGATAAACATCAAAACATGCAAATACCTCCCAAACGGATATTTATAAAAAATATTAAAGTCGTTCTCTGCCACCCCTCTGGGAAACAGACGTGATTTAATGTGATGTGTGTGTGTTTTTTTTTTATGTATGTATGTATTAATAAAATAAGTAGGAAATAGTGTTTTTAATTTACGACGGTACTGCCGAAAAGTAAGGAGGACAATAGCTATTTATTTTAAAATGGATGTGCTTAGGTAAGTATACCATGTTCTCTTTGAAATCGGGTAGATTGAAACCGCGTCTGATTCTCAAAAACGCCCATAAATTTACAGTATATTCACCCTAATTCTTATAGAATTGCTAACGTTATGACAGCTCTCATTAGATCGACAGTAATGGCGGCCGACTCATAAACAATACGATTGCAATAGGGGCTACAAAGTAGAATAGAGGTCTCCGGTCCCCGTGCATTTTGTTTGGCGATGACTGTTCTAATATTCAAGATTTATTACGCAACTTTCCGCGCAATAACAAAAAACAAGCTATAATAACCAGATTTGTGGCTATATTTCTGGAATGGTCGTTTATTTTTACTACACAATGGATTCTGACGGATTTCCAGTCGCATTATAGGGTTAAAAATGTAATATAATTCATACTTTTATTTGCCGATAAAAATACTAGCGTAGAGGTATTCCAACTTAGTCCTCAGGGTTGGCGACGAATGTGGAATCTTAGGGCCGTATTAATAAACTCATCTTGACTGTGAGGCCCGGCACAAGATAAGTCAAAGTAAACGCCAAACCATAGAACACTGTCATTTATGACGCATCTCGAGACGAGCATTAGAGTTGAGATTAGTTTATTAATACGGGCATTAGGATTGCAGTCTTGTGAATGCGAATGTCTATGGGTCACAGTTTCCACTTACATCAGCTGGCCTGTGTGCTCGTGTGCTTTCTCAGTGTCATAAAAAAAATAACTTATTAGCGCGGTGTATCCTGACCGCTGCGACTTAGGGGTCTTCAAACGCAGGCCGTCAACGTTTCGGCAACATCTCTTCAATTCAATTCATTTTCATATCATTATCATAGCGTTTTGGCATAAAAAACAATCATTAATAGTCTTTTGTATTTGTTTCAGGAGTCTACACTTAGGAAGTGTGGTAGGTAAGTGTTCAAACATAAAAAAAATACGTGCAGAACATTAGAATACGCGGTCAACAATTTTACCAGAACAACTAAACAATGAATATTTTTTCAAAAGCTGCTATCCCCTTTCAACTGTTTTGAGTTCTTCTTTTATTTAAGTTATTTTCGTTCGTTCCATACAAAAGTATTAACAATAGACCACCCGACCCACGTGGTATTATTACCCAACACATGAATGAGCATTTAACCGAACTTTTCCATCTGGAACAACAAAGGCAAAAGGTAAAGTTTTTAATTCCGATATTGTTTTACACGAGAGGTAAAACATTTGGAGCTGGGTGCAGTAATTGGGAGTTTCACACACCGGTTAATACAGTTCTATGTAGGCTGGGACACACGGGCATGGAAATAAATCGAACTCGTTTTATTATATTTAAAAAAAAAAACTACACGTAGGGCTTGATACGCGTTAAAATGCTTCTTTTTAACCTTACCCGTTTAATAATTTTGAGAGCATAGAGGTGCATAGAGGTTTAAATACGTTTTTACTTTACGGCCTGTTTCACAATCGACAAGTAAATTTATCTGTTATTTAAAGTGGGCTCTTTCCTTGTCTATTTTCAATTGTAAGACAGAGAAAGGGCTAAATTTATCTGTCAAATATGCTTTACTTGATGATGGTGAAACAGGCGGTAAGTGAGCAAGTGAGTAGTTAAACTAATTGTCAATTATTTTACATATACTTTTAAAAAGTACTGTTTTTTTTGTATTAAAATTCAAAAGTTATTTACATTTTTATAAAGGTAGGTAACATAGAGAGTCACGGGATTGTAAGTCTTACCCATGTTCAAATAATGAACTAAAACCCCTGAGTGTTCCCCCGAGGTCACTACCGTGTGTGCCACGGACTGCCGCGGGACTCTGGGTAATTGAACTCACTGTTAGTGATCGCTGGCAGAGTTACAACAACATATACAGCGTGTGTATTCCATACGATCCTATATTTTAAGGGCAGTTAGATAAGACACTTTTTTTTCATACAAGTTAGTTCGGCACGCAATGTATTCAAATAACCAAGTCGTCTACATAAGCACTTTAATAAAAGTGTAATAAAATTAAAAATATTCACATTAATCACGACGGTAATCTCCTAAGATATCTGTTTTCGACGATTGCATTTGGATGCACGTGTTGCATCGGCGTATAAACGACTGACGCACGCTTTCAAAGTCGGCCTTCAAAATTGTCAACTCAACATTTGCATTACATTGCTGACCGGGATAACTTAAAAAAAACTTACGCTTAATTATTGAAAGTTGTTAGCTCTGGGACACATCACATGGCTGTAAAAATTTACAATAAAATACCTCTAACAATCAAAAATATAACAAAAGAGTCTATATTTTGTAATAAGTTAAAAGAGTTTTTTGATCTCAAAATGTTTTTATAATTTGGAAGAGTTTTTTTCATTCCAAGAGTGAATAAATAATGTTAGTCTTTTACTATTAAATTTCATCTTTTTTATTATTATGTAAATGTTTTCTAAATAGACACGTAAGTATATTATTGTGTCTTGTTGCAGTGCCCTTGCAGGGTTTATGTTGAAGCTATCTACTGTATTTTTAAGACCTCTCTGTACAACATAAAGCAATAAATGAATATGACTATGACTATGACTAAGTATTTGTTAAAATTTATTACTGTACCTCTTAATACTGCTTAAATCTATCGTATGTTAAAATTTAGGATTGTATGGAATACACACGCTGTATACAGATAGACTCGGGTGCACGAGGGTGGTGGATGGTTACTTCAATGATCAAAATCTTTATCTTATCTTATCTTATCTTGAAATGATCTAGGCAGGGGGTTCCTAACAATATAAGATGATTGCGAACCGACTCTTAAATCGTGTAGCTGTCAATTGTTTTCCATGCAAAACTCGGGGCGAGAACATTTGTCATCCCCCGAATCGGGTCGGATTTCGACGATTTTTGAATATATTTTAGTAATTATGAGAAACTAGGTTGGTACGAATTTTCTTTTTCATTTCAGTTTTCACAAATACACTCGATCGATCGACTCGACTTTTTGTATAGTCAGATAAAATCAGGTATGTTAGCGCTATCTTTATTTCGTAAATCTTCGCAATAAATTTGAACTTTTTCCTAACTACCTTATATTCAGAAGCAAACTTAATGCTAATACTGAAAACAAAATTCACTTTCCACAAAAATTATACTTCGGTTTTTCAAATGTTTTCTAAGAGGTAAAAATTGAGAAAAAGGAACTGTATTCTGTCCAAATTGAGATAGATTCAAAAGTTGTAAAAGTCTTATTATAATATAATGTTATAGTTGGCCAGATTAGGGGCGAGCGAGGCGGAGAGTGTTTTTTTATGCTAAAAGAGGGCCCTTAAGTTCTCCTCTAAAAGTGTTTTTAAAATGAATTTACTACGGAATTTTTAACCAAAGAGTTATAAAATGCTGTCTTGATTTTTTTTTAATGCGAGTTTTGTTAGGTAGTCTGTTGTTCGGTTTTGGTCCCTCTTTTAAATCCTATTAATATGGTAAAAATGTGTAGGTTTCCGGAGATATTTGAATGTTTGCTTTCTAATTACGCATTAACGGCTAAACTAAATGGATGTAGACAAAATTGGGCATAAAAATAATCCATTTACTGGGTTCCTAGCACAGTTATTAACCATTTCATTCTGGAAACTTTGGTAGTACCCGCGTCTAATTTCGTTCGCAATGAAGATCTCGAACGGCTTAAACCTAAAACAATCAGGCAAGCGCCCCGAGGCCCCCATAAGTAGCGCTGCTGTTAAAATAATTTTAGTCACGCTCGGGCGGTAAGGGCGGGGGCGCCGGGCTCCCTTATCGAGCAGAGCCAATCCCAGAATTATGACGCACAGAAGATGGCGGGCGACTGGGGTTACTCTGGTTACTTGAGCCGTGAACCGGAGGTCATCAGAAGACCAAAGCCGCATTCTTAAAATCTTACGGACTTTAGAATAGTCACTATTAATGGAACTGACATAGGTGTCTGTCCGACGCCATAGTAGGCCTATAAATAGACAAGCAGTTTGTTTCCGGCCTTTTAGGAGTTTCTGATAGCTACTTCTGCTCGGGCGGTAGGGTTGCTTCGATGCGCGGTGCTCCAGTGACGGCGCGGCCCCTACTAGACCGGCTCGGTCCGTCTTGTTGAGTTTACTTGTCGTGGGTTGCTCGGACTCCAGCGTACGCACCGCGAGCCACGACAAGCAAACTGACGCTTGACATCGGCAAGTCGCGCGATTACCTTTGTTTGAAGATGACCTACTAATTATATATGCCTTTTTCAGGACTCCGCATCAATTTACAGAAAAAAACACAGTTGAGCGGTTTAGCATTCAATGCATTACAAACAGCCAAACAGAAAAACTCATTCATATTTAGGTACAATGTTTAGTAGGAATTGATAACCAGTTTTCCAACGCTTGCAATTCCATAGACCGTAAACCCGGTGCCACATATGTGGAATTCACCGAATATTCGTGATGGCGTGTCTGACTTTAACATAAAGACAGAAAGAGACGCCGACTCGAATATTCGGCAAACCCCTCATATGAGGCGTCGGCTTAACATTAGCGACAAATCGGGTTGGTGTCGGCATCCGCTAAAGCAATCTGCAGGGCCGTGATTGCGTTACCTATAACCGAAACTCGATTTCATCCGCACGTGTAAAGTGGCAACATAGCCTTTTGGCAAATTTACCCGTCTTCTGGTCTAGAGTGAGATGAAAAACCTAGCTAGTTAACTTGGATTTTATTTTTACATGCTCATATTTAACTTGCAATGTAATGTAAGTATGTATATTCTGGAAATATAAAACACGGCTAATTTACGTATTATATCAAACTGTTAAATCTTCTATTTCCTTGATAGTACCCTATGTTTTTATAAATAGCAAGATAATATATTATTGCTGGTGACTACACACTGGCAGAGCACGATTTCGTATATATACCTATTTGGAATTTGGTAATGAAACACTGTTTCTTAAAAGTAGTGTTTCTGAATAAACATCTTTTATCTTTTTTTTTTATCTTTTAGCGCGTTCAAATTTTTCATTACCGAGTTGTAAACAATTCACCCATTTTTATGGTTCCGTACCATAGGAGTACCAAAGGGGCCCTATTCGGAAACCTCCACCTTCCGTACGTCTCTCTCTATCAGCGGGCTGTATCTCATAAACCATAATAGGAAGACAGTTGAAGTTTTAAATCAAATTTCAACAAATTATATTACCCGAAACTATTCAGCAACGAATACTTCCAACGAATATCTTCCAACAGGCCTCGTATAATATTACTCACAACGTTTTAGGTATTCCATAAACCCCTAGAGGCTTCACTCAACCCAATTACTTCGAAGACATTTCATATCGATATCGGTTTCCTTAAAGGTCGACACACAATACACAATGGGAAACAAGCTATTCGGGTTACTATACACATTATTAGTGATCGTTATCAACGTGCTGGTTTGGTAGCAAAGTATGGTTGATTAAAAAACAAATACACAAGTATTTGAAACATTGTATATTTCATTAATTATTTTATATATTATTTATTTTGGGAGAGGCATGTGTCCAGCAGTGGACGGAATTGGGCTGATGATGATGATGATGATATTTCACAAATTATGATATTTATATGTATGTATACATATTTATTTTTACAAAATAAACGACTAACAGATTTGGCTGCCAGTCGTTACCATCGATTAGAAAAAAAAAAAAAAGACCTTTCTTAACAGAAATCACAGGAAATTAAGTCTTTCACATTGTGCACGCAATTTTTATTGACGCCCTCCGGCATATCCACCTCTTTCCCTTCTATAATTTATTGTGGAATTTATTGTATGAACAAAAGTGAATAAACATATGTATTTGTTTTTTCTGCCAACCATACCCTTTGCTACAAAAAGTGCACGTTGATAACGATCACTACACATTATACATGTGGCAATATCAAGGCGGCAAGTTAATTATCTAACCAACTAGCGACCCGCCCTCTAATCGCGGTTGGCGTAAGTTATCTGGGACACCCTTACATAAACCATAATTAATTGTATTCATATTCATATTCATATGTTGTGTTCAAGTGATCAAAAATCACCAACCGATGGTGAAAACCGCATTAAAATCCGTTGCGTAGTTTGATAGATCTATGGAGACTAACCCGGGTAGGTCTATGTTAAAGACAGCGGAGATCATGTTGTCTGATTCCGACTCTATCAGACATTACCACCACCACCACCACCACACCACCACTTTACCTTACTGCACAGTATAAATAGTAAGTTCATCTTCAAACAAAGGTGTATCGCTTGCCTGCATGTGTGCGTGCCTCGAGCGTACGCGCCGCGAGCCACCACAAGCAAACTCAACAGGGCGCGCCAAGCCGGTTTAGTCGGGGGCGTTTGGTGGCGTCGTGAACCCTAATGCCCGAGCGGCAATAAGTATCAGAAACTCCTAAAGGGCTGGTGACGAATTGCTTTTCTATTTTGTAATCTTACTCACTGACTGCGATACAACCTAAATCGCTGTACCTAGGGACTTGAATTTTGGAGAGAATATTCCTTAGGTATCCTGCCTGCAGCATACGTGCACTAGGAAAGGATATTTCGAAAACCGGCTCTCTCTAAATTAAAATAGCGCCTATTCTTAATCCTTACGCCGCTATTTCACCATTATAACCCATTTAATATAAATCCAGCTAAATTACCGCCGCCTTAAGCCTTTAACAAAATATCTAACGCTGCGCCCCGCGAGCAAGTTTACAAAACGCGTCGGTTTGCGTTTCGCCGCCGTATGATTTTATTGCCGAACTTTACGCAAACCATTAAGTTTTTAATGTCTCGAAATCGGTGGTACGAGTTTGCACGTTATAAAGTTTAAGTCGTTTGGAGTTTAGGATGAGTCTTTCGCGGTTTTATGTTATTTTCTATTTATTAAATTAACTTTTTTGCACCAATATATATGTTGCAAACACGTTCATTAGATTTATTGTTGCCTCCGCGTGCTATCCTTTTTACCTCGGTGAATTAGAAAGTGATAGGTGTCCTAATCTAGTCCATTAGCTGAACGTTTGTGCGACTGGGTGTAAAGGGCAACCCTAATGCATTCTCTCCCAGTTGACCAATCGCAATAACAAATCAGTTTACACAGTTGTTTATTTTTTTGTTTAAAAATTCCCAGACTGTTGGTAACTGGTTGGTGGTTGGTTAGTTGGTTGGATATTCTAGAAAACACTCTAAAGCATATGGATTCAGTCCGAAATAAAAATATTGAATTTGAATTTGAATTTGAATTAAACTACTCTCTCCATTCACAAACTATAATATTATTATAAGTTACCGTCATCGGTGTTTTTTTTTTCTTTGCCCTGCGGCGGCTTCTACAGCTATTACCGCGGGGATATGGCGTTCCACAATGAAGTGATTTCGCCAGTGTCAAGTATATATAAGTATAAATCAATATAGCAATAAAATACAATCCAATATGCTCTAGGAAGATTGGGGCAACGTTGTACGGTGATATGTAGGACAGAGGTCAAGATTATTTTAACCTCTGCACCACTGCGAGTCCACTTCAAACGAGAAGTAAGATGCCAGATACAGGAAATAAGTCCAAGTATTCTAACACTGCGCAAAACATAAAAAGGACAAATCACTAACAGAAAATAACTTTGAACACCTAAATACACAATAATACAAAACTTTAACAAATTACATCCGCCATCTTTTAACGTTGCAAATGGATCCAAACGGTGTTAAGTGTTAACCAATGTTAATAGACTGTTAGTTCCAAGTTAGTTCATACATTTTGACAGCTGTCAACACTCTTAATTGTCTGTTAAATTGTCGGTGAAATTCGGCATACAATGCCAATCTTACTATCTCTTAGATCAAAACATTCGTAAAATAAACATTCAAAGCGAACTTCGTAAACTCAAAATGAGATGTTTTTCCGTCCTTCAACCATGTAGCCGACTCGGGAGGCGTTTTCCATCTCGCATTCGTTCGGCGCGCTATGTTGGCACTCCTTTGTTCAGAGCCTTTTCATACCGTTCGGGGCAACTGCCACTTGCAGTGCCTCATCATTTTTCACTTCAATATTCTCGCTTTGAAACTTAGTGTTTGAAGTAAGAATGAAAAATGCTTTTAGAATTTCTAGTTGAGGATTGTTCTAATTTTGTAAAGAGTAGTGTTTATATTCGAGACAGAAAACACAATTATCTCTATAAAAAGCGATTGTTAATTATTAATAGTACATTACTAAAGAGGCCGGGACAAAAGGGGTTGCCGGCCGAAGTTATATAGACGGCCGAGCGAAGCAAGGCCGGATATAGGTCTGAGGCGGGCAACCCCATATTTCCCGCCGAAGTATGTATAGTGCTTTTCTCAAACATAATTCATTGAAATAATTAAAACAAAAATTAAAATGTCAAATAGGTACTAGGCTAGTGCATAAAAATTAAAAGTAACCTACAGTGCTCAGTACGCCCGCCCGCCGGCCCGCTGGTGGCGCACGCGGGGCTCGCCGCATCGTGCTAACCTCCTAATTACCTCTGCGCTCCTGGTACTTCAAATAAACATGCAAACGCTTTGTTGGATGCACGGCTTAGTAAATTTAAAAACAACAGCTATTTAGCCTTTTCATAAACACAGCCACCATGGCCAAATTAAAATTAAAAAAAAATTACTTCCCGGCCTAGGCCTTCAAGTTCGTATGAAATTCCTTTACAGTTCTCTCGAGTTGTTCAACCCGCAACGTGATACTTTGAAGCCTAAAATATAGTACATTGTGCATCAAGGGTAGTATGAGGGGAATTACTAACGAGTGTTAGAAGCCCGACGCCGAAGGCGGAGGGCTTTTAATGACTCGAGTTAGTAATCCCCTTACTACCTGTGGTACACACAATGGTTTTCATCACATTTGCGAGGAAAAAAAACAAAGAGAAAACACTTTATCTCTGCAAAATACAAAGAAATAACTTTTGCCGAACGGGAACGTAAATGGAAACGATATTTTTTTACTGACCTCTACCACAGATAATAACTGCGTTTAGTTTCGACCTGGATTCGAGCCAGATTTAGTCAATTTGATAAAAATGTATAATTACTAAAATTAATGATAAATGTTGATATAAACTTGAAATAGGTATAAAAATAATGAAGTTTAATGAAGCGTATAGGTTTTGTGTAATGTAACTTAGTCTATAGCTAATTTTTAAAGATGAAATTAGAAACCGATTTAATTTTTGGCTGAAAATTAAACCTCCTTAGTCAGAAATGATGAACGAAAGAGTTGCAAATTTTAAAAAGAAAGTCATTACTCCCTAGGGAGTAATGACAAACTCGCCATTATTCCCGAGGGAACAATTTAGGCCATTGTCCTTCTGTATACAGGCATGGAATAACACCATATACGAGCAAGTGTGATGAAAACTAACATAACGCCAACATTCCATTGCATGTTTGAGAAAAGTCTTTTTTTTTTAAAAAGATAAAAAAAAAGTTTATGTAGTCAAATAAGGTAGTTTTTTTTATTATTTATTTATTTATAAATGTTTGTTGCTTACGTCTTCTCTCACTTACCGGCTTGAATTTGAAGATGAACCGTTAGACCGTAGCCGTGTAAATAAATTTGACGCCACATTAGCCTGGGTGACCCTGGCTATGAAGCGCACCATCCCGGGATATTGAGTGATGAGCGCGAGTATTTGTTTCCGAGTCTTGGATGTTTTCTATGTATTTCTCTGTATAACTGAGTTTATCGTTGCCTAGTACCTAAAATTACAAGCTTAGAGCTTAGTTTACGACTAGATTAACATGTGAGACATTATTAGATTTCTTTATTTATTCAAATGTTGTTATTCCACGCGCTAAAATAATCTCTCTGGTTGAAGACGCATTTTTATTTCTACAATAATATTACCTAATAGTCAGTATTTATATTGAAAATATGTTGAATAAAGTTTATCAGATGTACTTTACCGTCTATTACTCCGACTTGGTCCGCGTCCAAACATTTGTTTCCGCTGGCAACCCCGTCGCGGCGGTACTCGTAATGGCGGCGCATTTCGCTACAGCTGCGCTTTTGCTGTATTATATACGATAAAATCAGCTCGTTTAATTACATTAGAGTAATTAACAAGATATATTAACATACTAGCTGTTGTCCGCGACTCCAACCGCGTTCAGTTCGTTTATCAGTATTTCGTTTGGACTTTTTTATTTTCAGAGCTAAAGCAGTAGTGGTGATAAAACATAAAGCCGTTTTCTCCGTTTTAACGCACAAAAACACAAACACACTTTGGTATTTATAATATTAAGGGTTAAGGGAACAGCAAAAATACCCCCTTAGAATTAAAATAGAAAATGAAACTGGAGGGCCGTACGTATTAATAACTGATATTGACTTAGATAGCCATCTCAAGATGCGTCAGAAGTGACGCATTTACTCTTACGTGTCTCGTGGCAGCCAAAGCCAAGATGAGATTATAAATTCGGCCCTAAGAGTTTGAAACTAAAACACGAGTGGCGAGTGTAAGAGTGGGATATCCGATTTATAACAGGGTATCGGAAGAAGCTTGGAGCGACATCATATACCCAAAAGATGTGTTATGCTCTTAAAAAGACTTCTTGTTGAACGGTCGATCGAGCGAGCAAAGTGATACGAGCGAGTTTTAAGCTACCTACATGATAATGCACGCAGAATTTGTATGTAAACTCTGATGGGACAACTTGAACTTGCCGGATAATTCATCCGTCAAGTTATTAAGTGAATTGTTTAAGAGAATCACCTACCAGTAGGTGTTTTAAATAAAATGCAATGGAAGAAGACAGGCTACTCATTAAAGTCGTTGTCCTTTTTCTGTTTTCGCGCATTCAGGTAAAATCAGGTTTCCGGGTGCCGAATGTTGAGGATATTTCGCAAGATATTATTTCAGAAAATGCTCCGCTTTACTGCATTAAATATTATTTGCACTCAATGCGCAACATCACACAATCTAGCTGGAGAAATATCAAATAGTAAAGTAGTTTCCACTTTGACATACCCTTTCTCCCTCACCCCATACCCCATCTCATTGTGTAGCCTCGACTTTAACTACATCGTCGTTTCTTAATCATAAATTAACCAAGTGAAATTAGTGAAAAGGACATAATCGCACGTTAAATCCAACAGTCACCCTATGCAAAGAAGGAATTCTTCCAAAAAAAAAAAAGACCGCTAGAATGTCACTATTCAAATATAAAGATAAAGATAAAGATACGTTTATTCGCAACAATACAATATTACATCACATTAATCCAAAAAAGAACAAGACACAGAAATTGTTGCGAAACGGTCCCAACTCAGCATTCGCTAGCCGTAAAGCCAGCACTGATCTTCCGTTGGAACCGCTAAGTGAAGAGACGGAAAGTGACACACTTAACAAAAAACAACATGAATTAAGAAAAAATCATTCGTTCAAGATAATCTCGAACGACCAAAAATTTGCATCCGTATACTTGCTATCGTTACCACCATCTTATCCATTAACCTACCGCCAAACAGCAGTGTTCGCATTGTTGTGTTCCGGTTTAGGGATAAGACAGTCGGTGTAATGACTAGCATAGAGGCATTCCATCTCAGTCCTCAGGGTTGGCAACGCATTTGCAGTCTTAGGCTTGCAGTCTTGTGAATGCGGATGTGTATGGGTCACAGTTTCCACTTACCATCAGGTGGCCTGTAAGCTAGTTTGCCTTCTCTATGACATAAAAAATAAAATGAAACTTTGTAATTGAGTGTCGCTATTGGATTAAACTTGCGGTCATATTGAAATCAGAAACCTCATAAAAAAGAGTTCCAAACTTTCATTTGTTCCTTTCAGCTCATTCCGTCTCATAACTCATACAACTTTACACCGGCCGAGTCAAAAACTCCGCAAAAGTAATAAGTTCAAGGCGACGCCCAATAACGATATATTTCTGAACGAAACTTGGCCTATGAAATATAGCCCCGAGCAAAAAACCTGCCAATGGAATTTCAATCTCATTCCCACTACTTAAAGTTGATAAAATAAGAAGCTATTATAGGGCTTTTTCGATCCGCATCATTGCTATCTGCCCCATTCATGTTACTTTTATTAGGAACTAGTTTCCCGCCGGATATTTCCCCTTCGTGAATTTTAAAAAGCACTTACCATGGAGGCTTTGCGTTGAAGGCGTGGGCCGTAAAAAAAGTATTTTTTGTCTTCGTCAAAGAAAATCGTATTATTAAAAAAAACTACTCTACAAATACTATTTGTTCCACAATCTCCAGATCACACCCACTGACAGATAATTTGTAGTTCTGTCCTTTCCTTTCATATGTGATATTAACAAAAACTAAAATGTCAACTTAATCAATTCAACAATTGGATAGTTTAGACTTTGACAGCCGCGCTCACACAGTCTGAGTTATCCTGAAACTTGTCTTAAGTTAAGTCTGGCTTAACGAGTTTCGAGTTCAGTAGAATTCGGGCTCATCTAGATGCCTTAATATTTAAGCTCGATTTCCTTAATGAGAAATGCCTTGTTTTGAAATGAGAAACTTAAACTTGAAATTAATTTGAATGTCTAACTTGGTACTTATTCATATTTGAAAATGTATTTGAGGCAAGTGTATCTACTTAAGTTGGTTTCAATTTTCGTGAGACTTAATCTGACATTTGATAGCTAGAGTAATTACGATTTATACTGGAATTATCTGAATGGGATTTAACTTTAGAAGAATTCCTTATAATGTTTTTTTGGGGAACACCTCAAAATTCCGAATATTTTTTCCCGAATATTCATTTGTCCTAATTTTACCTTTTTATTTTTTTATTTAGTTTATGGCATAGAGAAGGCAAACGAGCACATATGCCACCTCATGGTACCTAAGTGGAAACTGCGACCCATAGACATTCGTATTCACAAGACTGCAAGCCTAAAACTGCAAATTCGTTGCCAACCCTGAGAACTAAGATGGAATGCCTCTATGCTAGTCATTACACCGGCTGTCTTATCCCAAAACCGGAACACAACAATGCGAACACTGCTGTTTGGCGGTAGGTTAATGGATAAGATGGTGGTAGCGATCCGGAAGGACCCTGACTTTTCCGAAAGCTATGTTTATGCTGAAGCTGGTGGTTGCCGGGTTAGAATAGTGCCACTCCATGTCTTCCCGTGGACGTCGTAAGAGGCGACTAAGGGAATAAAGGCTTGTAGTACTGGTTGGCGAAGGGCTTGCAACTTGTCACTAATACGCTGGTATACATCTGAGCCTATCTGTGCAAAATGAAGTTACTGATTTATCAACAAGTTTTTGAAGTCTTATGTAATTCTGTAGCTCTGCCTATCCCAGATTACTGGCGTGAAGGCATGTATGTATGTACTACAATGTAAGAATATCAAAATGATTACTATTTAAAAGTTAAAGATTAAAACCCAACTGGGGATTTTTTTTTCCGAATTTGATAACACGAATTTCATAATTCCGATTATGTAATTTCCGATTCATGATTTTGATAATACGGCCTCATATTTTTTTCGGTATTGTAAGAATTCGGAATTATGAAATTCGGGATTTAATAATTCGAGATTTTAGGGTGTTCCTATGATGCATCAAAATAAAAAATACATACATCAGTAACATTACTTTGACGACATTATCCAAACAGCAGTTAAGTTTTTTAAAGCTTACTTTTCGTTAGACTTGTTGACCACTTACATAAATCAGTCGGTTAATAGAACCGTCGCAAACGACGCCTCAATGTCCTCATTTCCATTTTCAAACTTGGAACGTTCTGGTTTTAAATTTACAATGCGTCTTTCGCTCGGGGCCAGCCGATTGATCGGCTCGATACGGACCGCGAACTGCGGGCGGAATGCGTAATTCGACGCACAACGGAACAGACCCTTTCTTTTGAACCTTTTATAATAATTTGCTACCAAGAAACTAAATGAAATGGACGCTGGCTGGAATGTTCTTTGTTTCCTTTTGCGGTTTCAGTTATTTAAATTACGAACAGTCTGTGTTACCGTCTGAGTTGTGTCTTGTTAAATGCATAAGAAACAAGGAGGAATTCTCTGACCTTTTCTTAACTAATGTGGAATTATTTCTTACCTAAAACATAACTACATAATTAATTAAACGACATTGATTCAAATACGTTGCTGTTTTTGCTCTTATCTATTATTGCTAGAATGAGAGTGTTACCTCAAAACAAAACTCAAAGCCAATTGGTCCTAATCTAAATAATGTAACTGACATTAACCCTACCGATTTATGAATACGCGTATGTATGGGGCAGTAAACTAGTACTCCCTAGATATTTTGTTCGTTATTTTTTATCTTATACAAGCTTCTGCCCGCGACTTCGTCCGCGTTAATTTCGAACATCGTTATTCCCTCGGGAACTTTTAAATTTTCCGGAATTAAATGTAGCCTATTTGTTAATCCAGGGTATAAGCTCTCCATTTCAAATTTCATCCAAATCCGTCCAGCCGCTGCAGCGTGAAAGAGTAACAAACATCCATCCATGCATACAAACATTCGCGTTTATAATATTATATAAGTAAGGATTATGTGGCATGACCTCAACTTGTCAAGGGGCTCGGTAGACGACGGCTGGGCTAACTCCTAGCTATTTATATTGGAATAATTTTATGTTTTCCTCAGAACGAGTAACTAAGTTTCTTCAAACCCACGCTTTTTCCAAAATTACCTGGTATTTGATATTATAACATTGTTATAAGTATGCTTACTTTTAATCTCACTGTTTCTTTTTGTGTTTATTTAACGTGGGTTTTGAACATTTAATTGAACCCACGCCTAAGTAGATTTTGTGTTATGTAAAACATTTTTCAGATTGTGTGGGTAGTTGCTGTTTGCTGAGAGCACACGTGTACATACTAAACATTCAACTGGTTTAATTAGTGTCACTTGTTTGTTTTAAATAACGCTTTACGCTGAACGAAACCGAAGCCGACCGAACTTAGATATTTTCATCAAAATTGAACTTTATCGCAATGCAGTATTTTGGTTTGCTTCCGTTTCGTTGGTGCTGTTCGCTCTATGACAAGGTCGAACTCGGCACTTTACTAAAAAATAACATTTATTAATTATTCGGTTGCCAAAGTAAACATGTAATAACAATGAAAATTCATTTATAAAGTAAGTGTTCTTTGAAGGTAGAGTATTTAAATCTAACAACAGTTAAACGGTTTGAAACCGCGCGAAGTTTGCGTGGAACGGAACGTGCTTGTAATGGCGGAGATGGCTGGGCGGCGGCGGGAAATGCTTTGTTTTTAAAGCTTAAAAACGTGAGGCTTGAGCGTTTAATATTACAGCCGTTTTGTTGAAAATAAAATATCGGTCCTGTTTTTAGAGAGGATTCGTCTAATGATAGATCGCCAGGAATTTTGCGAAGGCTACTTAAAATTGTTTTTGCTTGTCTAAGTGCTTTTATTTTTAGACTCACATTTTTGAATTATAACAACCTTTTAAAAGTATTTCAAGCTATTGAAGATTCTGAGTAAATATACTTAGTTGTTCCCAAAATAATTGGAGTATTTTTTCCTGAGTCTGGCATATTATCTATATGTTTAAGTATGTACAACTCTACATTGTATTTATGGCGCCGTTTCTCGTTGTCAATTACCGATACATATATTATCTAGCCGCGATTAGAAAGGGATTAGAGGTGACAGCTTTACCATAGACTTACATCAAAGTGCATATGAATTGACAGCTATTCCAATCCCAAAATAATCGTGGTTTCATAATACACGCCTAGAGCTTAGTTTGGGACTGATTGTGAGTCAATTTTCGTGAGTTCTTTTCCTGACATTAGAGGTTTTTATTTATAATAAAGTCATTATTGTGTTATATTAGTTTTACGTACGAGGCGTATTACGTTATTTACGACGTATTGTCACAGGCGAAGGTGAGCCCGGCCGTTTTTTCCAATTACGTCGCGATGTGTCCCCGTTAGCGCACCTTTTTAAGTGTAACGCGAGTAATGACGTACTTACTTAGTGCCTTCAATGTTGCCATTACAAAATATGGGACATATCGGAGAACTTGTTATGAAAATAAATCGGTTTTGTGAAAGTGAAAGTGTTGGAAAATGTTTATAGGTAATGTCTTTGGTATACAGGGTGTTTAATAGTCGAGCGCAGGAACTTGGACCGATAATAGATTGCATTTTGAGGTTAAGGTTTATGTGGTACAGTCGAGTTCATAAATATGTTTACACTTTAGTACCTTGTCTATTTAATGTCATATTCAAACTGCAATACACGAATTATCATAGCGATTGATGTGACAAGGTACTAAAGTGTATACATATTTTATGAACTCGACTGTACTAACTAAATAAGTTTACTTTTTTATATCTTTAGACCAATAAAATACCGTAAAAATACTTATACTATCGTAAACTAGAGAATTATTCTAAACACTTTCCGTTGTGTTGCGTCTCTTGCTATCTCTATTATGTTAAAAAAAAATACACAGGAACAGGATAAAAACAAATCAAAAACAATGTCAAATTTAGGCCCCTTGAATATTTTCTCTGAATTCCGCATCTTAATTTTCGTGACATTCTCGTTTGTTAAATACGCAGCCGCGGGCCGTTCCCGGCCGGTTCCGGACGGACTGCCTGCGGCTGACCGGGCCGCAACGTCCGTAACTCAATCAGGTTTACTTAATGGTCATCGCCAGAGGCCGGAATATGGCACTTTTAAACGCTAGTGAGTTCTCATTTATCGACTTCCGATGTACGCATGTATATGTCGATACAAAACAATACAATACAAAACACAAAATTAAAAAGAAGATTAATATTAGAGGAAATCAATGTAGGTATTTATTTTTTAGTACAATTTATGTAAATATTTATAATAATTTAATATAGTGAGACCCTATGTCCTTACGGCATTAAGTTTGGTTATTCTTTTGTGCAATAAAGATTAAATAAATAAGCTTTTAACATAATTTGTCATTCCGTATTAATTTACCAAGAAGACTATTTATAACTTAAAAACTTGTGCCATAGATGTGCTACGGCGTAGCTCTCTACGCCGTAGCCATGTAGTTCTCAGAAAATGTAGCAACTCAATACAAACTGCGCGTCTAGTTTTGAAGAGTGAAATAAGAAGAAGCATGCGAATATCGCATCACACACAATCAAATGACCTTCAAATATTACGATTTTACCGTTTTTGATCATTTTTCAAAAAAATGTTCTAGTGTTCCATTCTCAGTAATAATCACACTAGTCAAGTACAAATATCGTATATCGTATAGTATTGCGAATTATCAAGATAATTTTGTCTTTTGAATTTATGTATGTATGTATGTAAACTCTTTATTGCACATAAACAATTACAAAACATTTTGCATCTCTATAGATAATGTACATAGACGAACTTATCCCATATGGGATCTCTTCCAGTTAACCTTGGAGTAGAATAAGCCGGGATAATGCAAGAGGATAGGCAAATTTACAAAATACCAGATAAAAGAAAAAAAAAAACGGTACATACATCTGAAAAACAGACATTAAAAAGTAATAATATCTGCTTTAATAAAATAAATACATAGGTAATAAAATATACTAATATATACTACCACATATGTAAACAGCAATTAAAACCTACAACAGGGCAAAGGAACAACACTCACGAGTCACTACTCACCTGTACATTTAAATACACACAATTTAAATAGAAAACGGCGATTTAATGTTATAACGTAAATAACATTTTATCTTTAAAACACAGCTTGATTTACTAAAAAGTGTGAAGTGTATTTGGGACCTGATACCATAACGCTATAGCGTAAATTACAATTTATCACTAAAACAGCAAAACTTTTAAAAAGTTAAGCGTATTCGGGACCTGATTCCATCAAGATATTGGTAGCACAAAAGCTAAATTACCAATAAATAAGGTTAAAACCATAGTTATAACACCATTTAGAAGACCTTGATTAACGCTTAAATCCAAAACGTTGTATGTTCATTACAACATCTACAACCTAATGACGTTGTTCATTGTTAAGCTTCGTAGCGTTGCGTGCGGGGCGATCATTATTCAAAACATAACCTAGATTAAATCAAAGACATCGATTCTATTACAAAATAACCTCAAAGGGCTTTGTTTGGGTGACCATGGGGTTATAGTATTATAGTATCAAACGTTTATAAAAAAAAAACACGAAAAATACATCACGCTGTATTTGCTTAAATTTTTAGTTTTGAATATCGAACGAGATGTTCTGCCCAATAAGGAAAGCTACGTCTTATCCATAAACCTACCGTCAAACAGCAGTGTTCGCATTGTTGTGTTCCGGTTTGGGGATAAGACAGTCGGTGTAATGACTAGCATAGAGGCGTTCCATCTTAGTCCTCAGGGTTGCTGTCTCGTGAGTGCGAATGTCTATGGGTCACAGTTTCCACTTACCATCAGGTGGCCTGTGTGCTCGTTTGCCTTCTCAATGCCTTAAAAAAATTGCTACGTCGTTTTTTTTCCCGACTGCGGCAAAGCCCAAAAGGAGGGTTATGTGTTTGGGTTGTATTTCCGACTCAATGTCCGCTCTTAACTGCTAAACGGATAAACCGATTTGAATAAATTATACGTGGTTAGATTCGTCTTTACTACGAGAATGTCTGTGAGATAAGTAACATTACTTTGACGACATTATCTAAACGGCAATTGAGTTTTTTAAAACTTGCTATTTTTTAGACTTGTTTATCTTGTAAATTTTCATTTCAGATCGAATACCTACGTTATGAAAAATGGATAAAACACATGTCTCAAATGTTTATTTTAGGATATTCTTAATGTTTGAAAATGATGCAAGCGGCGCAGCTTGGCTGGCTTTAAGTTCCGTGGTCAGTCATGGAGAGGATACGTCATAAAATAGGGAGGCTTGGGGTAGAGGGGGGTTATGCCCTCACTTTGTCACTATTCCAAAACTGAACTTTATTAAAACGATAATAGTACCTAGTTGAAATATCATTGCACCTTATATTAGTTGTAACACTTGTAACCTTTTCGGATATATCTGGTAACAATTAAATTGTTATTGCTAAATCATTCCTAATACCTTGTCCATCGTTTTTACAGTCGTCTAATATAAATAAATAAATATCAGGGGACAATGTCACACCAATTGACCTAGTCCCAAACTAAGCTCTAGGCTTGTAATGGGTACTAGACAACGATATAAATACTTAAATAGAGAAATAATACTTAAATACATAGAAAACATCCATGACTCAGGAACAAATATTCGCGCTCATCACGCAAACATCTGCACTTACCCGGATTTGAACCCAGGACCGCTAGCTTCGTAGGCAGGGTCACTACCAACTAGGCCAGCGTGTCGTCAAAATCATATATAATTATACCTTCTTACTCATACTCCTACATAATCATATGTTATTTAGAATCAAATCAGCGCGAGCCCAACGCGACCATTTTTTTATATTTGTTGGTTTTTCAGCGTTCGTACTATATTCATACCATATTCAACACTTGTATGTTTTACCGTTTATAGGATAAAATAAAAATAAAAATACGTGGAAAAAAACGTTTCATGTACCTTTATTATTTCACTGCTTTTTAAAGTTACGATGGACGGACGGACGGACGGACGGACGGACAGCGCAGGCATATTATTAGGGTAACGTTGGGTTAGGATACCTCTCGAGTCATCATCATTTAACTTATTATTTAACACCTTACCTCTCGGAAACGGAATACTTATCTTATCTTATAATACTTATCTTAGCTACGCTTGAATATTTTTTAATTTTTTGTTTTATGTTAAATTCATTGTTTTATATAATGCTAGGTTCAGCTTTATAATTGTATAATATCATAAGTAGTATTTTTAAAAAAACGACTGACTGTTGAGTTTCTTGCGGCGTTTCTTCTCAGCAGTGGTTCTCTTGCGAAGCGCTAGATTCTTGACGTGTAAATGTGCCCGTGCGGCCTACTTACTGAATAAACATCTTTTTTTTTTATCTTAATGGTGGGCTCCTTACGGATACACTTCGACCATTTGGGATCTTTTGTGTATTTACCCCTGTTTTAGCGCTAAATGCAATGCAGCCTTCTCTCCTTTCAGTAATTCAGTAATACGGAACACTAAAAACGACTTTAATAAATATCACTCAAGAATACGTCGTGCGCGGTATCCTACTAGTATAGCGACCAATTATTTCGCTTAGCAATATAGCATATCGTATTAACAAGTTTATAAGTACTTTTCTATCTGTGCGGCGATGATTGGCTGTCAAGGCCAGACGCGAATGGAAAAACGTCAGGGAGGGAAGATGGCTGATTGAAAAGTTTGATTTATATTATACTCTCATTCATTTGACATTTTATGAAACCACAATAAAAAACCGGCCAAGCGCGAGTCGGACTCGCGCACGAAGGGTTCCGCACCCATATAAAAAAAAACACGTTATTTTATTCTGTATTTAGTATTTGTTGTTATAGCGGCAGCAGTAATACATCATCAGTGAAAACTTCAACTGTCTAGCTATCACGGTTCATGAGATACAGCCTGGTGACAGACAGACAGACAGTGGAGTTTAAAGGGTCCCGTTTTTACCCTTTGGGTACGGAACCGTAATAAAAAAAGAAGAAGAAATCAAAATCAAATCAAAATATTTATACAGTAAATTACGGGCTGTTTTACACATACATTTTATATGAAATCACAAAAATACAGGGTCTTTATGCAAGGACCGGCGGTCCAAATTTCGTTAATTAACCGTGTCATGTGGGGTATCGTATGAAAGAGCTTAATTAGCACAAGCTTAAACCGATTTTTAATTATTTTTATGATGTATATTTTTCGAATTATGACAAATAATAAAAATAGTACCTACAACCTACTACTACGGAACCCTCGGTGACACTCAAACTTGTCCGGTTTAAACAAATTCTATGCCAGTGCTACGAGTGCTACGCTGTAGCCTGTAGCAGCATTATTCCGCTATGTAGCGAAATATGTGTATGCTGCTACAGTGGACTCGACTACGCTTGGGGTACTTGGCACTGAATTTGTTAGCATTTGAAGGCACAGATCTTTTCACTTGCAAACAGCCTTCAAAACAATCCGTAACTATTTCTATAAAATAAACATAAAAACTCCGACAAACGCCGTGCTGTAACGAGGGCGTTTTTATTATCTTTGAATTGCTCTTCACTTTACCGTATTTTGTTCCTCGTAATGAGCTCGGCGAGCTTCCGTCTTTGTCCATCACAAGGGGCTAGAGAGGGACGTAGTGGTTTATTTTTAGCCCTGCTTGAGCCTGGTTCTATGTAAGGGACTTCAGAATGTTGTGGATAAAGGTTTATTTTTAGGTTTAAATAATATTAATGGGGATATAAAGAATGACGAAAAATAAATACGCGTGTAAAAGCAGTGGGAAGTGAAAATTAGATCTATACATTTTATTGAAAAGGTTTTTACTCGACTGCCGAAGAAGAAAGGTAATGGGTATGTGTGTATGGTTCTCTCTTCTCTTGTAGTGGTTGAACGGATGGGCCGATTTCGATAAAAGAGATGTCTTTAGATCGATTGGACGAACGAAGACTGATATTTGTGCGCGCGAGCAGTTTTGAAGTCTTGGAGGTTTTCTATGTATTTAAGTATATATTTATCTACATAAGCATTTATGTCGTTGTCTAGTACCCATAGTACAAGCCTAGAGCTTAGTTTGGGACTAGATCAGTTGGTGTGTGATTGTCTGTGATATTTATTTATTTATTAAGATTTGAACTATAACTGACGTATATTCGAATTTCAAATTTCAGTTCGGATTTGGTTTTGTTCCAGATGGTGTACAAAATAACTGAACAAAATGTCAGCGTGTGACTTATGGTGAGTAATCAAAGCTTGCTTTGAGCTAATGGAAACGCGGACTCGCCCTAAAATAATCCTCCCTTAGGTTGGGAGAGCTGCCGGGAAAATTAAAGTTGTCTATTCGTACTTTATGTCATGTTTGTTTAAATAACTCAAGTTTGTAACATTTATTTACAAACAAACAGTGATACCCTTATAATAATATCCCATGCCACTCAAACCATGCCACAGTAACAATTTTACGCAAAGTTTTTGTTTCCCTTTATGTATTCTGATGCCTAAAAATGTCGGAGAATTACATAGTTAAATTATAGTCTCACACACACACACACACACACACACACAGCCGACGCGTCAACCTTAAAGCCACAAGAAAACATGTGCGTAATCTCACACGCACACAAGTGCACAAATAATGTCGTAAAGATGTAGTGCATAATTGCTTTCTTTCGTATTTTCACGGAAACGTACGAACGTGTCATGCTACTTGAGTCAACCTCAGTACTTTTTGTACTGTGACCGACTGCAATAGCAAGACGCGTTCGTAAGTTTCCGTGAAGATACGAAGGAAAATAATTATGCACTACATCTGTACGACATTATTTGTGCACTTGTGTGCGTGTGAGATTACGCACATGTTTTCTTGTGGCTTCCAGGTTGACGCGTCGGCTGTGTGTGTGTGTGAGACTATGATTTAACTATGTAATTCTCCCATATTTTAGGCATCAGAATACACAAAGGACTGATGGCCGATGGGATCAGAAGGTTCTGGAGTGGCGTCCGCGGACCGGAAGACGAGCTGTAGGTAGGCCTCCAACAAGATGGAGTCAGGATCGCGGGACCGCGGTGGATGCGAAAAGCATAAGACCGGTCTGAGTGGAGAGCCTTGGGGGAGGCCTATGTCCAGCAGTGGACGTCTTTCGGCTGACATGATGATGATGATGATGATGATGATGATGATGATGATGATGATGATGATGATGAATACACAAAGGGAAACAAAAACTTTGCGTAAACCTGTAACTTCCATTTCACAGAATTACGATCTTAAAAAGCAGAAATATCCTTGATAAACCTACAGTCTCACCTAAATAAGAATTTTCATTCAACATTTCTCTCGTAAAACTGATTTAGCGGGGTTTCTTTGTAAATAAAGCTTTCGGTGTTAAAATAACTCTGATAAAGGACACCGTTCCTTGAATGAGATGAACAGAATGATAAGATAAGGCGTTATTTATTTTTATCCTCTGAAAAGAAGCACTTACCAACTAAAACTCGACTGGTGACTATGACGCAACTTTGTAATTAGGGTTCCATATAAAAATGTTAATACACGATGATTTTTATGAGGTAACGAGTAAGGTAATGGCGTGAGACCTCGCCCATTGAATTCAACTTCTGATCACAGATTAATAATCATCGTGAATGTTCTGTCACAAAAAACATTTATGGGACTACCTTTTTTTTGTCGACTATATTTTTTTGCATTTCTATTTGTAGTTTAAATATAGCGCAGAGCCTATCGCCACCTTCCGATTCTTAGATACCTTAATATTGCATTGTCATCGGGTTTACATCCGTACCTAGTCCAAATTTTGACGGACGACAGACAAACATACATACGAACAATCTAAGTTAAATAAAAAAAGCTTGTAAAAAGCTTATGCCTGTAGCACACTGGCTACGAAACCGGACCGAAGCTAGATAGCAAATATTTGGTGTCACGGAGCACGGAGCTTTCCTGGTCAGTAGCGAAAACTCCCTACGATCCCGACTAGCGCGTTGCTGGCGCTTAAAGTGTTAATCAAAAATGTAGTTTATCACAATACAGTGTTTTGTTATCGGTCCGCTTCTGTTTCATTTTATTGGCTGTACGCTACAGGCGTTATGGTGACTGCGGTGTCTGTTTGTCTGTCTGTATGTCACAACGACTACATTACCTAGTCCTAGGGACCTAGACACGATCCGTTTCGCGTCGCCCGCGTATTTCAACTGCATACATTTTGTCAGTTTATGAATATCGCCAACGTGTTGCTAACCTTCACGCATCTTGTCTAGGCTTTCTGAAGCCATGCTTTTTGATTTATAATCAAGTAACTATAAATAATCACCTTCCCCTCTTATCTCTGCAGTTTATAAGGCAATTAAATACATACATAGCACAATAAACTCATTAACCTACTTTTAACTTCGCATGTGGGTTATAAAAAGCGTACGAGTCTTCTCAGAGTCAGTTAATGTCAGTTAAGTCGTCCTTTACTAACGCTTTTCATACACAAGTTTGAAAAAGGAACCAGTTAACTGTCGCTAAAATGTCTCTGAGTATTTAAGTATTATTTAATTTATTCAACCTTCGGGTTCGTGGGATAGATGGCGGTCGGAATCCGAATTTGTCACATAGTCGAGATCCCTGAGCGCGGAATAACAGGTAAGCTTGCCTCCGCATTAATATGTGCATTTTTATGTATGAATAAATCTTTCCAACAACAGTATATAACAGCCTATGTGAACCTCCCTTTATTCCTGCTAGATAAATACAGGGTTTTTTACTGTTTACCGCAAATTAAAACGTAAAGTTGTTGTTTTAAAAAAATTTCGCCGCATCCTAAAATAACGTTTTCGTGTAACGCGCGGATTTCGTATACGTGGTTATTTTATACTTAAGTGCTATTTTTACGTTATAGTTGTTTTTAATCGGAAAGTATGCACAAGTAGTCCATCTAAAATAACTACGTTAATTTCCGTTACACCGAACTATTCACCTTAATAACTCCTAGGTTATAAACTATTGCGACTATACGTGCGATTTCAATAAGAAAAATGTAGCAGAGCAGCGCCCACTAAACAACCAATTTTTGAAATGGAATGCGCCATTTTCGGCACCACATTGCCCTCTGAGCCATTTCAATATCATCTCATAATAAAATACCATCAGAAACTCTATCCTTTGTTAGTGTTCCAGCGTTCCCTTTGTAAACGATTTCCTTTTTTTTTTCTCGCAAATGCCGTTCTATAATTGAATTCATTTTTCAACTTGAGAATAGGCGCCTTTTTGATTAATGTTACTTTTTCTATATTTAAATTTCGAACGGTATTTTAGATTCATTTGAAAAGTTAAGCCGATTTATACACTGCCAGTACCATAAATTGAATAAGTTTTTTTTCTGTAAGTAGCTTAAAATAGCGTCAGCGTTATCGCAAGGCAGTAAAATATATTGATTCCGTTTCCGCAAGATGGTGTAAGCAGTCCCGTGTCTATAAATCACGCATAGTGAATGGTTAGCATAAAATATTGGGCAGGGCCACGCAATATATGCTGGCCATGGCTAAACTTTAACAAAAAACTTGAAATTACATTGAAAAAAATCCTAGTTGGACTTTGTTTGTAATAGTGTTTTTGTACATATTAGTGTATACTAACCGATCGATTTTAAACAGAAACAGCTTGTTTTGGCCATATCGTGATTTTTTCAGTCCCATTCTACCCTTACTATGCGAATGCGATTATTTGCGTAGGTATTTAAGTTACTTAATCCAAACTAGTCTTTTTTCAGCCCCAAAAACCATACGCGATTAAGCAAACATCTGTATAAACATTTTTTGATAACTATAACTTCCATGTTATCTTTGTTTTCGAGTTTTATTTATTTATTAGTGCATTCCATTTTGCATTCATTTCCCTAGGAGCGCGGCGTCGCGCAGGGCAAGTTGGAACGGTTCCCTCGGCGGGCGCTGACGTTTAAACTCGCAATACCATAGACTATAAATTAGATTCTGTAGTGCTCAGTGAAAAACGTCCCTGACTTTTGAATTTAGAACATGTTTTGAAGTTTTGAAGGGATTTATGGCGTGTTCGGGCTCTTTGGAGAATATTATGACGGTTTTAATTGGCTGAAATTTATTTGTTTTGTATTTCGAAGCACCGTTTGTAATTCTGTCATGTGTGGATTTTTAATATTGGAAACAATGCCACAGCTTTCGCTAATCCTATACAAAGTAGTTCCTACATGTCCTACCGTCCTACGAACGTTTGTATATTATTATTTTTTCTTACCTGAATATATTACACATTTGCTTCAATTACATTTTTGGTAACGAAAACCATGATATATGATATCCGCTTTGCTTCCCCGCGCCGCAATGTAATATTGTTGCGTAAAAGATTTATTGCACTCCGGAAAATCCTTTATTTCAAAGGTAAGTGCAGTTCGCTGTGCTCTTGACACCGTTGCAGCGAGCACTAATCAAATTAAATACCGCGGCTTTGCACTGTTTCTATATATAGATGTTAACTACCTATTAGTTGGTTTACTATTATATTACTGTTAAAGTAAATACTGAAGATACGATAAGTATGTACGACGCCAGCGTAGTCGGTAGTGACCCTGCCTACGAAGCTAGCGGTCCCGGGTTCAATTAATAATTGCAAATATTTATGTGATGAGCCTGAGTATTTGCTCCTGTTTCTAAGTTGTAGTTTTTTATTCAGGTATCATACAAATATCACAAAATGTAAAAGTGTGTGTGTGTTTGTTACTCCTTCACGATGCAACGGCTGGACGAATTTGGATGAAATTTGAAATGAAGATACCTTAAACCCTTGATTAACACATAGGCTACTTTCCATCTCGGAAATTTTGAAAGGGGTTACCTATCTTAAGTTCGAAAAACTTTTGTCCGCTGTTTCATTTGTCAGAAAATCATTTTTCTCTGAAACCGTTTAACCTTCCTGGATTGTTATAAATCTAGCCTAACCTAACCTACAGGCTCTGTAGGTATATCTCTTTAAACATTTTGTGACAAACATGACAATTTATGACAAACGAAACAGCGGATAAATGTTTTTCGAAACATCGAAAGGTTACCATGTTTGGTTATCGTTGTCTAGATCCATAGTATCGTGTCTTATCATAATATTAAAAAAACGCTCCGAAAATATGAAGAAAAGCGGCAATTACTCCACTGACAGTAAAATAATGAGACACAGTAGCTTTGTTTGAGACTAACTCAAGTTGTGTGAGATGGTCCCAAGATGTTTACCTATTTGTATTATATCTCCCACAGTAAAGAAATTCTTTTTTAAATAATGCAAATTCTTCATATGCCATTATTTAGTCAAAAAGCTATCTGTGCATGAAACGCCAGAATGTTTCACAATTTCCATTCGCTAATATGAACTTTTTGCTTTCCTTTTATCTAGTAATTCATTCGGTGTCATTCAGCGAGAGCCAATCAAACGGACACGGAATGAGCTCGCTAACAAAATGGCGTAGTGAGCGGGGAATGTCGCATACTCATTTTCGCCAACCTACACTTGGTTTTTTTTTAGGAGAAGAATTATAACGGTCGGTGTGCACATGCACAAAATATGTAACGAACCAATACATGGTTTCGTTATTCACTATTTTTAAGCACAGTCTCCAATAACACTGTTACGCCGAAATGGTAAGGCGTTTTATTTTCCACTAAGAGCGAAAGAGATAACACGATTGGGAATGAGACAGCGATGCGTAGGACATTCCAGACCCATATGTAGGGGACACGGTTTCTGTAGGAGAATGTATCGAAACTTTGTATGTGGTGGTTGTCTTGCACTGTCATAGGAAAGTATATATATTTTTTTTTTAATATATATACATATTTTATATAAATATTTTTTTTACACCCTATGAAAATTCTTAGTTTTGACACATTTTCTTGCACAAGCTACGCTTGAATGTTTTTTATTTTTATTTTTATTGTATGTTAAATTCATTGTTTTAAATCATGCTAGGTTAAGCTTTATAATTGTATAATATCATAAGTAGTACCTATTTTAAAAAACGACTAACTGTTGAGTTTCTTGCGGCGTTTCTTCTCAGCAGTGGTCTCTTGCGAAGCGCTGGTAGATTTTGACGTGTAAAAGTGCCCGTGCGGCCTAATTACTGAATAAACATCTTTTATCTTTTTTTTTTTTTCTTTTTTATCATGTGCCAAGGACGTCGCCATTGTGAACGGAGCGAGCAGGTAGCAAGGCGTAGAACATTACAGAAACAAATGGTCTCAGTCGTCCTCGGCGGAGCAAACTACATCGATCGTTCTGGAAGATCCGGTGGATGGAAGGCGTTGTGGAATAACATGGGAGCTATAAAAGGTGAACCGCGATGGTGGGCACAGTCAGTCTTTACTTGGAAAGCGAACAGTGCGATCAAGAGCGACCCGAGCAGTCGAAGTCTTCGAAGGTTTTGTGCGATAATTGTTTTGTAACGGTTTACGTGAGTGCGTTATTAAAGGCTACTTTTGATTATCGGTGTTTTCGTGCATTTCTATCAGTTACCTACCCCCACGTACGTAACAATACATTACGCAAAACAAAGATATAATGGCATTTTTTCCTAATGTAGAAAAAACGTAGCATACACGAACAAAACGTAACAAACTCTCATTATTGCATTGATAAATATCACCCCAGTATCTATTCTCTTTAGTGCAATCTATCACTTTTCCTGTTAACATAACCCGCCGTGAATAAGCTGGCAACCCTAACCGCCGTAACCTGTGCGCCGCTCACTGCTCCCCGTTCCCGCCGATGAGCGCGCCGGGACCGAATGGGAATGAATGTAAATATGCACCGTTTCGTTACGCAACCACTCAATTTGTTGGTGAACTGTGAATTTAATACGTATGTAAACAAAAGGGTCGTTAGCTCGATCATAGACTGTTGATGATATAATGCTGGATCAAATTGCAATAAAGGAATTATTCCATTCATAATCCACATATTTAAAGATGTCTTTTATTTCATAGAACATCTATTATCTATCTATTCTATTATTCTATTATTATATATATAAAAATAAATTGCTGTTCGTTAGTCTCACTAAAACTCGAGAACGGCTGAACCGATTTGGCTGATTCCTTTTTGGTTGTATTCGTTATTGTCAGGGCAAGGTTTGTATGAAAGAAAAAAAAACCACCGGGAACGTCGGAAATTTGCAGCGGGCGAAGCGGCTGGCGGGTCACTAGTTATTAATATATCCTCAGCCTAACCTAGATTTTATTATGAAATTTCAAGTTATGTCATGAGATATCAGGTAAACCTGATTTCTAACTCCGTAATTGGTTTGTGTACACATATTTTAAATAGACTTCGCAGGAGACATACATTTGTTTGATACGAAAAGTCACGTAATTTATCAGTGACGCGATTGGTTTAAAAACGCTAATCAGCGTAGTGCATCTTGGCAGAGCCCTCTGGACTATTCGACTGTGATTCTAACTTTTTAGGATATTGCATTTTCTCTTATTATTGGTATTTATGGCGTACTATTTTATCGTACGTACATCGGTTTACTCAAACGTAAGGCGCACTGCGCTACGCTTACGTACTGGGGTCAAATTACATCTCAACTCTGCTAACGAACTCAACGTTTGCGTTAAAGAAGGATATAGCTAAACTTGCATAAAAAATACTCGGAATTTCTTGTAATTTCACACCACCACTACCTAATTATACACCGTGGGCCCGAATAACCCGACCAATTTTAACAATCGATACTAGAGCCTATTTGTAGAATATAATGGGTATAATATGTAGTCCAATAACGCATAATTTCCGAGATTTTCATTATTTAAAAAACAATTCCATAGTTAATTTAATTTGAACTCTGTCACCTCAACCTAAAGCATTATTTAATAAGAAATTGATTAATTAATTTATGTTGTATGTGGATGATATTGCTACTTACAACATGAATCTTTCTTAGTAAATAATGCTTTAGGTTAAGGTGACAGAGTTCAAATTTAATTAACTATGGAATTGATTTTTAAATAATAAAAATCTCGGAAATTATGCGTTATTGGACTACATATTATACCCATTATATTCTACAAATAGGCTCAAGTATCGATTGTTAAAATTGGTCGGGTTATTCGGGCCCACGGTGTATGTAGGGCTATTTCTGCACGAACGTGACATATTGTCAAAAACTGACAACGGTGACAATATACATCACTCTCTCACTCTACCTTTCTGTCAGAAAGACCACACGTATTTCAAATCTCTTGTAGCATTTGCGACCTTATTATTAATTAGGCAGAGTTGTATCAGGCCTTGTGTAGTTGCAGTCATGTCTTCTTGATTTAAGAGGTTAACATAGTCCTCTGAAGCTATTTGGATGTTTCTGTAATTTAACAACTAAGACAGTTTTGACTTTATTTTATAACGAATAAGGTTGCAAACACTACAAGCGTTTCTAAAGATACGCCCTTATGAAATAGGAGGGTAACACTTCTCGCCATTACTGCCGATGAGCGCCCGCGGGACCGAATGGAAATCAAAGTAAATGCCTTTCCCGTTTCGTTCATTCTTTCATTCATTCCTTCCATTCGTTTTACTGCTGCCGCTCAAGACGCGCTGAGTTTGTTAAATTAAATCGGATTATTATTTATAGTTATTTGCCTTGTGTATTTGTTATTTAATTGATAAAACACGTAAGGCTTCACTTCCTCCTGATTCATAGTGATAGTGTCACCATTCCACGTATCTACACTAACGCAATTCTTGGCGAATTGAAACTACTAAACTAATGTTCAGTTTAATATAAGTTTTACCAAACCTAATTCGGATTTTAGTAGTCTTCCATGGCTACTAAAACTCGATCCAAGTGACTACACAAAGAATCATTCCAAAAACGAACGTTTCTAATGACAATTGAGCCCTTTGTCCATCATTTGACACTTCGATGATAATACAGTTGGTGATGAAACGCCCGGGGCAAACACTCGAACTGACGACTCGAACGATTTATTGAACCCACTGACCTGAATTGAGGAATTGACTTATAAACCGAAAATTAGTTATAAATAAAATGTTTGGTGATTTGCACATTGTGGCTTAGAATGATATATACTCATGAATGAAAATGAAAATTTGTTATTTCGAATTTGGTACGAGAATGTATTTTGAATATTTGTTTATTACTTCTACGATTTTTTCTTTATCTTTTCGCATGGCCGAGTTCGCAACGAGTGAATGAAAGCATGCAGGCATATCTGATAATTTCTAATTTTGTTCAAAATGTAGACTTCAATATTTAGATCAGATAGATAAGATAAAAAGACATTTCATATGCAGATGTGAAGTAAATACTACCACTACCACAGAATACGTGCACTTTTTTAAAAAGTTAAAAATATTAAAAAACCCGCATTCCACGGCGCTTGGAGTTCAAGTATGCGGAGCACGGAATCTAGGGCAGCTCTGTGAGCTAATTCCCGTAGAGGGCGCTAGTGGTGCTAAGTGCTGGCAGGAGCGCCAAGATCTTTGCCTTTTAAAAAACTATCGCGAGAAAATGGCGGCTGGAGTTTTGAATGGGTTTGACCGTTTGAGTGAGGGTTTTCCTTTATGGTCTTTTTTCACACGAGATGGCCAAGGGGATAGGCAATACTGCCAAGTGTAAGAGTGTTTTCGTTTATATAACTAATTAAATAATAGGTTCTTTGACTGACTGACTGAGTTCCTAGTTCACGCACAATATAAGCGTGCTGAGCCTTAAAATTCTATGCAAGTGTGCATTATATAATATAGTTATTAAGTCTTACTTGTAGCTGGATTTTAACTGACGTAAAATTACTGAATGTTGTCAAAACTAACGCAGAACATGAATAAAACAAACTACCCTTCACCGAGTACCGGCCTCAAACCTCGGTTGTTTGTATTTTAAATCCCGCGCTTCGTGAATATCGGGTAAATCCGGTTTCAACCGGTTTAAATTTACCCGGAAACTCGAAATGGGAACACTACGGTTACAATTTGTTGGAACTTTCGGTTTGTTTCCGTTTTATTATTTATTTTGGTTACAAATAGTCACTGTACAGTACAAGCACTATTCTGGGTTCATGTATACATTTTGTCCTCTTGTTTATTCCTTTGTAGCGGCTCTAGGGATGGTGCGTTTTCGGCGAACGACGTGACGTGACGTTCAATTTAAAAAAACTTATTTTATATAGCTCTTAATGACAGTCATTTTTAAAAGTTGCATTTTGAATGTTTTTTTTATAAGATTTAGTTGAGAAGACTAGAAAATGTAGCATATATTAAGCCCTGAACTCAAATTAGACGAGTAATTAACATTTTGCCGGCACAGCTAACTCTAATCAACATACCTCCAGGCAAACTTAACAAACCTACAAACCAGTAAAGTAGGAGCATAACCTTATTTATCATAATCATGGGCCCATTTGTATACGAAAATATAAAATAAACCCATCTGCGAGCATCGTTCATTAAATTCGTTAGCCGCGGGTGCAAATTGCCACTTAAAAATGAAAATCTGTTTACGTTGCCACGCCTCCGAAACAGGTTAGTGTTAGGATTAGGCTACAACAACGATCATTCGTTGTTTTAGTGCAGTGTCATCCACGAAGTTGCGCCCCACTACTTGATTTTACGTATATTAATATTATAAATGAAAAAGTTTGTAAGAGTGTGTTTCGGATTTGGATATAATTAAGAATGGAGACAGCTTATACCCTGAGTTAACACATAGGCCAGGTATATCTTATCCTGAAAAAAATGCGGACGATGTCACGGGGAAAATCTAGCTATACATTTACATAACGCATGTCAACACTATTATTGGTTGATTTATATTCATATCAGCTTCGTGGCATCGATATATTTGTGCGTCGATATATCGATTTTCTGATATATATTCGCATCCCTACATCCCAAACGTCTATGGTCCTCAGAGCATATATACCATTAGATGACCTGTGTTGCCGTTTGCGAGTAGTGTTGCCATAAAAAATATGGTAAATAATGTTCGGTGCCGTCTTGTCCTCACCTTATTGCAGCCGAAGTATTGCCCGTTTGTTTGCCTGCGATAAGCCGGGACGTGTCAGGAACTTGCTCGGCGACATTACGAGCTTAGTCTTAAGCTTGAGGCGTGCTGGGTGTTTACCTTTGTTATGCACGCTATTTACCTTATTTTATTTACAGTTTAAATATGCAGTGGTTGCGGTTTGAATATAGTTTAAAAGTTGTAAGTTAATTTGTGTCGCTTCTAACAAGATTGTGATTGTTGTGCATAACTGTGTTGATTCCATTCAAGCCTTTGAAGCCTAACAAGATGTTAGATAAAGCAACTAAGATGTTAAATGACTGACGTTTCTTCTCAGCAGTGGTCTCCTCTTGGGAAGCGCTGGTAGATTCATGACGTGTAAAAGTGCCCGAGCGGCCTACTTACTGAATTCTTTTATCTTTTATCTTTTAATTGAATCACCAAAGATCCCGCAGTTGCTACTATTTTGCTTTGATAGATGTAACTAATATCAAGAAGAATGGTATTGAAACTTTACGCTATTTACAGTCAAAGACTTTAATTTGTCAGGCAATTTAAAAATTAAAAATCTCCAGTTCACATTGAACTATATTATTTACCACTCAGTTAAAACTCTCATTTTTCACTTTGAAAAAACCCTTACACTAACTTTTACAGGAACCTTTATGCGGTCCCAACTTTCAAATCTCGATATCTCTAAAGGGGCTTCTAAACGGGCCATATTTTGCTGCAATTTGTGGCCGGCAACTAGTGCTATCTTACTCGTACATCGTATGTTAGAACAAGATGCGTATAGTTGCCGGCCACACATTGCCGTGAAAATGTTGCTCGTTTAGAAGCCCCTTTAAACACAGTAAGGTGACTACAAAAAAAAAAAAAAATCAAAAACATTTATTTCGGACATAATCCATAGTTTGTTAGTAGGCAACACATACAAAAATAAAAACTTAATTCTAAGGTTAGGTAAAACAAAACACAAAAAACAACAAAAAAAACCCTCACATCAAAAGCGACGGGGCATCGCCGCTGCTGGAACGTGCAGGCTTACCCAGTGCTGCAGCAGGGGCGAGTCCCAGCGCTGGGCCAGAGTGCTCAGGACGCTATTCGGGTTGGAGCGAAGCACATCGCTTCCTGATAATTGAGTGGAAGCTATCAACCTGCGCCTCGGCGAACATAGCGGAAGCGCTGCACCACCGCGGCAGCCCGAACAGCAACCGAAACGCATCGTTATACTGAACGCGCAGAGCGCTGTATGCACGCCGCGTATACTTAACCCACAGACTGCAAGTGTAGAAGGTCTGGCAAAATGATTTAAATAATGCTATTTTGACTTCCCCACTACAATGTCGAAATCTGCGAGCCAGCATATTGCACCGCACACACAACGCCCTGCGTTCTCGTTCAATATCCTCATCATCAGACATCGTATCCGTCACCCAATGACCCAGGTACTTAAATTTATTCACCCTCTTTAGAGGGATCCCACAGAGACTGACGGGAGGCATCCTATATAACTTGCTGCCAGCCTTAAACTGCAAGATCTCACTCTTTGCCACATTGTACCTGAGCCCGTGGGCCTCCACATACGACTCACAAATGCGCAGGAGTTTAAGCAGGGCGCCGATAGAGGGACTCAGCAGCACCATGTCGTCAGCGTAACTGATATTGTTGACACAAGTACCACCCACGTGACAGCCGACTCTGCTGCTGCTGAGTTCCCCAATCAGTTGGTTCATGTATAGGTTGAAGAGCTTTGGTGAGGTTAACCCCCCTTGCCTCACCCCGCACTCCATCCTATACACGTCCGAGGAGGCTCCCGCCCATTTAACACTGTTCATTTGTTTACCGTACCAGTACCTAAGCAATGATGTTATAGCATGCGGCACTTTCGTCTCATTTTGTAATTTTCGCCACATTACGTCATAGGACACTCTACAGACCAGTGATAAAAATTACTAGAGTGCGTCACGTAGTACCCAACCGGGACTTATTTATTTGTGGGAAAACCAACAGCTACGTTACTTAACATGACGCAATTTATACATAATTTTATAGTTTTTAACTATTGAATTATTTTAAACATACATTAACAGTGTTCTCTGTTGTTTCAGACGTAATCACCGCTGACCACGTGCAAGACTGAACCTGTGATACGCGCCGCGACAATAACCGCAAGCAATATATGGAGACGGATATACGTTATATAACTATATTACTGTAAAGTAAGTGAAGTGAAGTCATCACCAGGGGTCAAACTTTGGGTGACCGTGACACACAGGGTGCTCTTAACAGGTGTTTAGGAATGTTACAAATAAATCACATCACACTAATATTATAAATTCTAAAGTTTTGTGTGTGTCCTTCACGCTGCAGGGGTTGGACAGATTTGAATGAAATTCGGAAAGGAGATTGCTTATACCCTGGAATAACACATAGGCTAATTTTCATTCCGGTTTTTTTTTTATGTTCTCATGGGAATATCTAGTGGAAATCCCCCGCAACATGAGATGGCCGAATTACAAATTCAAAGCGGATGAAGTTGCGGCCAGAAGCTAGTTAATAATAAAAAGCTTGTAAAATGCTGTAAAATTATCAAAGTTAAATACAGCTTGATTGAAATCACAATACGGATCACAGCAGTAGCATAACAATTTTTCACCATTTTTTCAAATCAAATCAAAATAATTATGCCAGAATAGTAATTAATCGTACAAATTGTTATTATAGCATAAGAACAGATGTTTAAATAATAACTTTATTATACTCCATGAGGTTTGCTACTGTCCATCTCAATGTCATGTCAGTGTTGAAAAACTCAGGAAGTTTAATTCATAAAACATCAGGAAGTTCCGCGATTCCCGGACCACCTTAAAAAGTTAAATCCTTTCATTACTAATATTTGGTTTTTAATCATTCTATATGCTAATTGACGTCACGGCACCAAAACTTCGACCCCTGGTGATCAAGTATTTTAACCTCTGGAAGCCTCTACTCTATCAAGCAGGCCCTGGTTCTGTTTTGGCCGCGAGGCCAGCTAGTTCGCAGGCCCTTTCAAGTTCTGAACTCCTGGTCATAGGGTGACTGGAACACCGTCATCTGAATGATTGTCAAATTAACAGCTTGAGTAACTGGATTCTTTCGAGGAGGCTTGGCTTGATGCTCCGGTATGGCCAAATATTTGGATAGTATTTTTTTCTGAGTGTTGGCTCACTGAGCGATCAACACACAGCCGAAACCGCTTCGATTTTTGAACTTCACTAACTTAGCGTTATTCATCTTTACTAGGCCCGCTGTCCCTAAGGTGGCTCTTAAAACGACTTCTTGCTAAACGGTCGATCGAGCGAGCAAAGTGATACGAGGGAGTTTAAAGCTACCTAATTGAGAATGCACCCCCATATTTAAAGTATTTGGGTGCTTGGACTTTACAACTTGAACTCGCCGGTAAATAATTCGTCCCGTTATAAAGTGAGTTGGTTGAAAATCAGCTACCAAGTTCTAAATAAAATGCACTAGAAGAAGAAGAAAGGCTTCACATATCAGTTATAATCTTTTTTCCTGATTTCGCGCGTTCTCAGTGTACGGCCTGAGTAGAAGCTCGAGTTGAGCGTGCAGCGGGGAGGCGAAACAAATGAAACACATACTGGTGTCCTGAATGGACGCTGCACAAGTGTGGTTGACGCTTGCCCGCGACGCTGCCCGCCCCGCTAAACGCCTCACTTCGAGCGTCCACTCAGGCCGTACAGTAAAGCGTTGTGTTGTTCCAGTTTGGGTGGTCGATGCCCCACGCAGCGCCCACGATGGCGGCCCCCGCGCGGCACCCCCACTTCTACACCGTCGAGGTGGGCGACACCCGGTTCACAATCCTCAAGCGCTACCAGAACCTGAAGCCCATCGGATCCGGCGCGCAGGGCATCGTCTGGTGAGGCCCTATATACTAAGTACTGCTACAGAGGCCGTTTGACGAAGGGCTGGCTACGAAAAGGATTCAATTTGTGGAGCAACTTAATTTCAATTATCAGTTTAATAGACTACCATAGAGTAAGTCTGCTAATGAATCTAACAACCATAAGCCTGTTTGCGACGTGTCTGTCACACCAGTGGCGCGCGCATGTTTCTGGCTATCATGGCCAGGACGGTGTCGAGGCTGGCGCGCACGAAACAATGAATTATGATGGTATGGAACCCTACTTACAGGGTTCCATTGCTCTATAAATTAGAACCCCTTTCTCTTAACCAGCTCTTATTATGAACTGTCAATTGGTTTTAAAATAACTTGTATATAATCTGGGGCCATTTTCCAGGCAGAAAAGGGATAGAGCTATATGACTGCTATAGCTCTGTCCTATTCACTGTCTGGAACTTGGCAGGTTCTCACAGCTCGTAATAATCAACACTCATAATTGAATACCTAATTACAACTCACAGATCGGTGGACTGAGATACGCCATGTTACGCAATATGTCATTAAAAAACCAAATCGAGGAATAGGCTTTTTGACCCATATTTAATGGCCTGGGGTCCTAACATGGCTGCGTTTATCGCGAAACCAAGTTTGGATAAGGCATCCGTCACCTTCTGATACGTATATATTATAAGTACGACAGTGACAGATGCTTTAGATGAAAGTATGAAAATATGACGGGAGAAGCGAATGCAATGTATGCTGTCTAGCAACACCAGTCCGTGGATCCACAGAAAACCAGCGTCGCGCTTCCAATAGGTGGTACGGCATTTTCGCAGCACTACTTTTCACACACTATAATTATTTAATTTATAATTAAGCGAAATAAATGATTTTCTATTCTATTCTATATCCACATTTGACACGCGATATAGACGCAGCCATACTAGGGTGGGCCTAGTAGATAGATACAAAAAAAAGGGTTTCGCATTCGAATTGAACATCATATTTTCTAGGAAAAATTAATATTAAAATCATAGAAAAACAAAATGAATGAATGAATGAATTCATCGCGATGCAGGCCATGCCCAGTCAGTTTTAGTCGTCTTTAAACTGCATTATGACATTTATGACGTTAAGGCATAAAAATTTAAAATAGTGTCTACGCCACTCCATGTCTCCAGAATGGGTAAATTTTGAATCAAAATTTGAGACTGACAGTTCCATACTTTGACACTACTCAACTGAAACAACTAAAGTAACACTGGATTTATCTGTTTGCTGCAAGAGGCCATTACGTTTTAAACAATATATGTTAACCCAAACGAAATTTGTCTCTCATCGCAGTCCTTTGTGAACACCCTCTAGATGAAGAATTTTGCTAAATAAACTAAAACATAGTTGTTTCCGAGTAAAGTTCGAGAGAATTCTCTTTGTTTCCAAGATGCCACCTATTTAAGTGGATACCGGCGCGACACCCGTCTGGCAAGTTTCCATGAGAGCCCAGACACTAGACCCGTAGATAAACGATTAGACCAGACACCGTTCACATACCTAGAGCTGTTGACGAGATTGACGTAGTATCCCACTTCTGAATGAATATGGCCGACGTTGTTTTAGGTTAAATGGTCGAATGAACGTAGGTATTGAAGTTATTGAGATACTCAGTGACTGTAAATGTATTTTTAGGGTTGGAATTTGGAACTGATCTGTTATATCATTTGGTGTAAATATTACTTGTAGTTAAGCATGGTGATATATTGGTGTTATGGGTAGGTATACATTGTAAATACTTACATCAACTCATATGCACTGTTTTTTTTTGTAGTACCTAGTCAAATTAGTAGTTATTTCTAGGAGCGAAAATATTTTCATATTTTTTAGCATGCATTTTACAGTATCCGTAAAATGGCAAGTTTGCACATTGCACGCATTTTCTGCATGCTTACACAGCACAATCTAAGTTATGTATAGTTCGTTCGTTCAATTAGTGTGCATTGCAACTCTTTGAAGTCGCCGACACCGCTTTGTGCGGGCCGCGGCGGCTTCAATGTACCAATTGTGGCAGCAGAATAAAGTATGCAAACTATTTCAACGAACGAATGTTTGTTGATAAATATGTATTATCATCTTAGCTATTCTCAATGCCACATTTGAGGTTATCGCACAGTATCAGCTCGGCACCAGATCGTAACGCCTTGCCACGAGTCGATGAGGCGTGGCGATACCGTTACGTTTCCGATAAGTGGTCATAGGAGCATAGAGTATCATACAAAGTAAAGGTATATTAAAGTTAGAGACTACCAAACGTTTCTAGTTAAGGTCATGTTGATCTACGGCTCTATTTCACCACAATTTTGATGATATTGTAATCGCATTGTTAGCAACTCTGTCGCCATTACTGTCGAGTTTATAGGAGTTATCGTAACGTTAACAAAATGATAACAGATCTAAGACGATTCGGTTTTTATCGCCTATATCCTTCCGCCTATTACCTTTGTCCCTAAATTAGTGTTAACTACCCCGTTCTGTATTTAAAAGTCGCCGACTGAACGTGGGTCGTCGTAGTATGTCTTTGTTCTGTGTTTGGTTTTGTTTTATGTTTTATGTCGTGATGTAAGCAGTGTGCCCTTAAGGCTTATTCACACATTGAGAGACAGGTACAGGCTGAAAAACAGCGCTGTGTAGACCTGTCTCACAGCATATGCTGAGTTCTGAACCTTTTGCCATAAATCTGGTAGACATCGTTAAGACTTGTTGTAGTTTTTGTATGAACTATATTAAGGAATAATATGTATAACTACTGTGCTGAGAGGGCAATAAATCTTTTTCTGTTTCTGTTTCTGTTTCTGTTACCTTCTATTCTGAGCGGTAAAATCCAAATCATATTTGACCTGTTAGTCCTGTTACGGTATTGTTTTTAAGTCGGCGGCCATTACTGTCAAGAAAATAGGAACTATAAAAACGGTGACAATACGATGACAGATAAAAAACGATATTGTTTTGACCGTGTTGAACAGAGGCCCAGGTGCCAAGTTGATATATACGGCAAGCGCATCAAGTGTGGCGTGGTTAATACATATACAGGTGAGTCCAAAACTGATCATGATTTTATTATATAAATTCAGTTGTAATGATTCCTAGAATCATTTGTTTTTGAGTTTTTGATTGTATGTTTACAAAGCATGTTGCAGACGTTTTAATAAATGTGTATGTTTAACTTGTTGACGAAGTCTATAGGGTCTCTATACAATTTATTATTGTGAAAACTCTTACAGGATCACTCGCGTATCTGTCTATCCGTCTGTTTCAGGCAATTTTTCATCAATCTTAAACTCATCATCTTTTTTTTTCCTAGACCATCTCCGGCCGATTCTTCACACATACAACATGGTTGACCCTTGTTACATAGGCACTCATTTTATAGAATGTATCAGTTTGTAGAATATTCGTTTTATTCACAGTGGAGATAGCGGCAGAGATATACCTAGGTCAATACCTTATTTTTTGGTAAATACCTGGTAATACATCCTGTATATTACATCCAATCTACCTGGTAACATTTGTATATACTAGTAGAGTATTTCTTCGGGTAGTCGCTCGCTGCTACTTACGCAGGACAAACATGTCCCATAAAATGTTGAACTAGTCACAAGTCAAACAAAATCTTACGTACGTAACCAATGTCCAGGGTATCCCAAAATTAACAAACCTTCCCTTTAGCAAAATGATACATTCTATGAAACGTTTGTCGGTTTTTCAAGCGCCTTACACGAAGTAGCCATAATGTTCCCGTTTCTTTTATAGCTGATCGAGTCGAGTAGTTAGTCATGGTTCAGTTTTACGCGGTGCCTTTGGGGGACGTGGTATTCACGGTCCCCACCCGCTACACGCAGCTGACGCGGCACGGCGCCGGCGCACAGGGCATAGTGTGGTAAGCAACTAGAGAGGGGCGGAGGCGGGTATTTACCCAATATACACACCAGGTAGATGGATATGTACTCAAAACCAGATTATTATAGTACACCGATTCGACGCAGCGCTTGTAACGAATCGGTGCCGATTACATTTCGTCAGCTAATAGTACTTGTCTGTCTATCCCTTTCACACACTATGGCATAACAAAGAACAGATGCCAGAGTGTGACAGCGATTGCCAACAGAATTCTTTTAATTTACCGTACCTAATTTTGTAAATATCTGGTTACACCTGTATATACCAAAAGCCGGTATACCTAGGTATTAATCTGAAAATTAGGTATTTGATCATACATACCTGTATATTTGGTGGGTATGTTGGGTAAATACCCGACGCCGCCCAGCTCTATAAGCGACGATCGCAGGCGCAGCTGTATAATACAATCCATGATTCAGCGAGTTTGACAGAGATAGTATTTATAAGCTACTCAAATTGACGGTTGCGTCAAAGTGCGTAAAATAAGATGGTTGGAAATGTCGATGTTGCGGTATCCGCCTACACGATCTGTTCTCTGAATTATAATTCTAGGGAACAAGTGAATAAGGGGTTCAGTCTTCTGAGGTTCAAATGAAAAAGGGTATATATCTAGTAGTCTCCGCATAAGACTTACATCCTTTATATTATGAGCAAAGTTGACTTAAGCCCTTTTTCACTAGGACCCTAGAATTATGTCTTTCAGAATTTTACATGACGACGCGTTGGCCTAGTTAGCTAGCGGTCCTGGGTTCGATTCCCGGTATGGGTAAAAAATTGTGTGCGCGAGTATTTGTTTCTGAGTCTTGGATGTTTTCTATGTATTTAGGCATTTATTTATCTATCTATATAAGTATGTTTATCATTCTCTTCTACCCATAGTACCCTAAAGCTTAGTTTGGTGCTAGGTCAAAAATGCTTCCCGGATTTTTCATTTTTTATTTATAATACATAATAGTCCTACCCAGGTGAAGTCAGGGCGTGTTGCTAGTTTAAATATAAGTGTTAGGTAACAAACGTATAATATTTAGGAATATTTAGTAAACCCGTACAGTTTTTAAATATTACTAGTCATACTGTGGCAACATCCGCGCATTTAGAATTGTCAAACTAGTTTTTGGAATTATGGATTATGTTATAGCTTGCGAGTGGTAGAAACTTGGTCCATCCGGATCTCTACCACCAATACCACCATCTTACAATCATCTTACCCGCTCACCTGCCGCCAAGCAGTGCTCGCTCTGCTGTATTCCGGTGTAGCGGTAAGACGGCCGGTTACTTGCATTGAGGCATTTCATCTTCAGGCTGCCTGTCCACTGGAGACGAAGACGAAGACCCACCAATAGAAATACTTCATTTTCCAAGCCTCGCCCAGCGCAGCTCTCCTATTGGTGGATTTTTTGTTCGCATACCGTTCCGCAGCCTCGTTCCGTTCCACTGGACAGGCAGCCTAAGAGGCGTATTAATAAAATGATCTTGAGTATAATGCTTATTTCAAGTATGCGTCAACCAACAGTTTTCTATGATTTAACATTTACTTGACGTATCTTGAGTAAAGTTCCTTTCCAAGACGGGTTAGAAACATGTTTGAGACGACTTGCTTGAGACGATTTACTTAAGATCAGTCTATGGCTCTTACCGCCGTACTCAGAGACATTTAGACACAATTAATTCATTCCTTTTTCAAACTTTTTCAAAAATCGTCACTAAGCAACGACTTAACCGTCTTTGCCTGACTCGAAGGAAAAGGTATAATTTAATCTTGGGCATGCGCATGCTAGCTAGCAATCTTATATACCACTTGCTATCGCACTACTATAGTAAACTGTAAGCTAAAATTGCCTGTAAAATTGCGCGTTAAAAATATACTCGTATAACATTTATATTAACACATCTAGACGATGGTGTGTATTTATTTCGCAGGCATCCTTGGTGCGATATTTATAGTGGTAAATAAAATTCAATACCCGCGCGAATTATACTAACCCTATTATTCATAAACGAGCAGTAACTAAAGTGTGCTACAAATATGTTTTGTCCATATCCGTCATTGTTAAATTTCAGTTTGACAGAAAGTGACAAAGAATACTTGAACTAATATAGGTTAATAGTGAGTTTATGAATAAGGAAGCATTTAGCGCGGCCAAATGCCAGTGCAACAAACTGAAAAATCTCGTTACTTTATAACGGCCTAGCTATCACGACGGTAGCAGCGGCGAGCGACAACAAAGTAATTTATAGAAATGTATGAAGCATGCTGCGAGTCACAGCAGCGGTGATAAGGCGATTTCTAAAATACACAACATACGCTAGCCCAGTCCGTCGGCCGACATCGTCCTGTCTGTTCTTTGTAATGAAACACAGTCAAGGTTTCCTCAAAGAATTTGGACTGTCAGTTACCTGACAGTCTTGGGACTGCAGGTGAAAGGTCTGTAGGAGCCTTAAGTACATATATTTTTCTGCCGCCCAACCCTCACCGCTGCTGCTGCCGCACCAAGGCGTGGCTGGGGCGAAGGATCTTTTACATTTAACATTCTCGCTTATGACATAACTATTCATGCCTTGTATATTATGCTTGCTTGGTTTTTTTAAACTGTTTCGCTTGTTCGCATCCCCTTCCATGAAAATCTAACACATTCCGCCGCAGGCATTTGTTTTACATAAAAAACATTTCCGACAAGTTCTTGCCAATGGAAATGTTCGCTTACCAATCGAAATAGTAGTACACCATATGGGAAAGAGTTCGAACGAGGCCACCGCTTGTTATTAAAAAATTGTTTAACAAACAACAGAATGATAGCATGTTAGCATGTTCCATAAACTTTTAAATAAGCTTGTGCCATCAAATCCCAACAGAGTAAGTTAATCATGAAGTGCGCTCGCCGGTTTCAGGTCAGAAAGTCCATGTTAACTAGCCGCAAATGTAGTTGTGAATAAAACAAGATGGCCGCCGGCCGCTAGCGAAACGTCAAATCTCTTTAAAGTTTCAACTCGCTAACAAAGGCTTTCAACAGTAAAGTCGCTCTAGGCTTGACATATTACAATTAGCTAAGCTTTCACGACTTGCTTGTGTTTTGTAGTCGGTCGGTTTCTATATCGCACTATACTACCCCTTATTTCTCTTTGATAAAGGAAGATTAAATGACAAAACATAGCGATGGTGTCCAATCCAATCCACTGTGATGCGACATTCAACATACAATGATACAGAAAAATATTGTTTTTTCAAAGCATGGTTTATAAGAATGGTTTAGGTTGTACAGTCGAGTTCATAAATATGTATACACTTTAGTACCTTGTCTATTTAATATCATATTCAAACTGCCATAAACGAATTATCACAGCGATTAAAGTGACAAGGTACTTAAGTGTATACATATTTTTGAACACAGTTCAAAAACCAAATAGAGGGTCTGGAAATTATTTATCAGGTTAGGTTAGGTTAGGTTAGGTCATATTTTTATCCTGTGGTGCGGTGGTTTGCCCTCATTTGCGCTTCTCTTCCAAAAAAAAAATTGTTTCCGGGAGGAAATACTTTTACGCAGAGTTAAATAAATAATTACAGTTGCCAGAGGGACTTTCTAACCGCTGTCATAATGTTTTTGCGCGTTAATATTTAACGAATCATCACAGCGGATGTTTGCTTGCTTCATGTGAAGGTTGTTTACGACGGGCGTAAAAAGTGTTGTTATCATGATCTACCCACGTGCAGGATATAAAATTCTTGGGGGCTTGAAATTACTTTTAGTGCGGTGTACCTACTGGCGACGTTGGGCTAGTCACCTGCCTCCGAAACTTGTGGCCCCGGGTTCGATTTCCAGGGCAAATATGTGAGTGATGCTCCAGCATGCGTTATTTGTTTTTAAGTTTTTGGAGTTTTAATTTAATGTTTGGGACTAGGTCATTCTGTGACGTTATCCGATGATTTTGATTTAACTTGTACTACGGCACCATCATCAGCATTGTATGGAAGCGGTCTGGTACGCATGCGTACTCTGCAGAGTCGTTAACGGGTTGTTCACCCCTATATGCTTTAGTCTTCCTCCTCAGCGCGCAATGGGAAATAACGCTTACGATATTGTATCGAAATAGTGGCCCTAGACAAGATGAATTGCGAGATCGTTATCATTATCGAAAATGTATAAGATTGACGTAAGCTGAAAGAGGGTCGCGTCAAACGTGTCATGTCAATTCCATACACTTTGCCAGTTTTCGAAAGTCGTTTACGATAGCGGTACTTGTCTAGGGTCTCAGGTCTCTTCGGAATAACGAAATCAATGTAATGTCGAGGCAGAATTTAATATTAGTCAAGTCATGCTTCTAATTACGCACTTCATAATTTATGAAATCCGTAATGACACCAAAATACCGGCCGGTCAGAATGGAACGGCTTTTTAGAAGCTAGATATATACAAACTTAATTCATAATAGTGGCACAATGTAGAATTTAACGTTGTGGTTTAGTGGTGGTAGGGCCTTGTGCAAGGTCCTTTCGGATCTCTACCACCATCTTGTATTTTAGTCTACTGCCAAGCAGCAGTGCTCGCATTGTTGTGTTCCGGTGCGGGGATAAAGCTACCGTTCACACAGAAACAGACATTCCATATTAGTCCGTATGGTTGGCAACGCATTCTCGGTCTTAAGATTGTAGTCTTGAGATATCTGTGGGTCACAGATCCCACTTATCATGGTGCTTTGCCTCCTTCATGCAGAAAAAGAAAACGTTCCTACGGCCTTTTTTTTTGGGCTCTATTCAGGAACGACGGAAATGCAAGCAGAAACATAATTAGATTTGTGACTAACATCAGTTTTAATTAAGCTGGTTTGTACAAAACTGTTAACAGCTTTATAACGCATTTTTTATCTAACAAGCACATAACTTCGACTCTTCTTCTTTTTATTCATCTTTCTGTCAGTCAGCTTAGTTCCGCATCTCACAGATAGCGGCAATTGACGTTGATTCCTGTACCAATGTCAAGGATAAACGAGTTAAATTGACAGAATTGGTTTGAATTGACCAATTCTGGCATTGGAGAATTAAGAGTACTGTTGTTCGTGCGATATTTTTTGGTCAAATTAATGCTTTCCAAATTATTATGACACCTAACTAACCTAACCTAACCTAACCGAGACGAAATTTTATAACCGGTTTTCGTATCCTGGAAACAAAGGAAAAAAAACTTGCGACATGAAAATTATGAATTTCAACAAAAATACTTCTCTACCAGACTCCCACTACTAAAGCCTTCAAGACCAATAAGGCCATAATTGCCGTAAAAATTGCTCCTGTAAATTATAATTAGATAATACCCCAAAGTCTTTCCGAGGATCGCTACGACCTTCACCCGTTCCTAAATTCGTAGTTATTGACGAATCGTTATCTTTCCAGTGCCGCATACGACACCGTGACGCAACAAAACATCGCGATCAAGAAACTGTCGCGTCCCTTCCAGAATGTGACGCACGCCAAACGCGCCTACCGCGAGTTCAAGCTGATGAAGCTTGTCAACCACAAGAATGTAAGTGCAGTAGTTTACCCCATTAGATTCCACCTATTCACAAATATATATATATATATATATATATATATATATATATATATATATAATACAAAAAGTATCAGTTCTAATGTAAGTGGTTATTGTAGTACTGGTTTTAAAATTGCCATTTTAAGTACACTGGTTGTCTACGGAACCCAAGAAGAAAGAAATCCTCCATTTACTTTTATTTATTTATTAAGAGTCTATTCTTGTGTACTTTCTAATAAACCAAAATGTCTAACAATATACACAAAATTATAAAATACAAGACAATTTAAAGAAATTCGAATTCGAAACGTAGATATAGCGGTCTAAAAGTTTTAGAGCTGTCGGCCGTTATAACGATTAAAGACAAAATGTTGACACGAAAAGAATAGTGTAGGTAAGGTCACTTGTTTCACATTTTAAGACAAAGCGAATTATATGTTAATGGCCTCTATACACGTATAAAAAATTCAATACCTGGTTATCTTATACACTATTTATATTTTAAGAAGAGAACAGAACGTGCATTAAAAAGTGACTTACAATACCCCTTCCTTGTGGTTTTTAAATGAGCAAACGGGCGACCAGGTAGCGGTCACCGCTCTTATAGACGTTAGCAATGCCCACGGTACGGCCATGCGCTGCCTTCATTTTTCTGCCAAAGGCTTGTGTTAATCTTAATTACTGAACTGATTCAATTCATCTCGCCGTTTTCTGGATCTACATTTTTTCCTGAGTTGCCAGTAATAACTTTGCGCCAGTATTCAGCATTAACGTATCAATACCTAACCAAAAAAAAAACTTCGGGCGTTACGCGGGCCACTATAAAAGAGTAGAAAAACTCGTAAAAACTTTATCCAAAACTGCTTGTGTTTAATCAATCAATCTCGGTTGACTAACTCCTCAAATATTTTTCGACGCTAAAAGGGTTAGCAACAAAAAACAACTTGAGTCGACCTTGATCTTCACTCTGGTCGTGGTCGTTCGAACGGAATTTCATATTATCTATTAAACATATAAGTCCTCTAAGCTCCATCCCTTTCGGAATACTTTAACTTTGCAAAGTTTCCTCAAGTTTCTTGGCTTAATCAACTATATACTGAAATCCCGCGGGTTCCGTCCATTGTCTCTCAACAGTCTGGAAGCTACGTTCCTAACTTTGGTTCTTCCGAAACTTTATTTTCAACGATGTGTGATAAACTTTCGGGCTGCGGGAGACTTCAATAGTTAGTTAATAATTGTCTTTTAATGTTCATAAAGTTTCGTCTGGAAAGAAAGATGATTTTCAATCGATGTCAATAAGCTACGGATTATTTTATTTTTATGCATTTGCTGTTCTTTTACACGAAACTATTAATTCCTAAGATATAATGTATCATTTGTTATGGTAGGTCCTTTGTTTTTTTCATGTTCGTCTTTAACGCCATTTTTTGAAGCTGTTGGGTACTTATATGTTTCTCATCTTATATTGGGCTCTCACTCACCTCTAAAGTCGTAGGACAGTGAAATAAAACTAAGAATTATCATTCCAGATAATCGGCCTCCTAAACGCCTTCACGCCCCAGAAGAGCCTTGAGGAGTTCCAGGACGTATACCTGGTGATGGAGCTGATGGACGCCAATCTGTGCCAGGTCATCCAGATGGATCTAGACCACGAGCGCATGAGCTACCTGCTCTACCAGATGCTGTGCGGCATCAAGCACTTGCATCTCGCTGGGATCATTCATAGGGTATGTGGTTTTCTATATGAGATTTTATAACTAATTACAGAACTTTCCTAAATCGTATTTAGGGTGGAAGCCGTCGTTTCTCGCGTATGCTTCTGACAAGCTGCCAACTTCTGAAACAACTGTCAAATTAAACGCCAATCATTGGACATAGTTCTAACTAAATTACTACTAACATGTACATTTAATGCATTCAAACTTGGGCTTTTTTCGTATCTACCGGTTGCGAAACACGTAGTATCATGTTTAAAATGGAGCTTTGGTAGTTTGCCATTGAAACCAAAAGGATACGAGTACCTAATTAATAGATACTGAAACAGAAAGTTCGCTCGGTTTCTATTAAATCTCCTCCTGCCGTTATTATTTTCATCTTATAAACTGAATAGATCTGGTCCCTGAATTCAGGATAAAGTGCGCAGCAAATATTACATTTTAACCTGAAGTACCTAGATCTATCCACGGGTTAAATATTGGGTACTATGTAAGATTAAAAAAGATTAGGTTTAGCTTTTTGTCAGCAACATTCCAGGTGTATCCTCTCATGATACACTGTTTCCAGGACTTAAAGCCGTCGAACATCGTGGTGAAGAGCGACTGCACCCTGAAAATCCTCGACTTCGGGCTGGCGCGCACGGCGGGGACCACCTTCATGATGACGCCCTACGTCGTCACGCGCTACTACCGAGCGCCGGAGGTATGCCTTCGAACCGCCGCCAAACAAATCTATGAAGGCTTCGTCCCATTAGACAAACACACTGGCGTATCTAGTGCTATTTTCCTGGGGGGCCTGGCCCCTAAGATGCGAAGGCCGATGAAGTTATTTAACCTTTCGAAACCTGATACATATAGCGAAAAAACAAAACAGTCATTAATTTCTTAAACCATTTTTTTTTTATTCTTGGGTCAATGTCACTCTAATTGAATCTAGTCCTAAACTAAGCTCTAGGCTTGTACTATGGATACTAGACAACGATATAAATACGTACAAATACATAGAAAACATCCATGACTCAAAAACAAATATTTGCGGTCATCACACAAATATCTGGCCTGACCGGGATTTGAACCCAGGACCGCTAGCTTCGTAGGCAGGGTCACTACCAACTAGGCCAGCGCGTCGTCGTTTTTTTGTGACTGGCTCTGTTTTTACTTTTTGTGACTGGCTCTCTCAGGTGCCCGCCGGCACCAAAAGGTGTTCACTATGTCCAAACTAGAATTATGAAACCATTGCCCAAAGTCCTGGGGTGGCCATAGGCACAAGACCATTCTGGGGTGGTTTTGGTTGGAACAGTTGCGGCGTTTGGTAAACTATACAATATGAGAGGGCAAGCTGTACGGTCGGCCAAGAAAGTGGTCTACCAGTTTTGACAAAAGTTTCTTTCAGATCTAACTATCGCTTAGGTTGACACTTGTCACTGTCATAATATTAATCCAAAGGAAAAGCGAACTTGTGGTATAATGACGTGCAAATGAACTACAACCGTAGGGTGGTAGATCACATTATTGTCCGAACGTACATCGCAAACTGATTGCATAACGGGATCGCAGCCTTACTTCTTTTTTTGTAGATGTTAGATAGAGAATAGAAGGCCGTTAGCACACTTGCGATTCTTCTGGTGTCGCCAGTCTACTTATCACTTAGCCCAGCCATCCTTTATTCCTGCCGGATATACATTTAAAATGTATTTCTTGAAATTAATTTAACGTGTTTTTCACTGGACCTCATTTTTTTTGTAGACGCTCCGATCGGCTCTTTATGCTTTGTCTCGTCAGTCTTTCAGTTTAGATCCTCTTTCTTTAGCAAAGGTTTCCGAAATATACATTTTTATCTTGTGTTAGGTGATCCTGGGCATGGGCTACACGGAGAACGTGGACATCTGGTCCGTGGGCTGCATCATGGGCGAGATGATCCGCGGCGGGGTGCTCTTCCCAGGGACCGACCACATCGACCAGTGGAACAAGATCATAGGTAACTTGCATTTATTTACGCTCTTGAATTTGAGGTGTTGAATTTCAGAGGAAATACAAAAAAATATGTGTGTGAAGAAAATCGAAAGACATACCTTTTTCGCTCTTGTCACAATGTAAAAAGCCATGTGAAGGTACATTCACGGACACGGAGTCTCTATGGAACCCTGTCATAATGACAGAGTCAAGTGACAAGATAGATATTTCATGGGAATTAATCGTAGGTTTTATACGACAAGGTTCTGTAGTGGTATATGAATTCAAATCCGTGACCGTACGTCTTTCAGTTTCTCTTGCTTGTTAAAAACTGCATTGCCTACTTAAAATCTATTTAAGAAAATTAAAATCGGAAACATTAATAACAAAACAAACATCTTTAAAAATATTAAAAATATAACTTCATCGCCCTGCATCGTGAGAAACGTTATCGCCCAGAGCTAAATTTGTATGGGAAAACTTGACAGCAACGCGTTTCTTTTTTTGAGTTTTTTATTGATATTGAAGGCAAACGAGCACACAGGCCACCTGATGGTAAGTGGAAACTGTGACCCATAGACATTCGCATTCACAAGACTGCAAGCCTAAGACTGCAAATGCGTTGCCAACCCTGAGGACTATGATGGAATGCCTCTATGCTAATCATTACACCCGCTGTCTTATCCCCAAACCGGAACACAACAATGCGAACACTGCTGTTTGGCGGTAGGTTAATGGATAAGATGGTGGTAGCGATCTGGACGGACCCTGCACAAGGTCCTACCACGCGCATTCAAGCGTCGGTTTACAATCCTTATACTTTTGGACACAACGCTTGCGCCATTCAGCGGAACTAACAGCGCCATCTAACTGAAATAACTTTCGCTTACTGTACGTCGCCACGCCTGATTTACCACCCCCTTCGCCCTCCAGAGCAGCTGGGCACGCCGTCGGCAGCGTTCATGGCGCGGCTGCAGCCCACCGTGCGCAACTACGTGGAGAACAGGCCGCGCTACGCCGGGTACAGCTTCGAGCGGCTCTTCCCGGACATCCTGTTCCCCAGCGACAGCAACGAGCACAACCGGCTTAAGGTCAGTACGCAATAGTTGTGGAGCCCTATTTCACGCACCTGACAGATAGGTAGGTAACAGCTTATATCAAGCAGGATCAGCTTACCTGACATGGTCTATTCCCACTAGTTCCATTGACAGATCCATTGATGGAACTAGTGGGAATTTTTGTTCCCGCTAGTTCCATTATTTAAAGGACTTCAGATAATGGAACTAGTGGGAATGATTTTTTCCCAGTAGTTCCATTTTATTAAAAAATAATTTATTCCTCCTTCCTCCTTCCTTCCTTCCGTCCTTTAAACAATGGAACTAGTGGGAACAAAAATTCCCACTAGTTCCATCAATGGATCTGTCAATGGAACCAGTGGGAATAGACCCCTGACATCACACTCAGATGGATTGGAATGGATGATGTTGAAGATACGTGGTTATTGTGATTCTGATGTTGATACAATGGTATTGTTTATACATATTTATAATGAATTTGATGTTTCTGATACGTAATAATAATGTTAACAATGTTGTTGACCCGTAGATATTTTTTTTACTGCAGCAGTTATTATTCATGAGACAAATAATACATAATGTTTTATTTCGACGATGGTGCAATCGTCGTAATACACGATCAGGAGCATAAATACCGGGTCAGAGTGCGTTTTTCATACAAACGAGAATATTTTGAAGCCTTGGTTTCAGGGGTTGTTTTGAGTGAGTTTTAATGGTGGAAACTGTGAAGTTCAATAGAGGAGGTCAAAAGTTCTTAAGATACCTAACTGATCGCACAATCAGTTAACAACACAGCGGGAGAGTTTGGGTCAGCACTTGGATTTGCTTACATTTTATTGCCATTTTAGATGTTTTTCTGAACATGCTCAATTCCGGCGTTAACCGCAGATTTATTCAGTTGGGTATCCTAGGCACTGTGGAAGTCCTGTATCGATGCTCGAGGTATTCATCATCAGATTTCACTAAAAGCATTCCCTGGCGACGAACCAAGGCTTCGAAATAGCCGCTTTAGTATGAAAAACGCACTCTGACCCGTTATTTCTTAAGGTACGTATACACTCATACGTACCTTAAGAAATAATTCAAAGACTTTTCTTTTTAATTTGTTTCACGCGGTTTAAATATTAGTGTTACGTGGTTAGACTGATGATGTTTTTGATACGTGAATGCAGTTATGTTCCTGATACATAACTATACTCAAGAGCAATGAAAGTGGGTCACTTTGTATAGAATTTCTATAGAAAGTGATCCGTTTTCATTGCTCTCGAGTGTATAATGCTGATGTTAACGATACGTTGTCCAGGCGTCGCAGGCACGTGATCTGCTCTCGCGCATGCTGGTGATCGACCCGGAGCGGCGCATCTCGGTGGACGAGGCACTGCTGCACCCATACATTAACGTGTGGTACGACGAGGGCGAGGTCAACGCGGTCAGTGTCTGATGTTTACTGAAGTTTACTGGATCCGTCTCTACTTTTTATTTATTTGTATATTTAGGCGCTTGAAATATACATATTTTCAATTAAAAAATATATGTAAATATTATATATTGTCTAGGGGACACGGTTTCTGTAGGAGAATGTATAGAAACTTTGTATGTGGTTGTCTTGCACTGTCATAGGTAAGTAATTTTTTTATGTTTTCTTTTTTTACTACTTCTTATTTATTACTATGAAAATTATATGAAAATTCTGAGTTTTGACACATTTTCCTGCTCAAGCTACGCTTGAATATATGTGCATTACTTGCGGCGTTTCTTCTCAGCAGTGGTCTTTTGCGAAGCGCTGGTAGATTTACGACGTGTAAAAGTGCCCGTGCGGCCTACTTACTGTATAAACATCTTTTATCTTTTGTATCTTTTATCTTTTAATGTTACTTAATGTAGTATGGTATATTATGGGGTATATTTGTGGTTAAAAAAATGACCTGATTAGGTTTTAATAAACCGAAACGCTTTAGAATTATTTTATTTCACCGACGCGTTGACGAGCCCTGACGTGGCCAATGTACAAAAACACGCGTTAAATTAGATCTTCCGTTTAACAGCCGGCGCCTGCGTCGTATGACCACTCGGTGGACGAGCGCGAGCACACGGTGGAGCAGTGGAAGCAGCTCATCTACCACGAGGTCGTGGAGTACGCCGCGCCGTCGCCGCCGCCGCCGCACCAGCCGCCGCCCGACCACGCGCAGCCAGCGCTCACCACATAGGTATACGCACACACCGCGCACATCACATAGGTACACGCACTCACCACGCTCATCACATAGGTACACGCACACACCGCGTTCATCACATAGGTACACGCACTCACCACGCTCATCACATAGGTACACGCACACACCGCGCTCATCACATACGTACACGCACACACCGCGCTCATCACATACGTACACGCACACTCCGTGCTCATCACATACGTACACGCACACACCGCACTCACCACATAGGTACACGCACACACCGTGCTCATCACATAGGTACACGCACACACCGCACTCACCACATAGATACACGCACACTCCGCGTTCACTACATAGGTCCACACACACACCGCGCTCACCACAATTACACGCACTATAAGTACACGAGGTCGTGCAGTACGCCGCACGGCCGACGCCTGACATTGCTTTTACGTCTTCACGACATCTTACAATATCGGGTTTACGTTCTACATCTTCTAAACCTCCTTCACGTAATAAAAACACTTTTATCTGAGCTAGTAGAGTATAAGTACAAACTTCTACCGTCAAAGACATGGATTTAACTAAGAAAAGTTTGTAGGTAGGCACGCCGCGATGTCTTCTTCTTATTCTTCTTCTCCTTTCAATTAATGGCGGTCCACCAAGTGATTTCGCCAGTGTCAGTGAGAGAGTATAACAGTAAATCAAAATTAACAAAAGTAAAAGCCGGGTACCGGAAGACCCCACGCAGCGATTTATCATAAAATATACATAATTTAAATACTATAATATACAATCTCTGATATACATAATTTAAATATTAGAACTAAAAATAAAATCGCTATTCGAAAATTCCGTGTCCGTAAAGTATATAAATCATTTGTTGGTCAATGCATTCATTTCTATAATCAATTACCTGACGTAGTTTTTACAGTTACCCTTTCCAGCACTTAAAATATATTTGAAAAGGTCGTTAATCTCTAAAGCGTATTAAAGGGTCGAGGACTATCTAACAGACAAAAATGCATGGCCTACACCCGAAGCTTAGTCAATAATAATTTGTTCAAATACAAAAGCTTTATCCTGCTTTTTCTTGTCTAGGGGACACCGTTGATGCAGGAAAACATATCGAAACATTTATGTGGTCATCTTTCACCATCTCATATACACATAAGTAGTTGATTCTATTTTTTCTTTTTTCTCTTCTCTCTATCTCTCCCGTGAGATTTTTGGCATGTTTTCCTGCTGAACTACACATGTTATTTGATATTGTATTTAATTTAATATTTGTTGCTTTATATAATGGTAGACTAAGTAATATGAAATAAGAAATATGTTTAAAAAATGACTGACTGCTGAGTTTCTTGCGGCGTTTCTTCTCAGCAGTGGTTTCCTCTTGGGAAGCGCTAGTAGATTCTTGACGTGTAAAAGTGCCCGAGCGGCCTACTTACTGAATAAATTTCTTTTATCTTTTAATATTTCCCGCCGTTTTATGTGTCGAAAAAGTGTGGCCAGGCATTAAATTCAAAAATTACCATAATAATTTCGTTTTATTCGCAGGTCTGAACCTAAATAACCGCCGAGTTCTAATCCACGAGTATAGTGCAAGGACAATTTTCTACAGGCGACGCCATGTGGGGGTCGCCATGCGGCGGACACTGATGTGATCGAATATAACCTGTTATACATACAATAACTACTGAATACATGTATATATTTATTGTGGGAATGTTATGTGCAATACTCGACGGAATGAAATTTAGTGCAAAATAAAGAATTAATCGATTTGACTCGTTAATACTCCTGTGTACAGAGAGCGAATGCTTCAGGGACGCCATCAAAGATATAGGCAGCGTAACAAATAATAATCTGTAGATTAGTTGAGTAAGTTTGTAACCTATTAAGTACCCGTTTGTTTGTTTTAAAAGACCGGTTCTCATCTTACTATTCCTTGTAGTTTCTTCCTGTAATAATCTTATGATAATATTAGAGTAAGTATTTTAGTTAACAAACGTAAAATGCTTTTTAATCATAAGCTCAACAGTTTAATCCTGGTTTTACCCACCTGATCCCGTGATTCGAAATTCAGCCATTGATTTGCATTAAGGAGTGCCTTTTGCGGAATGCTAAAGTAAAGTTGGTGATTTTCAGCTTATGGACTGACTTTGATATGTTTGGATATTTTTGTAATAAAGTACATAAAATAATTAACAACAGATGTGATTTCCTAATAATATAAAGCATGCAATATTTTTGTCTACGGATTTTATTTTTTGTATTCATAATATACTTAACAAATTGGCATATAATTATGAAATATTAACAAAGATAATATTAAAAGTTGAGCTTACACTGTGTTGTCGTGTTTGTTTTGTATGTTTTATGTATTTCGATAGTTTCCTGTTGTAAACGTAAACTTATCACTATTGCAAATTTCTCTATTTCACTCACACATTTCCAGAAGGCCAATATCTCGACAAATTTATAACGAAACTGTTGTAGCGCAGTGCCGTTCCCGTTGTTAATCGTGGTGGAATGTTTTTTTTTGTAAGAATTTGCAATTGTGTACGTGAGCGCGTGATTTAAGACGTGTATATGATTATTTTCTTAGCCATAAACAGCGTCAGATAGTTATTTGGGATTTTGTGATGTTCATAGTTTTTCATAATTAGTCCCTAGTTAAGTTGTTGATAATATTGTATTGACTGTATTGAATATTGAAAGTAGTTCAATAAGTACATTTCTACCTAAGTAGTATTTTATAGGTCACCTCACACGTTGCAGCCGAGAACTGAAGATAAATACGTAAACAATCACGAATTCATTTTAAATATAATTACTGGCTGTATGTATGCGGCGTTACCATAGACTAAAATGTTTTTTTTTTATTCAGCGAGGCATAACGTGTGAGGGCATCGTAGGGTATTGTTTGAAACCTCACTAGGTGATATAATTATAAATTAAGAATAATAAAGAATGATGGGGTGTTATCGGGTGGTTTCAGAAAATAGCACAATTTATTAGCTATAGCGTAAAATCTGGGTGACAGAGTTTGTGGAGTAACGTCAGTTTGTATAACCAATAATAAAACAAAAGCAATAATACATTCTAATTAATTTCCTAATCTTCGAGCGGTCGTACGTCAGAGTTTTCATTTGTTAATTAATTTCGCCTCTCGAACATATCACGAACGACTCAATAGGTTTGTTGACGATGACGTACCGATCGCTCTAGCTTCGTTACATGTTGCTTTACTTTGGTTCCATGAAATTATAGTTACTCAAAATTATATAAGCATGTACATTGCGTGCGTGACAAGAATAAAGTAATTAAATTAAATAAGGTCAATTGTGTTACCCGTAATGGGCAGAGCGGGATGTCAATACTTCCAACCATCGTTTGCTACCGACGCCTAGCACTTAAGACGTCGAGTGTCCGGTTGTACATATATTAAGCTCGATGACTTGTAAAATAATGACGGGGAAATTGATGGTTTAAGTGTTAGAAGTCAGGAATAATGGCTATAGTATCGTAGCCAACATTTATCATAAAACAAAAAATATTGAAACTTTGAAAGTATACAATTACAAAAAAATAATTAATATTAAGGTTAAATCTGTAAATAAATAAATAAATCTATAGTCTAAATGGAACGAAAGTGAAGAACATCTATTTAAAGGACTATGTGTTTGTCACTTATAGTTATAAAATTCACAACTGTACGTCCAAATTGTCCATTTATATGTTAAAATGTACCTAATACAAATTACAATAATGTAATCATTAGAATGTATTTTAGTACACTTGGTAAACAAGGTCTAAGGTAGTCGCATGTTGGACGAGCCGCGCGGCTTCTAGCGGTATACATACTTGAGTTAACACTTCGATGACTATCTAAAACAACTTATTTTTACTGTACACGTAAGTTATTTCATATTTTAACTGAATAAAATCAAAATGGTTATTATACGCTTTGTTTGTTTTACTTCCTTTCCTACTAATGTCAACTCCATTGACTGTTCAGTTCCGGGTTGGTTCTCGCGTTCGCTGTAGTACCTACGATGTCTTGAATACACTTGTAAAGATGGAAGTTCTGGTCTGGGATCGCTGTCCAAAGCTGGACTAATTTTTGTCTGACGTGTTGTGTTGTAACTCTCTCTGACGTGATAGCAAGCGTTCAAATCTGATACCTATGTCAATAGACCTAAGAAAAACACTGGTCCGTCTCGACGCGGCCACCCCCCATATTCAATGTATGAAATCAATACCGTCCTGACGTCACGACCGCGCCTTTTATACCGGTTTAAAATATAGTATTAAGTTCCCAAAATGTTATTTTTTTAGTTTAGGAGTTACGAGAGTTTTTAAGACAGTCGTTAAGAACGCTACCTTGCGTTACATCTGGCTCCCATGACCAAAAATAGTTCGTCTAATAATTTGTGATTCGAAAACTAAATACTTATTATCTTTATTAACTTAAACATGTTGGATTACACCATCAATTTTTTCGAAGCCACTTATGTATTAGGTAGACTTTGTTTTCCACGAACTTTGATTATTCAGAGTTAAAAATAAAAACTTGCGTGGCATATTGTTTCCAAAATGGACACAGTTAATCCAAATTTTAAAATTGTTTAAGTAACAAAATTCCAGGTGCTTAATATGAAAAAAAAAGTTAAGTAGAGTTGCTTTTCTTCCAAGCGACCTATTTTGAATTAGGTAAATTTCGCATCCATCCCATGCTTAGTTTTAATTACAAAACGGGGCACAGGTGAAAATTATGTATTAATCTCGCCTCTTGGCAAATGCTACAAGTACCTAAAATACCTATTCGTCGCGATTGAATATCTGATTTCTGGACACTGACTACGCTGATGACCCAAATATCGTGATAAGTATTGTACGCGTTTGTCTGGTTTATAGTGGTAATATTTAAGGTAGGTAAGGTAGGTAGATTTAATTATAAAATAGATTTATTTTCACATTCGTTTAATCTTAATCTTATGATTTTCAGGATATTTAAATATCACATTGCTATGTGAAACTTCCAAAAAAGTAGATTTTTCTTAAGTGGTCGAGCCAAAACTACTACAATGATAATAGAAAGTTACAAAAAAGCGGTCATAACATTGTCTCAAATACTCCCGGCTCTATAGGTAGATATCGCGTTGATTGAAATGTCATTTTATTAATTGACGTTTTTCAGATCAATAGCGCAGCACTCAAGCACTGTGCGCGGTGCATTAGTTTTTGGTATTCAGGTTAAAAAAATCGTTTTATTAAACTCATTTGACCCACAGTATCGTTTACTTTAATACGGGGCTGATCATTCAATTCTTACAATCCAGTTAACAATCGACATTGCAAAATGTCGGAAAAAGAAAAGTCCAAGTCTTCAAGACAAGAAACCAAGCACGTACCAAAGGATGCTCAAGTAATAATGTCAATTATGAAAGAAATTTGCATAACGGACTACGAGCCTCGAGTAGTAAATCAGCTTTTGGAGTTCACTTATCGATATGTGACATCAATTTTGGACGATGCCAGGGTCTTCGCTTCCCATGCCAAGAAGAAGGCGATAGACATCGATGACGTGCGACTAGCCGTTCAGATGCAGTTGGATAAGTCGTTCACAAGTCCGCCGCCGCGAGAGGTGCTTTTGGAGATTGCTAGAGTCAAAAATGTCAATCCATTGCCATTGATCAAGCCCCATTGTGGGCTGAGGTTGCCCCCTGATCGGTAAGCGTATCAGTTTGTTACATCTAGGTCATTACATTTTTGAAATTTATGAAAATTTGACAAAAGGTGCCTATATCTGAGGGGTTTAATAAAAACTGGCACTTGGGCGATAGTGACACAATTTCGTAATTATGAACAGCTACAGAACTTTACACTAATAATAGTAGAAATGATCCATGTGGAATAATTTTAGTACTAATGTATTCAAAAAGCTCATTTGATAACAAAAGTAACAGCTATCAGACGGCAACAAAATCTAGAATATCCATTGTTTTGCTGCTTTTGGAAAATTGTTGAAAACCAATCAAATAGCTTGACTATTATTATTGTGGGGTTGAGATGGGCCTTTTGTACTGCTTCAACCATTACTTTCTGATCTATTGTAGCAGCCCTTAGATCTCACCGGGACAAAGCAGGCAGAAGCTAGTGTATTTAAGCAAAAGAAACATTTACTATTATTTCAGTTACTGCCTATCAGCCTGCAACTACCGCCTCCGACCAGCTTTTAAGAAGACAGCGGTCAAGACAACCATCGCTCCGACCCCCACTGTCAAGACTGTGACCTCGGCCAAAACAAGCCAGAATGTGTTGCTGAAGCGGCCACCGGGAGCCATCGTCAATGTGTCTGCAAAGCCTGGCATGGCACCAAAACCTGTGCTCAAATTTACATCTACTAATAAGGTCAGTTCAAAAATGTCTTTACCAGTTTAAGACCTTCAGTGTGGTCACGGCTTTTGGCCTGTTCCATAAAAATAATACAAAGTCAAAACCTCTCATTATTTAGATTGATATATTATAGTCTATGTCACTCCCACAACCAAGACGAATTTAACAACACCTTATATGTTCATGTCCATGAAGCCGTTTATGCTGCAGAGCAGTATACATACAGTCAAGTGCAACAATATGTATCAAAAGAATCCTTTAATAAATATGTTACAAATTTCTTATTACACTGGAATAAGATTCATTGGGACATATTTTTGAGATATGCATGCTTCCATAACTTTACAATTGACTGTAAATGCACTCTTACAATATAACCCTCCTTTTGACGCAGTCGGATAATAAATAAAGGTCCATTACTAACAAAATCATAACCTTTGATCTTCCTCTTCTACCCACTTCTATTAACATTGAATCACGACTACTTCTTTCCACCTGCTAAGATCCTGACTAATATATTTCGCTTCTTCCATATTCATACATTGAGTCATGCATAGACGTTGGTTTCGGGTACTAAGATTCGGCCCTTTCAAAGTATTTCTCTGGCCTAGGGCGGCCCCTTCGGACCCTTGAACTCACTTTCGCTGTATATCATTCTTTCATCCATCTTTTCCAAATAACCGAAACATTTTCGCCCTTTTCAATCTTCCCCTTCCTAGTTAATATAATCTGAAAATAATAAATATTGTAACAAGAAGTATTCAAATCATTTTATATTAGAAATATTTTATTTTTTAAATATTTGAAGTTTGTTAAAGCTATTTCTGTGCACAGCTCCTGCAGAAGCCGGCGGTGCGCGTGACGGCGGGCCCGTCGGCGCACGCGCCCATCAAGATGGACCTCGACGACCTCGGCCCGCACAAGCGCAAGCGTGACGACGACGATTACGACATGTAGCAGAGATCTCGACAGTTTCACTTCATATTATTATAATCGTATCTTGATAATCGTGTAGTCACGTAAAAAGACCGCTGGCAGTCTCCCAATAATAATGTTGAGCATACTTAGGACCTTGTCATTGTGACTGCCATTGTTATTGTCATACTTTGTCATTTAATGTTCAGTTTGAAGTATATTATGACAGTGCACTAAAGTTCTTAACATTTTCGTTGGGGTACCTGTAGCTCGCATTTATCGACGAAATTGGTAGTATGAAGGGGGAAGGGCGGGCAACACTCCGCCGCTATGCTTTGCCTACACGCTATTGGTTGCGATTGCGTTAGGCAATAGCACAGTATATATATAGTGTGGCAATAGTTCCTCAGGCCTTTTTACGTAACGGGCTCTGTAGAATCAGTCTCCCGCTACTCCCCCTAATTTAAAATCCCTCTATGGACATCTAAGGAATATTCCCTCATTTGAAGTCCCTAGGTACAGCAGTTTCGGCTGTGCATAGATCGATCAGTCAGTCAGTTTCTTTTTTATACAGTGTGTTATGTCATCGGTGTCGGAGATTTTAGGGGTGTGTAGTACCTACAATCAATTTTATCGACAAATTAACTATATACCTTTTTTTTTCCGAACCAGTACCGAATGGCAGCCATTTTTATTTTTAACATACCTAAATACGGGTACACACAGTAATTACGTCATATCTGACATGGGAACTGTCTGACTAACCCGAAAAAAATGTTATTTGGTAGCTAGAGTTATGAGCAATAGTTCTGCGTTAATAATTCTACAGAAATACGGAAATTACTTGGTAAAAAAAAAACATCAAAGTAAGAAATGTGAAAAAAAGAGCGGTTAATTATTAGTATTCCTTATTTTCTAAGAAATCTAGGTCGTTAACCTGCTTTTTTTTTATTTTTCGTAGGAAGCAGGCAACATAAGCTGCATTTTTGTCTAAAAATTGTAGCTCTAAGTAAAGTAAATCGACAGGTACAAAAGCTTAAACATGACCTCTTTTAACATACCTTTGATAAAGCTTTTTCAGTAGTAGTTAAAAAAATTAAAACGAGGTGCAGGTTAAGATTCATTTATTTGACATCAGAAAAAAGTACAATTGTTGACAAATTTACAACATTTGCTCGAAATGTCCTCCACGACATTGCAGACAAGCAGTCACTCTTATCGCAAGATGCTGCGTAGCACGTCTTATCATTGCGTGGTCTTCTCTTATTTGATCTCCAACTTGAAGAATCTTTTCAATTAGCTGTTCCCATGATTCCGGTATCTCCACGTAAACCTTTTGTTTCATTGTACCCCACAAAAAAAAATCGAGAGGCGTTAAGTCCGGTGAACGGGGCGGCCAAGCTATGTTTCCCCCGCGTCCAATCCACGGCGAATAGCAGGCATTCAAGTGATTTCTCACTATTATTGCAAAGTGAGGCGGAGCACCTAATTGCAATATCATTCTTATTCTGTAGGCTAATGGCAACTCCATCAATTCGTCCAGAAATTGATTTTCCAGAAATTCCAAAAATCTTGGGCCATTCATTGTTCCAGGTAAAATTATCGGACCAATTAAAATATCGTCTATCATTCCTGCCCAAACGTTTACAGAAAACTGGTGTTGAAATGAGTTGGGTCTCACGGCATGTGGATTTTCTTGCTGCCACAGATGTTGATTGCGGTAATTTGTGAATCCTGATCGAGTAAAAGTGGCTTCATCTGTCCACATTATTGTTTTCAAAAAATGTTCATCATTTCGTGTCTTTCTAACGATCCAGGAACAAAACACTGATCGAGAAGCATAATCCGGTTCGATGATGTCCTGAACTCTTTTAAAATGATACGGATGTAACCCTTCCCTTTTCAAAACTCTCCACACTGTCCAAATGGACAAATTAAATCGGTGTGCTATCCTTCTTACACTCAATCTAGGGTTTTCGGTAATTGAGCGTAATACCTCTTCTTCCTCCTGGGGTGACACAAGTCGAACACGTTCGTTGGCGGGCCTCCGTATACCATTTTCTACGAGACGCATGTGGACTCGTATGAATGTGCGAGCATTCGGCGTGGGTCTGTTAGGAAATCTCCTCGCGTACTCTCTTACAGCAGCGTTAGCGTTCCCGTCGCACAAACCATAAACAAAGTGGATGTCAGCGATATGCTGACTAGAATAATGGCCGTCTTCCATAACACAAACGTAACGTAAGTCCAATAACAAAACAAAAACGTAACAAAAAATCCAACAATAACAAAACCGTACTGAAGTAGACATGTGATCGCAACGCAAAGCGGGGGATAACTAAAGCTAAAAAACCTTACAATACCCCTCGAGGCGCACGTGGTATTCTGTCTCTCTCACACTTAGGCTCTTTTTACCTGCTCAATGGGTTTTTGTACCTGTCCTAGTTTTCAAGGCCTTGGGTAGAAGTGTTAATAATTAGCGATTTAAAGGTCTTGGACTTTTTAAAGGTATGTTAAAAGAGGTCATGTTTAAGCTTTTGTAACTTTCGACTTACTTTAGTTAGAGCTTCAATTTTTAGACTAAAATGTAGCTTATGTTGCCTGCTTCCTACGAAAAATAAAAAAAAAGCAGGTTAACGACCTAGATTTATCAGAAAATAAGGAATACTAATAATTAACCGCTCTTTTTTTCACATTTCTTATTTTGATGATTTTTTTTTACCAAGTAATTTCCGTATTTCTGTAGAATTATTAACGCAGAACTATTGCTCATAACTCTAGCTACCAAATAACATTTTTTTCGGGTTAGTCAGACAGTTCCCATGTCAGATATGACGTAATTACTGTGTGTACCCGTATTTAGGTATGTTAAAAATAAAAATGGCTGCCATTCGGTACTGGTTCGGAAAAAAAAAAGATATAGAGTTAATTTGTCGATAAAATTGATTGTACTACACACCCCTAAAATCTCCGACACCGATGACATAACACACTGTATGTAGAGGACTTTTTCGAACGACGACCGATTCTTTTCTTCCTCTGTGTAGTGTGTATGTGTAAGCTTCTTTTGTTATTGAATTAACTTCAAATATTACGATTAAGAGATCTTTTATTGATTTATTTTCGGCAATCAATAAATGCCACTTCTATGGAGTAAGCAAATTGTAAAATTGTTTGCCAGATTGTCTTTTGGAGACATCTGGTGAATGCAAGTTGGATAATTTTGGAATCTGAATTAATAAAAAAAGATGTTATTAAATTATTGAAAATGGACTATTTATAATAAATGATGTCCCGATTAAGATAAGTTAATATAAGATTATGTATCTCGTAAGTTAGTATAATAAAATATTTCACTTATAATTTGTTTTATTTAAAAAGCACCTAGAGTATTTTCCAAATTGTGCGACGAGATATGTGGAAGGCCCTAGGTCCTAGAACGGCTCAGACGCCTCTGGCCGTCAACTCAGTCGGTCAAATAATGTCTGTAATTAATTTAAACATTTTCTTAAAATTTATTCGTTTAAGACGGAATTTTCGATTCCCACTTAACTGGTTTTTTACATGAGTCCGAGTGAAAACCACTGATTTAGTTCACAATAAAAAGATCATTGTTAAAATGATAAATATTTTATTGATCTAGTATAAAGTATATTTTGATAGTTTTATACTTACATACTAATGGAGGACAACAGTTTAATATTGTAGATCAAGATAAACATTCCTCTCTTTCCTTTTAGGATAGTTGGGTAAAAAATAAAGGTGTGATTACAACTTGTTAATCATTATTTAGGTCGATTTTAGAAAATGTTCCATTTCAACAATTACAATCACACCTTTATAGTAGGAAAATGTAGCCAGCATGCATTCAAAAGGAAACTTAACTGTTCTACAAAGACAAAAATCAGCCTTATTTCTTCTCATACGTGTAGAAACCCTCTCCAGACTTCACTCCCAGCTTGCCCTTGCGCACGAGTTTGTCGACGACCGGGATGGGGTTGAAGAGTGGCTCGTTGGGGAACTTCTTGTGCCACCCGTCCAGGATGAACTTGGTGGTGTCGAGCCCCACGTAGTCGGCCAGCTCCAGCGGACCCATGGGGTAGCCGGCGCCGAGCTTCATGGCGATGTCGATGTCGCGCGCCGAGGCGTCGCCTGGGGGGCAGCGGAGGTTCAACAAATAGTGGTTAACAGGAGTTCAATTTGAAAATTTGACAGGTGACGAAAAAGCCAAGGTCACCTTTGCTTAATATCGAAAAATAAAATCTTGCCCAGTTTTGCCCCCCACCGTAATGGCGTCGGAGGTTTATATAGCACCATAATTCTTGCACATAGGCCCTACATCCTTATCCTAAGCACAGATAAAAGAATACAAGTACAGATACCCAATCCCATACAGCAAAAGCGTGCCGTCCTAAAGTAGGCAATTCTGTAGGCAATTTTAGTCCCGTAGTCACACCAGTAGATGGCGTATCTGAGCCACCACTACTATGACGCTGGCAGCCTACCTATTCGTTTTATTGAGATATTACCAGATGGCGTTGACTTCAAAAAATATATTTGACTTTAAAATTGAGGCATCTAGAAAATTGTTGTACTTAGTAGGAGATCCGAATAGAAGAAGATTTCCACCGGGCTGTTTATTCGATAAAACGTATTTTATATCAAATTTTATATGCTAAGTAATATACGGCGAATAGTTAGGCTAAAAAAATTCAGTCCAGTAGGTATAGGTATAATTAATTAAAAAATAAAATAACTTTGTACTAAAGAAATGCAAATTGCTTGTTTATTAGACAAATTGCATACTAATCTAATATGCAAACGTTAGGTTGAATATTTTTTTCCCGTCAAACTATTGGGTTGGCAGGTATAAACAGCTAAGTCGGTAGGTACTAATAATTCGCACCAAACCTAACGTTTACATATTCTATAAGCGTCATACTTTCGATTAGTACCTATATAATTTGCCTTTAGAGCCGCGTCCGCTGCGCCGCGTTTTTGATATTTTTAACATGTATCATGTTATTCCGAACAGAAAAGGAGCGTGGCCAAACAGCCCGGTGCAAATTCTCTCCTATTCGGATTTTAAACCATTATAAATTAATATCTAATCGCTATATTTCTACCGGTCACATTGTAGTGGCGTTTTATTAATTCACGGGAACTGCCCTGACTATGATGTCCAGGATAAAATAGGAATGGGACATGTTCGGGAAGTTTTTTGCTGACATAAAATAAAAGCAATAGGTAAAAATAACTGGTTTATTTATTATATAACGTACTTATATAACAAGTTCTAAACAATAGGACCCGAAGAGTAGGACAGGGTACCTATTTACTTATTCAGCTTACGAGTATCTGTGTAATCACTACACTTTGTAAAAGGTACGCTTAATTTTTTGGAAATATCAATAGGTACCAATCTGATAATTGAATAAGTATATAATATGTTCTGTGAATAAACATTTCATTGCATTTCATTTCATTTCATTGGTCATTTATAATCGGACTACTTATTTTGTAGAAATTTTAATTTTGATTTGGAATCAAACGATGATTTTCTAGATTTGCAATAATCATGAATTTTGACTTGAAATAATTTCTTAATCAAAAAATCAAGATGGCTTTTGTCGTGATAATCATCGGGGAGGTTAATTGTGATTTGACATTATCCATTAAATTTGATATTAAATTGATTTGATGAATTATATATTTATGTAATAATAAATTCTATATTTATATTATAATTATATAATTATGGATTATTTGCCAGGGTCCAAAGTAAATGCCAAGTCGTCGTGATTGGAGGATTCGTACGGGTCCGTAGACGTAAACAGTCGCGAGTGTTGAGGATGAATCACAAAATCCGTTTAGAAGGCCTGGTCGTCGTTATCAACCATAAAAGAAAATATCGCATTCAACTTCAACTTGATTCGAATCCAACGAAAGAAAGTTGTGAAAAACTACGATGCAATGTTTGTACACAAACTGTCAGCGCGTTTTGATACCTACTTCAATAGTTAAAGATAGCACGTCGTTCGTTCCGTGTTTGTACCTACTAACATTTAATACACCAAAACCGCCAAAACAGTATTTTGTAATGGCCATTTATGTTTGTTAAGACATTATTTTATCTATTACGTTTTTTTTTGCTTTTAATATAAAACTAGTATTTGAGACAATATTACGCATCACCCAAGCAAGAATTTACAAAAACGAAACGCTTGGAGCCTGTGATTCCATAGAACTTTCGCGATCCGTGATGGCGCCATCTAGTGAAAGTACCCAATAAGACGCAGTAAGCTTGAAAGCTCACACGTATTGTATGAGTTAGATAGTGTTCATATAATTTTTATTGCATTTATTCAACTTATAAAATATACCCTTATTTTATGTAGAGAAGGATGTTTTTAAATATAATTAAGATGCGTTGAATTTCTTAACGTGTAAAAATCATTCAATCATCACGATTACTGGTTCAAATGTTTCGATCGATACCTGTGCCGCCATCTATGAGTTTATTAAAGTAATTAATTATACGTTGTTCGAGATGGGAGGCCATGTCCTAAGGCATTGTTGCCCCATAGTGGCTGGGCGTTAAACACTAACCTCTTTCATACAACTGAACAGCCTCAGCCGTAATGGCACCAGACACCACTAGTAACCTGTTGACCACAAGCCTGGGGTGTCCTTGCAGATGAAGCAGGTCTTGCCCCGTACCTTCGTGGCGCTATAGTGGCGTCAGGGGCTAAACACTAACCTCTTTCATACAGCCGCACAGCCTCGGCTATATACGGCACTAGTAATCTGTTGACCACAAAGCCTGGGGTGTCCTTGCAGGTGATGCAGGTCTTGCCCACAGCCTTGCCCCACGCCATCATGGCGGTGTAAGTGCCGTCGGAGGTCTCGGCTCCGCGTACCACCTCGAGCAGCCGCATCATCGGGACAGGATTGAAGAAGTGGAGGCCACCAAATCTGGAGATTGTTGGAGAGTCCCACTATTATTAATATTATTATATCCTACTACATAATACTAGCTCTGACTGTTTGTCTATACCTATAGCAGCAGAAAATATAATATGTATTTAACTAAAGGAAAAACGATAAACAAGTTCTTATTAATCTAACCTAATAATATAACTGAATCTTTCAAAGTTCTTATACCTTGATTACATACACAATCTGTGGTTTTATACAGCTTGTTGTTAGGGTTGTATTACCTACTTACTTTGATATTTTTTTACCTGTCTTTCCTCTTGACAACTGATGCAATATCGTTGATAGAGAGAGAGGAAGTGTTGGACGCAAATATGGTGTGCTCAGGAGCCGCCTGCACAAAAAAAGATTTATTTACTTGTCAAAATGATTCAAGTTATTGTTTCTTTTCAACTTGTACCTAAAATAAAATACTTCTTTAATATAAAAACCTAATGGATAACATAGTTATTCAGTCTTTGTGAATTTTATGCCACTTACAATATTCCTTTTGTACTACCCTGTAAAAACAAATTACTAAATGTAAAGTAATTAAATTTGTGTTCTAAGTAATTGTAAAATAAAATACGTACAAGGGCAGCATTTTTATGTTTGCTTTGACTTAACTTTAGTTTACGAAATAATTAATCACTACAGATATAAGTATAGGTGAAAACCTTAAGTAATCCACCTTTTTTTATAATTTTTCAACTTCCATTTGTGATCAGTTGCCAGACCATGAGCGAATAATTTGGGGGCATATTGGCAATGTGGCAAGGTGCGGCCAGCGCCACCCCAGCCAATCAGAAAACGTGGTCCCTTTTTAACATTCTGACTATTTTTGTGTACCTAGTTGTGCACAAAACTAATATGGAATTTACGTCAAATTTCAAATATAGAATGTCAAATGGTATATACACATGCAACAGGTGATTTACTTAAGTTTTTCACCTATAATTAATGATATAAATGATAATTATCAGATAATAATTAATAAAATAGATCTCGCAATGCAGATTATAATATTAATCAAATGGGAAGCTATTTTGCATAGTTTTGTTCAAATATAATATGATGAACCCAAAAAGCTGGGTTTTGTGAAACTTGTGTAAATTACTATTGCATTACCATTATAATTGAGGCTGTATCAACATAATTACCGCATCAAGCTGTTTAAAGAGCTTATGTTTCACATCCATATTCTCAACAATGGCTTCTACTACTAAATCAGAAGTCTTAGAAGCCTCCACAGGATCTGTAGCAGTCTTGATCCTGGCCAGCGACTCCTTGACGAACTTCTCACCCTCCGCTGGGTTGTCTTTGTATGTCTTCTTGGCTACGCGGCCAAGATTGGTGCCGATGGACTTCTGGGCCTTGGCCAGCACATCGGAGCTGACGTCCACAAGGGTCACATTCTGGCCAGCTTGGGCAGCTACCTGAAATATAGGTTTTCTGAACTGGGAACATACATGAAGTGGCATAGCTCAATGTTATTTTTAAACTAGTTTATTTAAAACTGTGACACTGCTACTGGGGACAATATACCACATAGTACTAAATTTGAACTTTAAAATTATACTTATAAGTCAGCAAAATACCGCAAAATACCTAGCGAGTAACGCCGGGTTAAGAACTAAACTATCTATCACTATGAAATTGTTATAGAGGAGACTTAATAAGTATTCAAATTCTGCAAAATTCAGTTTTCTTGCCAAAGGTAGCATAGTTTTCATTAAAAGATAAAAAAGATAAAAGAAATTTATTCAGTAAGTAGGCCGCTCGGGCACTTTTACACGTCAAGATACTACCAGCGCTTCCCAAGAGGAGACCACTGCTGAGAAGAAACACCGCAAGAAACTCAGCAGTCAGTCATTTTTTAAACATATTTCATATTTCATATTACAATGGTACAACTTAGTCTAGCATTATATAAAGCTACAAGTATTAAATTAAATATAATATCAAATAACAGTAGTTCAGCAGGAAAACATGCCAAAAATCTTACGGGAGAGAAAGATAGAAAATAATAAAATAAAATAAAATAGAATCAACTACTTATATATGTGTATATGAGATGGTGCAAGATGACCACATAAAAGTTTCGATATGTTTTCCTGCATCAACGGTGTCCCCCAGATAAGAAAAAGCAGGATTGGCGTATGTAATGTTTTTTTTTTATAGATATTGATCTAATTGAATGTTTGATGCCATTCAAACTTAGTGGTAAGCCGCACTGTACGTGCAGGTTCAATATTATTAGTTATTACCTCAGCTACTACTCTTGTCCGTAATAGTGCCTATAAGGCCTACTTACAAAATAAATATTTTCATTTTCATACCTGAGCGATCCCAGAGCCCATCAAACCACCTCCGATAACGGTAAGGTTCTTCACTGCATTTTGTACAGCTGAAGAACTAGAAAAGTTCCGAGCAATTATACCGAATTGATTCATTTTTACTATTATAATGAATAAATACGGATAAAAAGTTACACTCTACGGGCCTCCTGTCGCGCCGGCCGAGTAAATAAAGTAATTGAGATATAAAAATTAGAAAAAGTCGATTCCAAAGTTCAAGTTTCCAGATTACAATCGACAGAAGTTTCAACAAGTGTGGGTTGGCAAGTGGCAGAACGTTCAAAAAGCATTATTGTATATAATTAAGAAAGACGACATGGATATTATTTTGTTATAGAAAACTACTTAATAAATTAATAATAAGTTTTATAAACAAAACTTATTAAACAGCATTAAAATTACTACAATGTATCATTATCTCAATGTAAATAGAACAAAAATGGTCATTATATTCGGGTTCGTATAAACATTCCGAACAGTTATGTCACAATACTGTCAATCTGACGATTAAGCTACAATACACGCATTAGGTGTTTGACTATACGACAACGTTTTACCCTCGTGTATACAAAAATACTCTTAATCGATGTTTATTTTATAAAATTATTTATTTTTTAATGAATAAATTTTATTAGCAAAACGAATACGGGCAAAATTTTCATTTCTGGAAACTATTGTTTTTATTTTATGATTTTAGCTTGTGTAATGGAACGTAAAAAAGTTGGACAATTGGAATAACTAATTGAAACACCTTTTGTAGTTGTATTTTTTAGCTTTATATTATTGTACTCCGTATTTTTCTGATAATCAAGTGCTTAACAATGTGTTCAGTAATCTATATGTCATCGCTGCGATACACAGATGATAGGTAGGTGGATGCTATCTTAAAATATTGCCTACGATATCTTGTTTGCGTGTTGTTATCTTTGGACTCTGACTTTCGTCGGCTTTTTACTCTTGCCCGCCGGGTGTCACCGAGTTAAACGACCGCCCACTACTGTTTGCGTGTCTCTCGTGGTAGTTTAGCCGGCTCTCTCTCGCTGTAAATATCAAAATGAACAAGTTATCTGTTCTTAAAAGAGCTTTTTCAAGCTCGACATCTCTAAATGCAGTGAAAACGGTCACCGTTATCGGCGGAGGGTTGATGGGCTCTGGCATTGCGCAGGTAAGTTTTTTTAAATTTATAACTGCTAATTAATATGCAATACCAATAGTAACCGTTGAGCAAAAGAAGTTACAAATGACTTGCTTTTCTTAAAGTAACTTTTCAAATGTGTAGCAAAGTCTAATTTAGTGGCTTATTGTTAGTTCCCTAATGCTCCTTTTGCTTTATATAGTTTTTTACGGACTTTGTACATCAGAAAGATAATGGAGCTATACCAGATTATTCTAATGCTAATTTTAATTAGTGTATTTCACTAATAACGAGTTGTTATAGAAACTTCCATGGACTTATTAGATAAATAAGTCCATGGATATCACATGCAAGGGCGATTGTTTGGTAAAAGAGTATTTTCTCTTGAAGACTAAACAGAAGCACATCTGGTAAGATCGATACACTTGTGTCAAGTCCATATACCAAATATTAATACACCAACAGAAAAAAAACAGACTCGTTTTGAAGCCAGGATTATTTTACTTTTATCCGTATTGTCAAATTATACTTTGCTCTTGTTTAAAACTTGCATGCATTTAATTTGAGGTAACTGTAAATTATTTAAGTAAATGACTGCCATCAGGAGCTTGAGTTGAATATTGTGTCTTGTCTAAAGGTTGCAGCTCAAGCCGGCCAGAATGTGACTATTGTGGACCTCCAGCCAGAGCTACTGGAGAAAGCTCAGAAGTCCATTCAGAACAACCTTGGAAGAGTCGCCAAAAAAACCTTCAAGGATGATACTGCCAAGATTGAGGGTTTTGTTAAAGAAACCTTTGGCAGGATCAAGGTAGATATTAGGTTTTACATTCAGCTGTTTTAATCTAAGCAGACACACAGGAGCAAAAAGCCTAGGGCTGAATAAACATGAAACCACAAATGTACCTAAAAAAACAGTATATAAGTAAGAGGTATGCAACCAGTGAGTTTCTCTATGTAACACTACAAATTTTAGCAAAAGCAGATAACAGTGACGCCTATTTCAGCAGGAACTACAGATTGTGCCAGGATTCAGAATACATCTGTGTATCAGTATTATCTAATAGAAAAAAAAGTGCTTCACCAAATGATAATTTCTGTGTGCAAATGCTTGACTTGTTACTGAAAATACCAAAATAGCTATATATATGGACTTCCCTCAATTCCTCATGGATTCCATGACCAATCTGGAAATATATGGGAGTTCCTTGGTAACAGACAAAAAAAAACTGAATTGAGAACATTCTCCTTATTTTAAGTCCTTACAACCGAGAAATAATGGGTAGCCCACCTTGATCTACTTTGGCTATGTAGTATTTGAATACACACAACAATTTACTGAATTTTCATATTACAGGTATCAACTAAGGTTGAAGATGGGGTGAATGCTGATCTTATAGTAGAGGCCATTGTGGAAAAGCTAGATGCTAAGCAGCAGCTCTTCAACAAACTTGACTCGGTATGTATAACTGGCTTTTGCCTGCGACTCCATCTGCATCCTTTATTGCTATATCTTTAGGAACTGCTTAATTTTCCACAATAGAAAGTACATGATGTGTGATTCTGGGCTATAAACTATCTTCAGTACCTAATTTCACGTTGATTCGTTGCGACGTTAGACCGAGAAGGCGGAACGTACACACAAATATACACGCTTTCACATTTATAATATTAGTAAGAATTCTGAAGTATTAGGGCTCTGTACCACGACGAAAAATACCTTAATTTTATTTTATTTTTACTGTGGTGGTGCGGGATTTGTCGTAAAATACCAAATTATAGGATGATGGGCAAAAATGTCCCCACCCACACGCAGAAATGAAACATGTCTAAGTTTATAATATGGTTATTATTTTACTATGATGACGATTGCCCCAAGTATGGGGTTTTCTTGGAAAGTAAAATTGCTAAACACGTTGTTGCTTTGCTTGCTCTTGAAAAGTTTTTCATTGAAGAGACTCCATCGATTTTGCAACTAAAATATTTTGCTATTTTGTCTTTTTTTGTTGTTGATCTAATTAACATATTGACATGCATCGCGTGATTATGGGAGGGTGGGGACGGGGTTTATACAAAATCGTATTGGTACAAAATATTAACTGTTATTTATCATTCCCGACATCCATGGATATTTTAATCATGGTACGATATTTGAAATTTCACGATTACACTTTTATGGTTCTTATTGATTAGATACATAGTAAACTTAGTAAATAACAGGCGGCGTTAGGTAGATTAACTTTATCTCTAGTTTTTTTATTTATCTTGTTAGTAACTCTGAGATATGCTTGCGTAACTGACAACATACTTTTTTTACTCGTAATATATTATGAAAGAGGCTTGTGATAATGATTGCAAAGGATGTAGAAAAAAAATATACCTACCTACCTACCAAATTACCTATTTGAAGGTGTTTTTCAAAAACTCTAAGTTCAAAATATTTATTCAATAAATTGGCCACGTCATGAAGGCTCTTTTAAACGTAGTTAATATGGAGTGAATCTACTAGAGCTCCGAACAAGACCATCTTTTCGGAGAAGTATCTCCGAAAGAAACTCCAGCGGAAGGTTATTTTTCCAATCATAAAACAAACACAATATTAAAAGCAAGTTGCATTAAAATCATTACAAATGTAAGATCGACAAACATTCAACTAAAAATACCTAATGACTATTAGGAGACCAACACGACGCGGACTCTACGTCAAAACGCCATAACTGGAATAATTAAATATTCATTAAATTAATTTGCCGGTGTAATGACTAGCGTAGAGGCATTCCATCTTAGTCCTCAGAGTTGGCAACGCATTTGCAGTCTTAGGCTTGCAGTCTTGTGAATGCGAATTTCTAAGGGTCACAGTTTCCACTTACCATCAGGTTGCCTGTGTGCTCGTTTGCCTTCTCTATGCAATAAAAAAAAAAACCTTGTAGACGTGAACAGACCGGACCCGACAAATAGGACCCGTTCATGAGTATGACATGTAGCTCAGCCATCGCCTCCCTCGACCAATTATGTTCGGGAACGTGGCGACCCGATCATTGACGCCACCGTAAGCAAAGACTTGATCGAGCATGACATGCTCATGCTGCCGGACAACATAAAAGTATGAGGTGTCATCATCAAATAGTACACATTTAACAATAAATATATTCTTATTCTTCTCTATGTCATAAAAAAGATGGAAACTTATTAAAATAATAAAAAAGATAAAGATAAAAGAAATTTATTCAGTAAGTAGGCCGCTCGGGCACTTTTACACGTCAAGATACTACCAGCGCTTCCCAAGAGGAGACCACTGCTGAGAAGAAACGCCGCAAGAAACTCAGCAGCAAATAAGCATGAATATTATTAGTGACCGACCGAAACATGTTATTTTGCCGAAACCGAAGGTTCGGTTTCATTGTAGTTTCGGCCGAAACTGAAACCTATAAAACCTAAAAAAAAAAGTCCTTAAAAAGTCGAAAAAAAATTAGTAAGCCCGTTTTTTTCTAAAATTAATATCTCGCCGACCTATTTCGGTCGGACACTAAATATTATAGAAGGTACACTATCACTATAGACATAGAAACATAAATATGCTAGACGGTACCCGTAAATTTTGTATATAATTTCAATTACAGCTGGCACCGGAACACACGATTCTGGCGAGTAACACCTCTTCCATCTCGATCAACGAGATCGGAGCCGGCATCAAGAGGAAAGACAGGTATGTTGAGCAACCCATTATGGCGTTAGTTAACCTTTTGAATGCTACGCAGCGAAGTAATACGATGTGTTTCAGACGCCACAGAGTCTTGTGGCGTCTGAAACATGACGGCAATTGCTGACAGGCGGACGTGGCATGAATAGACCTACGAGTAGGGTTGCCAGGTGTCCGGGTTTTACAGTCGTGTCCGGCCTGTCCGACTTTTGGTCAACCCCGCGCCGGCAAAAAATGGCGAAGGAAAGCGAACGAGCGACTCACTCTATGGCGGCCTATGGCGGCGCGGGGTGAGCCCAATGTAATAACACACATACAGTACTGTTACGAATGTAATAGAAATACGCATGTAAGGGTAGGCTTGAGCCAGTGCATTAAACGGGTTTAACACGAGCGCACGTCTTTTATTTATAACAAGTGGCGACGACCGGATTATTTAATTACTTACGCGTAGTTCAGTGTTACCGATAAAATGAATACGACGATTGGAGTTCTGCCGGGTTTTGAAATCGGAAATGATTGGAATGTGTTCAAAGAAAGGTTGAGCATGTGGCTCAGCGCGAACGCGATAACAAAACCAGAAGAGGGTAGTACCGATCGCCGGCGCGCCGTGTTGCTAAGTGCACTCAACGACTCTGCGTATAAGTTGGTACGCGAGCTTATAGCACCGAAGAAAGTAGATACGCTATCGTACGAGCAGATCCTAGAAGAAATTGACAAACATTTACTGCCGAAGAAGTCTTTGTTTGCAGAGAGGCATAACTTTCACAGCGCTGTGCAACATGATGACGAGGATTTTACGCAATGGGCGGCACGTGTCCGTCATTTATCGACCGACTGTAAGTTCGGCTCGACTGTGGACGAGATGCTGCGGGACCGTTTCATGTTGGGCATGCAGGCGGGCCGGGAGCGCGACCGGCTGTTCACGGAGGACGCCGACGGGCTCACGCTGGCGCGCGCGCTCGAGATCGCGGTGGCGCTGCGGTGCGCGCACAGCGCCGCGCGGCACTCCGCCGCGCCGCGCGCCGCGCCGGCCGAGATCTACAAGGTGTCGGGGGCTTCTGCCTCCGCCGGAGTGCAATGTGAGGTGTGCGGCTATAGTAACCATAGTGTTGAAAAGTGTCGGTTCAAGGGTTACAAATGTAAAAAGTGCGGAGTGAAAGGTCACTTAAAACGTGTGTGTAAGAATAGGAGACAAGTAAATATCTTGCAGGCTAGCGAGGAGAGTAACGATGATGACGGTGAGAATACTCTTTCATTTTCTTTTGAGTCTATTTGTAACATTCGCAGCAATCGTGGCGAGGCGATGACCTTGTCCGTTGATGTATGTGGTGTACCATTAAATTTTGTTATCGATAGCGGTTCATGTGCCACTGCCTTGCCCATAGATATGTATAATTTACATTTTAAAGATAAGCCATTGTTACCCCCTAAAATGATATTAAAGTCTTATTCTGGGGAAGTAGTGAACACGGTAGGGGTTATGCAGGCACCGGTGACGTATGAGGGTGAATGCAACTGTATTGACATATACGTGGTGAAGGGCTGCGGCCCAGCTTTGTTGGGCCGAGATTTTTTATCGCTGTTTAATTTGCAAATATCAAAAATATATTTTTGTAAAAAACAACCGGAGATTGAGTCTTATATGATAAAATACCCAGACTTATTTTCAGATCGGTTAGGTTGTCTCAACAAATTTAAGGTCAAATTATTACTAAAACCCAACAGTCAACCCATTTTTTTTCGCGCCCGTACAGTGCCGTTTGCCCTAAAGGCAAAAGTAGAAAAGGAAATAGATAGGTTGGTTGACACCGGGGTACTAGAGCCGGTTGACCATTCCGATTTTGCAAGCCCCATAGTACCAATTCTGAAACATTCGGGTGAGATTAGACTATGTGCAGATTATTCAGTGACTTTAAACAAAATATTACAAATTGAAAAGTACCCCTTACCACGGACGGAGGAACTGTTTGCCAAGTTGCACGGAGGTCAGCAATTCTCCCAGCTAGATTTAAGTCAAGCGTATTTGCAGTTACAATTAGACGACAACTCTCAGTTACTTACGACCATAAATACACACAAAGGCTTATTTAAGTTTACACGTCTGGTGTTCGGACTGTCAAATGCTCCAGCCATATTTCAAAAAACGATGGAAAATTTATTACTAGGAATCGAAGGGGTTCTATGTTTGTTGGATGACGTCTTGGTTACTGGGGAAACTAGAGAACAACATTGTGAAAGACTAGAACAAGTTTTCGCTCGTCTGCAAGGGGCGGGATTAGTACTAAACAAAGACAAATGTCATTTGTTTAAGGATTCCGTGATGTACCTGGGGTTTGTGATAGACCGACATGGGGTTCACAAATGTTCCAAAAAGATTCAGGCAATGTTAAGTTCGAAAGCGCCAACAAATGTGCAGGAATTAAAATCTTTTCTAGGCTTAGTTAACTATTACAGAGTTTTTGTACCGAACGCATCATCAATTTTGAGCCCATTAAATAGTTTACTACAAAAAGAAAAAAAATGGAATTGGACGGACGAACATAACAATGCATTTATAAAAATTAAAGCAGAGCTGGCATCGGAAAAAACACTCGCGCATTATAACCCGAAACTAAAACTAATAGTGACGGTCGACGCGTCCCCCTGGGGCCTGGCGGCGGTGCTGGGACAGGTGGAAGGCGAGGCCGAGAGGCCGGTCGCGTACGCCTCGAGGTCTTTAACTAGCGCCGAAAGAAATTATAGTCAGATAGAAAAGGAGGCAACGGCGATCGTGTTTGGCATTCGTCGGTTCCACCAGTATCTGTACGGATTAGAGACACCATTTATTCTCCGCACAGACCACAAGCCGCTGACATTCATTTTTCATCCCCATAAAGGGGTACCAGAGGTCTCTGTTAATCGCCTTCAGCGTTACGCACTATTTTTAAACAGTTACAATTATGAGATACAGTACGTTTCAAGTGTTGACAATAATGCCGACTATCTAAGCCGCGCAATAAACGCGCCGCCGCCGCTGCCGCCATCGATGGCAACCGCGCCGCCGTCGTTCTTAGATCGAGCCACATATATTAATTTTGTTACGGACGGCGATTTACCTATAAGTCTAGGAGAAATTAGAAATGAAATTGATAACGACGATGTACTAAAAAGGGTCAAACATTTCGTTGTTAACGGATGGCCGAAAAAAATAGTTAACGACGACATACAACCTTATTTTTGTTGTAGGTTGGATTTATCGTTAGAACGAGACTGTCTGATGCGAGGCCACAAAATAGTCGTCCCCGGGGCCTTAAAAACTAAAGTTTTAGATGAGCTGCATAGATGTCATTTAGGGATTAATAAAACCAAGTCGGAGGCTAGGTCGCGGTTCTGGTGGCCTAGCATGGACCGCGATATCCAATTAAAGATAAACAGCTGTGCGGTTTGCATACAAATGAAACCAGCTCCCTCCCGAGCACCGCTAACTCCCTGGCCATTTCCTGTGCAGCCGTGGTACCGGGTACATTTGGATTTTTTTGGCCCATTAAAAGATAAAATGTTTTTAATTATTGTAGATGCCTATTCGAAATGGGTCGAATGTTTTCCACTCGTAAACAATTATTCGAGTGCAACTGTTATAAACAAATTACAAGAGGTTATATCTCGTTTTGGTATTATGAACACTCTAGTGACCGACAACGGTACTTCTTTTACATCAAAAACGTTCAATGATTTTTGCAAATTAAACGGCATAATACACATAACGTCACCCACATATTCACCGGCAAGCAATGGACAAGCAGAGATATACGTTAAAATAGTAAAAAAACACATCAAAGGTTTAATTAATGAAGGGCGAACAATGAAAGAAATTGACGGGCGGTTGTTAGAATTTCTGTTTAGGTATAGGAATACCAAACATACAACAACGGACAAGTCGCCGGCCGAGTTGATGCTAGGCCGGCCGCTGCGAAACCGGTTCGATTTGCTGCGCGCAGATAACGCTGACTCATCGTCACTCTCCGTCGACCTGCAAAATAATGTAGCAAATAAACAGTTTTTACAGGCTAAGTATTTTGGAGGAAACAGGCGAGTAGACTTTAACATTAATGACGAGATATTGGTAAAACTAGTCGATAATAAGTGGGTTAAGGGGGTGATTAAAAAAAATATCGGGAAAACAATTTACGAAATTTACTTGCCGCAGAGTAATAAATTAATAAAGAAACACAAAAATCAGATTTATTTATAAGTTTAAAGGCAACAACAGACAGCGAGATGACCAACAAGACGATGAAACCAGTCACCACTGGTCAACGATGCCGATGAGTGCAATCCCAGCGACGGGGCATGCAGCTGAGGAAGAAGAAGAGTGGATGGAAGCGGATCCGGGCCTAGAAGACGAGGCCGGGCCCGCGCCGCCCGCGGCCGCCGCCAGCGCGCCCGTGTCGCCGCTGCTGGCGCGCGCGCCCGCGCACCCCGGGACGTCGCCGGCGCGTGAAGGACTGCGGCCCTCACGGTTAAGGGACATTCCACGCATTAATTATAAAAAAAATATTTAGATATTAATTTTTATGTTTTAATACGTTTTAGAATTTAAGGTGAAGGGATGTTACGAATGTAATAGAAATACGCATGTAAGGGTAGGCTTGAGCCAGTGCATTAAACGGGTTTAACACGAGCGCACGTCTTTTATTTATAACAAGTACTTATGTATAATTAAGAGTTGTGTACCTAAGTCATAATCATAAATGAGTAATAGCAATAAATACAAATAAAAGATTTTCTCCTGAAAAACTGCGCTTCTCAATAAAAGGACCTAAGTGCCATGCCGATACGCTCTTTTGCTGGTGCACTTTTCCACAACGTTTTTTTGAGATAGATTATTGTGTTTGGAGTAACGGCTTCGAATCCGTATACTGAGCACGGTCCGTCATACGCATACTAATTTACGACTCGCCTTACGTTAAGCGTTGCTACATGCTGGATACCTAATTTATTTCAGATTTGGTGGTCTCCATTTCTTCAACCCAGTGCCGGTAATGCGTTTGCTCGAAGTTATCAAGGGTGACCACATCTCCGAGGAGACCTACCAGACCATGATGGCATGGGGCAAGTCCGTCGGCAAGACATGCATCACCTGCAAGGACACCCCTGGATTCGTGGTCAACAGACTCCTGGGACCATACAGTGCTGAGGCTCTGAGGCTGTATGAAAGAGGTCGGTTGATTTTACTAAATAATTGTTGGGGCAAGGTTTTATACAAACTTAAAAAGTAAACAAGGTAACAAGGTTATCGGACTGGATTCTATAATTAAAAGGATAGTATATATTTCTACATAAACTAGCTCTTGCCAGCGACATTTTCGGGATAAAAAGAAGCCTATGTCACTCAGGGATAATGTAGCATTTTAATGGTGAACATTTTTTTATTTACTCTGGTAATTTTTGAGTTTATTCGTTACAAACATACAAAACATCAACGCTTTCCTCTTTATAATATTATTGTACGTTGTCAGAGGAGTGTTTAAATGGTTTCAATATTTATAACTGCTTGGGTGTGAGGGTGGGTGTGGTTTTGCATGTAAGTATTTTTCTGCTTAATTTACTTGCTTTGGGAAATGGATTTAAATTGAGAAATTATTATCCATGCCTCTTTAGTTATCTGTAATAAAAGCATATATCTTATGTAGCATATGGATCATGAACTTATATTCTGTATGAGTAGTATTTTTCAGAGTTATTAGATGAAGTATTTGTTTTATTTATATTAACATTCAGCTTGAGAAACAAAAACAAAAATAAGCCTCTGCTAATCCATATATTACTCGTATAACCATACACTTTTGAAATAAAATATTATAATCTGCCTGGCTATAAATAATTCTAAGTAATCCTATAGAAATACTTAATACACTCAGGAACAAAAATAACGGGTCAGAGTGCTTTTTTCATACTAAAGAGGCTATTTCGAAGCCTTGGTTCCTCGCCAGGGAATGTTTTTAGTGAAATCTGATGATGAATACCCCGAGCATCGGTACAGGACTTCCAGTGTCTAGGATACCCAACTGAATAAATCTGCGGTTAACGCCGGAATTGAGCACGTTCAGAAAAACATCTAAAATGGCAATAAAATGTAAGGAAATCCAAGTGCTGACCCAAACTCTCCCGCTGTGGTGTTAACTGGTTGTGAACCTCGCAGTATCCACCATTAAACCTCACTCAAAACAACCCCAGGCGAGGAACGAAGGCTTCGAAATAGTCTCGTTTGTATGAAAAACGCACTCTGACCCGGTATTTTTGCTCCTGAGTGTATATCAGACACACATAACATCACAAGAGTAATAATTATTATTAATATCTCATTGCCGTTTTAAATAATTGCTTTCAGCCTAGTCTAACTATAATTTATATTTTAAGGTGACGCAACGAAGGAAGACATCGATATAGGCATGAAGCTAGGCGCAGGATATCCTATGGGTCCCTTCGAGCTGGCCGATTACACAGGCCTCGACACCAACAAGTTTGTACTCCAAGTGATGTTAGAGAAGACTGGCAACCCCGTGTTCAAGCCGATCCCACTTCTGGACAAAATGGTCGCCGAGGGCAAGCTCGGGATCAAGAGTGGGGAGGGATTTTATAAGTATAAGAAGTAGGAAGGGATTATAACGTCGGTGACAGTGCAAAACCGCGTAAGTAACAAGTTCAATAGCAGCAAAAAGAACCTTACCGACTTAATTAGCAAGGTCAATTTTGCTACTTATCAAATTTGTTAGTTCCGCGCTTTTGAACGCAGTTGGGAGAGTAATATGATTTGATAACAGTTATACATCGACTTCTTAAGAGCATTTTAATTTTTAAGAAAATTTAAAATGCTCTTAAGAGCAATACAATTTGTCACTTTTTTTCAAGAATAAATACACATTCCTTTTGAGTTATACTTTGGTGTTATTAAACTGTATTAATAACTAAGAAAATTGTCGAATTTGTTGTTAAGTTAGATAGGAATATTATTTGACGGAAAAGAAGTGAATAAACCGTGGACACTGTTTTAAGTATTATTGGCAACTTAACCCAGTATTTACCCAAATGCTGCCGTCCATCTCTTACTAGGTATATAACCTCTTTTTTGACAAGCGTTTCCATCTTGTTCACCAAAATATCAGAAATATTGTAAATTTTCTACTCTTATACTGCTTTATTCTGTTGAAGAGCATTTTAATAAGTAAGTAATACATTGTAAACTGAATATTAATAACCACAGAAACTGATGAAATCGTAATAAAGTGCCTTATTTTTGATACATTTGTTTTTAATAAAGAGACTTTTTATAATTTTAGGTAACGGAGACCCTATAATTTGAAAGTAATTGAACTTTTAAATTAATAGTCCTTTCGAGAGGGACTTAGAGCCAAATAAATTATCAAACATCCGATCCAAAGAAACTATCACGAAAGTTAATCATTCCATTTAAAGATCTTAGGTATTATTTGACGATTAGCAAACGAAATTTAAACTTCGGATGGCACACTTATTTAGGGGACTATACCTCTGTTAAAGCGGCGTTAACGTAAATCACTTGAATAAATAAATAATAAATAATTGATAATTATAAAACCATGTGAGAAAAAAAAACATATATTGTTTACATTGGTAAGTATTATTTATTCATGTATTATTTTGTTCTTTACAGAACAAATGTATAAAGATTTTCTTTCTAAATATTTTCCCGTCCTTACTGTTTTTCAAACATCATTTTTGAGTACTTTACTTTGAATAACTAAAATTGCAAGCTTGTGGATGTGACAGTTTCAAGATGGTTAAACTATTTAAAGTCATTTCAAATAACAAAGTCGTCAGCCACACAAGTCACGATTTTTCAATTAGCACCAATCTTGACTTGTTTATGTTTTGCCTGTTGTTTGGCTGGTATCGCTTATTTCCGTAAAACGGCGCGTGGCGTGCGGCGTGGTGTCGCGCGTTGTGTCCGTCGGCGGGGCGGCGCCTGCAGCGGCGGCACGCGGCACGCCTGTGCGCGGTGTTGTCCTCGTATTTATGGAGTGGTGGGGCGTAGAGAGAAGCGGTGTCGCGAGGGGTATTGACGCGGCGATGCCATCCGCGTGCTCCGCCGCAAGGAACGCTGTACTTACTTATTTGAAATAAAACGCACTTCTCTGTGGTATCACTTCATTTTTCATAATTTCATTTTCCCTAATATCACATACCATAATTTTTGAATGCCATAACACTCTAGTGTCATACATAATGTTTAAAGTCGCTAATATCAGATACCATAATAACATTTTGCATAATATTTACTTTCTATAATGTTCATAATCCCTAATATTATATGCCATTACACTTCATTTGCCATAATATCGGAAAAAGCAGTCTACTAGTACTAGTACTATTATAATAACTTACTTATTCTGACCTAACTTCTGTAAGGTAGGTCTCCGTCAGGTACGACGACGAGCGTAGCGAGGAGTGTTTGGTAAAATTATTCCGTAACTATAAGAGCTATACTATGGAAACTTTGTAAGTAGATGTATTCGGTGAACCGCATTAAGATTTTCATACAAAAATAGAAAAAAAACAATAAATTTTTGGGGGTCCCCATACTTACAACTGAAACTCATTTTATTTTTATCATCAAACCCATACATGTGGGGTATCTATGGATAGGTCTTCAAAAATGATATTGAGGTTTCTAATACATATTTTTTCTAAACTGAATAGTTTGCGCGAGAGACGCTTCCAAAGTAGAAAAATGTATGTCCCCTCCCCCGTAACCTCTAAAATAAGGGAATGATAAATGTAAAAATAATATATAATGTACATTACTATGCAAATTTCCACCGAAAATTGGTTTGAACGAAATCTAATAATTAGTTTTTTTTTAATACGTTATAAATCGTAAACCGCATTTTACCTTTCATTCAATCAACTCCAGTATAATAAAGAATAAAGAAAAAACATTTATTTAGATGTATAGTGGTACGGAACCCTAAGTGCGCGAGTCCGACTCGCACTTGGCCAGTTTTTTTATAGTTCTATACTTACGAGTACGACACAACATGGTTTATGAACAATAATTATTATGACGTTTAAAATTTATAGCATACTATTTCATATAGTAGTTTACGTGACGGTTGCGTAATGACAGGCATTACAACATGAGTGTGGTTTATGAAACGAGCCGCAAGGCGAGTTTCATAATAGATGACACGAGTGTTGTAATGCCAATTACGCAGAGTCGCGTACAATACTTTATCTACACACATATTATAAGTACTCTAAGATGGGTTCAGAAGCCGAAAGGCAAATGACCTGCATTGCTACCAGCGCTACCTGTAACATATCTAAGTACCTACCAATTTCACCAAACGATGTTAAATTTAATCAATGTTAATCAATTGTTGTCTACTTGGATAAGCAGAATTTTCATAAGTGGCAGAATAAACTCAACAAAGAAATAAACTAAATGAAATCAAATTACGACTTACGATACGACGAATTGACAACACAAATGGCGGCAAAAGAAACCTGTCATGTGTCACGAATATGAATGGTTTTTTTTTTAAATCATATGATAGACATACCTACTAATAAAGTCCCTATTCTCATGTCGTTCGAAATTCAAATATCCTACGATATTGTACTAAAAAATATAACGAGTTGACGTTCCAATTGATCCTAGAAATGGGACCTATTTAAATTGTGTTAATTTTGGAACATGTTCCAAATTTGAAACTCATAATCTTACCAAAATCTATACTGTTATAACCATTACAGTACAAATTTTACCTACTACCACAGACAAGAAACTTTTCATAGTAAAATTAGTTGCAATAATGCTGGTCATTTCCTACGGGTTTTGAACGCATAAAAGAGGACTTACGATATGTGCGTAGATAAAGTTTATAACATTTGATAATAGGGAAAATGAAAAATATGGCATACGTATCGTTATGGCACCTAACAATTATGTCAAGTGAAAATATACCAAATAATCATTATGACATTCGGCCAAATGGAATTATTGCTTATGAAATTAGGTCAAACGATAGAGAACCCTTCTCTGTAAACGCTTTCATTTCGCCATATTTATTATTTTTATTTTAGGAGACCCAACGGCTTTAACAATACAGACAGTAACTTAAATAGATGTACAGAGCCAATTACAGGAACTCATAAATAAATATAATTTAAGAAACATGCACCTTAGTGACACGCACAACAGTACAACCAAATAAACAATAAGACAATAAAACAATGCACACATAATATAAGACCTAAAAACACTTAAAAAAATTAAGCTTGCTTATCAGTTCGCAACTTGAAAAATACATTTAATATTACTATATTCGTTTGAATTTAGTGCAGGCCCCGCATCTCCGTAAACAAGCCCTTATAATTTGTAAACAACACGCGTATTACATAACTCAGTGGATTTCAGGACATTATCTTTATGATAAGCTTGTAAAGATTCACGGTGAAGTAATTATGATACCTGCGGCCAACACTTTTATAGTTGATGCGATAATAATATTAACGATACCTAAATAACACGATATTATACGATAGCTAATCTTCTGTAGGTACGTATAGATGACGTCACCACAACATGATTAACAAACAGGAAAAGGATGAAAATAACTTTCCTTATTTACATTTCTATAGGTTTCCGATATTATCTGGGCCCAAACTATCATCTTGGTGTTGTTGCCTTTTTAATTTTGTTAATGACTCGCGTCAAACCCTTGATACACACCTACATAGGCTATATTACTACTTTCGTTGAATAGGAAACTCTCTAGACTTTCATAAAAATAGTACCGATTTTTTTTCCTTCAGGTTTTTTTTTTAAATATTGCGCAAATTATGGGGACACTTTATTAAACTTTGTGTCCGCTTCGATACCAATATCCAATACATTTTCTGGTTACATAACGGACAAATCGATATTGGGGACGACCACATATCGATTTCCTTTATATCTATAATAACGATAGGTAGTCTACAAGTTGTACTTTATTTATTAGTTGAATTGTGTATGTTATTTATTAGTTGAATTGTGTAATAGCATGATCCTATTTTATATTTTTGTAATTGTTTGTCTTTAACAACCATGTGTTAGTTTGTGAAGAATAAAGATGTTTATTTCTATACTATATCTCCACAAAAGTTTCCAAATTTTCTCAAATCAAACAAAAACTTTTTTTAAACTAAAATCCTTTTTATAATAATATTTATGATCCTAAAATTATTTTATTATGTATGAAGTAAACCCGCTTGTTTTAGGCGATGCGTCAGCCAGCGACATAGACACCGCTATGAAGCTAGGGGCAGGGCTGCCCATGGGTCCACTAGAGCTAGCCGACTATACGGGTCTGGACAACAAAAAGGCCATACTGGCAGTCATGTTGGAGAAGACCGGGAACCCTGTGTTCAGGCCGGTGGGGGTGCTGGATAAGTTGGTCGGGGAGGGGAAGTTTGGGAGGAAGAGCGGGGAAGGGATCTATAAGTATGATAAGTGATGAATAATGTTCATTGTTTTGCATTGTGTGCCAGTGCAGTATTTGTTTATCGTTATTTCCTTACGAACGGCTGTCCAATTTTCCTGGATGAAGAGTAACCGAGCTATAAACTAAATATAGGTATCCGTACCATTCACATTATATCTAACTTTGGATGTAAAAACATTATTTCGCATTCATAATATTAGTTAAGATTCAAGCGATTTTTAAGCACAAATTAATTTTCATACATAAAATGTTCCTAATTATTCTGAGACACAGAGTATTTTGTGCCTTTGGAAGTATCACAATTACAACCTTATTACAAGCACAATAACGGTCTGAGGAATTAAATTGTAAAATAACATAAAAATCTTATGATTGTTAGGGTAAAAATATGTATGCGATTAAAAGGTATTGTTATAAAGTTATCTGTGGAAATATTTAATTACCTTTGACTGCACAGTTTAGTAGAAAACCGGAAAAGATTTAAATTCGAGCCCTGCTCGAGGCATATTAATTATGTTTTTAATGCTTAAACATTCTAACATGACCAAATTATTAAAAATGACCAAATTAGTTTATTCAACAACATTCCCTAGAGTTTAAGATATTCCCGGGTAGTATTATGTACTACTATGTAGCATAGTCCCAAATTGTTGTTTATTTTTAAGATACTATTGTTAGTAAAATAAATGTTACTTTCATTGTTAATTCGTATTGTTTCATTCACATTCCTATTAATTAATAATGACCACCTTATCCTAAAATAGTCTGGAGCGACCCGAGGGTAATAAGACCTTGATTAGCGGGGGCGGGCAGTGTAGCGGGGACGGGCACCGGCAACCCGTTCTAGCAGCCCTCTCACCCCCGTGACATTGTTTGACGGTCGCGCTCGAACTTGTTCTAGTGTTTCTTAACTACAGACGAGAAGTAGTTGCACACTTTCGTACTTTGTCACTTTCACGTTACTTTTGAACTGTTGCGCTAATCTGTGAACGGCGTTAAGGCGACAAGGTACCAAAATGTGTAGCTACTTATAAGGCCGACTGTGCTTATGACTCGACTAATCTCGAGAACCCTTAAACGGACATGTAATTGCGGTTTGCACTATTACATGTGACGCATTTCTTGAGAAATGTAACATTATCTGTAGCAATACGGATACAGAAGACAAGATAGCTCAAGTAGCTCGCTAAACAGTAAGACGGTGTTATATTCTACTTGGTATCGTATTTTTAACATTATGATAACTCTTATTTACTTGACAGTAGTGGCGGCCGACTTAACAACAATACGATACTGATTATCTCAAAAGCAATATAGTTTTGCCGAGTAGAATAGAGCCCAGTACCTTTTTTGATACGGTCAGACGGTATGTACACTCGGACAGACTGCCCTTGTTCGAGCTAGTTCGTAACTGACCGGAAAGTGTAATAAGAGTTATAGCTTGTCAAGAAGGGGTTGAAAATGGTAGCAAATTGCACGACAATGTTCTCAAATAATAACCATCATTAGTAGGTGGATTTGCATAAAAAGCAAACCATGTTATTTTATTACAAACAAGTTGTCTCATCTTTTCCGAATCCTATTTTACAAGCTACAGAATCAGGGCCGGCCTTAATCATGGCTTATATAGCATGAGTCATTCGATTAGACGCCCTTTGTTGTTTTGCATAATAATTAAAAATAAATTATTTTGAATTTTATTGCGGCACCCTCTAGGCAACGGCACCCTGGGCGACCGTCCCGGAAACAAACATATTTTTTACCACTTTAGTACGTACCTTATTAATTGTTATCATAAAGCTTAAGATATAATGATAGGCACAGTATTATCTTATATAGGTATTACAACCTTTAATAGTACTGTAGGTCTGTGATGACAAGTATGGTGAATATGGTGATGACAATCACAATGACAAGGTTCTAATTTTTAATGGACTCGACGGAAACTACAACCTGAGAAGTTAATACGAACCGAACCGAACCGAACAGCAACGTCTCAGCAATCTCTCTTACCCTTAATTTGGCAATGTTCAACACAGTATTCACAGTGAACATACCGTAATGTTCACTTTTGTTGTTTGGATTTTGTTTTTATTTAAGCTGATTCAAAGTCAAAAAGGGTTAGAATTCCCGACCTTTTTTATTTTTGCCTTAAGGGTTAACCGAATAATTGTCCTCGCGTCTGATATCGGCGACTTTCTATTAAGTTCGATATGCTTATTTCTCTAATAACTCCATGGTGATTGTCTAAAACGAAGACATTGGCGAAATAAGGCTTGTTATAAGAAGGAAATAAAGCCATTATTAATTAAGGAAAAAATTAATTAATATTTTTATTGACTGACTGTTACGTCTGAGTAGGTAAGCGAGTGCGTTCCGTGCGAGTGTACTTTGACCGTGTGAATACGGCTTTTAGCTGCAGTACCTAAAGCCAGAATATAGTCATGTCTTTATATTTGTTAGAAATACAGAGACAGTGTAAAAATGATGCACAGCCGAGAAGGTGTTATGAATACTATGGTTTTATTTTATGGGCTTGCATGCCAATGGGCCAAAAAAGTAATTAGCAAAAAAAAGTCGGTTAAAGTGGGTGAGGAAGTTAGCAGTGATCCCGCCTACGAAGCCGCGAAGCTCGATTCGCGGTAATGAAAGATATTTGTGTTACGAGCGACGAGCGCGAGTATTTTTTTTTGTTTTGTCTTGGATTTTATGTATAGCATTTATTTTTCTATAAAAGTATGTTTATCGTGGTCTGGTACCCATCTTATCTTATTGGTGAGATGCACACTTCGACCCTATGGGACCCTTTGTGTAATTACCCTAGTATAACCTTAGAGCTTAGATTGAGACTAGGCCAATGTGTTTACGAATTCGCCTCCGATATTTATTTAATGTGTTTTGGTTGCGAGTTGAAAATATTCCAGCTCCAGCTGTAACTTTTTTATTGCCAACATACACACTATGCTTGCAAAATGAAGGTCACCTACCATCTTTACCAAATCTAAAACTGTTCACCCACTCATATCTAAAGATAAATCAGCCGTCAATCTCGATTTATTACGATTAGATAGAAATACCTTCGTATTTCAGATTCGCTGCAATATTGTTAATACGTTTGTGAATGCTCGTCGTATTCCGTATTGTTTCTTACCTGGTATGAATAATTTTCCTTATGGGTCTTCTAAGTCATCTCGTGTGTCACAGGCTCACAGGAATGTTATTTGTGTGTTGTGTTTAGTGTTTTGTGGATGTTGATCGTTTGTGGGAGCTGCTCGAGATTTTACCGTGTCTTTGTAACTTAGATAGTTTTTTTAAAGGTAACTATTATGTTATCATTGAATTTATGCAGTTAAAATAATTGTCACGTTTTTATTCCGTTCTCAGCATTTAAATAATAATTCAAGACATGTACCGGTTGGACTAAAGCAAAGGGGGCGCAGGACTTAGAAAAAATTTCGGCAAAATGGTATCATTATGACACCTAATTTAAATGATTTTATCTTATAAAGGACGCTAAAATAAGCATGTTTTACTTGAAAAACTTTTCTCTAAATTCAAAAATGGTTGAGTTATAGGGGTTCAAATGTTGGTTAATTTCAAGGCGTCAGGGACTTACTTTTTTTTTCGGAAGATTGATGTCATTATGACACCTAATTTAAATGATTTTATCTTATAAAGGACGCTAAAATAAGCATGATTTACTTGAAAAACTTTTCCCTAAACTTGATAATTACCGAGATAAATGATGGAATATTATGTATACGATATTAGCCTGCGAAAGTCCGAATCTAGGGCTCTCGCTGGTTAGGACGCGTGCCGACACAGCGCGCCCTAGAGTGTTTTTATAGAGCTGGAGGCGCGGAGGGAGAGCAGTCCTCGCCTGCCATGACGAAGCGCGGGAACGAGTTAGGCGAGCGGCTGAGGCTGGTCGCCGAAGGCGACCAACAAGCCGAAGCTGCGGAGCCGAGCGAAGTGACCGTGCGCCGTCATGCAAGGGCGAAAGGGCTGCTGTTCCCGCAGCGCCGGATATACAGAAAGTCACTATTGACATTAAAAACGATTTTTATTTTATTGTTGGCATTTGCGACAACGGCAATCAATTAGTTTAATAGATTTTATACCTAATCCAGGATATACTCTGTGTATATCCCGGATTAGGAGACGAAACCTGGCAGCTTCCGTAGGCAGTGGGCGGAGTACATTTCTGCGGTACATGTACTCTCCCATGTACCACTTCAGTCGGCGATCGCTTCGGCACGCTCGACAATGCTTTTTTATATACAAGTGCTTAGAAATTTGCCAACTTCGAAGTCAATTATCTCGGCCATTTTTGATTTTAGAGAAAAAGTTTTTCTACAAAACATGCTTATTTTAGCGTCTAGAATGAATTTTTTCTAAGTGTTTTATGATTGCTATAAAATTTTCATTTTTGGTCAAAGAAAAACTAAGTCCTTTTAATGCGCCCCCTTTACTTTAGGCGGACCCATGTACCAAAAAATAGTTGTTACGGTATTTTTTGTTGCTGAGATATGTAACGGTATGTATGTCATGTCCGGTTTTGGTAACAAACCGGACAGCAGGAAACAACTTTAGAGGGACTTATCTAGATTTTCTATAATTGAGAAAAAAAAATAGGTAACAAAGTTTAAGGAATAACGTGCTAGAACACTACGTTCGCTCCTATCTTAGTGTTTGTGATTATACTTTTTACACTGCGGTCAAAACAAAAAGGAGTGCACTGTTTTCAGGGTTCTCGAAATTAATTTGTCTTGGGTGTCATGCGGTAAATTTAAAATGTATGAATAGAGGGGGGGAGAGCTCTGTATGTGTAGTTATATTCTTTGGGTGTGAGTCATTAAATATGTGTCCACATGCGCCAATCGGGATTAAAATTAGTCCTAAACGACTTAATAAGTTTTCCAAAAATACCAGACTGCTGTTATGCTAAATTAAATTAATGAACAAAATTGCTTTCTGAGAAACTGAATGCATCATAACAAATTATCATTGAATTACCAATAAAATAATAAGAGATATTAAAATAACACAAGCATACAGGTTTTCAAAAACTTTTATTAGTTAGTTTTCATTTTAGCTGTTCAATAAGTATTTGTACGAGATACTCGAGATTCATTAACATTATTCATTGATATGATGCGTTATATCGTGGTAATTTCCCTTGTAATCGGTAAATAATTACCTTAAGTCTGGTTCTTGATAAGTAATTACTTAGTTATAAAAAGCGATCAGTTTACTTTTGTCTGTCGGACAGTTTTAACTTTAGTAACTCGTGTGATTAGATAAAAAATGCAGTAAATTACTAAATCAAATTATGTAGCTTAATAAGTTCTGGTAAGGTACAGTTTTTGTGGTTGAAATGGATAAGTAGCTACTATGGAGTTATTTTTTATAGATTCCAGTGGCTGACTGTGTTTAGTTAACGAATTAGAATTGGAAATAGCGCGGCATATTTCAGATTTAAAAATATTCTAAAAAAACCGATAAAATACTGGGAACACTAATACTTCTGGCGTGAAAAGTGTAAGGTCCTTGGTGGTACATTCGCAGACAGCAATTCAATAACCCCCAACATAAAAGAGGGGTGTTATCATATACTATTAAACAAGAAATGTATGAGTGCAATTTACGGGGGCGGCAAATCGATTTGTCTTCGGTAAAATTCGTTTTCAACCCGAGCGACGCTCTGTCTTCCAGGTACTAAGTTAAACGTGTGCATCTGTGTGTGTGTGTGTGTGTGTGTGTGTGTGTGTGTGTGTGTGTGTGTGTGTGTGTGTGTGTGTGTCTGTCTGTGGTATCTTATAAACAGATGGACTGAGTTGAACGCTGTTAGAAAAAAGTATTTTTATCGGGAGGGTTCTTACCTCAGTTTCATGAACATCATTTCATTATATCGGAGGTTTTTGTTTATTTAATAATTATAAATTAAATATATATCTTACTAATATTGTAGTATTAATAAATGAGAAAGTGTGCATGTTTGGATGTTTGTTACTCAATCAATCTTCAACCACTGAACAGATCCGGATGAAACTTGGCGCACATATAAGTTAGGTCCTGGAATAGGACATAGGATAATTTTTATCCCGGAATACTTATACGTTCCCGAGGGAATTACGAGGTTTTCGGTCTGTGACGGAAATTCATTCCTTGAAGTTCTTAGTTCCTGGCCGACTCAAGCCGAATATATCTATAATATAATATAATATATATATATAATAATATATATCTTCATGCCAAAATAAGAACTAAAACTGTATGAATGAATTAATGTTTATCTCCTTCCAGGTCCAAGTTAAATGAACGATGCCACCCATAAGCCCCGTCGTCCAGTTCGGCGGAACCGCTCGATATACCGCGTGCACTACGACCTGCCGAAGGAAGACCAGGACACGGCGCGGCCCCTGGTGATGCCTATGGACTCCCTGGAGATCCAGGCTTATGAGAAGCAGGTGGCTGGGCACCAGAGTACTTGCGACAAGCGGTATCTTGGTCAGTATCTTAAACAGTCTAGTTAGCTAGGTAATAACGCTGTAACATGTCATGCTGTATATACCACAGAAATATAAATAAGTGATAGAAATCAGATGTCAGGGCTTCAGTCACGTAAGCTATCTAGACCAGTAGGTCTAGCCATGTTGCATTCTACGAAAGCTAACTACTGAAGAAATTTGACAGATTCGATGAAATGATACAGGCAAACGCGTAATAGGTTACGTTAATGCTATGCAATTCTTTTTATTTTTGAATTTTTTTCGTTAATGTTCTCAAAATGCTTCTAGTTTGGAGTCACTGGCTAATCGTCATTAAGCCAGTGTTACGCGACTTACAAAATATACAACCATAACAACGTAGGACCAAGCATACTTCCCTGGGGCACGCCCAAAGCCATAGCCTCAACTGCTATAATTTCAGGGCTCCTCCAGTGCAATAACGGGACTATCCTAAAGCCTATATTAAAAGAATGCCAGCGTCGCGAGGTACACTTCTACGAGCGCCTAACGAACACTGAAGATCCTGATTTGTTGGAACTTCGCAAGTTCGCACCACAGTATTTCGGCTGTAAGAAGTTTACGTACAATGGTCATGAGCAGGAGTATATAATTCTGGAGGATATTGTCGAAAAAATGCTGGAGCCGTGCATCATGGATGTCAAGATTGGTGAGTCACTGTTATGTTTTAAAGGAAGGTCTTTTAAAATTGGCAAATGAAATGTATACTTGAAATGTACATCATTTATTATCACTTATTAAGCAACCCCTCAGGCAGGCGGACGTGGGACCCGCTAGCAACGGAGGAGAAGATCCAGAAAGAGCAGACGAAGTACGCACGGTGCAAGGAGGAGTTCGGGTTCTGCTTCCCCGGGTTCCAGGTGTACCGCCTGGACTCCGGCCGGCTGTTCAAGTACGGGAAGGAGCAAGGGAAGCGGCTGCGAGGAACAGCTGTTAAAGATGGTGAGGAGTGAAGACGCTGTAGTTGCCCTATGGAGTGTTAATATAAAAATCGTCGGGGTACCAATGAGTGACGTGGCCTTTTATAAAATTCTTAGTTTTATAACTTTGAATTGATCTTCGCTTTTAACCATCCAATAGGACTATCATCTTTCCCTGTGCTATTAAAATATACAGTGATTGGTGGTCCGCAGCGCTGCGCAAGTTCCTGAACGGTCCGGAGGGGCTGTGCCGCGCGCTCCTGCTGCAGCTGCTGGCGCCGCTGTGGCGTGTGCAGCGCTGGGCGGCGCGCGCGCGCCCGCTCGCGCTCTACTCCAGCTCCATCCTGCTGGCGTACGACGCCGCCAAGCTGCGCGCTTGCTGCGGGGACAGCGAGTGAGTATATCTGGGGACAGCTGCTGGCGCCGCTGTGGCGTGTGCAGCGCTGGGCGGCGCGCGCGCGCCCGCTCGCGCTCTACTCCAGCTCCATCCTGCTGGCGTACGACGCCGCCAAGCTGCGCGCTTGCTGCGGGGACAGCGAGTGAGTATATCTGGGGACAGCTGCTGGCGCCGCTGTGGCGTGTGCAGCGCTGGGCGGCGCGCGCGCGCCCGCTCGCGCTCTACTCCAGCTCCATCCTGCTGGCGTACGACGCCGCCAAGCTGCGCGCTTGCTGCGGGGACAGCGAGTGAGTATATCTGGGGACAGCTGCTGGCGCCGCTGTGGCGTGTGCAGCGCTGGGCGGCGCGCGCGCGCCCGCTCGCGCTCTACTCCAGCTCCATCCTGCTGGCGTACGACGCCGCCAAGCTGCGCGCTTGCTGCGGGGACAGCGAGTGAGTATATCTGGGGACAGCTGCTGGCGCCGCTGTGGCGTGTGCAGCGCTGGGCGGCGCGCGCGCGCCCGCTCGCGCTCTACTCCAGCTCCATCCTGCTGGCGTACGACGCCGCCAAGCTGCGCGCTTGCTGCGGGGACAGCGAGTGAGTATATCTGGGGACAGCTGCTGGCGCCGCTGTGGCGTGTGCAGCGCTGGGCGGCGCGCGCGCGCCCGCTCGCGCTCTACTCCAGCTCCATCCTGCTGGCGTACGACGCCGCCAAGCTGCGCGCTTGCTGCGGGGACAGCGAGTGAGTATATCTGGGGACAGCTGCTGGCGCCGCTGTGGCGTGTGCAGCGCTGGGCGGCGCGCGCGCGCCCGCTCGCGCTCTACTCCAGCTCCATCCTGCTGGCGTACGACGCCGCCAAGCTGCGCGCTTGCTGCGGGGACAGCGAGTGAGTATATCTGGGGACAGCTGCTGGCGCCGCTGTGGCGTGTGCAGCGCTGGGCGGCGCGCGCGCGCCCGCTCGCGCTCTACTCCAGCTCCATCCTGCTGGCGTACGACGCCGCCAAGCTGCGCGCTTGCTGCGGGGACAGCGAGTGAGTATATCTGGGGACAGCTGCTGGCGCCGCTGTGGCCATTTATAGCGAATCGTCACCTATCATTGTGAACATGGTGGAATAGGGGGCATGTCTTAACTAGGGTATAATATGACCGGAGTTTTATTAGTTGTCCAGACTAGAAACCAGTATTTTTCTTACACCTTCTATTCATTAAAATCTATTCGCTCAACTTAATCAGCCCTTGTGATGACCCTATTATTAGCCCCCTGAAACTAGCTTACAGTGTCGCCTACCAACAGGGCTACACCCTGCCGCTCGCCCCTCGCGCGCCGCAGCTCCGCGCCCTGCATTCCCGGCGCTAGCTTCAGCGGGCAGCTGTCTCCATCCGGCCCGCTGTACTCCAAGCTGCGTCCCGTCTCGCTCGCGCCGCTAGCCGAGCCCGCGCCTGTCTCCATACCCCCCTCCCCCTGGAGCGAGGCGCTGGACCGGCTCAACCTGAACCACTCCTTCGACCACAACTACGAGGATAAACTCTCTAAGATCAAGATGAACTACCGAGCGTTGCTGTCTCAGCTGGACGAGGAGGAGAGGGGTCGCCAGTGGAGCGCGGTGCGGCTGATCGACTTCGCGCACGCTTTCCAACTCGATGAGGAGCTGGTCGACGAGAATTTCCGCGCCGGCGTCGACGGGTTTGTGGCGATGCTCGAGGAGTTGTTAGCAGAGACTGACGACCAGGCCTTCTAGGGCAAGGTTATCCACGCATCTGGTCCGCCAACAGCGGGTTAATTAAGGTTGCTGTTATTTAAGTTCGTAATAGTTGCATTTATGTTGTATTACGAAAGTGGAATAAAAATCAAAGATGTCTGTTTTGCTTCCATACTTGTGGACACAACTTTAGTGCCAATCTGGGCCTCTATTCAACTCGGTAGTCATATTGTCTTTGACGTGTTATTGGTATTGCTTGTAACTCGGCCACCATTACTGTCAGGTAAATAAGAGCTATCAAAACGATGACCATACGGAAACCACCATACAAGTAGTCAATAGAATATGAACCTAATGCAAATGAATTTTGTAAATTTTCTAACCTGACCAAAAGTCATAAAAACAAAAGAAATTCCTCTTTATTCCCTTTGCACTAGATCTATATTTCAATGGCCGTAATATGTACAATAAAAAATAATATGTACAAGGGGCGTATTTAACACTGTCTAGTTTTAATTAATATTGTTGTTTTCTCCACTACTATCAAAACAAGTCTTCTGTTTCTTTCCGTACGTGTTATTATAAAAATAAGAAAAATGTTTTTAGTATGTATAGGATAATTTGTAAATAAATACACATGTTTCGCTTTCGCATTATAAATATTTATTTTCGAAATCAGCCAAAATTATTTACCCAAATAATAATTATCTATAAACTTAATATAACATTTAATAAGAAAATCAAATAATGTGGCACACCCGGACGGGTCCTATTACCTTCAGAATCGATAAACTGTTCCAAATCAATAATTCAGTCCAACTGTACGCGCAGGCAGACCTACAGTCGGCCGCATACAAAACGGAGCTCAAAACAAAGTAAACACGCCTCTATTGTTTGGCCAATAGGGACGCGTTTGCAAAATTTGAGTAGTTTCCTATTTTTCTAGTCTACTGTATCAGCAACTTTCGTCCAATTCTGACTCATCGCCTCGTCCATTATGTTAATAATAGGCCATTAAATACAGGATTCATATTAGTAATAAAAATATATATTCCTATCTTAGGTCCCACGAGTCAAAACTAGACCAAAAACTGCAACAGCGCAAACGAAGGTCATAATAATATAATCATAAAAGGTATCACCACACCAGTCGATCAATAGTCGATCGATCATCGGACAATCGTCGATCGGTTGTCGACCGAGTCAATTGAATAGTCAGAATTAACAGTGGCTCCTGACAAGATGGTTAAAGTTAACGTAAACGATTATCGAAAACTGTCCTACCTATACATTTTCGCCGAATACATCTTGTCTAGGGCCACAGATCGTTCGACGATGATCGACGGTAGATCAACGATCGATTAACCTGGTAATACCAGACTCACACTCAAACAGAACCCCACACTTGTATATATAAGGCTCCTTATGGCTTGGAAAAGCACCCAAGAACGTGATTGAAAACCGAAGAAGTAGACCCAATCGATGGACAAGATGTCGCCATAACAGGCCCTAAACATAAGCGACTAAACATATAACAGTAGCCTAGTGCGGACTAGATCTGAGCGCCTTCAGTTATATTATACTACATTGGGCAGTGGAAAGAGACCAGTAAGGAAATTAGCACGACTCTCCGGATGAAATCGAAATCCGAATTGGAAAAAGACTGAAACAACGTAAAATGCCAAATAAATAAACCAAAGACATACTATGTTAGTAAAATGTTCATTTGAGCTTAGGCCAATCAGTATAATTAAATAATTTATATTTAACTAGCTGCTTGTGTCCGGCGTCGCATCGGTGATTTTGCCTTTCAGACCAAACTTGTCCTGTCAATTACGAACACAAAAAAATCGGCCGGATTCCAGATTCCTTGTCATACATTTGTGGCCATTGACTTTAATTTATATAGAATTTAAAAAACAATGATTTTGATGCGACAACTTACCGCTATATACTGACATTTCCGATGGTAATAGACATATTTGATAGTGTAACTAATACTTAACGCATGTAAGTTAAATTGATATAGAAATAATATTTCCTCACAAGTATTATTTTTTACATATCTGGCAACATTTGGATGAAAAAAAAAAAACACTTTAGATACAAAACTTTGAATTTAACGGACAGCACTTAAAAAAACTTCAAAGGATATCGCATCTAGTAACAAAAGATATACAAAATTACATTAATTCACACTTTAGCAAGCTAGGGCTGCTGCACCAAAAACGAAACTTCAAAAACTATTCCTTTCAAAGTTGCCACAGAAAATAAATCCGTTATTTTTGGAAAAAGCCTCTATTCTTAAGTACTATATGTTATGGCGGCACTTCACTCGGCTGTTGCTTGTCAAATATTTGTGCTCCTCTTTCAATTGTAAAATGTAAGATAATTATTTGACACATATTGCGATGTGAAATGCCACTATTATACATAGCTATATCTATCTTGTGTTCTACCTCAAGTCACTTCCACTGCCCGTTAGCGACAACGCCACGATTAGGTCCTCCAAGAATAAGTATAAGCATCCATAAGTCTAGAGTTACATCGTACGAAATACGGGAACCGGAGATCCAACGACAGGTTCATGATGATTCAAAATGATAAAACAATAGCACAATATATGTATCATTCAGCTTTTTACAACTTGATAAACGAGATACAAATACGCCACCCAGTTTAAAAATATTGCGTGGTTTGTGTGAAACAAAAGATGCGACACATGGGAAAAAACTAGCTTTCATTTTAAAAGCTTTTTGTGACAGCTGAGAGGATTAACAATTCGGTCTACATTGCGAATTTTAGATGGAGCACAGTGGTGTTCAAATTATTATTCTTTGCAATGTATACTGAATTGTGAAGCATTTTACTTTCGGCTTTGTGAAATAGGGGGTCGGAAAAAAGGATGGAAGTGAGTTTGTTAAGTAAGTGGTAAAAGAATATGAAATATTCTTATTACAATGCCGTAATATTATTGTTGATGGATAATTGAAATCTAATGACTAAAATTAATATTAAACAAAAACAAAATGGACTTTGTACACTCATCCCATTTCTAGGATTATTGAAGACGAGACGTGGACAACAATAGGCCAGTGAAGACAACGGTCACAGCGGGGTCACAATGTACATGAGATTTCATCAAGGTTTCGCCCGCTCGAACAAAATACAAACGGAGGACGTCATTTCACAGGAACTTTACAGACTAATTTAAGAATGTACAAGTTCGGGATACTCCTGAAATGTTGACAAATTTAAATTATATTTCATAGTTGCTTTCGTTAGACTAAAGGAAATAGCCTTTAGTTTTATACCTGTCAACATTTCAAGAGAGATCTACCTATTTATGTAGGTCGAGGAGAGCATACGCGGCGAGGCTCGGACATGGAGCAGTTAGTTAAGCAGACGTCAGTGTGTGTCATCGCCGCGGAGCCGCGCGGGCCTAGAGGGCGGGGTCGTCGGGCTTGTGTCGCGAGTGGCAGCCGTGCGCCTCGGCGTACCGGTGGGGCGCGCAGAAGGCGGCGCCGCAGCGGCACGTGTGCGCCGCCGCCACGCTCAGCCGCCGCCGGCACAGCGCGCAGCGCAGCCGCGCCGCCGCCCGCCCCGCCCCGCCTGCGCCCGCCAACACTAATACCACATACATTCGGCGTAACACCACTTGCATATACATTCATCTAATAATCTAATTATATACAGATACAATAAACAACTGCTATCTCACGATGGCGATCTCGAGACTACAATCTCAGGATGGCAATCACAAGACTGCAATCTTACTATGCCAATCTCAAGACTGCATTCTCACGATGGCAATCTCAAGACTGCAATCTCACAATGGCAATCTCAAGACTGCAATCTTACTATGCTAATGTCAAAACTGCAGTCTCACGATAACAATCTGACGATGGCTATCTCGAGACTACAATCTCAGGATGTCAATCACAAAACTGTGCAATCTCACGATGAACAAAGGAAAAGGTGCACCACCTACTGTACAAAAATACCGTGATATTGTAAACTATTTATAATTATAATGTAATGATGTAAACATTTTCTTGAAAAAAATATACCTTGCCGAGTTTCTTACGCCGGTTCTTCTCGGGGCAAAGGTTTTATTTTTCGAACCGGTGGTAATGCTTTTTGACATTCATAGGTTCATTATATTACGCCTAAATTGAAGAATAAAGAACTTTGACTTTGACTTTGACAATCTCACGATGGCAATCTCAAGACTGCCATCTTACTATGCCAATCTCGAGACTACAATCTCAGGATGGCAATCTCAAGACTGCAATCTTACTATGCCAATCTCAAGACTGCATTCTCACGATGGCAATCTCAAGACTGCAATCTCACAATGGCAATCTCAAGACTGCAATCTTACTATGCTAATGTCAAAACTGCAGTCTCACGATGACAATCTGACGATGGCGATCTCGAGACTACAATCCCAGGATGTCAATCACAAAACTGTGCAATCTCACGATGACCAATCTCACGATGGCAATCTCAAGACTGCCATCTTACTATGCCATTCTCGAGACTACAATCTCAGGATGGCAATCACAAGATTGTGCAATCTTACGATGGCAATCTCAAAACTGCAGTCTCACGATGGCAATCTCAAGACTGCAATCTTACGATGGCGATCTCGACACTACAATCTCAGGATGGCAATCACAAGACTGTGCAATCTTAAAGTGACAATCTCAAAACTGCAATCTGACGATGCCAATCTCAAGACTGCCATCTTACGATGGCAATCTCGAGACTACAATTTTACTATGCCAATCTCAAGACTGCAGTCTCACGATGGCAATCACAAGACTGCGCAATCTTACGATGACAATCTCAAAGCTGCACATAAATATAGAACCTAATTATTATTTTTTAATGTCGCAATATGGTTTCAGTATCTAGTGGTGGTTCTAGGGTGGCAGTACCCATGTAATTTTTCCTTTGTCAGTTTTGTTAGTAAGCAAATTTATAAAGTTAGAGCAGCGGCCAATATAATGATTTTCCTTAGGTTTAGGCCTAGGCCAAGAAGTAATGTAGGGAACTATAAACAACAATCTTCATGTCTCCATTTCATGACATTAACGCATACATTTCCGAACATGTTTGAGAAAAGTATACTATCTAAAATATATGAGAACCCTATAAAATTTCAAGTCAGCTCCGCTATAGTTGGGAGGTAGAGGCAGCTCCATCCTGCTGGCGTACGACGCCGCCAAGCTGCGCGCTTGCTGCGGGGACATATCTGGGGACAGCTGCTGGCGCCGCTGTGGCGATGTATAGCGAATCGTCACCTATCATTGTTAAGATGGTGGAATAGGAGGCATGTCTTAATTAGGGTATAATATGACCGGAGTTTTACTAGTTGTCCAGACTAGAAACTAGTATTTTTCTTACATCTTCTATTCAATACTCAATCGTTTATTGCTTTCCATAATGTGTATACAGATGGTACTTAAACTAACTTAATAGTTGTAGGATCATTATGGACCCTGTAGGGCACAACAATATTTAGATGTGAGGGCAACTCTTAACATATTTAGCTAGTATTTCCTTATTACATAAGTACTTATATTATTCATATTTATGGCACATTGAAATGATAAGTTATTACTATTATTCGTTGAATTCTATACGCACAACTTAGTCAGCCCTTGTGATGACCCTATTATTAGCCCCCTGAAACTAGCTTACAGTGTCGCCTACCAACAGGGCTACACCCTGCCGCTCGCCCCTCGCGCGCCGCAGCTCCGCGCCCTGCGTGCCCGGCGTTAGCTTCAGCGGGCAGCTGTCTCCCTCCGGCCTGTTGTACTCCAAGCTGCGTCCCGTCTCGCTCGCGCCGCTGGCCGAGCCCGCGCCTGTCTCCATCCCCCCCTCCCCCTGGAGCGAGGCGCTGGACCGGCTCAACCTGAACCACTCCTTCGAGGATAAACTTTCTAAGATCAAGATGAACTACCGAGCGTTGCTGTCTCAGCTGGACGAGCGCGGTGCGGCTGATCGACTTCGCGCACGCTTTCCAACTCGATAAGGAGCTCGTCGACGAGAATTTCCGCGCCGGCGTCGACGGGTTTGTGGCCATGCTCGAGGAGTTGTTAGCAGAGACTGACGACCAGGCCTTCTAGGGCAAGGTTATCCACGCAACTGGGCCACCAACAACGGGTTAATTAAGGTTGCTGTTATTTAAGTTCGTAATAGTTGCATTTACGTTGTATTACGAAAGTGGAATAAAAATCAAAGAAGTCTGTTTTGCTTCCATACTTGTGGAGACAACTTTAGTGCCAATCTGGGCCTCTATTAACTCGGTAGTCATATTGTCTTTGACGTGTTATTGGTATTGCTTGTAACTCGGCCACCATTACTGTCAAGTAAATAAGAGCTATCAAAACGATGACCACACGGAAACCACCATACAACTAGTCAATGTAATATGAACCTAATGCAAACGAATTTTGTAAATTTTCTAACCTGACCTAAAGTCATAAAAACAAAAGAAATTCCTCTTTATTCCCTTTGCAATAGATCTATATTTCAATGGCCGTACTATGTACAATAAAAAATAAATTGTACAAGGGGCGTATTTAACACTGTCTAGTTTAATTAATATTGTTGTTTTCTCCACTACTATCAAAACAAGTCTTCTGTTTTTTTCCGTACGTGTTATTATAAAAATAAGTAAAATGTTTTTAGTATGTATAGGATAATTTGTAAATAAATACACATGTTTCGCTTTCGCATTATAAATATTTATTTTCGAAATCAGCCAAAATTATTTACCCAAATAATAATTATCTATAAACTTAATATAACATTTAATAAGAAAATCAAATAATGTGGCACACCCGGACGGGTCCTATTACCTTCAGAATCGATAAACTGTTCCATATCAATAATTCAGTCCAACTGTACGCGCAGGCAGACCTACAGTCGGCCGCATACAAAACGGAGCTCAAAACAAAGTAAACACGCCTCTATTGTTTGGCCAATAGGGACGCGTTTGCAAAATTTGAGTAGTTTCCTATTTTTCTAGTCTACTGTATCAGCAACTTTCGTCCAATTCTGACTCATCGCCTCGTCCATTATGTTAATAATAGGCCATTAAATACAGGATTCATATTAGTAATAAAAATATATATTCCTATCTTAGGTCCCACGAGTCAAAACTAGACCAAAAACTGCAACAGCGCAAACGAAGGTCATAATAATATAATCATAAAAGGTATCACCACACCAGTCGATCAATAGTCGATCGATCATCGGACAATCGTCGATCGGTTGTCGACCGAGTCAATTGAATAGTCAGAATTAACAGTGGCTCCTGACAAGATGGTTAAAGTTAACGTAAACGATTATCGAAAACTGTCCTACCTATACATTTTCGCCGAATACATCTTGTCTAGGGCCACAGATCGTTCGACGATGATCGACGGTAGATCAACGATCGATTAACCTGGTAATACCAGACTCACACTCAAACAGAACCCCACACTTGTATATATAAGGCTCCTTATGGCTTGGAAAAGCACCCAAGAACGTGATTGAAAACCGAAGAAGTAGACCCAATCGATGGACAAGATGTCGCCATAACAGGCCCTAAACATAAGCGACTAAACATATAACAGTAGCCTAGTGCGGACTAGATCTGAGCGCCTTCAGTTATATTATACTACATTGGGCAGTGGAAAGAGACCAGTAAGGAAATTAGCACGACTCTCCGGATGAAATCGAAATCCGAATTGGAAAAAGACTGAAACAACGTAAAATGCCAAATAAATAAACCAAAGACATACTATGTTAGTAAAATGTTCATTTGAGCTTAGGCCAATCAGTATAATTAAATAATTTATATTTAACTAGCTGCTTGTGTCCGGCGTCGCGTCGGTGATTTTGCCTTTCAGACCAAACTTGTCCTGTCAATTACGAACACAAAAAAATCGGCCGGATTCCAGATTCCTTGTCATACATTTGTGGCCATTGACTTTAATTTATATAGAATTTAAAAAAACAATGATTTTGATGCGACAACTTACCGCTATATACTGACATTTCCGATGGTAATAGACATATTTGATAGTGTAACTAAGACTTAACGCATGTAAGTTAAATTGATACAGAAACAATATTTCCTCATAAGTATTATTTTTTACATATCTGGCAACATTTGGATGAGAAAAAAAAACACTTTAGATACAAAACTTGGAATTTATCGGACAGCACAAAGATACAAAAATTTCGAATTGCATCAATACTTTCATCTTATTCACACTTTAGCAAGCTAGGGCTGCTGCACCAAAAACGAAACTTCAAAAACGATTCCTTTCAAAGTTGCCACAGAAAATAAATCCGTTATTTTTGGAAAAGGCCCTTATTCTTAAGTACTATTATGTTATGGCGGCACTTCACTCGGCTATTGCTTGTCAAATATTTGTGCTTCTTTTTCAATTGTAAAATGTAAGATAATTATTTGACACATATTGCGATGTGAAATGCCACTATTATACATAGCTATATCTATCTTGTGTTCTACCTCAAGTCACTTCCACTGCCCGTTAGCGACAACGCCACGATTAGGTCCTCCAAGAATAAGTATAAGCATCCATAAGTCTAGAGTTACATCGTACGAAATACGGGAACCGGAGATCCAACGACAGGTTCATGATGATTCAAAATGATAAAACAATAGCACAATATATGTATCATTCAGCTTTTTACAACTTGATAAACGAGATACAAATACGCCACCCAGTTTAAAAATAATGCGTGGTTCGTGTGAAACAAAAGATGCGACACCTGGGAAAAAAATAGCTTTCATTTTAAAAGCTTTCTGTGACAGCTGAGAGGATTAACAATTCGGTCTACATTGCGAATTTTAGATGGAGCACAGTGGTGTTCAAATTATTATTCTTTGCAATGTATACTGAATTGTGAAGCATTTCACTTTAGGCTTTGTGAAATAGGGGGTCGGAAAAAAGGATGGAAGTGAGTTTGTTAAGTAAGTGGTAAAAGAATATGAAATATTCTTATTAGAATGCCATAATATTATTGTTGATGGATAATTGAAAACTAATGACTAAAATTAATATTAAACAAAAACAAAATGGACTTTGTACACTCATCCCATTTCTAGGATTATTGAAGACGAGACGTGGACAACAATAGGCCAGTGAAGACAACGGTCACAGCGGGGTCACAATGTACATGAGATTTCATCAAGGTTTCGCCCGCTCGAACAAAATACAAACGGAGGACGTCATTTCACAGGAACTTTACAGACTAATTTAAGAATGTACAAGTTCGGGATACTCCTGAAATGTTGACAAATTTAAATTATATTTCATAGTTACTTTCGTTAGATTAAAGGAAATCGCCTTTAGTTTTATTCCTGTCAACAGTTCAAGAGAGATCTACCTATTTATGTAGGTCGAGGAGAGCATACGCGGCGAGGCTCGGACATGGAGCAGTTAGTTAAGCAGACGTCAGTGTGTGTCATCGCCGCGGAGCCGCGCGGGCCTAGAGGGCGGGGTCGTCGGGCTTGTGTCGCGAGTGGCAGCCGTGCGCCTCGGCGTACCGGTGGGGCGCGCAGAAGGCGGCGCCGCAGCGGCACGTGTGCGCCGCCGCCACGCTCAGCCGCCGCCGGCACAGCGCGCAGCGCAGCCGCGCCGCCGCCCGGCCCGCCCCGCCTGCGCCCGCCAACACTAATACCACATACATTCGGCGTTACATCACTTGCATATAATATGTATGTATGTATAATCTAATTATATACAGATAAAATAAACAACTGCTATCTCACGATGGCGATCTCGAGCCTACAATCTCAGGATGGCAATCACAAGACTGCAATCCTACTATGCCAATCTCAAAACTGCAATCTCACAATGGCAATCTTACTATGCCACTCTCAAAACTGCAATCTCACAATGGCAATCTCAAGACTGCAATCTCACAATAGCAATCTCAAGACTGCAATCTTACTATGCCAATATCAAAACTGCAGTCTCACGATGACAATCTGACGATGGCGATCTCGAGGCTGCAATTTCACGATGGCAATCTCAATATTGCAATCTTACGATGGCAATCTCAAAACAGCAATCTTACTATGCCAATCTCGAGACTGCATTCTCACGATGGCAATCTCAAGACTGCAATCGTACGACAGCAATCTCGAGACTGCAATCTCACGATGGCAATCACAAAACTGAAATCTTACAATGGCATTCTCGAGATTGCAATCTCAAGACTGCAATCTTACGATGGCGTGCTCGAGATAGCAATCTCAACGCTGCAAACTTACGATGGCAATCGCGAGACTGTGCAATCTTACGATGGTAATCTCAAGACTGCAATATTACGATGGCAATCTCAAGACTGTGCCATCTTACAATGGCATACTCGAGATTGTAATCTCACGATGGCAATCTCAAGACTGCAAACTTACGATGGCAATCTCGACTGTGCAATCTTGCGATGGCAATCTCAAGACTGCAATCTCACGATGGTAATCTCAAGACTGCGATCTTACTATGTCAATCTCAAGACTGCATTCTCATGATGGCAATCTCAATACTGCAATCTTACTATGGCAATCACAAGACTGTGCAATCTTACAATGACAATCTCAAAACTGCACATAAATATAGTACCTAATGATTTAGTTTTATTTAAATGTCACAATATGGTTACATATTCTAGTGGTGGTTGTAGGTGGGAGTACCCATGTAATTTTTACTTTGTCAGTTTAGTTAGTAAGCAAGTTTAAAAAGTTAGATAGCGGCTAATAAAATTATGTTTCTTAGGTTTAGGCCTAGGCCAAGAAGTAATGTACAGTAGTACCACAAATATAAGTTACAACGATGAACCTGCGCAGAAAGCATTTTTTTAGAGGGCGCGAAAACGTATTGGCCAATTATAAGGCAGTACGTTTGTGCGGGTAAAACTTCGACGGCCAAAATATTCGGCATTGCAGCGACGCCGTCGACCGCCGTGTTATTTAGCGTCACGTCAGCTGTCATTCGTACACAAGAGGAACACGCACCTGCGGCTGGTTGCGGAGGGGGGCGGCGCGGCGCGAGCCGCTCGTCGCTGAGGTGCAGGTGCTCGCGCACGCGGTGCCGGGACAGCGGCGCCATGTTGCGGCGCAGCGCCTCCAGGTGGGACGTGGAGGCGGACAGCAGCGCCGCGCCCAGCCCGGCCGGCAGCACGGCCAGCGCCGGCCCCGCCCGGCCGCGCCGCGCGCACAGCGCCGAGCTCGACCCGAATGCGCGCGCGCCGCCGCCGCCGCCACCGCGGGACAGACCGCCTGGGGAACAACCGACTATAATGTAGCCGAAGCGTGAAACAGTTCTATAATGAGCGTTGCCATGGCAATAACAGTTTTATTAAAGCATTGTTATTAACATGATTACGAGCATGAACTATGTGAGTCACGGTGTTTGATGATCAACTGAGATCTCAATTTTTATATTCTATTTTTTAAACAATTGAAATGTATAAAAATACGAAAAATTATAATTCATACCATAGCATATTTGGTACAACTGTTTTGCAAAATGGCAATATATTAGGTTAATATTAAGTAACAAACAGCTGTCAGTATATTGTTGAATAGAGTTGGACAACTCTGCTCGCGACCATATTGTCGAGTGGTAGGTACCTATGGGCGGCAGCAGGTCCTGCGGCAGGTCGGGCGGCAGGTCCTGCGCGGGCGCACGTAGCAGCCCGAGCGCGCCCTCGCCGCGTCCCGCGCTCTCCACCGACTGGGACGACTCCGCGCGCGACCCCGCCACTGGACCATACACACACAATCAATTATTCAAACATAACTATTAGAAAGAGGTTACACGCTCAGTATTTCATCAGTTCAGTCCATCAGCCTGGTTAAACTTTGGGATAGAAGCTTTCCGTCCACATCTTCGCTTCTGCCACAATCTGACGTCAGTCGCAGCGATCTGGTCGTATTTGCTACCTAGTCCTAATGGATGTGGCCCTAAAGCTTTGAGAGACGCCAGAATGATTAATCGTTCGAAAGGTTAAATGATCAATCCAAGACTGATAAAACGTACGCCAGTTGCCGTTTAGAGGGAGGTTACGTTTAGTATACCATCAGCTGAGTCCATCTGCTTCAGAACGACCGGAGGATGATCGTCTAATCCTCGAACCGGATATATATATATATATATATATATATATAATGGTGACCCCTTCTTTAACAGCTAATATTTCTTAAAAAGCCCAACTGATTTTCATGAAACCTAGCTAAGAACCATCAAAAAAAAAAACCGAATCAAATCGGTTCACCCCTTTAAGAGCTACAGTGCCACAGACAGACACGTTTACACACAAACATAGCGGTCCAATTTATAACACCCCCTTTTTTGCATCTGGAGTTAATAATAGGTATTTAATTTATGTTTCTCAAACATGCTCGGAAATGTGTGCGTTAATGTTCAGAAATGAATACATGAAGTTTCTTCTTGGCCTTAGGCCATCATAATTTGCAGTCTTGAGATAGCCATCGTAATATTGCAGTCTTGAGATTGCCATCTTAATATTGCAGTCTTGAGATTTCTATCGTAATATTGCAGTATTGAGATTGCCATCTTAATATTGCAGTCTTGAGATTGCCATCGTAAAATTAGTCTTGAGATTGCCATCGTAAGATTGCAGTAATTTACTATTTGATTCACATTACTTAAGAAAATCATTATTAAAACCTAGGCCGGAACAGGGATTGCAGGACTCGTCTGACTCAAACTCGTCCCGCAATCCCTTACTTCACGGCCTCTGCAGTAATGTACTATTAGTGTTGTGTTGTTACATTTATTTAAATGTAGATTTTGTATTAGCCTAGTGACTGTATTTTTTATTTATTTATAACTATTAGTGCTTCTGTTATCTTTGTATATAGTCACATAATAGATGAAATGGGTGCATAAATGAACTGAAGAAAATATGGTCCGTAGAGACTCCTAACTTCGCGTATGCTACCCAACTTCGCCTAATTTTGTATAAGTTGAATTCCCAGAATATTTGAAGTACAAGCTGCGCATAAAACAAGAGTATTTTCTCAGAATATTTTATTCGGTATTTAGTAGATATGCGCAGCTTGTCCTTCAAATATTCTGGGAATTCAACTTATACAAAATTAGGCGAAGTTGGGTAGCATAGGCGAAGTAAGGAGTCTCTACGTACCGATGGGCGGCAGTAACGCGATGCGGTCGACGTCGTAGTCGAGCGTGGCGGAGTAGAGCGGCGTGAAGGCGTCGTCCTCGCCGAACGCCGCGCAGGCGCACGGCGCCGCGCACAGCGTCTCCTCGCTGCGCGTCTTCTGCAGCTCTGGCAGGGGGTCTGCGGACGTAAATAACCAGTTATTTTACACTGCCCGAAAACTAAGCTTTTCTATATCTCAATGGCGAGAGGAGAATGGCGTTTTCATCCCTAGAGAGGAAAGTGACACGCGGTACTATACGAGTCGTAACTAGACCACGGGAATGAATATAAGTCTCATTACCGTTCTTAGGGCGGCGCACGGAGAGCGCCTGCATGCGCCGGCGCAGCTCCTGCATCTTGCTGTGCGTGACGGCGTTGTCGCGCGCGCCGGCGCCCGGGCTCGCGCCGCGCGGCTCCGCGCGGGACTCCGGCGGCGAGCTGGAGTCTGGAACGACGCAATAACAAATACTACGTTAGGGTCATACACAAATTCAGGTTACCGTCTTTCCTGTGGACATACCCAAGCTAACGTTTTCAATGCCTACTTTAGTCGTATCAAATTAATACATAACTTATATGCTCACAAGCCTTCAACTTTTGTTTTTTCGATTGTGTATGACCCATTACTAAACTGATGAAACTAGTGGTTATATCAACAACTGAAATCATTATTATTAGGTCAAATTTTTTAATTAAAAAAAATGCAGAAATTATGAGTTTGTAATGTACTATATGTTGCTGTCACAAAAATATTTGTGTAAAATTTGAAATCCGTCAGATGCATACTTTTGGATTAAAATAAAGTAGTTTTAGGGTTAATTGAGTGCCGTGAGCTCTAGAGGGTTTAAGCTTTGTGCATTATAAGGCATTCTTTGCTTCAAACTAAAACCTTGGGGTCAATTTTTCAAAGGCTGATCCTGCTACCCTTTCATCCAATTCCGGCAAGCTGTTGCAGCGAGATTGAGTAACAAACATCCAAAATTACGCATTTATAATGTTAGTAGGATAATATGAGTGTGGTGCATGGTGTATATAAAGGTATGCTTACACTTGGCGTGGTCGAGCGGCTGCAGCGAGCCGTCGCGGTTCTCGCGCACGCGCAGCATGTTGACGCGCTCGCCGTCGCGGAACACCAGCACCGTCACCTTGCAGCCCGAGCGCGACCCGCCGCCGCCGCCCCAGCCGGTAGACTCTCTGAAACGAAACATTAAACAATAACATTAAAAAGCAATAAGATTTTACCTTGCGGAATAGATAAGCCAAAATATTCCATTGTCATCGAGTTAACAAATGAATTTTAAGTGGTTTAAATGTACTTGTAAGATCGTTAAGTCGGAATAAGATTTTTTAATACAGTTGCTCAAAAAGTGATACTTTTCGTAGCTGTATATCGTGCGGAAAGTTTGGTTTTTTCAAATTTGTGCTTTTTACTTTTCCAATTTCGCACTAGTGCGTTTTACTTTCCTATTTTTTTAAATATACTAAATAAACTAGGCCGTGCATTCAAATTTCAACCAAAGAGTTTGCATGTTTAAATAAAGTACAGTCGCCATCAGATATATCGGAGCGGCCGAGGTATTCAAATATTTCTGAGCAGCAATAAATTTCAATAAATTCTTTACGGTAACTAAGGTCAATAACATCTGAACATCCAATTCGTCATATATATATGAGCAGTGGTTTTTCAATTAAATCTGAACACACAACGAGACAATAATATCTGAAAGCACAACTCGTCAAAGTTATCTGCACAGACAGGGTGATCATAAATATCTGAACATTTAGGGAAAATATACCTTAAATCACTTAGCATACAGTTTAAAATTATATGCAATGAATTATATGCAATGACAGTTATGTTACCGTTTTTGTGAATTGCCAAATATTTTATTCAAATGTGTCTCTTCTCTTGTAACAAGACCGTGAAGTTGCTTTTCGCAGATTTATATTTTGTATACCTACTTATTTTGTAAAAGGAAAATTCATTACATATGTACGATTACATTTAAACTGTATGCCTAGTGCTTTAAGGTATATTTTCCCTAAATGTTCAGATATTTATGATCACCCTGTCTGTGCAGATAACTTTGACGAGTTGTGCTTTCAGATATTATTGTCTCGTTGTGTGTTCAGATTTAATTGAAAAACCACTGCTCATATATATATGGCGAATTGGATGTTCAGATGTTATTGACCTTATTTACCGTAAAGAATTTATTGAAATTTATTGCTGCTCAGAAATATTTGAGTACCTCGGCCGCTCCGATATATCTGATGGCGACTGTACCAGGAACGCAGAGTAACCTCTGCGTTCCTGGAGGAGGGTAGCGCGGTGCGGCGCAGAGGCGGGCGGGCCCGATCGGTCGCGCCCGACACAACGCGGATTGTAGGTAAGGTAGGTACTTCTAATGTTTATGCTTTCCTAGTATTTTATTAAAATTTAGGTAATTTAGGTAATTACGGACAGACACGTTAAGCTCACTTCAAAGGTCCGGGCGAAGAGGAGAGATATACAGATACCCACATACACATATACACAGATACCCACATACATATATACTTACACAGATACACATTTTTTCGCAAATGTATTAAAAACGTCGTTTGTTACGCGTGCGGAACTGTCATTTTCACTCTTCCCGAGTCTTGTCCCTGTGTTAAATGACATACTTTCCGCACTTGTATCAAAATCTACTATTATAAGGTAAATTGAGTCTTATAAAAAAAACCACTGTACATAATAAATAAAAAAACCGCAAGACATTCAATTCCGTAACTGAATATCTATAAAAGGGTCCAAAATTCCGGAATTCATTTTCATTTGTCGTAAGGTAAGCCAATAAAGTGGTCTAACAGTTTTGACAGAAGTTTCTGTGAGATCTAATTATCGCTAAGGTTGACACTTGTCACTGTCATAAAATTATTGCACGAGAAAATCAAACCCGTTGTATCGTGACGTGCAAATAAACTTCTGTGAGGCCGACTGTACAATAAGCATCATTGTTATAAGTTAACTAGTGAGCCTTATTCTGCAGTGACAATATTTACAAATGATCAGTAGACTAGACTGTTTTGTTCGTACCTGTATCTGTTGGAGCCGAGCAGGCGCTCCAGCTCCCCGCTGATGTCCGAGGGCGGCGGCGGCAGGCGGCGCGTGGAGATAGGCCCGCCGCGCATGCCCAGCACCAGCCGCAGCCGCGCGCCATCGCCGATGCCGAGCGAGCGCAGCGACGCGCCGTCCTCCAGCTCCTTCAGGTTGTACACCAGGTGCTGCTGGCTGACGGGGATGCCTGCAAATAGAACATAGGAAACTTAAGTGACAGGTCAAATTGAGAACAATGCGTGCGCATGTTGTCATAGTTTTCTATTTAGTTAAGTATGTTACTAATGTATATAAATAAGTGTGTAGATAGTTGTCTAGTACTCATAGTGCCACTGCGAGTGCCCTAAATTGTCCCGGAGTGCTTTAAAGTGTTGGAGACTGCGCTACGCGGGCCTGGCGGTGCGGGTCGAAGTCGAATGCGCAAGCAGAACCTGCGGCCCTCGTCAAAAACGGCGTGGAGGGAGAATCTCTAGGTTTTTAGTGGGTATTTCCACTCTTGGTTAGTAAAAGCGCCAAAGGTCTTAAAAAGTCTGGGGTCGCGTAACGTCAGTTAGACAAGCATTTCTGGCGCGTACGTAGTACACTCAGGAGCAAAAATACCGGGTCAGAGTGCGTTTGTCATACTAAAGAGGCTATTTCGAAGCCTTGGTTCCTCGCCAGGGAATGCTTTTAGTGCAATCTAATGATGAATACCCCGAGCATCGATACAGGACTTCCAGAGTGCCTAGGATACCCAACTGATTGAATCTGCGGTTAACGCTGGAATTCAGCATGTTCAGAAAAACATCGAAAATGGCAATAAAATGTAAGGAAATCCAAGTGCTGACCCAAACTCTGCCGCTGTTTTGTTTACTGATTGTGCGATCAGTTAGGTATCTTAACAAAATTTGAACCTTGGAGTATCCACCATTAAACCTCACTCAAAACAACCCCAGGCGAGGAACGAAGGCTTCGAAATAGTCTCGTTTGTATGAAAAACGCACTCTGACCCGGTATTTTTGCTCCTGAGTGTATAAGAATTTGAAACTTCCTGCTGAGATTTTTCAATTTGCTATAATATGCGGGCTTCTTTTTAGAAAGGGTAAACTGCCACGATTAAGAGAACATATTTTCGCTTCGGCGACAGCAATTTTCAACGATGTACAATAAATGTTACATTAGCAACCAAATAACAAAGCTGCGCTGTGATGGGTGAAACGCTGTGGTTTTTATGGTATGAAGAAGGCCACCTGATGGTAAGTGGGATCTGCGACTGATGGACAATTGCATTCTCGAAGCTACAATCTAAATATCGCAATGCGGAGAACACAAATGCGTAGCTAATGGAATTGCTTCTATGCTAGTTACGTCAACAGATGTCTTTTCTCCACACCGGACCGCAACAATGGGAATGCTGCTTGGCGGTTGTTTAAAGGGTAAGCTTGTGCGATTCGGACGGACTTTGCAAAAGGACTTAGCACAATCATTGCTTCCAAACATAGTTTAGAGGGCGTTATAGATGCAAAACAATCCATCGAGTTGGAGTTCAAAGCCAAGTTCCAAAGAAAACAAAACACGATCCATAGACATTAAATAGTTAATTATATCCAAAAATACTGCACAAACGACTTCCTCATTAACGCAAATTAACCGCAACATGCGCAAAGCACAGTAGTGTGTGGTTATAAATAGCTAATCAAGTTTCCAGTACGTCACAATTGCATAAGGAACGTGTAGCGTCTAATCTGTTCAACCGTGGGCTGCTACCTAACATAACCGTTTATAGACAGACAGATCACACTACATTCATACAACCAACTACTACTCGTAAGTCAGTTCGGTGATTCAATAGCAAACTGACGTCATTAACAGACTTCAAAAAAGTAGGACGTTCCATGCTGCCGTGCTAAGACAAATCGCCGTATCTCAAACAATACGTATGTAGCAAATACAACCTTATTCCCAGAGAATAAAATTGAATATACTGTGGCTATTAAATTTGAGATACAGCATATTGGCTTATGAGGGCAGCATGTTCGACTGCATGTAATGTGTTTTCCCTGTTTTTACAAAGTTTACCATGATGACAGATTATGACGTTAGTAGTAAAATAACAGCACGGTTAGCACAAGTTCTATTTTCTCGCTTGTCGCTCTATGGTTACTGCCTAGATAGAAAGGGAGATCCGAGCGACATTCAAGTCGCGGGCAACTTGTGCTGACACAGCTTACAGTTTTAGGCTAAGACCACTTGCATGAAAAAACTTGTTTTACTTTCAAGTACTGTATATTTCTAATGTTTCAAAAAACATGGCGACACAGGCCTGTTCTAAATTCAAATTCAAAATATTAAAATACAACATTAAGTTGAAAAAAAAAACTTGCGCTTAAAAAAACGGCCATCTCACACAAATTGATTTAGCCTCAAACTAAGCTAAAGGCTTGTTTTATGGTATAATAGATATTAGTTCCTCCTAGTGACTAATTTTTATATCAAACTAGCGACCCGCCCTCGCTTCACTTCAATTAAAAAAACTTCAAAATTATGGTAAAAACTGCATCAAAATCCGTTGCGTGGTTAGAGTTAGCAGATATATACAAACAGACAGAAAGACATAGATCCGGAAAGCGACTTTGTTTTACACTATGTAAATAGATAAAGATGATACACAAAGATATAATTACAAATACTGTATTTCTACCCGGACTATCTTTTAACCTTGGCCGATACTTCAGTCATTATTAATTATAACGACCACTTCATAACATCTTAATGCAAAATTTACATCTTTTTAAACTGGCGACTACAAATTTCACTGATTAACGACAGGAACAAAAATAAAACCAACACTTGTCACTCCCGAGCTGACGTGCCGTGAATCACGAGTCTGGAACGAAGCCAAGAGAGCAGTTCTTACCACTCGACCGATCCCAAAGTCCTGCGTTTTGTTTTGGTCAATAACACTGCTATATGTATGTTTAGATGGCCTGCTGACCTTTGTGATGCAATTTTCTCTGTAATGGAGTCATATAAAACCAACCAACATGCGAGTGGTAGGACCTTGTGCGGGGTCCGTCCGGATCGCTACCACCATCTTATCCATTAACCTACCGCCAAACAGCAGTGTCCGCATTGTTGTGTTCCGGTTTGGGGATAAGACAGCCGGTGTAATGACTAGCATAGAGGCATTCCATCTTAGTCCTCAGGGTTGGCAGCGCATTTGCAGTCTTAGGCTTGCAGTCTTGTGAATGCGAATGTCTATGGGTCACAGTTTCCACTTACCATCAGGTGGCCTGTGTGCTCGTAAGCCTTCCCTATGCCATAAAAAAAAAAAAACATAGGAGTGTTAGGTTTAAGTGTGTATGTATATGTGGCATCGTAGCTCCTAAACAGGTGAACCGTTTTGCAAAACGTTTTTTTAAATATAAAGCCAGTTTAATTAGAGTGGTTCTTAGTTACGGTGTATAAAAATCGTTTGGGCCGATTAAGAGATAAGTGCTCTGAAAGAACACATTGCCATTATACAAGGTGTCCCAGAATCTGACGTCAACCCGCCTATGGCTGGTAGAGCAGCTAAAAAGCCATCGATTTAACCACTATGTATGTGCATTTTTAGCTAGTTTCGGAAATATTGATCATTTTTTTAAATCTGTTTCTTTATAATTTTCCCTTACGTCCACGAAAAAACATTTTCATTTTTAGTTCACAAGTTTTTCAGTGGTATCTTACATAATTAGAATCATTACGAATCAGCGAAGTTTTTAAACCTTTGCCCGTTTCGTTTTAGGATTAAAGTACATCACATATTCTCCCGAGGTTCCTTGTAATAATAATAGTACAAAATACGGCCATTTAAATAAAGATCTAGTGCAAAGAAAGTAAAGTGTAATTTCTTTGGTAAAAACGAAACGATAAAAACCGGCCAAGTGCGAGTCGGACTCGCGCACGTAGGGTTCCGTACCACTATACATCTAAATAAATGTTTTTCTTTATTTTTTATTACATTGGAGTTGATTGAATGAAAGGTAAAATGCGGTTTACCATTTATAACGTATTAAAAAAAAAACTAATTATTAGATCTCGTTCAAACCAATTTTCGGTGGAAGTTTGCATGGTAATGTACATCATATATTATTTTTACATTTATCATTCCCTTATTTTAGAAGTTACGGGGGGGGGACACACATTTTTCCACTTTGGAAGCGTCTCTCGCGCAAACTATTCAGTTTAGAAAAAATATATATTAGAAACCTCAATATCATTTTTGAAGACCTATCCATAGATACCTCACACGTATGGGTTTGATGAAAAAAAATAATTGAGTTTCAGTTCTAAGTATGGGGAACCCCAAAAAAATATTGTTTTTTTTCTATTTTTGTATGAAAATCTTAATGCGGTTCACCGAATACATCTACTTACAAAGTTTCCATAGTATAGCTCTTATAGTTACGGAATAAAGTGGATGTGACATACGGACGGACAGCCGGACGGACAGACATGACGAATCTATAAGGGTTCCGTTTTTTGCCATTTGGCTACGAAACCCTAAAAATGACTAATGATCAAATAAGAAAATTGGCTTTATGTTATTCATAATAGATTCATATTCCATTGACAAATTTCGTTGTATAGTGGGCCGTAGGAGGTAGTTGTTTTTTTCCATACAAAGTGAAAAGCTAACACTGGGACACCTCGTATGCAAAAACAAACTTTATGTGATTACTTTAAAAAAAACGTCTAGAGACAGGTGGGTTGACGCCGGTTTCTGGACTTGCCTATATTTAGGGGATTGTTATTTATAGATACGTTAAAGTCCAGAGTGACGATGAAGAAATATTAAATTGATTACATAATTGGCAAGCTGGTTATATTAAATGAATCAAATGCTAGTTTGCCAGCAGTTTGGCACGTGGAAACAAAAGGAACTTCAATATCATATTGTAATCATGTCACCAGCCAAACTGAAACAGAGACATTGCCAAAATAGATGTTTCTTGTCGGTTACATTTATTGTATGAATCACATTTTGATTTTCGACTCGTTAAACCACGTGACTGACAGTCCAGGGACAGAGTGACCAAAGTCATCTTCATCATCATCATTACAAGATATCCATTTTTGCACCTTATTTCAACGGAATAAATGTCTTCAAAGTCGACTGTACGCTCACGAAAGTAAATTTAGGACCCAATGTCAATCTTAGGTCTTAGGTCCAAAGTCGATGTCATTAGAGATACCAAGTCATTTGTAACCTATAGGAAACTCACGTTATTACTGTAAAATGTCAGATTTACTTTGGACTTAAGATGGATCACAAATTCAAGTCTTTGACTGTACATTTATAAACCTGACCCTTGACTTAAGGTTCGCCACAAGGACCGGTCCTGCGCCTGTTGCATCCATCGGTTTCCCGCAACCTTTAGGCACGTCGTCGGGCCACCTTGTTACAAGTCTACCTACGCTGTGTCTACCGGTACTCGGACGCCACCAGTGATGCGATTGACATCTCTGGACTATTTTGCGAGCTGGGGCTTATTATGATAGAGTTCTAGCAGTTATATAGCTCTGTCCTTTTCTCTCAGCGTAAACTGCATAGCTGTACTGTCAAGTGGTTATACATATTATTATAAAGGCAAATACACACACATAAATAGTACACTGCTTTTTAATAAAGTAACTTTTAAGTCAGAAGTTGCTGAATATAATTACTTTGGCCAACATTTAAAAACAATCTTGGCAGAGATAGGTATTATATATACACTTGTTTACATAACTAATGATGCAGGTAAAACCTCATGACGAATAACCGCAGGAGTATATCGCGGCATTCATGACGTTAAAAAATAAGAAGTAGGGCTGTATGTCCGCACAGAGTTTACAACGTGTGACGAAGAGACAAAGGAACAGAGGGGAATGGATTGGCTTTGCCGGTTAATCTGATGCGATTTCCAGAATAGGAATGGAAGTGTTGGTGGTGGTAGCACTTCGTTCAATGCTTTACCCAGTGGAATAGAGCCCCAGATTTTGTCTTTTAACGAAGTCCCTCCGCCCCACCATCGTTATGGCGTTAGTATTTACATAATGATTTATGTACGATACATTGAAGAAACTGTCAATATCATTTAGAATGACGGAGTGTGCCATCCTTACTTCCTATCCTTGTCAAGCTATTTTAATATTTACAAACAATAGATGTCCTTCATTTTCTTTATACAAGTGAGCCTCGCCCTCCTTACTCTGACCTTGTCACACATTCGCACATGTCGCGCTGACCCAAGGATTATCAGAAAGACAAATCGATCGACATTAATAACTGAAACCTTTATTTCATCCTATTTGTAATGTCAAGTAATCGATCATAAAATCAAAGGCCAAGTGCGAGTCGGACTTGCGCGCCGAGGGATCCGTAGATCCGCACCGAACGACACACAATCGTCGGTTCTTTTTTAATTCTTTAGGCATTGGACTACAATCACACCAAATTTGGTGTATAGACCCATATTTCCGTAAAGGTTGAAAAAAAATTTTTGTATTCTTAAGCTGCGCGTCCAATAGGTCGGAATCGGAGCGGACGGATTGGTACAGCGAGCACTGGATCGGTAGGTATAGCAGCAAATCCGTCCGCTCCGTACACTCTGACGCGCAGTTTTATTGGGTTCTTATTCTTTACCTTTTTCATTAATTTATTATTTGATAGGAAATCCGCTGTAACACATCAATTATTATGTAAAAAAACCTATCGCAAGTCCGAAGTTTTGTTCCATAACCGTTTAATTTCATGTTAGAATTACTTTTTTTAAACCATTAGCCTAAAATAACAAGATATTATAGTAATAGGTTTTCATTTGGCACCCTATGGGTACAGAACCCTGAGAATCACAAAGTACCAGCCATTCATTTATTATCAATTGTCGGGTCTACATTGTCTGCGATACCTAATTATTTTTAGTCAAGTTACGTGTATTGAGTCATAATTATCGCAAGTTATAACATAACTTTATTTAAACTATTACTATTTCAGGATTTTAGAAAAAATTAAACCTAACCTAACCTAGCCTTATCTACAAGTCCACGTTACATGACTTAAGAAATTTTTAAAAAATTACAATTCTAGCTATATAATAATTATGTCAACAATGTCCAAAAAAAAGTGAAGCAACGGACTCCCTCAATTATCATGTAGCTCGGTCGTTACTACCGAAATCGATCGTTCCCATTCTCAATCACGAACTAATTTAATAATAATAAATAAAACACAGTGATAGCCGACGGGAGTTCTGGCCGGAATTCAAGTTTTGTGTATTCCAAATTTCATTGACCTGCGGGCGAAATGGAGCTATTTAAAGACTCAGCTGTTACATGCAAACAACTATTTGGCTTTCGTTTAACACGAATAATTAACAACGTTTAATAGAAGAACTTGAGATGCTGAATAGAATCTCTGACACTCATGGGGTTAAAAGTTAAAATTCGCAAGACAAAATGTTGTGCAGGGTCGGAACCAATGCAATAGTACCATTGTAATATGAAATATGTTTAAAAAACGACTGACTGCTGAGTTTCTTGCGGCGTTTCTTCTCAGCAGTGGTCTCCTCTTGGGAAGCGCTGGTAGATTCTTGACGTGTAAAAGTGCCCGAGCGGCCTACTTACTGAATAAATTTCTTTTATCTTTTTATCTTTTATAGATTCTTGGGTCAATCTTGCAAAGATCGAGGAAATCCGCTACAGTCAGGAACACCAGCAACTCAAGAAGGGTTGTCGGCGTGTTACCGGCCAATTAGGGTAATTTAAGCTTTCTTGAAGGCACCCATGTCATAAGGAGTAAGGAGTTCGTTCCACAGACTCACTGATCAAGGCAAAAAGTGCCTAGAGACACGTACGGTGGAAAGCTTTCTTTACGACCTCTAAAAATACAAAAACAATAATAAACACTTCTCACGTCACACGCTATCAACCTCAACCCAGCCAACCTGATAATAATGTAACCTATTATATAGATTACCTATAAAGCGTTGGGAATTTCTAGAGCGTGTAAAGACCCGGTGACGTCACGACCGGCGCAGGCGCCTGCTTGACCTTAATCTTACGATGAACACTGACCAGCGATGAGAAAATATAGAAATGGGTTTGTTTACAGTTACACTGTGTAAATAGCTTTCAGTTGGCATGAACTCATGTTAAAAAAGTCTTAACGATTTGGTTTATTTTTTGGCTTGTGCACGACGATATGTAAACTTGAGAGGTCAAATGCCAGTAAGGCTATGCGGGGCTAATCCGACTGGGGTAAGTAGGTAAATGCGTCATTAAAATATTTTAAATTATAAAAAAACATGCTGAAAACTTTTGCTTCAATTTTAGAGAATTTTTGTCTTTTAACAACTTAAAAAGGGGGAAAAAAGTACTAAAACGTTGCAATCCGTTTAAAAAAAAAACTCTTTTCACCCCTCAGTCGAAATAGCTCATTATTTACAACCACTGATAACTAAGACTTCCATTGATGGATATTATACACAAAAGATCGTCATAGAACGCTCTGAGAGTTCTAGAGTGTATACACATACCAGACTAGGCAGTAACAACAATCCAGAAAAATAATCTTCAAGAAAAATCCCTTTTTATGAGGTAAAGGAAAGGAATATCTATAAACACCGGCATCCCCAGAGATATTGGAGTGCCGGATTACACCTTTGGTATGTTTTTTATTATTGAGTTGAGAAGGCAAATGAGCACAGCCACGTGATGGCAAGTAAAATCTGAGTCCCATAGGCACTTGCAATGTCTTAATGCAAAACAGTTGTTGTATCTCACGAAAGCGGGCTTGCCATGCCTGTGAGTGTAGATGCACGTGCACGTTGTCTCTGAGTGCGTAGCTGTCGTCGCTAAGTGTTGCCGTAGTGTGCGTGTCTATACGTGTTACAACTACAAGGATGGCAAACCCGTTTTCGTGACATAAAACCAGTGTACTAAAACTGCAAATGCGTTGCCAACCCTAAGGACTAAGATGGAAAACCTTTTTGCTAGTTATTTTACTGTTTATTTTATTCCCAATAAACACACCCCTAGCACCAGTTCCTATCACAAATTAGTTTCTATAATGGCTGCAGTATACATAAAAAAGGCATTTTCACCAAAAAAACCTTTATAGATCCATATCAAAAGCAATTTAAATAAAACACCTATTCCAACATTAACCTCCAAATGGGTTGTTAACATGTAACAGTCTAGACAATTACCCTATAGAAAACCCTAAGCATGAAAAAGAAAAACTATTTTGTTTAATACAGCGTTGGAATGGGTTTCCTCTCAAGGCTGGCCATCATCAAGAGCCTCTGCTATTGATTGTGCAGCTCTAGAAAGAGATAGGTATCAAGTGTACAAAAGAATACAAATTCAAATATTGTTTCAGGTTTCCCCATATCACGTGTACAAAAAATACTCCAATATAAACATGCATGAAACATGCCGCAAGTCAACGACAACGCGATTTCTATACATGTTATTACTCCACCCGCGGAAAGCTATTTTGTCTGACTTCCTATTATCTAAATGAATGACAATACCTAAGCAATTCATTAGAATATTGTTCGTTTAATGAATAGGTAAGAAATACTAATTAATTAGAGTAGTATCAGTATCAATGAAGGTAAATGTTACAATTATTAATGACTGGTAAAACATGAATAATTATACATTTATTGTATGAATGTGACATTTTAGGATGTCTTACCACTTTTCAATAACAAAAATTGCGTCACACAATAAGATGAAACTGGTACCAATAATAATTGACTGAGGACACCTGCAGGGTTTTTTAACTTTGACGCCCCAGACAGTAAATCATATTTTCATGATTTACTTGTGACAAAAAGAAAATTTTCATTGATAAATGATAACAATATCAACCAACAAGGTCGCTTCTTCGGTAGTTTCATTTGTAACTTAAGCTTTACGTGCTCCCCTTTGCCATTTTTCTACGCCCTCTTAGGGGGGCGCGCCCCTGCCACCACTGCTTTTGAAACCTTTACCTTAAGTCTTAAGGTATAAGGCGTAGGATAGGTGGTTGGTGTGTAGCGGCGCATGTCTGGTCCTTGTGGCAAACCACTTGTGGTGAGGCCTATGTCCAGCATGGTGATGGTGAACTTATAATTCTGTTATTACGACAGGATTTTGTTTTATTTGGCATGTTTGTTTATCAGAATGTTTAGTTAAATATTGCAGGTAATTTTAAATACAGCTTTCGTTTTTGGCATGGGCTTAAATTTCGAATACACATTTAAACTCAATGACAATTACGTTATACTCTTTAAATCATGTGCACATGGTTGTGTACTTTATGAGGCAGTGAAACTATCGAAGTATTGTGGGTAGGGTAGTTTATGCACCTGTTTGAGTTGGGTACAATAGAAATAACTGTTATGTTATAATAAATCTAGTTTATTATTAAATAGTGATTAATAACCATTATGATTAACTATTGTTAATAAAGATGTTATTAATACATCAGCACTGAACAGGCCGTTACCTAGGTTTTTTTAGTAAGAAATAAGAGTTGGTAAATATTTTGGCAAAACTTTAGCAGCTAAGTTTAGATATTAGTTAGTAATTCATTTTTACACAAGGTCAAATATTTTTGGTTTTGGCTATACTAGCTGTTCTAAAAATAATAACAATAATAACAAACAAATATTCACCGTCCCACTGGTAATCATGAGACTATTGGAACTTTTGACAATGGGTACCTAAATATCATCAGAATTAACTAAATACTAAAACATTGTACCTATTCCTATAATGTAATGGAAGGCCTTCCATTTTTATCAAGAGTATATATCAATAGCACAAGGTCAAATGACTAATATTACAAAGTTTAAAAATAAAATTTTCCTGTTAACATTTGCAACTGCACAAGGTTGCATGATAAAATTAGTTTGACAGTTTATTAGTGTTACGATGGATTAGATGCTTTGATATGTAAGTAGGTACTAAAAAAACGGATGATTGATGAAATTGAAAATTCTGTGTAATGATACATTTATTGTAAGGTGTTACATTTTCAATACATTCCATACATTGATATATATGCATCATCAATTTGTCTTGCAGGCCTTCCTGAACTATAGCTTTATTGGTAACTAGCTGTTCCCGTTGCCACTTCTGTATCCAACTATATATTTTTTGGTTTAATTTATAGCCTATGACACTCACAAATAACGTGGCGTTTTATTGTAGATCCAGAGATTACCCCTTACAATGTCACCTCTTTATAATATTAGTATAGAAGCATAGGTCTGGGTTCCAATCCCAATAGTAAATTTGTGCGATCAGTCCTGAGTTTTGACTTCATTTTTAAATAGGTACTTTTTTTTAAAAAACCCATTATGGAATGCCATTATTATTGAAAAATGTGACCTTTTGCACACATATAAGACAATAGCTTTTAGTAGTGGCCGATGGTAGTGGCACTGTCATTTGCCTTTCATTGAGTCAGATATTTACTATGCAACAAAATAAATATGAAAAAAATTGTTTGATTAGATTTGAAAAAAAAGTGTTGCTTTGTAATTTGTACCCAGCTACTTTAGTGTTGCTGTTTGATGACCAGTTATCATCATTAAGTGAAATTTAAAGGAATCTATAAGAATCTGCAGGTGATTTAAATAATTTTTTTATTACATGTTGATAGCAGAGAGGACTCTTTAATAAACCTATCATGACTTGGAATTCTTAGTCACATTATGACAATGGATTCTATGCGGATGAAGTCTCAAACAAAAGCTAGTAATCCATTAAAACTCATTACAAATGGTTTATAGAAAAATTACTTATATATTTTGATTCCCAGTCCATCATTTAAACCTTGAACTAAAATCTCTATTAAGAGCAACAAATCTAAATACTAAATATGTAGAGGATATACTTACTGAGCTTTTCTTATCTGTAACAGTTTGGGTCTAAATACCTAATGATATAAACGGTAACACAGCACATGCCTTTGTTTTGTTGTTCAGGTTGCAGAGAAAATGGTTTTTATTCTGAAGATATCCACGGCAGGTCACTCAGGTAATAACTATTTGATCATTGGTCCAAGATAAAGCTGAATTGCCGCGCATATAGTCATGCCCTTTGTTGTTAGTCAATGACGCACCAAGCGGGCTCGCAAGTGGCCCCGCGGTTGTGTAACTCACCTTCTACTCTGAAGATCTTCGATTTGATCGCAAAGATGGTGTCAGAAGGCGACACGGTCATCTCGAACGCCGTCCCCGTCAAGGTTTCCACCAGCACCTCCATCGTCGCCTGCCCCGCGCTCTCTTCTTGGAAACCTTTCGATCTATTTGACAGTCTCTCTGGACATCCATGTTGGGACATTTCACACGCGTACCACTTTATATACACTATCTAAACCACATCGCGGTACACGGATAACCGTGAAATATTACACTAATGGCTAGCGCCTTGGACGATAGCGCTACTACGAAGTAAACTATGTGGCTGATTACAAACACACGTCGAACATGTTTATAGTTATTATATAACTAATATAGTTAAATAAGCTAAACAACTGAAATTTTATTACAAGAAATTATTTTTATCAAGTGACAAAAATAATATAACAGTGACTGAAATGAAATAATAATACAATTCCTTGACAGAACAGAAGCAGATATTTTTTTTCGCTGATGGTGAATGAAATTAAATTGAATGATTCACGCACAATACGGACGTGGTCTAGTTTATGAAAAATAAACACAGAGTCATTTTCACATTGTACATTATGTTAATTTTTTGCAAATGAAATATTCTTCAGTCAATAAATAAACTTAAAGATGACATATTTTGTAATTTTAATTTCTTAAAAAAATCATAAAACAAAAGCAAACAGTTTTTTGTTATATGGCAAGACTAGCTTTATTGTCAATGGTCGGAAGTGGGACTTGTCTATAACCTCTTTCTTTTCCGTCGCTCTTCGTATACCGAATCAGAGGTTATAACCATGGTGCGTACAAATTTTATTATAGAAATTGTTTCCATCCAAGTGTAATTAGTTAAATTCTGTAGTGAAATCAAAGAAATTTTTGGATTCAAACCAATAAACTGTTATCTTGAAAAAAACAGTGAGAAATGACAGGCACGCGTCACCTATCGCACCAAAGGAACATGTGGCTTGAACTTGGTGTATTTCTGTTTCCAGACTCGCAAACGCCGTAACGGAGGACGAGCCAAGCACGGCCGTGGCCACGTGAAGGCTGTACGATGCACTAATTGCGCTCGTTGCGTACCTAAGGATAAGGCTATCAAGAAATTCGTGATCAGGAATATTGTAGAAGCGGCAGCGGTTAGGGACATTAACGAAGCCTCTGTGTATGCCTGTAAGTTATAGTTTTTGATTAACGATAACACGACACGTGAGGAGAGGAGGGTTTTGTTCTTATTAGATGAAGAAACATTTATATGAATCGCAGGTTTTGCTATTGTGTACAGATGGTTAAAGTTAAATATCTACGGCTAATATAACCCCAAACAAAAGGCAGTAAATTATAATTGACTTTCCTGAAACGTATAGGCACTTCAATTTATGAAAATTATATTTCTCCCTGAGCTGAATGGTGTTAAATGTGTGATGAACTGAATGGCTAAGACCGAGAGTTTAAAATGCCCTGTTTGTTGCGGTAAATTTTACATATTTAAAATAGCCTATATTTGCATAGACTAATTCTGATATAACCTTCGCTCAACTTCTTACTTTCAGCGAAGAGTAATCAAATTTATCATTATCAACTTCAAACTTTTCGTTGCGTTTGGGATAGGTTTTAGCGCTCCTGTAGGGATAGCACAAGTTGTATTTACTCCCTGGTTTCTCAGTGCGTCAATAGAGGGTGATCCTAGCGACAAATAACTTGTGGACAATATGGTGGTACGGTCGGCCTTATAAGAAGCTGCACACTTTAGTACTCTGTCACTTTAACGTCATGTTTGAAATGATGGACTAATCTGTCAAAGGCGTTTCAGCGACAAGGTACAAAAGTGTGCACCTACTTATAAGGTTGACTGTACCAAAATCAAATACTTTTTGTGTTTCTCCACAAGTATTTTATTTTGAGCTTTAGAAATCTAATACAGATATCAATCGAGAAAGATTTTGGACTGATCATATCACTGTAATCAGGGTTGCAGCAGAGTAGGCAAAGAATATTCTACTTGTGTTTTTAATCCTTGCTAAGTTTACTACATGTCTTTTTATTTGAGAATTAGATCCTTTTAACTTAAACCAAATCTTTTTGCAACCAGTAAACAACCACTTGACAAGTTCGAGTTTGACACATAAGTAACTGATTTCGACCGCTAGATTTACCCAAGGAAAAAAGTAATTTATCATAAACAAAATAAGCTATGTGGAGGAATAATTTTATATACTTTATTTTTCTTCATAGTATTTTGGACCACCCACCCCTCCCCTCTTTGCTAGCCCTCCTGGGTCTATGCGGAGTATATTCAAACTTTTCAAATGGACCATAACTGTTGCATTGTTGACACTGCTAACCGAACTTTACCTAAAGTACAGATACCTACTTGTTTATTACCCAGGATTCAGTCCACCATGTCTGCCTAATTGCATGTTACAGTCATTTTATTCAGACTAATAAGACAGAAAAGATTGAGTATATATTTTAGGTTAAAAAAACTGGTAAGGTGTGAGCCAAGCAGTATCTCTATATTATGATTTCAATGTTATTTAAATGAATGTGATTATATTTCAATGTTATGTCTTTAGCAAATAAATAATTTGCATGACATCAACTTTCACTTGACTGGGTTTTTTTAGTATTTATTATCTTCACTTATTATTTAACTAAATGTGTACAATCATTATTGTGTTGTTACCATTTAAGTGTCTTCTGTAAAACCTTTATTTTAAATGCTTGGTGTTCAACATGTTACTGTACCTAACTAAAAAAAAAGATGGCAAATGTTAAAATTATTCTTGTTTTTTTACGCTTTGTACACATCTATGTAGTATAGTCAGTAGCAGAAGTAAACAGTAGTAAGACAGTTGAAGAGCTCAAAATGATATATGCAGCACACTCTTTTCTTGACAGTTTTGTTGTGGTATAGATGATTTTAATCTCTACCGTCCACCTGCTTGTGCTGGTCACTACATTGAAATAAACCACAGCCAAAACAAATGTCTCTGTTTACCAACAAAACATCAGTCTACTTACATTATAGTACAGTTCCCATGATCTCAAAAATATCTATATGTCTATACATATATCACTGATAATAAGGTTCATGTACACATGATACACATTAGGGTGGATCGGCCTACTATGAAAAAAAATTTTTTTTGCTGTATCTTAATGGGCTTTTGTCAAAATTTGCTTACATACCTGACACTTCATAATATGAAATATTTTTGAAATTGGCCAATTACAAGTACTGCCCCAACTCAAATAAATTTTTAACTAATTAAACCTAAATTGCCTGTCGCGTGTAGACTTCGATGTTTAATAAAAAATAATAAAGTTAGAACAAAACAACAGAATTATGACTGATTTGTCATCTGGTAACATTGTTTCTACTCAAACCGTAAACATAGAGGGTAGTTATAAGTTCAACATTAATTTTAAATACCCTACAATATCACAATAAATGACAAATTGACTACAATCCGAGTCTCTAACGTCAAATCAACACAAACATTGATAAAACGATTATTCTCTAAAATGTCTTTGTCTACATTGCGAAGTGATTTAATTTGCCCTATATTTGGTCATGGAAGAGATTTAAAAGTTAATATTTTGCCTACTTACGGAAATATTATACTGTGTTACTTATATGTGAGTCGTAATAAGAAAAAGCAATACCAGAACTTAGCTACTGATACTTGCCAGAAGATATCGGACGACGTGTTAAAAATTTGGAAAACGGCATCTATTCCAACTATACAACCGCGGTCTGTCACCAGAAAAGTCAAAGAATATTACGAAAAATATCGCAGTTTATTGAAACCTTATAAGTCTCGTCAGAATGTTGAATCTTACATAAACCGCATATCAGTATTTAAAAATGAGGCAAAGGCTCTATTTGATATTGCGGCATGCCAGTGCACAGATATAAATTTATGCAAGTGTGAAAAATCAATGAAAGTTCCAAATTTAGAAAAGCCCTTTTTAATTGATCAACGAACAAAACGGCAAATGATGATTGGTCGCATAGACGTACAAACTACATCAAAGAACTTGAAAAAAAAAAATAGGAAAAGAAAATATGATCTCTTCAAAATAAGTCAGACTGCAGTTTCAAAATCAAGTGAAGAATCATATAAAGACTTATCTTCGTCTACTCAAAACTCAGATATCTCAGACCAAGAGACTAGGGATTTTTTTCCGCCTATGTTTGAACCTCAGCTTTCTAAAACACCTCAAGAAAGTCAAGCGAAAGCAGCCAGTTTTTCCATGCCAACTGTGGCTCTTACTGTTGATAGGTATGGTGTTTCAGATAGAGCTGCTGCAGCTATTGTTTCGGCGGCATTTCAAGATGTTGGTCTTATTACAAAAACGAATTTGACTAAGGTGGTCGATCGCAATAAAATTCGCCGAAATCGTGAAAAAGAAAGAAGTGTTCTAGTAAATATGCCTTTATTGGTATGTACTTCTTTTGGATTATATTTTGATGGCCGCAAAGACAGCACTTTATCAATTGTGAATGGCACAAAACGAATAATTTTTCAGAAGAGCATATAAGTTTAGTTAAAGAGCCAAACTCTGATTACATGCCTACATGGGTCATATTACGGTTTCTAGTGGTAAAGCGGAAGTTATTAGCCAACATATCAAAGTTTTTTTAGATGAAAAAAACGTAGACTGCAAACATCTGATAGTAGTCGGGTGTGACGGTACTGTCGTCAATACAGGAGCAAATGGAGGCGTTATTAGACATTTGGAAAAAATATTGCAAAGGCCTTTACAGTGGTTCATTTGTCAACTACATGCGAACGAACTTCCTTTACGCCATTTATTCCAAACTCTTGATGGTCCCACAACAGGCCCACGCAGCTTTTCAGGGCCAATAGGAAAACTTCTAAAGGACTGCGAAAATCTTCCTTTAGTATTCTTCAAGTCGATTAGGTGTGATTTGCCAGATATTACAAATAAAAAAGATCTAAGCACAGACCAATTGTACTTATATGACATTTGCACCGCAATAAGTTGTGGTCATTGTAATTATAGGCTGTCTCAAAGAAACCCTGGTAAAGTGGTTCATTCTAGGTGGCTTACTACTGCAAACCGAATTCTCAGATTATATGTCTCCACGAATGCTCCATCAGTAAATTTACAACATTTAGTTAGTTTTATTTTGCAAGTTTATGCTCCCATGTGGTTTGCGATTAAATTGAAGTCGAGCTGCACTTATGGTGCAAAACACTTACACAAAACTATTAAACTATCAAGATATATGCCACAGCAGTTAAAAGCAGTTATAGATCCTGTAATACAACGAAATGGTTTTTTCGGTCATGTAGAAAATATATTACTGGCGATGCTAGATGATGACAGACAAGAAATAAAATGTTTGGCATTGCAAAAAATACTCAAGTCACGAGAGTGTTTACCGTCGAATATAAGGATCTTTAAACTACCAAAATTTGACTTTTGTTCTATGAATTACGTCGATATGATAGCCTGGGACAGTGTAACAATTACCGAGCCACCATTGCTTAAAATCCTCAGCACAGATACTTTAAGAGAGTGCAACGAAGACCTAAATAAAATTGATGAATTGATTTTACCACTACTGAAAGTATACCCTTGCCATACTCAAAGTACTGAAAGATGTGTCAAAATAGTTACAGAGGCAGCTGCTGCTGTTTGTGGACCTATTAAACGAGATGGTTTTATTAGGACGAGGATTAAATCTCGAAAAATTATGCCTCTATTTAACTCCAAGAAAGACTTCAAAATTGAACAATTTTAGTTATTTTCAGTTTCAAAAAAAACAATTATCTTTAGTGATTTTCGTGGTTTTCTAATAATTTATGTTAAGTGCCAATTTCAATTGTAAAAATAAATAAAATTTAGACTGAAATAAGATGTTTTAATATTTTTTATATATATTATAGCTACCACTCTAAAATGGCGGTTTCGTCACTTTTCAGTTAGCTTGGGGCAGTACTTCCTGAAATATTTCAGTTATTTTAATTATACAGATTTTAATGTTTTTGTTATTAGCAACTTTCTAATACCTGCCGAATAAAAAATAAAAAAAGAAACAAAATCGATCCACCCTAATACACATATACAGGTTGTACTTGGATAGGGATGACAAAGCAGCTAAAAAGCTATCAATTTATATTGATCATTTTAATCTGAATTTTAGTAATTTTCTCTTATGTCCATGTCACGAAAAATCATTAATTTCATAAGTTTTTCAGTGGTACTTTACATAGTTAGAATCATTACGAATCAGCAAAGTTTTTAAACCTATTTGCACATCACATATACTTGTTTTTTCCATACAAAGTCAAAAACAAACACTAGGACACCTAGTATGGAGAAACAAACTATGTGATTACTTAAAAAAGAACGAAACAAAACGGCCAAATAGGTTTAAAATCGTTCCTGATTTATAATGATTCTAATTATATAAGATACCACTGAAAAACTTAGAAATTAATCACGAAATTAATAATTTTTCGTAACATGGACATAAGGAAAAATTACAAAAATTCTGATTAGAAATATTAATATCTTCGAAACTAGTATAAATCGCTGAACATACATCTAGGGGTATAAATCAATAGCTTTTTAGCTGCTCTATGATCCTTATTTGTTTGTCAACTTTATCCAGGGATCCAGTATGAGAGGCGATAGCTGTATAGATAGATATTTATGCTTTTACTGTACCCTAGATACTGCCTTTTTTAGAACGATTAAAATGTGTATACTTTTTTTCATCCTAATTCATTGTAATATGGTGCAAAAGTCGATACAGATCATGTCTATTCGAGTATGTCAACTGTGGCTGACTGGTTCTTTTCTTCTCTGTAAAACCATGTTAACTTTGATATGTTATCGCATTGTCAACGTTCTATAGTTCGTACTTACTTGACAGTAATGGAAATATAAACATGTTGAAAATATGATTCAGGCCAAAAACGATATGGGTTTGCCGAGTAAAATAGAGCCGTTGATCAAGCGTAAAACTAACGTTAATCATTTTATTTCCAGCATTCCAGCTCCCCAAACTCTACGCTAAGCTCCACTACTGCGTGTCATGCGCAATCCACAGTAAAGTGGTCCGTAACAGGTCCAAGAAGGACCGCCGCATCCGTACCCCGCCCAAGAGCAACTTCCCGCGCGACATGAACCGCCCGCAGAATGTGCAGAGGAAGTAGGGTTAATTAAACAGTTTTACAACTAAATGGTGGTTTTATTGGTTATTGATAGATATGTACAGAACAGAAAAAACAGAAGTGTTAAGTGGGCGTGTAAAGTGTGGCAGTTATGCGGAGTTCTGCGCAACCTACCTTAGTTTTGCCGTGATCGCTTGTGCGTGAAAGTTGCGCGGATAATATTTCTAATATAGGAAATAAATCGAGAAGTTTGCCTTTTTGTGCTATTTTAGAATGTAAGAACGATAGTCACACCAAAAAATAAATTCATGGCGTGTTGTTTTTATGATAGTTTGCGTATTGGCGACAACAGACCTGATACCTTGTCTGACACTAAGCGAAGCTCATGCCACTTCCATTGTTTTCTCTCTTCCATGAATAAATGTATGGGATGGTTTTTAGGCGGTCAAATTGGCAAATTAAAGACACTGGAAGTACGGAAAATGTGTGTTGCGGGGCAGTCAATGCGCTGCGGCAGTGGTGATCCTATTTAGACTACGGTGCTGCAGCTGTTTTATTTTGTCGTTTTTGGGTTTATTTCCCGATTCGCCGGATTGATTGTCTCGTCGGATCCTTGTTAAGAATGAAGAGTTCTGAGTTCTGACACATAAGAAACTCCGGTGAAACGAGTATCTGATGAATCGGGAACTAACCGCTTATGGGTCTAGTCGGTTTCGGGGACAACTTATAAACTCATATATCAAAGTCAAAGTCAAAGTTCTTTATTCTTCAATTTAGGCATAATATAATGCACCTATGAATGTCAAAAAGCATTACCACCGGTTCGAAAAATAAAACCTTTGCCCCGAGAAGAACCGGCGTAAGAAACTCGGCAAGGTATATTTTTTTCAAGAAAAAGGTTTACATCATTACATTATAATTATAAATAGTTTACAATATCACGGTATTTTTGTACAGTAGGTGCACCTTTTTTAAGCGTAGATTACTCATGCAGGACGGACGACTCACTGCCAAACATCCCTATCCATGATATAATCGTTTACTTTATAATATGCTCGGGAAATTAGTTTTTGTTTTACGACAGATTTAAATTTAGAGTCAGTAAGTTCAGTAATACTTTTTGGAATTTTATTGTAGAATTTTACACAATTTCCCAAGAATGATTTTGAAGTTTTGGCCAGTCTATAAAAAGTGGTTTTGAGCTTTCCTGTGCTCCTGGTTGCTTTTGGCTTATCAATGTTAGTTGGGAAATTATGTAGATTCTTCCTAACAAAGATGATTATTTCAAATACATATAGCGACGGCAGTGTTAGAATATCTATTTCCTTGAAGAATTCCGTCAATGACACACGCGACCCCAAGTTATAAATAGCTCTAATAGCCCTTTTTTGCAAGATAAACACTGTACCGATATCCGCAGCCGATCCCCACAAAATAAGACCGTACGTAATTATACTGTTAAAGTAAGCGAAGTAGACCAACCGTGCCGTCGCTACATTGGTAAGCTGCCTTATTCTCCTGACTGCAAAAGCAGCGGAGCTCAACCTACTTGCTAACGCAGTTATGTGGGAACCCCACTGCAATTTCGAGTCTAGTGTAATACCTAGAAAAACAGTTGTTTTTACAAAGTCTATGGTTTCACCATTAAGTTTAATATTTGAGGCTAAGTATATATTTGATAAATTTGCTGATGAGAATTTTATACATTTAGTTTTATTTGGATTTAACATTAAGTTATTGGCAGCAAACCAGTCAGATATCATGGAGAGGGTATTGTTTGGTTCAATGAGTTCAGTATCTTTCCTATTTACCTTGAATAGTAGAGAAGTGTCATCAGCGAACATTACAATGCCTGACCTTCTGCTTACCATATACGGCAGATCATTTACATAAACAAGGAACAGGAATGGGTCCAAAATAGAACCTTGAGGTACGCCCATATCTATCTCTATCTCTGACGAAACGGCTCCATTTATCGCTACCTTTTGATTTCTCTGTGTTAAATATGACTTAATGAGATCTAATGCATTTCCTCTAATGCCATAAAAACCAAGTTTACAAATTAAAGTGCCATGATCTATCCGGGTTGTTCCCACTTGTAACAATTGGAATTCCTTTTTGCCACGTGTTACCACTGGCTACTGTTTTTTTTCTCACTAGGAGCGTAAAACATTCCCAGTTGTTACCACCACTTTCTTTAAAATTTTAGTACTAAGGGTCAAATTGGACCATGTTGCCAATTTCATCGAATTCTTATTGCCAAATATAACACATTGAGTTAGTCTGTTGTTGAGGTAGAGTGGGCGGGCTCAAGCAAAGCAGCTCGAGCAAAACTACCCGCACTTCTTCAAGCTCGCGCGAGTCGACGCGAGGCCGATATACACTGCCTTATTTTAAATGTGAGACGGACTGTAAAACTTGTAATAACATCAATGTATTATGGCCTCGTCTTGAGTCTCGCGGGAGTGAAGTGCAGGCATAATATTAAATAAGTCGAACTCTGAAAAGACTAGTCTCATCAGTCATCATGAATCTTAACTCCTAAAGCCTGATCCAGACTCACGCGAGTCGTCGTGAGGCCGAGATACACTGCCGTCTTTTAATACGAGACGGACTACGGACTGTAAAACTTTTATGATAACATTAATTTATCTCGGCCTCGCGTCGACTCACGTGAGTCTGAATCGGTCATAACGGACTGCCAACATGACAATGGCCTGACATCGTTAACGTGGGACTGCGCGGCGCCGTAGAAAATCATGTTGCCGCGTCGTGCAGATTCGCCTTAATATTTACACTTTATAATGGAACACAGCACGGTATCTGCAGTAATTAATCTGCACAAAGCGTGGCGACGTGCCTTTCTACGGCGCCGCGTAAGTTCACGTTTACGACGCCATGCCGTGGTGATATGGCCAGCCATAAAAAGAACATGGAAGGTTGCCTTAATCGCGGTGGATAAAATTTTCCGTCTTTCTCGCACTTACATACTGGTCAGAAAGTGATGGATTTATCCACTTCGATAAACACGACCATAACAGGCCCGACGGAAACAGTCTCGATAATTTGTGTCCTGAGTCTACATATTACAAATAAAACAAACGATTTCGAGCATTATAATTTATATTTCTTACAACAAACACATATTAATAAAAATCGTTGAAATAACTCTTTATTTTATGAAGAAGCTACCAGTATTCAAGTACAATTATGTAAAATATTAAATACATCACAATTTTGCAAACACTACTGATAGACATGAACACTTTTCAAGAGATAAATTCGAATGTCTGAAAAGTTAAAAAAATACAGGGCTTTTAAATACTTCGCAAATAAGGTTGGAAATATTTAAGAAATTGGCAAAATTATCCATTAATTGTCCAAAAACTGGAGCATATTGTTCCCAATCTTTTTTTAGTTTGTTGTAATTATTCAATAAAAAACAGTAGACACTTCATCCAATTTTTAATAAAATGTTTTTATTCCCACATATCAGTAACAATTCTACACAGCATTCAACTAGGCGCTGGAAGAAAGTTTAGCTTAGTGTTTCAGTGACATTGGCACTAATTAGTGTAAATGCCATCCGTAATGCATCTTTACATTATGTTTACGTTTGTGTTCCAGGCCAATATTCACATTACACTTAAAGCACTCCCCTAGATTAAGCATAAGACTCAGCATGTACCATTTTATAACAAAATATAAATATCAAAGACCATAGAACAGACCGTTCATCAATTAGATAAGTTTCCTAGACTAAAGATGTATTAAACAGACTATAAGGATCTCAGTAGTTTGTTTTGCATGAGCTTCGTGCGTACAGATTATTTTTTCAAAAGTAACATTACCCATAACAAATACCTACTTTGGTTCTAGTCTAGATATTTAACATTGGTGCTTAGGAAGTAAATAGATACAATCACATTGTCAAACGGAACAATGTTTTGTATGTACCACTTGGCATCTTCACTTTTTGTATCCAGCTCAGATTTCTATTTAGAATGCACATTACACAGAATTACACTAACAAATTCACAGTGTCAGTCAAGACAGACCATACAGATACCTACTATAACGCTATTAGCAATCTTAGTTTGAATATACAATGAAGATGATGTTTAAGAATCTATTTGAAATCATTAAGTATGTAAAGTATTACGATTCAATACATGCATTATGGCTTGATCTTATAGATGGTTTGCGGGAATTTGCCCATCATGAATGGCTTGTCTGTAGTCTCCAGGGCGTGCTTTAGGTTCTTCTCAAACACTTTCTTGGCATCGCAGAAGCCTTGCTTCGTTTTGCCAAAGGAATTAGGACCAGCTGACGTTGGTGTTTCCCTGTAATTTATGTTAATAGCTGTACTGATATATATTAAACATTTAAGTTAATTTTATTAATGTAATTTAGGGTTGGTCACTTGTTTCCTTCTTTTGAAAAAAATATTTAGAAATAAACAAAATTTAAACAGATCCATCTTAAATCTTGAAACATTATTTAGTATGTAAACCTATGGCGAGGGTCACTTGTTGCTACAGATGTTCCAGGCATTATGGATGTTAATCATACTAGGTATTTGAATTACCTTCCAATATTTCTCATTCGCATTCTAGCTTCTGCAGGCATCTCTTCAGGTTCCTCATCGTCATCATCATCATTAAACACTGACGCAATAGTCGGCTTGGGAGTAGGTGCACTGGCTGTTGACGGACCTCCCATGCTCATCTTAATGGGTGCCTTGGGCTTCGTAAAGCCAATGCTGATTTTGCTAATGCGTGGCGGCGGAGGAGGTGCAGGAACATCTTCAGGGTCCTCCCACTCTGAATGTTTACTATGCTTGCCTGAAATTATAACAATTATTTACTTGTCATATCATCAAAATTGTTTTCAACTAGAGGTTGTGCTCAATTTAAAGTAAATACAAAATCTATTAAAAAAGATGGGCTCTAAGGTTGAAAACCACTCACGTTGACGCCTTTCTTTGTCGTAAGACCGTTCCCTTGTGTATTTTGTTTTGGTGCTGGGGGACGAGTGGCGACGCCGGGGCGACCGTGACCGGTGCCGCGGTTGGTCGCGCCCTCGACCGTGCTTCTCCTGCCTAGAATCATCACGCGCGGATCGAGACGACCCTGCCAATGCGAAAACACTGGCAAAGATAAATAACAATACTCATACAGCCTACATCTAAACAGGTAGTGTTCGCTAAGATTCTGATGAGTAAAAATATGCCATGCCATTCGAATACCTTTGCCGTGATCGTGACGACTGCTCATAGTTGATTTGATATTTCTGCGCACTCTTTGCACGAGCAAACTAATTCTGTATAAATTATCTGGATATCAATAAAAATTAAACTTTTGACAGATCAATGTAGTCAGCCATTTTGTTTTTATTCCTCAGTTTTATATTCTGCTCATAGAGTAGAGCAGTAAAGTTGACTGATAACGTTTTATGCGCCGACATTCACGCACAAACGCCATACGCGAAAGCGTGAAAGTGTGAATGTGGCGGGCGGTCGCGGGTTCGCGTATGGTTCGCGCCTTGTTAACCACTTTTGGGTGTCGGTATTTTGGTATTTTGGCTCGCATCAAAGGGCCACGAACGCGCTAACGCAACAAGTCCACATTCACGCCCAACTTTTATAAAATATTACCCCCAACACCACTAATACTGGATAACATATTACTAACATTATTCTATTACGATTTGTCGGGATCGTAGCAGGTCGAAAGAAGTGGTCTTTGCCTTCCGCTCTGGGTAACAGGCGTGATTTATTGTATGTATGTATGTATTCTATTACGATGAATACTCTTCATCCACTATCTTCGTTTCTTCCATTTCTTTTTAATTTATTTTTAACTTATAATGTAGACCTAGTTTCATCGTCGAGCGCGCGAATTATATTGTGAACACTGCGAATGTGGAGCCTAGAAGAGTAAGTTCACGCGCCATTCGCGGATTCGCGGATGCGAATTGCATGTGAATGTAGGCGCGCTTTCAGCCAACATCATAGAATATTCTGTTCAGAAATATGTAATAATTCTTCCCTGTGAAGTTGTGTTTTGTAAGTGAGTTGATGTGTTTTTCCATTTAGAAACGTTATTTTCTGATATTTTTCAAGAAAAATACTACTAAGTTTGACGTTTGACTATACAATAAACCAGCTGATTACATTTTGAGGTTACGTGATTCAAAAATGAATTAATTTTAGATTCTTTACACCCTGATTAGAATTAATTTCCATTATTATTTGAAATGTCCTTATTGCAACGTACTCACCGATTATTGAGGCTATCCAGCAAATACACAACTCAAAATTGTCGATGTTTATCAGACGTTACTAAATTGACTTTGCGGCGAGATAAAATAAAAGAGGGGCCAGGTTTGAAAGATTTTATCATTGGAGATTCCGAACCTATTCTCATAGACCGCCCTGATATACCGTATTTACCCGACCATGTAACATTTGCTTCAAAACGCAAGGTTTTCTTCGATGTGTATGGATGTCAAATGAATTTGAGCGATACTGAGATTGTTTGGTCAATTTTGAAAAAAGAAGGGTTTGAGAAAACGGAGGTTGAGGATGAAGCTGATATATTCTTGGTGATGACTTGCGCTATCAGGGAAGGAGCGGAGAGTAAGATTTGGCACCGGTTAGACCACCTCAGGGGGTTTAAAAGGAGGAGAGCTTTGAAGGATAAACAAAGGCCAGTGAAGATTGGTTTGTTAGGATGTATGGCGGAGCGGCTCAAGACCAAGTTGTTGGAGAAAGAGAAAGCTGTTGATGTTGGTAAGAAAATAGGTTACAACTTTCAGTTATTGTTTATATTTGAATATTTCTTGAAATTTCAAGCCTTAATAAACGCAGCCTCTTTGAAACCTTTGTTTTGTTTTATCTTATCTGTTCATAGGTTGGCTTACATAAAAATAAATTGAAGAAATATGCCAACACCAAGGAAAATCATATACCTACAAATACATCTAGTCCCAAACATAGCATTCTTGTATTCCAACCCATTCACATTATAACTTAAAAAATTACAAAACATCAAAGGGGGAGGCCATTTGCAACGTCAAAAGATGGCGGATGTGTAATTTGTTTTATTTTTTATTTTTGTGTATTTAGGTGTTCAAAGTTCTTTTCTGTTAGTGATTTGTACTTTTAATGCCTTTGTGTTGCACAGTGATAGAAGACTTGGCCTTATTTCGTGTATCCTGGCATCTTACTTCTCGTTTCAAGTGGACTCGCAGTGGTATCACCGTACAACATTGCCCCCAATCTTCCTATATTGATTTTGATTTATACTTTTATATACTTGACACTGGCGAAATCACTTCATTGTGGAAGCGCCATATTCCCGCGGTAGTAGCTGTTCAAGTCGCCGCGGGGAAAAGAAAAAAAAAACATCAAAGTCACAGGCACAAGTAATCATGCTGAACACACAAATATTTGCTCTTACTGGGTATCAAACTTAAGACTGCTAGCTACCTATAGGTCACCAGTGCAAGGTGCTTCAAAGTGGTCAGTAAACATCCTGTGCCCGGCGGTAAATATTGCACATCGGCAATCATTGTATTTCCGAATACAAACAAATGCTAATTTCCATGTCCGTCAAGGAAACACGAAGTTTGCTGGGAGACATTAAGAAAATAGAAGCATTATAATATAATTATGTCTGCTTTAAGGTTGAGTAATACAATATGGTTGTATATAGGTAATTTCGCGTAGCTGGCCTCGTAAAGGGTTCCCTTTTTTTCCTATAGTTGCAATCGTACAACTTTCAGTGATTTAAAGTTTGGGGTTTTAACAACTCTATATATATTTCGGACTGGACGCGACTGCACTCTATCGCATCTGATCCAAGACTAGCAAATGTTATAAAAATAGCGTGTGACAGAGATAACGCTCTACGAATCTGAAATGAGCCGATTCTCTCTTTCCAAAGGTCGATGTGCAATACTTATCGCCGAGCAGACTAAAAATGTATATGTGGCGTTATCTATGAGAAGGGACCTTATTGTCGATGGCGCTTACGCCGCACTGCGTCACGCAACGTTGTATTTATATGGGAGCATCGTTAATAATGGCGGAAGCGCCATCATCAATAAGGTCCCTTTTCATAGATAACGCCAGATGTGAGGACTCCCCAGTATAAGATACTAAGTCATAGGATACTATTTAGATCCGTAACTGGAATATATAGTGATACTTATGTGTTTTCCCTAGTAGTAACTTATTCTACTGCAGTAGGTACTTACCCATTAACAACATATTTAAATTTATTAAAGAGGTCACAATGTGTTACTCACGTAAAGAAAGTCGAAAAACGCTCGACATGTTTCAGGCTCTTCCCGAGTCCCTAATGAGCAGGCGTGGCCGCACCACGACGAACATTGTGATTATCATGTGGTAGTGATCTCTTTAATATGTCTGAGTCTCAAGAGGTTTTAAGTTTAAATATCTTATATCTTGTTTTTATTTTAATTTTTTCTTCTTGCTTGTTATCGAAGATCAGTGAAAATAATCGATGTTTGTTTCTATATCACTCGATAGATGGCGCTAGCTGTGGATTATAACACGCTATCGTTTGGTTCCCCCAGAACACACAAGTACCTATGAGAATGTATTTCATAGCAATCCGTTTAACGTAGATTTCGTTTATCGCTATTTTTTTGAGACCGATTGTAGCTGTTTATAACAGTGACAATGGTATTTATTAGTTACGAATGAATGAATTATCGATTCGATAAGAACAAGGAAGGTACTCATGTATTAGCGATGTTACGATCACGAGTCGAATTTATTCCAACTCGAGTTTACTTACTCTACTCCAATCGCATCAACCGGATGGCATCCAAACGGATCGTCAAGTCGAGTTTCGAGTTGGCGAATCGCTGACTCGCGTGCAATCGCAATTCGCATCGCTCGCATTCGTATCAGCTCACTTGTCCGGGCTTATCAATTCTAGCTAGAGAGTTAGGTGTGTGAGTTGATTAGAGTTGCGAATGAACTCGGTTCAAATCAACTCGTTTAGTCTCTGATTCGAGTTATTCGAATCAGACAACTCGACTCGCCCGTTGCTAAGTAGTATGGTATGGCCCTGTATTCTTTTTCTGAGTGAAATAAAATTTGCGGTATGTGATAAATTCACGGAATAGAAAAAACAGTGGAAGTGGCATGAGTTTCTTGTTGTCGCCAATTCTCAAACTATCATAAAAACCACACGCCACCATGTTTTTTTTTTGGTTTGGCTATCCTTTTTACATTCAAAAATAGCACAATAAGGCAAGCTTCTGGATTTATTTCCTATATTAAAAATATCATTCGCACAACTTTCACGCACAGGCGATCGCGGCAAAACTGAGGTAGGTTGCGCGGAACTCCGCATAACTAGGTATGCTAATTAACACTTCTACGGTTTTTTCTGTTCTGTGGATAAATTGATCATGATAAGTGGCTTCAAACCATTTCTTTCATCGCGTTGAGATCGAATGAGAGCCCGATAGATCGCCTCTGTCGGGTCCGGGTATCGGTAATGCTATAAAGGTGCGACCTCACCGCTGCGTAAAATGGTGGCGTTGCGTAAACAAACTACGGGGTCATAGTAACAACATGAGGCAGTTTTTGACGCACACCGTAATATACCTTAACTCGAGAATGCGTCGACCTCGATTTGAGTGTTTAATTTTTTGTTGTGTTCGTAATTAACTTTAGTATGAAAAAAATACCAAGCTAAGGTGTTGTAATGTCTCATGTTTCAGTCGCGGGTCCAGACAGCTACCGCGACCTGCCGCGTCTTCTAGCGCTGACGGAGAGCGGGCAGACCGCCGTGAATGTGCTGCTGTCACTCGACGAGACCTACGCTGATGTGACGCCAGTCCGGCTTAATCAAGACAGCGTCACTGCTTTCATGTGAGCTCATAAGTTGACGTGGTGACGGGTGATATAATGTTCTCAAAGAAAGTGGATTTTTTTTAGATCATTTCGCTAAATACATACCGAACAGCGCTGCAGTGTAGGTATTATTTTGTTGGTTTACATTAGGTCAAAGCTTGCAAGTCGATTTAGAACCATTTCCCGTTATTCAAATAGGCTCAAATTTGGAATACTTAACTTTGTAACTACGTGAAAAGTGATCTGATGCTAGAGTCGGAAGATGTCAACACCGGGATTAGTGTCGCTCTAATTTAGTCTTTATTAGCCGTTGGCCGTGCAAAAAGTTGTTTCAAGAATGTCATTTCTGACCATTATTTTTATTTTTCAGTTCAATAATGCGTGGCTGTGACAACATGTGTACATACTGCATAGTTCCGTTCACGCGCGGCCGCGAGCGCTCGCGCCCTGTCACGTCGGTTGTTGACGAGGTGCGCCATCTAGCGGCGAGCGGCGTCCGGGAGGTCACGCTGCTCGGGCAGAACGTCAACAGCTATAGAGACGCCGGAGAAGGGACGGAGAAACTCGACACACAGTTAGCTAAAGGTACTTAGCTTAAGGTACCACTAGCTTAATATTGATTGTATTATACTATTATTAAACTAGTAGCGCCGTCTAGCGGTGAGTGGCGTTGGAGAAGTCACGCTACTGTGGCAGAACGTTAACAGCTCTTAGAGATGATTAGAGAAGGGATTGGGGATGGAAACTCGACACGCAACAGTTAGCTAAAGTTACTACCAGATAAATCGAAATGAAGTAGAAAGTGCTTAATTAAATCAGTAGCGCCATCTAGCGGCCAGTTGCGGTAAAGGAAGGCAGCGGCATCTAATGCGTTGAAAAATATTTGTTTTGAATTTCATTGGTCGAATGTATCATTTTCTAAAAATATAACATAAAAGTTAAAACGAAATAAACAAAACAAAGCATTTTAAAATGTTTATTTTGGATTTCCAGGGTTCAAAACGGTGTACAAGTCCAAGAAAGGCGGCCTGCGTTTCGCTGATCTGCTGGACAAAGTATCTGCCGTCGACCCTGAGATGAGAGTCAGGTTCACTGCTGCGCACCCCAAGGACTTCCCAGACGAGGTAATAGAGTAGAGCCGCTGTTGCGATCAAACATTATATGAGTATATTATGGTTCAAAAAAAACCTCAGGGTTAAGTTTGTATATTTTTCAGCTCACATACTCCCATATATTTCATACGGTTTTAAACTAATTCAAGTGAATGTAGAATTATTATTTTTTTATGTTGGAAAAATAAAACAACTTCGTTTTTGCATATTTATGTTTTAGCATTTGCCGGCGACTTCGTCTACGAAGAACTCTTAGAATATTCTCACGGGACTATAACTGCAACTAGCGCCATCTAGTCTACTACGGACTAACTAATATTTGGCTATACGATTTTATTGTTGAAACTAACGCCATCTAGTCTACTACGGATTAACTAATATTTGGCTATAAGGAGACATAGGAATGCAGGGGGCAAAATTTTATGACAGAGGAGTTTCTATATCGATTAACTCAATCATCGATGCTTGTTCTGTATACTAGTGATCACTCCAAGTTATGTTTGTAAAAATATTTTTTTGTTTTATTGTAAAAATTAAACAAAATGATGGCGTAATGCCCGACTTCTTTTTTTAAATCATTTTTTGAAACTTCACTCATCATATTTTTTTCTTAATTACTTACTGTCCCATCTACTATTGTTAAAATAAACGATCAGAATTTGTCCCAAATTTTCGGGCGTTAAACGTCTCCATATTGGCTGATAAATCCATTATAGGTGGCTAAATGACTTTCTGTGGTGGTGTAACATTTTTTTTTAATAAGCTTTGTGAACTTCATACTCTTCTAAATGACAATATTTCAGTATCGACTGGACTCTGTCAAGTCTTAGGTTATACACGATATTATTTAGTGTTCGTTTTTTAGCTGTCAATTTATTTTCTTTAACTTCCATTTCTCTTCTCTTTAACGTTGTCCGGAAGAGATGATCTGAGATCTAAGATCTGAGAGAGAAGTTATTTAGCGATGAGACCGCGTGATGACTCTCTGTGTATTATTTCTTTGTATTTTCTTTTCGTGCTATAATTGTTGAAAAATATTATTTGTAGCGTATTGTGTTGTGCTATTTCAGGTTCTGGAGGTGATCAAAGACCGGCCTAACATCTGCAAGTTGCTGCACCTGCCGGCGCAGTCGGGCTCCAGCGCGGTGCTGGCGCGCATGCGCCGCGGGTACTCGCGCGAGGCCTACCTGGCCCTCGTGGCGCACGTCGCAGATACCATCCCAGGCGGTGAGCTACCTGTAGAACATCATCTTAATATGACTACGCTGTCCTTACGTCCATCATACTACTATTACTAACAAATATAAAAAAATAAGAATGTGAAATAATAAAGGGGTCTCCATACAAGGAACGTTTTCTTTAAACACTTTTTTTTTTGTTGTATCGTTAAAACGGTAAAACGTACAAGCGTCAAATAATTTGGTATGATTATTTAAAATACATTACAAACCCTGAAGAAAAACAACAAATACTCAAAAATTTACATGTGTGTTGGGCTCGATTTGATTCGAAATTGAATTCCAATCGGGATATTATAATACCTACCTACTGTACAGTCAACCAATTTGATTTCTAGGCCACTATGGACTATGTTAAAGTGACAGACTTAATATAATTTGGTACACGTCACGTCTCTTGTACGGAATCCTCAGTGCGCGAGTCCGATTCGCACTTGACTGCTTGTTTATAAAATTGTCTTCCAGTCGGTCTTTCAACGGACATGATCTGCGGGTTCTGTGGCGAGACGGACGAGGAGTTCGAGGAGACGATGACGCTGCTGCAACGAGTGGACTACCACCAGGCCTTCCTGTTCCCGTACAGCATGAGGGAGGTTAGTCTGCCTCGCGTCATAGAGAAACTTCAACGTCGCGGCTAGGCTATAGTTAAGAAATAAATATGCATCAGGGAACTGCCACACAAAATGACCTAGTCCTAAACCATTGATCCCAAGTGGTCTACATCGACCTTCATAATATCTGCTACATTATAGCGTATTTACTCCGTGAAGACGCCGCTCTCATATTCACTTGCGCCAATATACAAGTACATTAAAATGTGATGCCCGACTTACTGGATTGAAGTCTTTTCTACTTGACACTAGATGGCGCTAGTTCCACTACAAAGCGCGATAAGCTCCACCTCAATCAATCCTTAGACCGTTTCCTCGTATAATTTATAGATTCGAATATTTCCTCACAGTCTGCTTCTAAATAGTTCAATCCTCGATGGCGCGCCTCCCCTCCAATTTCAGTTGCGTTAATGTTAAGTGGATTTTGTCTACTTGATACTAGATGTCGCTAGTAAACCATTTGTCCTAGTCTAAAACTAAGCTCTCGTAATATGACGAGTACAGTCACCAGCAATAATATATTATATAACATTGCGCTCAAAAATATCTGACACGCTCTTATACCTCTAGCAATAAAGTGTGTCAGATATTTACGTACAATGCAACGATAAAATATACTTATATAGAGAAAAATACTGGTTTATTCATATAATATGTATAAGAAAGTATTACGTAGGTAAGTAGGTAGTTAGTATCTGTGTATGAATATGGATTATTTAATTAATGGTAAGCTAAGATGAAAGTCATGACCTGCTTGGCCCCCCATTTTCATCTTTTAGACCCCCATGCATTTTTTCCGCTCACATGGACCTCTTGGTATGAATAAACCAATATTTTTCTCTATATAAGTATATTTTATCGTTGCATTGTACGTAAATATCTATAAGAGAGATATAAGAGGTATAAGAGCGTGTCAGATACTTTTGAGCCCAATGTTTAATAATATATTATTGCTGGTGACTGTACTCGTCATATTACGAGAGCTTAGTTTTAGACTAGGACAAATGGTTTACTAGCGACATCTAGTATCAAGTAGACGAAATCCACTTAACATTTACGCAACTGAAATTTGAGGAGAGGCGCGCCATCGAGGATTGAACTATTTAGAAGCAGACTGTAAAGGGGCTTCTAAACGAGCAACATTTTCACGGCAATGTGTGGCCGGCAACTATACGCATCTTGTTCTAACATACGATGTACGAGTAAGATAGCACTAGTTGCCGGCCACAAATTGCAGCAAAATATGGCCCGTTTAGAAGCCCCTTAAGGAAATATTCGAATCTATAAAATATACGAGGAAACGGTCTAAGGATTGATTGAGGTGGACCTTATCGCGCTTTGTAGTGGAACTAGCGCCATCTAGTGTCAAGTAGAAGAGATTTCAATCCAGGAAGTCGGGCATCGCTACATTTTAATGTACCTACTTGTATATTGACGCAAGTGAATATGAGAGCGGCGTCTTCACGGAGTAAATACGCTATAATGTAGCAGATATTATGAAGGTATTCGAATCCACAGAGATACAAGGATATTGTCTTAGGGATAATTAGAGCCTCCTTTATTATAAAAAGGTTCTTGCTTAGTATTTTTTCATCAAAACTACAAAAAAATACCAATAGTATTCTGTTGTAGAGTGATATCAACTCACTTTTACGTAAGCAAAGAGTAGTAGTTGTATCGACATAAACAGGACAGCTTAAAACACTTAAGATTTAATAAAATAAAATAAAAGTTATGTCTATCCTTGTTTAACGTTCTAATCTAATTGTTGTCCTCAAAAAAAATAACTAGGAGGATTTTATTTTCGTCAAATCCAAAGTTTTAATGGACTATCATTTATTAGTTACCATTTTATTTCCAGAAAACCGCGGCCCATCGCCGCTACCAAGACGACGTACCAGACATCGTAAAGAAACAGCGCCACAACCGCATGATAGACATCTACCGGAAAAAGTCGCAAGCTCTGAACGAGAATGAAATCGGCAACATTCACCTTGTGCTCATAGAGGGCGCTGTTATCAAAACCGGGCAGCTTTTAGGCAGAAATGAGTTTTATATCAAAGTAGTATTTAATCAACAGGAGATTTTGACAGGAGATGGTGGAAGCAGAGCAATGAAACCAGGGGACTATGTGGCTGTGAAGATACTAGGAGCAAAGGCGTCAGTTTTAAATGGTGTAGCGTTACACCATTCTAGTATTAGAGAGTTTTATAGAGATATTAGCTGGGGGGAGCGACATGTATTGAAGATATAAATAGTTTTGAATAAAAGTAGTTTAAGGATTGATTTAAGTTTTATTTTTAACCGCAAATTTCTGACGAAGTTTGAGTGTTATACGATGTAAATTATTTTATCTGTGGTAAAACAGGCAAGTACAAGTTCATGTTAATAAGTAAATGTGAGTTTATGAATAATTCGCCTAATAATTAAAATAATCTCTTCTAGAGTGACTTTAGTTCTTCTGCTGTAACGATATAACAAAAATAAGAAAATTGTTGGAAATATAATATTCATTTAGTTTCCGTTTTTTGTCTATGTCAGTATGTCTTTCAGCATTTATTTCAACATATGGTTATAAAATATCAATTATAGGTTCAAGTGAAATAAATAATAATTAAAGCCCGGTTTTAAATTTTAGTAAATGAACAACAAGTTTTTAGTTGTGACACTTCACAAGTGCATTTTTATTAGAATCAATCAGTACAAAATTACAAAATAAATACAAATAAGTATTTTTACATAAAATATCACCTAATCTATGTTATTTACTTTCGAAACTGGCTATTTACACCATATAAGTGCTAAAACATTGTTAAAAATAAAAATATTAATCGAATAAATTGACACATAGCATCAAGTAAATATTTTTTGTACTTTTCTTTTTATTTTGTTTACAAAAATATGTGCTTTGTGATCCTAAAAATACTATTAAGATAGTGCCTTATCTAAATTTTAACATCTACGTGGCATTAACATATTTGTACTGGATTAATCTACAGGGGCCAACTAACGTATTTTATAAAGTATTTAAAAGAGTATTTTTTTAGTCTCTAGTCTATTGACTTAGATTTACTTTAGGAGAAGTCCTAGAGTCTAAGAGCAAGTAAAGGCTTTTGTGATATGGTAGGTAGCTTTTATTCGGTTGACATAATAGCTAAAGGATTACGTCAAAAATATCATTATGAATTTAACGATACAAAACCAAGATGGGATAAAGTAAATTGTACTAGAGCTGCAGTAGCTAGATTTTTAAATTATGATATTTAATATTATCTTTTTTTCTATTTGTACTCGTAAACATACTTCAATCATTGAAAGCCGCAATAATGTACACATTTTGTGTGACAAAATATTCAACTGTGATGTGAACATCTTCAATAAGCTCTATCGATGGAAAACGTCAAAATTACACTTAGTTTAAACAATAATGACACGTTTTTTGTAAACAAATGCGATGCTAATCTTCTCTTCATTCCATTCCAAAGCTGAATTTATCCCGTTTTTAAACCAAGCTCGAAGCTCCAATCGGCCCAACAGGTTTACCATTCGGCACAATATTCACTCTTTGCCCCGACAGGTTATCTGATCCATCCACATGCCCAGAAAGACTAGGAGACGGCCCCTGGGAGCTTCCGTACACTTTCGTGCTGTACCCTGAGTCATTGTGAGACTCCCTGTCGGTTTGGCTCTGCGTTTCTGTCAGGTGGGTGTTTATGGCAAGAGATTGCAAACGGCTGTGGAGTAAATTATGATCTGGAACCGGTTTCCTCGGGGCATAGTTCGGGTACGGTGGACGGTTGTCGTAATAGCCATGAAACTCATTCTGGTTTGCGATCTCTACCTCCGTATTCTGGTCCAAATGCTCGCTGTAACAGTGGGGGATTCGCTCCATTTCTCTCATTATGTGGTCTTGCATCATGGCATCGAAAACTCCGGTTTGGTGGTGGTGCAGCGGATTCCTGTTTCGGGGTTGGATTTGGGTTTGAGGTAGCCCCGTCTCGTTGTAATCGTACTGGTTGTAGGGAGGTTGAATGGGAAGGCCGTTTTCCACCATGTTGTACGGTACCTGGTGGTTAGGTCTGTTCGGAATTTCGTGAAAGTAGGCGTCTTTTGGAATCATTGGCCTTACGTCCGTTGGGTAGGATTTGTTTTGTGTTAGAACTTGAGGAGCGGCGGACTGGGAATTGTTAGACATGGTCTCGTAGTTTGGTAAAGGGAGAGTTTGGAGTAGGTTGGTGTTTTTCATAGGACCTGGTTGATTGCTGGTCCTAATTGGATTATCCTCTTCGTCGCTGCTTTCGGAGTTGTTTCCGTTGTCCTTCGGTGGGGGCTGAAAGGTCTTTCTAGTAGGGAAGGGAATGAGGTTATGCAAACTGAACCGTTTGCTTTTCGGTGGTTTTTCTTTAAGCACTGGCGCTGGTCTTTGCGGTTGCTGTGGCATCTTTAAAATGCCAGGATTAGGAGACACAGAAGGTAGAGGTTCTTCAGGGAGTTTTCTAGCTTGGTCTGGGGATTGACATCTCTGCTGTTCCACCTGCGCGACCAACTCCTGGACCGATCTCCTCGGCTCTCTTTCCACGCTGTTCTCCTCCCTAACCTGATAGTTCTGCTTATGAAGCTTTACATACCCATCCTGGGATATGTCTAGAGATTTCGCGTTATTTCTCATGACCACTTGCGACATTTCCTTTTCTAGCGCAACTCTCTTTTTTATATCATCTGACGTTCTTTGTAAAACTTGGCTTTTCCACGCAGGGACCCCGGGAGATTGGGCCCCTATTCTTTGTTCATCAGAATCGCTAGCTTTGTAATCTCTACTACTGCTGGGTGACTTAGTGTTTGATTGGCGACTAGGGGAAACAAACCTTTCGTTATACCCTTCAACAACTCCCATAGAGATGGGTGGGGAGACCGATATTTTGTTGGCTTTGACATGTATCTCTGCAGTCACATTGTGCATCTGACTCTGGTCAGGGCTGGGTCCTGACACGGTAGTATGCGGAGATCTGGACATGCGACTTGGTCCAGCGTCTAACTGATCGCTACTCTTAGAGTTCTTAAGAATGTATTTTCTTCTGGGCGTCGGTGGTGACCTCCTGTCTAATATTTCAGTGCTTCTCGCCTTTTCATTACGATCTTTGGCATCGCTCTCATAATGGTCAGCACCCTGATTAAAACTTTTAATAAGTTTGTTTACTTTATTCCAATCTTCAGAACGGTCTAATATCTCTAAGCTTCGCGTTCGTTTCATCGGCGGTATGTCTAGCGACCCTCGGGGACTGTAATCCAACCTTTTTACTCTTTCTGATGCTCGGTACATCACTCCTCTAGTCAGCCAGTGCTCTAAATGCTGGTGTCTCTCCTTGCAAAGCGCCCTCTCCGCCGCGACAAACCTCGTCAACTCCGATATCTGTCCTTGCGTCTTCATCTCTAAATCTGTCACTTTCTGGTCAATTCTCTCATGAGCTCTATCTATATGCCTTTTCAAATCCTTCTTATCTTCATTCATTTTTTCTTCCATGTGTTTGAAGAACGGTGCGCAATAGCATGTGTAACCCGCACCGATCGGTCCCTTTTTGATGTTCCCCGCTAAATCTAAGAAGTATTGCTCGCCTTTTTTGAGAGGTTCGGTGGGAAGCGAGCTTAGCTTCGGCTTAGGGAAGTACTTAGGATCCGGATAGTAATGACAACCATAAGGGGACCAGGCGACTGGTGCTGGCGTTTCGAAATGGACGTTCTTCTTCTTCTTCCCATCCTTAGGTTTCTTAGCTGCGTCAGGTTCATCTATAGCTCTCTCTTTGCTTTTATCTCTCTTGTCTTTCTTCTTTTGTTTGGCTACAGGCGTGTTTAGTATGCTTATAATTTCGTCTAGCCCCTTTCTTGTAGCTATATCTCTAGCAGTTTCTCCTTGATGGTTTTTGAGAGTTTTATCACATCCGGCTTCGAGGAGGATTCTCGTCAGTTTCCGACGAGCCATAGCAGCGGCTATATGGAGAGCTGTGTCTCCATTTTTGTTTTGAGCAGCAACGCGGCAGGCGGCGGATAGCAGGATGCGGGTTGCGCCGGCGTGACCGTACCGTGCAGCGGTGTGGAGTGCCGTGTCGCCGTACTGGAATTACAGAAGTTGTAGATTAGGAAGACTGGCATTTATGTACCTACATAAGCATTGTAGTGTGCCAGAGTGACTTTAAACCTTAGGCGATTACTTATTTTATGGGACACATTTCAAATGTGCTTAATTCAGTTACTAACTGACGACTAGATTAAAGACTATCGTAATCATTACCAGTGATCACAAGTTATTACGTTAGAGAGAAAGAGACAATTTGAAGTCAATAAAGAACCTCGTAACTTAACAGAAGACTTATGCCAGGGACTATGACAGGGTTAGCGATGGAATGAACAAAGTGACTTAAACCTTCGTTAGGTTAGCAAAGAGGAGAGGCCTTATTAACAATAAAACCAAAGTAACCGTCTCTTTTAAGCTGCACGTCCACTAGGTCGGAGTCGGAGCGTCCGGAGCGGATGGGCTTTATATTATTTTCTATATATAACTACAGATTTTCCGATCCAGTGCACGCTGAATCATAGGAATCAATATAAACCAACACAAGTCAAGACAAGTTGCATGATTGATTGTAAAGCTGCGCTGCAGTGAACGCGTCCACTGGGTCAGAATCGGAGCGTACGGATCGGATTTGTTGGTTTATATTGATTCCTATGATTCAGTTCTTTGTGTTCATTTTCTTATCTGTTTTTCTGTCATTCCGTTTTACACGTGCTGACGGTGACGGTTTGACGGTGTAAGTAGCTAACCCGTCATCGGGGTTTTTTTTTTGCCGTGGAGAAGGCAACGAGCACGCAGGCCATCTGATAAAGTGGGATCTGAGATCCATAGATATAAATATCCGGATAGTGTCGTCAACAGCTGCCACGGGCCAAAAAAAAAAGGCAGACTGAGTGGGAAGACGACATCATAAAAGTAGCTGGAAAAAACCCCAGACAGAGAGACTTGGCACTTTGGAGGAGGCCTTTACCCTAACAGTTGTTCTAAGTTAAACATAGTTTTTTATACTACAAATCTTATGCCAGATCCACTCCGCTTCATGTTTGACGCAAACACTGCAGGACGCAACTATGTGTTGGAGTGAGATGGAGATAATCATGCTTGCAACATAATTATAGTTGCGTAGTGTTTGCGGTAAACACCAAAGTAAGGATCCGGGTTTACTTTTTTTGTACAGATTTTTTTATGCAAAACTTAAGAATAAACAGGCTTTTTTTATTATTTACATTGTTAGGCAAGTCCGGCGGCGCACCCGCAAGCAATAGCTCCCGCGTGCTCTGGTTGTGTCCGTTCTGGCAGGCGAGGTGCAGCGGCGCGAAGCCGCCGGCGTTGCGCACGCGCAGGTCCGCGCCGCCGGCCGCCAGCAGCGCCGCGCAGCGCGAGTAGCCCTTCCATGCCGCTTCGTGGATTGCTGTGTTGCCATGCTGAAAAATAAAAGGTCAAAATCCATAAACATTTAGCTCCGGGCGATAACGTTCGGAACGTTCCTCACCCCCTAAATCAAGTCAGATTTCCACGATTTTTAAATATGTTGTAGTTATTATAAATTTGTTTCATTCTCAGAAATATTCTCTTGAAAAGGAAAGCGGACAGACATTCCATAATATGTACAACATATTCAAAAATCGTAAATATCGGACTACGTGTAAGGGGAGAGAAACGTTTTCGCATTTATATGGACATTTTTAGCTGCACAATCATCTTAAGCCCTCATTACTATTGTTGTGTATAAAGTATTTTCTTGATATTTAAGAGTGGTTTTTTGTTGTACAAATAAATACAGAATTGAGGGATCGATCACACCGATGCGTGAAATACGGTGACGTTGCGTTAGCAAAAGAGTGCGAGAATTGGCGTCAATTTTGACGGACCGTAATTTACGCACCGTTAAGCTCTGGTGTGGTCGATCCCTACTAGGTGGTGCCCGCGAATTCGCTCGCGTAGAAGTTGTTTATCGCTATTCTTATATCCCGATTCGTACAGTGGTTGAAGCGTGAAAGACGGACAAACATACACACTTTCACATTTATAATATTAGGTGTAGTGCATAATTGCTTTCCTTCGTATTTTCACGGAAACGTACGAACATGTCATGCTACTTCAGTCAACCTCAGTACTTTTTGTACTGTGACCGACTGAAAACAATTATGCACTACATATATAGGGTAAGCTAATCTGGAAACCAAGATAAATACGAACTTTTCTGACCCAATACAATATCATTTGATAATTAACTTCATAATAAAGTGAAATAAACTTACCACATGATCCTGCTTGTTTGGGTCGGCGTTGTGTTGCAGCAACAGTTGCACCACATCGATGTGCCCGTCCGCAGCCGCGCGCTGCAACGCGCTGCAACCGTTCTGAAACACATGGTGTAACGTTACGTGATGTGATTGTGAACATTGTGTTTCTCATGTTGTACTTTGGCAAGTAAGAGAGCGTGGAAAGACCGTTTATTGCAATATAGAAAAGGGTCGGATTGTTTAGACATTGTCGAATATAGGGCTAGTAGCATCGATAGCACTTCTGATCTCTTTTAAGCTCTTTGTTGTGGTTTATTCTTAACGGAGAAGAAAATATTTTCTCGGAAAATAGAACAGTTTCCAAGATAATAGTGATATACTCAAAGAGCTGAGAGAACTTCAAGGCGAAGGGAGTCGTGGGCAAAGACAGTCCTCAATAAATTAAAATTGAATTATCAATCATAACGTATGTAAAACCAAGTCACTTTCCGCGTCTGTCTGTTGTATATTCGCTAATTCCTAAACAACGCAACGGATTTGACTACTAGTTAGTTAATGTTTCACGGAACATTTAAATGTAGAATAAATTCTGGTTTTTGTACGGGTGTTACAGAAAAATTACATAAACCGAAGCGAACTGAGGGCGGGTTACTAGTATATTATAATTTCATTGTAGAAAAACCACCCCGGTAGTAAACGTAGGTAACACCTATGCAAACTTATTTATATTCCCACGGGGGAAACAAACGCGTTGAACTAGAAAAGTAATGTTCAACTTCATTACCTGTTGTCTAAGCTACTGAGTCCTTACTTATAAAAACATCTCAGAGTTTACAATACTAGTCAACCGTAAACTTCCTCGATACCTGTAATATCAAACAGTAATTTACCTAATAAGGCTAATACGGTATTACAGGTATAATAACGATGTATTTTATTATTATTAAGTACTTATAGGTTTTTAATATGGGATAAAAACCAGTACCGTTTACCCGATCGCCAAAGAAATGGAGTAATATTTTATATGGGACGTTTTATTTGAAATTATAATTAGCATACAGCGACACCGCGAGCAGCTAGCGCCGTCTACTGAGAACTGTTGAAACTACACGAATCACACTATATTACAATTATTATTTTCTTTCTCCTGTTTTATTATTTTATTATATGTATAAATTATAAATGTGAATGTTTGTGTGTGTTTTTCACGCTGCAACAGCTGGACAGATTTAGATAGACTGATGAAATTTTGAATCAAGATGGCTTATACCTACCTTTTATCCCAAAAAAAATACTGTTCGACTGGCGCCGGCACGGCGCACAGATTATTAAGGTATGTCTAAAGGCAAGGACGAAGTCGAGGACAGAAGCTTATAAGAGCTAATTATGTAAAAGATCATACCAACACGACCACAGAGTGCTATTAATAATCGTCACAAAAAATGGCCGACGGATCCCAGGTGATTCCCGCCTTTTCCGGTACCATTATATAACCCAGTCGGGCAAATACAGCCTTTCATTCCATCACATAAAGATGCTTATTTCATTCCTGCTAGCATATATAGACATAACCGATGAGATTTGCGATCTTAGTAATTGGATACTAAATCGGTCAATGAATCTACAACTTACATTAAACCAATACATCAATGACTTCATTTAAATTTGAAATAAATGTATAGCTTCAACTTTATAAATTTAAAGAGAGAGCTCAGAATACAGCTGCATTTTAAATGACATCGGTAAAGTACGAGGTAGTTAGTGGTTCGCATTATTTAGTATGATAGTTTTGCTTGCCCGTGTATGGCCGGATTAAGTCGCTTCATTGGAAGTAATGGCGCGATAAATATAGTGTCTATGGCTGCGCTGTCTATGGTCTATGCCCTTTGAAATGCGTTCGGTTCGTGCTTTGAGATAGTTGCCATTGCCCATAGTTATTGCGTTTGTTTCGTGAATAAAATTATGATGATTTACTAAGCAAATGCTTGTAAGAAATAAGTACATTTTTTTTTTGGAGAAAAAAGAAAAGTACATATTCTTAAGACGTTTTTGTATTTTTATTGGGTGTTGTTATTTTAAAGCGATAACTGTTTCAAGTTGGGTTCTGTTATCAAGATCAAACTCTGTGGGTCAGTATTGCAGTGTCATGGAGATCAAAATAATAGGTTAGTGTAAAAAGGCAGATGTGCATGGAGGATCCTATTGGAATAGAAAATAACGGTTGTTAAAACGGATCCCCCAGTGGATCAGGTATGGGATGGCGTATCCGACCGGAATACCTCGATTTGATCAACACGTATAATCTATAATAACAAACCTTGAATAGAACAGACCTACAAGGCGCCATCGGTTATCCTACCCGATGAAATGGCAGAACACAGTCACTAGAGGAAGAAAGATAGAAGTGTACTTTTATAAGTTGGTCACGCTTCCTAAACGGAGCCTGGGAAGTTGCAATAGTTATGAAAAAACTAGGATTTTTATTGATTCTAAAGAAATTCATGGGGTATTTATTCATTAATTTAAAAACCCCTGTTTAGATACTGACTTCGTCATAGAATCAAATTAAGCCAACAGCAGAAGTATGACACACACAAGTATAATACACATAAATAAACAATCGTAAGTCAAACCGGTCCGATAATGGCATAAATGTGCCCATTACGCTGGCAACATTACCGCGTTTGTTTTGAGTTTGCATTGAGTTTTCTTCATAAGATTAAACTGTTTAATTATGGCTAGAAAATATTCTTAGCTTAGCCTTTTTTATTGTTCCGTACAAAAAATTAAAAATAAGGAACCCTTATAGGATCACTCGTGCGTCTGTCTGTCTGTCTGTCCGGCCGTCTGTCACAGCCAATTTGCTCTGAATCTACTGGACTAAATCTGGTGAAATTTGGTAGGATAGTGTAATACTATGACCCAAACCAAGACGCGGAAAGTAAAAAAAATAATTAAAATAAGGGTCCTTTTGGGGGGACGAATTCGGAAATTTAAAAAAAAAGTTTAGCAAACCTTACTATGTCATATATCAAATGAAAGGGTTCGTTATGAGGATATCAAATATATTTTTGTTAATATTGTAAAATAAATAGTTTTGATTTTATTCATGAAAGAAGGCGAAAATGGACCATCCCACTGATCTCCGAAACTAAAACTGACTGAAACTAAATTTTTGTAAACAATACAAAATATAGTTCATTGCTTGTAGATTACAGGAAAACAAATAAGAATTCTACCAAAAATAAACGTATGTACGGAACTCTCTCCACACAGGTTCAACTCGCACTTTACTGGTTTTTTTTTTAGGTCCCACACAGAAACTCGCACAGACGTATTAATAGGTTGTTGTGACCTTGACTAACCTCTATCCCCAGTCTAGTCATAAATTAAGTTTTGGCAGATTACTCTGTCTAACTAATTCTTTGCCAATGATATATTGACGATCTTATTATCACACAATTTTGGAATGTAGTTTCCATGACTTACGATTATTGACTGTCTTGAAGATTACTGTTTCTTATCTGATGGTGCAATAGAGCTTGTTTATATCAAACTAAGCACAATGATAATACTTACAAAGTAACCAGATCACTTTCAAGATAAAGTTGTTTCACAGCTTTCGTTCAAACCAGCCGTCTTTATTCACATAGTAAATTATAAACCAGTTGTTTTAACGTTATTAAAATGCAGAACGCCTGAGTGATTCAATAAAATGCACGCCGAGGTGCGCGGGAGCTGATTGAATTAATTATTATGTAACACAGAATAATTATAAGTAGTGAGGATAGTAACTTGAAACTGATAAAAAGCATAAAAAAGGTTGACTGCTAGTAAAAAAGAAGTTAGAGGTTTAAAACTGTCTTTGGCCTAGCAGTTAAGCTATCGGCTCTTCAAATATTCATCAAAATTTACATATACCAGCGAGTTGCGTCATGTCACTTTTACACCCTCGTCACCTCCGTGGATGGAGTCTTTGCACCACAATTGGCTACCTTTGTTAAGCACCTCGGGGAAGCACTTGAATTTCGCTGGGACAGATCCTTGTCCTGCGTTTTGGGCTGGTTGAGAGCTCGATTAATAACTACAATATTTAGAGCGACCAGTATGTGCATTCGAGGCACCCGCCACAAATGGAAGCCAGCAGCGAAGCTGTTTGGTTTCGGTGATGGTGCTGCCCTTCCACACTCCGACTGAGAGACTGAGTTGTCAACTTTATAATGATCATAGTTGAGTTTGTTGTATCCGATATTTGTTCATTTAATTTCATAATCGTTTTTTAAAATAAAAGATAAAAAAGATAAAAGAAATTTATTCAGTAAGTAGGCCGCTTGGGCACTTTTACACGTCAAGAATTTACCAGCGCTTCCTAAGAGGAAACCACTGCTGAGAAGAAACGCCGCAAGTAACTCAGCAGTCAGTTATTTCTTAAACAATGAATTGTATGTATAATTCAATTTGAACTGTATTGCAATGGCTGTATATTAAATAAAAAACCTTGGTTGCAAAATTTACATATTATAATAATATACACTGTATGTGTGAAATTTAATATTAGAAACGATTATTATAAATTCCTTTTAAAATAGGGTTTTAAATTTTACTATTACTCCGACGTATGCATGAAAATTCAAGGCCAACGTCCTTCCCCTTTTAAGGGAAATAAGTAATATATATCATCGCTAAAACTTTCTACACTAAATTAAAAAATGCCCATTACAATGTTCTAGGTACATTTTAAACAATCCATAAAGTTCGCATAAAGTCACTATAAATAATTCTGATATCTGCTAATGCGTTTTCAGACAGTTCTGTGGGCTATGGTTCACCCGTGCAACAGCCACAGCTAATATCGCTTGAAGAGCGAATATACATATTTTTGAAAATCTTTTTCCTTTACCGTGTTCTGGTCTTGAATTACACAATTCATTAAGTCGGGTTTAAGCAATTTGTACTCATTGAATTAACCTTCGAAAACAACTTAATAGATTTCAGTGAACTCAAGTTACCTCGTCGATATTTACACAAACCCATTGTATTGTTTTTGTTGACCTGTTATTGTATTGTCGACGTTTTGATAGCTCTTATTTACCAGTAACGAGTTAAAAACAATGATACCTATAGCAGGTGAAATAAGATTTGGATTTTACCGCTTAGAATAGAGGCGCAGGACTGCTAAATCTATATTGAAAATACCGGCTAAGTGCGAGAGAACCACTCGCGTGGAGAGGGTTCCGTAAATACGTTTTTTTTTTTAAATTCTTATAGGTTTTTCTGTAATCTACAAGCAATTAACTATATTTTGTATTTTATTAAAAAAATAGGCTCAGTAGTTTCGAAGATCTAATGGTCAATTTTCGTCTTCTTTCGTGAATAAAATCAAAACTATTTATTTTACAATAATAAAAAGTATATATTTGAGATCCTCATAACGAGCCCTTTGATATATGACAAAGTAAGGTTTGCAAAACTTTTTATTTTAAATTTCCTAATTTGTCCCCTGAAAATGACCTTAACTTAAAAAAATGTTATTTACTTTGCACATCTGTGTTTGGGTCTTTCAGTCAGCGATTTTTTATTAATTACTTGAAATAGCCAGAGGGCGCCACCAACCGTTCAATTAAATTCATCATAAAAGTGACCGTTAAAATGTCGACGGACCTCAAGTTAAATTTAAATTGCATGCCTCTTAATTGTATGGAGATTGGATACATTTTTATAACTAGATTATTTACGATGGTTTACAGGGTTCCATAAATAATCGAATTAATTCAGGTATTTATTTATTCAGGAGATTTTTAAACTTTTTACGTCGATGGGGTTTTTTTTTACTATTGCTGTAGTCGACTTGCATACAAAAAAAAAGTGGTTTACCCGAAGGGTGACTGGTAGAGAATGCCTTAAGGCATTAAGTTCACTTTCTGTACTCTAATTTGTATTTTTGTGCAATATAGATTAAATAAATAAATATTATTACCAATATTCGGATCAAGACGCATTTGTAAACTACACTGAACACTAAGGGGCCAAATACCGCTGGGTTTATCGCGTGCCAAACTGTGGATAAGGCATCCGTCGCCTTCTAACACGTAAACAGTGTCTCCAACTCTCTCTACAAAAATTACGGTGTTGCCGGTCTAAAAATATAAATTACGGTTAATTAAACCTTTTATAATAAACTTGGTCGAGAAAACTGAATTGTTTATTATTCTAAATAGGTTTTTTAAATCATAACAATGAATTCAATCACTTAAATCAAGTTAAATACCTACTGATCTGTTTTTTTATACATCGACACGTTTATTTTGTAATCATCTCATAGGCGATATCGGTATGAACACATTTTTGCCATGATTTGAATCTTGGGGACTCCTCTATTAGTGTTGCCGTAATAAAATAGTAATATTTGACTAAAACAAGTCTTGCCATTATAGAAATAAGGACACATACGAAATTACGGTCGAATGTGGCACCGTAATAACATGTCTCCGGTAGGTGGTAGATCTAGAAAAAATACGGTAGGTCTACGGTAATTACGGCGTGGTGGGAGACACTGCACGTAAATATGAATGACAGTGACGGATGCTTTGCTTTATCCACATTTGACACGCGATATAGACGCAGCCATACTAGGCAGATAAAATTTACTTTGCTTCATTACAAAGCACAAGGGACACTCCTTTTTTTTGAATGAGTATGTCAAAAATTAAGAGAATTGTGAAGATACGCTCAAATACAAAAACACTATGCACTATGCAAAGGAAAATGTACGGACCTAGTTTTCATGATATCTAAAACATACTCCAAAATCGTAAAAATCGTACTAGGTTTAAAGGGAGAGACGTATGAACATTTTAAACTATAATAACCTATATTATTCCTATTAATGCTTAAGAGGCGATCAAAGTCTAAAGGGCATTTAAAGCAAAAAGATAAATCTAGTTTTCGCATCACCTATTTGGAAAGGGGACGTTTCTTGCCTGGCTAGGAGGGATCAATGTGACACTTTTCTGTTCAAGGACATTTCGTTGCCAGTATAAAATATAAACGCAATGAAACATGATTATTAGGCACATAATCGACTACAATTTATTTTACGTCGTTTAAGTGCATACTATTTGCACATAATCCATTATTATTTATTTTCCTAATAGGTTATGTGAAAAGAGTATGTCGTCACACGGTAGTAAAATTATTTCTGACTGGTTTAGGATTCTATTTTAGAATCACTCGCTATGCTCGGGATTCAATTATTATCTCTTCGTTATTACGTCCTTTGTTTCGTTCAGGATTCAATGTACGCCCTAGCCGTAAATTTGTCATTTTGCTCCATTGTGACACAATCTAGTATTTGTCCTTAGCATAACTTTGGTGTGTCCACAGATATCCTCTTAGCAGTGTCAGAATGTATGGAACTGTCAATGTATTTAACATAGCAACCCCCGATGTAATGGCGACCGTTTAGAGCTGATAACTCTTAAACGGCTTAACCGACTTTCATAAAACCACCCCGATTAAACTAAATCCGTTTAAAAGCTACAATTAGTTGGTGCCACAGACAGACAGATACACAGATATACACGTTAAACATAAAACAGATATTTGCTGGGGGTAGAAAAGTACAAATACAAGCAAAGGACAGCGCACGGAAAGTATAGAAATCAACATCAACAAAAATTACGTGTCTTGGTCTATTGATAAAAAAACTTGGTGGGCAAAAAAATCCTATGACAAGTTTTTTAGAAAAAATATATATAGTAAAAAATCATGTGGATATTGGCCCCATAGGAAAAAGTATGAAGGAAAATAAAGTGGCCGGTTTTGAACCAAAAAAATACATATTTTAGGAACCATTTAATTAATCAAATTCATCAAAAAAAGGAATATAAAAATGTGTATTGTTTTTAAGTTGTAGCGTTTCATTTATAAATAAGAAGAATTGTTCTGCATTTTTTTATATGTATTTATCGTACCGTATTTACGTGCGGTGTCCTTTTTCACAGAACTTAACCCTGCTTTTTCTCCAATCGCATCGCATACGACCAGTCAACCAGTGTCATTGCCCAGGAACATAAATTATAAATTAAATTATCCGTTTATTTATAAACAGAGTATGCCTCACGCGGCGTCATTAAAGGCGACATTTGAAACATTTCACGTTTTTGTACTCCGACTTAATTAACACCAGCACGCCGTCGTGGAAAAAGTGGCGCGAAACTAAGGCGGCCATTTTTATGGCGCAAAGGCGTGCGGCGTTGTGCCAACGAGATTCAAAAAATGCTGTTTGTGTGCAAAAAGGTTGCAATAACTGTTAAGAGGCGTGTTTTATTTGTATTATTAAACTTATTAACGAATTCACAAAATTATTGGCCTATTGAAATAAATTGTTACGAGATAAATGTCGTTTACAACTCGATTAAAAGTAATTTACTGGATGGTAGCACTTTGCGTATTTCTTTCAGCTTTCGCACATGGTTTTTGTGTGTTAACTGTTTACAGTTTTGTACAAGTATTTTATTTATTTGTAAAATGGAATCTAAATTGAACATAATACTTGTGATTTATTCAAATTGTTTCAAATATACCGATTTATATCTCGTGAGAAAACCGCAACCTTCCCGTAACGACCAGTGCCTAGTTGAAATATGATCGCAAGATCACCATCAACAACAACAATAAATCGATACTTTATCGATGTTTTCGTATAACAAGTGCTAGGTCGGGATCGCGAGCACTATGGCATTTAGGTATATTATTCTTGAATGGGTAAAACATCTGTTCTCTATAAAAAATAAACACTAACAAGTTTATAAATGCAGTGCAAAGAAAATAGCTCACCAGATTGCTTTAATTAATCATAATAATATATTATAAACATGCAACTAGCGCCATCTGATAGAGTCTTGCAACACTAAGAAATTGAAATTTATTTTTGCTATCGTTAAAATGGAACAACGATTATGGAGGCAAAAAAATATTCAGGAAATGTGACTTTTATCCTAAAAATTTGGTCCGTCTTACCAAATTTTGAAAGAAATTTAATTTCACAATGACAATATAATAATATGTTACACGGAAACACTGGGTAGGTTTTAACAGATTATTTTAAATTTCAACTTAGCCATTTATTTGAACGAAGCCTATTTTGTTATGATTATCACATAAGCATAGATAATATTTTATAAACACAGAATTTACGTGATTCAACATAAAGCAGAATTCGTCTCTTAAATGCTGGAACTAACCAGCATAAAATATTTTATTTTATATAAACACATTACCCCCCTTTACGTAAAATATAATAACTTTCAAACCAAATTCTTTAAAGTTTTCACTTATTCCAAAAATAGTGTTAGAATGAGACGCCGAAGATCACTTACGATTTTATCAAATTACTGGCAGGTAACAAAATGGATGCCATAAAAAGCCAATTAAAAGTGACAAAATAAGTCATAAATATTCAAATACCAATGTACTAATGCTTATGGTAAAATTGAAACGAAGTTCTTATTGCGTGGGGTTTGGGAACAGAATTGAATGGTAATCGTTTTTGGAAAGATTTGGGTGTATTTAAATTAAAGATGCGCTCAATCGGTGTGGTGTTAATTAAGTATAAGGGAATCACTAATTTGAAAGGTTTTATTATGAAGATAGTGTAATAAGATTTTGCTTAATTAAATGCAGAAACGGAACAGACAGAATGATGATTATAAACAAAATTTATTAAAAATATTCGTATTAAACTTAAATTTTGGTTTATGAACAATTTTATAATTGCGGCAAAGAATAGCGGTGGTAGGACCTTGTGCAGGGTCCGTCCGGATCGCTACCACCATCTTATCCATTAACCTACCGCCAAACAGCATTGTTGTGTTCCGGTTTGGGGATAAGACAGCCGGTGTAATGACTAGCATAGAGGCATTCCATCTTAGTCCTCAGGGTTGGCAACGCGTTTGCAGTCATTAGGCTTGCAGCCTTGTGAATGCGAGTGTCTATGGGTCACAGTTACCACTTACCATCAGGTGGCCTGTGTGCTCGTTTGCCATTGCATAAATAAAGAATACTAAAAAGTCGTGTATCAATATTTAGTTCTGACAGTTTTCGGTAGATGGCGCTAGTGTAGTTATTCATAAAATGCAGTATCGCTTGGTTGCTTGTTTTGTAAAGGTTTTAGTTCTTATTCTCCTGACGATCACCATATTTAAAAAAAAATATGAATGGATTATGAATGAATAGAGCATGCAACAAAGTTTATCTACTTTTATTAAAAGTGCGTTTTTAAATTATTTAAAATAAGTAAAAGAAGTTTATTTCCACTGAAAATTTGTTAGTATTAGGTAAGTGTTATTGCGTTGATTTTGTAATTTTATTGTAGTTACTGGGAGTCACAGGAGGTTTTTTAGCATGAAGAAGGCAAACGAGCACTCAGGCTAGTCATTTGCATTCTCAAGACTACCTTGAGACCAAACGCGTGATAGATAAAATAAATTACCTATTAAATTAAAAAAACCTAGTACCGTACCGTATTTATTTTACTGTATCAGAAAATAGCGAAGTACTAAGTACCTAAATTGAGAATATTGCTTTCAAACTTGTACACAATTTTAATTGTAGGTATGTCTTTTGAACAAAAGTGGCTTTCTTGAAAAAAACTAATACAAAAACCGGTCTATTACGTTGACCGTTTGAACTATCATTATAGCGTATAACAGACTACACATTTATAAAACAAAGAATACAAAGATCGATTACAACCACCGTTAACAATCAACTCGGTTCCTATGAACAATTAACGACAAAAAAACGATAGTAGTTATCGTTAAAAAAACGGTAAAGCGTACTGGCAATCAACAAGGTAAACATTATAAAGAATAAACTCATTTCAAACTTCGAACGTGGAATGCATATCGGTTTATTTCAAATTTAGTTCACATGGTGGTGCTAGCATTATTAGATAACACCAACAGAGTTTAAACTCTAACGCTATCACATAAGGTGCGTATTTAATTGAGTGTCCTGTAATCATAAATAATCCATGAGAGTTACCACGATAGAAAAACTCACACGATCTTCGCTAAAACAAGAACTGGAGCATTCCGACTTTGAATTGGTTTAAGTTGTTTCAAAATGAAGCCTTCTAGCTTTGTGTTTAAGTTTATTATACCTTAGAGGGGTTTAAGTGCTTAAGTGTAAGGGGTTAACCGAGATCTTGTCAGTCTCATCTTAAATGGATATAGAGCAGTTTCTGAGACACCTTATTCGATAGCCGTTTTTATCCTCGTACACTAATTAACTGCATATTTTTTTGATTGTTGTGTTTGTTTAACTATTTATTTCCATAAATTGTCATTCTAACAAGAAATAAAAAAAAAAATACGACATCTTGGGCATGCGTTATGTAATTTCCAATTTAACTTCTTTTCAAGTATATAAAACGGACTATTATCGCAGCGATAGCAACTTAATAACTTTAATGTCAAGATAGTTTGGCTTACATTGTAACGTCTGCGAGTCGATACATAGGTACAGCTTCATATAAGCTACGCAATGAACTCCGGAGTCCGGATTGTTACTAGTTATGTGAGTACATATTTATCTTAGTATGTATGCTTATCGTTGTACAGTTTTGGCTAATAAAAAATATTATAATACCTAGAGGGTGTCGGTTTGTTTATTATTAGCGGTTGCCTGCGCCTTCGTCTACGTACAACTCGGTTAAAGTTATTCCCACGGAAACTTTGAAATTTTCTAGGATAATTGCATCTATATTACTTTTCAAATCGGTGTACGGTGGACCAAATCGGTTCAGGTATATATATGCATAATTCAAAGACAACCATCCAAACGCCATTAAAAACGTTCTCGTTTTATATTATAAGTAGGATTAGTAACATTAACAACTAATTAATATTCTTTGACATTATTATAATTTGGTTAATATGGATACATAGACATTAATATACTTACTAGCGTAATAGACTCCTATTTCCCACGCATCAAAACAGACATTTCTGTCTGTCATTATAATCAATGTAAAATGAATCTTCGACGAATGACACAAATACTGAATTAAACTGTCGCCAGTGTGACGCTATGTGACTCTACGAGCTCTCAGAATGGTTGTTAACGGTTTTTCCTTTCGCTATCTCCTTCACACTTGTATTCGTGCCGTAAGAAATTGCGCTCTCGCTTGCATAGTAACTATATCTATTACGCTAGTATATTAATGTCTATGGTTGGATGATCTGTATGACAGCCGTATTTCGTTATTTCTAGCGTAGGCTCGCAAGCAAGGTAAAATAAAAAGAGACGATTAATCATTGAAATAACTGAACGTCGCCATTAATAAAGTATTTATGAAAGTCAACCAAAAAAAAAGAGATGGCACTGGGATAATCCTAGATCAACCCAACTATAATATATCTACGATCGAGTTTAGCCTATCGCAATCGACTGATCATAGTAACGTTCCCATGATTATAAAAAATAATTATCGCGAGCGTCAATGGCCAGACGAGTTTTTTAATAATCTAGATTGTCCCAATAAATTAGACGGCCAGTAACTAAGTACGCGGCCTGTTATAATCTGTGGTCTATCAATCATTTGGCATTATCTGTGGCCATGATGAAAAGAGGTTTGGTTGATGGTATTTTAAATTCTAACCTGTTAAGATTTAAGGGGCAGATTGATTTGATTGTTTGTAATTATTTGGATGTTATTTTTAAATACGCATTTTGTGTATGAAGATGGCAAACGAGAAAATAAACAACCTGGAGCTCAGTGATATGACAATGACGATCTTAAGTCTGGAAATGCGTTGCCAACCCTGAGGACTTAGATGGAATGTCTTCATGCTAGTCATTCCACCGATCTTACCACCGCACCTGGTAGACATAGGATAAGTAGGACCTAGTGCAGGGTTCTCCATCTCCATCTTACCCTTTAACCTACCGTCAGCAGTGCTCGCATTTTTGTGTTCTTGTGGGGAGGTAAGACCACCAATAAAATTAGTAAAATAAAGGCATTCCATGTAAGACCTTAGAGTTGGCAACGCATGGCTTGAGATTGTTGAGATTGAAGATATCTGTGGGTTTCAAAGGACACTGGCCCACTGACCTGCTCCATCCTCCATTGTGAGTGTGGCTTTAGCTGATTCTCACTAGTCAATAACGTGCAACTGCATTTTTCCAGTACCAGGTCGTTGAAGTAAATGGAGAATGTCTGTGTCTCGTTTGCCATCTTCATGTCATAAAAAAAGGAAGTGGAAGAAAAAGTTCCTTACAAAATAGAATACAATTCAAGGAAGTTTTTCTTCAACATACACACATGAATGATTTCATTTGACAACATATTCGAAAATCGTAAAAATCGGACTTGATTTAGCGGGTGACAAACGTTATTCTGGAGCTAAATGTGTACAGGTGTAGTGCATAATTGCTTTCCTTCGTTTTTTCACGGAAACGTACGAACGTGTCATGCTACTTCAGTCAAACTCAGTACCTTTTGTACTGTGACCGACTGAAATAGCAAGACGCGTTCGTACGTATCCGTGAAAATTAGAAGTAAAACCATTATGCACTACATCTGTACGGTTTTTTTGACAGCTAGGTAGGTACGTGATTTAAGAGTCGGTTCACATTCCTCTTAATATACGTCGTTTACATAGCAGCGCAATGAATAATTCTCAATGCTAAATTAATTGCAGTATACGAGTGCGTTGAAATATCGCGCTGCCATATTGTATGGTAATAGGTAACATCAAGCCATGAATATTCCGAGGCACTCGCATGGATTTTTGTTTTGATATTTATAACGTTTAGGCTTTACGCTTGAATACGTGTGTAGGTATAAACAGATAATAGTTTTAAAATAAGTGACCTTGCTTAAGAAGCTAGAGGCTCTAGATTTAATCCCAGGCAAGGGAAAATAATTGAATGATGAACAATTTTAAGAAAATGTATGCTTGATGTCTTCAACAAGGCATTCACGTTTTATAATCAATAAATGTATTTTAAAGCAAGCTTTGAACACCCGACTGCATTTTTAATGTTGTTATTTCAATTTTAACAGTTTAACTGACCTATGTCGCCCGGGATGGCGAAAGGATTCTAACGATACCACACAAATCTAAATCGGCTAAGGCGTTTAGAAGTTATGGTGGAATAAAGAATCATACATACATAGGTACATGAACCCTGAAAACATTACACTCCTTTTTTGGGCAGTCGTTTAGGTCGTGTAGACTATGTCACATCTTGGTCAAAGACTCATCGTTAGATGCATATCAAAATTCATCAAACTGTTCAAAGTATAAGAGATCACTTAAAATACACAAAGGTCTAAAACATTACCCTCATTCTTCAGTAGTTGGGTAACAAAGGAATGTCCCTATATAAGTTGCATTAATTTTAAACCATTGTCTAATAGAACTATTTATATTAAAGTTGATGATGATGATGAGTGGGGACGCCGCCGAGGCAGGCGGGCGGTCGAGTGGCTCTCCATTCATTCCGCCCAGTTCCCCTTGATCCAGCCTCAGGTTACTGGCTCTGCGGCGCTCCCATCCAGCACTGACCCCATCTTCTTGTTTTCCTACAGAACATTAGTGCATCCTGAAGGTTAATGCTTTTAAGTGTCTCTACCGATAGCACGTCCTCCCCGAATGTGCGATGTCTCAGTGACGAGTACATTACACACTCGGCCAGAACGTGCTGACTAGTCTCCTCTTTGCCGCAGTGTGGGCATCGAGGATCCTGTTTGACTCCTATAACCGTCAAATGTCTGTTGAGTGGACAGTGTCCAGTCAAGATCCCTGTCAGTATGCTTAGGTTGTACTTATGAGTGTTATGACTTTCAAGTTTCAAAGTAACGTAGCATTAAAAAATGGCCGCCAACATGGTGTTACAGAATTTCTAAACGCATCGATCAATCTCCCCGTCCAAATAGACGTAACGAATAAATTAAAGGCTTTAAAAGATACGTTGGAAACAATTTTAAGCCGGCTGCGGTACAGTTAGGTTGTCACTAGTGACAGCTGTCACGATATCTGAAGGGTTAGTAAATAAATTATATAAAAACTAGCTTAGTCCGCGACTTGGTATTCGTAGTTAAAATTTCCGCTATGGACTAGTTTATGCAGGACTTTGATAATCTGTGAGCCAAATTGGCTACATTCATCCAAATGAATTCAGAGTTTCAATAAAATATGATATACAACATCCAAACATCAAATACGTAACAAACTTCCATTTCTGACCATTTGTCTGTCATTACTTAGTAAGCAAGTTATCAGTTTATACAGGAAAAGTGTCAGTTTATTTTCAAGTGTTAGGATAGTATTCTTTTACCGTTATATCAAGTCTTACAAGCTTAAACTGTGGCCTATACGCTAATAAAGAGGACGAATTCCGACTCTGTAATCAGATTGGTGGCTTATTATGATATAACATATCCTTATAAACATCGTATTACATTTCTATCAATATGAAAATGCGTGAACTCTTTAAAATATTATGTACTTTCTTACCTTTAACCGTGACTTTTGCCTCGTAGAAGTCATTTAACCCTATCTTCCGGAATAAAAAGTAACCTAACTATCTAACTCTTTACTATCAATCAAAGTATCTCTGTACCATATTTGAACTTTAGACGTTAAACCGTGAACAAACAAACAAACGATCGAATTTTTATTATTAGTTACATTTAGAACTGGCACTAACAAGTTAATCTAAATAAAACCTTTTCATTTTAGGGTATCACCAACCCGATCTCCAGGTTTGTTCCCTAGCTCTATTTAAACCGATATTAATGCGAGATCGCTTGTTATCGGCTGTCATCTCGACGCATATCGGAGGCGGTAATTCAACCTGCCTGGACCGGTTTGGTTCTTAGACGTGGTGGTATTATGTAAAGACTTAGTGTTATTATTTAACTGAATAAAAGAGTCGATGACTTCGTCGACGACTTTGTCACAGGAGAACGGGGGTTAATTTACTGGACAGTGTATTTTCTTTTTCATCACACTTGCTCGTAAATGGTGTTATTCCATGCCTGTATACAGAAGGACAATGGCCTAAATTGTTCCCGCGGGAATTATGGCGAGTTTGTCATCCCTAGGGAGTAATGACTTTCTTTTTAAAATTTGCAACTCATTCGTACATCATTTATTCTGACTAAGGAGGTTTAATTTTCAGCCAAAAATTAAATCGGTTTCTAATTTCATCTTTAAAAATTAGCTATACTTAGACTAACTTACATTACTTACACAAAACCTATACGCTTCATTAAACTTCATTATTTTTATACCTATTTCAACTTTATATCAACATTTATCATTAATTTTAGTAGGTAATTATACATTTTTATCAAATTGGCTAAATCTGGCTCGAATCCAGGTCGAAACTAAACGCAGTTATTATCTGTGGTAGAGGTCACAAAAAAAATATCGTTTCCATTTACGTTCCCGTTCGTCAGAAGTTATTTCTTTATATTTTGCAGAGTTAAAGTGTTTTCTCTTTGTTTTTTTTCCTCGCAAATGTGATGAAAACCATTGTGTGTATCACAGGCAGTAAGGGGATTACTAACTCGAGTCATTAAAAGCCCTCCGCCTTCGGCGTCGGGCTTCTAAAACTCTCGTTAGTAATTACCTTCATACTACCCTTGATGCACAATGTACTATTATTGACGACTCGATTAGTTTAGTTGGTAGTTATCCCTGTCTACGTATGAGGTCTATATGTTAATCTTTGTCTAGTACCCATAGTTCAAGACTAGAGGTTAGTATGGGATTAGGTCAATTTGTGTCAGATTGTCCCATAATTAAAAACCTTTCTATTTTAACCTTATTAACCCTCTAAAAAATTGTTATCGCTATGCTATTCCCTCATAAAACGGCCAATTTACACATCAACCTTGCGTACACTTGGTAAACAACATTTGGTTCACTAATGTTTCACCGAACAACGTTTGGTCGAATGTATCGTGTCGCAACCGTTTCATTTGGCGACCCACGTTTATTTCTGTAACTGTAAAAATTTCAGGATTTTTTAAAAACTAACCTAACCTAACCTATAGGGTCTTTGCGAAGGTACAGAAATAAATCCTGAAATATTTACAGTTACAGAAATAAAAGTTGGTTGCCAAATGAAATAGTTGCGAAACGATACGTTCGACCAAACGTATTTCGGTCAAATGAACGGACCCCATATGATTTCATTAATAATTGTGTTTTGTGGGGAAAGATGAAATGCTATATTTCGTCGTTGTTACTTGTAAGAAGAAAACTTATGGACACGTTTTTCCTGACCACCCTGTCAACTTAATTCACGCACAATTAATTAAACACGATTCATTACTGTAAACAAATCAATCAACACCAAACCGCCATTTTCTCGAACGTCAACAAATTAAAATGGCCGACACGCAGCTTCTGAATTTCTGCACATCAGAGCTAAAGCAACTCAACTCTATTTGAAGTCACACGCGATTATGGAACTAGTTGATAGTGGTATATGTTCTAAAATGGCATCAGTGTTTATGCAGACATGTGTTGGCGTTGTTTTTTAAAACTCTTATCTTGACAATCTTGAATAATGTTTCGATTCACGGAATTAGTTTACACTGAGTTAACGATCTTAAGTTACGAGGTTGATCTTACGTAAGATATTAGAAATTGATGTTTTAGGGACCTTAAGAAGAATTTTGACCTCGTTATTTGATACGTACAGTGCACAAATATCAAGCTACTTAAAGTTAATTAGCTTTTGCCTGAGACGCCGTACGTATAAGTAATTTATCGCTATATTTTTGGGATTGTGCTTCTCCAGGGGGTTATCATGACATAGCTATGCAGTTCAGTTCACGCTGAGAGAAAGGTACAAAGTTATCAAGCATCCATAACTCTGTCCTTTACACTTGCCGTAAAATGAACTGCATAGCTATGTCAAAATAACCCCCCAGCCGTATTACATAATCATAAACTGCATAGCTAAAAAATAAATATGCTATTCTTTTTTTTCTTGTGTTACGAGTATGTCATGGCTCTTGCTGCAAGGCAGTTAGCCAATGTCAAGTCAGGCGGCTTGTTTAGCCACTGTCACAGCGTATCGCAGTGAACGGTGACTGACTTCTAGTTTCAGTAGTATCTTCATTCATAGGCCTATTCAAATATGCTTTGTACATATCTATCATAGTGACAGTTCCATCTGACAGAAAGTGACAAAGTATACTTTAACTAAAATATGTAGACAACAGTAAGGATATCAGGTTTATTTCAAGATTTGTTCTCAAATATGAGTTTGGAATATAATAAAAGGAAAATCAAAGAGTTGCATAATACCACACCACAAAATAATTAAATTTTAAACCATTGACCGCAAAGTGTTGGTAAAAAATTAATGACCAAATGTTCTTATCTTATCTTATCTTTATGGTGGGGTAACGTCCTTACGGATACACTTCGACCCTATGGGATCTTTTGTGTAATTACCCCTCTTTTCGCACTTAATCCAATGCAGCCTCCACCCTTCCAAAAAGCGGATAGTGGAGTGCAATGGCAGTGCCTTGAAATCGTTCGGTTCTGGGTATCCACAACCGAGGATTTTCATTCTTACTCCAGCGAGGGCATCACATTCACACAATAGGTGTTTCATTGTTTCAGCCTCTTCGCCGCACATTCTACAATCTGTGTTGTCATAAAGGCCCATCTTTGCTAGGAGATATTTAACCCCGAAGTGCCCGGTAAACACTCCGATAATGTATCGAAGTTGTCTTCTGCTGAGTTTCCAAAGTTTCTTGGTCCAGCTCTGGTCAACTCTTCCTATGAAGAGCTTTGCATGCCCTAAGCCTACCGTAGTTTTCCACTCTTTTTGGTGGTTTTCTAGGGCGTTGTTGTTCAGGGCTGCTTTTATAGTGCCCGGTGAGGGTGCCACAAATGGTTCAGGTCCGACGTATGCGCCCTTAGACTCTTCCCTTGCCAGCTCGTCCGCGGCTTCATTTCCGGGATAGCCTTCGTGTCCTGGAATCCACATCAGTTTCACTTTGTTGTGTCTACCAAGTCTGTTTAAGGCTTGGATTCCATTGTAGACTAGCTTCGAGTCTACTTTAGGCGCCGTCAGCGCCTTGAGTGCCGCTTGGCTGTCGCTTAGTATATAGATAGTTCTCTCCTGTAGAGTCCTATCAATATTCTCCTGCGCGCAGGCAATTATCGCATACAACTCCGCTTGGAAGATCGTTGCGTAGTTGCCCATACTTATGCTACTGTTGTAGTCTTTGGCATGAATACCAGCCCCCGTACCGGAGCTCATCTTTGCTCATGACCAAATGTTACTATATTTTATAACAGACGCGTGATTAAAGGTACCCTACCCAAAAAGGGACAGGATAGGATGTTAAAGAGACATACCTTATTACCTACGTAAAAAAAGGGAATACAACGGCCTCCCGATAGGGTCACAGCAAGACAAGTATGCGATACAATCCTTTGTTTTTATGGATTCTTAATCTGATCGAGTATTTATAATAACTACTTAGACCATTCTGTGTGTCGTGTTCTTTTAAAAGCCTTTGGAAACAACAGTAGTTTATGAGATTAGAAAAGGTGTTTCCTTAATCTTTAGAGCTTTAGACTTCCCTGAAGCTCCATAACTTTCGTAAATAATTACCTATTTTTCTAACCATAGTTAAATGACACGATAAAAACCGACATTATAACCCTAGTGAATTGCTACGATGACGTTTGTGATGGATGACAGTAACCGTGGGACACGACCGTCGACCACTGCAGCGGTCATCGTTGCTCCACATTCATCATTAAAACTCGTTATGAGGCAGGCTTAGCCAGCGATAAATTAATAACTGACGTAAAAACCTTGCGTGAAAACATTTGTTAACGAGCCTATTTCTCAGTTGAAGTCAACTCTTATAGTGGCTTTACCGTTTTAAATAATGGAAATTTGCTAATAACTCAGAGACAATTAACGTAACGGTGATAGACAGACCTAAAGGCTTGTTATTAATAAATGAATACGTAGTATGGTATGGTTAGTTTTTATGGCGATTGACCTGATTTTATGTGTAAAATAAGTATATCTTGTTCACTAATCCATGTGGTTTTTCTTTTAACATGGTTTTGTGTTGTATGTCACTTTCATTCTCTTCACCAAGCGGTTCCAACGGAAGACCAGTGCTGGCTTTACGGCTAGCGAATGCTGAGTTGGGACCGTTTCACAACAATTTCTCTGTGTCGTGTTATTTTTGTATCTATGTTATGTAATTTTATATTGTTGTGAATAAATGCCTCTTTATCTTATCTAATATACAGGGCGTCCCACGGCCATGCCACTTGGAAGGAAAGTACATTGAATATTGTAGATGGAACATTTTACTTGAACTTGAACCCAAGTTCAAGGAAGCGAAGAAGTAATTACGTCAAAGATATAATGGATTTTAAGACCGAGCATACACTCAACTATTCACTTCGACTACGAGGTAATAAAACAGTGATAATGAAAATTCCGTAAGACAACCCAAGTTTCGCAAAGAAAACAAAACGAGACAAAAACCTCTTTCCAGACACTGTTTTTTTTTTCAATTTTCTGCATGTGATTTTTAATTTAGGTCGAACGCAGTACTGCCAAATCATCCGTTGATTTTGTAATGTTTTTGTTAATAATGCTTGTTTTTAATAGTTTTACATTTCTTTATCGTTAGATGCAACATAGAAGGTAAATAAATTAAAGTAAATGTATTCAAATAAGGTTCTGTCTGTCTGGCTGTAGGGCTTAATTATCCTAGTCTAGATGACAGCACTTTATGCACTAATGCATAAAATGCGATTTTATGCAGCCTATACCAGCATAAAGAAGACTTTACGAGCATGAGAAGTGAAAAAGGGTTTTATACGCCGATTACAAACATATTTACAATATATTTAATATTTAACAACACGATTATACCACAACAGAGGCTGTCGGGATTTTAAACAAAATTTTGTTAGACTTGCATCTAAATTGCATAAAGTTTTTTAGGGTTTCGTGGGGAGCTAACTAAGGCTACGCTGTCCGTCCGTCTGTCTGTCAGCGGGCTGTATCTCCTGAACCGTAATAGGTAAACCTTAGAAATTTTCACATAGTGTGTATGTCTCTTGCTGCTATAACAAAAAATAGTTAAAAAACGGCTCGACTCGCGCACGAAGGGTTCCGTACCATTATCTATACAACATTAGCAAAAAACGGCAAAAAAATCACGTTCTCGTATGGGAGCTGCCCTTAAATATTTATTTTATTTCAATTTAATTATTTATTTTTACAGTGAATATACAACTACTGTTGCCATTATTAATATCGAACAAAAACCGAAAAAAATAATGCGTTTGTTGTCTGGGAGCCCCCCTTAAATATTTAATTTATACTGATTTTAGTATTTGTTGTTATAGCGGCAACAGAAATAAATCTTCTATGAAAATTTCAACTGTCTAGCTATCACGGTTCAAGAGATACAGTAGACTGTGACAGACAGACGGACAGACGGACAGCGGAGTCTTAGTAATAGGGTCCCGTTTTTATCCTTTGGGTAAGGAACCCTGAAAATTTATATGTTTGAAAGATGAAATTTTCAAAAATTGTGTAGGTAACAACAAAGCAGAACAAAATAAAAACACATGGAAGCCCCCTTAGTGCGAGTCTGACTCGCACTTGGCTGGTTTTTATAGATGTTATCATGTTGTGTTAGTTAGCCAGTTCACTTGACAACTAGTTGGTACTACATGTAGGGTAGTGAAGGATTTTTTGTAGAGCCAACAGTCACTGACGGGTTCATTAGGAGTTAATTAGTTTTGTTGCTACTTTTTACTATCCTGGATTCGTTTAATCTGTGATTAGGGTATTCAGGTATAGGTAGAGTTGGGTGCGTCTACCGGGCCTCTATTAACACCATATTCAAACCATATCGTCTTTGACCGGTTATCGTATTTGTCAATGTTTTTTTTTTGCGGGTGGTAGGACCTTGTGCGGGGTCCGTCCGGATCGCTACCACCATCTTATCCATTAACCTACCGCCAAACAGCAGTCTTCGCATTGTTGTGTTCCGGTTTGGGGATAAGACAGCCGGTGTAATGACTAGCATAGAGGCATTCCATCTTAGTCCTCAGGGTTGGCAACGCATTTGCAGTCTTAGGCCTGCAGTCTTGTGAATGCGAATGTCTATGGGTCACAGTTTCCACTTACCATCAGGTGGCCTGTGTGCTCGTCAGCCTTCCCTATGCCATAAAAGAAAAGAAGCTTTTATTGCTTCTTCATCAACGTGTATTCGCCCCCCGTTGGGCATACGCCTCTCCAATTTGCCTCCATCTAGAACGATTATCCATTTCCCTTGTCCAGACTGGGCCTGCTGTCTCCGTAATGTCATCGGACCAACGGGGTCTGCCCACACTTCTGCCTAGCCGGGGTCTCCACTCCAGAACGCGCTTGCTCCATCGCTCGTCGTGTCGTCGGCACACATGCCCGGCCCAAGCCCACTTTGACTTGGCTACTCGGTGGCCCACGTCACCAGCTCTTATTTACTTCACAGTAATGCCAGCAGAGTTAAAGACAATTCCATAACAGGTAAGACGATACGGCTTTTACCGGCTAGAATATAAGGTCTTGTATGACTCCATGAAGGCATCGTCAATGTAAGTAGCATAGACGATGCACAACGTCAGTTTGAATACAGGTTGGCCACATATACACTATCAAGTAGGCGTAATGCGTTGTCAATTTATGTAACGCATCTTGTTGCCAGCTTAAAATATTGTGAAACTTTGTTATTTTTTTAAATAAACCTTTGTTTATGTTAGTTACCTAGTATTCTATAAGATAAGGTAGTGACCCTGCCTACGAAGTTAGCGGTCCTGGGTTCAAATCCCAGTAAAGGCAGATGTTTGTGTGATGAGCACTAATATTTGTTGCTGAGTCATGGATGTTTTCTATGTATTTAAGTATACATTTCTCTATATAAGTATTTATATCGTTGTCTAGTACCCATAGTACAAACCTAGAGCGTAGTTTGGGACTAGATCAATTGGTGTGACATTGTCCCCTGATATTTATTTGTATTTATATTTATATTTAGTCTCGTCATTAATGGGGGAACACGAAATGGTAACTTTCAATTAAATTCAATAAACCTGGCTAAGCCTGTTTTTTTTTAGTTGTGACTTCGATGTCTAATATTATAATAAAACTCCCAAGTTTCGTTTATTCTTCGGAACACGGGAGGAGTTAGAATATACGACAATGCAGTACTGCAAGCCCCCTGATTAGCCTAATCAGTGGCAGCAGCATGATAAGCGACGCCGCGTACTTATCAATTTCTGCGTAAGAAAACCACTACTGCATTTAGACATCGAACTTTAAAAAAAAGAGTTGTGCCAGGTTTTTCGTATTGCAGCATTGCCATTTCGTGTTAATGACGAGACTAAATATATATATATACGTGTGTGGCCTAAAACCGGGGATAATATTAAAAACAGGGGCTCTATAGATCACCGGTACTTACATTATAATGGTCTTACCTAATTAAAATCAAAACTTAACTTTCAGTTTTGTTCTAACAAACTTAATCGCAAATTCAATGTAATGCAAACACCGCTAAATCTACCGCGTGTTGTCAATGGCACCCTGTACTCAGACATACCGCGTACCAAGTGACCAAGCGATGATATCGCGACGGGAAAATACATTACCTACGATTTTTAACTTTGTAGGCTGTTTTCTCCAAAATCATACTTTGTAATATTAGATTCTTGTGATAGTTAATTGAAATGTTCTAAAGAATCCCCATTTTACTTTTTTCGCCCCGGTTTTGGGCCACACACTGATCATCCGGTAGTCTTATGGTACTAGGGTTAGTGTCGTGGGCTCTCCTACTATAGGTAGTCATTGGGAATGTTTAGTTGAATGTAAGTAATTTGTTTAGTTCTCATATTTAACTTTTTTATGGGATGGGCTGAAGGAGGCTATTAGCGGATCTGATGATGGATCCAGCAGGCTGCAACGGGTTCTCCGCTGTAATTGAGTTAGACCCCACTATTTTTGAACCAATTTAGTAAAAAGATCTCATGTCAAAAGTGTAATATTTGACAGAATCTTCTTCTTTTGAATGATTGTTTAAATATCGCAAGCCTTAAGTGACTCAAGTACGTAAAGAATCGATTTCGTTCAAAATATCGATCATTTATTAATTATCGAACTTTCAAGACCTACTTATAAACAATAAATCTTTAACCTTAAATAAATTCCGTGAAGTTATAAACGTGTTGTAAAAAATAATTTATCCCACCTCAGTGGACATGTATAATATTAATAAATTATAATGCTTACAAGACCTTAAACTTACTGGATAAGGTATAGAATTCGTTGCACAGAATTAATTTAGTGCGGCTTCAATTTGTTCGCCATGGGGTGCCAATTCCATATTGGATGGAGCTACCGAGTAATAACTTAGTTGCTGCCATTTTGAATCCCGCGTCTTGTAGGAGTGTAAAGTATACTGTGTAAATTTTCTTTTTTATACGGCCATAAATTTACAACGATCAGTAGAACGCAAATAGCCTAGGATTTCTATTTAAAAATCAACTAGCGACCCGCCCTCGCTTCGCTTCGGTTTATGTGAGTTTACTGCAACACCCGTATATAATCAAGAATTTATTAAATATAAAAACCTTCCTATTGAATCATTCTATCTATCGATGAAAACAGCATTAAAATCCGTTCAGCAGTTTGAAAGATCTAGGCGTGCATACACACAGACGCCGTGTAGCCAGTTGGTTTTATACGAGTACAATGTAAAGATAAATACTCAATTGACAATAACTATTATTCGATCCGTGCACTCGTAGGCATTGAGTGACGATATACGACTTTAGCAGAGCTGTGTTGAAGTAAAGAAGAAGATAAACGTTTTACGTTGGCTAACATGAAATAAAATATGTAGATTTATTGTACACATCACTATACTGTACCTATAGCTAAGGGTAGTAGGTATAGTACTTCATTAACGGCGCCGGCAAGCACTGCCCGCGCACCAGGCCCGATAGCAGAACCGCATGCTCACATCACAAAGCTGTAGTTAAGTGTAGTGTAGTTTAGTGCAGTAACTCATCGACGGCGTCGATGCGCGTTACGCCACGCGTTCCCACTTGCTTACATCACAATGCTGTAGCTAAGTGTAGTGTAAGTTAAGTGTAGTTGAGTGTAGTGTAGTTAAGTGTAGTGTAGTTACGTGTATTGTACAAAAGTGTAGTGTAGTGTAGTTTAGTGCAGTACCTCATTGACGGCGTCCATGCGCGTTGCGCCACGCGTTCCCACTTGCTTACATCACAATACTGTAGCTAAGTGTAGTGTAGTTAAGGGTACTGTCGTTAAGTGTAGTGTAGTTACGTGTACTGTACGAAAGTGTAGTGTAGTGTAGTTTAGTGCAGTACCTCATCGACGGCGTCGGTGCGCGCTGCGCCGCGCAGCAGCCCCGCCACCCGGACCGCGTCGCCGCGCGCAGCTGCGTCCAGCAGCGCCGCGTGCACCATGCGCGCTCACACCATCACTGCAACAAAACGGGCACATTTTAAATTTCGATCACGGAAGGTACAGTGGTTGAAAAGCTGGACACGGGAAAAGGGTTGTAACTAGCGACCTGTCTTCGCTTTGCTTCGCTTTATGAGAGTTTTCTGTACATAATTCGGAATTTATTATACATAAAAACCTTTCTCTTGTATCATTATATCTGTTGATGAAAATTGCATTAAAATCCGTTGCGTAGTTATAAAGATCTCAGCGTACAGACGGCGGGAATCGACTTTGTTTTTCACTATGTAAAAAGAGGTCGAAACCCTCTAATCAAGATACTATCATTGATTTTTATAACCAGATAGGTCGTCGTGCAAATGAAAATGTTTGGCCGAACAATAAAGGCAATGAGGCAGCGTTTTTATTTCTTTCTGGCGTTTCAGTTAATATTCATCGAAATACAGATTCGAACGAAAAATAAATCCCTGCCCACAAAAAAATAGGGGATGCTGAAGCTATTACGCGGGCACGGCCCGTATCGATAAAACATACGGGTACACTTATTCCCAGATTGGGGTACGCAGGACAACAAATAAAGTAGAGTACAAACAGCAAATGTTTATAAATTTGAAATTCCTTTGAGTGAATTTTGCAATCAATGTATTTTCGTGCTTTCATGGCAGTCTATGGTATGGTCAGCCAAAAAGTTTGGTTTCGGTTCGGTTTCAGCCGCAATAACTAGTTTCGGTCGGAGATTAGTAATCATATTAATTTGTTTCTGAACCACTAACGATTAGCGTACGCTGTTAAAGAATTCCGTACTAATACAGTTTGTAAAAAAAAGTGCGCACGCGTTCACCTGCCAACGGACTAACTAGCCCCGCCCCGTGCATACTTAAGCTCGAAATGTCAAACTACTTTTTTTAACTGCTTACATAAAAACAAGAGTTTTAAGGTGACTTTGCTGCCCTTACACCAAAGAAAGCATAACTGCATAGTGATAGTTTAAGCATTTTATATTTAACTAGCTTTCCGCCCGCGACTTCGCCCGCGGAGAGTCAGTACTTTCGTTAAAAAGTACAACTTTTGAATAAGGCCAGGTCCAGATGAAGCGTTTTGCGTGCGTTTGCACTCGCGCGTGTCCAAACAAAGACCATTATCTGGACGCGATGTATGAGCTCTAGTTCCTCGGGAACGCGCGAGTGTCTACGCGCGAGTGCAAACACGTGCAAAACGCTTCATCTGGACCTGGCCTAAGAATTGGTTATATTTTATTTTTATGATTAACTAAATGTCTCCGTACGATATTGTGATTGTGATGTTTAAAAAATAAATGAAGTTACTGAAGGACCTCTTTATATACAACATTTGCGGTGATGCCTTCCGGTGCAAGAATCACCAGACTGCTGGCGGAACTTACTCTAGAACAGGCGACATAGAACTGACCGTGTGAAAAACAGTTATCCCTTAAATCTATTCCGGCCACTTTCAACGACTGCCCTTGAGATTAACCTTTCTGTCTCAATTTTGGCGTCCATATCAACCAAATATTGACTAAAAAGAGAACGACAGTACAGCAAGTGGTTGGTATCAGTTTCTCTAAACATAATGCGGTAAGAATAAAAGCTCAACGCAGATACCGTTTTTTTAAGGGGCAGTTTCATTTTAGGGTCGAATTGGGGTATGTCAATTGAGTAACCGTCCTCGCCATGACAGAAAAGCAGAGGATACTGTAAAGAATCGTAAGAACGGTGCAACTCGCTGATCCGTTGCAACTTGTTGTCATGACTCTGTAAAATATCTCGTCGTTCGAATTGCTGTCCAACTATAACCAAAGCCATGGTGCATTAAAGCGTCCTCTGTGAGTATTGCCTGGGTTTCTATAAGCGTGGATAACCACTTCAAACTTTTCACAATTTAGAGGTACTTTCTCAAGAGTCGTTTTTAAGTCTTTTATGAACGGGTTATTATTGTGCAACATAGATTGCAATTGTTTAACCAAGTTATGTTTTAAGCCTGTAAAATTACCGCATCTCAATTTAGCCTCTCTTTCATCCTCTCCAACAAAGTAAATCTGTTGAAATTGAGGCACTTGTTGAGGCAATGGCAGGAGACTACCTACTAAGTGGTATACTGTCCCTGTACTTTGAAAGTAGGCATAAAACCATCTTCTACAACTTTCTTTGCTCCAAAAGAAGTCTTTTGGGAGCAGCTGTTGTACTTTCTTATTCGGTCTAAAAAATGTGTGTGCTCTGGATGAAGGCCAAAAATTAAGCTATGAAGTGGCTCAGGCAGAGGCTTAAAAGCTGAAAGCTGCACCTTACCACCACTGCAGCACATACCGGGAGCCTCTTCTTTCCACTTGGCGGCGTTACAGTACATGCATTTATGACTCATAGTACCCAGGGCATTGGTTTTATCGGTCTCATAAGCTACGTTGGGATCGTACATCATCCCAGAAGAAGATTTCTCCGTCCATGGCAGTGACCGCCTTTCTGATCTCGCTCCTAAATTATTTCGTTCATGTGTCGCAACAGCCGCTCGGTGAACCTCCGGGTTACTTTTTTGATAGATAGCTGCTGCTTTTCTGTGAACTTCGGGATTCTTATGTTGGTAAGCTATTGCAGCGTCTTTGAGCTGCCGTTTTCTGATTGTGTTAGTTAATCTAGTTCGACGCTTTTTAGCAGTTTTTCCCGAGGTACTAATACTTTCAGGCTGAGAAATCTGAAGTGCTCTTGCTATACCATCATCGGGTACATAGACATCAAAATGACCGTTAGATAGATCTTGCGGAGAAGTAAAACGCAGTCTATGTACGGGGTTATCTTCTAAACCAAATTTCTCGTACAACCCTCCGTTATGGTAGATCTCGAACATTGTCCCAAATATTCGTCCGGCTGCAACTAATTCGCACAAACTACCATAAGTGTAAAGTCGTGACATATCGGCAAAATAGTTAGCAGAGCTGCTATAGTTATTCCCATCACTGTCATGAGATAAAATGGAGAAATAATCCCAGTTGTTTACCACGTGTTCTACAATCTCCTCACGCACCTCTCTGGCCATTACTTGAGTGTCATACAAAACGTAGGATATTGCCCTAAACAGGCAAGCACCGTCATTGATAATCGGAACAACGGTATGATTGCACCGCTTATGTTTAAGACCTCAACCACTATATTAATAGGTAATGGAATAAATGACAGTTGGAATATTGATTGAAGAAGAAAATGGCATATACCTAGATAGAATATTAATTTACCTATATTAGAAAATAAAAAAGTACTTAACAGTAGAATTAAATAGAGAGAATATTTGTACCAGACTGATAGAACCACAAAACTATTAGAAAGACAACGTAAACAATTCATACTTTACGAAAGTACTCGCAAAAGTTATCTACTTAGCACAACAAAATGTGAAATTTCGATAATAAAACTTACGGATGCGCCTTACCAAGTAACTTCGGTTTGATGCAAATAGCGACAACGTTTGAATTTGAATTTCGAATGTCCGTTAAATGAATCGAATTGGATGATTTTATTTTTAATTGAGTTTTTGAAAAAGGAAAAGGTTTTATCTATTCACATATTTTAATAGATATTGCATTCACATATAACTTTTTAACTGGTGAATCGATTTCAAGGGTTCTTTTTATATTGCGAAAAAAAATGGGCGTGATTGAATCCATGGCGCGATGGACGCGGACGGCCACTTTCAATGAGTTTCAAGTAAATTTGACCATAATAATATTCTTTCCCACACAAACTTTGGAACCCCCTTTCATTCCTCTAGGGGTTGAATTTTAGTAATCGCTGAAATATGTGTCTCATTATTTGCATTGAAGAGCATTCCTGCCAAGTTTCAAGTAAATTTGACCATAATAATATTCTTTCCCACACAAACTTTGGAACCCCCTTTCATCCCTCTAGGGGTTGAATTTTAGTAATCGCTGAAATATGTGTCTCATTATTTGCATTGAAGAGCATTCCTACCAAGTTTCAAGTAAATTTGACCATAATAATATTCTTTCCCACACAAACTTTGGAACCCCCTTTCATCCCTCTAGGGGTTGAATTTTAGTAATCGCTGTAATATGTGTCTCATTATTTGCATTGAAAAGCATTCCTACCAAGTTTCAAGTAAATTTGACCATAATAATATTCTTTCCCATACAAACTTTGCAACCCTCTTTCATCCCTCTAGGGGTTGAATTTTAGTAATCGCTGAAACACGTGTCATATTATTTGAATTAAAGAATATTTCTACCAAGTTTCATGTAAATTGGACCATAAAAATATTTTTTTCTATACAAACTTTGCCACCCCTTTTCACCCACTTGGGAGTTGAATTTCAAAAAAGCCCTTCTTATCGGATCTCTACGTCACAAAAAGAAAGTACTGTCCAAGTTTCATATTTCTAGCATTAGCGGTTTTGGCTGGGCGTTGATGAATCAGTCAGGACAAGCCTCTTTATATATATAGATGTGGTTGCCAATAGAGTATAGATTGCTTCGACTAAGACATGTACTTCGCCGTTTTTGGTATTACACCAGTCTAGGTCATTAGGGGTGTGTCCTGTGTAATTTTTTTTTTTTTGCGTGTCCATCAATCCAAATTGGCAAATAAACGCGCATCAAAGTTCGGGAGTGGGGGCTCGTGACGTCACAACGTAAAAGTAACGCATAAAGTGTGCCACGGCGTGACGCGTCACGCGAAACTTAACGCAGTTTATCTTCGTAATTTTTGTTTAATAGCTAATGGATAAAAAAAATATGTGTTCAATGTATTTTGAAGGGCACTAGCCTTTTCCACGGGTGAATTGTAACTTTCGTGATAGCTTCTTAGTTTTTAACAAACTACAAACAATGAGGAGGCGTTTTAAGGTACATGTGTATCTGTGTAAATGTATGTCTATGTGTGCATCATAGCTCCCAAAAGGATGGATTGGATCAGGTCGGGAGATCGTGATGGTTTTTAGCTGGGTCTGAATAAAAATAGGTTGAGCCATTCAAGATACATTATAAGCTATGAAAGAAGGTTTTGATTTATTTCATTATATCATAGATAGGCTTAAAAATCAGCAGATCCAAAACGGAATTTATTTTGGTCCTGGTGCTCTCTCCGTTTCGTGCTCAATGCGCTTGATAGCGATATCCTGCCAGTCTACTCTAACGTGATAGCGAGATATACCAGAAGCCCTAGACAAGATATCGAAGCTGAAAACGATTTTCAAAAACTATCTAACGTCAATTCTATACATTTTCGATAGCGATAACGATCTCGCCTCACATCTTGTCTAGGGTCACCGGCCGTGCGTCAAGCACAGAATTAGTGCAGGGGGCAAATTGCAACCTGTGTAAATTAAAAGGAAAATTACAATTGTTAATACTTACCTGACAGTAATGGCGGCCGAATTAATAATGTTACGATAATATCAAAAGCTATTATACACCGTGTTTTTTTTGATTTACGATAACTTCGGCATATTACTAGGTATATCCATAGAAACTAATTGGTACATTAGATTTTTAAATACTGCGAAAAAAAAATTTTTTTTCGGTTTAGTACAAAATAATGAAATCTTTTATCTTTGGTCATTCTAAAAGGGCCTTTAGAGTTAACTAATATTCAGTGTCAAATACGTCTATGTTGGCGTGACATACACACACAAGTAAAGATAACACTTGACAGGTACAAGATTGTCACTTTAGATTGACGCGTATACAAACCTAACAATTGGAAACTCTTTACTCATAAGAGTCATATAAAGTATTAAAAGAAAATTGTTGTTATCAATTAAGAGAGCCTTTTACACTAGTTTAACGTGATTAACTGATTAAATTTAAAAATTAAATATCTTTAAAACCGTTAGACTTATCATTTGTCTGTCTTCGGGAAATTAACTTTGTTTGACCTAAAGAACGTTCCCTTAAAGTTATCGTAAATCAAAAAAAACACGGTGTATTATCCTCCTTCTGCAGTCAGGAAAACAAATATAACAAAATGCAATATTTAATACCCGACTGCTGTGTGGACAATGTCGTCAAATAATGTAACTTATCATTTAAATATAAAAAGTACCCAATCGAACGACACCTCGCTTGTCAAAATCGGGCCATCACCTACCATACTCACACAGATCAAAATACTACCCTCCTCCTTCGGCAGTTGTGTAATAATAGCTCTATAATATTTTCTACTTACCGTCGCAGCGGTATTTAACGGTTGCGAGGCGTGGCTGAATTATAGCACGCTTAAGCCCTAATACGTCCTCTAATTAGAGAAATGCGCAAGCGACGGAAAAACTGGCGCCATTCGCTTTTTGCCACGCAACAGCTCTCTACGGAGACGTGGGCGCATACCATAACTAACTAATCACATTTTAGTTCGTTTATGGCGATAATTTACGATTGGCATATAGCCAATTTGCGGCAATTGGAATTAGGAATTTGTATCGGAAGAATTCTGGTGTTGTATTGATAAATATTTAAATTAATGTCTGGGTGAAGTTACTAATTTCACCCATAAATTCCATAATTTAAAAACATTTCTAAGCGCTCATGAGGCTAATTGCCACTTACTTTTCAAACTTAATTGTCATATAAATGCCAATAATAAAAACACGAAAAACTATCGCAATAAACTTTTTCAGATTTTTTATTTATTGGGGAATAAACAGATCTCTTTAAATATTGGATCTTTTTAACCGTTCTATAGGTTTTTGTATCTAAAAACATGGTGTCTGACTGACTACTTTTTATGTAATGGAGAAGGCAAACGAGCACACAGGCATGGTAAATGGGACCTGTGATCCATACACATTTGCTTTCTCAAGACAATACTAAGACCGCAAATGAATTGACACTACATTTGAAAGAGTGTTCAAATATTTTTGAGTACCGTGTATCTATGTGACGGTGACCATTCTACGAAAGGCGGAAGAGCTATCATAGAAATTACCCGTCGTACTGAGAACCTCTTCCTTTTTTAGAAGTCGGTTAAAAATGACTGTCCCACCAAGTCGTACCAAATAAATAACTGCAGCACGTCGCCGCGTTCACGAGACCGTGAAGTTCAAACAGACAAGCTTACACGTACAAAACACTACGTGACTTAATTCAAACACATATTTCAACAATTTCATTACAAATCATACTATATTACCGGTTCATAAAACTCAAAATAAAGGGTAAAACCATTTGTACTTCGGCCCTTTTCTTCGATATAATTACACATTCTAAAAGAAAATGGTGTAAGTAATAATTAGAAATAAATATAAAATCATTTCTAAGTAAAGCTACATAAAGTTGAAAATTGAAGTAATATTATATTTGACTTTGAATCGTAAACCATTCGAAGTGTGTACATGTTATGGGTTTTGAATTACAGGTTATAAACATTGCAGTGGAGGAACGAATAACTTGTATCGAGAGACAGCTGAGGCGATGACAATATGTTTGATGCTCAGTCCATTTTGATTCTAAGACACCTAATATTATCCATTTAAACTTTATTGCACAATACACGAAGTACACAATCAATATGTTAAACATGCTTTGCACCATACTATATGAGCCTAACGATCGAAACAGTAATTGTACTGGTCCAAAAACAGTGGAATCTTGCGGACAAATTTAACTGTCTTATCGGTCAGGGTTCCATTGGGCTGACTGACAGTATAAATGGCGGACTTAATGCCTACACTTGCTATAAATCACATGAAATCTCTGATCTCTGATCTTGTTTTGATTGACAAAGTGTTTCGACTCGCCATCGCCCAAAGTGCGCTTAGGAATCAAATTGGCTGTCTGTACCACAATACTACAAGCTGTCAGTGCTACTATTATGTCCGTACCGTTACTAGTAACATTCACGGACACAGCACAATACACAAATTTTTAGGTTTTTTTTTATTAGCTTATTTGAGTGCCTCTTGATCTCCATGAGTGCCTCTTGCTGAGGAATGCGTCCAAGTCGTCCCGCCATCTCCGTCTAGGCATGCTTCGTCTCGCGCATTGCGCGGCACCCACATCAGTGGCCACGCTAGCCCACTTGTCCGGGTGTAACCGATATGATCCAAATAAATCTCATACAACATTTTCGACGGCCATTGACAAACTGTCACATACAACGTTTCGTTCAACATTGTGCCATTGTATGTCGGAAAAATATGTTATTTCGTACAATCCTTCTGTAGTGATCTCGTTTACGATTGGGTAAGGGCATTCTATCATTGGCGTGAGAATATTAGTCACTAGTGGGAGTCGTTTTTTTTTGAAATTAGTTTTTACCGAACATATCGTGGGGTGCGTAGGCATCATATTATACATATGTATAAAGTTCAAAAATATAATACATAATGGCCATAATATATTTTTATTTCTGATTACGTAAACTTTTCAAGATTGTTATAAAACAAAGCTAACCTAACAAGAACCTTTTACAATAATAATAATCCTCATAACGACCCCTTTCATTTGATATATGTCACAGTAAGTTTCCAAAACTTACTTTTAAATTTCCTAACTTGTCCCCCGAAAATGACCCTTATTTAAAAAAACTACTAACTTACTTTGCATATCTGTGTTTGGGTCATCAATTTACATATGTATACCAAATTTAAACTCAATCGGTCCAGTAGTTTCGGAGCAAATTAGCCGTGACAGACGGACGGACGGACAGACACACGAATAATCCTATAAGGGATCCGTTTTTGATTTTTTACGGGACCCTAAAACCTGAAAGGTTTACGGTTTCGGCAATAAAATCAGTATATACTAAGACTATTCTGTATTTTGAGTTTTATATTTTATACGATCATCATTTACGATTTCTCCCAGATACTCTAAATCCAAATAAAACCGTATGCTGTTAGTAAGTCTTAGGTCCCTCAAGTGAAAAAGAGCTATAAAACCTTAACGTATCGAAGCCTAACAAAAAGGTGAGAAACAATACAAGCTGATGATGAACCAATAATCTTATACATATTAACATTCTGATAAAAGCCACATTTTTAGGGTTCCGTGCATCTGATACTAAAGCAGAACCTTTTTAGGATCACTAGCGTGGAATGTACTGATGAAGTAAGTTAACCGGGTATGCCTAAGCCTATATTATTAATAGTTTTATTTACCTAATTAGAGGTTACAACAAAACAAAAGAAAGTGAGGCCTAACTTTAACTGACAGACACTTTATTTGACGATTGAAAAAGACCTTAACCTTTTTAAGTATAGTACAGAATCCTCTTCACGTGACTCTGACTCACGCTTGACTGTTTTTTTTAGTATTTATGTACCGTGAGTAATCGGAACTAATGACCGGCGCACGAGTGTTTCTAAGTGCTTTGTTTTAGAAAAGCTTATGTCATGTATCTTCAGTAGAATTCTAAAACTTATGATGGAGATCAAAGAGTTTTAGAAGACTGTCAGATGTTTTAGTTTTAGGGCCTCGGATCTCACGAGGATATGATATTTAATTAACTATGTGTACCCATTACTCACGCTATTAATATAGCGGGTGAGTATTTTTTGAACTTTTTGGAACATTTTTTTTCATTAAAAAACTCCTGGAAGTACTTACTCCTTTTTGGAGTCTTATTTAGTAATGTTAGAAAAAAAGCCAGGTGACAGGGTGCATCAAACTATGCAATAAATATCTAATATCCCAATGTGTCCCCAAATCTGTATAATTATAGCAAGTGTCCGGGTTGTTACCAGACCGGTATCGTATCGTAACGGAATGGACAGTTCCATGCAAAACTTTTGGGACCATAAGGATAGTTATCTTTAATTTGAAATGCTACCGGCACTATAGACTTATCTCCTAAATTATAATGGTAATCAAAAAACCGCAAAATTATATCATTAAAATAACATTAAAATAACCCGTTCTCTGACTCGTGTCATATTCGAAAGTCTACATATTGATACATAAATTACATAAAATTTAATTTTACATCGCTGTATGTTAATTTATTTCTTTTAGCATAAATATTTTGTAAATATTCCAAACATGCTGCCTTGTCTGGAGTTAATTAACTGTTGTAGATCGATCGATCGATATTTAAATCGACATATTATTTATTAAATTAGAAACTGGCAGCGACATATCGATGATCCATTTAAGTGCAAATTAGTGTAGTTTGTGTGCATGGTTAACGGTAAGAATGTGTTACTGGTCCGGATATGTTACTCGTGCTCCGAATATAACCGTTCACTATAAAGCCCTAGTGCCATTTAAAACTAGGTCTACTAAAGTTCGAATTGTTAAGCGAGGTGTTTATGCCTATACCTACAAAGGTAAAATAAGTTCGAGCACGTTTTTCCTTCAATCAAGCAACGTTAAGGTATCGTAATCGAGAAAATGTTTTTGGCGATTGGAACAGCGCTGTATCCTAATTTAGAGCTAAAATAATAATAAAGTATTGAAAAAATAGTCTGTTTTAGGGGATACGGATAGACTCCGTAAAATAATATTAGACGTTTTTGAATAAAAAAGGCGATTTGAAAACGAGACGTAGGTATGATTGAACTACTGAACTTCCTTTCCCTTCTCTCACTCACTTTTGATTTACAAATAAATTTAAAAAAGACTGCTAGCTTATAGTTATTAAATCCAAGTCGCAGCTACAGTCAAGAAAATTGATTCCTAGACCACTTTGGACTATGAAAAGTGACACTGAATAAAATGATAAGAAGTTTATTACGTTTTGATTGATTATGTCACTTTGACATAGTCCCAAGTGGGCAAGGAACCATTTTCCTTTACCGCACATTACGCTGTGTACAACTAAATGATACGGCGCAAAAGCTATAACTTTGAAATTGTTTCGCCCCTTCTGACAAGCACTGATTTACAGTCGCTACATACCAAGAGCTCGAATAATGATTTCATTAACCAGAAGTCAAATACAACGCTAGAAGAGACAATTATTCTTTGAGTCACTCTAATTACTCACCGTAATCGAACACTTCTTCGAGGTCGACTTTGTCCACAACCGAAGTAATCTTTAGGTTCACGATTGAGTACACTATATCAGATTATATTTAGGATTCACACTGATTTTACAGATACACTATATAAGGCGCAACTAGTCGTATAATAGGCGTAATACCGTCGTATGCGCACCGCGATCTATCCTGAACTGATCTTCAGAGCTCATGTTTAACTATGTCAATCGCAAGTCATAAAGTATGAAGGTTACGTGCATAGCGCATAAGCGACAGCGAATTTTGCACTACAATCACGCCAAGCGTCAGCGAGATTTATAATTTTGTCTCTCTCGTGTACAAAATGTAGAAATGCGAAGGCAGACGAGAGTTACGGGCCTAGCGTAAGGCTTTGCTGAAGTTTGCTCTTTCCATAAGAAGATGATATTGTCCAGATAAGAACTGTAATTGAGACCAGGCACCCGTCAGAGCCTGTTAGTAGACACAAGTTATAGTTTGGAATGAGGGTGCGATTCATAGTGAAATTTTGCCCAAAAACTGGCGCTAAATCTGATGGTTGCCACTTGAAAATACTGTTGCTTTATTGGTCACCAAGTCAAACTCGTGTGTGCCAAGTAATATAAAAACATAATTATCGCTAATATGTTATACTTGTACCTGTACGCAGCACTAAATCAGATCCTGAAACTTGGTTGATTGACGACTAGAGTCATTTATTTTGATTTAACCTATTAAAACGATTTGCAACTGCTTTTATATAGACTTTATTCCTTCCAAATATGTATAGGAATAACGCGTTTTGAACTGTCTAATCGCTTCTCCTATCACCTTACTCCCGGCTCAAAGCGATAATTCTTAACAATAAGGAATTATTTCGGTCCAGTGGTTCGCCCTGCCCTTCCGATACGCAACTACTTAGCATATCACGTACTTTACATACGTTTGCTACGAGTACTTGTGTATAGTCAGTAACAAATATAACTATTCAATGGATTTAAGTCTGGTTCTAAGTGCTGAAGGACGTACCGGGTATGTTAAGTATGAAAAATAACAGGTTTTTAATGGCGTGAAAAGGCAAATGAGCACTTAGACCCCCTGATGGTAAGTGATTATTTATTATAGGTACGTTGGTAGTGACCCTGCCTACGAAGCAAGTGGTCCAAGGGTCGATTCAAATACATACTCGCGTTTATTTCACAAATATCGGCTCTCACCGGGGGCAAATATTTGTGTGATGAAGACGAGTATTTGTGTCAAAATTTCGCATGTTTTCTACGTATTTGAGTATGAATATCTTTATGTGGTAGTAGGACCTTGTTCAGAATCCATCTTAACCTTAAATCTCCCATTAAGCGTTGTTCGCATTGTTGTATTCCAGTGTGGGGACCAGAGAAGTGGTGAAATTACTAGCATAGAAGCATTCTATCTAAGTCATCAGGGTTGGTAACAAATTTGCAGTCTATAGATTGCCATCTCAAGTTTGCAAATGTATATGCGTCTAGGATCCCACTTACCATCAGTAGGCTGTGTACTTGTTTGCTGTCTCTACACCATAAAAAATCTTTTGGCCCTAGGTCAATTTGAGGAATGCCCCTTAAGATTTATTTATTTATTATTCTGTCCGTGACTGTACACATATTCGATATGTCCTGTTTCGTAACACGTGAATCCGGTTCCGTCCTGTTGCGTCACGGCCCCGTAAGTGATTGACGGTTATCATTTGAAATAACCGTAATGATTGTTACGGTTTATGAGTTTGTGCTCGTTACGTCAAGTAAGGGTTACCAGTTAAATCATTCGTTTATAAATAAATAAATAAAAATATTATATTAGTTCATTAAATTAAAAAGGATTTTTATAGGGTTACATTAGGGTCATTTTCCGAGTAGACAGCGATAAACCCTGGACGGAGTCGAAGGCAAAAACTAGCTTATTATACCAGTGGAAATATAGCATGATTAAAAGGCGTCTCCTATTTATCATCCCATACACTTAAGACACATTTGCTATAACAGGTCGAACTAGCACATTGAATTAAAATGGCTGCATGCAAAATGCCACAGACTCGATATAAAAATAAAAAGAGGTTCTTTATTATTGCATCTTGTCCAGCATAAAATAATTTCACCAAGTGGCAGTTAAGTTACAATGTTGTAAAGTTTACCGTGGGGTTATGTAATAATCGTGGAATAAACTATCATTTTTTATACTGCTGCTTTTTTAATTGTACCTATGTAAGTGCTTTTAACTGTAAATACAAACTAATGTAATATTTCCATTTAGCATGAGTTTTCTTAAGAGGATTATGTAGTGAACCGATTCATAAATCACTCCTTTAATTAAGTTCATTTTGGACGATATTTGAATATATTGTAGTTATTATGAATGACGTATCAATTTATTTAAATTTCATTTGTGATTTCCAAAAACTATTTTTTTTACGCTATCTACAAAATCGTGTAAATCGGACAAGGTTTGAGAGGAAAGAAACGGTACAGCATTTTGAATGGAAAGTCAGTTAACTAGCAATGCAGGGGGTTTATTTTTTTTAATATATATTGACGAGAGTATCAAAAGATGCAGTCGGATTTTACTTTATCTTATTCGAAATTAATACCTATCAGTTTTTTTAGGGTTTCATTCATTTCTTCACATCTTTTGGACAGATATTCTTGCGACTGCAGGTTTAACTGTTAGTCTTTGCTGCACTTTACGCGAGTAGATAACATTACCTCAATTCTGGGGTCCTCACTTGATCTTTCATCATCATCATCATCATGTCAGCCGAAAGACGTCCACTGCTGGACATAGGCCTCCCCCAAGGCTTTCCACTCAGACCGGTCTTGTGCTTTTCGCATCCACCGCGGTCCCGCGATCCTGACGAGGTCGCCACTCCATCTTGTTGGAGGCCTACCTACAGCTCGTCTTCCGGTCCGCGGACGCCACTCCAGAACCTTCTGACCCCATCGGCCATCAGTCCTGCGAGCAATGTGCCCCGCCCACTGCCACTTCAGTTTAGCTATTCTTAGGGCTATGTCGGTAACCTTAGTTCTACTGCGACACACACTTGATCTTTAGTAGGCTCAAAACCAGTTACACTTGATCTTTAGTAGACTTAATCCCTTTTTCACATGATCTTTACTTGACTTTACCACTAAAGTATGGCCCTTTATCTTCATTCTACTATAATCTTAGATATTTTTTAACTGTGACTGTAAGGTCTTATTAAACTGCAAGATACCAGTTCCAAACACGAAGTACTAGACTTTCCATAATGTTAATTAAGAGTGTTATCAGCAACACTGATCTGCGAACTAATTGACACTGCACCAGATGCGTACTGGTTCCCGGACGTCCTACGAGGCTAATTGACAAGCTCTGATTGGAAAAACGTACTAGAAATACTTGGTATACCTGTTACTTTTACTTGTAAATACTTGCTGTTACAAATAATAGGTTGTCTTGTGAAAGAGATTTGACTTCAGATGAGCATTAATTTAAATCGATTTACATAGACTTTGCTCTAAGAGAAAACCTTTTCATTACTACTTTTGGTAAGTATACATATTAATTATGACTTTGTGTTTACTACACTAAAGTGTGATATTGGCAGAGAATGAAAATGATTAGTTGGAAAGAAAACAAAAGGAAAGAAAGAGTTTTAAAGACGACGAAGAACGAAGAATGCCTATTAAAACAGTACAATGTAAAAATTGTAATACAATGCGACACCTCGGCACGACCTAGTTTCCCTATTAAAATTCTAGAAGGCAGAATCAAAGAAAAAAAAAGGGGTACCTATGCGTAGTAACGTTGAACAAATAAGACAGAAAGCTGATACCGTGTCGTATAAGAAGGTAGAAAAAGGTTGGCAGAAAATAGAGAAAAGCGATAAATACTAGACCGACAAGATGCACATAAACATCTGCCATATCCCCATCAAGACGCTAAACTTTACAACCAGTATGCACATAAAAGTCATGCAGTTAAATCCATCATAGCAGTGCCACCTCGCTGACCTACAATAAAACTTGAAACAAAAACAGCGTTGCGTCAACGATAAATAACCCATTTCGATATCTCCGAGACAATGCGTGGACGTTGAAAAACCTCATCAAAATGCCGCTCTCCGGCACGCGGAAGGCATCGTTGACTATAAAATACCTCGGCAATAATGGCGGCAAAAACTTAATGGATGGGTGGTGACAGTTTTTTGTGGGTTTGTGACTGATATTTAATGTTATTTCGAGATAAAGATAGCGTGATCGTGCGGAATTGTTGCATTATAAGTTTCATATTGAGAAATGTAGAGTAAATGTTATCATCTGTAACGTATTTTTTGTGTCACAAATACTTGTTTAACATAGTGCCAAGTTACAACACTATTTATGTTTTGATTGTTATGATTCGTTTTTGTAAGCCATCTTTTTTTTACCTAAAATGTCGACTGCGTAGTTATTTCGTCATTGGCCGCCTGCCACTGTGACAAATTCACAATAGAAGACAATTTGTAGTTTAATAGAGGCTTTTGTAAAAAGCGTTTTTTTCACTCATTTTTCTTATTTTAACAACAGTTAGCTAACGGAAAAGAAAAAGACCACTGACACGGGTTTATATACCTACTATACTAAATAGGTAAAATTCAGCCGATAAAGCCATTTCAGCGTCTATTGTGAAGTGAATAAAAAAAAAAAAGCGGACGGCCGAACACAAATTGGCCCCATAGTCCCATACTAAAGGCTTGTACTATGGGTACTAGACAACGATAAACATACTTAAATAGAGAAATATATACTTAAATACGTAGAAAACCTTAGATGTTTTGACTCTGAAATAAATAGTGCTCATGCGTCCTCATCACAAAAATATTCGGCCTTACGTGAATCGAACCCGCGACTGCTACCTGCGTAGGCAGTCTCTACCAACTAGCTTAATGCGACGTCGACGTCCTATCAAAAATTACTCTACCGCGGGTATAAAATGGGTATTTAATTAACCTCTTTTATAATTTGACTAACATATTTAACATATTATTATTACTTTTAAAACACTATGTTGGTAGGCTTGGTGGCCAGCTGTGCGCAGCGGGCGATAGTCAATTGTTCCTTAACATCGATGGCAACCGGAAACATAAACAAGATAGTATTATGTGTATGCTAATTTTGATACGAAATATTGTTTTAAATTTGAATGACAGGTTTTTGAGCCATCGCTTATGGCTACAATTTCTTCCAGCAATTAAAATAATAAAATCAAGAAAGATCACGACGAAGCAAAGTTACGTTCCGTAAAAAACAGAAATGGCGTTAAATTCGTACACAAAAAAAAACAACCAAGTCTAGGCTTGTACTATGGAAACTGTACTAGGCACGATAAACATACTTTCATACAAATACATTCTTAAATACATAGAAAACATCCATAATTCAGGAAAAAAAATCTCGCGCTCTGGTAAAAAATTGGATGTGTAGGCCAAGTCTCCATGTTTTTTTTCCAAATTTTCTAGGTGTTAATAATTTTATTTTATCACATTCTTTGAGAAATATGAGTGACTGATGCTTTGTGCACCATAATACGGGCCCTGCAGGCCTAGTATGGTTGAGTTTATCGCGTGTCAAATGTTGATAAAGTATCCGTCACCGTCATACTTATTTACGTGTCAAAAGGTGACGGATGCCTTATCCAAACTTTGTCAGGCGATAAACGCAGCCATGTTAGGGCCCCTGGGTGGTGTAAAGTGGCTCGATATAGTTTGTGTAAATCGCTCAGCGTGATTGTCAGTATTTTAACTTGGCCTGCGCACTGCCGTGCGCTTCAATTTATTGATCCATTTTCTTAGAAACACTACAGCCACAATAAAATAAGCTTGTACAAAAGACGTGTATAAATAAAGAAGGTCCTCCGGTGGCCAGTTTGTTACACGGTTAAAGTCGCATTACGCCTTACAAATGGCTGCGCGGGCGCAGTTCGTTCTGCCTTTGAATGCCGAATGGATTCGACGCGCTTAGTTGGTGTTCCGAGTTGTGTAGATTAGATTATATGTAAAACAGTTAGCGGGTGCGTCTTTTGATGTTGACGTGTACCAACACTCACACCAGTAAAGAATGATTGGAAAATCAGCTACGACCTAAGTTTACCAACATTTACTTATGTTTGTGTCGCAAATTCATCAATTTTCCTTTAGATTAAAAAAAATGCAAGATAGTTTTTCAATCAATTTGTTAAATTTGATTTTCTAGAAGCTTTGAATAATAACTTTATTACTTTTTCATGTGGTTTTTGGATAACCTAAGATTTTTATGTGATCATTAAAAATAAACAATTATTATGGTAAGAAATTTGTGAGACGCAATAGTTACTACATATTTCAATTTTGATTACAAATCATTTTCAATTTGTCGATGACTTATTCTAAATTCAAATTATTTATTGCATATCACATTAATCATACAGGCATGCGCTCTTTCAAGAGCCTATCATTATACAGTGTGATTTTTTAAAACACCTTGTACATCAAGAGCAGTAAATCCATAAGCGCTGTATAAGGCCAAACGATGAATTCAATGACAACACTCCGCGGCCCCGTTAGCCAAACATCTCAAATCTTTGAATAGGCCATGTTTGCGGGCCTTGGCCACTTCCGCTTTGGACGCTTTATTTGGACTGCAATAGCCAGATGTTTAAACTCTATGCCTCTATGGTAATATGGGTGGACCTGCTTTGTTTTTTGTGTGTTCTTATTTGCTACTGTTGAAGGCTGCTTGTCAGGGTTTCGTAGTCAAACAAAGAGCTGTATAGTTTTGCCGCGAATACAAATGACAGATTGCTTGTGAGCTCGTTTACCTTCTGTTTGCCATAAAAATACAGTGGCCCATTGCGCTTTAAAAAAAAATTCAATGTTTTCATCACACTTGCTCGTAAATAGTGCCTAGTATTAATATGCTAGAAAAATCGACCGTAAATCCAAAATAATACCCGCGGGCCTTTTTTTACCATTACGCCTTATCGTGCGTAATAGCTTTTTTTTTTAAATATAATACGTAGACTCAAACTAAGTATCATAATACGTCAGGACCCCAATTCTTGTGCCATTCGATATGAAGTTTCATTCGAGATGAAATGTACATTGCATACAATTTTCTAAAATTCTCGCATGTAAACTATTGATCTCGACTGTCACTAGAATTGGACTCCTTGACATTATCTGTGGTAATTCATAGACAATGATGTAGTCTGCCGCTAATTTATAAATATGTTTTTTGTCTGATTTTATTTGATTTCCTCGCAATTATGATGCATAACATTGTACAGTACACGGGTAGTAAAGGAAATACAAAGCTCGAGTCATTAAAGCCTTCTAACAGACTCTCGATTGTAATTCTGTCTATACCACCCTTAATACACAATGTAGGTACTATTAAGCGATTTTTAGAGGCGCCCAAGGACAAAAATGATTCAAGATTTTAGAATTTTATAGCGCATGCGGGCGGGCCACTATATTCGTCTTCCATTTCAACAATCTAATGATACTTTTTTTTTCTTTACTTTGTGCGGTTAGCGAATAGGGGCTGCATTTACGATGCACATGCACATTTCACATGCATAGACGTAATAGCACTGCGGTCAGCGCTGCGGTTGGATCTAAGTGTTATAACGGAGAAGAATAGGACGTTGCACCGAAAGTGTTGTATATTGTTTAACTATTATAAGTCACAATAAGCCAATAGCGCATACTGCGCATGCAAAAATCGCTACGTGTTATTTTATATAAGGAGCAATTTATATCTTAGACAGTTTAAATAAAGTATGAAATCCTGCATGTGAAAGCAAACACATAGCGGTTTCTGTCCGCACAGGGACTTAATTATTTAAAGCCATAATGAATACTGTAAATACACGTATACTTAGATGTCAACATCATTAAAAAAAATTCTTTTTGCATAATAATATTATAAATAATAAAGTTAAAGGTATGCTGGCAACGTTAATAGCAACGTTGCCAGCATACCCTTCTGTAAGAAGTCTTATATCATCAACATCATGTCCTTAGACATACTCGAGTGCTGGGACCCGCGGTGTACAACCGATTGCCCGAGATGATTACAACGACTCCTAGTAACGCCGTCTTTAAAATTAGATTAAAAAAATGGTTGATCGAGCGAGCATTTTACAGTCTTGACGAATTTATGACTTTCGAATGACGTTATAACGTAAATTTATCTATTATATTATTATTATCTATAAATTAACTTATACAAAATTGTAATTTGATTTGAACTTAATGTAACTTTTGACGTGTAATTTGACATTATCAATAAAGAAGTATCTGAGTATCTGAGTATGGCCTTATCTCAGTCATCAGGACGCGAAGCATGTCTTTTTTCCTCTCATACCTAATAGCCATCATCTCAACGTTCACTCCCTTCTTACTCATATCACTCTTCACACAATTCATCCAACCATCCATCCATCATTCATCATTCTTTTAAAAAGAGACCAACAACATCTGATAAATTTGATGAATTATAAACTTCATTATAAGAAAGGCATTCCAACACGGCTAAACTGCGCGTCGAATGCCAAATACCTATAAGTATGGATTGAAATATTGATTGAGTCGCAAAATCGATCGGCAGGAAGCGATCCATAAACAAAACGTTAGTCGAACATTTTACAATTTCCTGCAATTTGTTTACAGCTAGCTATTCAAGTTGCATTCTTGGATGATTCGCGATAATCAAATTAAACATAATGTTTTCCAATAAATATTTGGTTAGATGATGAATGGATACTTAAGGAAAAACGGACACCGTCGACTAAACTAAACTCGTCAGCGATCTCAGGGGCACAGTCAATATATTTATAGAACACATCCAAGGAGGATGTTTGTCAAAATTAAACGAATATTTTTTGAAAAGCATTGACTTTTCAACACTCAGTAGAAATCTTAAACAATATTGTATTAGAAAACATAGGTAAAAAAATGACACTGGCAAATTTCGTTGGTTCCTTTATCTGGAAGGTCACGAAATAAAAAACATAGGCCAGTTGGCCTTAGGTCGATCCCATACATGTATTTTATTTTTCATAGTTGTAGAATGTACTTTAGCGTAGCCCAATAGTTTATTTAAAACTTTAACCACCAAGCTAAACTCTCTAGGTGTTAAGTATCACAGTAGTAGTTCAATAAAAAAAAACCTAATTCCCAATTTAAATGTCCACGTACTCCAAAAAGGCAACAATAAAACTATTGTGACTCAAACGTCATTTGCCTTGACCGCTTTCTACCATTTCCCTGTTTGCGGTTACCACAGACAATCCAAGTAGGCCGTCGAACAATGACTTTCCACAGTCCAACCGGAAAGTTTTATGATGACCATAGATTATAAAACCCACGCAGTTTTGTTCGTGGTTATGCGATAATTTATGTCTATGGCACGTTTGGGTCCAAAGCCAAACATGGTGATGTTAAGTGAATGGAGATATCGTTTTGACAATGGTTAATGTTATGTTTTATTTTGTTTTGATGCTTGTTTTTATAACCTATTATAATATGCACTTGCTTGTTAATACAGCCTTCTTTGCCTTAATTCTTCGCGTATTAGTTAACGAGTCTAATAAAACTCGCCCAGGATTCCCAGGACTTAAAATTTAGTAGAAAATTGTACAACACTATAAAATTCAAATTAATGAATCCTTAACACCCGCGTTATAGATCAGAAGCACTTTTATTTCATTACTAAAGTGATAATGGTTAATATAACCTACTTAAAAAAATATTTTAGTATGTATGTTCATTATCCAAGACATTCGGAATTGGAAAGAAATAACAGGCAATTTTCAACTCAGCGGTTTTAGAAGGACACTATTTTACCTGAATATTCAATATCCGACAAACTTGAAGCCAATTAGAGGTATTTTTTGATGTTGGTACGTAATAAGACTAATGAGTTAGTGACCAAATCATACCTTTACATCTATCTCAACCTATAAACGTCGTTTGCTTAAGAAAAAATGTCTTCACATCGTTATATTTGCCCAAATACATCGTTAGCAATCGTAAATAAGCGTCAAGTTGGAACGTGGAACGAGATCTAGAGCGACATAACTTGAATTGTAAATTTGGAAGTGAGTGTCATATTTTAGACGAGATATTATGTAGATCTGCAATCGGGAAGTTTGATGAACTCTTAATCTGGTATATTTGCATTACTAGCGGACGCCCGCGACTTCGTACGCGTAGAATTAGTTTCCCAGTACTCCCCCTTTTTTCCCGTTGGGGGTCGATTTTCGGAAAATCCTTTCTTAGTGGTCACTTACATCATGAAAGGAAAACCTGTACCAAATTTCAAGTTTCTAGGTACAGTAGTTTCGGCTGTGCGTTGATATGTCACTCAGTCAGTCAGTCAGTTTCTCCTTTTATATATTTAGATTATAAGATCGGCGTGGTTAGCTTAGACATTTGTCTACATATCTAGCTAGCACTTTTAGGCTATTCCCACCTACTATTTTATCTAACACCCCTTTGAACAAACGTATCATTAGGCAGAATTTTCATTTTATCGAAAGGCAATTCTCGCCGCTTGTGATTTTTTTTGGTAGTCACCTGTCTAACCTTTGTAATTAATGTTTCAGATATCCTGAAAACATCAGGGTCTCTTGATGAAATTAAATTCAATAAAATGATACATTCGATGAAGTGAGATTCGATAAATCGTGCATTACCGTTCCCACCCGTAGTACAGGTAACTTTTTTGTCACTGGTAACAAGTGATCCACTAATATGAACTTTTATTTTAATCGAATAATTGAACGAGTAACATTAACGTATCCTCACTGAGAAAACGTATACAGAGTGTCCTAGAAACCGACGTCAACCCGCCTAGGGCTGATAGAGCAGCTAAAAAGCTGTCAATTTAAGCCCTATGTATGTTCAGCGATTTTCACTAGTTTCGGAGATATTGATCATTTTAATTATTATTTTTTGTAATTTTTACCTTAAGCCTATGTCACGAAAAATCATCAATTTCGTGTTTTGTTTCATAAAAGGGTGATGGGCAATTTTGTATGGACCCCGTCCCCCCCACTCCAACAGTAACGGGCTGCAGGTCTATATGTTCATTAGGACCCAATAAAAGACAAAATACTCATCTTCGTAGCAAAATCAATGGGATTTTTTTAATGAAAACAAAGGGCCAGGCAAGGCAATTCATCTACATACGTGTTCATTTTCAAACAAATTCCATAGTTCCATACGATAAGATTATGATTTTTCAAGAAAACCCCATACATATGGTGATCGTCGCCATAGAAAAAATACATCATATTGCCAAGATCTATAAACTGGCACATGTTTCATCACTGTTGGTGGGTGGGGACATTTTTACCCATCGTCCTTTTCAGTAGTAATCGGGCAGGTTCAAAAGCTTCGTTGATTCGTAATGATTCTAATTATGTCAAGATACCACTAAAAACTTACAAAATAAAACATGAAATTAATGATTTCTCGTGACATGGACATAAGGGAAAATTACAAAAATTAAGATTAAAATGAGCAATATCTCCGAAAGTAGTGAAAATCGCTGAACATACATAGGAGTTAAATCGATAGCTTATTAGCTGCTCTATCAGCTCTTGGCGGGTTGACTACGGTTTCTGGGACACCCAGGATATGACGACAGCAAACTCTATTCCGTATTTAGTACTTAAACGTACCAAGATCACCATGAAGTTGACTTTCGTATCGTTATCGAGTATCAAACGTGAAGTTTCTCTACGCCTATATGTATGAAAACGTAAAAAAAAGTTACGGCCGTTTATGCCTTTATAAACTAATATTTCGACACTCTTAAGGGTAAATAGGGTAGGTATAAATTTACTGTTGACATAGAACTATGAAATTTGCCATTATACTGTCTTATACTACAAGTATATATACATTTTAAATTAAATCACAAAAAAGCATTTGTACGTAACCCTCGGTGCGCGAGTCCGACTCGCACTTGTCCGATTTGCTTAGATACAACCTGTTTTGTTTTTACCAATTGAACCTTTTACTAGATTAAAGAATTCGGACACACTTCGCGTCTCACTAACGGTTCCTATATTCAAGAAACGAATCGTTTTCCTTACGCCTCGTTAAAATTTGACACATTATGTAGGTACGTAGCAAATGTCTTAACGCTACGGCCCGTAAGGAAAAGGATTCCTTGAATATAGGAACCGGGCATTAGGCGAACGTATTTTATTTTAGGTATATTAATAATTTCCTAACGGTATACGAGCAACAGGAATGGAAGGCGTTCGTGATAGTCGCGCTGCACAATGCCTCATCAATGATCCCCGCTACGGTTCTGTCCGCCTGGTACCCGGTCATTCACATGAAATAATATTTCCATGAACAAAATGATGTTTTGTATGTTGGACCTCATCGATTCAAGTTTTTTATACACGGGTACCTAGGCCAAATTAACATTAGGATAAAAACTGCTTTTTTAAAATTATTCATTTTATTATATTTATTTGTGAGATAATCTCGAATAAATTATTGTGTTTGATCCTTGATGTTTTTCTTTTAGCGTGGTTTTGTGTTAAATGTGTCACTTTCCGTTTTTTCACCAAGCGGTTCCAACGGAAGACCAGTGCTGGCTTTACGGCTAGCGAATGCTGAGTTGGGACCGATTGGCAAAATTATTTCTGTCTTGATATTTTTTTATCTTTGTAATGTGGTTTTGTTTTGTTGCGAATAAATGTCTCTTTATCTTTATCTTTTACATACAGTTAAACACCACCGTGTGTAACTTTAATTATAATACCAATTTCAATGTCGGTAGGTCTGTTAAGAAAACATTTATTTATTATTGTTGAAGCTCTTAATAATATGCATAAAAGTCGAAAACTTATTACGTATTAAATTACCATTGTGCAGTCAGCGTCATATACATATAAGGTAACATATTTTAATTGTCTGTTGTAACGAACTATTTGAGCACTCTGAATGTTACCTTATATAACAGACGCTCAATGTACTTAGCTGAAATATAATTTTAAACAGTCTAATTCCAATTATAAATAAAACCTGTGCCTCACTTTCTTTGCTGCAGCACAGTAAAAACTATCAAACTTATAAAGCAAACAAATACATCTTTTTTAACGAACTTTAACTGAAAAGTATTTATAAATACATATGTTATTGCATCTAAGCTTATTTGACTGCTATGTAAAATAAACAGAACATTAAATAACTAAAATATTTACGATTCACTATAAATGCTGCGTTAATGCACAGTTATTGGAATCTATACCTAAATGCAAAAATACGTTACAAAAATAACTTTTAATTTGCATCTCATTTATCTTAATTTATGGACCTATTAAAACGTTTTATAGATATTGGTACAGTCATGTAAAGAAATGGGGGTTCTATCGATCAGAAAAATAATAGGTCATTATTTAATAAGCAATAATAATTTTATATAATTTGTCATGGTTTCTGATTCTATCCGCAGTAGAACTAAGGTTACCGACATAGCCCGAAGAATAGCTAAACTGAAGTGGCAGTGGGCGGGGCACATTGCTCGCAGGACTGATGGCCGATGGGGTCAGAAGGTTCTGGAGTGGCGTCCGCGGACCGGAAGACGAGCTGTAGGTAGGCCTCCAACAAGATGGAGTGACGACCTCGTCAGGATCGCGGGACCGCGGTGCATGCGAAAAGCACAAGACCGGTCTGAGTGGAAAGCCTTGGGGTAGGCCTATGCCCAGCAGTGGACGTCTTTCGGCTGACATGATGATGATGATGATGATGTCATGGTTTGGCGATTTTATGAGGAGTTGAGGACAGATGAAGGTCACGTTACGTGAAGAGTTTTGGGTATGAATGTGGAGGGTTATAAGGCAAGAGGAAGGCCTGATAAGAGATGGATGGATTGTGTGAAGAGTCATATGAGAAATCTGAGAGTGAACGCTGAGATGACGGCCAATAAGGATGTGGGGAAGAACAAGAACGATTAGTCGTTGAGTCAACGGCCCTCCATGTGTTTAATCGACATGTTCATGCATGTTTCACAGATCACGTGTCTCTACTTTTTTCACCGGCTTCAAAAATGGTGGAGGTTCTATGTTCGGATGTATGTATTTATTTTTTATTAATGTTCATTGATTTCTCCATCAGTTTGGATCGATTTTAAAGGCATATACAACGATTGTGCTATTTTCAGTATCATGTCAAGTGCATTAAGACAGTATCATGTGGTAAAGTGGAACTGATGAAGATCATAGATGGCGGCCGGAGCTACCACATTAGCAGCATACGAGTATATGATCACTAAGACATTAAAATTAAAATTTGGTTAAAATATATTTAATCAAAAGCCGACTATTGAAGTTGGTTGACCTTTTGAAAAGAATTACTTTGCGTTTTTAAATGCGGTTCATCGTTTTCAAAACATTTTATTTTTGACGATAGGGTCAGCCCAGCGGTAGTAAGCGACCCTTCATAGAAAACTAACGGAATCATTTTTTTATGAACTGAGGCAAATATTTGAGGTATGAGCACTAGTATTTGCTCCAGAGTTATGTTTGCTATGCAAAAGCAATGTTTAAAGCTATGAGTGTTCAATCTTCTAAACTGAATCAAAAATCCAAGACATATTTTAACATATTTTATCCAACTGTACTCATATTTATTATAAACTGCAGAATACCAAGCTTTATAGTATTTTTACGAGGTTTTCATAAATAACGCTAATGACTTTATTTAGTTATAACTACCTTTTTAAGTTAAACACCAGTTATGTTAACTTCGGTCTGGGTCATTAATTGCCGAACGCTTTAGTACCTCGTCGCTTTAACTGCTTCAACAGATTCGAGTGGCAGTTCAAACGTGAGTTTAATGTGACAAAGTAGTAAAGTGTACATGTTGTTAGCCCTAACTGTAATGTTCCTTATGACCGTAAAACTGTATTGTCTGCAATAAAGCTAAGTTATGATCATTACATGCATAGTTTTATAAACGAGAGCAAAGTTGGTTTTTGCTGCGAGTGTTGATTAATCTCGAGTAAAGGAAGGCTTCAAAGATGCAAGATGCAAATCAATTTAGTCTCGTGTTACACATAGGTGCAATTTAGAACATAACCTAAATATAAATAAAACTACGTGTACATACCTATTTACTATTTTTAATAAAATTATTTCGTTTCTCCTCAGCAGTGGTCTCCTCTTGGGAAGCGCTGGTAGTATCTTGACGTGTAAAAGTGCCCGAGCGGCCTACTTACTGAATAAATTTCTTTTATCTTTTTTATCTTTATCTTTAAAAAGTTACTTACTCTCACGCTTGCACCTAAATCAAATTTTGCTCACCGTCTTTAAACAGCAAAACCTGCCTTTGCGGTGCTGGAAAACTTTTTTTTCATTCGGGACGAGAACAACGTAATATTTTTTTAATGACCAAATTTGTATTTATTTAGATTATTTTAACTACTAGATGATTTGTTTTGTCTAAAATATTACTAAATACGATATCTTACCAAAGACACTACTGCTTTGAAAAGGGGCGTTTGAGGGAGGATTATAGCCATTCGCGGGTCGGAATTATGACTTATGACTACCCTTAGACCTGCCTTCTTATTGCCTAACGCACTTGCAATCGCAATTGTTTTCATTTTGACAGTCCGAAGGCGAGTCTGCATACAACATGAAACCCAATTGCTCCACTTTGAAGTCAATTTCGATAGCGTATGCGTTATGCAATAGGCTTGCAAACGAGATATAATCACAAAAATTCAAATTTAATATTACAAAAGCGTTACCAAAGACAAGGACTAAGATAGAATGCCTCTATGCTAGTAATTTTACCAGTTGTCCACAACGGAACACAATAATCCGAATCCTGCTTAAAAGCAGGTTAAAGGGTAAGATGGTCATATAAAGAAATTTCGAAATAGAGATAATTATTGTACTGTCGTTGTTGTTAATGCAATAAACAAACCTAAATGCTGTGATTTCAATGTACACAGTACAGCATAGAACCTTTTCACACCTCCAAGCGCCAGCACAAAACAATATACACAAGTTCAGATACTAACGGCAGGGTATATTTTATGGTTCTATACCCAAAGCGTAAAAACAGGACCCTATTACTAAGACTCCACTCTCTGTCTGTCTGTCACTAGGTTGTATCTCATGAAACTTGATAGCTAGTTAAAAACTTTTTTGGTTTACATTATCCTCCTCCGAGACTAACATTCAAACTGACAGGCCCAGAGGGACGCAGCTACCTGTCTGAATTAGAATGTTATGTAACTATATACTAATTTGATGAACTCGTCCGACGTTTTTTTTTGGCAGATTTAGTATACGCGGTCCATAGAGTTGTATAAATTTAAGGTTCAAGGTGTTTCCTTGCGAGATCGAATCAGGAATGAGGAGATTCGCAGGAGAACTAAAGTAACCGATATAGCTCACCGGATTGCAAACCTTAAGTGGCAGTGGGCGGGGCACATTGCTCGTAGAACTGATGGCCGTTGGAGCGGAAAGGTTCTAGAGTGGCGACCGCGAACCGGGAGACGAAGTGTTGGCAGACCTTCCACGAGGTGGACTGACGATCTGATAAAGGTCGCGGGAAACCGCTGGATGACAGCAGCAGAGGACCGATCGTTGTGGAAAACCTTGGGGAAGGCCTTTGTCCAGCAGTGGACGTCTTGCGGCTGATAATGATGAAGGTTCAAAGTCAACGCAATAAATAAAAAAAACGGAAAATCTCAGAAAATCATTAATTTGCTAGCACGGCGCCCCGCCTGACTAATTCGTATACGTAGGATTTCTTTCCCGCAACTCCCCCTATTTTAACCCCTTATAATTAAATGAATGTCCAAAAATCCCTTCTGTTTCTCCCCTAAGGCATCCAAGGAATATCCCTCCAAATTTCCAGTCTCTAGGTCCAGCAGTTTCCTCTGTGCGATCGATCAGTCAATCAGTTTCTTCTTTTATAAATATACTTGAACTTGCTGTTTTCAAGTTCACTATGCCACGCGCCTGTTCCCCCTAACTATAGTTTAACGGTAGTCTAACCGTCGTTTAGCGGTGCACCGGCCCGCGATAATAGTACTAATTCCCGAGGTACAATGACTGCTTTTAGACGGTGGTTTTATTTATATGTAGCGAGAACGTTTTGTGAACGTTATTACAAATATTAACAGGGTTGGTCAATGATTATTAAAAATAAAAATAAAGTACTTTTTAGGGTTCCGTACCCAAAGGGTAAAACAAGACCCTAATTACTAAGACTCCCGTGTCTGTCCGTCTGTCCGTCATCAAGCTGGATCTCATAAACCGTGATAGCTATGACAACAAATACTAAAAACAGAATAAATTAAATATTTAAGCTCTCATACAGCATTTGTGATTTGTTTGCCGTTTTTGGTCCATATTAATAACGGCACTCTTGAAATATTTACAGAATATTTAGTTGTATATTCGTTTTAAAAATAAATAATTAAATTAAAATAAAATAAATATTTAAGGGGGTTCCTATACGGGGTGAAACATTGGAACGCCACATGGACGGCAACCTACCTAAAATATTGGAAACAGCACATCCTATGCAAAGGAGACTTACTTTTGTTTTTGAAAACAAGAAATACTTACTGCATTTATGGATTGGATTTGTCATAATTCCTCTGCCTATCAGGGAATAAACCAATAAAATCGGGTTATCTACGGTTTTTATTTTGTTTAAGTGCATGTATTGTACATAATAATAATCACTATCAATAATCCTTTGGATCTGTGTCATAAAGCACACACACATTCGACCAGTTCGACTCTGTGTTGACGCAGAGGAATTTCCAAAAATCTATCAATAAATTTGATGATTACACAGACACACGCTTCAAAAAATTACGCTCCTTTTTTTGTGTGTGGCAACTTAAGATACATATCCTCAAAATACTCATACTCACTTGCCTTCAGGCTAAAATATAATTAAAAATAAATCAAGTCAGACCTGACTTAATCACTATAATAACATTGCAGTAAAAAAACTACTTTAAGGCAGCGTTTAATAACATATTTAAAAACATGAAATAACTTATGATTATGAGTTATTTGTTTTATTTTGTGATATTAAAACTTACCTAAGACGACATTATGAGCTCTTAAATCCTGCCGAGTTTCAGCCAGTGAAAGAGATAGAGCCCTTGGAGCCATTTAACTGTCAAACCATGGAGGTTTAAAAGAGACAGGTAGGTTTTGATAAGTCATAGAATATCTCTGATGAGATGACCTATGGTGTAAAATAAAACATGATAAAAACCATCAAAACTTTCAGACCCCGTATGTACCGTATTTCTTAATTATTGCACATTAACGCATGAAAATGTATATTTTTCATACATAACTAAGTAATACCACTTTTAGACGAATAATTTTGTGTGACCGATAAAAAAGAAGTACGTTCCCCAATAAAGTTATATTTTTTTAAACATGTTGTCAAATGCTGAGTACCATTCAAATTATTCTATTTTTAAAATCATTTTATTACCATACTGTTTTTAGTGGTGGAAATTCGTTTGAGATTGAAAACAAAATAACCTTAACAACCACTAGCTGAAAACAGAACGCAATCAGATCCAAGAGTGAGATAGATGTGATTAAATCATTCATCTGTTCCGCCATGACGGCCCATTGTTACCAACATAACGACCGGCTGACTGCGTGACGCCTGGTGCCTTTATTTTTATGTTAAAATAATTACTTTATAACGTTACTGCTTACTAACGTCAGTCTATTATTGCACTTGTAACGTAGTAAACTGATCTGAACTGTAACATTCGTCTCAAGATGTGTCAAAAATGACAGTTTTCTATGGTTTGACAGTTATGATGGGCGTCTCAGCAAAGATGAGTTTATTAATACGCCGGGTATTTTGCGGGTGGCAGGACCTTGTGCAGGGTCCGTCCGGATCGCTACCACCATCTTATCCATTAACCTACCGCCAAACAGCATTGTTGTTTTCCGGTTTGGGGATAAGACAGCCGGTGTAATTACTAGCATATAGGCATTCCATCTTAGTCCTCAGGGTTGGCAACGCATTTGCACTCTTAGGCTTGCAGTCTTGTGAATGCAAATGTCTATGGCTCACAGTTTTCACTTACCATCAGGTGGCCTGTGTGCTCGTTTGCCTTCTCAATACCAAAAAAACAAAAAACAAAATACGGCTGTAGGATCGACGGATTGATGTTAAGTTGGAATGATAAATAAACTAAATACCAGGTGACAGTAACGCAAGTTGACTTAGTCCCATACTAAGCTCTAGCCTTGTCTATGGCTACTAGACAACGATAAACTTACGTATAAAGAGAAATACATAATTACACATAGAGTTGTGCGCGCTCGTTCACTGAGCGGATCGCTCCAAAATACTACAATTGCTCAAATGTACTAGTTATTTCAGTACACTAGTACAGTGAAAGAAACTTGTCTGTCGTATGACCTGTTGGTCATTTATTCGGATCGCTTTGCCATCAGTGTACTGAATGAACTAAGAGCAGAAACTTTACGGAATATTTAGTTCGTAGTAGTACAGTAACGGGAATTCATTCTTTTCTAGCTCTTAGTACCTGTACTGCACAGCCCTAATTATAAAGTACAAAACAAACTGTCTGTCCCTCTGTATGTACGCTTAGATCTTCCAAACTACGAAACGGATTTATTTGAGGTCTTCATCAATAGTTCAAATCAAGATGAAGGTTATGAATAATTTCTGGATTATGTATGGGTGTTACAGATAACCCATAAACCGAAGCGAGGCGGGGCCGGTTGCTAGTTAAATGAAATACATAGAAAAAATCTAAACAAATACTCGCGCTCACCACACAAATATCTGCCCTTACCGGATTTCGAACTCAGGAATTCAATGTTGAGTGCGACATGATTCTTAAATGATTATTTCTCTAGTGCCATCTTAAGATCGAAAAAGAAGTAGGTAGAGTAATTTTTGTTACAAAAACGTATGAATTTCGGTAACAAAAAATTAACTTCGCCAAGATTTTGAAAAAAGCTCTAATAACAAAATAACATAGTTTTCCTAATCTCGAAAAGTCTCATACCCGAAACTACACGCCACTGCACTAAAACATATCAACAGAATTAAAGTTTAACGGTTCAAAATACGCATTTACACTTAAAACATTTGGCCACAGATAATATTTTCCAAAAAACGCGGCAACGCCGGCGAGATTATATCAATAAAACAGCCCGAAACTAACTCTGTTCTCTGTGGTTCAATAACCGCGTCTGATTTCTGTTTGTAGTCTGTAACCATAGATACAGACAGACCACTGCAGCTTCGGCAGTTGCCGAAAAAGCTGCCGACTCTGATTTTACTTAGAGCGAGTTATTTGGTCTGTTGTTACTTTACTAAAGGTAAAACATTGTAACTAATTGCAATCCTATTTGGACAAAGTCGCAGGCAGAAGCTTGTCAAGCTTGTATTTGTTATAACTTTTACTTTCGCAAATAAATGTATTCAAGAAATTGTAAATAATTAAACAAGCCTAATAAAAAGCAAGTCGTCATATCATATGTGTATACATACATATATTCATACATACATGTATTAAAAAAAATACCCTCTCTCATTACTTCGATTAAATGTCACTTCCTCAAACAAGACAAATCTAATGACACCATTATTGTTAAAATCCATCAAGTCGTTTATGCTGCAGAGCGTGCCACAGGTATACATGCACACATACACTCGAAAAACATAACCTTCCTTCGCACGCAGTCGGGCTAAATTTCCCCAAATTTTTAGACATTCTAATAAATATATTGTAATAATAACTTTATAACTACAACCACTCAATGTGTATTTTTTCATTTCTCTACTTAAAAATTAACCATTTTCTAAATAAAACACATCATTCATTCATTACAGCCGTCCAAATTTAGACTGCGGCTTGTAAACCAGCTAGCCGCGCGTTTATAGCAAATTGCTCCCTCTGTGAACGCCGCTGTGCCAGAGGTCAAATGGCTAGGTGAGGGGCTAATTGCCCCTGGCCGCTCTAGCGTCCATACCCGCGTCGCTGTTGCCTAACGCACTCGCTATCGCAATCGGCTTCAAAGGTGAACAATGGGGAGTATTCATGATTTTTCACACCTTCAATAAATGCTGATTCATGTAAGAAACAGTTGAGAAAATCATTATTTGAATAGCTATTAAAATAACCAATACAATAAGCCAACAAAGATTCGTTCTTATCTGTTTCTAGCAAAATAGATTTTAATGTAGATTACCTGTTACACGACGGTCACAGTGCATATCGGTTCTCTCCGTCTAATTGGCATTGTTCATATTTTTATAATTACTCCAATTCGAAAACCATTTCGAGGAATAGGGTTTTAAAGCCGTTCTGCATTATCAAGTTTTCGAAATATTTATTTATTTCGGATATTTCGACAACAGTATATTTACTTAACCTTTGTTTGACTTTCGTTTGCGGCTTGAAGCCCTCCTAGGTGTATCTTACGGGTTAGGCGAAAACCAGTAAATAGTATGTTTTAACACCCTATTACAATCACTCTTTATCATTAGATATCATTTAATTGTTGTTATTTACTAGAAAATGCCATTGCAAATTTAAAATAATCATGTCATCCATAAAATGTCTGCTGATTAAATAAAGATATTAACACAAAACAATAGGGTCAAACACAAAATTAATGAAATTGGTCTCTTCAAATTACCTATTCTTTCGAATTAGAATGTAAAAATCATGAACTTTGTACTTTGTAACCATGCTTGTATCATCCGAATTTCTTGGCCGATTCCAATTTTAAATTCATATTTTATTATATTTGGTATTTTCATAATTCGTTGAAAAAAGTGATTTTAAAAATGCGTGCATATTCCCTATTGTTTTCATTCTTTAAGCAGAGTTGCCTTCGGGCTGTCAAAATGAAAACGATTGCGATCGCGAGTGCGTTAGGCAATAAGCCCAGCCTATAGCGCAGGGTACACTCAACTCAACTTTATCACAAGGCTAAATAAGGTAGATTTATAATATTAGTACTAAACAAAAATAAACATACTTTTATTGAGGATACGTGACGATAGTAAAAGGCAAACGGGTCCACGGGACACGTGTAGGTGTACTTACAATGTACGAATTAATAAGGAGGCGCGCATCAATTGCTTTTACACTCTGCGCAAGCAGGGCTGAGAATAGAAAAGAATAGAATAGTCTTTATTTCGTCATCACAGGTAACAATCAGGTAAAATATGCAGCAATTCCATGACGCGCCTTTTGGCATACGAAAGTTACATTATAAATTATTTAGAACGTAAACTTACAAAGGTCAGCATCATTAGAATAATTATTAATAGTTTAATAACATTTATCTACCAGCATTCTTGAGCAGAGCGCGCTAGCAGCAACAGAATCCTGGACATGATAGCGGGTAGGTTTGATTGCCCCTACATGGTTCACTGTATGCAGCATATAGGGAGCAATTGACTTATTAATTGTGTTTTAGTTTTCTTTTTTACTTGTGACAGTTTTGTGTAAATTTTAATTTTAATATTCATTCAAATTTGTGTGCAATATGTAAATGTAATATTTGAAATAAATCGTTCGAATTTGAATTTGAATTTGAATAGGGAACATGCATGTATTTTTTTAAATCGCGTTTCTCAACGAAATATGAAAATGCCGTGAAAGAGATCACCAAAACTATTACACTAACAAAAACAGATGATAAGCATTTTAAACTGCCAATTAGGCAGCGATTAAAAGACAGATTCTATATGCATATCTTTGATGGCTTGTAACTTGGTTATTTTTGTCAACTGTTTGTAACATGAATAAGCATTTATTGAACCTGTGGAAAGTCATCAATATTGCCTATTGAGAGGTGAGGTAGGTGCGGGGGTGAGGTACGAAAAATCTCGACTAGGCCACCATTGCATTGCCCTCTTCCCGCACCTCTTGCATATAATTCTAAGTGAGATTACACATTACACTGACAACATGATATTTCACTGCTTTGCTCCATACTGTATGAGCCTAATGTTAAAAACGGTAGTTGTTACGGCTCGAAAAACAGTTAAGCTTGCGGCCAAATTTAACTGACTTGGTAGTATATTGAAATGTGTAGCATGTAAATATCGTAAGTTAACTTAATAGTAATGTTTATTAAGTAAACGATATATAAGCACGATGATACTTTTCGTGCTCAGTTACTCGTTTACTGTTTTTTGCTCTACTGTGTGTAGTAAGTTTCTTTTTTCAGTGTAGAGCTGTCAATATTACAATAAAAAAACACTTGAACAACCAAAATAAACAAACCATAAAACAGTACATTCACAACACAAGACAATAAGTAAGACACAAGACTCCAATCTCGAGACTGTAATCCTAAGGCCCGTATTAATAAACTAATCTCAACTCTAATGCTCGTCTCGAGATGCGTCAAAATGACAGTGTTCTATGGTTTGGCGTTTAGTTTGACGTATCTTGTGACGGGCCTCACAGTCAAGATGAGTTTATTAATGCGGTCCTAAGTCTGCAAACGCGTCGCCAGCCCTGTGGGTGTGTGTGGCTTGAATGGTTGAGTTTATCGCATGACAAACTCTCGTTCTCATATACGTGTCAAAAAGTGACAGATTCTTTATCCACGTTTTATCACGCGATAAACGCAGCCGTAATAGACCCACTTAAGACTACGGGTATGTTTTTTGATCAGTACTTAAACTAACTAATTGTTAAAAACCGTTACTAATCGCTAAATCTCAAGGAAATGTGTCAAATTTTTGATTACTTTTTCGAATTTTAACAGTTACTTGAGTTAACTATTGATCAAACAACGTACCCTAAGACGGAATGCCTCTACTTTAACCGAGAATATATTTCCTAGGTTGTATATGCGCAGCGTCAGATATTCTAGGTGTGGCTGCAGCGTAATGTTATTGTCAATTTTATCGGCCGTATATGGAAGTTTCTAGATATATGTAAAGTTCTGTTATAGTCGGATTTGGATGAAAATATGGTGTAGAAACCATTGGTTTGTGAGATTTGAATGGAAAAATGGTTGCCGGTTTGTTGAGACGAAACGGAACCGACAAAGGATGACTTTATAGTAAGAAGGTAGAATATACAGCGGTGATTTAAACTTGCAATATTTTAGTCGGTTAAATATTTAGAGGTGGTTACACTCGGTGAAACGGTCGATCGAGCGAGCGAAGTCGTACGTGCGGGCTCACTCGATGGGTAATGCTACCTAATTGTGAGTGTTCGCACTTAAATGTTGTTCGTAAGTTCGGCCGGGACAAAATAAAGTTCAGTCAAACTCTTTGACATGTTGTAGTATTGTTTTTAATACATATAAGTTGACATTACGATAACATGTCAAACGAAATACGGATTTACCGAATAGAATAGAGCCCCAGTGCACGTATTGTGGTCGTTTTTATCGCGCTGGATAAAGCATCCGTCACTCTCTCACTTACGTACTGGTCAGAAAGTGACAGATGTTTTATACACGTTTTATAGGTAAACACGACCGTAATAGGACAAGTTGTATTTTCTCGCTTGTAGCGTCGTTACTGATTAGATAGAAAGGGAGATCCGAGCGAAAACACTCGCGGGTTAGTGCCAGCCGTGCAGGGCGTTTCACGGCTGTGACATGAGTACAAATTACTGTCTCACACGTTCGTTCGCTTTGTGGCGTGTCAATGACAGACATTAATCACGAATAAAAAATAAAATTGCATTAAAATGTTATTTATACGTACGGTCGGTAAAATAAAGTGGTCTACCACTTATTGTAAGGGAAAATCGAACTTGTTCTATGATGACGTGCAAATGAAGTTCAACCGTAGGGTGGTAGACTACATTTTTTGCCGATTGTACATTATATTATTCTGCAAATGTAAATAAATATTTTGGTATTTGGAATAATAACGATATTTTAATATAAAAAAAACTTCGTAGCCTATAGCAAATTTAAATATTACAATAAAAATTAGTCCAAATTATTTCCAATCTACATCAATTATTTTTAACTAAGTGCGTTCACACGCACGCCTGTCATTGTTTTATTGTTATTTCACTCGCTCTCGAGCCGTCATAACCATCACGCGAAAGAGAAAAAAAAGCGAAGTTTTGAAAAGCCTATTTTATATCTGACAGCTATTGTTTTAAAAATTATAATGGAACAAAACAAAACGCAACGGGCGGCCATTTTAATTCATTGAGCGCTTTGGGAAAAATATGCAAATTGCTTTAACAAAAACTGGTATAAAGCTTATTGAATGGGCTTTGTGTCGGTCCACCTGCTAGATGATTCTCATAAGCAACTCACTGCACAATTCCTCAACGAATTATTACCTGACAACCCGTAATCGCGTCTATTTAGTAATTATAAAGCAAATCGGCCAAAGCGGAAGAACATTACCATATAATTCGTTGGAATCCATAATGGTTTTTTCGTATAATGTATCATATGGCATAAAATCGGTTTTTACAAAAGAAAGGGTTTTTTTATTATTATAAAAAAACTTACCTAACGTAACCTCACCTAATCTCGCTATAGACGTTTTTTAAATTCTGCGTTGTCAGCCTAAAAGTTTGCTATACGAAAAAAACATTATGCGAAAAAAAATGCGTTTCGAACGCCACCCAATTTACTGTCAAGACAGTAAAGTTTGGGCGCAAACTTTTAACTGGTTTTGCACCAGTACCCACTTACCGTTCCTATTGTTAGGCTCATAGATGCAGCAAAACAGTGAATGTTCGTGTTTTGTCGGATAACATACTGATTGTTTTTCAGTATGTTTAACCGCTGCCTTGCATGCTTATATAATTAAGATACCGACAAAATAAGTCGTGAACCCTAAGGTCTAAGATGGATTGATCTGCTATTATTATTTTAGAAAACTGCCAGTGATGACGAAGTTTGATTAAATAACACCGTAGCCGTTACTAAATTCACAACCTTGCCGTTATAAAAAGTCGGCTAACTACAATGATAGCCACAGCATTTTAAACTCTATCAGCATAAAATTAAAAATGCTTATGCTTATACTATTACTATGCAGTTCGTCGCTTTTTTTGGTATTACGGCAGACGGACATGTCAACGGATGCAACTGATAGACTATGCACACAATTAATTGCATTAACATTCTTAACGCCAACAATATAAAGTAAAAATTACACTGGCTTGAAGGTGTTAGCGCGTTCAATGCCGCCAACAAGTCAATGTATGCAATTTGGACTCACCGAGGCGTCGTCGGCGCTGACCGTGTGGTTCTGTTTGCTCGGGAGAGAGCGTGCGTAGCATGTTATGTGTTTGTAAATAAATAGAAGCACTTTGCTAAGTCAATGGTCTAACGTTTCAAAATGAGAAATGCGTACAATAGGATTGTGAAGCTATAAACATTTATATAAAGTCTTTCCTTTTAAATCTAGTCCATTTTTAACGATTTTAAAATATGTTGTAATTATTATAAAAAACTAGGTTTTTACGATTTCCTTTTCATAACAACAACAATACATTGAAAACTCGTGGAAATCGGACTTGTTAGTGCTTAAAGGTAGTGGGTAAGATAAGTTATCGCCCGCTGCTAAATTCGTATGGGAAAAAAAATACAGCTTATATGCATTTTAAGCATCGGTACACATCATCATCATCATCATAATGTCAGCGGAAAGACATCCACTGCTGGACACACTGCCTCCCCCAAGGCTCTCCACTCAGACCGGTCTTGTGCTTTTCGCATCCAGCGCGCTCCCGCGATCCTTACGAGGTTGTCACTCCATCTTCTTTAAGGCCTACCCACAGCTCGTCTCCCGGTCCGCGGACGCCACTCCAAAACTTTCTGACCTCATCGGCCATCAGTCCTGCGAGCAATTTGGCCCACTGCCACTTAAGTGGAGCTATTCTTCGGGCTATGTCGGTATCTTTAGTTCTACTGCGGATATCATCATTCCACATCATTGTTATCATAATTTTCATCGGTACACAGTCCTCTTAAATTAAATACTCTATGTTAAGACTTTTAAAAAACAAGTGGCTAAAAATCGCCATTACAGTCGCGTCACGTATACAGAAATCTTTATATATAGGTATTAACTTATGGCTTCTGGCCGGGACTTCGTCCGCGTAGATTTCAATTATCGTTATTCCAATGGGAACTTTTAATTTTTCAGGATGAAAAGTAGCCTATGGTATAAGCTATTTAGTTTTAGTTATTCCAGGGTATAAGCTATCTTCACTCCAAATTTTATCAAATTCCGTTCAGCCCTTACAGCGTGAAGAGGTAACAAACTAACACGCATACACACACAAACTTTCGCATGTAAAATATTAATGGGATTGTTCATGAGTCTTGAATGTTTTCTTTGTATTTCAGTATGTATTTCTCTATATAAGTAGAGCTTAGTTTGGGATTAGGTCAAAATTTGTCTGAGATTGTATCTCGATATTTATTTTGCCCAGTTAAAAACAATACGATAAGAAGGCAATATGGTTTTAGTCAGTAGAATAGTCGCACAAAAGTCCTCTTATAAAAGTCCAGTGTCATAATTAATGATCACCGACCGGTGCCATTTTATGTAACTTTAACGTCGAACGTAATGATTAATATAAACCATCGATTATCGTATTTTATTCTATGTTTGGTATTGTCAATTGAATCCTAACATTGAGGAACCATGTATATAAAGATAACCTTTCTAAATCAACAGATGTAAGAGGCGCGTAGTTAAAAACCGATATTTCATCGTTTAAGACATGTTAAAACATCGATAGTAAAACTGCATACATTAAATACATACATACATAAAATCACGCCTGTTTCCCAGAGGGGTAGGCAGAGACGACATCTTTCCACCTGCTACGATCCTGACAAATGTCTTTCGCTTCTTCCACATTCATACATCGAGTCATGCACGCACGTCGGTTTCGGGTACTTAAGATTCGGCCCTTTTCCAGTATTACCGACCGAACCATCGAAGCATGCCCTTTTCAATCTTAGTCACTACATCTTCTTTTAGTCCAGATTTCTCTCTGACCTTTTCATTCCTTACACACATACATACAAACATAATTAAACTGCATACATTTATATACATAAATTGTGCACGTTTAAATAGAATCAAATCCATGTTATAGTTTCGTCCAAAAATTGCTGCTGGTGCCGATGATTAGTCATAATAATTCATACGGAACCAGCAGCAGTCAAAGACTTGAAATGGTATGAATTGGGAACACATTGTTTTTCCAACATCATGTTGCACCAAACGACCGTCAACAGAGCCGTGGGAGCCCGGTTGTTTCGGCACTAAGGCGTAAGCAGGTTTTGTAAACTTTCCTAGCAGATCTGACTCAGTTTAGGTGTAACAATCGAATAGTGAAGCATCTACGTTTTACGAGTGATATTAGGAGAAATGGATTTTAGGATTACACTCTGCATTTTCTTTGTGTTGCAAGGTAATAGAAGTTAATTTTATGTAGCGTTTAGCCAAGTTGGTGACCTGTGCAGATGGAGGTAACTCTAGTAAAATAGTAAAACAACAAATAAAACTAACCAGCCCAGTGTGAGTTAGAACCAAATGAAATAATGTATAATTTTTGCGGGTGGTAGGACCTTGTGCAGGGTCCGTCCAGATCTCTACCACCATCTTATCCATTAACCTACCGCCAAACAGCAGTGTTCGCATTGTTGTATTCCGGTTTGGGGATAAGACAGCCGGTGTAATGACTAGCATAGACGCATTCCGTCTTAGTCCTCAGGGTTGGCAACGCATTTGCAGTCTTAGGCTTGCAGTCCTGTGAATGCGAATGTCTATGGGTTTCAGTTTCCACTTACCATCAGGTGGCCTGTGTGCTCGTTTGCCTTCTGTATGCCATAAAAAAAGTACATTTTTTATTAGTTATCTGTGTGGCCAATAAGTTGACTGTTACAAAATGGTTTAGGGCATTAAGTCCGCCACTTCTACCTACGTCTGCTGTCGCATAAATAAAGAACATATTTGACAATTAGGTAAATAATTACATATAATAAATATGTGCGTTTGTACGTGGAATAATGAATATAAATGTCATGGGGCAATGTCTCACAAATTGACCTAGTCCCAAACTAAGCTCTAGGCTAGTACTATGGGTACTAGACAACGATATAAATACTTATATAGAGAAATATATACTTAAATAGATAGAAAACATCCAAGACCCAGGATCCAATATTCGCGCTCATTACAAAAGGATTTGAACACAGGACCGCTAGCTTCATTAACAGAGTCACTACCAACTAGGCCAAAGCGTTGTCAAGTTTAAATATGAGACAGTTTAATATAGATACCTACATAGTTCTGGTGGTAATACTAAGACGCAAAGTAATCTTTTGTTTCAGTGGATAACGGCGACACCATCGAGTGGGAAACTATAGTGTGCTCTAGTGATAGCGACCAGCATATGCCGGAAGGAGTACTCCCTGATGAACAAATTGGACGCTTCCCCTGGATGGGGGTTATACAACACGGCTTTTGTATGAATGGGCTTCTGCTGACCTGACTATCTCCCTTTTCTGACCAAACTACATACATACATTAAATCACGTGTGTTTCCCAAAGGGGTAGGCAGGGACCACTTCTTTTCACCTGCTACAAAGTCAAAGTCAAAGTCAAAGTTCTTAATTCTTCAATTTAGGCATAATATAATGCACCTATGAATATCAAAAAGCATTACCACCGGTTCGAAAAATAAAACCTTTGCCCCGAGAAGAACCGGCGTAAGAAACTCGGCAAGGTATATTTTTTTCAAGAAAAAGGTTTACATCATTACATAATAATTATAAATAGTTTACAATATCACAGTATTTTTGCACAGTAGGTGCACCTTTTTTAAGCGTAGGTAAATTTATGCGTAGATTACTCATGCAGGACGGACGACTCACTGCCAAACATCCCTATCCATGATATAATCGTTTACTTTATAATATGCTCGGGAAATCAGTTTTTGTTTTACGACAGATTTAAATTTAGAGTTAGTAAATTCAGTAATACTTTTTGGAATTTTATTGTAGAATTGTATACAATTTCCTAAGAATGATTTTGAAGTTTTGGCCAGTCTATAAAATGTGGTTTTGAGCTTTCCTGTGCTCCTGGTTGCTTTTGGCTTATCAATGTTCGTTGGGAACGATACGATCCTGACAATCTTTCGTATCTTCCACATTCATACGTAGCGAAGTAACAACTATATAGAATAGAATAGAATAGGAAACGTATAATTTGTGGTTGTATATTAGTGCTGTTGTTTTGGTTTCAGACCTTGGAGGCAAGACCAGATACGCCATTACCATGGCGGTACTCATCCATCCCGCGTTCGCCATAGCGCCAGCAGAGGATATGGAGAAGATTGAACGAAAATCCATATAGTACGTTTCCTAGGGACGGGTTGACCTGTCATAGTTCGTGGGGTCTCGTTGCCACCATATTGAATTGTGAATACTGCGATATCTTTAGTTCTGACACTCACAAGATTATGACAAATCGATTGCCTGAATCATCAAAATCGGACCACGCGAGTATTTAGAGCGGTACAAACACAATAAAATCTAATCTTGTAATGACTGAGGACAACGCATGAGGATGGGAAAAACAATGATGATGGATGTGGTGGGGGACGTTTGATTTCAGCAACCACACCCATTTCATACTGTGGCACAGTGAGACGGTGAAGCACACCATCAATGTTCTGGACTACTCGCTGCACCCTGACTTCCTCGAGGATCTCACCTACGCCACTATAGCCCTTGTAGAGCTGCTGCCTCACAGCGTGACCATCCAGCGCCATCCAGGTGATGGGGATTTTGTAATACATTCTTAAACCACTTACGGTGTTAAGAGTTTAAGTAGTCCCGTCAGAACACATTTTAGCTTGTACACGGTCGATCTTATCGACAGAAGCCCTGCTGTCTAATTAAGAATGCACGCGCTAAAATATGTTTCGTACGCTTTGACGGCGCTACTTAAACTCGCCGGTTCGCCGCGTTTACTTGTTCACTCGTTCGACCGTTTGACACATAACCTCAATTTTTTTATCAAGCGTGTTTTTATTTAAAAAAACATACAACTAATAGTTATTAAATCTTTAACTTAACAAGAAAGTGATAATCACATGTATAAATGTTCAATAATATGTGATTGTCGAGTAATAATGTTAGATTGCATTCGTTCTCAACACTTTATTGCATAGGTACAAAATACAGAAATTCAAATACAATGTTTACAGAATAGGAATGTAAGTACAAAGGTGACTTATTAAATTTCTTTAAGGGATTTTTTCCTTTTTTTGTATCCATTAATTGATTATTGGATGGATTATTGAATCATGGGTGTGATAGATAGTCTGTTCACGCTTGCAAGGACCTGTTTTTCAGTTAGTTATTTCGGTTATCGTTCGTGACGTAGAGACCTCGTCATGTGGTTCTCCTAGTCACTATTTTTAACTTAATGATATTGAGCTTACATTTGTAATGATTTTATTGGTGTTCGTTTTAAAATAATGATTTATTACTTAATTACCTTGTAATGTTAATTTTAAGTATTGTTTTATTTTATTATGGGATAAAATGTCCTTCTGCTGGAGTTTCATGCGGCGCTTCTTCTCCGCAATGATGGTCTTGTCCGAAGCGCTAGTAGATTCACTCTATATTACCGACGTGTAAAAGAGCCCTCATGTGGCCAATTCACTGAATAAATATTTTGAATTTTGATTTTGGATTTTGAACAAAAACATTGTTTTTTTATTACAGCTCCCGTGCTACCAATTGCGTTACCAACATCAGGAACCGGCACCTTTTATGAACTATATGTTGTAAAATTTACCGACGGTAAGATATTTTAGGTTTTGTTTTTTAAGCAGTTGTTAACGAGACCATGATATTTTATGATAGCGTTTTTATTTAACTTGCACTGTTCGTATGTATGTGTGTCCGTCAAAATTTGCAAGTTAATTTAAACCAGTTCCCGTTAGTGAAATGGGCTGAAATTCCGCATGTAAACCCGATGACAATACAATATTATGATATCAAAGAGCTGATGTGATGATGGAATCGGGAGGGACTCCGTTCGGACTCATTAGTTTGGTCTTGATGAGCAGATAAAGATATTGCAAAAAAAAGTACAGTCAGCTACGAAAGCTTGTCTCTATAGTGAAATTTATGATTATAAAAAAATATTTATTTTGACAGAAACTTCAGAGCTGAAGAAAGAGATCTGGAGCGTTGACTACGTAGAGAACACGGACTGCAACAGCTTTTATGCGAAAAGTGGGGTACAGATCATACATACTATTTTTTTAATAGATACATTTAATTTTGGTAATAAGTAACATTTTACAAACAAAAGTATAAGCTCTTCCGTTTTGAAATTATCTAAATTATTTATTAAAAAAGGGAATAGGTACCTATACAAAAAGTAAGTCTAAACAGTAGTTTAAGGTTAAGAAGGTAAGCTATTTTTTTTTATCTCTGCCTCAATAGATGCACCTCTTTACAGTTAGGACAGACGGATCGACATCGTAGGCTAGTATTAGGATCCCTGATACCAGTAAAAAGTAGAGGACGGTGTTTTGTCTGAAATGGTAACACATACATACATACATACTTACATACAATCACTCCTCTTGCCCGTAGCGGTAGGGAGAGACAACATCCTTCCACTTGCTATGATCTAGAAAAACTTCCCGCGCTTCATCCACAGTCATAAGTCTTCTCATACACGTGCGTTGGTTTCAAGTCTCCTGACCTGGCCCTTTCGTAATTCGTCCCCGATCTGATCGTGGACCGTTCGCCTTGGCCTTCCTCTTCCAACATTCCCTATTTGCCTCATATTTCTGTTTTGTTATTCTCACTTCATCCATCCTGTGGCTCCTGTCCCCATGACAAACCCACTTCAGCATTCCTTTATTAATCTTTGTTTCTACATCTTCTTTTAACATGGTAATGCTGACAATACCCCTTTCAAACTAAGCCGAATGTGGGCAATCAGGGGAAATATTGTATGTAGAAACTTTTGCCAGAAGTAATCGTAATGATATTCGTACAGATATTCGAGATATGAGCAAAAATCTGAAAAACAACCTCCAACCCTTGGACTTGGACTTTTAGTATGTTCATCTGGATACCGCAAGGTATAACTGAACCAATTTACAAAACTATACTATTTTCTCCACGAATTTTATTAATTTTCTTCTATTACAAATAAATATTCGGACATTCCTAATTTTAAGGTGTTCCCTAATGTTTGTAACAGCTGGACTACAGCAAGATGACCCCGACATCCCAGCACTGTGCCGTGGCGAAGAGTACCAAGGAGCCCTGCGTCTGGGACGGAGGCGCCGCGCTCATCACGAGACAGGCCTGGGGATTCTGGAAGCTGGTAAGGCCAGTTAATTTTCCAAAATGTTTAAAGAGATGTACCTACATAACCTTTAGGTAAGGTTAGGTATTATAACAATCCAATAAGAGAGAAAAAAAAAAAGTTAAGATTGGTAACCGTTTGAATGGTTTGAAGGTAAGGTCAGGAGGGGCTATTCCGGCAGAGGGGTAAATGCGTAATTTTTTTCAACGGTAGTTAACCTATCTTAATCACGATCCAGGTATCTGTCTCTGGGAGACTATGGAATCTGGTACTGTCGATCAGTTTATCCCACTTAAAATTAGGCTCCGTCGACATTGCTAGGACAGACATAAGACGAAAAATACAATGTGGTCATTTAGCGACAGACTTTTTGAGATATAGTCGCAAAGCGATCTGGCCGTATAGCGATCTCATAGTCGTATTTGCAACATAGTCCTATCGAGATGTATGAAGAAATAAAGCTTCTATCCCAAATTGCCCGCGTAAGCACACCTGAAAACGGAAGCGGCGTGGCCGGCGTGTTCTCATACACAAACTAGCCAAGTGCGAGTCGGACTCGCCCACCAAGGAATCCGTACAAATTCTATTTTTGCATTTGCATAAAGAAGCTTTGTTTATCACCATTCTCCTATTAATAAATCTATCCTAACTCTTGCCATCACTTTAGTTAATAAAAGTTGCCTAAAGAGCCTCTGCGTGTCGACTTTGGCTCCATGTACTCCTTCTAAAGGTACAGAAATCTCATTATTAAATTGTCCCGTAAACTCCCGTGATAGATAAAACCACACGTCAATAATAATGTATCACTTCTTTCTAACAACACAGGATCCTAATCTGACTTGGATGGGTGCAAAAGGTTCATAAAATAACTAAATGTTTAGCCGAGTTGGTAGTGACCCTGCCTACGAAGCTAGCCATTCCGGGTTCGATGAGCGCGAATGTTTGTTTGTCTCTTGATATTTAAAACTTTTTTTTTTTTTTTATGAAATAGAGAAGGCAAACGAGCACACAGGCCACCTGATGGTAAGCGGAAACTGTGACCCATGGACATTCGCATTCACAAGACTACAAGACTAAGACTGCAAATGCGTTGCCAACCCTGAGGACTAAGATGGAATGCCTCTATGCTAGTCATTACACCGGCTGTCTTATCCCCAAACCGGAACACAACAGTGCGAACACTGCTGTTTGGCGGTAGGTTAATGGATAAGATGGTGGTAGCGATCCGGACGGACTCTGCACAGAGTCCTACCACCCGCACCCGCGTTATTTATTTTATTTGTGCTTGAGTCTTGGATGTTTTCTACGTATTTAATCTATTTCTCTATATCGTTATGTATTACCCATTTTCGCCAATAAAAGTTAATTTTAAATGTTAATAAAAAAAATGTCGATGTGATCATTAAGAAATATTAAAAAATTCAAAATTCATCTTTTTAGTTGTTGATTTATAAATTATTTGCTAATACTTTCTTTAGTCAAATGTATTTTCTAATTCCCACATCCATCTCAAACAAAAATCTAATTACCGTTCTCATATTAGTCATATATCAAGTAAATAATTTAATCTCTATAACTCGAAAACTTTGTATATTCTGATGCCATTTCGATATTTATTCATTATTTAGCTTCTTGTTGTTCATATTCTTATGTTATTAAGTCAATTGAGTGAGAAAAAGAAATAGCTCCGGTAATTAGGCGGAGAACACCCAATCGTTAGAATGGCCGAGATATTTTGGCCTCCTGATATCCGTGAAAAAGGAACTAACGTCATAAAATAATTACTGTTAGTGGCCCTGAACAACGCCGCGATGCCGGTCATAATATGCGGCTCCTGAACGCATCATGGAGGCTTATGATATGTGGGTAGATAAAACAGTGTATGTAAATGTATTATAATTAGGCATTAAAACACTTGTGTGATGTTATTATGAAACTCGTCTTCGGCTCGTTTGATAAACCCACACTCGTGTTTAATGCTCTTTATTATGTACTGTCACATAAACTACCATTTTGTTTTAACTCGATACCTCCACGCGTCCACGACAAAATATAAAGGGCCTTGACAGACAGACGCTAAAACTCTAAAAACGCGTCTTGTTAACTTGTCTGTGACAGCTGGGTTTCGGTGTGCGCGGGCCCGGCTGCGGTGCGCCGGCGCGCTTCATCAACGTGCACGCGCAGATGCCGTGGCTGGACGAGCGCATCTCCCGCATCCCCTACGAGGCGCTGCCTGAGGACATGCAACCGCTCCTACTGCGCTCTCTGTCCCCCGTCGAGGTCATTGTTTACAAAAGTATGTTAAAAAACGGCATGTTGGACCATGCTCAGTAATCTTCCGAACTTCCGACACGGTTATTAGTTTCCATTAGGCATTAAGTTCATCATTTGTACTTTTTTGTGTGCAATATGTCGAAAGACCACAAGAATGAATTATCGGGTTGGATACCTTCCGTCGCTCTCGCACTTACGAGTACATACCTGTCAGAGAGTGACAGATGTTTTATCAACATCGATAAACACGACCAAGAGGCAGGTTCTCTATTCTACTCGGTATAACAATATTGCGTTTGATGTTATCGTATTATTGTTTTTAATTCTGCCGCCATTACTGTGAAGCAAATAAGAGCTATCATAACATATCATATCATAGGTAATATGGTTTTACCGAGTAAAATCATCATATAAGTTGAAAGACTTCCACTGCTGGACATAGGCCTTCCCCAAGGATCTCCACGACGGCCGGTTTTTTGTGCTCCGATCGTCGGTCCACCTTGTTGGAGGCCTGCCAACATTTCGCTTTCCGGTCCGCAAGGGAAAAGAGACACTATATATTTATTATTATGATTGTTTATTCTCGACTGTAGCGGGTGAGAATGCACCGGAGCAGGAAGGGCAGTGCAGCCGGCGCGCGCGCGGCAACGTCTTGTACAAGGAGGAATCGGAAGTCCTTATCAACAAGAATTTCGCGCAGGGATTCTACTTTGTAAGTAAATATATACAACTAGGATTAAATAAATATATAGATATTAAAGATAGAGATATTAAAGAGTAAATATATAGGCCTTATTGTTGGCCACCTACCAATTATCGTCCCCAAGAACTTTAACATGAGGTAATAAAGACGATAATTCAACAATTACTAAATGCCAGTAACTGGTATTTTAGAGGCCAGTAATTAGTTCCTTTACCCTAGCTTTTGTCCATGACTCCGTCCGCGTGCAAGTCGTTTATCGCTGCTCCCTCGGGGACTGTCCAATTTTCCGTGTGTAAAAATGTATTATCCTATTCCTGGACCTATATGTGTGCCAAGTTTCCCATCAGTTCAATGGTTGAAGTAACATAAGATAAGATAAAGCCGCAAGCACGACGTTGACGAAGCGTTGGCCTAGTTGGTAGTGACGCTGCCTACGCAGCTAGAGGTCCTGGGTGTAAATCCCGGTAAGGGCATCCATTTATGTAATTTTAAGCGCGAATATTGGTTGCAGAGTCTTGGGTCAGTCTAATTGAGTGTATCATTATCTAGTACCCATAGTACAGTCAAGGACTTTAATCGTTATGCCAGCATGGAACCCTGTCATAATGACAGCGTCAAGTGACGAGATAGAAATGACATGGGAATTAATCGTGGGTGTTATACGACAAGGTTCTATAGTGGTATATCAATTAGAGCCGAGTTTGAGACTAGGTCAATTGGTGTTTTTTATCAGGGGACTTGTTTTTGTTCATTTATTTATTTTCCGGCGCGGTCCCATTGTAAAAACGACTCCGTCACGCAATAAACACGCTGTTTTATATGGGAGCGCACCGCACCGCGCCGTTTTCAGTGCGTTTGTGGGTTAATGTGGAGGCAGGACCTTGACCTCCGTCCTGATCACTATGTACACATTAACCTACCGCAAGCAGCATTCACATTATTTTCTTTAGGTGGGATAAGACAACCGGTGGAATTACTAGCATAGCATAGCATTTCCCCTCGAAAGTCAAGAATACGGCAGGAACGATTAGTAAAGTAACTAACTGGAAAACGTCCTTGCAAGCGTGAACAGACCGGACCCCACAGACAGCACCCGTTCACGAGTATGACGCGTATCTCAAGAATGAAAATGTTCATCCTACTAATATTAAAAATGCGAATGTTTGTGTGTGTGTGTGGGATTTGGATGAAATTCAGAATGAAGATAAGTTATACCCTCGGTTAACGCATAGGCTACTTTTCATACCGGACATTTTTAAAGATTTTGAGGGAATTACGATAATTGAAATCCACGCGGACGAAGTCGGGGGCAGAAGCTAGTGGGTCATAGATTTCACTTACTATAAGGGCATCAGGTGGTCTGTTTGTTAGCTTGCCTTCTCCATACCATAAAAAAGGTTGTTTATGTGTTCATTTGCGTTCCCCGTAAAAAACTATTCACAAACGCACTTTGTCCTCAGTTGTCTGTACAGAACGTAATGGACGTAACGTGCGCCCAGCTAAAGCTAATTGCACGCGCGCGCACCAGCACCTCCGTGTGGATCGAGCACCATTGCCACCGCGACCTGACCGGAGTGTCGCGCCCCTACGAGCACAGGAAGTAACTATCATGACTACCACTGTTACTAGGTGGACAAACAAAAGCTTCCGTTCGATTCAGTTTTTTGTAAGGATCAAATTTACCTAAAAACAATTGAACTCCAAGCACAGCAACCGTCAGAAATGGGACTCAAACTCCGACATTGTTAATAAGCGTTGAAAACTCCCCATAAAAATTGATACTAAACTATGACCTGTGGTAGTAGGTGACAGAAATGACAGCTGTAACGTAATTTTGAAATTACGTTATAGAATATTATATAAAGTAATGAGTTTCAAATTTGGAACATTTTCCAAAACCAACACCATTTTAAATAGGCCCAATTCTAGTATCAATTGAAACGTCAACTCGGTATATTTGTCAGTATAATATCGTACGACATTTGATTTTCGAACGACATGAGAATAAAGACTTTATTACTTTATCTATGATTTTAAAAACCCTTCATATTCGTGACACTGACACAGCACAAGTTTGTGTTGCCGCCATTTTTGTCGTCGGCTTCTGAACCCATCTTAGAGTAGGTACTTATAAAATGTGTGTAGATAAAGTAATGTATGCAACTGTAAATTAAGTCTTAAAACTTTCGTGCGATCTTATTATGAAACGAGCCAAAGGCCACACTCGTGTTTTAAGGACTCTATCAGTTACATAAACTACTATTTATTTGCAGGCTAGAGTGCTTCGCGTACTACAGAACCACAGCATTCGTGGAATTCCGCTACCAGTTCTCGTTCAGAGGTCTACTCGAACTAACACTATTCGGGCGAATAGACAAACGAATCCCAAGTCGGCAAAGGCCCGAGGCCAGTTTCCAGACCACTTATGGCTGGTGGCCTACGGACGGGCTAATGATGCGATGGGGTCGATTCGTTCCTGTCGCCTCCTGGTGGTACTACATGTGAAGACCTAGAGTACTAGTCATAATTACCAGTAATCGGAATTAGGTGAGCCAAAAGACCTATTCTTCGCAACTCATACATGTTTATTCCTTAACGGTGATAACTCCTTAGTTCTGTATTTTTGTTGATATCTTGACTTTCTAAATTCTATTTTAGAATATATTAAAATGTAATTTCTTGTACTTTGACATACCATAAGTAACCATGCATAAGTAATCAGATGGTACTGTTTGCCGATGATAGTACGGCAATAATTAAATGCACTTCCACTGTTGAAAAATACGAATTAGACATTAATAAAACACTTCACGATATTATTGAATGGTTAAATAATAATGAACTAAATATAAATTTATCAAAAACACATTTAGTTCAATTTCATTCTGTAAAAAGACCGGCAATGCCACTACATATTACATATAAAACGGAAGCTATTAAAAAAGCTGAAAGCACAACATTCCTAGGTCTCATGATAGATGACAACTGTAATTGGAAAATGCACATTGACGGGATGTGTTCTAAATTGTCTAAATTCATTTACCCTTTACGCCGCATAGTGCAAAACTCATCAAAGAAAGCGGGAATAATGACGTACTTTGGTTACGTGCAGTCAATTTTATGCTACGGTATCATCTTTTGGGGCAACTCTACAGATTGGCAAAAAGCATTTAAAATGCAGAAGCGTTGTATAAGAGCGTTAAATGGCGCCTCTCAACGAGACTCATGTAGACCCATATTTGCAGAGTACAATATACTACCACTCCCGTGCCTATATATCAAGGAGGTAACTATGTTTGTTAGGAAACACATGACTCTCTTTGAAAAGGGTGATAAATATAAAAAAAATCTTCGTCATGACAATAAATTAACACATGTTCATCCTGTTCGCTCAGCATTTTATAGAAATAGTATTTACTTCATGATAATTAAGATATATAATAATGTACCTGACATATTCAAATCCCTAGACGATACTAAATTTAGAAAAGCCCTTAATGAATGGTTGTTGAATAAAATGTTTTACAATATATCTGACTTTTTAAATAATAAAGGAAAAATATAAATATTAAATTGTTATGTTTAAATTTTTTGATAGTGATTTAGGTTAAGACTTTAAAATATTGTACACCATTGATAATGGTAGGCTATAGATTTAGGAATTTGTCATTATTACTTAACATCTTATCTTTGTACCTATAGTCATGCAATAAAGAATTTGACTTTGACTTTGACTTTGACTACCTTGCAATGTATACTGTGGCTTACTTTGAAAAATATCATTCATTCATATTTTTGGATAACATGACACGTCAAAGATTACATTAATTTATAGAATAATTAGATGTAGGTGAATAATGATATACATATAGTAGAGGATCCAAATAGGAGCCAACCTTCACCGGGCAGTTTATTCGATAAAAAGTATTTTATATCAAATTTAATATGCTAAGTAATATACGTAAGAAATGACCAGCATTATTACAACCAATTTTGAGAACTTTCTTGTCTGCGGTAGTAGGTAAAATCTGTACTCTAATGTTATAATTATAACAGTATCAATTTTTGTGACGTTATGAGTTCAAATTTGGAACAGCTGATATTATAACAGTTATCGATACGAAAACTATATTCAGTATATTTTTTAAGTATAAACCGCATAACATTTGATCTCCAGTGACATGAGAATAAGGGCTTCATTCGTTTGTCTATGATTTTAAAAAATCTCCATATTCGTGACACTGACACAGCACAAGTTGGTTTTGCCGCCATTTTTGTCGTCAAGTCGTTGGTTTCTGAACACATTTTAGAGTAGGTACTTATGTTATGTGTAATTGTACGTAATTAGGCCTTAAAAGACGAGCGTGGTATTAGTGGATTACACGAGTTTTCTCTCTCATTACGAATATGCATCAGTTGCATAAAATACTATTTTCAACACACTTGCACAAAACGACCTTTTTATTCCACCGATTTTTGGCTCATAAACCTAGATATTAAACACGCGTGCTTTTTCAGTATATTACGCACAAGTGCCTTTAGTTTATTAACCCAAACAATTTACATTTGTAGCCTAGTACCAAGATGTAAGTACGAAGAAGAAGCGATATAATTTAGTCGGGTTATACCTTTTTTTTTCTTAGCAACAAACAGTTTTTATGCGGCAAATAACATTATCTACATATTTATTTCAATAAATTGGTGAAATCAGCTTTATTACTAAAAAATAACTCAATTTCATTAAAATCATTTAAATTTTTCTGTAATTTGTATTCTAAACATGAATTATTACATTTTAAATTTGGCTGTTGGCCGATCTCGTTCGCGCCTTAGCCTTGCGCGCGCATCGGTATCGCGGCAAGAAAATAAAACAACGCGCCAGCCGCCATTTTTCGTAAATAATTGACGGCTGTGACGAAGTTAGTTTGGATTAATTATTGTGAAGTTTAATATTAACGAAAATGTCTTCTTTAAGTAAAGAAAATGAAGAAATCGTAATTTTACCAACTGTTTTAATAATTAATTAAAATTTGACTAAATGAAGAGTCTTGTTTTTTTTTCGCAAGTGTGTTGAAAAACGTCGTATGTAACGCGTGTGCCTGTGACCATAATATACGCGGCTTTCTTGTGGCGCACTCGCTTCCGCTCGTGCGCACACAATAGCGCCTTGTATACAATGGTCAACTTAGCACACTTGTATCATACTGTACTATTATAAACCTGTATAAACTGTAACATTGTAATAGCTGTTGGTAGACCGAATAAATAAATAATTAAATAAATTAAGTGTTTTACAATTAGTAGGTACATTGTTAACCAAAGCACGAAAGGAACCTATTTCATACAAGGTATTTTGGTGCGAGAGCACAGAAGAATATAATTCGGACGCTTCTTGGTCTTGATTAATTGATTGATGATTCTGATCATTGTTTACAAATCTTTGGTCTTTTTTTAACCTTAAGTTTACCTTTGTTACAAATCCATGTTATGTATTTTATATACTTAAATCATGTTAAATACTATTGAAAACCCTAAAAAGTCACAATGTGACAGCAGTCAGAATTCTACGGAATTAAAAATCAAGGTTTACTTTTCATGTATGTTATGTAAAAACTCGAGTTATTTATGATGCTAAATGTATATAACTAATGTGGCTCTATAAAATGGAATAGCTAAAACAAAGCTAATTTGATTGTTATCGGTTTGCGGAATATTTACATGTTTATTGGAGTTCAAGAGGAATTTGAATATATATTTTATTGGTTTAAAGCTGCGGCTCTCAAACTTTTTCTGACCATACCTGTCACTAATATTTCGCTGATGACCGTTGTTCAAGTTGGGCGTCGTTTTGTCTGATTTATGATAATTATGTATGATGATGTAGATATACCCTCCTGAGGTTTCTTGTGCTAAAAATAGTACATAATACGGCCATTTAAATTAAAATCCAGTGAGAAGGAAGTAAAGAAGTTGTTTTTATGACTAGTGATAAAATTAGAAATGACTTTATTTCGTTCACAATAGATTCAAATTCGTTGACAAATTTCGTTGTATAGTGGGCCTTAGGGGGGACAAGTATACTTGTTAAAACTGTACTGCACTCTTTTGTCACCTAAGATGAGTCCTGTGACAGCTCACATAAACACGTATTACACTTGTTTCTTTAACTTTACATAAAAATACACTGGTACACAACTAGCGACGCCGTTCAGGAACCTAAATAATTAAACGCCTTATTTTTAAATACCTCGCATGTGAGTATAGTAAGTGATTGAAATTACAAAATACGGCTGTCACAGGACTCATCTTAGGTAAAAAAGAGTGTAGGTGGTCTTGTATTAGAAACGGGGCCCGCCGTAAAGTCACTAACCAAGGTGTTTTGAAAGGTAAATTAGCATCAATTAGTGGATTAATTTCATCCAATGCTGTGTGAAAATAAAAATAAAGGTATTAAGTGAGTGATATTTATTCAGTCGCCAATCCTGTGCTATTTATTTCTCAATTTTATTACCAACTATCGTTTATTGGAAAAATAATGAATAATACCGATTGGTTATACATTTACCCATTCGTCCAAATTTGGCGCGAAAATCGATGTTGGCGTGTCTTCTATTCCGTTATATTCCTGACAGTGTTTCTATCTAATCAATGATGTTTTTCCACCTGCCGTAATTTATATCAGCAAATATTATTTTGCCACCAGTGAATAGGTTTATGCACCCATCACTTAAGCAAGCTACCGGCTAAATAAACAAAAAAAAGATGATGACCACAGTTTGGGAGCCGCTGGTTTAAAGGCCACGCGTGGGGTCGCGTGGGCGTTCCTCTTAATGGTAAATATATCTGGTATACTCCTTACTTTTAGAGTTTATGGGAAACTATATACTTAATACGTTTTAAATTGCTTTGAAAGTTAATATGCTGTTTTGGTTAGGATAAAACTGTTGTCACTATAGTTGAGTCAAACTTGGATAACTCATATGACAGCTGTATTTCGTAATTTAAATAAAAAGAGATAAATCGACTAGGTATTTGTAATAGCTTGCTAAATTTTAGGGCCCGTTGTTTGATTGAGGCGAGACAGTTTTCTTAACCACGCATATAAACACACAGATAACGTAAACATCTGAAATACATCATTTGTGAAAATTGAGACATAGCCTGGTGACGGACGGACAGACCGACAGACGGACGGACAGGGTCCCGTTTTTACCCTTTGGGTACGGAACTCTAACAAGATCGCAAAAGTAGATAAAAGACGGCCAAACCCTATTTCCTGAACTTTAATAATTATAATATATAACTTAAATAATTTCTAGCCTGTTTTTGTGTCCCACTGCTGGGCAAAGGCCTCCCCTCTTTTTCGCCACTTGTCCCTATCCAGAGCGCACTCTTGCCAATCCTTCGCAAACGGCAATATATCGACATAATTCAGGAAATAATACATGCAAATAAGCTCGTAAATGGCACTTATATTTGTCGAATAATTTATTCAGTAAATTGGCCACATGAGGTCTCTTTGACACGTCGGTAAATAGAGCGAATCTACCAGCGCTTCGGACAAGACCATCATCCCAGAGAAGCGGCTTAAAAATACTGTCTTACTCTCAGTTGTACTTTTCTCCTGACCGCCTTTACCTAAACTTGAGATTTTAAAGATATTTTAGGAAGACTATATTGTACGTACCATGGGAGAGGCTATCTACCAAATAATGGGAGAGGCTATCATCAGAAAATCATCGCTAATCAAAAATGCCTACCGTAAAACTACGCAACTGTGGTTCTAGCCTAGAACAATAGTCCAATTTCACTTATCACATTATTCTAAAAACATGATAGCTCCATCTTATCCATTAACCTACCGCCAAACAGCAGTGTTCGCATTGTTGTGTTCCGGTTTGGGGATAAGACAGCCGGTGTAATGACTAGCATAGAGGCATTCCATCTTAGTCCTCAGGGTTGGCAGCGCATTTGCAGTCTTAGGCTTGCAGTCTTGTGAATGCGAATGTCTATATGGGTCACAGTTTCCACTTACCATCAGTTGGCCTGTGTGCTCGTTAGCCTCCCCTATGACATAAAAAAAAAAAAAGCTTCAGCTAGAGTTGAGAGCAATCGGTTTTGCCTAGAACCCAGCAATAATAGCAGTAAGGTATCATATTTGAGAATAATATAATGAGGAAAATTGGAATGTTGTTGCAGACTAGGAGCATATGTTGTGTAGTTTTACGGTACTGGATTTGGCAAATGAATCGAAAAAAAAAAACAATATGGTTTTCTAAAGCAAGGAGTACTAGTCATATGTGTCTTCAGAGATCGGATCGAGAAATTACGAATAATTTTAACGATATTGTTGAAATTATAAATATTTCACGTTCACGCATTCCTTCAGGTTAAAAATATCTCAGTAGCTTAAAATAAAAGGCTAACCAGAAGAAAAACCGCAAACGCCGTCTAAGCTATCATTTATTAAACGCACACACCAAACTAACCCTTCTCTCATGCTAATTAATGACCATATTCGTACAAATTAATCTTATTGAGATTGATTTCATGTCGATACTTGGTGCAGTTATTTTGATCCTTTCTTTAATGAAATAAGGCTTAGTTTTGACTGGTTATAAATATTTATCCTGTACTATATTTTATATTCAGGCCATTCAAGGCTTCAAGGGAAAGGGTGACAAAAAAAGTTAATATCCTTCAATAAAGTATGCAGTAAACAATATGTTATAATATTAATCTCAATAAATTTTGAATCAATATTCCGACTCTTGTAGAAACTAGACATCCTTGGGAAGGTCTTTTGACTAAAATGATGGTGATCAAATTGTTTGATGGTTTACAGATCAACGTTTCTAATATTTACAAGTGTAACAAATATAAAGCTTTAAAAACTCGACTGCGGTATGGATAACGTCTTCAATGTACTGTTAGTTATCATGTTTATATTTCTTACTAGCTTCTGCCCGCGACTTCGTCCGCGTAGATTTCGAATATCGTTTTTCCCTCGGGAACTTTTGAATTTACCGAAATGAAATGTAGCCTATGTGTTAATCCAGGGTGTAAGCTATCTCCATTTCAAATTTCATCCAAATCCGTCCAGCCGTTCTAGTGTGAAAGAGTAACAAACATCCATCCATACTTACCCGTGACGCTAAGTTTACGCCCACGGCCCACGCGTTTAGTTTCTAAAATGAAACAATGGTACAAACATACATATAGACATACAAAAATATATATAGGCAGTTGCAGTCGTCCAAATTACCGCAGTGTTTGAAGTCAAAAGTGTTTGACCAGTGTGTGTTGCCAGTGATGACTTACGGATCTGAGACGTGGGCGCTAACAATGGGCCTCATAAGGAAGCTCAAAGTCACTCAGAGGGCTATGGAGAGGGCTATGCTCGGGGTTTCTCTGCGTGATAGAATCAGAAATGATGATATCCGCAGTAGAACTAAGGTTACCGACATAGCCCGAAGAATAGCTAAACTGAAGTGGCAGTGGGCGGGGCACATTGCTCGCAGGACTGATGGCTGATGGGGTCAGAAGGCTCTGGAGTGGCGTCCGCGGACCGGAAGACGAGCTGTAGGTAGGCCTCCAACAAGATAGAGTGACGACCTCGTCAGGATCGCGGGACCGCGGTGGATGCGAAAAGCACAAGACCGGTCTGAGTGGAAAGCCTTGGGGGAGGCCTATGTCCAGCAGTGGACGTCTTTCAGCTGACATGATGATGATTATGATGAAATATATAGACTGATAAACATATTACCCTCCTCCTTCGACAGTCGGGTATTAAGCTATGTCGCTTAGCTTTTTCTTCGAACTTGTGTAAGCGCATCTTTAGTTTCGCGAGCGCGTTCATGTCTTTCGCCTGATTGGCAAGGGTCAAGTTGCGCCCGCGTTGATAACTTCCACCTCACTTTTTCCTGACGTAAGTCGATCGTCTATCCTTGTCTGCCCCAGCATCCCATTGTCATTATCAGCGATGATTGATGATAAGTGACTTAATCATTAAAGAATTACTTCCCAGAATTGTACGCTTTTGTAGATTGACACGATCGTTCTTTTGAATGCTTTAGCCTTTAGTGCCAGATTTGCTCATTTGTCTGCGAAATGGCCCTCATTATGGAGTCAGTGGTACTGAATAGGTTAAGCTGTTTGTATTCAAATGCGATTAGGAATAATTGTGCCTAATTGAGTGTTGATTTTGTTGAGTTCTTTTGTTGAGTGAATCGAATTTGCAAACGTAATTTGTGTGAATGGGTCGGAAATACAAATTATAGAGAATATTTTTCAGAGTGTATTTTTTGGATAAAATTGGTAAAATTGACGAACTTAGTAAAAGTCTCAAGGCTTACTTTAATAAAGAATCTAGTTCAAATATAGTTATACCCTTTAGATCCAAATAAAAACTACCTACTTACTTACAATGGGCATTATTATTGACGTATGCAAGAGTTACGCGGAATAATGTTGACATACAAAATCATTAAATCACGTACGGAACTAATTTGTATTACGTCAGTATACAAACATTATTAAATAACAATGTAATGCAAACTGTTCAATTTGTTTCTCAATCGGTTACCTAATATTAAGAAAAACATTACGGATTTTGATACCAAAAAAGTACAATACAAACTTACATGTTAGTCAAAAAACGCACTTGACTTAATGAGAATAAAACTCACCTTAAAAGCATCCAAAGAGAACATCCAATACACTAAAATCACACAAAACACTCCACTTAACCACTTATTCACGGTATATTCTTTAAAACACGAACAATTCACAAAAAAATCCACTTTTTCACACAACTCGCCTCTTCGGCAGTTTCCGTCCCACTGTCGGCAGAAGCCGCCACCAGCGCTAGCGCATGATCCGTCCCCCTCGCTCGTGTAGCGTCCTCTCGTGTCTGAAAGAGACGAAATATGATGAATGCCTGGCGAAAGCTTTCGATAAAAACTGAACAACGCGCAAAGTTATCTTTACAGCCGATCGGGGCGCTATAAAATGAGTTTATTATTGATTTTGTATGGAAAGTGTTTGGTTCTACATTTCACCGTTCGCTTTTATAAGTTGGTAGATCGGTAATTGTATAAGGATTGGTATTTAACTCGTCAAGTGTCTCGTTTAAACCTTTCTATATTGTATTTATTTATTTAGTTGTAATGTGCTTGGACGAGCTTAGTAAGTTAAAAGACTGCCAAGTGGCTCTTCGTCTGGACTGGACTATAGCGTCTGTCTAAAATAATTTAACCAATTATAAAGGGCAAGAAAATCAGCGCCTCTATTCTAGGCGGTAAAATTCAAATCGTACTGGACCTATTACGGTATTTTTTTTATTACTGCCGCCATTACTGTAAAGAAAATAGGAGCTATTAAAACGGTTACAATACGATAACAGATCAGAAACGATATTGTTTTTACCGTATTGAATAAAGACCCTCTTGGTCTTATAAAGTGTTAGCACTTTATTTCGTCAATCGTTTTTATTTAAACTCACTTTAAGTTTAATTATTCACTTAACAGCTGTGTTCGCGACGTCACGTAAAATTCAGTAAAATTGCCTAATCTAAAAAAAAACATAATAAATTTAATGTGTGTAATGGAATTATTTGTCATGATTGTTGTTCTTCACGAATAATTTCTTTAACAAATACAATTAATTACACACAAACAACCAACTATTCCAACACATATTTAAAAAAACCCAACAAGCACACAATTGAATACACTAAATTTGAGAATTTCAATCAAAATCATTGCTACAATTAAAAAAAACATAAAATGCGACGTTTTCATTCGTTTTTCGTTCATCTTCCTAAGAAAACCTCATTAGGTAATTAATGATTTCCTCACAAAAATACATTTAACTTCATATCCCTTAAAGGCAGTCACGTAGCTCAATTTGTCGTCGCTTCAGACCTTCGTTGACAAAACAAACCAATTATATCCAGTTTTAATTACTTATCCAATTATTTTTAAATGAAGACGTAATTATCACGTAGGCAAAGAGTTATTAATACGTATTAATACTAGCAACCATTTCGCTTCGATTTGTGAGTTTTTGTGAAAAAATATCTAAATGATGGTGGAAACTGCATCAGAATCCGTTGCGTGGTTTAAGGCGGAGTTAGTGGATAGACAGATAAGCGCGGAAAGTGGAAATGTAGTAATAAAGAGATACATATATACAGTTACAATTACTGTAGTTATTGGTCGATTTTTTTTAAAGCGCTTTTTATAAAACTACAAACAAATTGCTATTGAATTCGTCAGCGGTCTTTAAATAAAAACATGTTTAAAATATGTATCAGATTTCAAATTTCCATGTCAAATGTCAACTTTCAGACACCAGCCTAATCGCACTGGGTTTTAGGTGCAGCAAGTTCTCCTAAGGTCTAAATAACTTGACAGTAATGGAGGTAAGTTAATGTCAATGCATAACAACGCCCCTGTGGAACATATGCCACACTAAACAACGTTCATAAAAAACTGCATAACTAATCTCTCCTACAACAATCTCCCCTAAATTTAAACCGGAAGTGTTATCGCGCTTTTGTCGGCTAAAACAATAAGTTTCCTCCTCGAAAAAGCATTCACACGTCGCACGCATACTTATGAGCTTTTGAAAGCTTTTCGGCTGGGTTGATATGCGGCAGCTTTAGCGGAAGTGACTTACCGTGCTTATCATTCTTAAATTGTGTTTTGTGATATATTTTAAACGAGGTTAAAATGGCGATAAAAAACTGTTTATAAAACCTCTACACTTAACGGAAGAGCCGGGGTGTTAGATAGCTCTAAAGCACCAGAATGGGTCTGTATTGAGTAGCATGACATATCGTTACATATGCTGACACGCCCACACAAGAATGAATAAGAATGCGTTTATGTGATTAGATACCAAAGGGTAATGGGAAATTTTGTATGCACCCCGTCCCCGCCCTCCAACAGTAACGGGATGCATGTCTATATGTTCATTAGGACCCAAAAAAAGACAAAATATTTATTTTAGTAGCAAAATCAGTGAGAGTTTTTTAATGAAAACAGCCAAGCAAGGCAAATCATCCATATATGTGTTCATTTTCAAACAAATTCCAGACGATACGATTATGATTTTCCAAGAAAACCCCCATACATATGGTAATCGGCGCCATAGTAACAATACATCATGTTGCCAAGATCTATAAACTGGCACATGTTTCATCTTTGTTGGTGGGTGGAGAAATTTTTGCCCATCGTGCTTCAAACAATTGCGGTTTACTTTAAAACCACAAAATGTAATAAAAAAATGGTTTACCAGGATTAAGAAGTTATATATCCTCAACTATTGAATCAAAAAACATCGTTAAAGAACGAAGGGTTACGAAGATTCAACCAAAAACATGCAAAAATGATGTGTGAAAATTAAAACTATCAAAGGTTTTCATTCTAATCGTGTTTTCACGTTTAACAGTCACAAGAAAATACGATTACGTTTAATATATCCAAAGAACAGACACATAGGCGTTATGGTTATTGAGGTCCAGGTCCCGGACAACTACAGACTTTGTCATGTGGCCTCATAAAGGAGAAAAGCAAGTGTTTGCGGGTGGTAGGACCTTGTGCGGGGTCCGTCCGGATCGCTACCACCATCTTATCCATTAACCTACCGCCAAACAGCAGTGTCCGCATTGTTGTGTTCCGGTTTGGGGATAAGACAGCCGGTGTAATGACTAGCATAGAGGCATTCCATCTTAGTCCTCAGGGTTGGCAGCGCATTTGCAGTCTTAGGCTTGCAGTCTTGTGAATGCGAATGTCTATGGGTCACAGTTTCCACTTACCATCAGGTGGCCTGTGTGCTCGTCAGCCTTCCCTATGCCATAGAAAAAAAAAAGTACTATTTCACTGTTGTCCAACTTGGCCCATCAGCTTGGCAAATATGTACCCATAAACTTAACCTATCCTCGGTGATTTAGCGTGCGTGTACGCAGCCACGGCGTTTTTTACCGCGCGTGCGCTTGTAGAGCGAGGAAATTGCCCACTTACCGGTGATTGGTCCTAAATTTGTTCTTTAACCGGGGTGATAAATGTGGACAGTAAAATACTTCGGAACTGTTGATAGACAAGTGATCGAGATGGATGGACAGGTTTAAAAGTTTATGTTAACACTAGCGACCTGTCCTTGCGTTACTTTGGTTTAAAGAATATATCTATCAACCTAAGTTCATATAAGAGTTTTTTCTTTTTTTTTATGGCATAGTGAAGCCTGACGAGCACACAGGCCACCTGATGGTAAGTGGAAACTGTGACCCATAGACATTCGCATTCACAAGACTGCAAGCCTAAGACTGCAAATGCGCTGCCAACCCTGAGGACTAAGATGGAATGCCTCTATGCTAGTCATTACACCGGCTGTCTTATCCCCAAACCGGAACACAACAATGCGAACACTGCTGTTTGGCGGTAGGTTAATGGATAAGATGGTGGTAGCGATCCGGACGGACCCCGCACAAGGTCCTACCACCCGCAAAACTGACTTGTTGTGACTTTTGTATGAATAAAATAAATAAATATCAGAGGGCAATGTCACACCAATTGACCTAGTCCCAAACTAAGCTCTAGGCTTGTACTATGGGTACTAGACAACGATATAAATATTTATATAGAGAAATATATACTTCAATACATAAAAAAAATCCATGAATTGGGAATAAATATTCGCGCTCATCACACAATCTGCCTTCACCGGAATTTGAACCCAGGACCGCTAGCCTCGTAGGCAAGGTCACTACCTACTAGGCTAGCGTGTCGTCAAAATGTCGTGTATAATGATACTATAATCGAGTCAACACAGCGTGCCTTATTTTGTATTACCTATAAATGAAAAATGTTAAAAATAATTATAGTTTGTTAAATATTTTAGGTCCCATATGCGTAACACATTATTGCTAGGAACTGTACACACATCGAACTGTACCGCCTTCATGTAAGCAACTTGACTCAAGAATTAATTAACTTTTCAACATTGAAACGTGACGAACCGTCGTCGTGACGGATTTCGGCGTCGTGACCGAAAATGTCATAGCGTAAGTCACACGGGGATCTTAGATGAATATTGATTCGATGACATACAGACAGATTGGGAGTATTAATAATTCAGTTAGCGTGCGACTTACAAAAGGTATGGAGCAATTGTGCGGCTTAGTATCATTAGAATGGAGAAGCTCTCACAGTACTTAAATACTTAAGTACATAAATACACTCAGGAGCAAAAATAACGGGTCAGAGTGCGTTTTTCATACTAAAGAGGCTATTTCGAAGCCTTGGTTCCTCGCCAGGGAATGCTTTACGTGAAATCTGATGATGAATATCCCGAGCATCGATATAGGACTTCCAGAGTGCCTAAGATACCCAACTGAATAAATCTGCGGTTAACGCTGGAATTGTGCATGTTCAGAAAAACATCTAAAATGGCAATAAAATGTAAGGAAATCCAAGTGCTGACCCAAACTCTCCCGCTGTGGTGTTAACTGGTTGTGAACCTCGCAGTATCCACCATTAAACCTCACTCAAAACAACCCCAGGCGAGGAACGAAGGTTTCGAAATAGTCTCGTTTGTATGAAAAACGCACTCTGACCCGGTATTTTGGCTCCTGAGTGTATACAGTTTATATAATTATTGCAAATAGAATTGAACATTGTCTGGGCATATTTTTGAGGCCCGAGTGTAAAACGTTACAAGTCTGAGATTTAAGTGAAAAAGGGTACAAGTCTAGTCGACTCCGTCTATGATTTATACCCTTTCTTATTATGAGCAGAGTCCGGAATATTCGTAGCATTTTCGAGCTGTCATAGGGACTTCTCGTTTATCGAGTTCCGATATACATTTTTTATCGAGAATTAAAGAAGACTAAAAGTAGAGGTAAACAACAGGTGTGGTCTTATCGCTAAAGAGTGATTTCTTTCAGATAACTTTTGAGTAGTTAAAAATGTGAAATAGAGATTTGCAATGAAAATATGTTCAAAAAATATGAAATGCACAAATTAATTTAAAGGAAACAATTAAATATAATTAATTTAATTCCTATTTATAATTTCCAAAAAGTTGGTATCCAAAGGTTATCTCGAAGAGATCGCTCATTCGCCATAAGACTGTAGTTTACTTCTACTCGTAATCGTATTTAAAATACTGTATTCTGTATTTATCGATATACGCACGTATATCGGAAGTCGATAGACGATAAGTCCCTATGACAGCTCAAAAGTGCTACGAGAATTCCGACCTCTGATTATGAATTAAGTAGACTTGTATCTGTTTTCACTAGGCTAAATATGTATCGATGAACTTTGGCCAACCACTTCCGCAAAACGATGGTTTGTTTTATTATTTATCTAAATATAAAGTAACTACAGGACGGTTTTAGGCACGTTTTAGATTATGTAGACTAAAACAAAGTCACTCCATTTGCCGTAATAACGTGACTTTGACACTTTATGCAACTATGCCAAGTTTGACATTGAATAGCTTTCATGGATGTTGAGAAAAACAGCTGTAAATATACAGACAGACAACGGAGCCTCACCAAAAAGGTTCCTTTTTTACCATTTTTGTCAATTCAATAACGTCAGATTTCTACAATCTGTAGTCTTAAGCATGCCATTACGCTAGTCGTGGCATTAAACATATCCTATTTATGTGTGTTTGTGTGTGGCATTTAAAATACCCATGGAAATACGTGGATTCTCACTATCTCCATATAAAGCTAAAAATCGAACAAACAAAATGCAAAATTCTTCGCATACATTACAAAAACGTGGAGTATTGAGTTGTCATGAGGTCGCGGAGTGCAGTTGGAGATGCATCTATAAAATAACATTTTAAACCTTGTTTTAATAGTTTTAAAGGTTATCAAAGCGGCATGTGTTACGTGGCATGCTATGCTCATGGTCATGAACCGTGAATATACGCAACATAAGCGTGGGTTATTCCGGTCTGATCCCTCATATTTGATGCACTGGGGGACCAGTTTTATATTTTACCCCCGACAAAAAAGGTTATTAGTTTAACCACGTGTATCTGTGTATCTGTGTGTCTCTTTATAGTTTCGTAACTCCATCGGATAGATCGATTAGTATTTATAAAAATGTTATTATTGTCTTTGGTACTTATTATCTTTTTCGATCGGATTCTCCATGCAGATCATGTCCTTAACTTTATCTTTACTGAAAAAGAGACCTGCCACAAGGAGAGCTATGAATGTGATATAAGCCAAAGCAAATATCTATATATATAAAAGGCAAACCTGACTCACTGACTTAGGTCCGTATTAATAAACTCATCTTGACCGTGAGGCCCGTCACAAGAAACGTCAAAGTAAACGTCAAACCATAGAACACTGTCATTTTAGGCGCATCTCGAGACGAGCATTAGAGTTGAGATCAGTTTATTAATACGGGCCTTAGATATCAACGCACAGCCTAAACTACTTTACCTAGAAATTAGAAATTTGGTACAGGAGTTCCTTTCATGATGTAAGTAAGCACCAAGAAAGGATTTTTCAAAATTCATCCCCTATAAAGTTAAAATAGGGGGAGTAGCGGGAAACTTATTCTACGCGTACGAAGCCGCGGGCGTGCTCTAGTATTTTATACTCGTATAGAGAACGCCCGCGACATCGTACGCATAGTATTAGTTTCCTACAACTCCCCCTATTAACCCCTTAGGCGATGAATTTACAAACAATACTTAGTGCACCGCTAGGATGTCCAAGGAATATTCCCTCCAAATTTCAAGTCCCTCGGCCCAGCGGTTCCGTCTGTGCGCTGATTGATCAACCAGTCAGTTTGTTCCTTATTCCTTATAGAAAGAAAGATATATTGCTATTTTTCCTATTTTCTATTACAGTAACAAATTTGCTAATTGGATCAGAAATGAATAAAAGTGAAATACTTAATAATCAACGGGGCATCAGATTATGAGGTCGATCCGGAATAACCCAGTAACAACATGTTTAGTTTTTATGCAATTCTGGACTACATTACATCGGATTAGATTTCACAGTTGAATGCATACGGGTTATTTGCGGTTTGGTATGGCTTATTCTGTTTTTGTGATTGAAAATTAAATTGTTATTAGTGTGAATGAATTAGATGGTCTTGTCGTTATAAAAACGTTGATTCACACTTTAGTGTAAACTTAGACAAAAGTTGATATGACATGACTTGTTAGCAAGTGTTTTTTGTAAGGAAAATATGTTTTTGAGCCGTATGATTCAATGATATCTCACTTGTCATATTTTGTTGACTTTTTTTTACTATAGTACAGATCAAAAATAGTTACTATATTTATACAAATATGCTTTACTTATATTTTATTTGGTAATAAGAAGCCTTTTACAAACACACTAGGATACCCTGTGTTAGGAAGCTCTTCCGTATATAAAATATGGATTAAAATAAATAAATATTTTTTGTTTATTTATTAGATAAATCCTAAATGATCATTCAAAATGAAAAATGATGAAAGGAACCTAAAGATGATTTTCCAATACCTAATTAATAACACCTGGATTGTCATAGTTTGTCAATATAATTTTAATAGCTTTCAGAATTTGGCGTCTGTTGAATTTTGATTACAGCCATATCTTAAGTGACACTCACAAGAATCAATCAAACAAACATAGATATATAGGCTGATAAGTACATACTCTGCTTTGCGTCAAAAAGTCAGGTAAAAAAAATAGCGTGTCTGTGGTACTGGCCCTGTCGGGGCGTGTCCGTCAATATACCATTCTTCTTTGTTCACTAATTACTAAAGATAATGGGTTGTCCAAAACTGATTACGGTTTTAATTTCTGACTATAGATGACTGAATATATTAAGACTGAGAGTGGCAGGTGATTGAGACTGGGATTGGACTTACTTTTTTAGAATCATTTTTGGGGATCCGTACCTCCCCAAAGCGCTAACAGGACCGTCTGTGTGTCAGCGGGTTGGAGGTATCTCATGAACAGAAACAGGTAGATTGGCGGAATTCACAGATTTGGTTTTTCTATTGCAGATAAGTAAACAAAGGTATAAAAAAAACCCTCATACGACAATGGCACGGAACCCTTCGTGTGCTAGTCCGACTCGCCCTTGGCCGGTATACTGACAAATCATCGTTAGTACAAAAATAAATGAACACTTTTACTGAGACCATACAGAGTCGACCTTAGATGACCTTAATTTAAATAAAACAAAAAACCCACGCGCACTAAAATCATTTAAAACAAACAATAGTTTTAATTAACACAAAAGGTGAATTTGAATATTTTTCTAATAAACCGTTTTTCACGCCACATCGGCCGCCATCTTGATAAACAATTTGTTTGGAGCAAGCGTCTCTAATGGTCCCAAATTGGTATTAATGGGTGTTTTGTTTTACAATTATTTGTGGTAAATAAACGGTTTATTAAATTATCTATTTGTAAAGATGAATCAATGGTTTATTTCCGGCTAAATTATTAATGATTTACATAAAAGTATATTTGCTGAATCTAAAAGTGGTCTGACTTTGCTGTTTGGGACATTAAAAGTTTAAAAGTTCGGACAAAACATTTAATGAGCTACGAAACTTTTTAATGATATAAAAAAACTTTCAGTTTTTATGGCTCGGTAATTACTGGTACCAGGTACATGAACAAAATCTAATGTTATAAAATCCATTTTCTTGGTATCAAAAGACAAATCCATGATAATAACTCACAAATGATATACCTCCACATATAAATCTCGTGAAACACAAACAAAACCAAAAACAACGTAATTAATGTTACTCTCCGAAACCGCACAGTGGTTTCACACTAATCGCTTGCCGGACAAAAAACGTTTTTAATTAAACAAATCCAATCCAGTGAAATTCTGAGGCTGTTCAATGTTGAGTGTTAATGGGTGTCGGAACCGACCGGTCACTGACGCGGGCCCACCGGGCTTTTGTCGAGATTAAAGGAAACTGATAAGTTGTATTTAAACTTCTTCATATTTTATGGCAGCCTGTGACATCTGTTTGGAGTTCTAAAAGAGATATCTACATTTGTAAAGCTACTGTAGTCGTTAAAACCAATTTATTTGACAGAAGTTACGATCTTTACTTAACTCGGTGTAAGACGTACCTATTACTTAAATGCTTTGTATTGATTAATGTATTCCATTTCGTTTTTTCTTTTTAATAATTTAAAAATGGTTTTTTTTGCGTAAATTGTATGTAATCATGAATTTTAATTTAAAAAAAAAAGTTGATCATTATAATAATAACTTTACTTTGCATTAAGTATTCTCAGGTATTCTTTAGAGTTATTGTTCAAAATATTAACAGTAAGCTATATCTTTACTAATATTATAAACGCGAAACTTTGTATGTATGGATGGATGTTTCTTACTCTTTCACGCTGCAACGGCTGGACGGATTTGGATCAAATTTGAAATGGGTATAGCTTATACTCTGGATGAACACATAGATTACATTTCATTCCGGAAAATTCAAAAGTTCCCGAGGGAATAACGATATTCGAAATCTACGCGGACGAAGTCGCGGGCAGAAGCTAGTACATATATAAAACTCTCTCAGGTTAAGCTTCCGTACCTGTCCACACCTAACAAAACAAACAAAATCACCGAACCGCGTGACTGCGTAGCGTACCCATAACGTATCAAGTTGACAGCTCGCGAGGGCTCCTGTCAAACTAACGCACAGTGGCACCCGCCAGCAACCATGCAGACAAAAACGAACAAGTACGAAATTAATCTTACACTCTTGACCATACCACACGCTGTCTCATGTTAATGTAGCATGTATGAACAGGATAGTATACTTAGTGGCGCAAGTAAGGTGTATTCTTCGGATATTATAAACCTAATGTAACCTGAGGACTTAATAGCCTGACGCACAGGCCCACCGGGCATTTATCTCTTGAAATCTAATACGAGATGAGATTTTTTCATGACTTTAATTAGACAAAAAATATAGTGTTTTGGCTTCGTTGGATAGATGTTAGGTGGCAGTGAACGATGTAATGATGCGTGGTTAAATTAGATTACGTATGGTAATATTATTTATACTCGTGTTTGGAAGGTGCCTACCCAAAAATGTAAAACGCATTAGAATTTAATAAACGTAGTATCACATTCCATCATTGAAATTGTTTTTGACTATTTTAAAATAACATTATCAGTTCTGCATGATGCATGATAGAATCAAAAATGATGATATCCGCAGTAGAACTAAGGTTACCGACGTAGCCCGAAGAATAGCTAAACTGAAGTGGAAGTGGCCGGAGCACATTGCTTGCAGGACTGATGGCCGATGGGGTCAGAAGGTTCTGGAGTGGCGTCCGTGGACCGGAAGACGAGCTGTAGGCAGGCCTCCAACAAGATGGAGTGACGACCTCGTCAGGATCGCGGGACCGCGGTGGATGCGAAAAGCACAAGACCGGTCTGAGTGGACACCCTTGGGGGAGGCCTATGTCCAGCAGTGGACGTCTTTCAGCTGACATGATGATCAGTTCTCATGAATTGTGTTTTTTATGATGATATCGGGGATTGCGGCATGCCCTATTTTTTCACAGTTCAAAATAACAATAGTCAAAGGAGGATAGACAGAAATGTATATAGACTTCGCCTAGCTAGGAAACAATACTAAAACACGATATCTTATCGGATAGGTATTTTTTTATATTTGACAACTTGTTTATGGCGGCAAATGTAAAATCGCTGTAAGAAATTGCAATGACATGATTGAAATGTCACTAAAACTGGTTATGTTCGAGTCTCCCACTGTTTTTATCTGGCTATAACTTCTTTTACACAATGATTTGGGAGCACCCCTATAATAACTGTTTAAGAAATTTAAAAAATACGTGCCCGGTGGCGGGATCCCCTTGGAACGCATTTTTTTTTTTGATAATAATAAAAATAAAAATCCATTCCTATTGTAAAAACCGTGTTAGGTAAAGATTTTATGTGTAAAGGTAAATGCGATCCAATAGGGAACCTCCGGTGACATATCGTTTGTCTTTAATGGTCATTTATGTTGATTTGCCCATCCTCCTTTACTTATTGGTTTATTTGTATGTGAATAATACTTAACTTAATAAACACTTAACTGACGGTACCTTCGATACACGCTGTGTTTAAAGCATCGAGTGAATGTGGTGTACCAAAGTAGAGAAATAATTTCCCAAGCTACTCGAATATTTCCCATTCCCCAGCGGCCACACACTGAGCGGAATGTGGTAGCAAGTTAATTATCGATTTATAATAAAAAATCGAAGCGTATTTGGTTCGCTTACTGGGTTTAAGTGCTTTTCAATAAGGTATTATCCATCTTAAGATAGCCCTCAACATTTTATTAGGGTGGTTAAGGAATTTTATAATAGGGCTTAACTTGGATTGTTTGAAAGGCTTAATAAAATGTGGATATGCTAAGTAATAACTTGCTGTAACTGGTACGGCGTGCGTGAATTTGGTTTATTAGTACACTTGTCTCATATTTTTAACGTATTGTTTTTTTTGTATCAGATCGAGATATTGCTAAAATTGAATACATACTCGTAGATGCGACCAAAACAGAAACGAAACTGGGCGAAAAAAGTAGTTTAGGTTAGCTTAGATATTTATGCCACCTAAATAAACATTATTCAAAATGCACGACAGTATACCAAAGTATGTTTGTGTATTCAAAAGTAATGAGAAGTCATTGTATGCTGAAGAAAAATATATGAGAGGTAATTCTGCCAAATATATTTCCTCTTCCCTCTGGGAAACAGGTTTGATTTAATGTATGTATATGAAAAACAAAAATATGATAATAAAAATTCTGCAATACATCACTGGGAACTCGTTTGTACAAAGAACTTGTAAAAAAAGTTACAAACTCCGGACGCCTACTCCATCATGCCAAAGCAAGAAAGAAAGATAAGTTTCCACATACCTTAGAGCGTGTCATACTGACAGCCGTAAAAAAGCTGATTCAAAATATGTTGAAAATGTGGACGTATCCCATGTTTTGTTTGAAGTACCTAAGTCTTAATTAAAATAATGATGAAAACAGCAACAGTCATTTGTTTCAAGGATTCCTGCCCACCCGGAGAGAGGTGTCAGTATCGCTGTCACTATCATCTATAATACGAGTAAAGATAGTGAATGCGAATACGTGACTAGCTATATAGGGATTGGATTCTTTCGCGAAAGATATGTACTCGAAGTTTCTTTTAATTTATTTCTAGAAATAAGGTGTTGTTCGATATTTCTGCGAATACTAAGCTAAGGCTACTATAAATAAATGCGTAATAGCGATTTTGACCAGAAATCGCAACAAAAGCTCCACTGTCTGGTATTTCAGTGAGGAGGATTGTGAACCTAATTTCTTCCATCAAACCTAGTCCCATTTTTACGATTTTTGAATATGTTGCAGATATTATAAAAATATACGTTTATTTAATCTACATACGTATACACACACATACTCTCACGCCTTCATCCCCAGAGTGGGGTAGGCAGAGCTACAGGATTACCAACAACTGTAAAAAATGTTGTTAATTCTGTGACCGCATTTTGCATAAACAGGCTAAGAGGTTAACCTGTGTATACTAGTGACAGGTTGCAAGCTCATCGCCTAACAATACTACAAGCCTTTATTAATATTCGGAAACTTTAATTATATAAAGACACACACAAAAAAACATACAATAATAAAAACATATAAAGTAACTATAAAGTAAACGATTATATCATGGATAGGGATGTTTGGCAGTGAACTCGTCCGTCCTGCATGAGTAACCTACGCATAAATTTACCTACGCTTAAAAAAGGTGCACCACTGTGCAAAAATACTGTGATATTGTAAACTATTTATAATTATTATGTAATGATGTAAACCTTTTTCCTGAAAAAAATATACCTTGCCGAGTTTCTTACGCCGGTTCTTCTCGGGGCAAAGGTTTTATTTTTCGAACCGGTGGTAATGCTTTTTGACATTCATAGGTGCATTATATTATGCCTAAATTGAAGAATAAAGAACTTTGACTTTGACTTTGACTTTGACTTAGACTAAAAATAAATATTAAAATAAAATAAATAACTTATTTTAAGTAACTATTATTAGTAAATTTTTTTGTGTGTAATCTAGGGCACAAAATAAATTAATATCTAGTCCCGGAAAGAAGGAGGGCGAAGGGGGCGGGGATTGATGAGGTGATTGGCGGGCCGAGCCTTGGCGAGTCATATACATGTTGCAGATAATAATTTTCCTTCAAATTAGTGTTCATTTGTTAAAATAGTTGCTGATTTGAGCTGTCTTTTAAAATACTACGGTGAACGCCGTGGCGCTAGTGTAGCACCTCGTGGACAGAGTCGGTGAGTCGTTTGCGGTTGAAATGGGTGGGAAACCCACCTTATAAATATGGGTGCCTCGTAGCACCAGGACACTTTTGATCTGAATTCCAAAGGGCAAACGACACATCGAATCAATCATCATTTTGAATTAAAAAAAAAAAAGATAAGAAGAGAAGAGAAGAAGAGAGAGACAGTTGTTGTGTAACGGTCCCAATTTAGGATGTGCTGGCTCTTAAGCCAGCGCTGGTCTTCCGTTGGGACCGCTCGGTGACAGCACGGATGGTGTCAAAACATATAATATTAACAAAAATATTTCGTTCCTAAGTTATTTCAATTGAGTAAATGCTACATAAGAGGTTATTCTGCTACTTTCCTTGTCGCCTGAGTACCCAGCCCTTTAACCATGTCACAACCCTCGTGCAAAGATGCAGAAGCCGGTGTTCCGAACACTCAGCCGGTGTCTGCGTCGACATACATAATAATGTTTACTCAAACAATGGGAGGAAATGATAAAAATACTTACAGTATTTTTAAAAAGCTTTCGACAAATTCAGAGAGATTATTTTGAAAGTGTGAGTATTGCGCACAATGGACCTCCGCAGGCCCCCGCCGTCGCCCAACACTGCACCCACCCACAAGTTGCGTGTATAGGATTTTTTAAATACTCCTTACGATTTTATATTCAGTAGGGAGCATTTTTAAGGCTTATGTTTAACGTATCACAAAAAAAACACTATTTACTGCCGAAAAAAGTAAATGATCACCGAAACCTTACTAACCTGACCTAATTTGGTGATCGTTTACTATTTAAAACGTAACCGCGGTAGAACTAAGGTTACCGACATAGCCCGAAGAATAGCTAAACTGAAGTGGCAGTGGGCGGGGCACATTGCTCGCAGGACTGATAGCCGATGGGGTCAGAAGGTTCTTGAGTGGCGTCCGCGGACCGGGAGATGAGCTGTAGTAGGCCTCCAACGAGACGGAGTGACGACCTTGTAAGCGTCGCGGGAGCGCGGTGCATGCGGAAAGCACAAGAACGGTCTGAGTGGAGAGCCTTGGGGGAGGCCTATGTCCAGCAGTGGGCGTCTTTCGGCTGGCATGATGATGATGACGATGATGATGATGATGTTACTATTTTTGGGTCTTGAAGATAATCTTGGGGCTCATTATGTTTGTTGCCCATTTTTAAATAAAGTATCACAGGAGACATGAATGGGTCTCCATACATTTATGTAAATAGTTATATAATAATATTTTGCATTGATACTTAAAAAAAACACATCCACGGGCGGTCATCTAACTATATAACTCATTAATTACGAAAAAAATAAAACTATACACTCTCCCAAATACTTATCCTATTGGTACCAAAAATCACACACGATTGTGGGCTTTACATCACTACTCTTACGTGTGATAATAGTGTATAGGTTCTAGAAGGTAAGGTAGCAATATTTTTTGGTGGGTATTCATAATTAAGACACCGCGGGGGGTAATGGCTTCATCCGCGTCTTTGTAAATCGTCGCAAATTATTTATATTTTTTATGATACGCCTTTATTTATGGAAATAACTTCGAAGAAGTCGTTTAATTACTGTGAAGGTTGCATAATGATTTAAAAGTACCATAGATAGTTTATTTTTTACAAGATTAAAAACGACTAAATTAAATTCAATAATATTGAAACTATCAAAGAATCGTGTTTTAAAATAGTAATATAAACAATTAAAAAGTAGAAACTAATTGTGACTTTACCCAATATTATCAGTTTTAGGTATAGGCTGCCTCTTAAGCCTTAATAATGAACATATAAAAAAAACATCCCTCCGATGATTCAAGTTTTATCCGAATAATTTTAATCGAAATGTTTGTTAATTTTTCCTTGTGTCCATCGTACGAAAAACCCTGCTCATGTATTATTTAAATGTTTTTTCTGTACTTTCTTCATACTAAGTGAACCCCATGTTTGTTTTCCATCTAGATTGGAAAAACTTTAGGTATAGTTTTAAAAACATCCTAAGTTCATAACGATTCTAAAAAAAGAAAAGACTGAAAAAACATTGAAATAATGAAAAATTGGACACAAGGAAAAATTACAAAAATTCCGATTAAAATGATCAATATCTCTGGAAGTACTAAAAACCGCTGAACATACCCCCCATATATAGGTGTTTTTGGTAGCCCTGGTGATGCCCTATTTTTAATTTTTATTTGTCGTACTACTTAGGGGACACCTTGTATACAGGAGGGCTTGGGTATGCCTGGCATCCGCATTTAATTTTCACAAAAAAACTTTAAGTTTATTAAGCAAAAACACATTTTAAATTGAATCACGTTGCCAATGTTACTCCGAACAACGACCCTTATTTTTTTAAACTCTTTCATGCCAAGGTATGCAATCATTTAACATTTCGTCACAGACGTTTCTTACAATAGTATGTAACTATATTCATTCGAATGTAACTTGTGAAACAATAAAAAAATAATTTTAGCGGCAAAGACCGCCAAAAGAAGTTAAGTCGCAAATGGGTGCAAAAACTATACTTATCAACTCTAAACGCTTAATTTGCGAAAACGCCAGTCGCTGTAATTTAAAAAAATGCGCTTTTTTATCGACCACCATGTTGTTTTAATCAAGAATACATCTGTCATGTGTCAATGCCCAACTGTCAACTTTATGTCATGGTATATAAAGTGCGTTTTTGAAAAGTTACGGAGAACCACAGATTGTATAATACTTACGTACTTTTTAACAACTAGAATTATCACTAGATGGCAGGTCGTTTAGAAGAGCACCTATAATTGCGGTAGATGGCTGAGGAGGCTTGATCATGTTTTGTGTCTTGGTCATTCCTTAGGGAAAAGAATGAGAGGTTAGTTGGTTATTAGTATTTAACTGAGTTTTAAAGGTTATTAGACTTAAGTGTGATATTCAGTTGACGATGATGTTAAATAATAAAAGTGTGAATATTCATTATACCGCATCTGTTGCCTCATGTTTGAGGTAAAAATAAACAAGCTTTTTTTTAATACCTCACAAACGCTCCTCAATCCGTTATCTAAGCAATCTTTAAATGTAAAATTATTTAATTGGTTAGGTTAGCAGCAGGGGGAAAGATGTGGTCTCTGCCTTCCCCCTGGAAAACAGGCGGGATTTAATGTAATTATGTATGTACTTAAATGTTTAAAAACGTATTTTATTAGTTAGGTTAGGATCTCAGTAAACATAGTATAATCTCTCAACACTACTGATTCTGAGAATTTATTAAATGATCAAATGACTCAATCAAAAATTATGAATATTATTAATTAAAACATAATTACAATCAACTTTTATGTATCGGGTCTTGTTTATTTGTCAACTAATTAATTATAAAGTGTTTCATTATTATTTATGCAAATGTTTCGTGTATATTAATTAACTCATTTGCTGAATCAAGATACAAATTCAAAGTTAACTGGTGTTAAGTTATTTTATATTATCTTATTGGTATACTTAAATATCTTATTTTCGGATACACCTCGACCCTATGGGATCTTCTGTGTGATAACTCCTCTAGTACAGTCAGCGTCATATAGTTGGTAGCATCCAAAGAAGCCAAATAGTACGTTACACGTCATTATTACCGTAGTAACAAGGGCGTGTAACGAACTATTTGGCTACTTTGGATGCTACAAACTATATGACGCTGACTGTACCTTGTCTATTTAGTGTTAAAACCGCCATACATGAATTGTCGCAGCGATTACAGTGACAAAGTACTAAACTGTACACATATTTATGAACTCGACTGTACACAGTCCTGGCTACCTCCACTCTATCTCTTCTGGTTTTTAGTTATGGTAGAACCATGTGCAAGGTCTGTTGGAATCGCTACCACCATCTTATCTTTTAAGCTAGTTGTGTTCCAGTGCTGGGATAAAACAACCGATGAAATAGAGGCATAGAGGCATTCCATCTTAGTACTCAGGGTTGGCAACTCATTTGCATTCATAGGATTGCAGTCTTAAGATTGTAGTCTTGAAAATGTAAATGTCTATGGGGCATAGATCTTACGTACCATCTGATGTCCTGTGAGCTCATTTGCCGTTTCCATCCCATAAAGAAAAACCCTTCCAGAAAACGGATGGTGGAGTCCGTGGAGTGCAATGGCTGTCTCTTAAAACCGTTTATTCTGAGTAGCCACAGCCAAAGATTTTCATTCGTACTCTGGTGAGGATATCATGTTTACACAGTATGTGTTTGTAGTCACCTCCTTGCCGCACATTTTACAATATGTGTGGTCATACAGGCCCATATTTGTTAGAAAATGTTTAACCCCAATATGTCCAGTGTACACCTGATAATGCACGTATAACTCAGCATAAAACAATGTTCTTCTGCTGAGCTTCCAAAGTTTATTAGTCCAGGTCTTGTCCACTCTTCCTAGAGCTTAGCATACCCTAAGCCTGCCGTGGTTTTCCACTGTTTGGCAAGTTAGGATCTGACGCCGTGCCCAAGACAGCTGGTATTATCCAACTTTTTATAATTTGAAACTGTTCTGAAGCAATTTTGGGCCTTATTTTTAGATAAGATTACTTTGGATCGGCCTAACCAATTTAGATTATATCGAGCAAGAACCAATTAAAAAAATAAAACCATACAGGGGGGTTATTATGACATAGCAATACAGCATTTACGCTGTGAGATAAGGGCAGAGCTGGGTTACTAATGTCTTGCACAATTTTTTTTGGCATAATTCATCATTTCGCACAATCATCATTTGGCATAAAGTCTTTTTTTCTGAAACCGTGTACTTTTCAGGATTGACATAAAATAAACCAAACCTAACCTATTGGGTTCTATGCAATGGTATTTTAAATAATCCTGAAAAGAACACGGTTTCAGAAATAAATACTTTATGCCAAATGATGATTGTGCGAAATGATGAATTGTGCCAAAAAAAGTTATGCCAGATGAAGGGATGCCGGCAGAGCTATATAGCTCCTATAGCTCTGTCCTTTACGCTCGTAAAATGAACTGCATAGCGAAGTCATAATAACTCCCAGACAGTCGAAGAGGGCCTCTATTCAACATGTTAAGAACAGTATCGTTTTTGATCTTTTATCGTATTGTCAACGTTTTGATAGCTCTTATTTTCTTGACAGTAATGGCGGCTGACGTCAAAACAATACCGTACGATACGATTTGAATTTTACCGCCTAGAAAAGAGGCGCTGTGCAGGAGGTATGAAGCCACATAAACTCATGTACCTACAGATAGACAAAGGTATGGAGCTTATAATACTCACACCTATTTGTTTATATCGTCGGCTAAAAACATTTCACCCCTTTTTTGGGCTGTCGTGTAAAAATAAGGAGGGTTTAGCAAGCAAGCAACGAAGCATTTTGAATATGATGAAGTACGAGTTACGTTTGGCATATAAAATAAAAATAAAAAATACTTGGCAAAACGCTATAATGCGCCTCGTCCCTGTCCTATTTTTTTCGAACACTAGGTGTGTATTTTTACAATAAAAAATAATATATGAAAAACGTATAAATATAACGAACGAGACCAAAATTACTCTTTTCTAAGTTCCACGCAAAAAAAAAACTTTAACCCGAGTAAATGTTTTTCAGCAGCGTTCGGGATCAAAATATCTTGTGTTGAAAGCTGTCACAGAGAAATCAGCCGTAACGAATAACACCCAAAGTGTGAAACCAATAAAAAAAGAAAACCCGCTCCAAAACTCGTCTCAAACAAAACAGCGCACACGCACGAGCGACCGTTAGTGTTCGAAATTCGAAAGTTTCATCCACACATCAATAAAAAAAAGCCCTTAACACAGATCAATATGATTGTTAATTGATTGACGGCAATAAGATCAGTTTTCTGCTACATGGCTGACAGATGCCTTATCTCATAATGTGTGAATAAAAAATGACTCTATTTAAAATATGGTAAGGTTGTTTTTTCTTGGTTAAATGGCGGTAGTTAAGATAAATGTGCGAGATTATCGGAACAACATGCGTACGAGTCGATATCTTGTTAATGTGGAACTAATGGCTGGTTGTATTTAGAGGTCTCTGATGGATCGCCTGTCAGTGTATGTAGAGTAATGTTATATATCGCTTATCGAACAGTTATTTTTCATTACATTTGGTCGGGTGGCTACTGTGTATTCGGAGTGGTATTTGCTACGTGAATTATACATCATCAAAATCTTTATAATGAGTGGAATGCAGGTATTAGCATAATAGGCTATTTGACAACATTGAAAATATACTACAAATTGTGGTCATCCTATCTGATGACCGCGATGATCGCGTTGTTTTGAAAATTTAAACTTTAACTTACATTTTTATTGATAATACAGTAGAATCTCAAGGAAATATCAATGTAGTGTGCTTGTTATGTGATAAAGAATCATTTAAAAACGTTTTCTAAAATTAGTCAAATACTTAGCCTATTATAGTTACAGTGAAATTTCGCTTTTGAACAGGGATAAACCTTTCAAGCGTCGTTGTCTGAAATATCCAATTCTTTAGTGGTAGCCATCATCTTGTCCTTTAACCTGTCGCCAAATAGCGGTATGTTCCGGCGGTGTGGGGAATACAATTGGTGAAATGACTAGCATAGAGGCATTCCATCTTAGTCCTCAGGGTTGGCAACGCATTTGCGGTCTTAGGATTACAATCTCACGATTGTAGTCTTGAGAATGCAAATGTCTATTGGTCTTAGAACCTGTTTACCATCAGGTGGCCTGTGTGCTCGTACGTCATCTCCATGCCATAAAGGAACAGCTTCTTTTAAACCTTCAACAAACAAACTCATATTTAAATAAACACCTGTTAAACCATTAAAGCTCGTTTAGCTAACCTTCTATTACGTATCTAAGACAAAAAGGTAATATGTTTTTTAAAGATAAAAAGATAAAAGATGTTTATTCAGTAAGTAGGCCGCACGTGCACTTTTACACGTCAAAAATCTACCAGCGCTTCGCAAGAGACCACTGCTGAGAAGAAACGCCGCAAGAAACTCAACAGTCAGTCGGTTTTTCAAATATTACTTGTGATATTATACAATTATAAAGCTTAACCTAGCATTATATAAAACAATGAATCTAATATAAAATAATAATAAAAAAAAAATATTCAAGCGTAGTTTGAGCAGGAAAATGTGTCAAATCTCAGAATTTTCATAGGGAGTAATAAGTAGTAGTAATATATATATTAAAAAAATATACTAACCTATGACAGTGCAAGACAGCAAGGCAGCAAGGCAAGCAATTTCTGAGCAAGGTTAACTTTTACAGTGCTTAGAAATTATGGCAAGCACTGCATAGATTTGTGTAATTTCGTGTGGTCCATGTACCGTCGATAAGGACGATGTCCGACGGATAAGGTAATGGGCAATTAATAGAATTGAATTGAATTGAAAACATTTATTTCGCTAAGTCGACTGGCTGACGACTGTTGGCTTCGTCTTTTGACGACCCGCTGGCCTAGTTTGGTAAATCAAATCCGGGTAAGGACAGATATTTGTGTGATGAGCGCGAATATTTGTTTATGAGTCTTGGATGTTCTTATGTATTTAAGTATGTATTTGTCTATATAAGTAAGTTTATCGTTGACTAGTATCCATAGTACAAGCCTAGAGTTTAGTTTGGGACTAGGTAAATAAAACTCCTGAAGTAAATAGCATATTCTTTACTTTGCTCCATCTCGAAGCCCAATAACTCACGTGCTATAATTAGCATGCTAACCGGTACTTAGGGTCGACTAATTCGTGTTAGACTGACGGGACGTTATTTATTGGAATTTCTTGTTAACGCCATTCTTGGAGGTCGTAATTTATTTCATGTACTCGTACCTAATTCTGATTAAATTTTATGCTGTGAATCAATCATTTGTAGTAATAATTTATGGATTCTAAATATCTGAAGACCATCTGACACACATCGATCTATCTTTAAGGCTTGTAGTTTGTAAATGATGAAATTAATACTTAATCATATTAATGCTTATCCGTTGGGACCGCTGGCTTATTATTATTAGGCAGGGTTTCACAAAAATATTTCTAGAGTCTGGCAAATGAAACATGAGAATGAAAAAATGGCAACACTGTAGTGTCGTCCCTTTCAAATCAATCTAAGAAAAAAGGGACGACACTACAGTGTTGCCATTTTTTCATTCTAATGTTTCATTTGCCAGACTCTAGTATAGTTATTGCTTGTAAAAGCGCTTATGATAGTCCTAGTTGCTTAATATTATAGATGCGAAAGCACTTTGCAACGGCTTGACGGATTTGGATAAAATTTGAAATGGATATAGCTTATACCTTGGATTAAGACATAGACTACTTTTCAGACCGAAAAAATATTTCCCGGGGGAAAAACGAAATTATGAAACTCTTCTCTGACGACTGTTTAACTATCTGACAGATACGCAGTACAGCCTAAACTGCTCGAGCCAGGGACTTGAAATTTGAAAGGAGTATTATTTAGCTTCCACAATGGGAAGCTAGCTTTTGTATTCTTACATAATATCACGCATCGCCTAACAGCAGTGTTCGCATTGTTGTGTTCCGGTTTGGGGATAAGACAGCCGGTGTAATGACGAGCATAGAGGCATTCCATCTTAGTCCTCAGGTTTGGCAACGCATTTGCAGTCTTAGGCTTGCAGTCTTGTCAATGCCAATGTCTATGGGTCACAGTTTCCACTTACCATCAGTTGGCCTGTGTGCTCGTTTGCCTTCTCTATGGCATAACATGTACAACTTATTAATTACAGTAAAGTATCAAGTACTAGCTTCTGCCCGCGATTTCATCACGGTATTTTATGTGTTCTTAGCTTATGTGTTACAGAATATAAGCTTTCTCTATTTAAAAATTCATCGAAATCCGTCCAGCCGTGGCAAATTGAAGGAGTAACAACCAAACACACAAACTGTCGCATTTATAAAATGAGTAGGATAGAGGTCTGATTATCAACGACACCGCACACGGGTAGTTATTAGGATTATGTAGAAGATGTGACTCTGTAACCAAATCCATAATTTTAGTAGCCATAAAAAACACATCAGGCTGTTAAAAATCTCATCAAAACAGCTCACATTCTTAAATGTAATCTGATCTACATGCATTTTTAAAACAAACTTATCTGTGCAGTTATTTTATGTCGCTATCAAGAAATCCGTTTGGTTTCAAAGTTTCGCGGCTGTAATCTTAAGATGGCGCTGGCTATAGATTCTCATTCGTGGACACTCGGCTTACCCTCGGCAATCCTCGGTAAATTATAGCCGCAGGCGCAGCCGATCTTTATTTATGTGACGGTTTATGTCTTCATCCTGAGATAATAATAATTTATAATGGCTTGATTTTTTAAATTAGGTTTATGTGAGTAAAATTGTGTTTTGTTGTATTTAAAAGGGTATTAAAGTATGGACTTCATCTTCCATTTTATTACTAAGACCAAATAATAACTTACCTCGACGTTTCGACTTCTCGTGATCACGGCTAATCTATATAATTTAAATGTCGAGGTAAATGTTCATTTTATTACGCGATTATGTCCCGTTTTACAGTTTTAGTATGTGTGACAATTGTGTTAGTTTAAAGGAAGATAGAGGTCCCAGGTTCGATTTCGACCCACCAATAACAGCAGTTCGCTATCTTTTCTTTTTTTTAACTATTGTTGAAGCTAGTACCGTATGATACGAGTACTATGAGTTTACGGTTCCTAATCAAATGGATTCATTAAGAACACAGAATGTTTCATTATTAATGTATGAAAAGGGCTGCTTTTGCAGTTTTTCTCGACTTCTCATAAGCGTGGTCTCGACGAGATCCCTATCGTGAGCATCCATACGTGCCTTATCATATCTGTAGGCCTGGCCACGTAAACGCTTCTCATGTTTCTATTATCTATCGATTTGACATGTATGGAGTTGACGTCAACAGTCAACGCAATCGCGAGCGAGCTTATAGTCAATTCTACATTTTGTCGGTTTTCGAAAATCGCTAAGTTAGCTTGACTAGGCTTCTAGTACGAGAACAAAATCCTGTAGCCCTAGACAAAATGTATAGGATTAACGTTAGCTTCCAGAACGTCGCGTCGAGTGCTTATGTTAGTTAATTCAATACATTACAGTTTTCGAATATGTGTATTTTCTCTGGAACAATACGATTCTGGTTTCGGGCGTTAAGCTTCTCTGTCTCGACTGATGAATCGATTTCAGGTGGCTAAAAGACTTTTCAATAACTATAGAAGTAGTAGGGGAAAACAAAATAAAAACATACAGACTTACCAGCTATACTGGGGGCGATCACTAGTACATGGGAAAAGCATCAATAGTTGAGTTTTTCGATACAGACGATCCCTAGCTGTCATTAATTTTGCCCCGAATATTCCGAGGTCTGCATATGACTCTTAGAGTACACTTACCATAAAGTGGCCTTCTCCACGCTTTAAAAACAAGTGATTAACAAATTCTAACTACGTGAACGAAGTCACGGGCAGAACCTTTCTTTTTTTAAAGTGTTTTTGAAGTATATAGCCAATAATAACGGTTCAAAATGGCGTCGGTCGATAGTTATCTGCGGTGATTATTTCTCCGCGATAGCATCAAATCGGATTAACAGCTTTTGAGAAAGCTCTCACAGCTTTGTTTCGACTTTCGCTTTACACGCTCGCTTCGTTTGCAGTAATTCGAAGGCTATTTTTTTAACCGACTTCTAAAACGGAGGAGAATGTTAGGTGCTACGCTACAGTGTGTATTTTTAATTTAGTCGCGTGTTTCGTCATCAAAGCATACTTATCTCTCAAACCTTACTCTGCCTTAGGTACTGTATAAACCTCCGTCGTTTTGCTATGGTCCAATATTCAAAATAAGAACACGGAGTGTTCCTATAGCTATCTGTTGCCCACAGATAGCTGTCAAGGATAGATCCGGGGTCTATTCTACCCGTGAAAATTATTAATGAAGTAAATAAGAGTAATCGTCTTACTCGTTGATAATACGGTACCACGACTCGCTACCGCTACCGAGAAAGCAGATATATTATATTCGAGAAAGCAGTTAAAAATGCTGTGCCAAATAAATCCCTTCGATTCCTTCACATACCAAATAAATTTAGCATTGTTTTATTGCTGTCAAAAATGACAATATTCAGAAACTTAATGGTGGTGGGTGGTGTAATGTGTGAGGATTGACCCTTATCTACTACTGTAATACTCTTAAGATCGCTGGTTAATCATTTGTCGACGAAATGTGAAGTGAGTTGTTATAGAGACTCACCTACCTGGGGTCAGAATTTAATAGATCGCCTGTCGAGAACGATAAAAACTGATAAAGTGCGAGTCAGTTCTATGCGACTTGTTGCCCGGTTTTGTTGTTGTTATTATTTGATTTTTTTTCTAAGGTTTGGACTATGACCACATTAAATTGGTCGCTTGTATATATTACCGTTTGTACAGTAGAAAAAACACAACGTCCTTTGAGCAATTTTGTTTATTTATCTTTTAAAATTAGGACGGATGGACAAGAAAGGCTTAATAATTGGGTCCCGTATGGCACTTTTTGTGTACGGAACCCTAAAACTCATTGCTGACAAATACCAAATTTACAATCAAATCCAAAACGAAATTAATTGAATTATTACCGCTAATTTTTCCGGTTTCGATGTCGATTGTCAAATTATCTGCCGTGACTTGACGAGTCGAGCGGTCTAATAATAGGACCCCGAAGTAATTGTATAGAATTATCGAATGGGTGTTATTATGTAATTGGGGCTTTAAATTAGAGGTTTTGTCTACTAGATGGACGCACATTTCTTATCTAAGGTTGGGATTGGGACTCTTCTAGCACCTTCAGTGCCAACGACCCGATAGTCGGGTCCGATCCACCGTTTGTAACAGATTTATAGCATAGAGCTATCTTAATCCTCAGGGTTGCTTCGTAGTCTGGAGAATGCAAATATTGATGGAACATAGATTCCACTTACCAGCCTGTGTGCTCGTTTGCCTTCTTCATGCGATAAAAATTGTAGGGTATCTATAACCACTTTAAAATCTCTTATAGTTCGTTCGTCCAAATAGTTAGTGGGATAGACCAAAAAATATAACTCACGGTTTTAACATTCTAATTCGAAAGAATAGGAATTTTTAACAGACCAATTTCATTAATTTTGTGTTTGACCCAATAGTCTTGTTTTAATATCTTTATTTATTTAGCAGATATTTTATGGATGACGTGATTATTTTAATTTTGCAATGGAATTTACTAATAAATTGAAACAATTAAATGATATCTAATGATAAGAAGTGATTGTAATAGAGTATTTAAACATACTATTTCAAGCGGATTTCGCCTAACCCGTAAGATACACCTAGGAGAGCTTCAAGCCGAAAACGAAAGTCAAACAAAAGTTAAATATACTTTTGTCAAAATATCATTATATATGATAAATAAATATTTCATAAACTTATTAATGCAGAATGGCTTTAAAACCCTATACCTCGAAATAGTTTTCGAATAAGAGTAATTGTAAAAATATGAACAAATCCAATTGGTAGGTACATAGAAGTGGCCGCGTCGCGCACAAAGCGTCCGCGACTTCAAAGGGTTGCACACTATTTGAACGAACGAACTATAAATGCATGTATTTATATACATTTATTTTGATTTCGGAGTTCGTTTTGGAGGCTTCTTATTATAATATTCGTCGTTTATTTTTACCCACCTAGAATATGTTTTTTTTTTTAAATCTCGTCCCAAACTAAGCTCTAGGCTTGTATTATGGGTACTAGACAACGATATAAATACTTATATACAGAAATATATACTTAAATACATTTAGCGCTCATCACACAAACTGCTGCCCTTACCGGCATTTGAACCCAGGACGCTAGCTTCGTAGGCAAAATCACTACCAACTAGGCCAGCGGGACGTCACCTATATATTGTTATCTTACGTTGTATAGCTCATACTGTTACATTATAATGATACAGAAGCCACATGGGTTATAACAAAGTGGATTACTAGAGTTAAATTTAATATTTATAGTTTTATATAGGTAATCCTAGACTAAAAGAAGAAAAGACCATCGTAATATTTAAAAAAAATGACTGACTGCTGAGTTTTTTGCGGCGTTTCTTCTCAGCAGGGGTCTCCTCTTGGGAAGCGCTGGTAGTAACTTGACGTGTTAAAGTGCTCGTGCGGCCTACTTACTGAATAGTCTTTTATCTTTTTTATCTTTTAAATAGTAGCAAATAGTTAACGGAATGGATTTATATTTGACACTAGATTTGCCCCTGACTTCGTTTACGTAAAACTCATGAACTATAAAAAATCTAGGATAAAAAGTATCGTTATGTATTGTCCTACAATATGCAGAGACATATAATAGATCTGCATGTTTGGTTTCCAACATAAGGAACCCTAAACTAATTGTTAATCCAAAGCAAATCTATAATGATTATAGATTAAATCGTCACTTAGATTAAGGATATAATTCTTGTCAGTGTGATAAAGAATAAATAGATAACAAACTTTCAAGGCTAATATGATTAATAGTATGGGTATCATTAGCAATCCATAATATCGTTTATTTGTTAGGAAGAATCTACATAATTTCCCAACGAACATTGATAAGCCAAAAGCAACCAGGAGCACAGGAAAGCTCAAAACCACATTTTATAGACTGGCCAAAACTTCAAAATCATTCTTAGGAAATTGTATAAAATTCTACAATAAAATTCCAAAAAGTATTACTGAACTTACTGACTCTAAATTTAAATCTGTCGTAAAACAAAAACTAATTTCCCGAGCATATTATAAAGTAAACGATTATATCATGGATAGGGATGTTAGGCAGTGAGTCGTCCGTCCTGCATGAGTAATCTACGCATAAATTTACCTACGCTTAAAAAAGATGCACCTACTGTGCAAAATACTGTGATATTGTAAACTATTTATAATTATTATGTAATGATGTAAACCTTTTTCCTGAAAAAAATATACCTTGCCGAGTTTCTTACTGCCGGTTCTTCTCGGGGCAAAGGTTTTATTTTTCGAACCGGTGGTAATGCTTTTTGACATTCATAGGTGCATTATATTATGCCTAAATTGAAGAATAAAGAACTTTATCTACGCACATATCGTAAGTCCTCTTTTATGCGTTCAAAACCCGTAGGAAATGACCAGCATTATTGCAACTAATTTTACTATGAAAAGTTTCTTGTCTGTGGTAGTAGGTAAAATTTGTACTGTAATGGTTATAACAGTATAGATTTTGGTAAGGTTATGAGTTTCAAATATGGAACATGTTCCAAAATTAACACAATTTAAATAGGTCCAATTCTAGGATCAATTGGAACGTCAACTCGTTATATTTTTTAGTACAATATCGTAGGATATTTGAATTTCGAACGACATGAGAATAGGGACTTTATTAGTAGGTATGTCTATCATATGATTTTAAAAAAAAACCATTCATATTCGTGACACATGACAGGTTTCTTTTGCTGCCATTTTTGTTGTCAATTCGTCGTATCGTAAGTCGTAATTTGATTTCATTTAGGTAGTTCATTTCTTTGTTGAGATTATTGTGCCACTTATGAAAATTCTGCTTATCCAAGTAGACAACAATTGATTAACATTGATTAAATTTAACATCGTTTGGTGAAATTGGTAGGTACTTAGATATGTTACAGGTAGCGCTGGTAGCAATGCAGGTCATTTACCTTTCGGCTTCTGAACCCATCTTAGAGTACTTATACTATGTGTGTAGATAAAGTATTGTACGCGACTCTGCGTAATTGGCATTACAACACTCGTGTCATCTATTATGAAACTCGCCTTGCGGCTCGTTTCATAAACCACACTCATGTTGTAATGCCTCACATTACGCAACCGTCACGTAAACTACTATTGACTTTGACTTATATAACTTCCCGTAAGTTTAAATTAAATTTAAAAAAGTGGCTAATCGAAAAATGCTTTTATAGTTTACAGGAGTTTTTTAATAATGAGCTATAATTAAGTAGACTTAAGTTTATCTTTAAATTTCGCATGCGTTGTTTGGTAGATTTTAGTGATACTTGCCTAATGTTTCTTCAATGATCTCATTCTACCTAAAATCAAGTGAAATAAATATTTTGACATTTGACTTTTGGCTTTTGACAGCTCCTTAAATTTTCACGCAACGTTAGTATGGAGACAACTAAATGACATATTACAGAATACAGAATACAGATCTTTATTGGTAAAAGTACATTTTACAAGTCATATTATTTGCTTACGCCCCAAATCTTATAATGTAGGTACTAATTATATGTCAAATTTCAAGGATATTAAGAGGTGCATAAATTAACCTCTTAGGCGAAGCAGATTATTTGCAAAAACGACATTAATAACTAACTTTCCTGACAACTTTTGTCAACCACTACTGATATCGATCACCATCGCCATCTTTTCGGCTTGTTACGGCTACTGTGAACTGCATGTAATTGCATAAAAAAATATGTGATCTACAGACGGACCAACACCGAAGTCTCACCATAAGTCTATCATTTTTAGGGTTCCGTACTTTTGATACCGATGGTACCCTATTAGCTTCACGCACCGTCCGTCCGTCCGTCTGTCTTTCAGCGGGTTGTAACTCATGAACCGTAGTAGGTAGACAGTTGAAAATTTTACAGAATATGTATTTCTATTGAAACAGTAAAAAAATACAAAAATAAAATAGTATTAAACAAAAGTAGGTACTTACTACCTTCACTTTTCTGGTTTTGTACCATGTTGGTACGGAACCCTATACCTAGGGTTGCCAACAATTTCGTGGACAAATATAGTATTTTCCTGCCCAAGGGATTAAAAATATAGTACACAGAAAGAAAATATAGTACTTTAAAGAAAAACTTTTTATAAGGTGTGCAAATTTATTCATTAGTATAATGCACAATATTTACTACTTACTAACATTCAGCCTGCTATTGGAGCAACTATATGAGCATATTTCTCCACTTCAAATACATATTGGTGCTTAAAGTTAGGTTGGAACGGCCAAACCAAAATGCATATGTATAATAGTATTTTTGCGTACTATATATTTCTTCAATAGTATAGTAGTACGCGGAGTCGAAATATAGTACAATACTATATATTGTAGTACCGTTGGCAACCCTACCTATACCCTATGAAGAATTAAGTTTATCATATCGCACGAACAGTACTCCTCGTTAAATCTGTCAGCCAATCTGGATTAATGTTGTAAAGAACATGTTGAATGATAAATTCATATCTAAAACTTAATAAATCTGTTTATCATAATTTATCAGGGATTGAAGGATATTGTAACGTTTCGTGCAAAATATACATTTTATTATCATTATCATTCTGATAATTTTCCATGTTTATTGTTTAACTATAAACAACTGATGCTGAATATAACTTATTGATAACTGGTATTGGGATACGTCAACTCGATAATCATTTGGAAAAATAACAAATAGCAATTTTCAGTGCCTTATACTAATAAGTCTACTAAGACCAAATTTAAATCTTAGGAAATATTCTCGTCCATAAAACTAGGGTCCTACTGAAAAAGGGTATTACAATATTTTTCATTTATTATTGTGACTGAGACAGATCGAGATTGTACATTTCACGCAAAAGTGGTTTTAACAGATGACCGCTCTGGTCAACTAACTTTAAAAAATAGGTATTGTAATAGTTCAGGGTAGCTGGATGGGTGAGCTTGTGAGACTAGGGTGTGAGTAAGATTCAGCCCAGGAAAGAGTAAGTCAAATTTATATTCAGTAAGGGCGCCAGACCTACTTCTCGTCAACGAGTGAAATCATTCAAATAAAATTCTCTGATCTATTCAAATTACATTTATTTAACCGTTCAACGATTATAAACTAAAGAACGCTAAATACATCATTACACAATAGACTCCGCCGTAAAGGGGAAGTTTAATTAAGTCATAGGATCGAGACTGATCCACTAGCGTGAAGTCGTGGGTGGCCAGTCTCCAACCTACTACGCAAGATACAAATTTAGATTTGTATTCCAATAATGAAATTTAACAATACAATAGAAAGACTACCTAACGAGATAACTTTAAGTGTAAAAAGGTAGCCTGGTACTCACGCGGCATCTTCTTACAAAATACCTGCACTGTTTAATAACCTCTGTAGCAAAAGAACGGCTTAATTGTCAGGAGAGTTGAAGTTTTTCTTAGTGCAGGTCGTCAGATCCACGACGGGGAAAGTAGAAGGTCGCAATGCTTGATGAGCTTCACCTCTCCATCCGCGGAACCACAAGTTATTCTCCACTCGTAAACGGAGTGTTCGAGAAACAATAAAAAGGCAGTAAGAGGAAAAAGAAAAGCAGAGAAAAGAAACTGCCCGCAATAGAAAGAAAACTTCCCGTAATAGAAAGAAACTGCCCGTAATAGAAAGAAACTTCCCGTAATAGCAAGAAAACTTCCCGTAATAGAAAGAAAACTTCCCGTAATAGAAAGAAACCCTGTGAACAAAACATTCACGGTTAGATACTGAGAAGAACCAGTGATCAAAAAAAACACGTGGTTAATTAAAAAGAAGCAAAGTAACTTACCACTAGCCGTGGGTTTCTTTTATGGTATAAGGCGAGTGTCAGAGCTCGAGAAAGTAAAGGCGCTTGTTAAGAAAGCATTTATGAGGGTGCTGTAAAATAAGTATGCACGGGTTACGATCACGAAAAGAAAAGAAAAGTGCATCGCCAAAATGGCGGCATCGAAAGTTCAAGACAAAAGGTTCACTTACCAGAAGAAAGTATTATCAAATCAAAATCAAAAGAATCAATTATGATTGGCCAGAAGGCACAAAGATTTGGATTAGCTCAATCCATTTGAAGTTAAAATTATAAAGATGCTGCCATGGGCAGGGCCGGTTGGCGTGATCGGCGATTCTCCGTTTTGGATGTACGTGCTCACATCCTGACGAATCGAATCCGATAGAGGTCAACGGAGACGGCATCGAAGATGCTCGGTCATCGACGGTCAAAGATTTCCGAACGGCTCTGTATATTTTTATTTACCAATAAACAAAACAAACAGTAAATTATTTCATAAATAGTTCAAGAAGGGATTTTATTATTATAAAACCGGGAAAATGAGTTTATTATATTTCTTGTTTACTCAAAAGTTAAAATCATCATAATTTAGGATTAAAGAATCTGACAAGCACATTTCTAAACGCGTCCGCGTTTCGTTCCATGTGTCGAATTGATTCTTGAAGAAAATCTCTAATAAAATACGATGAAGTTATTTAAGTACGATAATAGATTAATTTAGATTAAATATAAACGAATGATTTGACAAACATTTAAGAGTCAATCAGACGTGATTGATGAAAATCGTCAAGAGGAAACGTCATAGATCACAGATGGCGCTGTCATGCGCGTAATGCACAACAAAACGTGTAAACAGGAACTGTCAAATGACTTGTTATGCCGGCTTGTTGTTATGATATTGTAATTTATTTAAACAAAAGAAGAAGTATGCCTTGTTGTGAGGAAAATAATGGTAAAACATCGAGGTAATATTCCTCTAAATATGTGGCTAAAAGTTATAGTGCATAAACAAACTGGAATGCCTAACAAACAGGTGAGTAACACTAGATTTAGAATGGTATCTAGACCTCGAAGTGTTACAGTATCTGTATATTTACTCCGCAGAGACCTCTGCTGCCCTGCGAGAAAAACACCCTCTCCCACCAGCCCACACCTTGCTGCCTGATCCACCCTCAGCCGATGACTCTGGCATAACAGTTGGTGAAGATGCCGTACGGCAGGCAATCACGTCGTCCCTAATGGTTCCGCTGGCGGGTTGGACGGTTTATCACCACAGCATCTTAAAGACCTAACGACCCCGGCTATAGGGGATGCGGGACAAAATTTGATTAATAACCTCATTGCTCTAGTTAACCTTATGCTATCAGGTCGTGTGCACGTTGAAATTGTCCCATTCCTTTATGGCGCTAATCTCGTAGCGTTAGCAACAAAAGATGGTGGTATCCGTCCGATAGCCGTCGGTTAGCCACTTTGCATCGAAGCTTTGCTGTCGTAAATTTCACAAGAGGCTGTCAGACACTTTTAAGCCTCAAAAGCTGTCACACGTACAAGCAACCCGAAATCAGGCCGGCGCAGCAGCTGATCAGGCCGAAACCCTCAAGCGTCGCAAATATTCGTCATTAATTAACCCTGTCTGCCAAGCTCATCGACGCCTCAGGGGATCCCAGAGCTGGCGTTTACCTCTTCCAAAGGATAGGTTTAACCATTCAGAGACGATTGTTTAAAGTTGTCTAGCCAAGTTGCCCTTAGATACCGATGTTTATGTCGTGATAGTGCTCGTGTTGAATTCAACCTGTCAAAACAGTACCGCGTAACGACGGACAAAACGTCAAAACTATCACTATTCGATTAGCGCGAGTGATAGTGATCACATTACAGTGTGTCAGTTGTAACGAGTGATATATCACGTGACTTACGTCAATTTCATACTATTTTTGTAAGTGACAGATGATCACCTAACGCTAGCGATTATTCGATCGCAACTTGTCTAGCTCCACAGATGTGGTACAACTTCACGCAAGAGGTCATTTACTTAAGTTTTTCACCTATACCTATGCAGTTAGGCCCTTTCATCGGTAATTCGGCAGTTTAATTTCTTTTTCCTTTATATTTCTTCGTTCGTTGCAAAATAACCAATATTATTCGGTTCATAAATTCCGAATAAATCAAGTACGTAACAAGTAATAAAGCTACTACGGTACTCAATTTAACTTATCAATGAAACTGTAAATATCTAGTTTATTACCGTTTCCATCTGAACAGATCTCGTAAAATTTAAGTACCGCGTAAGTTATAAACTTGGATTCATACCAGTTTAATTTATCCGTTGATGTTCCCAGTACCTACAATTTAAGAAAGGATCTTATTTACTCTCAAGTGTATTGAAATGCTACAACAAAAGAGTCTACTTTGTACTTAACTCCCTAAAATGTTCTCATGGTGCCAAGCAGCAGTGTTCGCATTGCTGTGTTCCGGTGTGGGGATAAGACAACCGGTGAAATTACTAGCATAGAGGCATTCCATCTTAGTCCTCAGGGTTGACGACGCATTTGAGGTCTTGAGAATATAGTCTTGAGATTTCAAATGTCTATGGGTCTCAGATCCCACTTACCATCAGGTGGCCTAAATGCTCGCGTGCCTACTCATTGCCATAAAAAAAAAACTACATTATTATTATTTTTATATTAAACTGACATTAAATGTTGATGCTTCAACAGACCTTTTGTTTTTAGTGTTTTGTTTTAAATTAATTTTAGTCTGTTACTTATTACCTTGTAATGTTTTTTCGGTTCACTAATGTTTTACCAACTTATATCATTTCGCAAAGAGATACTTCCCGCCGCGTTATTAATATATTTTTGTCGTCAAAAGCCTAACCAAACCTAACATATTTAACAAGCCCATGTAACGTATGTAATGTGTAATGGTTCGAGTACAAACACGTTTTTGCGAAATGAAAGTTTGTCTAATCATGATTTGGTAAAAAGTCTGGGTACCTGTTCTTTCTTTTTCTTGTTGGTTGACGATCCTCATGTCTATCTTGACCTTATCTTTAGCCGCTCTCAATAACGTCCTCGTGCCCATTCCGTACCACTCTCTTAGCCTTATGTTCTTTACTTTGTATCTATCAGTTATTCCATGCGGCCTTTCTTCTCTACAATCAATGATTGTCTTGTCCGAAGTGCTGGTAGATTCAGTCCATGTTACCGATTTGTAGCCCTCATGGAAACTTACTGAATAAATTATATCATTTGATTTCTGGAGGATTACGTTTTACGATAGGGCTGGTTAACAAATTTAAAGTCTATGAGTATGTCTATGGAGAGGGTTATGTTCTGTGAAGGATCGGATCCGGAATGAGGTGATCCGACAGAAAACTAAGGTTATCGACGTAGCCCATCGAATTAGCAGCTTGACTTGGCAGTGGGCCGGTCATTTGTGCCGCAGAACCGATAATCGCTGGAGTTATCGTATTCTTGAGCAGAGGCCGCGAATTGGCAAACGTAGTGTAGGACGCCCTCAGACTAGGCGGAGCGACGATCTACGCGAAGTGGCTGCCAAGAGCTGGATGAGAGTGCCCACGAGTTGTCCTCGTTGGCGTGCAATGGGAGAGGCCTATGTCCAGCAGTAGACTAGTATAGGCTGATGATGATGATGTTGTTTTTTTGAGTGTAGATGGTCAACAGTATATAAGTTGCTATGCCCTTCAGCGTCCATAATGATCTCATGCCTTTAAAGTTAATTTAAGTACAACCGATTTATACTAATGGAATGCAATCAATAATTGAATATTAAGTATTGAGTATGTATATGACTGTATGTTTTAGAAATGCAACATGCTTCTAAACCAAACCTATCGACGCGGAATCTGTTTGAGCTGGTAAGAAAAAGTTTTATGTCCATGCAATAAGAGCGAAAACGACGTCGATCGGCACGGATACGCATTAAACTACTTAATCTTAAGATAAATTAATTTAAACGATCCCCTGGCCTAATATATTTAGATGCGTTTATCGCGTGACAAAATGTGGACCTGTGGACCTGGACAACATCCGTCACTTTTTGACGCGTATAAGTACGACAGTGACGGTCGCTCTATCCACATTTTGTCATGCGTTTATCGCAACCGTGCTAGGCTCGCTGGTAGAGGTTATTTTGCTTAAGGTTAACGCAAGCTTTACTCGTTCAGGTCTATAAATTGTTCTCATTATATTTTATTAGCTGGAAATCTAGTTACGTAAAGTGACTCCCTAATAGAGAGGCAGAGGTGATAGATATGACATGTCCGGCGAAGGAAAGTGCGGTTACGTTGTTACGTGCTAGATACGGAAAGCTCACCCGCCAAGTTTTACTTGAATAGTTTGCGGGCAAGTTGAAATTAATTCGACTCTAGGCTTAGATCTAGATTTATTTAAAATGAGCGCTAAATAATGAGTAAATCAATGGTTTTTTTTTACAAAAATTGAACTTTCAAAACTATGCTTTACGTTTTTTTTTTTTTTTTATGGCATAGAGAAAGCAAACGAGCACACAGGCCACCTGATGGTAAGTGGAAACTGTGACTCATAGACATTCGCATTCACAAGACTGCAATCCTATGACTGCAAATGCGTTGCCAACCCTGAGGACTAAGATGGAATGCCTCTATGCTAGTAATTATACCGGCTGTCTTATCCCCAAACCGGAACACAACAATGCGAACATTGCTGTTTGGCGGTAGGTTAATGGATAAGATGGTGGTAGCAATCCGGACGGACCCTGCACAAGGCCCTACCACCCGCGAAACATACTACGGTACATATCGAATATCAAGTAACATTTGATTAACATTTGAGCAATGCCACTTAAAAATTAGCTGACGGAGATCCTTAGGGATTAGTTTGCCTTTTTACATCCTTGGAAAAAGGGTATAAGTCAACTTAACTTATATATAGATACATAAACGGAGTATACTAGTTTTTTTTAAGGTACGTTTCTGTACGTACGTACATATACATACACATACATAAACTCACGCCTTCATTCCCAGAGTGGGGTAGGCAGAGCTACAGAATTACCAACAACCCTAAAAACTTGTTGATAATTCTGTAACCACACTTTGCACAATCAGGCTAAGATGTTTACCAGTGTATTAGTGACAGGTTGCAAGCCCATCGCCTAACAGTACTACAAGCCTTTATTCCCTTAGTCGTCTCTTACGACATCCGCGGGAAGACACGGAGTGGCACTATTCTAACCCGGCAACCACACAGGCAATGTACATATACATTGCATTTCATTTCTATCTCAAGCTCTCAGAAAGAGTGAAACTGAAACCATAATCATCTAGATCCATAATTTGTAAGTTGCCAATTATATTATAGCCTTTCAGGTACTCATGACGTGGCAATCCAATACTTAAATGTCATTTCACAGCGAGCGTAAAGGATAGAGCTATAGCTGTTATATTCCTGTGTCCTTTCCTCTTAGCGTAAACCGTGCATCTACATAGCATCATCTCCATGTCGAGTTAAGCTACGTAACTAGATACAATGTTTCAAAATGGCAAAAATGAGGTCATAAACCTTTCCTCTTTAAGTTATTATGTAAATTACCAGCTATTTTTGCTGGTTGGCTCTGAATTAATACATTCCTGGGCCAGCGGCCAGCACAAGTATCCTTGGAACGCACGTAATAAGCCTCTTGCTGGCGTGACTTACAAGCAGACGCGGAAATTACTCCTGGAACAGTAGACTCAGACGTGTAGGGCTAGGCTAGATATACATACACATACATACCTTAACGTTGCTCGTAATGGCGTAGGCAGAGACTACAGAATACGCCAGGTGCCCCGGTCTAAACACACAACTTTCGCTATCTCTACATTCATCGACCTCTTCATGCTCGTACGTCGGTTTCGGGTGCTTTTGATTTGGACCTTTAGCACATCGCAAATCTGGTCACAGTGCGTCCCGTACCGACACCATCTCTACTCACTCTCATTCGCCATACCTTATTCGTAACTCTTCTTTCATCCATTATTTCTTAATGACCAAACCATCTTAGAAACAAACATATTTAGTATAAAACAAATTCGCTTTCCGCGTCAGTCTGATTTTTTTTCTGTTCCCTAACTAATTTTAAACCACGCAACGGATTTTGATCCATGGGGTTTCCACCAAAATTGATAATTTTTCACGGTAGATTTTATATAGGTATAATACATTCTGGTTTTTGTATGGACAGTAAGAAAACTGATATATATCGAAGCGAAGCGAGGGCACGCCGCTAGTAGCCTCATAATAAGCTAAGTTAAAAGTAATTTTATTTTTCCCTTTCAAAATGCAAAAATCTTTCCTTAGTGGGACCAAACTTGGGACCGCTAGCTTCATAATTGGAGTCACTGCAATCTAAGCTAACCATGGCATCATAAAACGTTTCGTTATTGACTTACACCACGCGAGCAGGTCTCCCATCGAACCAGCTAACGCACCCTGAGGCATACTCTTACCACTCAACCCCCACAACCTCCAAACCACTACACAACCGAAACACGCCCCATCCAATACGCGTACCGTTCTCCATCCAAACCTTACAGCCCCTATAACTGCGCAATGGACCGCGTTCGACTCTAAAAAGCCGATGAAACTTCTTGGTATTGGAGAGAATCGAAACAATAGGCCTCAAACAGGTCTTGATACTCGTCGCGACGCACGGACGGACAGAAATTGTAAACATATTATTACTTAATTAAACTTTCTTGGCGGTTGTTGCACTTGGTTTTATGGAATGATACGTTGTAAATGTGTTTAGCCAATAAATGTTTACAAATTAGAAAGATAATAGTGGTTCGTATACCTCCAGTAATTTTGTTACGTCTTTACAATTCACGTCGGCGTTTAGTGTCTTGGTAAAAATAGTTACAGAAGAGCAAGATTATAGCGAATACCTCTTATTTTTCATGGAAACTGTCGTGTTGCCAAAGTTTTGGTAATAAATAAAATTTAGATAAATCTTGAAAATACCATCACAATATTCACAGTTTTTCTTGTACGAGTATGCCGCTCAACCTTTTCGAAACTTAGCCTTTGCCCTACCATTCGAGCTATAAAGTTGACTTGCAACTCTTGCGAGTCAGATCTCAAGGACACCCTGTGTGCTGTTGACATTTCATTTCGAATAATGGTTGACACGGGCGGTTGCAGACGAAAACTGAAGGCCTCCTATATATTCAACTTTCCAAAACCATCTCTTATTGTTATTTTTACAATAATAAGAAACAAGCCGAATTAAAGTGATACAGAATTGGCAAATGGTGCTGGTCCTACGTTAAACCCGTTGTTTCTCTTTTTTTTTGGGCATAATGTCTTTGTCTACATAATTATTGAAAGTCATAATTTGTGTCTCTGGAACGGTAAACTTTTCAGAATTTCTTTAGCATGTAGATAAGGCTAGGTGAGGTTAGGTTAGGTTAGGCATGATTTGTAATTATAAAACCTGAAAATGTAACAGTTTCCTAAAAATATAACGATGTGTGATAGTTATAACCTGAAGCACATACACCATACACACATACATACTTTCACGCCTGATTGTCACTGGTATAGGCATGATACGCCACTTGCCCCGGTCTAAATATACAACTTTCGCTTCCTCTACATTCCTCACCCTCTTCATTCACGTACGCCAGTTTCAGGATCTTTTGATTTGGCCCTTATTCAGTAGGTACATCATCATCATCTGATCACTGTATGTGCGTCTAGAGCATCCCCTACAGACATGTTCACTCTTGCCCGCCATACCTCTTTCATAGCTCTACAACACCATATCATATTGGGCTGGTAGGACCTTGTGCAGGGTCCGTCCGGATCGCTATCACCATCTTATCCATTAACCTACCGCCAAACAGCAGTGTTTGCATTGTTGTGTTCTGGTTTGGGGATAAGACAGCTGGTGTAATGACTAGCATAGAGGCATCCCATCTAGTCCTCAGTGTTGGCAACGCATTTGCAGTCTAAAGCTTGCAGTCTTGTGAATGATGTCTATGGGTCACAGTTTCCACTTACCATCAGGTGGCCTGTGCGCTCGTTTGCCTTATCTATGCCATAAAAAAGAAACAAACACCAATTTCTCTTAACTACCGCTATCAGATGCCAGATATAACAAAAATAAGTGAGGAATTCTAAGAATGTTATCGCGTGACTCAAATGTTATTAAAGGCATCATACCAACACGGTCGTGGTTTCAAAAGATATCGATCGGGTTTGGAATTGGATCGTAATCGAAGCCAAGAATTAAGAAGTACACATAACCACAAGTGTCCAGCCTTTAGTATATCTCGTTTCTTGATCTTTTAGATCTGGTTGGTAAAATATTGCTCATAATACGCACCCAGGTGTGCAAATATGTATTCAATACGAGTATCAACCTTTTATATTGATTCTGAGATAAAGCGAACCAACTGTTCTTTAATCGCTTTTTAAATAGATAGCTCTCAATTCGCCCTTATTTTGTTGGTGTGTGTATGTAACACTATTAAAATTTTGTTCTGTAAACCTTTAAGATGGTGCCATACTTATTTGTAGTTGGTTTAATGTTTTTAAAAACTTTCAATTGGTTGTTTAAAGTCAACTGTGCAATATTTAATATAAATTTAAATATGACAAATATTTTCGTCTGTAAGTATAATTTTAATCTACTTTTTTTTATTAATAACACCACGGAATCAATCAATCACAGAATTATGAATAACCATATATGGGACCATGTTTAAATAGTGACCAATCTTTCAAAGTCTAAAATATAGTAAATGCAATTCTCACATCGCACAAGAAGCTGTTTGTGATTGCGTGATGTTTTCGACTTATTAAAAAAAAATCTAATTTCAAACCAAGGAGGTTTGAAATTAGATTTTTTTTAGATTGGACCAAAACACTTAAAGTATGAAGGGATGGAGCCTCCCTGTAAGCAAAATAAATGCCTGTGTTGGGAGACACAGCTCTTCCTTACGTAACTTGAGGCATTTAGGTCATTTACGAGTAGGTACCTACTACATTATTATTTATAAAAAACTTATATTTGTGGAAATTACCATAATAGGTAACGATATTGACATAAGCTCTAAACCCGGGCATTTCGCAGGCTTATGTTATTTGCAAATATTCCTGACATGAACCAATAGAAAAGCAACTTACCAGAAAAAGTATTTACCTATTTCATCTTTTGAATTTTGTTTTTCAGTTAGTAACGGCACGCTAAGGCAGACCACTGGTCCCTAAAACCCGCTCGGGCTGAATTTGGCCTGAATGGAGCTGCGTCGCCGCAGGGTCGATGACCCTGTGCAATTCGTCACAGCGGCGCGCACGCAGGTTTTGAGATTCGCTTTTACCCGCGAATTCTTCCGCGTATGCCAATTTGTTTAAAAATAGTGTAGACGTACTCAGGCCTTAATTTTGGTGTGATAAATACAAACATATTATGGAACATACATTAATATATAAAAAAGAAGATTTTTCGTACATACAAATCCCCCTCCCCTCGAGACCATGGGCGTAGCGTCACGTCCGAAACGTCGAGGTAATAATTAATTCTAGTAATTAATTATATATCCCTTAACGCGATTAAGTCCCGTGTAGTTATAATAATGAATCAAAATCGTGTGAGTTTAAATCAGCATACAAATGTAATTTTTTTCTGCGGCACACACGTTTTCAAGGTCATTAGGATTGCAGTAAAAAGTATAGATATGTAAAATAAGCCTAAATACTTAAGTAGTAACTATAATCTCTTTGATTTTCCACAATCTTAATCTAGTCAATTTTTTTTGTTTAAACCACCCATTTCAATTTCAACTTAAGTTTTTTGGTTTTGTTATTTTACAGAGTCGAACTCCTGGTCGCGGCACCACAATTCCGCTCTCCGCGCTCCTAGCAATAGTAACCAAAAGTCGGTTTTATCTTTATTTATTGACCGCCCACACAAATCCTTATCTCGCCATCGCCTAATAGCGGCTCCGAACCTGTTCCATCTGCGTATTATTAGGAAATTCTCAAGGTTTGCTATATAGGAAGTATTCTAAAAAGTATGCGTATGAATCCTATATAGATTACAAAATCCGGCTTGTATTCTTTGATTAAAAAATATAAAGTCAGAGTCGTATAACCATTATAAAGCATGATGTTTGGGACTTAATTAAGAGTCCACTTAACCTTTTTTTATTGCATGGTGAAAGCATGCAAGCTGACAGACCACTTGATGGTAAGAGGGATCTGAGACCTTCTAATGCATTGCCTTGCCAAGCCTGTCGACTAAGATGGAATGTCTCTATGCTAACACTAGAATGTAAATATTAATTGTTACTTGTGATATTTTTAAACTGTTAATGATGTTATAAACTGTTAAAGACGAGATAGTCGACACGTGCTCTGCTATAACGTAAACTTGTATGAGGAAGTCAAGTTAGTGATCTGATCGATACAAGAAGTGCATCTACGGTACAGACTTCCGTAACAATAATCGATGGGTTTTTTAATACACGGTACTTTAAAATGTATAGCGGTTCACTAATAGTTTACAAATCAAATGATTAATATTTGTACATAATTATTTTGACATCGGACGAATGACCATTACTTTTATTGTTTTAATTTATGAATTATTATTGTATTCTTTGATTATTAATATTTATGTTTTGACGATCTCAATGCAATTTCGTATTTTTTGACATCCAATGCAACTAATATTGTAATATTACATTGAAAAAAAAAAACAAAATTAAAGATTACCTAATTATTCAGTGGTGGTAGGACCTCAGGTTAGTCCTCAGGGTTCGCAACGCATTCGCGGTCTTAGGATTATAGTCTCACGATTGTAGTCTTAAGAATGCAAATGTGTGTCACAGGTCCCACTTACCATCAGGTGGTCTGTATGCTCGTTCGCCTTCTCCATGTCATAAAAAAAAACATTTATTTACCATTTAAACATTTATTTTAGCTGAGTTTAAAAAATTTAGAAGGGTCTCAATTCTACCTTATTTTTTGCCTGTATGTTACTCGTTATCTTCGCCATAGTTTAAGCATTAAAAACCTCGTAAATTTTTTTTTTCTTTGAAACATACTTTTGGTCACATCTCATAAACCACTCAAGGGTTTGTGTTTAGAATAGAACGCTTTAAATAATAACAACTAATACAGTTTAGAAACACGTGAAACTCATCAACTAGCTGTCAGGAGCTATGTTAAAGAAAAACATGGCAGTCTGCATTCTCTTCGAGGTTGTCATGTCGAGTAACTTGACAGCCAAGTGACCACTTCACTGTACGGACTAAAGCTCATAAAATCAATACTTGAAGCCCTATCTATTAGGAAACTAACCTATCAAGTTTCGATCTGGTGTATTTTGTTACACATGTTGTTCTTAGATTTTGATCCGTATTCTTTAAAGCATAGGATATGAAGCAGCGCGCGGGCGTAAGCGCAGATAGGCATGGCTTCGAGTGTTAGGTTTCTTTTATCAGTTGGGTGATTCCTTTAAATAACTCGTTTTTCAATTCGTCGAAGAGTTACTAAACGACGAGCGTAAGTTGTTCCGTCAGTGGACGGATATCCCGCGTATGTTTAGAAATAGGGTTCCGTTTGACTCCATTCGGATACGGAACCCTAAAAAGGGATCCATCAGGAAGACATAAGATAGTGACAAAAAGAATAACCCCTGACTTCAGTACCTTGTTACAATTTAAAGTACACGCTAGCGAGTCGAATGCTCTGTCCCTCGCAGACCTCGCAGTTTTCTTATAGAGTGCAAAAGACAGAGCATTCTACTCACTAGCGAGTACGGTAATTGTAACTCATAATTGTAACAGGTGTTTATATCCCAAATATAGTCTCCATAAATTATAAAAGCAAACACAATTACTAAAATTGCTCTCAAGTCAATGCTCCTAAAACATCGACCAATTTCATCCAAACTTGGTTTCCAAACCAACCAAAATCATTTTAATAAAAAAACACGTAAGTACCCAACAAATATATACTTCAATCTAAACCGTACACTGCCAGACTAAAGTTTAAAATCCTTGGAATTTTATACCTACTTAAGTCGTTTAGAATATCAGATTGCGACGCCAATGATGCCATATAAGGTTTTATCCGAAGCCTTTAAAGGGTAAGCACGAACCGATAGAGTTACCGATTAACCGTTAAACCGTATTTATTTAACGATAAAAATCGGTACAGTACCGATTTATGTTGCGCGGATTAAATACAGGTGGCTTGGCGCTTGTAATTTACTGTGAAGTTGTAAACGATTTATTAAAGGCAAGTGTCGTAAGTTTTCGCATTTTGTAATACAATAAAGCGCGGGAAACGACTTACATAAGAAGCGGTTATGTTTGCGCTTCAATGTAAGTCGAGATGGAGGAAAAATTGGCTAAATTCGGGTACCTGCTTAAGACACGGAGTGGAGCAGAGAAGACAGAGTCCTCAGGGTTGGCAGCGCGATTGCAATCATAAGATTGCAATCTTGAGATGGACCTCAAAGTCCATTTACCACCAGGAAACAAAAAAGTTAATCTATAGTGCGACACAAAAGAGTAGAAATTGAATGAGGGCGCCACTTTCTACGTCACTGTCACATTTTTGACATAAAATACTTAAACATGGCAACAATTTAGTATGTTTTTTTAGGTCCATTTCATTTGAGTTCTACTTTTTGTGTCGCACTTTAGGTGTCTTTGTTAGTTAGTAAATTAATATGTACAACTGCGTAGTTTTGCCATTTTAGCAAACTCCAGGAGCTTCTGTAGGTAGGTAATTATAAAAAACCATTCATTAAGAGCGTACTTATCGTGTTTTAAATTTATAAAATCATTTATTTGTAGCCTTATCATATTATGAATGGCAGCTGCATCGATTTACTGTATTTTTCAATTTATCATTATGGATTACTTAATTAGTTAGTAGATAAGTATCATAACGACAACGGATCGGTTCGACTTTAGAAGATTATCTTATTTCTTCTACCGGCTATTATTCCTATTGATATAAATGTGTAAGTAAGATTGTTTGTCCGTTAACTTTAAAATGCTAAACCGATAATTTATGAAATTTGGTTGGAGTGGATTAGGATCTGAGACCCAATAGACATTTAATCTCACGACGATCTCAAGACTGCAATCCTAAAACTCCAAATGTGTCTAAATTAAGAACTATCATCATCATCATCATCATTATCAGCCGCAAGACGTCCACTGCTGGACAAAGGCCTTCCCCAAGGTTTTCCACAACGATCGGTCCTCTGCTGCTGTCATCCAGCGGTTTCCCGCGACCTTTATCAGATCGTCAGTCCACCTTGTGGAAGGTCTGCCAACACTTCATCTCCCGGTTCGCGGTCGCCACTCTAGAACCTTTCCGCTCCAACGGCCATCAGTTCTACGAGCAATGTGCCCCGCCCACTGCCACTTAAGAACTATACAAAGATGGAATGCCTCTATGGAAGACAACAATGCGAATGCTGCTTGGTGGTAGGTTAAAGGATAAGATGGTGGTAGCGACCCCGACGCAGCACAACCTACCACCACTAAAAGAGTACCCAAGCAAACCATCACGATCTCACCAGTGAGTATAACTTGCTTGTCGGTGTGTTTAAGTCTCGTCTTCTACCTACATCAGACATCACTCAATGCAGCTAAGGTGATAGGCACCTAACACTAGATAACGCCTACCCGCTCGGGGCCGGTTATTATTGACGGTCCGTTCGAGAGTAGAGACAAAATGACCGCCAAGTGCAGAAAGTCCTTAAAAAATGATAAAAAGATAAAAGCCATTTATGATAGGCCGCACGGGCACTTTTACACGACAAGAATTTACCAGCGCTTCCGAAGAGGAGACCCCTGCTGAGAAGAAACGCCGCAAGAAACTCAGCAGTCAATCATTTTTGAAACATTTTATATTGCAATGGCACTACTTAGTCTCAGCATTATATAAAGCTTAATTAAATATAATATCAAATAACATGAGTAGTTCAGCAGGAAAACATGCCAAAAATCTTGGGAGAGAGAGACCAAAAAACACCTACTTGTGTAAGTATATAAGACGGTGCAAGACGACCAAATAAAAGATTCGATATGTTTTCCTACATCAACGGTGTCCCCTAGACAAGATAAAGTATTTTGCATTTGAATAAATTAGTATTAACTAAGTTTTGGGTTTAGGCCATGCATTTCTAATCCAGGTAATTTATTATTGAAATGAATGCATTGACAAAGAAATGATTTATATACTTTACGGACACGGAAATTTCGAATAGCGATTTTATTTTTATTTCTAGTATTATTATTATAGAAAGAATCTAAATTCTTAATAACATAAATAATATTCTCGTAAATAAATTGAGACGCTACAGTTAGGATATTTTTCTTTAAAAAGTTATCTTAAGGAGTCACGGGAATTTAAATTGTAAGTCGAACAAATGGCCGTTTTTTGTAACACAAATATAGTTTGTATGTCAGCTGCCTTACCCCAAACCAGAATACCATAAGACATCATCATCATCATCATTATCAACCGCAAGACGTCCACTGCTGGACAAAGGCCTTCCCCAAGGTTTTCCATAAGACATAACACTATGAAAATAACTATAATAAACTAAGCGAGCGTCTTAACATTAGTCAGTTGTCTAATTTTCCTAACGGCGTAAGCTGCCGAACTTAGTTTACCTGCCAGTACAGCTATGTGGGGATAAATAAATTTAGTTAGTAGAACAAAACTTGAAACGTAAGCGAAAACACAAGTTACGAGATAACGAAAAATAAAGTAAATAATCGATATCGCATGACTTGAATCATTTCAATATTGTGGGATATGCGTGACGACACGAATGTCTTTTACGATTGTATGACATTGACATTTGAATTCAGTTCAGCAATAACAATAAAAATACTGCATATAAAAATACATAATTGTACATAAAAATGTTTTAAAAATATTCAATAAATCGCAAAAAATAACTTCTTTTAAAATGGTAGGTCTGAAGTCGGCTTCTGGTTAATAGTACATTGTGCATCAAGGGTAGTATGAAGGGAATTACTTTAGGCGGAGGGCTTTTAATGACTCGAGTTAGTAATCCCCTTACTGCCTGTGATACACACAATGGTTTTCATCACATTTGCGAGGAAAAAAAACAAAGAGAAAACACTTTAACTCTGCAAAATATAAATATATAACTTTTGACGAACGGGAACGTAAATGGAAACGATATTTTTTTTGTGACCTCTACCACAGATAATAACTGCGTTTAGTTTCGACCTGGATTCGAGCCAGATTTAGCCAATTTGATAAAAATTTATAATTACTAAAATTAATGATAAATGTTGATATAAACTTGAAATAGGTATAAAAATAATGAAGTTTAATGAAGCGTATAGGTTTTGTGTAATGTAAGTTAGTCTATAGCTAATTTTTAAAGATGAAATTAGAAACCGATTTAATTTTTGGCTGAAAATTAAACCTCCTTAGTCAGAAATGATGTACGAAAGAGTTGCAAATTTTAAAAAGAAAGTCATTACTCCCTAGGGATGACAAACTCGACATAATTCCCGCGGGAACAATTTAGGCCATTGTCCTTCTGTATACAGGCATGGAATAACACCATTTACGAGCAAGTGTGATGAAAACGTTTTTATCTATCTAGCAATCTTTCTATCGTTTGTCCTAGGATAAATCCCACCCAAAGCGGCGGATGTCGGCAAAAGGATAACGCAACTGAAGTGGAGAGGGACACTTGGCTAGGCGGAACGATGGCAGGTGGTCGAAGGCGCTAACAGTTTGGTGGCCGAGATTAAGTCACAGATCAGTGGGCAAGCCATCAGCTCGTTGGTCTGATGATGGATGGGGTTAGCAAGAGACCGGGCAAAATGGCGTGGACATGAAGAGGCCTTTACCCTGCAGAGGGTGGATGTGGGCTGAATTGATAAAACTCGACCAAACTAAGTTACCCGCATCGTCAAACCAATGCATTGCTTCTGTGTTAACATAGCAAGGTTTGATCAATATCTGTGTGACAATCAACCATTTCGCATTGTTCAGACGGTCTCTTTGACATTGTATGTATTGATTTTATTTGAAGCAAAGAAAAGCTGAACTAGCAACGAGTTTTACGTTTTCCTTGTTTTTTTAGTAGGCGCAGTGCTCGCATTGGTGTGTTTCGGTGTGTGGATAAGACAATTTTGTCTTAGTTCTCAGGGTTGGCAACGCATTTTTGGTCTTAGGGTTGCAGTCTTAAGACTGTAGCCTTGAGAATTCAAGTAAAAGTCTCAGATCTCACCATCAGGTGGCACAAACTGCTATCACCACTAAACCTCACCACTATATAATATAAAACAAGTAAAGAGGACATTATAAGAAAAAGATACAGAGCACAGAGGGTTATTTATAGAACCCAGATAGTCACAGACCACAGAGCCGCGTCCTGTTCTTTCCTTGGTCTAATTACAGTGTCACAATTGTCCTGACGCGTCTTGACATATAAGAACCTGGACGCGACATAAAAGTATGTGCGCATAGTGGGTTGAATTCGGAAAATAGTGGACAAAGGAGTAAAAAGGGCATTTATGGGCTGCTATTTTATAAAAACTAATACCCTATCAGGTAGCCTTTCCATTTTTTCAGTTCAAAAGTACTTTTTTGAAGAAAATCATATATCTTCCCTAAAAATACTACTTATAATCTCATTAAGGGCTCAATTAGCATCCAGGAAAATAACTTTAGTATCCCTTCCCTCCATCTGGTAAACTTATATAACCTATATATGTACTTACAAAAATAAAAATTGCCATAAGAAACACGATTTTCACGGAAACTGTTTCTCAAAGGTTTGTTGTAATCAGAAAATATTTTACGCTAGCTACGAACAGCTTCATATAAAATAGTCCTTAAATTCCACTTTTATTCCTTGTTCTAAAATGGCCACTGTGCAGTGCTCGGATAGCCTAGTGCGTAATTGAGCAAGCTTTGAGTCTAAATTGCGTCGCCGACAACTTTATAGCGACAGCTTAAAAGAACATTAATTCTAAATAATGCGTAAGTGTAAAAAAATGCTTTGATGAAGCCGCGTGTTAGTGACCATACGATTCATACAACTTATTCGAACCGGTATTGTTTGCGTTGGGCTCGAGTTATGAGCTTTGTATACATTATAATGTCTGTATTAACTACCGGACATTGTACCGGCATTTTTTAGGTTGTAAATAATAATATTCAATGAACATCTACGTTAAAATGATGATATCCTTCGACGTCGACACACTTACAATCAATTAAGCCTTGGTTCTTGATTTTGCGGGAAAACACCACCCGTATTTTGTTATAATAACAATCTATGAGTAACCTAAGAATAATTTGAAAAATCGATAATTGAATACCAGCAATCAATCTATATGAGCAACAAGGCTCATAATTACAAATACTTTATAAGTAGACTAACATACATAACAATATAGAACTTAAAACCAACACTGAGGTAGTACAACACCGTGCTCCTGTTTTGCCAAAATGGCCGTCAATAAAAAGATCTTTTATCTCACGAATTCTTATCAATTATTCATCACGTAACTCAACATGTAACTCCCGAATACTCAATCAGATTTTTTTTTTCGTCACAGTCTAGTGCAACCGCTGCTGGGTGGCTCGGCGCTTACATGGGATAGCCTGCAGCCGTCGAGGCACTGGTGCACTGGAAGTATAATGTGTACATGTGCGTTACCGCGGCCATCCCCGTCGCTAGATCTTTATTAAAGTAGTAAGTGCATAATTATGTACCCAAATTCGGGAACAAAAGTACGCATTTTGGAATATTGACCACATTACCCAGGCGTGAAGAAAAGTTCCATTCGATATTTTTAAGCACACTCAGTCAAAGCTATGCATATCAAGTAATTCATGCTACATGCTAACATGTCATCCATCTAAACGATGCCAAGTGGCTAGATTTTTACTAACTTATACGATTCTAGTCTTACTATCTTTGTTAGCTGCTTACTCATTAGTCATTATTATATAAAAGAGCATTCGCTATCGATAAAATACACGATAGGTAAACATAATATAACTTATTGCAATGTCAAATATTGCTTTTGTGAATATCCCTTATTTCATTGCAAAAGCTACCATTTTTTTCACAAAGCGCCTACAACGTTAAAGCGCCCGACAACTGTATGAGATAGGATAAGATTTTACGACGTGGCATCATATCCTCAATGCAGAGCCCATAAAATGCATCTAAGTGCACCTCAATGGCATTTAGCTAGAACCAAACTCGATTTAATGGAGGCATTATGGTCTGTACCGTTGTCTATCGAATTGATACAGGCTTTTAGTTTGTAGGTATTGTTACAATATTATTCAATCTAGGAATTCTGGGACATAGACAATTACGATCTAGTATTATTTGTCTACTTAATTTTTGGGGTTCGTACCCAAAGGGAGCCAAATGGGACCGTATTGATAGGCCTACGCTCACAGACTGCAGGTTGATTTTTTTAGGATATGTGTTTTAACGGCAGATACTTGATGGAGTGACGACCTCGTCAGGATCGCGGGACCGCGGTGGATGCGAAAAGCACAAGACCGGTCTGAGTGGAAAGCCTTGGGGGAGGCCAATGTCCAGCAGTGGACGTCTTTCGGCTGACATGATGATGATGATGATGACTTAGACAAGAAATATTTTTCCAATGTGTTTCTATTTTTGTTGTATCGTAAAAACAGTAAAACATACAGGCGTAAAATGTGGTATGAATATAGTACAAACCCTGAACGTGTGAGCTTGGTTCGGGATAATTCGATCCAAAATCGAAATATATATATACCTACTGTGCCGCGGTATGGAGCCCTCGGTGCGTGAACACAAAAATGATAAATCTATCTGTTTCATGCAGATGATTTAGCAGGCATCATTTGTTTCCATAAGTATCTGATTTTATACAAAATGGACACTGAATTTGTAGGTATTAGTGACGTTTATAAGCAGCCTTTCATTCCTTACCAATTATACTAAGGAATAAATAAGTCCTAGCAAACTTTCCCACAATAGAAGACCGCCGAAATAGAAGACCTGGTAGCCGAGCCCAACATCATTGGCGAAACTAAAGCTCACCGCCTGCGTTTGCTCGGCCATGTCCAGAGAATGGCTGAAGATCGCGGAGCCAAAAGAGCGTACCTGGGCCGACCAGTGGGGCGACGCCCGGTCGGCCGGCCTAGGTACCGCTGGAACGATGTCGTGGAGTCAGATCTGCGTGATCTTCAAGCCGTCAACTGGCGAGAGACGGCGCAGGACCGGGACAAGTGGCGCAATCTCGTGTCGGAGGCCAAGACTCACTTTGGGTCCCTGAGCCGCAGCAGTAAGTAAGTTAGTAAGTAAACTTTCCCACACAAATCAAACTCTAAGACTTTCGAACAATAACTTGCCTTCAAGCTATAATATATAATCCTAGCTATTACGCAATAGTTCATATAGAACTGTCAACAATAAAAATACCATCGTGGTTCTTTATTACTAGTTTCGGCTGTTAATGAGCGGTAAATGCTTTAAGGCATGTAATACGTGGAGGAGCTATAAAAAACTGATTTATATCAAGTGTAAATGCCGGTAATATGTGCCAATACTGTGAAATACGGCCGAGAAGTGTGGGGTAAGGCGTCATTCCCAGGACGTATAAGTGCCAACAACATATGGCATATTTTCTTGCTATGCCAAGCGAAGGAGCAGTGTATGAAGCTCTCGTAAAGAGTCTCGAAAATAGTGCTGAAATTTGTAGTCCACGTGAATCTAAATACAAGCTCATGTTGGAGCGTATCCAACACAAGTATGTTGGTTTCTTTACTTTAAGCTGTATGGCGTGTATCCAGGAAATCCACTGTTGTATCCTACTCTCTTCGTGTTAGGAATGGTGGGGTACCATAAGCTAGAAATGAGGCGGGAACAGGCCCTCGCTTCATATGTAGTAAGAGTGCTCTGAGGTGAGTTGTGCAACCCCGGGGTGGCGGGTGCCCTGGCGCTGGCCGTGCCTGACCGGTTCGTGTGGCACCGGCTCGCCTTCAGCAGCTCGCACGAAGTCGCTGAAGGACCCAACGCTAACGCGGGATATTCTACCAATTAGACATATTTGCATGCTCCCTGAACGATTTCGCAAAGGCCACTATGTTTGTAGTATGCTATACTCAATAACTGTATAATCATTGTATATATATTTGAACGTACTTTTAATTCTTATTGCTCACTTGTCTATCGCATTAGGTAACAGCTTGTAATGATAAATTTAAGTTATTTAGTAAGCGAGCTAACCCCAGGTGCTTCTGGTTAGTCCTCAGTAAATACTCTTTAACCGAACAATTGTCCTCGCGTGTGATACCCATAGACTTGTTTCTCTAATAAGTTTATGGAGATTGTTAACCCGACATTGGCGAAAGTACCTTTACGAAAAAAGACGGATTTACTTCCCAAGCACTGCCATCTATCTATCTAATACCTTTTAAAGAGCAATCTGAATCTCGGAAACGGCTCCAACGATGTTGATGAAATTTGGTATTCAGGGGGTTTCGGGGGCGATAAATCGATCTAGCTAGGATGTTTATTTGTATGTTTGTTAGCAGAAATAAGGAACTGTTTAAAAAAGCTTGTGTCCTAAGCCCACGTCACCGCAGAGACCCAAACCTGCTTTCAATTGATGGCGTTCCAAAACTGTCTAAAGTAAAAAAAGATCTATAACTAATAACTATGTGTGTAAGAATATATAACAGGTTACCTGCTGACCTAAGAACATTAAACATTAAAAAAAAATAGAAAAGAACTGTATAAATGTTTAATCTGTAATATTTGATTTAAAAAACACCGGTAAAATTTCTGTTAGCCTGATTAATAATAGCATAATATGTATAAATGCATGTTACATTATGTCATTTCGCATACCAGCTTCTGGTGAATGTAAGTGAAACTAAATCTATTTTATAACAACTTCTGTACCTCATTCTTAGCGAAATAAATATTTATGATTATGATTTATTATTTAATTTATATAACAATTTTTCCTGTTCAAAACATCTTTCAAATCAGCAGTTATTAATTGTTTCCGTTCGTGAGCCTCACACACAGACACACACACACACGTAGCTGTTGGGATCGTCTTTATTTACTAACAACTAAACTACCTGCATGTATATATCTGTAGTTGTTGTTTTTTATTTATTGCTCATGGTGGATGTCTGTAATTGGCACTATCGCATTTACTGCTCTTATGAATTATAATGTGCTGTTGATATCCTTAATAAATAAATAAATAAATAAATAAATAAGGATTCCCGATCAGTGCACGTGCCTTTGCAACATCAGGGGGGTTATTATGACGTAGCTATGCAGTGCAGTATACGCTGAGAGAAAAGGACAGAGCTATATAGCTATAGCAGTAATATTACTGCTATAGCTATAATCTTAGCGAATTCTTCAATGAGATCTAATATCTTCAAATACTTATGTTAATTTACCATTAAAAAAAACTCCAATTATAACTTTTATTTTTATTGTTTCATTTCTACGAATTTAGCAATAAATGGAATTGAATTGTTTTAATTAAATTATCCTATAAGCAATATCATATGTGCAGTCGTCCTCTCGCTTTTTTGCTGTGACCTTACAGGGCGCCACATGCATACCTCTGTATTTGTTCCATCTGTTGTTTTGTGAAATGTGACATGAAATAAATATTTTGATTTGATTTGATTCGTCATACATGTATAGTTTGAAGTTTATTATGACAGCGCACTAAACTGCTTAACATTTCCGCCGTAGCACTGTACATGTGTCTTGTTTTACCCGCTCAAGTCGGTTTCTGGGTAATCCTCTACTTCTTTGGCAGTCGGAGAAGACGGTCCATCAAGCGACTAGCACAATTAAATTAATTAAATCCCAGCTATTAGCCAATTGGTTAAGGCGTGAGTTGGTTACGGCACGAATGCTACAGACGCCAGTTTATCATTCGACACGCTTTCCCGTGCCAGGTCTGGCAATTACTGCATGGGTGATAACATCTGAGACCTGAGTCGGGGGGCGTTTAGGAGGCTAGTGCGTTAGGATTACCTTGGGACGAGCTGGCCTAGTTGGTAGTGACCCTGCCTACGAAGCTAGCGGTCCTGGGTTCTAATCCCGGTAAGGGAAGAGTTTTGTGCAATGAGGGCGAATAGTTGTTCCTGAGTCATGGATGTTTTCTATGTATTTAAGTATATATTTCTCTATATAAGTATTTATATCGTTGTCCAGTACCCATAGTACAAGCCTAGAGCTTAGTTTGGGACTAGGTCAATTGGTGTGACATCGTCCCCTGATATTTATTAATTTATTTCATTGTAATATAATTTTCGGCCGTATTAGGGCTTTGAAGTATAACTTTTAATTTCCTGTCTGTCTGTCTGTATCTCACACTCACTTTTTTATCAAATGCAATCAAAGTTACAAAACTGATTTTTTTTATACATTTCGATAATATTTTATTGTCTGTGTAGACTTAAACTGGTTCTTGAGATAAAAATGAGTAGTATCTATACCTACTTAAAACATCACCAATTAATGTTAATTATATATATTTTTATCCGGGGACATTGTCACACCAATTGACCTAGTCCCAAACTAAGCTCAAGGCTTAGTTCATACTTGTTGTTTATGGAAGTATTTTTTGTGTTTATACTTTTGCCTGGTTTTTTATGTTCATGGACAAGGTTTATACAATGGGCATGAATAGTTAGTTTTATAAAAACCCGAATGAGCCAGAATCTGGTCCTCCTCATCATCATCATCATCATCATCATGTCAGCCGAAAGACGTCCACTGCTGGACATAGGCCTCCCCCAAGGCTTTCCACTCAGACCGGTCTTGTGCTTTTCGCATCCACCGCGATCCCGCGATCCTGACGCGGTCGTCACTCCATCTTGTTGGAGGCCTACCTACAGCTCGTCTTCCGGTCCGCGGACGCCACTCCAGAACCTTCTGACCCCATCGGCCATCAGTCCTGCGAGCAATGTGCCCCGCCCACTGCCACTTCAGTTTAGCTATTCTTATTCTGGTCCTCCTGGTTTCTCCAAACCACATTTAGTATTAACATTATCTACGGGAATCTGTATACAATGCTGCAATTACTACAACTCTAACCGTTTTGTATTCACTTCACTCGGATTAGATACACTGTGCACGCCCCGTGACTTCGCACGCTTTTAATAGACCTTTGTAGGTCATTAACGTTATGGTGATTTAATTGTTCACCTTCACAGTGCCGAGAATTTAACACCGTGTGCGTTTTGTATGTAATATGAGAAGCTGGCAGTTTTTTTAAGGCAAGGCACACGAGTCTCGGGTCACCTGACAATTCTCAAGACAACAATCTTAAGCCTGCAATCCTAAGACTGCAAAATGCGTTGCAAACCCCGAGGACTAAGATGCTAGTAATTTCACCGGTTGTCTTGACCCCACACCGGATCCAAACGATGCGTACACTGCTGCTTGGCGGTGAGTTTATGGATAAGTTACTCATAGTGGTACATGAAGCAAGAGATAAGAGAATAAGTGGATCTTGCTTTATATTGCTGCGAAAACTATTTTAAGTCGTACGTGTGTTCAAATAATTATCGCTAAAACAAAGTCATTAAAAAAAAATGCGTCTGTCCGTTCTTTCTTTTATTTTTTTATAAACGTAACTGGAACTCGCCTGGTGGATCACCGGTTGGGAACCACTGTTATAGAAAAATACCTTTCTGGTGGCCTAGTTAAACTACATAACGAAAATGTATGAGATTGACGTAAGCTGATCATTGATCGCGGCAACCGCTGTCAACTCCACGTTTTAATATATTTATTTTCTTAAAATAATACAATATACTCATTTAGAGAGATAATAAAGTTTAAATCATAAACAACGCGTACTTATTTTACCTTTAGCGTAGGTAGGATATAATTCAACAGTTAAATTAAGCTTAGCTTCGAATCGATATAGAAGCGCATAACGCTAACGTATTCGATTATCGAAATCCGCCAATATCTGGCAGCTTACGTAAATCCTATACATTTTCTATAGCGAATAGCTAGGTCTACAAATATTTTTGAGCCCATGATATGCATCATTTATGAGGCCCTCCCTAGCAAAGATGCATTTCGCTAACAAGCGTATCTATTCGTTTCAATTTAAACCAATCGCGTCACTGGTAGATGACGTGTTACAAAAAGTCACGTGATCTACCAGTGACGCGATTGGCTTAAAAACGAAATGAATAGAATCGCTTGTTAGCTTAATAAATCTTGACTAAGGCTGACTGTATTAAAACAACCAAGCTTACCTACGAGCAACCCATAACATATCTCACCCACAATCACTGCGTAGGAGTTCGTTTATTGTTCTCTACGTCTATAGCTGCTATACTAGATTAACATACAAACAACAAGTATATCATGTTCAGATTAGATAACACTATTTATTTTATGTAAGTAATGTTTTTATAATATTTATGATAATATCAAGATTGGTGATTTTTATCAATCTTCGAAAATACGAGTACAATCTAGAAATAGGCAGACGAAGGTTCTGGGTTTGAGAAAACCCTTTTTTACCCCTTTAAAAAAGAGAGGGGTGGTATTAGTTTGACGTGTATCTGTGTATCTGTCTGTTGCATCGTAAGTCCGAAACGAATAGTCCGATTTGGATGCGTTTTTTTTAAAGAACGCTATTTAGTGGGAATGTTTATTAATTAAGTTTAATGATGAGGTTCCTTGTACATAATACGACTTTTAAAATAAATTTCTAGTGTTAACGTAGTAAAGAAAAATTCTTTTGTTTTTATGAGTAAAGATCAATTAAAAAAATTGACTTTACGTCATTCATAATAGATTCATATTCCATTGACAATCTTCGTTGTATAGTGGGCCGCAGGAGGTGGGATATCGGCTCAGTCATCATAGGGTTTTATCAATTGAATAGCGCGGCATTATCTCCCCGTTTCAGCTATACCTAATAAAAACAATTAGGGGATAAAAAAGGGAAATCCTTCCTCTATACAGACTAATATACAAAAGTGGTAGGTACATAATGTGCACACTTTTGTACCTTGTCACTTTAATCGTTGTGACAATTCATATACGGCAGTTTAAACAAGACATTAAATAGACAAGGTCCTATAGTGTACACATATTTATGAACTCGACTGTACATGCAAACCACGTCGTACCCTCCATAGCCCAAGGCTCTCGCAACAACATTTTATCTCCAGGAATCGAACCCGCGTCCCAGGCTATGTCAAATAAAGCCATACAGCCCGGTCGTGACCGCCGGTCGTGCGCTACCCACTGCGCAGACGCCGAATGCTTGTGTGCTTATATTTCACGATCTTTAAGGAATGGAAATATGGTAATTACGGTCTAAGTAAAAACGTAAAGTTAAAAACCGGTCAAGTGCGAGTCGGAGTCGCGCTCGGAGGGTTCTGTACCGCCCCACTTTTTTTAAATTCCGTTTAGATTCGAATCAGTGCGAGTCCAACTCACCATTTTTTATTATTTTTAGTCTCTCTTCAGGGTCTGTAGCATAATCATAGTAAATTTGACTCTTGTATACGTTGAAAAAAACGTTTCATATGTCCCGGGTGAATATTCGGGCGTTCCGACCGCCGTCATTGTTATCTTCAATATATTTATTTAATTTAAAAGAACAACAAAGTTATTACATTTATCTTGAATAGATGAAGACAGTTTTTAAGCAAAGCTTTTGCATGCCGATTACGGTTAGATATGTGTTTCAAGAAATGTTTTATTCTAAGACCTACCATACCATGTCTAGAGCAAATAAAATTTCATTTCATTTCATTTCATTTCATTTCATTTCATTTCATTTCATTTCAATAAAGACCCCCTTTTTTTAGTAGATTCGCCGTAATAACACATATTCTGAAAAAAAACAACCCTCTATCTACGGTTTAAAGATACTGCTCTTTTAATTTATGACCGACAGACGGACAGCGTAGCCATATTAATAGGGTCCCGTTGGGCACCCTCCGTGTACGGAACCCTAAGAAGGGGCCAAGTCAGTGGCCACTTTAGAAAGCCGTTGAATGTTTGACAATGTATTGGCTTATGATGTGTATGGCCAGGGTCAAGTTAACAACAAATGAAGGATAATTCTCCTATAAATGTACCGGGGGTAACATGAGAAAACCTAATAATTTTAACAGCGTATTCCTGAGGTCGTAAGAAGCAAAAAATGTTATATTAACCCAGGTCGAAACATGATTTTAATTTTTTATCCAGCATAGAGTTGTAATGAAATCTCCAGTACAAAACACCCTTATTCGACCTGGGTTTATATACAATTTTTAGCGTCTTACGACCTCAAGAATATGCTGTTAAAATTATTAGGTTTTCTCATGTTACACCGTGTATAATCACTATCACATCTATTAAAAAAAAAACCTTTTGCTCTAATTCACGCATTACCCTCGTCTAAAAGAACCTTCATGTGGCTAATTAGTTAATCTACTTAATAAATTATTTCACTTAAAAGCATGTGACTTATCTAGGAAGAAACCGGCTGGCTGATCGATCAACGCTCAGCCTAAACCGCTGGACTTTGGGACTTCAAATTTGGAGGGAATATTCCTTGGATATCTTAGGAATGCACTTGTGAACTCGAATATGATAAATATGTTATTTCACGAAAGTATAATAGATATTCAGATCCTATAAAGAACTCGCTTAAAGATCTCAATTCTACGTCGGCGTTTTCTTGGTGTGTATTTACAAATGGTTATAGTTCTACTTCGTAATTCTATGAATTACTGCCGGTAACCGGCACCCCCTATTTGCATCAACGTTTATTAATATCATAAAAACGACAACTTTCATGCTTCCACGCGGCTTCTAGACCTCATATTTAACCTTTAAATGCAGCTTTCGTAATAACAGAACAGGTGCAAGGAGAACAATTGACATTATAGTTCATAATCATGGTAAAAAAACCCCTTTAAAAAATCAACTCACCTATAAAAACTTTTCAGTATAAAACACACACACTCACTAAAAAAAACAACACGCACACAAAAAATATCGCGATCACGTATTTTAAAAATCGAATTCGAATTTGGATTCGTTTGAGGGCGCTCGTGCGTTGCCGCCGACTGCCAAGGCTCGCAAACCGGTGGACACCTGTCTTGCTTCCTCCCCCATTCATTGATGGTGTAGAGAGAGATAGAGTTCGAAAGCTTGATCGAATACACAGCAAAAAGCTTTTGGAGCGCTTTCCATGAAGCCATGCGAATGACATGTTATTACAATATGCTATTGGATTACTGCCGACGGTAATGAATTGACCGGTTGTACTTACGAGTTTTTTTTTCTGAAAAACCATATTTTTTTTATTGAAAAATTTCTTCGGAAAATTTACAAGATCAAGAATAATAGTGTTAAATTTAATTTACATAATTAACATTGACTAAAGCTTACGCTTGTGTTTTTTTATTTGGATACCATTTAGATTTAGACCACAGATTCAGACTTACCAATTCAGTGTTGTCAATAATAAAGAAACATTCGAAAACTTAAATCCTTTAGTATTTTGATGGCATGAAGAATACAAACCCATAGAATAGAAGAATGGAATAGAATACAATAGAAAATATACGCAAAAAGCAGAAAATCAATAGAAAAAAAACAAAGTTAATAGAAGACATTACGTTGAATAGGATAGCATATGACCTCTATTTCTAAAGGTTCAAATCATATTTTCCTTTACGTGTTTTCGAATTATCCAGTACCAATTATCCGGTTACGTCGGTTGAGTGAACAACAATGCCATAACACGTAAAAAGGATTTAGTTAATGCTCGGAGACATAAACCAAAACCTACAAACGCACTGCTAACTCTGAGGAGAACGCCAACGAGATGAAATCTAAATATATAAAAGGAGAAACTGACTGACTGACTGACTGACATATCAACGCACAGCCGAAACTACTGTACCTAGAAACTTGAAATTTGGTACAGGTGTTCCTTTCATGATGTAACTGAGCACTAAGAAAGGATTTTCCGAAAATCGACCCCCAACGGGAAAAAAAGGGGAGTACTGGGAAACTAATTCTACGCGTACGAAGTCGCGGGCGTCCGCTAGTATCTTATATTTTGCTCACACTATTTAGAAGTACTGGAACACTGCTGCTTTGTGATAGCGATCGGCGCCTGCGCAGGGTCCTTTTACCACTAAACCGTCAATCCTATTAATGGTTCTACACCCAGAAGGTAAAAACGGGACCCTATTACCAAAACTCCACTGTCACCAGGCTGTCTCATGACCCGTGCCGTGATACCTAGACAGTTGAAATTTTCACAGATGATGTATTTCTGTTGCCGCTATGATTACAAATACTAAAAACAGAATAAAATAAAAATTTAAGTGGGAGTTTTTTGCTCGATAATAACGGCAATGTACGCTCAGGAGCAAAAATACCGGGTCAGAGTGCGTTTTTCATACAAACGACACTATTTCGAAGCCTTGGTTCCTCGGCGTTGTTTTGAGTGATGTTTATTGGTGGATACTGCGAGGTTCAATAGAGAAGGTCAAAAGTTCTTAAGCTACCTAACTGACCGCACAACCAGTTAACACTACAGCGGGAGAGTTTGGGTCAGCACTTGGATTTCCTTACATTTTATTGCCATTTTAGATGTTTTTCTGAACATGCACAATTCCGCAGATTTATTCAGTTGGGTATCCTAGGCACTCTGGGAGTCCTGTATCGATAGTCGGGATATTCATCATCAGAATTCACTAAAAGCATTCCCTGGCGAGGAACCAAGGCTTCGAAATAGCCTCTTTAGTATGAAAAACGCACTCTGACCCGTTATTTTTGCTCCGGGGTGTATAATGTTGTGTAGATAAATACATGGCCGTTTTTTCTTCGCATCGTTGACGTTTGCGGAGTACAACATCACCCTTGCAGGAATGAAACCCCTGTACACTCGATATCAAATTAAGGATTTGATATAAACGTGTTAAACTCAGCTGGACATCGTTTCAATTAATCAAAGAAATAATCAAGTAACGACGTCGTTGTTTCGGACCCGCCAAAAGGATCTTTTCCATTCTTTTTGGGCATGCAAATGCGAGATGAACAAGATACTGCGCGTGCGTTGACGGTAACATGGATGTGGCACGGGGAATCGAAGGGAGCAGAGAAGACTTGACTTATAAGCAGAGATCAGTGGGCGTTATTACGCAATAATGTGGACATGACTCCAAACATTTTAATTAAACAAGTTAAATTACATTTATTGATTACTTACCCGAAAAATATTTTGATACTGTCACGGTACTGTTTTAATATTATTATTTATTTATTTATACATATATCATAACAAGTTACCAACCTTAGTTGTACAGTCGAGAACTTAAATTTGGGACCCACCTAAGGTCCAAGGTCAATCCGACATTCTATAACAATAAGGTTGAGTTTCCTAAAGTTTACAAATGACTTGACATCTCTAGTGGCATTGACTACTTCAAGCATATTTTTCTTGAAATAGGTCACAAATTATCGTTTTGATAGTACCTACCAACGCCCCGCAAAACTGTTTTCCCAGTTTGACTGTAGGATCCCTGAGTCCTAGGGCCGTATTAATAAACTGATCTCAACGCTAATGCTCGTCTCGAGATGCGGCAATAATGACAGTGTTCTATGGTTTGGCGTTTACTTTGACGTATCTTGTGACGGGCCTTACAGTCAAGATGAGTTTATTAATACGGCCCTTAGAGCCGTAGTAATAAACTCATCTTGAATGTAAGGCCCGTCACAAGATACGTCAAAGTAAACGACAAACCAGAACACTGACATTTTTGAAGCATCTCGAGACGAGCGTTAGAGTTGAGATTCATTTATTAATACGGGTCTTAGTATACGTATGTCACAATTGTTAAACAATCCGTAATTAAACCACTTCAATTTAATTTAAGTATTCATTTAGACTAGCTGTTGCCCGCGACTTCGTCGCTTCGCGAGTTTTTAAGTTTAGTCGTTACAAACATACAAAAATACAAAGCTTTCCTCTTTATAATATTAGTTTAGATAAGTCAGAGTGAATATAGTCTTGTAGTCATACTTTGCGAGAGTGTAGTTGCAAATGTCAATTTTACTTTGTGGTTCCGAAATCATTATTTTTTAATTTCTGTAATATAACTACGTTTGTCTCAAAAAATACAGGAAGGAAGCTAAGCAATCAAACTCTAAAATTAAAAACTTTCATCTCCGCCCTCTAAAAAGACTCCATGGTCGCCGGCTGAGATGGCGGGAAATAAAGGGGTCGGCCATTTTGAAATACTGCACAAGCACACAATGGTATTAACGAGGAATGGCGCAGATGCGAGATGCACACTGATACCCGGGAAATGCCATGCCAGTATGTTGTCCAGTGTAGGTTCTCTTAAATGTCTGTGGGTCGTAATAAAATAAAGTCATCTGAAGTAATAAGAAGGCAAATTTAAGGCAGGGCAATCCAGACGGTTAAGGCAAGCAAAAGAGAAAGTTTCGTGTTGTCCCACATGTCCAGAACCTAGCAAAGAAAAGAGAGGAAGCTCTTAAGAGATCACACTATACTAAGAACAGTAGTTTTCACTTGCAATCGCAATCGACTTCAAAGTGGAATAATTGTTTTCATTCTGTATGCAGACAAGCCTTCGATATTCAAAATGAAAACTATTGAAATTACGAGATCCCACTCACGATCGTTTTTTATTTTGACAGTCGGGGTCTGAAGGCGAGTCCGCTTTCAAAATGAGAACATTTTTTTCATATCACCTACTCGGAAAGGGGACTTTTCTTCCCTGCTAGGAGGGATCAAAGTGGCACTTTTCTGTTCAAGGACATTTGGTTGCCAAATTTGATAATTGTTGTTAAGTGCGATAATTTCCTGTTGTTAAATTTGATAATTTCAGCATTTCTAGAATGTGTGAATAATTAAATTTGTTTCATCACTAAGATCTTTTATTTTCCTCATAGGTGATGTGAAAAGCAGTATGTGTCACACGGTAGCAAAATTATTTCCACCTTGGGCGTTAACACTTGAATCCCTCACTACGCTCAGGATTCAATGTACGCCCTCGCCTTAAATATGTCATTTTGCTCCCTTGTGCCACAATCTACTATTTCCATTTAACGTCAACGCATTCGATCTCATGATCGAGTTTCCGACTAGGCGTTCAGCCATATCTATTCAACATGGTAAAAACCATATGTTGTTAGACCTGTTAACGTATTGTCATCGTTTTGATAGCTCTTATTTTCTTGACAGTAATGGCGGCCGAGTGAGAAACGATTCCGTAACGGGTCAAATACGATATTGTTTTTACCGTGAGTAGAGGCACTGTTCTCTTGATATATTAATTATTATTATTTTTAGCCTAGTCGGGTGTCCCACTGCTGGGCAAAGGCCTCCCCTCTTTTCCGCCATTCGTCCCGATTGAGTGCATGCTCCCGCCATTTGCTTTGAAACGCGTCTAAGTCATATATTAATATTGGTAAAAAAAAAACTACGTATTACCTTGAACATACGATTAGGAAAAAAAACATACATAGTTTTATTTATCAAACATGACACCTTTTCTATATATTTTTGGTTGAATCTTACCCCTGACTTCGAAATAGTGTTTTTTTTATTTTATTAAGTTGACGATTAAGTTAGGTCCTTTTATTTCCACGGTAAAGTAAACGTCTAGTTACCACTACGTTAACATGTCAAAAGCAATTATTATTGAATCTTCTTTCGATATTTTAATTATGATAGGTAATTAATTATCTGTACAGATAATAAATAGGACAGATAAATTTACCGTATGGAAACCGAAAACTAATACGTCTTAATTCTTTTCTCTAATCTATCCAAATATGTATTTAATCCGTGATAATTTAAAACAACATATTGACAGGTTTAAAAATATCATTTTTGCAGGGCTCTTACAGATAAAAGGCTAAGTATAAGATAAACCTTTGTAAAGTTTTGACTTACGTACGTAATTTTTGTAGAGATGTTACGATTAATTGCCAACTCTATTGAATTCCTCGTTCAATTTGTTTTTTAATGGACACACGAGTGTTTTTATATTCTGGAAAATCCAACCGTTCCCGAGGGAATAGCAATAAAGATATTCTGTACGAATTGCGGACAAAAGCTAGTCAAATATGGGCTTAGGACTCCATACATATCGAGTCGATAAAAAACAGAAACGATAGCAGCGTGTACGCCTGGGCCCTAGGCCCTAGGTCTCTGGCTTGTTAAATGTATGTGTCTCAACCTTGATAGAACTGTGTCACAGTAAATGAATAAAAATAATAATAAATAAATATCAGGGGACAATCTCGCACAGATTAAACTGTTGCCAAACTAAGCTATAGGCTTGTGCCGTGGCTACTAGACAACGATATTAATACATATATATAGAAATACATACTTAAATACATAGAAAACATCCAAGACTCAGGAACAAATACTCTCGCTCATCATCAAAACTCTGTATGTCTGTTTGTTACGCTTCCACGGCTAAACAGTTTTAGATGAAATTCGCTGTGAAGGTAGCTTGAATTCCGGAATAGCAATTAGGGTAGTTTTAATACCGGAAAATTTGTCAGTTTCTAAAGAAATAGCAATTAACAACTTTTACGCTGATGGAGTCGCGGGGAACACTTAGTGTCCTGTCAAGCAGTCTAAACGTTACAATTATGATAGTCTAGAAATTCCACGCCAGTGTACTGACAAGTTGATCTGGAAGCAAGCCGCCAACAGACAGTCGTCTGATATGTAGTCAAACTGACTGTTCCAGCGGTTAAACCTTCTTAACACAGTCATATAACTATGCATAAGTAAAAGAAAAAGAAAACTTGATTTGGTACATTCAGTTGCTACATTTCAGTTATTTACTAACATATACCTACCATATACAAGCAATAAAGAGTTGGAAAGTTTAAAAAAAGTTTGCCATTAAAATTAATTCACGGGATTTAAGTCTGGCGAACGCGGAGGCCAAATATTGAAGCTCTCAGTTTTCCCCACTATGATTCTTCTTTTAAGTAAGTTAGTCGCTTTTTGCCTCGCCGCAGTTTAAAGTTTTCATATAACGCATTTAAATGTTACGTGAAACCTAAAGAGTCTAAAACGTTAAAGTGACATATTAATATCGGCCGACAAACTGGCATGATGTGGGGATATTTAAGGTACAGACGCTAGGCGTTAGACGTAATCACCTTACCTTTGCAACGCATTTTTTTTTGAGTTTTTCTTTTGCTGACAAAACCACATTTTATCACTCCTTGTAAATTATGTATATAATTATCATGTTTTGCCTTTATGTTAACCATACGAACCGCTTTATTTTTATGGCTCATCTTAGGTACTTGTTTTAAAAAATAATGTTAAACTATAAAAATATAACTTCTTCTTCCTAAATTAATTCTTGATTATAAAAAACAAAAAAACATAAATTACAATAAAACTTATCATAATTATAAATTTAATAATCTCGCTAATGCAGGCTTGCAGTTTGGATAATTTAATCTTGTTTGATAATCGAACGATTAAGAGTATAAATATGCAGTGGATCCGTCGTCAAGCACAGTCGACATTCTGCTGCAATATGAAACTCCTGGTTGCCTTGGCTTTGGTGGGTCTGGTGGGGGCCGTGGTGGCCGAGGAGGAGTTCGATGTGCCGATCGAATTCGACTACCACAATAAAATCGGTATCCCCGAGGCTGCTCGCATCAAGGCTGCTGAAGAGGCCCTGGACTTCGATGGCGGCAGGATCGTAGGAGGCTCTGCAGCCTCCCTCGGGCAGTACCCCTACATGGTAAGTTTGGCGTAATTATGGAGTTAAAAAATATCTTGTATTAAGAGAACATGGGAAATAAAAAAACTGGCCACAGCGAGTCGGACACGCGCACGAAGGGTTCCGTAGCATTATCAATAAAAATCACGTTTTTTGTAAGGAAGCCCCCCTTAAATATTAGTTTTATAGCGGCAACAAAAATACATTATCTCAGAAAATGTCAACTGTCTATTTACCACAGTTCATGAGATACAGCCCGGTGACAGACAGACGGACAGTGGAGTCTTTACCCTCCCCGTCCCGTTTTTACTCTTTCGGTACGGAGCCCTATAAAATGACTTTTTTTGCTAGCAAGAACATCTCTCAGATCTTCGATTTAACTTTTCCTATTGACCAGAAAATACGGAGTAACCAAACATGTTGCGTTTGTAAGAAAGATTCCTAACAGTATTTGTCATGGTCGGACCTTGTCAATGAAAATCAGTCAAACTATTAATATAACAACTGTCAATTTTGGTATTCCTTCACCCAATATTATATTATAGGGTTCTAAGTTACGTGAACATTAAATGAAGAAAATTTGCAAATTGTTTGAAAAACTAAAGCTCTGGCAAAACAATGAAAATGATTGTACTGTTACCGAAGATGTAATATAATACCGTATAATCACTTATTTTCAAAATATGAACAGTTCATTTTTTACGCAGTACTTTGGGATTCCAAAAGAGTTTTTTGTAATGTAACATAAAACTTAGTTCGTCTTTAACTAAGTATTTAGTCCTAGCGTTTCACACAGGGCTGTAAAATAAATAATGTTTCAGTAGGATTTTGTAGGCCGAGCCGAACGCGAGAGATTGGTTTCGTATAGCTTGGCTGTAACATCATAATGAACAGAGCTCGGACTAGTCGTTGCAAAATAGTTAAAACTCTCAAAAGAAAAGGGATGAACAACTTGCATTACGTAAGTATTTTTTAATAACTGAAAATAACTAGTATTAAATAAGACTAAATCTATATACACTCAGGAGCAAAAATACCGGGTCAGAGTGCGTTATTCATACAAATGAGACTATTTCGAAGCCTTCGTTCCTCGCCTGGGGTTGTCTTGAGTGAGGTTTAAGGGTGGATACTGCGAGGTTCAATAGAGGAGGTCAAAAGATCTTAAGATACCTAACTGATCGCACAATCAGGTAACACCACAGCGGGAGAGTTTGGGTCAGCACTTGGATTTCCTTACATTTTATTGCCATTTTAGATGTTTTTCTGAACATGCTCAATTCCGGCGTTAACCGCAGATTTATTCAGTTGGGTATCCTAGGCACTCTCGAAGTCCTGTATCGATGCTCGAGGTATTCATCATCAGATTTCACTAAAAGCATTCCCTAGCGAGGAACCAAGGCTTCGAAATAGCCTCTTTAGTATGAAAAACGCACTCTGACCCGTTATTTTTGCTCCTGAGTGTAAAAAATAAAAATAAAAAATCTAAGAATGGCCCCTGCGGCATTGTACCAAAGATGCTGGCAGCATTTCCTCGTTGAATGGCTAAACTTATTCGTTGAGCGAGGAAACTGCCAGCTCTTCGGTCTCCAGTAACGTCAATGAGTCTCTTTGACAATTCCTTAAAAAGGCAAATAGCACTATTTATAACTGCTACCCAAAATTATATAATCATAACATAGAACCTTGTTATATTGGGATCTCTGAACTATGAGATGATGCTGCTGAGATCCGGGATTCAGCAAAATAAAGCTAAAGGGCGCCTAGAATTACGTACTAATCATAACTCATATTATAGAAAAATGTAACATGGAACCCTGTAACATTGGGCCAGCGCCGTGTCAGAATATGCATTGTGACGACATATCTACTTGGTATGTAATTATAAAAGGATAGTATAATAATGAGCATCAAAAACAAACCTAATCTAACCTAAAAAAAAACCAAGTGAACAAATAAATGTATAACGACCCATGAGCGACCAGTCACGGAGTTCCTATATTTGTCACTCCGTTTCTTGTTTTCCATTAAGTTTAGAATTTTGCAACATGATAACTTGCAAAAACTTATAATCGTTCCAAAAATGTACCTTATTTAGGGGATAATAATGTATGTGGCTGTTGACAGGGAGGTCTGGTCATCACCTTGACCACCGGAGGCACCTCCGTGTGCGGCTCGACTCTGTTGACCAACAACCGCGCCGTCACCGCCGCCCACTGCTGGAGAACTACTGGAGCCAGCGCCCGCCAGTTCGTCGTCGTCCTTGGCTCCACCCTGCTCTTCTCTGGAGGCACCAGGATCACCACCACTAATGTCCAGATGCACGCCAACTACAACATGGCGACTCTAGTCAATGACATCGCCATAATCGTTATAAACTGGGTGAATTACAGCAGTGAGTTACTTCTTACTCCATACCAACGTTACTATAAAAGTAACTCTGTCTGTCTGCTAGTTCCGATTGCAGTTGTAATAACTTCACTAGAATTCGAAACATTTACTTAATGAGTGCATATGGTTTTCAGACAACATCCGCAACATCGGCCTGGCTACCGGCAACAACCTGTTTGTAGGAACCTGGGCTTGGGCTGCTGGCTTCGGCAGGACTAGCGACAGTAAGCACAACACCTCTCCAATAAAATAACACCTATGAAAGAGCTTAACAACATAAACAAATTCTTGGGAATAGGTTTTTGATACAGGAGTTCTCCATTATTTCCATTTTTGCACTACTTCACCCAGTTGGATGTTTTGTGGGAAAATAAAAAATAACAAATGGTCATCGAACAGAATTTGCGAGCATCAATGCGACATCCTCAATCAAAATGCTCACTAACTTGAAAGAAGTGGAATCCACCTAAAATAATGTCCGCAAAAGTGTAAAGAGCACAAATTGATTTTTCGCTTCGTCGTTTGATGCTCAGTGCATATTGTTTTCGTTTTCTAAAAACTAGGTTGAGGAGGATCATGGAGTTACAAAAAAGTTCCACTGTTTGAATGAGACGGCTGAAAGACTGTGCAGACTGAGTGCGTGCTCTCGTAGCCCCGTGGGTGGTCGTCTAACCAGCTCTGGTAATTCAACTTCTATGCTAACCGATCGTTACATTTCAGACGCTGGCATCGGCAACAACCAGTTCCTGTCCCACGTACAGGTCCAGGTGATCACCAACGCCGTCTGCCAGAACGTTTACGGCGGCTCCGTCCAGGCCAGCACCCTTTGCGTAGCCACCACCGGCGGCCGCGGCACCTGCGGCGGAGACTCCGGCGGCCCACTCGTCGCCAACAACGCGCTGGTCAGTAGAACAAGATGACCTTAGCTGAGCTCTAACATCGCTATTCAACTGCTATTTATAACATGATCAGAATAATAAAAATCTCCAATGAGGCGCTAGTAAAACTGGTGTAACGTTTTAGTGCGGACATATTAACATCAAAAATCGCAGAATTGTCTAACTGTAACCTTAAAAGTTAGATTAAGAGAGAAAAATGTAGTAACTTGCCCTAGAACAATTTGGCTCGCACCTATATGGACCATTTTGCAGAAAGTACAATTTTTTTCAGTTGAAAGTGCAACGCCCGCCTTGATATGTTGATAGACGGGCTAGGGCTACTGTTTTACTGATAGAGGTGAAGGCATTAACATCAGCCATTAGCGCTCTGGTGCTATTCGAAATAGATTACACTAAATACATTCGACACAAAATAAATTTACAAATCTCTTTCTGAATCTTGAGTCTTCCAGAGCGTCTTTGCCTTAGTGGTCTATGCGCCATTTTTGACCATTTGTCACCTCTCCCACAGATTGGTGTCACCTCCTTCGGCCACCGCAACGGCTGCCAGATCGGCCAGCCTGCCGGCTTCGCCCGTGTCACCGCCTTCGCTGCCTGGATCCAGGCCCGCCTTTAAATTTAGACCACCATTAGACCTGCAAGTATCACAATAAATAAATTGAAAGATAATTGTATTGAAACAGTTTATTTTACGCCTGACCTTCATTAAAATCGATATAAACTTTACACAAACGTATCGACAAAGACAGTTTTACAAAATTTTGGTTTGTCCTTGTTTGATTGGCTCTAAATACTGCGAATAAGGGGATATTGTATTTGTTTTATTGCACGGTTAGAAATTATTATTTTATCATGTTTAATAAAATTGGGATTGTGAAACAAGCCGCCAACAGACAGTCGTCTGATTTGTATTAGAGCGTTTAAACCTTCTCATCAGGACAAGCCAGATAAGCAGCATATCTAAGAGGATAAGAAAGTCAAAACTTGAGTTGGTGCATTGAATGGCGAGAATGGCGAGATTTCACTCATATCTGCGTCTATCGCCTTACAATAAGAAATTTTAACTCAAGAGTATTTATCTTGTTATAGATAACAAGATACTAAATTTTCGTTAAATATTCGTATAGTATCCAAAATATGATTCTACCGTTAAACCAGAGTATGAATAAGTATTACCCGGCTCTTTTTCGCTATCACACTTTTTGTCATCTGTCAGCATATTTGTAATGGCAGACCATACACTGACTGACATAGAAACCTTACTACTCCGTCCGGAAGTACCTTGATGATGACACTGAGCTATAATTATTTAATTTTACTAATTATTTATAAGGTACCTATCGTAATAGCGATTTTTTTCGACTGAAATCGGTCGAGAGCGTTTTGGTTTTTAAAGTTTAACCGCACGATTAGTCAATTTTTCATTTCATTATTTGACATTAAGTAAACATAACATTAGTCTGAGCAACTTTTGCCCTATGTATTGTTACGTATTTTGTTTCAAAGCCTATTGTTCCGTACTTGGGGGTAGGTAAATGATACAAATGCAAGAAAACACCAATAATCAAAAGTAGACTTTAATTACGCACTCACTTAAATCGTTACAAAACAATTATCGCACAAAAACTTCAAAGCCTTGTTCGTGTTCGCTTTCCAAGTAAACACTGACCCTGCCCACTACACTCGTATTCTTCTCATTAAATCATCAAATCTCCGCCTGTGAATACAGGCGGGTCGTCGGTTTTACCTATGGTGAAATCTGATGTTGGGGATTTCCTTCTCTCGCCTAATGGCGCCGCGGCGATGTCAGCCGGTTAGGAGGGTCCTAACGGCGACTTCAGCCTGCGGCGATTGAGAGGGATCGTCGTCCGTCGTCGTCATCTCCTTCCTCTTCTTGTTGGCCTTGAGGTGGTAGCCGCGCGTACTAGGTCGCGCGGCAAGGCCAGCATCTTGCGTCCTCGTCCTCTGCCGTGACGCTGTTGGCTCGCGTCCTCCACCGGTGTTGTGTGGGGCGCGAGACTCCTAAGGTGCGGCCACTGTGACAGATCGGCCCGCCTGAATAGGTTCGTATTCAGACGGCCGGCGAACTCCTCCACGCCGTCGATGTTGAGGTCGCGGCGGATGACCTCGTTGCGGACGCATCGGGGGGCGTCCGCCACCCTTCGCAGCGCGAGCGCCTGCTGGGCTTCGAGGCGCTTGCGCCCACTGGGGGCACAAGCGCGTACCATGCTGCGGCGGCGTAAGTTAGGCGTGGCCTGATATAGGCTTTATACACGCCTAACTTGACCCGCAGCGGCAGCCGGGACCGCAGTATGGGCTGTAGTATCGCCCGGGTTTGGCGCGCCTTGTTGATAGCCGCCTTGACATGGGCGGCCGCCGTGAGACGGCGGTCTATCATTACCCCCAGGTATGTGACCGTGGGGGCCAAGGTTTTTTTTCTTCATGCCTGGAATTAATCCAGAAAATGCAACGATCAAGACGAATCAGGGTGGAACCGAATCGGATAGGTTGGCATAGTCGATTTAAAAATAAGCCGAGCTTTACATTGGCCAAATGACACTTACTTAAAATCAGAAATGAGATAGATAAATTGACAAAATATTTTAAAATATTCGAAGTAATCTTTCGGGCAAACGTAAAAAAAAACCACAACATAATTGTCAAGTAATTGACACCTGCACGCTACATACATTTGAACACGTACAATCACGCCTCTTTCCCGTAGGGGTGGGCAGAGACCGCTCTTTCCATTTGCTACGATCCAGACAAATTTCCTCGCTTCCTCCACACTCATACGTCTCTTCATACACGTACGTTGGTTTAGGGCACCTACTCCTGACCTGGCCTTTTCTTGATACGTCCCCGATCTGATCGTGGAACGTTCGCCTTGGCCTTCCCCTTCCAACGTTCACATTTTCCCAACAGCTTGAAGTACCGCTTTACAAAAAACAGCTCTTAAATTCCACTTTTATTCCTAAGTCCACCGTGTCCCGAAATGGCCCACTGTGCAGTGCTCGGATAGCCTAGTGCGTATTTGAGCAAACTTTGAGTCTAAGTTGCGTCACCGTCTACTTTATAGCGACGGTTTGAAAAGACATTAATTTTAAATAATGCGTAAGTGTAAAAAATGCTTTGACGAAGCTGCGTGTTAGTGACCATACGATTCATACAACTCATTCATTCCGGTATTGTTCGAGTCAGGCTCGCGTTATGAGCTTTGTATACATGATAATGTCTGTGTTAACTACTAGACAATGTTCTGCTATTTATTAGGTACCTATAACGTATATGCGGAATTAAATCTGGACAAAGCACAAAACAATATTTGATTTAATTTAAAAAAAACGTCTGCGTCTCGAGGCGCCCGACTGGATTTGGATATTTATTCATAAAATTTTGTATTTTACATGTTATTTCAATTTAATTTGTTAACAGCCTTAAAATTAGGTAGGTAAGTACATGATAATAATTTAGGTAAATTGACAATGTTAATTTAAAAGTAATAATCGACAGTAAGTACATCAAAGAACGTCATCTTATACAGTACTAGCGGACGCCCGCGACTTCGTACGCGTAGAAATAGTTTCCCAGTACTCCCCCTTTTTTCCCGTTGGGGGTCTATTTTCGGAAAATCCTTTCTTAGTGCTCACTTAAATCATGAAAGGAACACCTGTACCAAATTTCAAGTTTCTAGGTACAGTAGTTTCGGCTGTGCGTTGATATGTCAGTCAGTCAGTCAGTCAGTTTCTCCTTTTATATATTTAGATTAACATATATATATATCAATGATCACCATCGAAAAATTTGTCAAAGTCAAAAGTCAAAGTCAAAGTACTTTATTCTTCAATTTAGGCATAATATAATGCACCTATGAATGTCAAAAAGCATTACCACCGGTTCGAAAAATAAAACCTTTGCCCCGAGAAGAACCGGCGTAAGAAACTCGGCAAGGTATATTTTTTTCAAGAAAAAGGTTTACATCATTACATAATAATTATAAATAGTTTACAATATCACAGTATTTTTGCACAGTGGTGCACCTTTTTTAAGCGTAGGTAAATTTATGCGTAGATTACTCATGCAGGACGGACAACTCACCGCCAAACATCCCTATCCATGATATAATCGTTTACTTTATAATATGCTCGGGAAATTAGTTTTTGTTTTACGACAGATTTAAATTTAGAATCAGTAAGTTCAGTAATACTTTTTGGAATTTTATTGTAGAATTTTATACAATATCCTAAGAATGATTTTGAAGTTTTGGCCAGTCTATAAAATGTGGTTTTGAGCTTTCCTGTGCTCCTGGTTGCTTTTTGCTTATCAATGTTCGTTGGGAAATTGTGTAGATTCTTCCTAACAAAGATGATTATTTCAAATACATATAGTGACGGCAGTGTTAGAATATCTATTTCCTTGAAGAATTCCCTCAATGACACACGCGACCCCAAGTTATAAATAGCTCTTATAGCCCTTTTTTGCAAAATAAACACTGTACCGATATCCGCAGCCGATCCCTTTAAAATAAGACCGTACGTAATTATACTGTTAAAGTAAGCGAAGTAGACCAACCGTGCCGTCGCTACATTGGTAAGCTGCCTTATTTTCCTGACTGCAAAAGCAGCGGAGCTCAACCTACTTGCTAACGCAGTTATGTGGGAACCCCACTGCAATTTAGAGTCTAATGTAATACCTAGAAAAACAGTGGTTTTTACAAAGTCTATGGTTTCACCATTAAGTTTAATACTCGAGGCTAAGTTTATATTCGATGAATTTGCTGATGAGAATTTTATACATTTAGTTTTATTTGGATTTAACATTTAAGTTATTGGCAGCAAACCAGTCAGATATCATGGAGAGGGTATTGTTTGGTTCAATGAGTTCAGTATCTTTCCTATTTACCTTGAATAGTAGAGAAGTGTCATCAGCGAACATTACAATGCCTGACCTTCTGCTTACCATATACGGCAGATCATTTACATAAACAAGGAACAGGAATGGGCCCAAAATAGAACCTTGAGGTACGCCCATATCTCTGACGAAACGGCTCCATTTATCGATACCTTTTGATTTCTCTGTGTTAAACATGACTTAATGAGATCTAATGCATTTCCTCTAATGCCATAAAAACCAAGTTTACAAATTAAAGTGCCATGATCTACACAATCAAAAGCTTTAGAAAGGTCGCAGAAGACTCCAATGGCGTCCTGCGACTCTTCCCAAGCCTGTAAAATAAATTTGATCAAACTTGCGCTCGCGTCAGTTGTAGACCTACTTTTCATAAAGCCGAATTGTTGATCGTGTAAAATTTTATTAGTATTTAAGTGAGAAGTCAATTGTGTTAGCATTATTTTTTCAAATATTTTGCTGAACGCAGGAAGGATAGATACTGGACGATAATCAGAAGGATTATTTCTATGACCTGATTTAAAAATAGGAACCACCTTACAAAATTTTATTAAAACTGGGAAAATGCCACTGTCGATACAACTATTGGAAATACGAGCTAGGGTGGGAGCAACGACCTCCAGAATGGTTTCAAGTACCTTAACCGACACGCCCCATAAGTCTTCCGTTTTTTTTATTTTTATCATTTTAAAAGACTTAAGTATATCGAAGGGAGAAACATGATGAAATTTGAAATCGCGTACATTTCCTAATTTTACATTTTCAGATAGAAAGGATTGGGCTATTGCAGTGGAAGATGCCAGACATTTTGTTATGTCACTAGGAATTTTTGAGAAGAAATTATTAAATTCACTGGCTACTTATACTGGGTCGGTTATTAATGTATTTTCTATCTTCAAGGAAACAGTGGATTCGCTTTTACTTTTTTTGCCTTTATTATCTGAAGATTTTATTTTTTCATTTAAATGAGCTGCTTTCGCCTTAATGCACACAGCTTTAAATAATTTGGAATAATTCCTAACATATTGATGGAAATGTTTGTCAATGGTACAAGATCGCCTATCATAAAGTTGGTATAATTTATCTCTACTTTTCCGGATTCCGGTAGTTGCCCACTCATTGAATGACATTTTATTACTAATTTTAATTCGCTTCTTACTACAAGTTTTATTAAAATATCTTCATACTGTATTTAGAAGCATCTTGAATAGATAATTCGGATCATTTGATTCTGTCTGTGAATTTGACATGGAGACTAGCAAGTTTGACTTTAGTAATTCTAGTCTACTTTCGCCCAGTGGTCTTATTTCTACAACGCGATCTGGATGTTTTTTCTCGCAAGGTAACCTGACCATCTGCGCTTTATGATCCGAACGGACCCCGTTCACTACGCTTCCAACTAGATGAGGACAGTTTAACCAGACATTATCTATACAATTGGCTGAGGTGGGAGTCACCCTGGTAGGTACTTCAAACAGGTAGTCCAAGTTGAATGATCTAAATAAACTGATATATTGATCTTTTTCGACTGATTGAGATAAAATATATATGTTGAAGTCACCGCAGACTACTACTGATTTCCTATTATTTATTGCTTTACGAAGGACTTCCTCCATAGTTTTTATAAAATAAGTTAAATTACCTGACGGTGGTCTATAAGCGCAAATTATTAGATACTGACCCATCTCTGCAGAAGCAATCTCGCAAACACGTTCAACAGAACAGGCGGAGAGGTCTTTAGCTTTACGCTCTTTGAAAGATACACCGTTTTTCACTAATATAATAGACCCGCCACCCGCCGCCTTCGCTCGGTTGAACGCGCTGGCCACTGAGTAATTATTAACATTAAATCTCACTGTATCATTTTTTAACCACGTTTCGGTTAAACAAATTATATCTATATTATTATTTTCTACAAATAACTCGAGATCTAATATTTTGCCGGTGAAGCGATTTATATTTTGGTGTAATAACGTTACACTGCTCTGCCTCTCTGTTGTCTTAACCGTCAGTTTAAAGACAAATCCACGGTTGGAGATGTCGTCCTAACCAAGGTGGGAAAGGGGGATTGGTTTCCGAATACGGAATTAATAAAACATGCTAAAGATTTAGCAAGTCTGTCAGGGGTTAATCGATAATCACTAATAGCATTATTAATGTCAAAAAATAGAACGTCACTATGACGACACGTCAGCTTAAATAAAAGCTTATTTAAATTAAATTGATGAGTATTAGAACTGGTCAGAGAGTAGGGCAGCGCGCCTATAATAACATTTTTAGCACCTAGCTTTGACAGGCAGTCAAACTCGGCCTTTATATCTGAGTATCTAATATTTGACCCATCACCTAACATTACCACAATAGTGGTTTACATGGGTATGTTTAATATTGTCTATGATTTGGTGAAACGAGGCATTGAGCATGCAATGGTTTATAATACAGCTGCTTGGTAGATTATTAGATAAAAGTTTGCCCAACCCCCGGCCTATCCTATCAGAGAAAACTAGGGTTCTATTTGTATTATTACAGGCTTGGATTATTTTGTTTTGAGACTCCATCAGGCTGCCAGCTGACTCAAACGAGTGCAATGTATCTCCGTGCTGCGGGCATGGCTGCTCGACCCCACAATCACAATTGCACGAAGACTGCTTGGCGAGCAGTTCGTCCAAACATTCCTCATTGTGCTTGCAGAGCTCCAACAGCTCATCCGCAGCCTGGATATGCTCACCAATTTGTTTCTGGGATATTGAATATTTACTTGTAATATCTTTCAAAGAACTTTCTAATATATTCAACTCAGCCTGCAGCCTGTTTGTGTCCATTTCATAAGTGCACCTACTGTTACTTAATTGCTCTTGACATGTATTTAGGTCTCTTACAACACTAATATAGATTTTTCTTAATCTAGTAATTTTATGTATATTAGTATGTTGTCTATACAGTCGTTTCGATCTTCTTATAAATCTATTGAGTTTGACATACTTTTTGAACTTATTATGACTTTGAAAATTAACCATGGAATGAGTCTTCTGTTAGGTCAATTACACTTGTTGATGCAAATTTGATATGATGCTTTGTACAGGCGTTTGATGTTACTAGTTCTTCATAAAGCCAACGCTATAGTACGCCAGGTCAGTCAAGTGCATTTTAAGTTTGGTTGCAAACAGTCTGTCGTTATGCACCTCTAAAATCTCCAATGGAAGTGAGTTGTATAGCTTTGGGCCAATGACACCGAGTGACTTTCGCGATTTAGCGAGTCTACGCCGAGGAACGACCAGGAGGTTTCTCCTGCGCGCACCCCTGCCGGCGACCTGCGCGGCGGTAAAGCTAGATAGGTGACTACGCACGTACTTATATGCGGTTAGGATGTAAACGCCGGGCAGCGTAATTATTTTTAACTGTCTGAATAGTTCCTTGGCAGGGTGGTCGTAGGACTTACGTGCTATTACCCTTACTGCGCGTTTTTGCATCCTGAATACTCCGTCACGATCAGACGTCAGCCCCCCACAAATCCACACCTTGAGTAAGTATGGAGTGGAAGTATCCATAGTAGGCTTTTAACATGTTTTCTTGTGATAAGCTGGGTGCAAATCTGGAAAGTGCGTAGCATGCTGATGCTAGCTTGTCACACATTGACTCAATGTGAGGGGACCACGTGAGACCAGCGTCTAAAGTGCAGCCTAAATACTGCAAGTGTTCTACTTGGGGGAGTTTGATGTTATCAAGCATCACGTTTAACCTTTTATTCTTGTTTGTTCTTAGCTGGAAATGCACAACATTAGTCTTTTCAACATTTAATACCATTCCGTTTACCACTGGGATATTTGGTACATACATAGCAGTCTTTACTTTTGATTCTAAGATAACAAAATTCTCAGCGTGTACCAGCACGCACGTTATAAATTCAAGATCAGGACTGGACTGAAGTGACAACTTAAACTAATCTAAGTTGAACTATTTAATATTGAAATTGTTTAACTGACTGCAAACTTACGTACCTACACTAATGCAGAGTGACACACACTAACAAACCTAAAGTGGTACACTGTTGAAAGAAGTCTTGCATAGACGTCTCTTTTTAACGAAGGGCATTTATTAGGAACAGGTATTAGCTGCTTTTATACTCCTTCTTTGCTGTCCTACCTCTATGCTGGCGCCGTAAAGCGTTACGTAACGAAGCGGTTTACCCTCCCATTGTAAGTTATTACTTCATAAAGTTCAAAATCTCGTCCAATTTTAGTTCTTATTACGAGTCCGTATTTGTTGTCCCCAGGGACCCTCAGATATCGATTTTCAGGGCAATCGAACCAGTAACAAAAAAATAAAAAATAAAAATGGCGTCTACTTGTTCGAATTCTGATTACGGGTCCATATTTGTTGTCCCCAGGGACTCTCAGATAGTTAAAAACGATTAAATCGTGGATAGGGATGCTTGGCAGGGAGTCGTCCGTCCTGCATGAGTACTCTACGCATAAATCTACCTACGCTTAGAAAAGGTTACAGTAGGTGCCTGTGCAAAAATACTGTGATATTGTTAATTTATGTATGATGTCAACATTTTTTGATAAAATATACCTTGGCGAGTTTTTTGACATTCATAGGTGCATTATATGATGCCTAAATTGAAAAATACAGAACTTTGTCTTTGACTTTGAATTCTGATTAGGGGTTCGTATTATTTTGTAGTCCCCAGGGACTTCAGATTTCGATTTTCAAGGAAATCGGACCTGTAACAAAACAATTCAAAATGGCGTCCTCTTTCAATAATAATTGTGACCTCAGTTATCGACATGCAATGTCGGGCCGGCGCCAGCAGCCCTTCCTTGACGACGTTTTTACAGGCGTTTTTCAGGACTCGTGAACCATATCGCTGCTGGTTCGTGCTGCGCCTTACGTAACGAAGCGTTTTAACCTCCCATAAGAAGTCATCACTACAAAAATGAAACTAAGTATTAAACACCTTGAACATACGATAAGAAACCAAAACCTAGATAGTTGAATTTTTCAAACATGACACCTTCTGTACATCGTTTCGGTTGAATCATACCTCTAACTTGTTTAACATGGTATTTAAATAAAAAGTTATGATGACGATGAATTTAGGAGCTCTTTTCATGCCACGTAAGGGAAAATTCTAGTTAGCACTACGGTAGCATGACAAAGCAATATTATTGAATCGAGTAAAATATAAAGCCCTTGTTATTTTCAATTTATAATCATGTCTGATACGTAATTAATTACCTATAGATAAAAAGTACGAGGCATTGCATAGAGGCATTCCATCTTAGTCCTCAGGGTTGGCAACGCGTTTGCAGTCTTAGGCTTGCAGTCTTGTGAATGCGAATGTCTATGGGTCACAGTTTCCACTTACCATCAGGTGGCCTGTGTGCTCGATTGCCTTCCCTAAGCCATAAAAAAAAATAAAAAAAATAAGAGAGGTTAAGTAAAAAAAGTTTTATCGATTCATTGCAAACTCTTAGGTATTCCTGCTTCAATTCGTTTTTTAATGAATTCAGGTGTGTTTTTATATCTCTGAGACGGACAAAGAGTACTTATTTTGGAAAATCCAACCGTTCCCGAGGGAATAGCAATAAAGATATTCTGTACGAATTGCGGACAAAAGCTAATCAAATAAGGGCTTAGTCAAGCAAGTTAGCGATTTTCGAAAAATGACATAATATATAGGATTGACGTAAGTCGGTGACAGGTCGCTTGTGTCAACTCCATACATATCGAGTCGATAAAAAACAGAAACGATAGCAGCGAGTACGCCTGGGCTAGGGCCTCTCGCTTATTACAATGTATATGTCACCATAGAACTGTGTCACAGTAAATAAATATAATAATAAATACATATCAGGGGATATCTGTGGTCATCATGATCAGTTCCGCTTAAGCAAATGATACTTTCTGAATGCAAATGCTGAAGATGTCACTAAAAATAGTAAACTCGCTATATGTTTGCCTACAATATTTGAGGAGTTCCCTCAATTCCTCACTGATCCCCTCATCAGATCCTGGTTTGGAAATATCTCCTTTCCAACAAATAAATCTTTAAAATCAGCTCATGAACGATGGAGTTATTCGAGATGACACATATTTACGGTCAAATTGAGAAACCTCCTCCTTTTTTGAAGTACTTTCAAAATAAAGGCTGCCGTTAAAATTAATTCACGGGGCTTAAGTCTGGCGAACGCGGAGGCAAAATATTGAAGGTCACAGTATTACCCACTGTGATTCTTCTTTTTATTAAGGTAGTCGGTTTTTGCCTCGCCAGAGTTTAAAGTATACATTTAACGCATTTAAATGTACGACAACTCTTTATTGCACATAATTAATTGCGTCCATATAATAAAAGCACGTAGGTGAACATTTCCCATATGGAATATATTGACCAAGTCTAAACTGGGCATGTACAATCAGTTGCATAGAAAAGTAGCTCCTAGACTAACCTAGAGAAGAGCTAGTTTTCTTTAGGAACTTATAGCAACGGGCCTATGGAGCCCTTCAGATCCAATATAACGCCTCTCGGGTGCTAATGGGGCTGCCTCGCTTCTGTAGCGTATCAGGAATGTTTGCAGAGCCTTGCATGGACTGCTTCTAAGTTACTATGTGCATGCGCTGCGCATCCCTGGTGCACCGCGTGGAAGACAGCCTCAACCCCGTCATAAAAGTGATCGCGTTCGGGCTCAACTGTCCATACATACGACGCTGCCGTGGTCTGCGTGCACCTAGTTAAGTTGCTAGTATTAATATTTAAATTGTACATACTAATCATAGACACAACTGTCTAATAAAAAATATTTACTGTCTACCGTTACTTGAATAAATGAATAAATTATTATTATATTATCTGTGGTCTAAACGTAAAATCTAAATTGTCCAAAACGTTTGAGTGATATATTAATATCGGCCGACAAACTGGCATAATGTACCTAGGTATATTTAAGCTACAGACGCTAGACGTTAGACGTAATTACCTTACCTTTGCAACGCATTTATTCAGTTTTCATATTCCTGACAAAACCACATTTTATCACTCCTTGTACTTTATGTACATGAAAGATGGTAAAATCCATATTGTTTAGCATTTATGTTAACCACAGGAACCGCGTTATATTCTATGGCTCATCTTACTTGTTTTAAAAAATAATGTTCAACTATAAAAATATTATTTCTTCTTCTTAAATTGATTGATGATTTTGAATTACAATAAAACTTATCATAATTATAAATTTCATAATCTCACTAATGCAGGCTTGCAATTTAGATATTTTAATCTCCTTTGATAATCGAACGAGTAAGAGTATAAATATGCAGTGGATCCGTCGTCAAGCACAGTCGACATTCTGCTGCAATATGAAACTCCTGGTTGCCTTGGCTTTGGTGGGTCTGGTGGGGGCCGTGGTGGCCGAGGAGGAGTTCGATGTGCCGATCGAATTCGACTACCACAATAAAATCGGTATCCCCGAGGCTGCTCGCATCAAGGCAGCTGAAGAGGCCCTGGACTTCGATGGCGGCAGGATCGTAGGAGGCTCTGCAGCCTCCCTCGGGCAGTACCCCTACATGGTAAGATTAGCGTAATTACGGAGTTTAAAAATATCTTTATTAGGGAACGTGAGAAATTAATAAAAACACTATTTTTCTTCGCAAGAACATATCTTTGATCTTCGATTAAACTTTTCCCATGGAGCAGGAAATACGGGCAACCGATATATTTTTAATTTTTAAAAACGATTTCTAACCTAACAGTGTTTGTCATGGTCGGACCTTCTAAATGTAATCAGCCAAACTATTATTATACAACTTTCAATTTAGTCTAAACTCAATCACAACGTGGCATTCCGTGTTATGATATTCACTGTGACGACATATGTTCCTGGTAATTATAAAAGGATAGTATAATAATAAGCATCAAAAACAAACGTAATCTAACCTACAAAAAACTAAGTAGGCAAAAAGTTACTATATTTGTCACTCCGTTGCTTGTTTTCCATTAAGTTTGGAATTTTGCTACATGATGACTTGCAAAAACTTATAATCGTTCCAAAAATTTAACTTGTTTAGAGGGAAAAATAATGTATGTGACTGTTGACAGGGAGGTCTGGTCATCACCTTGACCACCGGAGCCACCTCCGTGTGCGGCTCGACTCTGGTGACCAACACCCGCGCCGTCACCGCCGCCCACTGTTGGAGCAGTACGGGGGGCAACGCCCGCCAGTTCGTCGTCGTCCTTGGCTCCACCCTGCTCTTCTCTGGAGGCACCAGGATCACCACCACTAATGTCCAGATGCACGCCAACTACAACATGTGGACTCTAGTCAATGACGTCGCCATAATCGTTATAAACTGGGTGAATTACAGCAGTGAGTTACTTCTTACTCCATACCAACGTTACTATAAAAGTAACTCTGTCTGTCTGCTAGTTCCGATTGCAGTTATAATAACTTCACTAGAATTCGAACCATTTACTTAAAGTGCATATGGTTTTCAGACAACATCCGCAACATCGGCCTGGCTACCGGCAACAACCTGTTTGTAGGAACATGGGCTTGGGCTGCTGGCTTCGGCAGGACCAGCGACAGTAAGCACAACACCTCTCCAATAAAATAACACCTATGAAAGAGCTTAACAACATAAACAAATTCTTGGGAATAGGTTTTTGATACAGGAGTTCTCCATTATTTCCATTTTTGCACTACTTCACCCAGTTGGATGTTTTGTGGGAAAATAAAAAATAACAAATGGTCATCGAACAGAATTTGCGAGCATCAATGCGACATCCTCAATCAAAATGCTCACTAACTTGAAAGAAGTGGAATCCACCTAAAATAATGTCCGCAAAAGTGTAAAGAGCACAAATTGATTTTTCGCTTCGTCGTTTGATGCTCAGTGCATATTGTTTTCGTTTTCTAAAAACTAGGTTGAGGAGGATCATGGAGTTACAAAAAAGTTCCACTGTTTGAATGAGACGGCTGAAAGACTGTGCAGACTGAGTGCGTGCTCTCGTAGCCCCGTGGGTGGTCGTCTAACCAGCTCTGGTAATTCAACTTCTATGCTAACCGATCGTTACATTTCAGACGCTGGCATCGGCAACAACCAGTTCCTGTCCCACGTACAGGTCCAGGTGATCACCAACGCCGTCTGCCAGAACGTTTACGGCGGCTCCGTCCAGGCCAGCACCCTTTGCGTAGCCACCACCGGCGGCCGCGGCACCTGCGGCGGAGACTCCGGCGGCCCACTCGTCGCCAACAACGCGCTGGTCAGTAGAACAAGATGACCTTAGCTGAGCTCTAACATCGCTATTCAACTGCTATTTATAACATGATCAGAATAATAAAAATCTCCAATGAGGCGCTAGTAAAACTGGTGTAACGTTTTAGTGCGGACATATTAACATCAAAAATCGCAGAATTGTCTAACTGTAACCTTAAAAGTTAGATTAAGAGAGAAAAATGTAGTAACTTGCCCTAGAACAATTTGGCTCGCACCTATATGGACCATTTTGCAGAAAGTACAATTTTTTTCAGTTGAAAGTGCAACGCCCGCCTTGATATGTTGATAGACGGGCTAGGGCTACTGTTTTACTGATAGAGGTGAAGGCATTAACATCAGCCATTAGCGCTCTGGTGCTATTCGAAATAGATTACACTAAATACATTCGACACAAAATAAATTTACAAATCTCTTTCTGAATCTTGAGTCTTCCAGAGCGTCTTTGCCTTAGTGGTCTATGCGCCATTTTTGACCATTTGTCACCTCTCCCACAGATTGGTGTCACCTCCTTCGGCCACCGCAACGGCTGCCAGATCGGCCAGCCTGCCGGCTTCGCCCGTGTCACCGCCTTCGCTGCCTGGATCCAGGCCCGCCTTTAAATTTAGACCACCATTAGACCTGCAAGTATCACAATAAATAAATTGAAAGATAATTGTATTGAAACAGTTTATTTTACGCCTGACCTTCATTAAAATCGATATAAACTTTACACAAACGTATCGACAAAGACAGTTTTACAAAATTTTGGTTTGTCCTTGTTTGATTGGCTCTAAATACTGCGAATAAGGGGATATTGTATTTGTTTTATTGCACGGTTAGAAATTATTATTTTATCATGTTTAATAAAATTGGGATTGTGAAACAAGCCGCCAACAGACAGTCGTCTGATTTGTATTAGAGCGTTTAAACCTTCTCATCAGGACAAGCCAGATAAGCAGCATATCTAAGAGGATAAGAAAGTCAAAACTTGAGTTGGTGCATTGAATGGCGAGAATGGCGAGATTTCACTCATATCTGCGTCTATCGCCTTACAATAAGAAATTTTAACTCAAGAGTATTTATCTTGTTATAGATAACAAGATACTAAATTTTCGTTAAATATTCGTATAGTATCCAAAATATGATTCTACCGTTAAACCAGAGTATGAATAAGTATTACCCGGCTCTTTTTCGCTATCACACTTTTTGTCATCTGTCAGCATATTTGTAATGGCAGACCATACACTGACTGACATAGAAACCTTACTACTCCGTCCGGAAGTACCTTGATGATGACACTGAGCTATAATTATTTAATTTTACTAATTATTTATAAGGTACCTATCGTAATAGCGATTTTTTTCGACTGAAATCGGTCGAGAGCGTTTTGGTTTTTAAAGTTTAACCGCACGATTAGTCAATTTTTCATTTCATTATTTGACATTAAGTAAACATAACATTAGTCTGAGCAACTTTTGCCCTATGTATTGTTACGTATTTTGTTTCAAAGCCTATTGTTCCGTACTTGGGGGTAGGTAAATGATACAAATGCAAGAAAACACCAATAATCAAAAGTAGACTTTAATTACGCACTCACTTAAATCGTTACAAAACAATTATCGCACAAAAACTTCAAAGCCTTGTTCGTGTTCGCTTTCCAAGTAAACACTGACCCTGCCCACTACACTCGTATTCTTCTCATTAAATCATCAAATCTCCGCCTGTGAATACAGGCGGGTCGTCGGTTTTACCTATGGTGAAATCTGATGTTGGGGATTTCCTTCTCTCGCCTAATGGCGCCGCGGCGATGTCAGCCGGTTAGGAGGGTCCTAACGGCGACTTCAGCCTGCGGCGATTGAGAGGGATCGTCGTCCGTCGTCGTCATCTCCTTCCTCTTCTTGTTGGCCTTGAGGTGGTAGCCGCGCGTACTAGGTCGCGCGGCAAGGCCAGCATCTTGCGTCCTCGTCCTCTGCCGTGACGCTGTTGGCTCGCGTCCTCCACCGGTGTTGTGTGGGGCGCGAGACTCCTAAGGTGCGGCCACTGTGACAGATCGGCCCGCCTGAATAGGTTCGTATTCAGACGGCCGGTGAACTCCTCCACGCCGTCGATGTTGAGGTCGCGGCGGATGACCTCGTTGCGGACGCATCGGGGGGCGTCCGCCACCCTTCGCAGCGCGAGCGCCTGCTGGGCTTCGAGGCGCTTGCGCCCACTGGGGGCACAAGCGCGTACCATGCTGCGGCGGCGTAAGTTAGGCGTGGCCTGATATAGGCTTTATACACGCCTAACTTGACCCGCAGCGGCAGCCGGGACCGCAGTATGGGCTGTAGTATCGCCCGGGTTTGGCGCGCCTTGTTGATAGCCGCCTTGACATGGGCGGCCGCCGTGAGACGGCGGTCTATCATTACCCCCAGGTATGTGACCGTGGGGGCCAAGGTTTTGTTTCTTCATGCCTGGAATTAATCCAGAAAATGCAACGATCAAGACGAATCAGGGTGGAACCGAATTGGATAGGTTGGCATAGTCGATTTAAAAATAAGCCGAGCTTTACATTGGCCAAATGACACTTACTTAAAATCAGAAATGGGATAGATAAATTGACAAAATATTTGAAAATATTCGAAGTAATCTTTCGGGCAAACGTAAAAAAAAGCCAAAACATAATTGTCAAGTAATTGACACCTGCACGCTACATACATTTAAACACATACAATCACGCCTCTTTCCCGTAGGGGTGGGCAGAGACCGCTCTTTCCATTTGCTACGATCCAGACAAATTTCCTCGCTTCCTCCACACTCATACGTCTCTTCATACACGTACGTTGGTTTAGGGCACCTACTCCTGACCTGGCCTTTTCTTGATACGTCCCCGATCTGATCGTGGAACGTTCTCCTTGGCCTTCCCCTTCCAACGTTCACATTTTCCCCACAAGCTTGAAGAACCGCTTTACAAAAAACAGCTCTTAAAATACCACTTTTATTCCTAAGTCCACCCTGTCCCGAAATGGCCCACTGTGTAGTGCTCGGATAGCCTAGTGCGTATTTGAGCAAGCTTTGAGTCTAAGTTGCGTCACCGTCTACTTTATAGCGACGGTTTAAAAAGACATTAATTCTAAATAATGCGTAAGTGTACAAAATGCTTTGACGAAGCCGCGTGTTAGTGACCATACGATTCATACAACTCATTAATTCCGGTATTGTTCGAGTTAGGCTCGCGTTATGAGCTTTGTATACACGATAATGTCTGTGTTAACTACTAGACAATGTTCTGCTATTTATTAGGTACCTATAACGTATATGCGGAATTAAATCTGGACAAAGCACAAAACAATATTTAATTTAATTAAAAAAAAACGTCTGCGTCTCGAGACGCCCGACTGGATTTGGATATTTATTCATAAAATTTTGTATTTTACATGTCATTTTAATTCAATTTGTTAACAGCCTTAAAATTAGGTAGGTAAGTACATGATAGTAATTTAGGTAAATTGACAATGTTAATTTAAAAGTAATAATCGACAGTAAGTACATCAAAGAACGTCATCTTATACAGTATTAACATATACATATATATATCAATGATCACCATCGAAAAATTCGTCAAAGTCAAAAGTCAAAGTCAAAGTTCTTTATTCTTCAATTTAGGCATAATATAATGCACCTATGAATGTCAAAAAGCATTACCACCGGTTCAAAAAATAAAACCTTTGCCCCGAGAAGAACCGGCGTAAGAAACTCGGCAAGGTATATTTTTTTCAAGAAAAAGGTTTACATCATTACATAATAATTATAAATAGTTTACAATATCACAGTATTTGGGTGATTCTTGAAAGGGTCAATTATCAACGTCCAGAGGAAAAAAGTACCCGTACAATTAAAACAATTCACTTTACTAAAAATGTTTCGTTACATTACCACTCAACCTACCTAGGGCAGGTTTTTTTTTGTGTTTAAGGTAATTAGAATAAGTCGTAAAAAAATATCAAACCCCTAATACATCATTCCCTTGTTGCGTCCATTCACCATTTTGGGAACAAACGACCCTGAAAAGACTAAGATATGGATTGAAATTAATTATTGTATTTAGTTCAATTGATAGCATATAAGTTATTGATTTGAAAGAAAAAATATGGTTGCTGTGTTTATCATAGTTTTTTTTAAAATCTACATGGAAGGTTTGTCCGGAGCTTACCTATCATTCCCTTGTTGCCTCACTAAACAATGTGCACATCCCTACTTAAACGTGTTCCGACGCATTGCGCCCACCATGCCTGACAAGCGTCAGTAGCGCTTCCAACGCCGTGGGAACAGGACGTGACTCGTGGTTGGAGCTCTGAGCTATGAAGGTAAATATATCATTTCCCTGTCTTTGGTTCACTGTGATTATCATTACCTTGAATTTGAATATAAATTTTATTTCTTGCAATTGGCATACAGTGTTTAGTGAAAAAAGAACTTCATGAATGACTGCATGTGTTGATTTAATAGTTATTCCTGTAAAAATAACAGTTTCAGTACAATCGACAAGAAACATACTTTTTCTCACTCCCCTGGTTCCCATTCCCTTGACTTTTTGAACAAGGTGATGATAGTTTTCTTAAGTTGCCTAGAAAAAAACAATAGTTTTCCTTTAATTCGCATTGCATATCGTCCCTTCCGATGTAAAAAGACTAAAGCTCCATTTTGGGACAAATTGATTTGAAACCTCTTTGCTAATATATACTTTTTTACAGACTTGAGTGCTGATGCAAATTTGATCGACCTTATTTATTAACAAATAAGGGCTATCTTGTGCAATTCTGGTTGCACAAAGCATTTGAGTGCATATTAGCTTACGCTTACAAACTAAGTTGTAAATATTAAAATTTAATGTGTATATTCCTAAACAAAGCAATAAACCTGAAAAAAGCTTACAAACTAAGGCGTACATATGAAATTTTAATATGTAGATAAGATAAAAATCTTATACACTAAGGTGTATGTATTTTTTATGTGTACATACGTGAAAAAAAGCTTACAAACGAAAGTGTATACAGTGTATTTCTTCTATAAGAACATAAATTTTAACCAAAGTACTGTTAATGATTTTATAATAAAAATAAATCAATTAAAAAAACCATAAAAAACCATAATAAAAGACCATAATTATTTTTCAAAGTTCTCATCGAACAGCAATGTAATGCAAAGTTTTAATGGATAGTTATTAATCAAATATTCCTGATGTCACAATGATTTTTTATGGAAAAAATAAATAAAACAAAATGTATCAAAATATATTCATTTGAGTTAGGGCTTATCATTTCAGTCCTTAAATCATTATGTTCGTATGGCAGATACACAGTGTACCTATATGAAATTTTAATTTGTATTTACTAAAAAAAAGCTTACAAACTAAGTTGTACTCATAAAAATTTAATGTGTATAAACCTGTACAAACGTAAACGTTATGATTTTTTTCCTTTAAAAGGTTCCTCTCTTTAGTTGGTGGAATGTCTCTATATCTTCTATATTTATATATATATTTGTCGTAGCCAGTCATTAGTACGGACACTAAACGAGACGCAAGCGCGCCACCTGGCGGTGTAGACGATTCGCGCGCTTTGACAGAGTCGTGACGTAATCAGCTGCTCGGAGGTTGACTCACTTTCGATTGAGCCACCAAGCAGAGAGGACGTTGTCACGGAACTGTCCCACGTCTCGCCTAGGCTGACTTATTTTTGTACTTACCTACCAAATTTAATAAAGCGTGATTCAAGCACCAACGAGTTTACTTTGCACGATACCCAGCTGCCCACGCGATGTCCGATGGCCCGGCTCGAAACCAAGAAGTCCCCACATCAGAAGCGGGATCAAATCGTGCAAATGAAGTTTGCAACGAAAGTGAAACTCACTGGCGTTTACTTTTAGAAACGCAAAACCAACAAATGCGTGAACTGATACAAGCATTAAAGACGCCGAGTGCAAATAACAACGTCGTTTTGCCAGTGTTCAATCCCGAAGAGCAAGATTCCGATGCAAGATCATGGTGTGCAACAGCAGACCTGTGTTTGGAAGGAAATGCGGTGGTAGGTGGCCAACTTGTTATTATAATCAGCAAGGCATTAAAAGGCTCCGCCTCAAATTGGTTGTCGCAAATAACCTATCCAGGTATGACATGGGCTGAATTCAAAGAATTATTTACGGCTAGATTTGTGAGTGTTGAGACATATGCGGCTACCCTCATTAATTTGAGTAGCGATAAACCAAAAGAAAACGAGACTTATGCGGCCTACGCTAGTCGTCTTGTTACTTCATTGCTTAGCCGGTGGAAAAATACTAGTATTGAGCAAATAGCAGTGTCAACAGTTGCCGCTCATTTGGCTCAAATTGATACTCGTCTACAACGACTTGCTTTTACGACGGAACTAACGACGCGTCATGAGCTACAAAAAGAACTTCAAGCTTTCGCCTACTTGAAGCGGAAGGTCCCTGTGGATGCCCGGATAAATGGAACGAACGAAAAAAGGATGAAGTTTTCACCATTATCACAGATCAAGTGCCATGCCTGCGGCAAGCTCGGGCACAAGCAAGCGGATTGTCGTACAAGGAAAATAGAAGCAAAGAAACCAAATTATGCACCAGCTGCAACGAGTGCCGTTAAGCGTCAACAAACAAGCGGCAGTACTGTGATCTGTTACAAGTGCGGGACCCAAGGTCACATCGCCAGCCGCTGCACAGCCGAAGTAGCCAACGGAGCTGCAACGGTGGAGAAGCGTGTCAACCTATGCGAGGTCGAGTCCCCAACCGGAACGTTAAATCACTTTGGTGAGTGTTTCAAATTTCACTTTGACTCAGGAGCAGAGTGTTCGATGATGAAAGAAAGTGTTTCGAGTAAATTTAGAGGCAAACGAATTAACAATTTAATTTCATTAATTGGTATTGGCAATAAAAAGGTACATAGTACTTTGCAAATGTTATGTCAGGTAGAAATTAATAACTTTTCGACCGAGATTTTATTTCACGTTTTGCCGGATGCTTATATATGCAGTGATATTTTAATAGGCCGTGAGATTTTAAATAACGGGTTTTGTGTTAGCATGACTGCTAATAATTTCACCTTAACGAGAGATAGGATTGTAAATGCGTGCAATGCAACAGACTTGTGTGTGCCTGCGGATAATTACGATTGTATTGACACCGATATCCCAGCTGATAAATTATGCGAGCTTGTGGATATTTTAAAACAATATTCCGACTATTTAATTAGTGGTTTTCCTACCACTCGTGTGACCACTGGAGAGTTAGTGATTAAGATGGTTGACCCCAGTCGTACGGTACAAAGACGTCCCTATAGGTTATCTCCAGACGAACGTCGGGTTATGCGAAATAGAGTTGACGAGTTGCTACAAGCGAAAATAATTAGGTCTAGTAATTCACCTTTCGCTAGTCCTGCCCTTTTAGTTAAAAAACATGACGGATCCGACCGCATGTGTATAGACTACAGGGAATTGAATTTAAATACCGTGCCAGATCGTTATCCCATTCCCTTGATTTCCGACCAAATTTCACGACTCCATGGTGCTAATTTCTTTACGAAACTGGATTGCGCAAGTGGTTTCCATTTAATTCCGGTCCAAGCAGATTCTATTGAGCGCACTGCTTTCATCACACCTGATGGGCAGTATGAATTTTTGACAATGCCCTTCGGCCTGCGTAACGCAATCTCAGTTTTCCAGCGTGCGATCATGAATGCTCTTGGCGACCTTGCTAACCAGTACGTGATAGTTTATGTCGATGATATTTTGATCGTTTCGGACACAATCTCCCAGGGAATAGAGAGACTGCAGGTTGTACTCGATAAGCTTACAAAAGCAGGATTTTCACTGAACCTTAAAAAATGTTCTTTTCTTAAGACCCGAGTGGAATTCTTAGGTTATGAGGTAGAAGGAGGTAAGGTCAAGCCCAATAAGCACAAGATAATAGCTCTATCGTCATTGCCAACACCCCAGTCAATTACTCAGGTGAGACAATTTGTAGGATTGGCTTCATACCTTCGCCAATTCGTGCCAAATTTTTCTCGTATCATGGGGCCGATCTATAAACTCACCTCAGGCAAGTGTCCGTTTGAATGGACGTCCAAATGTGAGGAAGTACGTCAGAAGGTGATAGAGATCCTGACCAACGAACCAGTGCTCATGATTTTTAACCCACAGTACCCAGCAGAGCTTCACACAGACGCCAGTACTGAGGGATATGGTGCGATACTGTTCCAGATTGTCGAGGGTAAGCGACATCCAGTGGCCTATTTTAGCAAACGTACGACACCGGCAGAGACAAGATACCACTCGTACGAGCTGGAGACGCTCGCCGTCGTCAACGCGGTAAGGCATTTCAGACAGTACCTGCATGGTCGGAAATTTACAGTCCTGACAGACTGTAATTCGCTAAAGTTGTCACGTACCAAAATTGACTTGACGCCTAGAGTTCACCGGTGGTGGATTTATTTGCAGTCATTCGATTTTGACGTAAAACATAGGCCTGGTAAGCAAATGGCACATGCCGATTTCTTTTCTCGGAACTTGCCGACAACTACCCCAGCGATACAAACAATTAATAGAGTAGAGCAGAAGCGAGTAAATGTTACTGAACTCTCCAACAACTGGCTGCTTGCAGAACAACAGCGGGATGAGGAGATTAGGAAGTTGATTGAAGACCTGGACCAAGGAAAGATCAATGACGACATGGCTAAAACCTACGAGGTAAGGTCAGGCGTACTTCACCGCAAGGTACAGCGGAATGGTCGAACGAAATGTTTGCCCATCGTGCCTCGTGCTATGCGCTGGTCAGTCGTCAACAACGTCCATGAATCTCTGGTACACCTTGGATGGGTCAAAACATTGGAGAAGCTGTATAATTATTACTGGTTTGAAGGTATGAGTCGGTATGTAAGAAAGTTTGTTGACAGCTGCGTGACCTGCAAGATGGCCAAGCCTCACTCCGGTAAGGTGCAAGCTGAACTACACCCAATTCCAAAGATTGCCATTCCATGGCACACTGTGCACATGGATGCCACTGGTAAGCTGAGTGGGAAGAGCGATAGCAAGGAGTATGTGTTCGTGATGATCGACGCGTTCACAAAGTACGTATTGCTCTTTCATACTAAAAATATAGACGCTAAGAGTAGCATCAAAGCAGTAAAGGACAGTGTGGTATTATTTGGGGCACCCGTACGTATAATTGCAGACCAAGGTCGTTGTTTCGCCAGCAAAGAGTTCCGTGACTTCTGCGACGGTAAAAACATCAACCTCCATCTTATTGCTACAGGCTCATGTCGTGCGAATGGTCAAGTGGAGCGGATAATGAGTACCCTAAAATCCATGTTAACCGCGATAGAGTCCGACAAGGGTAGGTCGTGGCAGGACTCCCTAGGTGATGTACAACTAGCCTTAAATTGTACCATCAGTCGAGTGACAAAGGCCAGTCCGTTAGAGCTTTTAATAGGGAAAGTAGCGCGGCCTCTAGATCTAATGGCAGACGATAGTGATGAAGTTATAGAACTTAGTGAAGTTAGGCAATCAGCATCCGAAGGCATACAGAAATCCGCGAGCTATAATAAAGCACGTTTTGACAGCAATAAGGCAACCGTGAATAAATTTTCGATCGGCGAGTTCGTTTTAATTGAGAACGAGGAACGCAATCAAACGAAGTTAGATGCTAAATTTAGAGGGCCCTTTCAAATAATAGAAATTTTAGAAGGTGACAGATATGTTTTGAGGTCACTGATTAACAAGCGTACCTACAAGTATGCACATGACCGTGTCAGAAAGATGCCTGAGGGTCAGGTACCCATTGAGATTTTAAATGAAGAAGAGATAAATGACGAGGAAAGCTAGTTAATTACATCCCCAGGTTCTCGATTCGTTAGGGCGGAGACTGTACCAGGGTACCGTAGCCGTAGCCTAGTAGAAATCGGCGTCTGCCTTAAAGGTAGTCCGTGGGTTTAGCGGTGGACGGTAGTCCTGGGTAGTACAGTCGGATCTTGCCTTGTAGCGAAGATCATAGAATCAAGGGACTGATTCAAGACTTTCCATGGGGAAAGGTAGCAATTGTGTTTGCTGGAGCTATTGTAATAGTTGTGGCCCACGAATGAGATACCTGGTGTTTGTTCTAATAATAGGAGTTGATGTGATTTTTGTTTTTTTTTTATTAATGGCGCTCAATGGTACCTGGTCTCAGTGATCTTTGTTATTGTTATAGTTAGATTTAGTTCCCTTGCAACGATTGGAGATAGCTTGTGATTAATAAGAATTATTTGATATCTAATTCTTTAAACTCTGTAAACAGGTTTGTATTGATAGCAGTTAAGCTATTTTAAGGAATTGGTGTTATTGAAAGAAAATAAAAAGAAAACTTGTTGTAAATTTCTTTTTTTATTCTTTAAATGACATTAAGTGTTGGCTGAAATAGGATTAGCCGAACGGGAACTGTGCTGTTTTTTTTGTTTCAGATTAACACACGAGGACGTGTGTTGCGCAGGATGGCAGTGTCGTAGCCAGTCATTAGTACGGACACTAAACGAGACGCAAGCGCGCCACCTGGCGGTGTAGACGATTCGCGCGCTTTGACAGAGTCGTGACGTAATCAGCTGCTCGGAGGTTGACTCACTTTCGATTGAGCCACCAAGCAGAGAGGACGTTGTCACGGAACTGTCCCACGTCTCGCCTAGGCTGACTTATTTTTGTACTTACCTACCAAATTTAATAAAGCGTGATTCAAGCACCAACGAGTTTACTTTGCACGATACCCAGCTGCCCACGCGATGTCCGATGGCCCGGCTCGAAACCAAGAAGTCCCCACATATTTTATATTTATCTATATTTGTTAAAAAAAAAAATATGATTATAGAAAATATACCAATTAATGCTACCAGAAGACTGTTAATTTGTTAAAATGTTATTTTACTAAATAAAACATCTGATCTCAATACTGCTGAAGATATCATTCCCTTGTCATTTTTAACATTCCCCTGGCAGCTAAATTTTAAAGTGGTATATTTCTGTACCTAGTTGATAGAATGTGATGCCCATTCGATAAATACGCTTATATTTAAGTAAAATTTCATATTATATTGTAACTAGTTTAAAATTTATTAAAATAAAAAACGACAGGGGAATGAGATGAATAATCCAATTCTCAAGAATGACCCATTTTTGTACAGTAGGTGCACCTTTTTTAAGCGTAGATTACTCATGCAGGACGGACGACTCACCGCCAAACATCCCTATCCATGATATAATCGTTTACTTTATAATAAGCTCGGGAAATTAGTTTTTGTTTTACGACAGATTTAAATTTAGAGTCAGTAAGTTCAGTAATACTTTTTGGAATTTTATTGTAGAATTTTATACAATTTCCTAAGAATTATTTTGAAGTTTTGGCCAGTCTATAAAATGTGGTTTTGAGCTTTCCTGTGCTCCTGGTTGCTTTTGGCTTATCAATGTTCGTTGGGAAATTGTGTAGATTCTTCCTAACAAAGATGATTATTTCAAATACATATAGCGACGGCAGTGTTAGAATATCTACTTTCTTGAAGAATTCCCTCAATGACACACGCGACCCCAAGTTATAAATAGCTCTAATAGCCCTTTTTTGCAAAATAAACACTGTACCGATATCCGCAGCCGATCCCCACAAAATAAGACCGTACGTAATTATACTGTTAAAGTAAGCGAAGTAGACCAACCGTGCCGTCGCTACATTGGTTAGCTGCCTTATTCTCCTGACTGCAAAAGCAGCGGAGCTCAACCTACTTGCTAACGCAGTTATGTGGGAACCCCACTGCAATTTAGAGTCTAATGTAATACCTAGAAAAACAGTTGTTTTTACAAAGTCTATGGTTTCACCATTAAGTTTAATACTCGAGGCTAAGTATATATTCGATGAATTTGCTGATGAGAATTTTATACATTTAGTTTTATTTGGATTTAACATTAAGTTATTGGCAGTAAACCAGTCAGATATCATGGAGAGGGTATTGTTTGGTTCAATGAGTTCAGTATCTTTCCTATTTACCTTGAATAGTAGAGAAGTGTCATCAGCGAACATTACAATGCCTGATCTTCTGCTTACCATATACGGCAGATCATTTACATAAACAAGGAACAGGAATGGGCCCAAAATAGAACCTTGAGGTACGCCCATATCTATCTCTATCTCTGACGAAACGGCTCCATTTATCGCTACCTTTTGATTTCTCTGTGTTAAATATGACTTAATGAGATCTAATGCATTTCCTCTAATGCCATAAAAACCAAGTTTACAAATTAAAGTGCCATGATCTACACAATCAAAAGCTTTAGAAAGGTCGCAGAAGACTCCAATGGCGTCCTGCGACTCTTCCCAAGCCTGTAAAATAAATTTGATCAAACTTGCGCCCGCGTCAGTTGTAGACCTACTTTTCATAAAGCCGAATTGTTGATCGTGTAAAATTTTATTAGTATTAAAGTGAGAAGTCAATTGTGTTAGCATTATTTTTTCAAATATTTTGCTGAAGGCAGGAAGGATAGATACTGGACGATAATCAGAAGGATTATTTCTATGACCTGATTTAAAAATAGGAACCACCTTACTAAATTTCATTAAAACTGGGAAAATGCCACTGTCGATACAACTATTGAAAATACGAGCTAGGGTGGGAGCAACGACCTCCAGAATGGTTTCAAGTTACCTTAACCGACACGCCCCATAAGTCTTCCGTTTTTTTTTTATCATTTTAAAAGACTTAAGTATATCGAAGGGAGAAACATGATGAAATTTGAAATCGCGTACATTTCCTAATTTTACATTATAGAAAGGATTGGGCTATTGCAGTGGACGATGCCAGACATTTTGTTATGTCACTAGGAATTTTTGAGAAGAAATTATTAAATTCACTGGCTTCTTTTACTGGGGCGGTTATTAATGTATTTTCTATCTTCAAGGAAACAGTGGATTCGCTTTTACTTTTTTTGCCGGTCTCAGTGTTTATTATTTTCCAGACTGCCCTGGCTTTATTATCTGAAGATTTTATTTTTTCATTTAAATGAGTTGCTTTCGCCTTAATGCACACAGCTTTAAATAATTTGAAATAATTCCTAACATATTGATGGAAATGTTCGTCAGTGGTACAAGATCGCGTATCATAAAGTTGGTATAATTTATCTCTACTTTTCCGGATTCCGGTAGTTGCCCACTCATTGAATGGCATTTTATCACTAATTTTAATTCGCTTCTTACTACAAGTTTTATTAAATTCTCTACATACTGTATTTAGAAGCATCTTGAATAGATAATTCGGATCATTTGATTCTGTCTGTGAATTTGATATGGAAACTAGCAAGTTTGACTTTAGTAATTCTAGTCTACTTTCGCCCAGTGGTCTTATTTCTATAACGCGATCTGGATGCTTTTTCTCGCAAGGTAACCTCACCATCTGTGCTTTATGATCCGAACGGACCCCGTTCACTACGCTTCCAACTAGATGAGGACAGTTTAACCAGACATTATCTATACAAGTGGCTGAGGTGGGAGTCACCCTGGTAGGTACTTCAAACAGGTAGTCCAAGTTGAATAAACTGATATATTGATCTTTTTCGACTGATTGAGATAAAATATCTATGTTGAAGTCACCGCAGACTACTACTGATTTCTTATTATTTATTGCTTTACGAAGGACTTCCTCCATAGTTAAATTACCTGACGGTGGTCTATAAGCGCAAATTATTAGATACTGACCCATCTCTGCAGAAGCAATCTCGCAAACACGTTCAACAGAACAGGCGGAGAGGTCTTTACGCTCTTTGAAAGATACACCGTTTTTCACTAATATAATAGACCCGCCACCCGCCGCCTTCGCTCGGTTGAACGCGCTGGCCACTGAGTAATTATTAACATTAAATCTCACTGTATCATTTTTTAACCACGTTTCGGTTAAACAAATTATATCTATATTTTTATTTTCTACAAATAACTCGAGATCTAATATTTTGCCGGTGAAGCGATTTATATTTTGGTGTAATAACGTTACACTGCTCTGCCTCTCTGTTGTCTTAACCGTCAGTTTAAAGACAAATCCGCGGTTGGAGATGTCGTCCTAACCAAGGTGGGAAAGGGGGATTGGTTTCCGAATACGGAATTAATAAAACATGCTAAAGATTTAGCAAGTCTGTCAGGGGTTAATCGATAATCACTAATAGCATTATTAATGTCAAAAAATAGAACGTCACTATGACGACACGTCAGCTTAAATAAAAGCTTATTTAAATTAAATTGATGAGTATTAGAACTGGTCAAAGAATAGGGCAGCGCGCCTATAATAACATTTTTAGCACCTAGCTTTGACAGGCAGTCAAACTCGGCCTTTATATCTGAGTATCTAATATTTGACCCATCACCTAACATTTTTGTGCATTTACATGGGTATGTTTAATATTGTCTATGATTTGGTGAAACGAGGCATCGGGCATGCAATGGTTTATAATACAGCTGCTTGGTAGATTATTAGATAAAAGTTTGCCCAACCCCCGGCCTATCCTATCAGAGAAAACTAGGGTTCTATTTGTATTATTACAGGCTTGGGTTATTTTGTTTTGAGACTCCATCAGGCTGCCAGCTGACTCAAACGAGTGCAATGCATCTCCGTGCTGCGGGCGTGGCTGCTCGACCCCACAATCACAATTGCACGAAGACTGCTTGGCGACCAGTTCGTCCAAACATTCCTCATTGTGCTTGCAGAGCTCCAACAGCTCATCCGCAGCCTGGATATGCTCACCAATTTGTTTCTGGGATATTGAATATTTACTTGTAATATCTTTCAAAGAACTTTCTAATGTATTCAACTCAGCCTGCAGCCTGTTTGTGTCAATTTCATAAGTGCACCTACTGTTAAGTACTTAATTGCTCTTGACATGTATTTAGGTCTCTTACAACACTAATATAGATTTTTCTTAATCTAGTAATTTTATGTATATTAGTATGTTGTCTATACAGTCGTTTCGATCTTCTTATAAATCTATTGAGTTTGACATACTTTTTGAACTTATTATGACTTTGAAAATTAACACATTTACCATGGAATGGGTCTTCTGTTAGGTCAATTACACTTGTTGATGCAAATTTGATATGATGCTTTGTACAGGCGTTTGATGTTACTTGTTCTTCATAAAGCCAACGCTATAGTACGCCAGGTCAGTCAAGTGCATTTTAAGTTTGGTTGCAAACAGTCTGTCGTTATGCACCTCTAAAATCTCCAATGGAAGTGAGTTGTATAGCTTTGGGCCAATGACACCGAGTGACTTTCGCGATTTAGCGAGTCTACGCCGAGGAACGACCAGGAGGTTTCTCCTGCGCGCACCCCTGCCGGCGACCTGCGCGGCGGTAAAGCTAGATAGGTGAGTACGCACGTACTTATATGCGGTTAGGATGTAATCGCCGGGCAGTGTAATTATTTTTAACTGTCTGAATAGTTCCTTGGCAGGGTGGTCGTAGGACTTACGTGCTATTACCCTTACTGCGCGTTTTTGCATCCTGAATGCTCCGTCACGATCAGCCGCCAGCCCCCACAAATCCACACCTTGAGTAAGTATGGAGTGGAAGTATCCATAGTAGGCTTTTAACATGTTTTCTTGTGATAAGCTGGGTGCAAGTCTGGAAAGTGCGTAGCATGCTGATGCTAGCTTGTCACACATTGACTCAATGTGAGGGGACCACGTGAGACCAGCGTCTAAAGTGCAGCCTAAATACTGCACGTGTTCTACTTGGGGGAGTTTGATGTTATCAAGCATCACGTTTAACCTTTTATTCTTGTTTGTTCTAGCTGGAAATGAACAACATTAGTCTTTTCAACATTGAATACCATTCCGTTTGCAGAGAACCACTGGGATATTTGGTACATAGCAGTCTTTACTTTTAATTATAAGATAACAAAATTCTCAGCGTGTATCAGCATGCACGTATCATCGGCGAACGTTATACATTCAAGATCAGGACTGGACTGAAGTGACAACTTAAACTCATCTAAGTTGAACTATTTAATATTGAAATTGTTTAACTCACTGAAAACATACGTACACTAATGCAGAGTGACACACACTAACAAACCTAAAAAGTGGTACACTGTTGAAAGAGGTCTTGCATAGACGTCTCTTTTTAACGAAGGGCATTTGGAACAGGTGCGTAGAGTACTTCTATTCGCTGTTTTTATACTCCTTCTTTGCTTTCCTACCTCTATGCCGGCGCCGTAAAGCGTTACGTAACGAAGCGGTTTACCCTCCCATTGTAAGTTATTACTTCATAAAGTTCAAAATCTCGTCCAATTTTAGTTCTTATTACGAGTCCGTATTTGTTGTCCCCAGGGACCCTCAGATATCGATTTTCAGGGCAATCGGAACAGTAAAACCAAGTTCAAAATGGCGTTCAATTTCAGTTCTTATTACGGGTCCTTATTTGTTGTCCCCACCGACCCTCAGATATCAATTTTTAGGGCAATCGGACCAGTAACAAAACAATTCAAAATGGCGTCTTCTTTCAATAATAATTGTGACCTCAGTTATCGACATGCAATGTCGGGCCGGCGCCAGCAGCCCTTCCTTGACGACGTTTTTACAGGCGTTTTTCAGGACTCGTGAACCATATCGCTGCTGGTTCGTGCTGCGCCTTACGTAACGAAGCGTTTTAACCTCCCATAAGAAGTCATCACTACAAAAATGAAACTAAGTATTAAATACCTTGAACATTCGATAAGAAACCAAAACCTAGATAGTTTAATTTTTCAAACATGACACCTTCTGCACATCGTTTCGGTTGAATCATACCTCTAACTTCTTTAACATGGTATTTTAATAAAAAGTTATGATGACGATGAATTTAGGAGCTCTTTTCATGCCACGTAAAGGAAACTTCTAGCTAGCACTACGGTAGCATGACAAAGCAATATTATTGAATCGAGTAAAATATAAAGCCCTTGTTATTTTCAATTTATAATCATGTCTGATACGTAATTAATTACCTATAGATAAAAAGTACGAGGCATTGCATAGAGGCATTCCATCTTAGTCCTCAGGCAACGCGTTTGCAGTCTTAGGCTTGCAGTCTTGTGAATGCGAATGTCTATGGGTCACAGTTTCCACTTACCATCAGGTGGCCTGTGTGCTCGATTGCCTTCCCTAAGCCATAAAAAAAAATAAAAAAAATAAGAGAGGTTAAGTAAAAAAAGTTTTATCGATTCATTGCAAACTCTTAGGTATTCCTGCTTCAATTCGTTTTTTAATGAATTCAGGTGTGTTTTTATATCTCTGAGACGGACAAAGAGTACTTATTTTGGAAAATCCAACCGTTCCCGAGGGAATAGCAATAAAGATATTCTGTACGAATTGCGGACAAAAGCTAATCAAATAAGGGCTTAGTCAAGCAAGTTAGCGATTTTCGAAAAATGACATAATGTATAGGATTGACGTAAGTCGGTGACAGGTCGCTTGTGTCAACTCCATACATATCGAGTCGATAAAAAACAGAAACGATAGCAGCGAGTACGCCTGGGCTAGGGCCTCTCGCTTATTACAATGTATATGTCACCATAGAACTGTGTCACAGTAAATAAATATAATAATAAATACATATCAGGGGATACCTGTGGTCATCATGATCAGTTCCGCTTAAGCAAATGATACTTTCTGAATGCAAATGCTGAAGATGTCACTAAAAATAGTAAACTCGCTATATGTTTGCCTACAATATTTGAGGAGTTCCCTCAATTCCTCACTGATCCCCTCATCAGATCCTGGTTTGGAAATATCTCCTTTCCAACAAATAAATCTTTAAAATCAGCTCATGAACGATGGAGTTATTCGAGATGACACATATTTACGGTCAAATTGAGAAACCTCCTCCTTTTTTGAAGTACTTTCAAAATAAAGGCTGCCGTTAAAATTAATTCACGGGGCTTAAGTCTGGCGAACGCGGAGGCAAAATATTGAAGGTCACAGTATTACCCACTGTGATTCTTCTTTTTATTAAGGTAGTCGGTTTTTGCCTCGCCAGAGTTTAAAGTATACATTTAACGCATTTAAATGTACGACAACTCTTTATTGCACATAATTAATTGCGTCCATATAATAAAAGCACGTAGGTGAACATATCCCATATGGAATATATTGACCAAGTCTAAACTGGGCATGTACAATCAGTGCATAGAAACGTAGCTCCTAGAATAACCTAGAGAAGAGCTAGTTTTCCTTAAGAACTTATAGCAACGGGCCTATGGAGCCCTTCAGATCCTATATAACGCCTTCCGGGTGCTAATGGGGCTGCCTCGCTTCTGTAGCGTATCAGGAATGTTTGCAGAGCCTTGCATGGACTGCTTCTAAGTAACTATGTGCATGCGCTGCGCATCCCTGGTGCGCCGCGTGGAAGACAGCCTCAACCCCGTCATAAAAGTGATCGCGTTCGGGCTCAACTGACCATACATACGACGCTGCCGTGGTCTGCGTGCACCTAGTTAAGTTGCTAGTATTAATATTTAAATTGTACATACTAATCATAGACACAACTGTCTAATAACAAATATTTTGTGTCTACCGTTACTTGAATAAATGAATAAATTATTATTATATTATCTGTGGTCTAAACGTAAAATCTAAATTGTCCAAAATGTTTGAGTGATATATTAATATCGGCCGACAAACTGGCATAATGTACCTAGGTATATTTAAGCTACAGACGCTAGACGTTAGACGTAATTACCTTACCTTTGCAACGCATTTATTCAGTTTTCATATTCCTGACAAAACCACATTTTATCACTCCTTGTACTTTATGTACCTACATGAAAGATGATAAAATCCATATTGTTTAGCATTTATGTTAACCACAGGAACCGCGTTATATTCTATGGCTCATCTTACTTGTTTTAAAAAATAATGTTCAACTATAAAAATATTATTTCTTCTTCTTAAATTGATTGATGATTTTGAATTACAATAAAACTTATCATAATTATAAATTTCATAATCTCACTAATGCAGGCTTGCAATTTAGATATTTTAATCTCCTTTGATAATCGAACGAGTAAGAGTATAAATATGCAGTGGATCCGTCGTCAAGCACAGTCGACATTCTGCTGCAATATGAAACTCCTGGTTGCCTTGGCTTTGGTGGGTCTGGTGGGGGCCGTGGTGGCCGAGGAGGAGTTCGATGTGCCGATCGAATTCGACTACCACAATAAAATCGGTATCCCCGAGGCCGCTCGCATCAAGGCAGCTGAAGAGGCCCTGGACTTCGATGGCGGCAGGATCGTAGGAGGCTCTGCAGCCTCCCTCGGGCAGTACCCCTACATGGTAAGATTAGCGTAATTACGGAGTTTAAAAACGTCTTTATTAAGGGAACGTGAGAAATTAATAAAAATACTATTTTTCTTCGCAAGAACATATCTTTGATCTTCGATTAAACTTTTCCCATGGAGCAGGAAATACGGACAACCGATATATTTTTAATTTTTAAAAACGATTTCTAACCTAACAGTGTTTGTCATGGTCGGACCTTCTAAATGTAATCAGCCAAACTATTATTATACAACTTTCAATTTAGTCTAAACTCAATCACAACGTGGCATTCCGTGTTATGATATTCACTGTGACGACATATGTTCCTGGTAATTATAAAAGGATAGTATAATAATAAGCATCAAAAACAAACCTAATCTAACCTACAAAAAACTAAGTAGGCAAAAAGTTACTATATTTGTCACTCCGTTGCTTGTTTTCCATTAAGTTTGGAATTTTGCTACATGATGACTTGCAAAAACTTATAATCGTTCCAAAAATTTAACTTGTTTAGAGGGAAAAATAATGTATGTGACTGTTGACAGGGAGGTCTGGTCATCACCTTGACCACCGGAGCCACCTCCGTGTGCGGCTCGACTCTGGTAACCAACACCCGCGCCGTCACCGCCGCCCACTGTTGGAGCAGTACGGGGGGCAACGCCCGCCAGTTCGTCGTCGTCCTTGGCTCCACCCTGCTCTTCTCTGGAGGCACCAGGATCACCACCACTAATGTCCAGATGCACGCCAACTACAACATGTGGACTCTAGTCAATGACGTCGCCATAATCGTTATAAACTGGGTGAATTACAGCAGTGAGTTACTTCTTACTCCATACCAACGTTACTATAAAAGTAACTCTGTCTGCTAGTTCCGATTGCAGTTATAATAACTTCACTAGAATTCGAACCATTTACTTAAAGTGCATATGGTTTTCAGACAACATCCGCAACATCGGCCTGGCTACCGGCAACAACCTGTTTGTAGGAACATGGGCTTGGGCTGCTGGCTTCGGCAGGACTAGCGACAGTAAGCACAACACCGCTCCAATAAAATAACACTTATGAAGGAGCATAACAACACAAACAAGTTCTTGGGAATAGGTTTTTGATACAGGAGTTCTCCATTATTTCCATTTTTGCACTAACTTCACCCAGTTGGATGTTTTGTGGGAAAATAAAAAATAACAAATAGACCAGAAGACTGTGCAGACTGAGTGCGTGCTCTCGTAGCCCCGTGGGTGGTCGTCTAACCAGCTCTGGTAATTCAACACCGATCGTTACATTTCAGACGCTGGAATCGCCAACAACCAGTTCCTGTCCCACGTACAGGTCCAGGTGATCACCAACCAGGTCTGCCAGAACGTTTACGGTGGCTCCGTCCAGGCCAGCACCCTTTGCGTAGCCACCACCGGCGGCCGCGGCACCTGCGGCGGAGACTCCGGTGGCCCACTCGTCGCCAACAACGCGCTGGTCAGTAGAACAAGATGACCTTAGCTGAGGTCTAACATCGCTATTCAACTGCTATTTATAGCATGACCAGAATCATAAAAATCTCCATCGAGGCGCCAGTAAAACTTGTATAAAGTTTTAGTGCGGACATCAAAAATCGCAGATATTGAGTATTATCTAACTGTAAATTTAAAACTTAAATTAAGTGAGATTAAATTATTTTTTTGCCCTAGAACAAAAGTAAGATTTTAAGCAACAAGCTTCTACCATTTTAAGTGCTAATCTTATTCGCACTTGAGTCATATTAGAAAAAAAAACATATTTTAACACAATTTGTCTCGCGTCTATACGAATAGTGCATTTCGCAGAATGTAGGTACCTACAGTTCTTTTCAGTTGAAAGTGCAACGTTAGGCTGGTTAGGGCTACTGTTTTACTGATAGAGCTGAAGGCATTTACATCGGCCATTAGCACTTATTCGAAATAGATTACACTAAATACATTCGACACAAAATAAATTTACAAATCTCTGTCTGACTTGTGTCTTCCAGAGCGTCTTTGCCTTACTGGTCTATGCCGCCATTTTTAACAATTTGTCACCCCTCCCACAGATCGGTATCACCTCCTTCGGCCACATCAACGGCTGCCAGATCGGCCAGCCTGCCGGCTTCGCCCGAGTCACCGCCTTCGCTGCCTGGATCCAAGCCCGCCTTTAAATTTAGACCACCATTAAACCTGCAACTATCACGAAAAATAAATTTGCCATTATTTTAATTAAACAGTTTATTTTTACATCTCTCCTAAATTAAAGCCTTGGGGTTATAGACTATTACCCATATCGATCAAGACATTTCTTCTCGTTCAATATAGGTGTTTTATTGACTCTATATACTGCGAATAAAGGGGTATTTAGAATTAGAGTTATAAAAATAGTTATAGTCAGTTAAGTATGTCAATTTAACACTTATATGTGGTCCTAACAACTCTGCTTTTGCTCGTTAGTCGCTACTAATATCGTATACGTAGAACACTTACAATAACAAAATAAAAAAAAGTCACGAAAGTGTAACCTGAAGTTGATCTGAAAGCAAACCGCCAACAATTATCTGATTTGAAGTCAAAACATCTATTCGAGTGGTAAAACCTAATTAGGACCAGCCAGATAAGTAGCTTATCTTCTTGGATAAGACAGTGAAAACATGATTGATTACATTTAGTGGCAAGATTTCTGCGTCTATCGCATCACAACAAGAAGTCTAACGCTTTCCTAACGATATAGTTTTTTTTAAGGCATATGGAAGGCAAACGAGTACACAAACCACCTGATGGTAAGTGGAAACTGTGACCCATAGACATTCGCATTCACAAGACTGCAAATGCGTTGCCAACCCTGAGGACTAAGATGGAATGCCTCTATGCAGTATGCTAGTCATTACACCGGCTGTCTAATCCCCAAATCGGAACACAACAATGCCAACACTGCTGTAGTTGCTAGTAGTTCGATAAGATTTATAATTAGTCACGTCATTAATGAGGGAACACGATATGCGATGCTGAAATGCAAACAACTTGGCCGCTGTATTTATTATTTTTTCTAGAGAACCGGTTTCTAGTACGATAAGATTCCCAAGTTTCGTTTGTCCCTCGAAACAGGGAAGGAGTAGGACTATACAATAATGCAGTGCTGCAAGACCCCATGATTGGCCTTATCAGTGGCAGCAGCATGATAAAGACGCGTCGTACTCAACCTAGTATTCTCGATCTCCTCACAAAACTAAAGCTTATCTGGAAGATCATCAATTTCTGTGTAAGCGAAACGACTGCTGCATTTTCCAAAAAGTGGAGAAAGTGGTTGCTGCAGCTGAAGGTCGCCCTCGCGGAGCTGTGTTCAATGCAGAATGTTGATGATGATACATACATACATACATAAAATCACGCCTGTTTCCCAGAGGGGTAGGCAGAGACGACTTCTTTCCACCTGCTACGATCCTGACAAATGTCTTTCGCTTCTTCCACATTCATACATCGAGTCATGCACGCACGTCGGTTTCGGGTACTTAAGATTCGGCCCTTTTCCAGTATTTCTCCGATTTGATTCGAAAAAGTAGGACGCCTAGGGCGGCCTCTTCCGACTCTTCCACTCACTTTCACCAATGTTGATGATGATGGTTGTTTCAATTCAGTTTTGACAGCAGTCACCCGGTTCCTTTCGATTTGTACTGATTGAATACGCGTGGCACGCTCACGTACGAATAAATTTACGTGTCATTGATTGTTTAAACAAATTATTCTGAACAGAATGGTATTCAAGTTTGGAAGAGGGCAAAGAAGAAAGAAGATTGGTTATTCAAATAATTTGATCATTTTTATCGATACAGGGTGACTGCGGGGTCGTGTAGCAACAAAGTAAACTCATTAGGTACATTTAAAGGCGTTAATTTATTTGTTTTTTATTTAACAAACATTTATTGTTTTTTTTTATTCAGGATCATGGCTACCCTACTCTATTCTATACTTAATTTCTTACTTATTAGATTAGATGATTTTCAACTAGATTTAACATGAAAATGTTAAGTGTCCATAATTTTTGTATTAATTAAGGAAACATGATTATTATTTTAGAAAAATGGTGAACTTTAATGGTTTCTCAGAACACTAATAGAATGCTAATAGAATCTCAAAATTATTCTTCTGAGCTTCTTTCGCTCCCCTTGAGTATTTGATATCAATTCTTATCAAGTAAAAAGTAAATTAAAGTAATGATTTATTAACAAAAAGGTGGGAGAAATTCAACAAGCGTCAAACTATTCTAATTAGGGTGGTATGTTTTATTTTATTTATTTAAAGATTATTGCACAATACAAAAAGTAAGTACAAACGGCGGACTTAATGCCTTAAGGCATTCTCGTTTTGATAGAAGGGTTCAAAATTATACGTTTAAGTTACGTCATAAGTCACAATTAGGTAACAGTGTTAAAATGATACGTTTATATGAATTAACTGAAAAATGTTAATTATGGTCTATTTTGACATTTCTTGATTTGTTTTGTTATTTGTGGATTTATTTTGCCCTTTGTTGATTAGTCTGGGTTAAATAATTAATAATTACAACTTAACTGATGTTTTATCTAACAAATTAACCATAAAACAAAAAAAAAACAAAAAAATTACTTACTTCCGAAAAGTACCGAAATCCCGGGAATTCCCGGTTCTGACTTAGTACCGGAAATCTTATTCCCGGTTCTGGAAATGGTACCGGTACCGTATGCCCTGGACATGACTAATTATATATATCATCTGGTAGTCCTATCGAACTAGGTTATGTGTCGCATGTCGTGGGGTCTTAGAATAATTGGTTTTCCGTCAGAAATGATTGATAGGGTTAAGTCGGGTGATCGTGAAGGCCAAAATAAAGATAAAGAGACATTTATTAGCAACAATACAAAACTACATTACATAGATACATAAAGAACAAGACACAGAGAAACAGTTGCGAAACGGTCCCAACTCAGCATTCGCTAGCCGTAAAGCCAGCACTGGTCTTCCGTTGGAACCGCTTGGTGAAAAAACGGAAAGTGACACACTTAAAACAAAACAATTTTAAATGAAAAACATCAAACCAATCATAATCAATTATAGTTGTGCGAGATAATCTCAATAATAAATTTTACAGCCTGTTAACCTGCCTCCAGCTCCTGCTGTGTGTTGTTTAGTTGATCCTTGCCGTTTTATCAAAAAAAAAAATCTATAGTTAAACCAGAGTATTAATACTACAGCTGTCTATCACTGTCACGCTCTTTGTCATCTGATAGTATATGTGTCATGACTGACCAAACATGCGTGCGTGTGTCGCATTAGGGTGGTTCAGACGTACGCCTTTATTCCTTTCTTTTTTGTTCATTTTACGTGTAGACCGAGCTAAGATACAAACGCTAACGTTACTGTTTTCTATAGTGACTTGAAATGAATGGCGTTGACATATGTGGTTGACAAGATCTGTTATTCGCTTACGTAAATCCTCCACATTACGTCGATTATCTAAAATCGCTTAGTTTGCATTTTGCATTTTGAGTAGGCCCTGTGCAATTCCAACTCTGATCAGGCCGCCAGCCGTCCATAATCTATAAATCTATGTAGGCAATTTTTATACATCCGGCTATAAAACTGTCAATCTCAAGTTTTTTAACTAACAGTTTTCAGATGACAAAAGATCGAGATCGATCAGCCTTTGGATTTTTTGGACAAGACCGCCGCTAGCGGCTAGGCTATCGCCGCGCGCCACACATTTGCAGTTCATCTGTGGTCTAATAGGTTAAACTGATAGGACAATATTATACTAGCCGAGAGAGAGATAGAGATTCTGTGGGACCCCTTTAGTTATGACGCTAGACGTTTGAAGTATTTACGTAACCAATGCGATGTAGGTATAAGTAAGTATTTCAAATTTAATATTTACCGTTTATAATATTAATCGTAAGAGCAGCTAAATATTAGGGGATATCTTACTAATATACATTTTTTAAACATTCAAATAAAACCATACCTCATTACAATCATAAAACTAATAATTACTATCAAATTAATCATACTTAATTATAAATAATCTCACCAACGCGTCCATGCAGTGACTGGGTATTTTTAATCTCCTTAGATAAAAGATCGATAAAAAGTATAAATATGTCGCGAGTCAAGCGTTGAGCATAGTCGGTATCCTGCTGCGATATGAAACTCTTGGTTGCCTTGGCTTTGGTGGGTCTGGTGGGGTCCGTGGTGGCCGAGGAGGAGTTCGATGTGCCGATCGAATTCGACTACCACAATAAAATCGGTATCCCCGAGGCTGCTCGCATCAAGGCAGCTGAAGAGGCCCTGGACTTCGATGGCGGCAGGATCGTAGGAGGCTCTGCAGCCTCCCTCGGGCAGTACCCCTATATAGTAAGTTAAGCGTAATCACGGGGTTATAAAATTTTTCTTTCATAATGGAAACGGAGAGGCCTAAGTAATTCAGAATATTGAGATTGTATTGTTGATTGTGTTTTGACAAAGTTATTACTTACTCTAACTTATTAAACCCATTCCACACGAATATCTAAATATGTTGACACTATAATAGCTTTTAGTAAGAACAACCATAACTTTAACAATAAGCTTGGATTTTTTTTAATTTTGCATCGTGAATACTTGCAGAACTGATGAATTAATGTTTATGGATGTTAACAGGGAGGTCTGGTTATCACTTTGACGACCGGATCCACCTCCGTGTGCGGCTCGACTCTGTTGACCAACACCCGCGCCGTCACCGCCGCCCACTGCTGGAGAACTTCTGGAGCCAGTGCCCGCCAGTTCGTCGTCGTCCTTGGCTCCACCCTGCTCTTCTCTGGAGGCACCAGGGTCACCACCACCGATGTCGAGATGCACGCTAACTACAACATGTGGACTCTGGTCAATGACGTCGCCATAATCAGGATGGGATGGGTGAATTACGGCAGTAAGTTACTTCTCAATTTATCAAAAATGTGAAACTAACCCTGTCTGTGTTTTTCACGTTTTTAGGGCTGAACGGCTAAATTGATTTCGATGGGTATAGAGTTAGTTTGAGTCCCGGGAATGGACATAGGATAGTATATCATCTGAAAAAAAAAACGGATGGAGTTGCAAGAAAACAGGTAGTGAACAATAAATATAACTTGAATTTGGGATTCTTATATACCACAGGTTTTGTATAATTATTAAGTTGGTACAGAGCTACAGAATCTACAATTTATAATGCATAATATTAAAGATCATTTTAGAAATATCTGGGAAATGCCCCGACCATTTAAACCCGTAGGTTACCAAATTGATTGAGGTTCTTATAACTTCACTAGAAGTTAAACCAATTCATGAGTGCACTTGTTTTTCAGACACCATCCGCAACATCGGCCTGGCTACCGGCACCAACCTGTTTGTAGGAACCTGGGCTTGGGCTGCTGGCTTCGGCAGAACTAGCGACAGTAAGTACAACACCTTCCCAACAAAATAACACTTATTACAGCGGCTTAGAGACACAAACCAGTTCTTGGGGACAGGTCTTTGATACAAGAGATCTCCAATCTTTCCAATTCTGCACCACTTCACACGGATGGATATTTTGAGGCAAATCCGGCATATAGAAAAATAAAATGTGTCTCATTTCAGACGCTGGCATCGCCAACAACCAGTTCCTGTCCCACGTACAGGTCCAGGTGATCACCAACCAGGTCTGCCAGAACGTTTACGGTGGCACCGTCCAGGCCAGCACCCTTTGCGTAGCCACCACCGGCGGCCGCGGCACCTGCGGCGGAGACTCCGGCGGCCCACTCGTCGCCAACAACGCGCTGGTGAGTAGGATGAGATGACCCAAGCTGAGCTCTGACATTCGCTATTCCACAGTTATTTATTGCATGACCGGAATGCTAAAAGTCGCAAACGGGCCGTCAGTAAAATTAGATTGACGTTTCAGTGCTGATACTGATATAAAAAGCGCTAAATTTCAAGTATTGTGTAAAGAAAGAACTTTTTTATATTAGAACTAGAAAGGAAGTAACAATGAAACCACTCTTCTGTTGTTTAATTCGAATAATTCTAAAGAACAAGACCTCTTTTACACAATTGGACTCGAAGTTATACGATTAGCGCGTGCGGATTATTAGCAGTTTTTTCTTTTGAAGGAAATATTACTGCTATAATGTATATTAAAAGGTACTACTGCAAATAATCCCGTTTTGCAAAAAGAACATTTTGGTTTAGTGTTTTACCTTGTAGTGGTTTACTATGAAATGTTGTTAGGCGCTTTAGGCCCAATAGTGTTTACGTAAAGGTGTAGGCCATTAAGTCGACCATTTGCTTGTACTCTGGTGTTCTGTGACAACAGATTGGTTCGATCAATAACAATTTAAAAAACTGAAGCTAGCCCTGTTCTTGACCGTTTTTCACCTCTCCCACAGATCGGTATCACCTCCTTCGGCCACATCAACGGCTGCCAGATCGGCCAGCCTGCCGGCTTTGCCCGAGTCACCGCCTTCGCTGCCTGGATCCAGCAACGCTTCTAAATTTAGACTACCATAGAACCATCATTGCAAATAAATTGAATGATAATGTTAATAACATGTTTAATTTAATACCTCAGTCTGGGCATAAACTTGCCATGGTCTTTGACACAACTATACACAGGGACGAATACAGGTTTAAAAAAAATGTGGGTTAACATAATTTCTTAGGTCTTGCTCTCTCATAATTTCTCCTATCACATATTTTCCAGACCAGATTTCTCCCAATCGCAGTTTTTCTACTTATAATAAGGTCAAAATATGTTTAAGGTTTGGTTATCGCAGCACGCCTAAAGGGCCAAAGCGCCCACAAAATGGGAGCTCCGCCTCAAGTGGACACCATATTATAGATATTGATTCTGGAATAGGAAAAAAGGCGCCAAGAAAAACAGGAGTAACCCGAGTAACTAATTCGAAAAACGAGATTGCGGAAACTTAATACAGGAAAAAATGCAAAAGCAAACTATGCTACTAGTAAATAACGATTTTGAGAAAATGGATCCAATGTACCTTTTCACTTCTTAGAGCTAAAATAAGAATGATTCTTTACTTCACTTTATAATATTTTACTTACATTCGTAACAACATAGCAACCATCCACAGCCTCTATTCCCAACATTACGATATCCCTTATTTAGCTAATTGTCATTAATGGCGGCTGAGTTAGTGTCCCAGTAGTCCAGTAGTCCCAGTAGTCCAGTAGTCCCAGTAGTCCCAGTAGTCCCAGTAGTCCCAGTAGTCCCAGTAGTCCCAGTTGTCTCAGTAGTCCCAGTATTCCCAGTAGTCCCAGTAGTCCCAGTAGTCCCAGTAGTCCCAGTAGTCCCAGTAGTCGCAGTAGTCCCAGTAGTCCCAGTAGTCCCAGTAGTCCCAGTAGTCCCAGTAGTCCCAGTAGTCCCAGTATTCCCAGTAGTCCCAGTAGTCCCAGTAGTCCCAGTAGTCCCAGTAGTCCCAGTAGTCCCAGTAGTCCCAGTAGTCCCAGTAGTCCCAGTAGTCCCAGTAGTCCCAGTAGTCCCAGTAGTCGCAGTAGTCCCAGTAGTCCCAGTAGTCCCAGTAGTCCCAGTAGTCCCAGTAGTCCCAGTAGTCCCAGTAGTCCCAGTATTCCCAGTAGTCCCAGTAGTCCCAGTAGTCCCAGTAGTCCCAGTAGTCCCAGTAGTCCCAGTAGTCCCAGTAGATTTTGGTTCGAATTTAGAACTACGTTTAAAGGACGGCATATTTTGTTGACCCAGGGCCTTTTAATTTGCTGACAACAATGACTTATTACCAGTGATCGTAGATTTTCCACCAATGACGTCACAATGACTGACTGTGAGCTAGGGTTGTCGAGGTGTATTTAAAATAACGTAAAATCATGTTATCGTTGAAAATGAAACAGTACACTTTTTCCTTAAGCAGTTAACTCTTAAATAAATAATGAATAAATTAACCCTTCTTTTCATTATGCATACTAGGCTTTACATAGAGTGTTGTCTATATATTCGATTTGTTAAAAATATGTATTACACTCTTTACTGGACACCTCAAAAAAACATACAAACAATACAGAACATAGAACCTGAGAGGTACCTAGATAACAGGCGGTCTTCAAGACGAGACTTGAACCAGGTATTTTTGTGATATTGTTATTTAATTACAAATCATATCTGCATGATTAGATTACTTAGTTCTAATGCTTTTATTTGATTCTTGGTTGAAACAATTTAATATTTGCCGCTACTGTCAAGCCAAAAAATACTGGAAAATCTACGATCACTGCTTATTACATTACAGACTTTTTTCAATGAGGACGTTTTGTTATGAGGTCCTCACAACCCTAATTCATGCAGATCTCAGAACATCTACAGTTTTTAAAGAAATCTCGTTAAAATTATTCTGCGTTAACGAACTCCCAAGCAAATAACGAAGGTTCGCTGTCTGTTAAACCATTAGTTCGATAAGTTTGACCCTACTTCGTTGGGTAACATATTTGTTACCATTTTCTTATCATTGGTTATTTAGGGTTCCGTGCGAAAAGTATGGTGAAAATAAGAGTCCTTTATAACCCTTCGATGTCTGTCCGTCCGCCCGTCCTAAATGTGCGACAAAAGGCACAAAAGAATGCCAGAAAACAGCAAGAAATGTGACACTCCAGTGATGTAATATACTTCGTTACATAAATTGTATTTAATGGTGTGCCTTATAATGCATACTAACTTAAAGAAGATGCATATTTTAAACCATTTTAGATACCTACTCGGTTGATTTCCTAATAAATTATGAAATATCTATTTACTCGCACCTATGTCACTGAAAATAAGGTCTATGTATATTAATGACGCGATGACTGTGTAGAGTATAATGTTTTCATCTAGTCAAACGTCAACTTAAAAACAATAAACAGAAAACGGCCCAGTGTTAATCGGCCAGCACGGAACCGTTGGTGTGCGAGTCTGACTCGGACTTGACCAACGGCTTTTTACTAAAATCATGGAAATACGGCCTTAATTAACCAGTCGATAACGTTGGGCTGTGATAAAGTCGATAAAGGCTTGATTCCAAGTTATGTCTTGTGCTTATATCTAGTAAGGCTTGGTTTGTGGGTTTAATATGTTGATCGCTTAGCTAGTATAACTGGAAAAAAATAGTATAGCGTACTTAACACGTTCACGAGAGACGTAAACTGAGACCCTCGTGATATGGCACTACGGCTGTGGCCGGTGTTTTTAATTACACCAAAAACGGAACTCCGTCCACGGCCGGCTATTTTCCTTAGCATTTATAGGAAGCACGGACTCCGTGCCGTTTTAGGTTTTAACACAAGACGCTAGTGTCACAGCAAGAAAGCTCTAGGGCAACCTCTGCCTCATGCGCTACCCTGAAAGGGGAAAGACGCGTGTTATGACTTATGACACATCACGGCTGTGGACGTAACGGCCGTGAACGAGCTGCCACATTAGGTAAGATATTTATTGTACGATATTACATAGATATATTTTCCATCATAAAGTGGCACAATGTTTGACACAACGTTGAATGTGACAGTTCGTCCATGGCCGTAGAAACCGTTGTATGAGATTTATTTGTGCAATTTCGAGGATGGTGCTGTGTCCGTGAACGTGTTAAAATGGTAACCCAACATTTTATCGAATTTCACTTCATCGTTTTATTTCATCGAACTTTAGGTGTTTTGTTGCTGAAAAATCTGAGAATTGAATTGCCAGTCTCTTACAAAGTTTACCTACGCCATTAAAAAATAAACGGACCTCGGATTTAAGGGGTAAAATTAGATGACAGCTAGGGATCGCCTGTATCGATAAACTCAATTATCGTTGTTTTCCTCATATACTAATGTCTTGTTTTTGTTATCTTGTAAAATAGCAAGATAATTCTGATAATTCTTTATTTTCATCATCATATTTTTTTCCTCATTGTGTATTTCAGAATTACTGTTTGTTATAATTTGTATTGTTAAAATAAACGATCAGAATTTGATCCAAATTTTCGGGCGTTTAACTTCTGCGTCTCGACTGATGAATCCATTTCAGGTGGCTTAAAGACTTTTTAATTTCGGTTAAACAATAAACACTTGCAAACAATGCTGGGGGCGATCACTAGTAGGTACAGTCAACGTCATAAATAAGTGATGATTGATATTATATGATATTATATTTAATTGAATATTTGTAGCTTTAAATAATGCTAGACTAAGTAGTACCATTGTAATATGAAATATGTTTCAAAATGACTGACTCCTGAGTTTCTTGCGGCGTTTCTTCTCAGCAGTGGTCTCCTCTTGGGAAGCTCTGGTAGATTCTTGACGTGTAAAAGTGCCCGAGCGGCCTACTTACTGAATAAATTACTTTTATCTTTTATATATTTTTTAAATTATTTATTTACCTTGTCGCTTTCATTCGTTTCACAATATTGTATCACATTTCCACCATGACGTTAAAGTGACAAGGTACATAAATTACTTATTTATGACGTTAATTTTGCCGCGTATCCGACAAATATACTTGGATCGGTATTCCCCATCTTCTAAGAAACCAGTTTACAAAGTTAACTTTGTGAACCTCGTAAATAACCGCGGCTTCAACAACTGAATTCCTTTAAAATGTTTGTCCCGAGAACTGACTTTATTAATTTATGTCTCTATTCTGCTCGAGGCTGTAAAAGACTGGTTTTAAGGTTCCGCTGCTCTTAAAAAAACCCTGTAAATCTAACTACAAGGACTAAAATCGGTAATCGGCCATAATTACTTGTGATATGTTACCGTATCGTAACTCGGCCGCCATTCATTGCTATGAATTGCCTTAGCTATGAACAATTCAGTCAAATAGTTCCGTCATTTCGTACAGAGGGAAATTTGCACACAAATGCATCTCTGCACATCTACATACAAAAACAAAACTGTAACGATGATACTAATACATAAAAAATGGAACAATACACCGACAAAACTTGCACACCTCGAGCAATTTATGTGTACGAACGAGTCATAATTCACACATCGACACGATAGGGTTGAACGGCAAGATTGAACAGAATACCAGATCTGAATGTTGGTACGGGGAGCGGACTCGATGTTGGTAAAGTGTAGGTAACGTTCACTCGCGCGACTGGACTCTGTCTAGTTGACAATCAGGGTGACTAGTTTTATTCGATGCGCATGCCCAATTGGGCTTGTACTTTAGTAGAGAGGTGCGAATGCCTACTCTCTTCCGTCTTGCTCGATGGCCGCCATTACAGTAAGTGGTGTACTCACTAGTCACTATACTCAATTTACTCAAACGACCTAGTATAGGGTTCTCTCACTCCCACCATACCAGTATCATACAAATGACAAGGACTTAAGATAGAGACAGGTAGCCAAGTGGGCTGGGCGGCAACAAAAGATAATCTTCCAGGACTCGTTCACAATGGAGTTTTAAAATAAAAGAGTATGGAGATATCGCGCGCATCGGTCTATGTCATAAGCCGAGTCACAGGTAAACGATAAACAATAAATTGGAAGGTAAACAAACACGTCCGCACCGTACCGATGTAAGAGCCGACTGATTACCTGCTCCATTGTGAGTGCGGCTTTAGCGGCTTGTCATTAGCCTAAACTTAACTAAACACCTAAATAACTGAATAATAAAATAGGCATAAAAAATATGTAAATATTGTATTATTGTCTAGGGAACACGGTTTCTGTAGGAGAATGTATCGAAACTTTGTATGTGGTGGTTGTCTTGCACTGTCATAGGAAAGTATTTTTTTTTTAAATATATATATTTTATAATTTTTTTTATTACTACTACTTATTACTCCCTACGAAAATTCTCAGTTTTGACACATTTTCCTGCTCAAGCTACGCTTGAATGTTTTTTTTATTTATTTTTATTTTATGTTAAATTCATTGTTTTATATCATGCTAGGTTAAGCTTTATAATTGTATAATATCATGAGTAGTATTTAAAAAAAACGACTGACTGTTGAGTTTCTTGCGGCGTTTCTTCTCAGCAGTGGTCTCTTGCAAAGCGCTGCGCTGGTAGATTTTGACGTGTAAAAGTGCCCGTGCTTACTTACTGAATAAACATCTTTTATCTTTTTTTTATCAATCACGTGCAACTGCACTGTTGCAGTACTAGCTACTAACCTAACCTGTAGTATGTAGTAACCAATAATAATATTTAATAAACAATTTAGTCGCCTGTATATAAAGGACCTATCCAGTCTACTTCGTCGTGATAGTTTTCTTTTTAAATTCTTTATGTGCTTTAATTTGAGAAATTTGAGAAAATACCCCACTAGAGGTTATTAAAAAAAACCCTTTATCTACCTACCTACAGTCGAGTTCATAAATATGTATACACTTTAATATCTTGTATCGGTTGTTGTTGGCAGTAGCTTTACGGAACCACCCGCGCGCGAGACCAACTCGGACTTTACCTGAATTTAAACCGCCATTTTACGAGCCATAAATCACGCGTTCAGATAAGCTTGTGTTGGATGACTTGGATGGCCGTTAAACCCAAATTTGTAAAAGTAGGTTGATTTAGTAATTCTGAGAGTCTGATTAATTAATAAAAACTTGATTTAACAAATAATGTCAAAACAAACGGCATTAACATATGACTTGCTACAAGTTTTTTTTACAAGGCCTCTATATCACTTTTTTTAACCATATCGTTATCATAAAGTTATTTTAACTGGTATAAACACTTAACAGTAAATGGGGTCAGAAGGTTCTGGAGTGGCGTCCGCGGACCGGAAGACGAGCTGTAGGTAGGCCTCCAACAAGATGGAGTGACGACCTCGTCAGGATCGCGGGACCGCGGTGGATGTGAAAAGCACAAGACCGGTTTGAGTGGAAAGCCTTGGGGGAGGCCTATGTCCAGCAGTGGACGTCTTTCGGCTGACATGATGATGAGTAAATGCTGTATCGAGAATGCATTGAGTCATTTCCCATCGCTAGAACGTCAGTTCCGGAAGTTCCTAAATAACTACTCTTAACGTGTGAACAGTGCTAGGTAAAGTTAAGTTTGATTCATAAAAAAATTGAAAAGAAATAATAAGTAAAAAAGAAAAACACGTGCAACGTTATTTTTGGGATATTTTCCAATTATTTAAATTTTCGTGAACGATGCTTTACAAAATGTATTTATTTTATTTTTTTATATACGAGTATTAGACATGCCAACAGCACATTAACATTAGAAATTGAAATTGGTACATATATAGAAAATTAAAATTAAAAATGTAAATTGAAAGTGAAAATTAAAGTTTATGCGCCAATAACAGGCACCAAAAGATAAAACAACTAATCATGAATAGGTACAATAACAAATTACATTCTAAGAATAATGTGAAATATTAAAAAAAGGGTTCAATGTATGAAAAAACACATCCGCAGATTGTGGCGGCCACAAGTGCCTTCGCTGTGGTCGCCAATAGTGGCCTAAGTGACACCTTCCGATTCAATACGCCTATGTAAAAATAATAGCAATTGCCTCAATCATGGTTTGTAAGAGATTACTTATAGGAGTTTAAATTGAAATCTAGTTTTCATATCATCTGTTCGATAAAAAGGAATTTCCATATGCTGTAGCGGGACGAAGATGATAATTCCAACCCTAGGGAGGAAAGTGATTTATAAAAAGTATTGGTTCCAAACTTAGTCATTTCTAACTCGACATTACGAAATTAATATTTTTTTCATCACACTTGCTCGTAAATGGTGTTATTCCATGCCTGTATACAGAAGGACAATGGCCTAAATTGTTCCCGCGGGAATTATGGCGAGTTTGTCATCCCTAGGGAGTAATGACTTTCTTTTTAAAATTTGCAACTCTTTCGTACATAATTTCTGACTAAGGAGGTTTAATTTTCAGCCAAAAATTAAATCGGTTTTAATTTCATCTTTAAAAATTAGCTATAGACTAACTTACATTACACAAAACCTACATGCTTCATTAAACTTCATTATTTTTATACCTATTTCAAGTTTATATCAACATTTATCATTAATTTTAGTAATTATACATTTTTATCAAATTGGCTAAATCTGGCTCGAATCCAGGTCGAAACTAAACGCAGTATTTGTGGTCATAAAAAAAATATCGTTTCCATTTACGTTCTCGTCCGTCAAAAGTTATTTCTTTATATTTTGCAGAGTTAAAGTGTTTTCTCTTTGTTTTTTTCCTCGCAAATGTGATGAAAACCATTGTGTACGTGTATCACAGGCAGTAAGGGGATTACTAACTCGAGTCATTAAAAGCCCTCTGCCTCCGGCGTCGGGCTTCTAACACTCTCGTTAGTAATTCCCTTCATACTACCCTTGATGCACAATGTACTATTGTTTAATAAAATGCATTTTTTATGTTAGTAACAATAATGAAGACAAACGGCCGCACCCAGAGTTAGGTAATGACGTTTTAGTCGTTCCTTTGTGATGATTTTTGATACTCAAGATTGATAAGTTTCGGAATTATTATCTGCTTATCATGACAAAACAAATAAGCCCCAACACGGTGGGTATACGTTAAGTATACCGGATATTCTGTCACCTAAATCTCAATCTGATTCTCTATTCTGTCACCTAAGTTATAACATTCAATCAATAAATTATAACTGACGATGCGTTAGGATAAACTTATCAATACCATAACAGCTCAAACACGATATGTTTTACCGTGTTAAATAGAGGCCCTGGGGTGTAGCGTGATTCTCTTAAAAACGGCGCTCGGTCGGACGAACGAGTGAATGTCGCAGCGGCGACTTTAAGTAGTCCCGTCAGAGTGAACAAAACTCATTGTATTCATTGCACATTGCATTCTTAATTAGGCAGCCTTATACGTTCGATCTTATCGACAGAAGCCATGCTGCCAAGTTGAAAATGCACGGGACGGGCCTACTTAAACTCTCCCCTGGGACATTCACTTGTTCGTCCGACCGACCGCCGTTTTTGAGAGAATCACACCCCTGCGAATGTTGAAACAAGGACGCTATTAATTGTTTAAATGTTCACCAAACGCCTTTGTATCTGTATAAAGCGTAATTATCGTAGTAAATAAGTTTAATAACATATCAACGAATACTAATCTTATTAGGATAAGATAGTATTGATCGAATTGTTTCCTGTACTAATATTTGATCACATACTAGCTGCTACCCGCGACTCCGTCGACGTAAACATTTATCGCTGCTCGAGGGAAAAAGTGCTCTATCTCGTTACCACATTTTATCGAAATTCTTTCAGCGGTTTAGCCTTGAAAGGATAACAAATAGACAACGTTACTTTCACATTTCTGACAAAAATATGTTAAAACATTTTATAGACCTCAATAGACAGGCATAATGTTCAAAGTTTTATTTTGCAGTTCCGGGTTTGAAGGTCATTTATGTCGAATGTCTTAGTGCCGTATTAATAAACTCATATTGACTGTGAGGCCCGTCACAAGATACGTCAAAGTAAACGCCGAACCATAGAACACTGTCATTTTTGACGCATCTCGAGACGAGCATTTGAGTTGAGATCAGTACATTAATACGGGCCTAAGTTTTACGGGGCTTAGTTTACAAATTGATCCCCGATTGTTTACTATTTAATTGAATGCCACTGTGTAGGTTATAGGTTGTGGCGGGCTCTTTTCCGCAACTCGACGACTTAGGTATGCGCCTATTTTGCGTGAGGGGTTGGTGGTATTACTCCTGCCAACCCAGTTCCACCAGAAAGAATAGCAGACCCTTGATGTTGCCGTCGGCGTCTGGTAGCGACCTCGGTGTTCCGAGGTGCCGTGCCCGGTATGTTGCCACCCCAGGGCATTCCTTGATGACATGGGCCGCGGTTTCCTCCGCCATCATGCACGCTCTGCACAGGGGGCTGTCTGTAACACCTAAAGTGAATAAGTGTTCGTTAAACAAGGCATAAGTAACCGATATAGCTCACCGGATTGCAAACCTTAAGTGGCAGTGGGCGGGGCACATTGCTCGTAGAACTGATGGCCGTTGGAGCGGAAAGGTTCTAAAGTGGCGACCGCGAACCGGGAGACGAAGTGTTGGCAGACCTTCCACAAGGTGGACTGACGATCTGATAAAGGTCGCGGGAAACCGCTGGATGACAGCAGCAGAGGACCGATCGTTATGGAAAACCTTGGGGAAGGCCTTTGTCCAGCAGTGGACGTCTTGCGGCTGATAATGATGAAACAAGGCATGGCCAGTAATGGCTCCAGTTAACAATCGGAGTTGAGCGCTTTTGAGTAGACGTGACTTACGCGACAATGCCATTGTGTAACTGATATCCAGGATAAGCATTTTGATTTTGATTTCATGAAAATAACAATGCTGTTATGTTTAATACAGAACTGTAACCTTGTCATCGCTTAAAGAATTGTTGTTTCCATGGCACCGCTGTCACAGATTAAATAATAATAATGCCGCTATGGGCTATGTCAGCAAAATTAGCTGTTCAAGGAACATGAGGAAGAAATAAATGAACAGGTACTTGATTTTACTCTAAAAACTACACCTGTATCGTTATCGATTTAAAACTTACTTGTTTTTTTGTACATGGAAAAACCCTTTTAAATCTCCCCGAAATCTATCGATACGCTGATTACGATTTCCCAGTCACAAGTACGTCACTTATAATTAGCGAGCGGTTTAGTTATTAATTTGTAATCCTAGATAAATGATTGCTTCAGCGGTATATAAACGAAAGTCACAATTAATAATTACATTCGTATTCCATCCTCAATATGAAGCTCCTTGTTGCATTGGCTCTGATCGGTGTGGTGGCGGGAGAGGCCTTCCAGGCTCCCATCGAGCTGGATTACCACAACAAGATTGGTATTCCTCTGGCCGCACGCATCAAGGCTGCTGAAGAGGCTTTGGACTTCGATGGCGCCAGGATTGTCGGAGGCTCAGGCGCCGCCCTTGGACAGTTCCCGTGGGTCGTAAGTATATTTTGCAATTTGCATTTCTAAATTTAGCTCATTTATTTATTAGCAGCTTTACATATTAAATAAAAATAGTTTTTTCATGGCGACTTAAAGCCGTATAATAATACTAACCAGTAGTCGTTAAGTTTCTCGTCTCATGGCTGTGTGTGGTGTAACGTTTGTGGGTCTGTTCTTTGGGTATATTAAACTTGATACTTTTCCATTGGAACTGTTAAACGTGAAAACACGATTAGAAACAAAAATATTGATACTTTTTCGCATGTTTTAGGGTGATCCTTCGAACTGGGATAGACCAAAAAATATAACTCGCGGTTTTTACATTCTAATTCGAAAGAATAGGTCATTTTAACAGACCAATGTCATTCAGTTTGTATTTGACCCAATAGTTTTGTTTTAATATCTTTATTTATTTAGCAGACATTTTATGGATGACATGATTATTTTAAATTTAGGCTGGCATTTTCTAATAAATTCCAACAAATAAATGACATTCTAATGATAATAAGTGATTGTAATAGAGTATTAAAACATACTATTTCAAGCGGCATCCGCCTAACCCGTGAGATACACCTAGGAGAGCTTCAAGCCGAAAACGAAAGTCAAACAAAGGTTAAATATACTGTTGTCGAAATATCCGAAATAAATGAATATTTCATTAACTTAATAACGCAAAACGGTTTTAAAATCCTATTCCTCGAAATGGTTTTCGAATAAGAGTATTTGTAAAAATATGAACAATTCCAATTCTGGGATCTTTAACAATTATTTTTGATTTATTAGTATTAGATAAATACTTTTAAATTTTCGTTAAAATCAGCAATTATTTGAATCCCTGCAATCAAGGCGCTTGCAAACTACACTCAGAGGAAATGAAAACGGGTCACTTTCTATGGAAATTCAAAACAAAGTGACCCGTTATATCCATCTCACATTCTTCTTAAGAGATTGTGAAGCGATTCTTAAATGTGTGACTTCCAACTTATCACATCCTGTTTTTCTATTCTACAGGGTGGTCTCATCATCACGCTGACTAGCGGAGCCACCTCCGTGTGCACATCCTCCCTGTTATCCACCACTCGCAGTGTGAGCGCGGCTCACTGCTGGAGGACCCTCTTCTCCCAAGCCAGCTCGTTCACCATCGCCCTTGGCACTACCACACTCTTCTCGGGCGGCACCAGAGTGACTACCTCCGATGTCGAGAACCACGCCAACTACAACATGATCAGTCTTGTCAATGACATCACTCTCATCAGGTTCCCCGCCATTAACTTAAACAGTAAGTTTCTTTAAATCTAGTTTTTAGGGTTAAGGCCATCGGCAGCGGCACCCTGTTAACAATGCTTCCATTCTTCGTCCGTTCTCACTTTAAACAGCTGTATGTTTTAAAAATTAACAGATAGCAAGTTGATTATTTTTTGTAATATGTGTTATTACGACGGATTTACTAACAAGTGCGAGTCGGACTTGCGCACTGAAGGTCCCGTATTCAAGATAATATATGGTAACCGCAAAAGAAAATACTCATTTTGTTTTAGACTTTATTTTCTGTGCCATAAGTGAAACGGTCATTTATTGAACATTTTTGGCTATAAATCAAAAAGTACTTGTTTTTTTTAATTGAATGCACCCCTTGTGCTATAATCAAACGACTAAAATTTTTCAACCCCCCATTTAAGACCCCTTTTCAATTAAGGTCAAGTTGGGTAAGTGAAACAGTGGGGCAACTGGAACACTTTTAAATATCTCCCTTGTAGTAACTTCAACAAGCCGCAGTGCGTGTTGGTTAAGCAGTTACGGTCGCAATAGTTTCACGTATAAATAAGAGATGACGCTGCGGGGCGCGAGTGAAAGAGACAGAGCTTTAGAAAGTGTCAGTCGGTGAAAAAAATTCTTGCGGGTTCCACGTGGTGCCGAAATTCTAGTGGTTTAGTGTCTCAAGTCGAACTTATTGAGCTGTGATTAATGTAAGTACGATCTTTTTCAATTAACTTTTCACGTGTGTAAATTTGTTTTACTTAATACTAAAGGACTTAGCCAGAATTTGATAATTAAAAACATTACCTAAAATTTACATATTGAGGCAAGTGAAACAGTTCGGGCCGGGGGAAGCGAAACGTATGTTTCACTTACCTCCATTCAGAGAGTCTAAACATTTTTTAATAATAGATTTTTAATAAATATTTTCGCAAACTTTGTGTCATTTAAGCAGTGTTTTGTTACAGAAACATGAAAAATGGTGCGAAATTATAAAAGGAAAACAGATAAGGCGTCATATTCTCAAGAACATTTGCTTGAAGCTATTGCATCAGTCAGAAATGGGCAACTTTCAGCATATAGAGCGTCTGCTATATACAAAATTCCTCGCCCAACAATAGTTAATCGCCTACATGAGAGAAGGGGCTTGAAATCAAACACTTTAGGTAGGAGTACGATTCTTTCAAAAGAAGTAGAAGAAACTTTAGTGAAACATTTACACGTCATGGAAAAGTATGGTTTTGGTTTGTCGAGGCAAGAAGTTATGGAAGTTGTGGGTAATTATGTGACAGCAAATGAAATCCCAAATAACTTCAAAAACGGTATCCCTGGAGAAGCGTGGTTTTCTTTACATAAATAGGTATAATTATCATCTCGTTAAAAACATTATTGTAATTTTAACTTAATAAAAAACCAATAATATTGCAAAAAAATTTTATTAAACTTACCTTTAGTCCTCTAAAACCAATGTTGACTACCCCTGACTTTTAATATATGTTTCACTTACCCCGAATTTATATTTTTTGTTGATATGTAACAATAAACTTTGTTTTTAGGGCGTCGAGGATCAAAATAGTTTATTCACTTTCAGATGGATGGTCAGTTACATTTAAAATTACTTTTAATGCTAGTAATAAAAGACAAACACGACTGTTTCACTTGCCTCAGAGACGAGGGAAGTGAAACGGTTTTTTTTCTGCGGACGTTTTCTGTTTTTTTCCGATTCTGAGCGGACTTAGAGTTATATTTTGTTAAATTTATAACACATTATTATATTCCAGAAGTATATTTTATGGTGTCGCTGTGATATACCTTTTATTTAGGTAATGCCAGTTAATTAACTGAAGGAAAAAATAAAGTATGTTTCACTTACCCAACTTGACCTTATTTATAAAATTAATTTCATATTTATTTACTAAAAACTGATGTGGGCAAGCAAGTTGTACAACTATGTCAAATTACAAAATGATAGCGTTTGTAGTTGCTAGGTTAACCTGCTGTGAGATACAGACAGACAACGAAGACTTACCATAAGGGTTCCTTTTTTACCATTTTGATACGGAACCCTAAAAAAACAAGTAAAGTGAAATAATAAAGAAGGTCCCCATTCCATACAAGAAAAGTTTTTATTCTTTTTTTTATGTTGTTTCTTATAAAGGGTAAAATATACAAGTCAAATTTGTTTCGATTATAGTGCTAACCAAAATCAATCGAAGAAAAACAACAAATAGGTACTAAAAATGGTTAAGTTGAGCTGATTCTATTGGAAATCCAATGCAGATTGGAATATAATAATACCTACTTATATATTTATTTATTTCTATAATTTAATAACGTGTCCTCTACCGTTCAATGCTTATTGAAATGTCTTTCCTTTTAGACAACATCCAGCCCGTCGCACTGCCGACTGCAAACAACAACTTCGTCGGCACCTGGGCTAACGCTGCCGGTTACGGAATAACTCAAGACGGTAATTACAATGCAATAACAATTAAAAAACACTTTATTGTACACCTTACAGACTCATCAGAGAAACAGTACAGGAAGAATTGTACAGGTATAACAATGGGCGGTCATCCAGACAACCTTAGAAGGGATACGAAGACTAAATTATAAATAGGAGTTGTAACAAACTTATAAGTAATAATATTATTATAAGCACTTGCTCGTAAATAGTGTCCTAATATGCTAGAAAAATTGACCGTAAATCCAAAATAATAACCCGCGGGTCTTTTTTTTACCATTACGCCCAATCGTGCGTAATAGCTTTTTTTAAATATTATACGTGGACTTGAACTATCATAATACGTCAGTAATTCCCAATTCTTTTGCCATTCAATATGAAGTTTCATTCGAGATGAAATGTCAGTTGCATACAATTTTCTAAAAATCTCGCATATAAACTATTTATCTCGACTGTCACTAGAATGGGACTCCTCAACTCGTTTGACATTATCTGTGGTAAGTCATAGACAATGATGTAGTCTGCCGTTAATTTATAAATATGATCTTTGGTCTGTTTTTATTTCATTTCCTCGCAATTGTGATGAAAAACATTGTACGTTACACGGGTGGTAAAAGAAATACAGAGCTCGAGTGATTAAAGCCGTCTTTACCACCCTTAATATACAATATACTATTACTAATAACTAAAATTTAAATTATTAATTTCGAGTTATATTTTGAGTATTTTAAGTTCACAGCATTGCACAGACATAATAATTTCCTGATTAATTTTGAATCTCGATCATTTTTTTCTGATTTTTCACAGGTGGTTCCATCACCACTAACCAGTTCCTGTCGTGGGTGTCGGTTCAGGTGATCACTAACGCCGTGTGCTCAGCCACCTACGGAACCTTGACCATCATTGACTCCACACTCTGCGTGGCTACCACCGGAGGCCGCGGCACCTGCGGAGGAGACTCCGGCGGCCCTCTCACTGTCAACAACCAGCTGGTCAGTAAAACCTTTTTTGTTTAATTTACACTTAGTAGTTAATTTTATTGCCATCAACGGACAGACAGGCAGGCGGCCCACCTGATGGGAAGTGGTCACCGCCGCCTACATTTGCAACCGGAGGCATAGAAACGGCAATCAAGAATACGCCATCTGATGGATCCTAAAGCCGGAAACCGAATGCAGCATCTATTTTTTTTATGGCAATGCGAAGGCACGCGAGCACTCAGGCCACCTGATGGTAAGTGGGATCTGAGACCCATAGACATTTGAAATCTCAAGACTACAATCTCAAAACTGCAATCCTAAGACTTGAAATGCGTTGCCAACGCTGAGGACTAAGATGGAACACCTCTATGCTGGTAATTTCACCGGTTGTCTTGTCCCCACACCGGAACACAGCAATGAGAACACTGCTGCTTGGTGGTAGCGATCTGGACGGACCCTGCACAAGATTCTACCACCACTAAAAGGCAGCAATTTAGCTGTGCCCTCCAGATTTCTGAAGTTTCTGGGCGACGGTGGCGCTTATAGAGTGTGCCTCTGGCCTTGGGGCTTTAAATACAACGATCGATTCTACCCACTAAACGTAATTAATTTTGTTCTGCAACATTAAAAAATAACTTAAGTTTAGATAACTAATTCATGTCAAAGTCTAATTGTGAAATCAGTGTATTAAATCATGGCCATATGATCACTATCTCATGGTACGGGGGCGACGTTTCCTAATACGATTCCTAGTACGAGGGATAAAGGAAAATGGAGAATTGGATCGCGTACATTGAAAATTACATTTAACAATATTTTAAACAACTTACAGAACAAAAGAAGTTCAGTTGCAGGAGTAGAAACGAAATGCATTTAATGCCCCAAGGGCAGAGGCACCCAATATTTAAATGAAACTTAAGGAATGAATGAATGAGTACCACTCATACCAAAACATAACAGAGCACATACGCGGTTTGGCGTTTTGGTTAGCAAGAAGTAGCGCGCACAATCATCCCAAAAATAATTATGTATAATTGTAATTTAACATCATAATCATAATACGAAATAAAATGTAATGCGTAGTAATTAATGGCTTAAGATAATGGACATGAGATTTAATTGATTGATATACCTCGCGTTATCTACTGTAGCTCGTTCAGTTGTGGTAAGACCGCGTGCAAGGTCCAGTCCGGATCGCAACCACTATCTTATCCTTTTTTACCTCACCGCCAAGCAGTGTTCACATTGTTGTATTCTGGTGTGTGGATAAGACAACCCGTGAAATGACTAGCATAGAAGCATTGCATCTCTGTCCTCAGGGTTGGCACCGCATTTGAGGTAATAGGATCGCAGTTTTGAGATTGTAGTCTTGAGATTTTAAACGGCCTGGTGATCGCGTGCCTTCTCATTGCCATAGTCTTTAGGGTTGGCAACGCTTTTAATAAATAATAAATATCAGGGGACAATGTCACACAGGGCCGGATTTATATCGGGGCTCGTAGACAATTCAATTCGGGGGCCCCTATAACTTTTCTTACTTCCTATATATACAGTGTGTAAATGGTATACGGGCGTTTATTAAAACTGGACATAGATTAAGACTCTACTAATCATTAACAGAAAGAATTATTTTGATTACGCTAACGTATACACCGTTATTAATTTTTGAACGTACTATCGACCCGCAATGAACATCGAAGTCCATCTGTCAGGTAAGTACGTAATGTTTAATTAATTGCATTGTTCGTTATACATTACGTGTTAAATTATTTTTCACACCACCTGCTCGACAATGCCAAATTACATATCATGCAAACCTTACGCAAACCAAGTCATTAAAGCCCTTGGCTTTAGCCGGGGTGTAATGTTGTACTGAATCTCATTATAACCCGCTGGGTTGTAATATTTTCACTTTTCATAGTTCTTATTACAATGGCCTTAAAGTCTAATTTCGTAATAAAAGATCAACTAATACTCGAAGGCCGGGCGCGGCGCCGCCGCCACCGCCGCGTCGAACCTAATTTGAAAATCGAACATTTTCTAAAATCGAGCTGGCCACGGCAAGCTGAATGGAACACATTTGAAATTAAACAAAAGCCGCGAGTATTGTAAGACGCTGCAATAAAATACATTGGTACATACAATCAATTTTCACTTTTAATTTTAATTTACTATAATAAAACGCTGTTTTTAGTAGACTCGCTTTTTTATTGTCTCGCAAAAGGTGAGAAAAGTAGAGTACACTCTTCGGGGATAAAGCTGTTTTCGTCTTGGGCGCGCTTGAACCCCTCACTGCGCTCAGGACTCTTCTTAATTCCCTCGCTTCGCTCGGGAAATAACTCGTAACACCCTCGCTACGCTCGGGAGTTAATTCTGGAGTCCTTCGTTACGTTCAGGATTCAATATCGCGCCCGTGACATAAAACTGTGCTTTATCCCCTCGGTGTATAATCTACTATTGTACGGTTATTTCTTTAAAATTTAATTTTAACAAAAGCTGCCTAAATGTGCTCAGTAGGGGTTATACTAACCACAGTTAAAAGGAACGCCCGTATAACATTTACACACTGTATATATGTTTTTTATTCTATTACTAGCTCATGCAGTTACCTACAATGCCTTATGGATACCAGAACCGCTAGCTTCGTAAGCAAGGTCACTACCAACTAGGCCAGCGCGTCGTCAAATTTGCGGTCCGGGGATTGCAATCTTTAGATAGAGCTTTGAGAATGCAAATGTCTATGGTTCACGGACCACTTACCATCAGCTCCCTATTTCGCCATTAGTATTACAGGTGAGAGGTGACATCTTGGTGTACATGGAGCAGGTTATATGAAGCTCTCTGATCTAAAAACTTGGCAACGTACACCAAATCGTCACTTGTTACCCTATAGTCCGTCTCAATTCAAATTGCCAAAGATGTAAACAAAATAGTACTGTTTTACGCATAACCTCAAATATTACATTACAATATCCTAATTGACTGTACAAATAAATGCTGGAGATATGCGCAGTAAAACCAGCGTTAACTTTACTCTGTATATTACTCTCACGCTCATTCTGGCATAACGATCATACTGATAGAAGCCACAGAGTGTGACAGCTATAGGAGCAAACGCTGGTTCTACTGTGCTAGAGCGAAACAGACGGGAGACGAAAACATGACATAAAGAAAAATTACAAAAAATCAGATTATAATGCTTAATATCTCCGAAACTATAAAAAATCGCTGAACATGCATAGGGGTCAAATCGATAGCTTTTTAGTGGCTCTATAATCCCTAAGCGGGTTGACGTCGGTTTATGGGACAGCTTGTATAATACAGTGTGTATTTGGAAGTGTGGATCAAACGAAGCAGGTCGATAGAGGACTTCTAGACCTATCCAAATCATCCCCATGTATGTTCAGCGATATTTACTAATTTCGGAGAGTTGTTTTTTCCATACAAAGTGAAAAGCAAACACTGGCACACCAAGTATGGAGAAACAAACTTTGGGTGATTAATTTAAAAAAAAAACGAGCATATAGGTTTAAAAACTTCGCTGATTCGTAATGATTCTAATAATGTAAGATACCACCGAAAAACTTGTGAAATGAAACATGAAATTAATGCTTTTTCGTGACATGGACATACGGAAAAATTACAAAAATTCAGATTAATATGATCAATATCTCCGAAATTAGTAAACATCGCTGAACATACATGGGGGTAAACTCGATAGGGCTAGAAGTCCTCTATCGACGTGCTTCGTTTGATCCACACTTCCGTTGGGTCAGTGGACCATAGGTTAAGAATCACTGCATATCGGGTCGTTGGCGCTAGGAAGTGTTAAGATTGCAAGTAGTAGAGGTAGAAGATATATACTAACTGATATTGTTTGTGCAGATCGGTGTGACGTCCTTCGGACATCGTGACGGTTGCCAGGTCGGCCACCCCGCCGGCTTCGCCCGCGTCACCTCCTTCGTTGCCTGGCTCCAGGCCCGTATGTAAACTCTTCGACTGGTGAAGAACTAGCTAACTGCTGGATAACATGAGACTCATTTACGATATTAACTTCTTGTAGAAGTATAAAATAAATTATTTTATTTTATTGATAGAGTTGTGTTTGTTTTCCTGAGTTGAGGTCGCGATAGATTGTACCCGAACTGTTCAAGATTTTAATAGGGAATGTTCATGATGTTTTTGAACAGCATCAATAAAAGCTAATTCATGTAACAAACAGTTGATAAATATTTTTTTGTATATAATAATAACCAAGATAAAAGCCAACAAAGATTTGTTCCTATCTCTTTCTAGCAAAACAGAATTTAGCACAGAGTTTATATGACCGACCTGTTACATGACGTTACAGTGCACATCGTCTCTCTCTCTCTCTCTCTCTCTCTCTCTCTCTCTCTCTCTCTCTCTCTCTCTCTCTGTGTGTGTGTCTAACTAGTTTTAATTTCATTTTTGGTGATCTCTGTTACGGTATTTACATATTTTGTTGAGAAATACGATTTATAAAAGGAATGCGTATTCCCTATTTGCGGGTGTACTTATATTAATTTAAAATTTTATTCGTTTAAAACTGTCACTATCTGTGATTTAACGGCTTGTTTTTGAAATACGAAGAATCGTTGGATTCATACACATATACATACCTTCACGCCTATCTCCCAAAGGTTGGATTCATCTTTATTAAAAGCAGACATGTGTTGAAAAAAATCCACCATACCTTAGTATGGTGGAATTGAAAGATATTATAACTTTTTAGGGTTCCGTACCAAAATGGTAAAAAAGGAACCCGTATGGTGAGACTCCGGTGTCTGTCTGTCTGTATGTCACAGCTGTTGTTCTCAAGAACTATAGAAGTTATCAAATTGAAATTTTGCATAGTTGTAAAACTAGCTTGCATCTTTTATTAATAAAAAAAAACCTAGTACAGTTCTGTCTACCTATTACGGTTTATCAGCACCACTGACGGACGGACGGACTGACGGATGGACAGCCGAGCTTTTGCAATAGGTACCGTTAGTACTCTTTGGGTATGGTACCCTAAACAAAATACTAAATCTGGTCCACCAAATATATTTTTAATAACAAGTTTAGTTTGTTACTACTACTTATACATATAATAGTATATTAATCAAGATATCTAATCGTTATCCATTACCCTTTACACTGATATAATGTTGCCTGACCCTGTAGTTGAGTATAATTGATAATATAAACTATTTATCTTGGTGTTATCTTACGTAGAAGTGGAACAATTGTTTACATTTTGTATTCAGAATCGCCGACGGACTGTCATAATTTAAACGATTGCAATTGTGCGTTAGGTTGCCTCTATTCCACGTCGTAGCATCTTGCTTTAATCTCCTTAACACGCTCTTTTCTACATTGTCTTTACCCTTATTGTTAAAGGAATGATAGTTCTAATTAACATCACAATGAAGGTGGCCGAGTCGTAAACAGAATTATTTCAATAGGAGAAAAAACAAATCATGTAACATAGTAATCCCCAAAGTGGTCTATATCGACCCCCAGGGGTCGACGACGACCTGCAAATAATAGATGGGGTCCATTAGATGAAAATGGGGGTCCACGATAATGGATCCCATTTAAGCAGATCATGACTTAATTTTGTATTTCCATTAATGGAATAATCCATAGTCATACAAAGATAGCAGGTACCTACTTACGTAATAATTTGTTATGAAAATATTTTTCCGCACTAGATTTTAATTGTAGCCTGTGCCAATCTTTAGCTGGCCAGACCTCCAACGTTATTTATGCAAGAAACCCCAAAGATTGTTTGTATCGTTTTACATGATAACGTTAATATTAGCCACATTAATGAGCCACCCAAAATCGTCAAAAATGCCAAGTGGTCTATGAGATGAAAAAGCTCTAACTGTGTACTGATAAAAGCTGTCATGACACTCATAATGATAACAATATGGTTACTATAATCAAAGCAAGATGGGCTTATACACTGTGCAATGTTAAACTTTGAACAAAATAAATGCTTTTTTTTTTGGTGATCACAAAATGTTATAAAAAGACTATAGGAAATTTCAAATCCTGATTTTTATAACCTACGGAAAATACTTAATGCATGTCTATAAAAATTTAAGGAATTCTCTCAACTCCTCACGGATTCTCTCGTCAGATACCGATTTGATGACAATGTGACCACCTCGGGAGTCATAATTGCGAATTGATCAAAATTCAGAATTCTCATAATTCCGAATGCAATGGTTTGGTAGACCTAATTTTTTTAAATCGCTTGTAGATCAAACCTATCCTAACCTACGTGTAGCAATTAAATTATGCATTTAATCTAAAAAAGCTCCAGCATAAGCATAACTTACGAAAAAAACCGACAAATGAATATTCGAAAAAAAAACTTAATTTTAAGGTGTTCCCCACAAGGTCTTCCCCTTCGGGAGTGTAAAATTCGGTTTACTATTGACGGAGAAATCGGTGAACATACTACTTAAGAAAAGTACTGACATCGGAACACAGAACCTCCTACTTAATTTAAGTCGGTTAAAAAATAGTTTATCTCCGAGTTCTCCGCTGTTAGGTTCTTAGTTTATGTATTTTTAAATGAAAACACGTATAATAAATTTAAAAATATCTTTAATAAATAATTTCAATTGCACATGAAAACTTTTAATAACTTAAAATAATTAAAATAAAGAAATAATAATAAAAAAACATGCTAAATCAATAATTATATATTATCTAGTTTTCTTAAAGGCTCGCAGCCTATTTAGCTAATCTAGCTATATCACATTTGGAGAGGGCCCTAGATGTATCCTCTTCTTTGTCCCCAAAAGTACCTACTGGGTACGTATGGTTGGGGAATAATGCTTTGGTTCTACGCTACTGGAATCTTGCGTGACTCAATCACTTTAGAATAGTAACGCATGACCAAAATATAGTTTTTTAAACTACGAAGTCGCCCCCCACAACCTTATTGTATTGTATTCAATTTAATTTTTATTGAATTGAAATCACTATACGAGGGGTGATCCAAAAGTAATGATAATCAGAATGAAAGGCACATAAAATGTAAAAAAACCTAATTTATTTTTCAACATAGTCTCCTTGCAAGTCTACACACTTAGACCATCGTTTCTCTAGACCTTGGCTTCCCTTTAAAAAAAATTTTTTTTCTTGACTTGTCAAAAATGCCTCCACAGCGGCTATCACTTCACTGTCATCCAAAAATTTGTTACCTCTAAGATCTTCCTTCAGGCGTGGAAAGAGATAGAAGTCGCTGGGGCCTAGATCTGGCGAATATGGGGGGTGTTCAAGCACTTCGAAGCATGCATCACGAATAGCAGCCATCGCAACACCGGCCTTGTGGGGGGGTGCATTGTCCTGGTGAAAGAGGACACCAGCACGAAGTTTGCCCCGCCGCTTTTCCTTGATTGCTTCTCTCAATCTTCGTATCTGGCAGCGTAGTTAGAGCCTGTAATAGTGGTTCCTTTTTCTTGGTATTCTATCATTGATTCCTTCGGCATCCCAGAACACGGAAGCCATGATCTTCCCAACTGAGCTTGCAACCTTGAATTTCTTAGGTGTAGGGGAACTGGGTCGCTTCCACGTCATTGATTGTTGTTTTGTCTCAGGATCAAAATGATGGATCCAAGACTCATCCAAAGTGACAAATCGACGCAAAAAAGTTTCGGGATAAGCTCGAAATTTTTCAAGATTACACTTTGAAATCTTATGTCGTATTTCCTTTTGTTCGGCCGTTAACATTCTAGGTACCCAACGGGCGGAGACTTTTTTCATGTGTAGTTCATCAGTTAATATTCTTTGAACACTGCCATACGAAATCCCCGTGAGCTCAACTAGATGTCTGGTAGTCATTCTTCTATCTGTTAACACGAGTTCATTGATATTTTTTACATTATCTTCCGTAAGGGCCGTAGAAGGGCGGCCTTCGCGATGTTCGTCTTGAGTGGATGTTCTTCCTAAGTTAAACTCCTTCGACCAGCGTGCTACTGTGGAATACGGCGGAGCAGAGTTCCCTAGTGTCCCCACAAATTCAGCATATATGTCTATAGTACTCATTTTTTTTAAACAGTAGTATTTAATATCCGCTCTCAACTCAATTTTCTCCATTTTTGCGTTATTGTTCCGACCGCTCGTGAAAAAACAATTGAAACTCAATGACAAATACATATTTTTTTATTTTTTTTTCTTAATATTACTGAGGAGTCTCTACTGCCAGTAACGCTATATTTCATTATTGTATATCGATGCAAAAAGTATTTAGTTATCATTACTTTTGGATCACCCCTCGTAAGTAGAGTTGCTAAACACGATTGTTCACTAGTTTTAGGCTGCGTTTCCACCAGAGATGTGCGAGGATGCGTTGCGAGGGATGTGTTTATCATTAACCAATAGAAACGCTTCATTTACCTATCCTCGTTTAGCTTAGCTCTGGTGGAAACGCAGCCTTAGGTTTAAAAAGTGATAAGTTGAAGGGTACACAGAAAGTGTAGTAACTTTTTAATTAATAGCGATTTGAAAGTTATGAAACGTGCTTACTGAAATAACTCATTAGGTAAGCACGTTGCTTGGCGTACAGATTTTTGAAGAGCTAACTTGGATTTGAACTAAGTTGTTAATAATAATTTAAAAAAAAAGAAGTACCTAACGGAGGACAATTCAACACAAATTGACCTAGTCCCAAACTAAGCTCTAGGCTGGTACTATGGGTACTAGACAACGATACACATACTTATGTAGAGAAATAAATTCGTCTTTACATAGAAAACAACCAAGATTCAGAAACAAACACTCGCACTCAACAAACAAATACTTGTAAACTCTACATTTAAAAAAAAACAAGACATGTTCTTTTTTCGGTGTACTCTTCAGTTGATAGGAACATTGAGTTATCCTAGGGCCTAAAATAATCTTGTTGTGGCAACAAAGAAATGGATACATCATGAAACAGCCTGGAGAAACATGCAGAGATATTAATTCCCTTACGCGGCAAACACGTACCGCCGCGCGTCCATAACTTCCTATGATATATCGATCAAGTTGAAGCGCGACCGTCCCACGGGGAGGCAGGTGTTGGCGGGGGCGAGGTATCTAGACGTGAGTGGGGTCGGGCGGTGAAGACGGGAAAGGAAGTGACACAGCGCCACAGAATAAACATACTGGGCTCTATTAAATCTTATTGCTTTTGACATGTTATCGTGTTGTCAACGTTATAATAGCTTTTATTTACTTGACCGTAATGGTGGCCGAGTTAAATCAATGCAATAACAATACATGTAGAGATAAAGTAGAATAAAGCCCCAGTAGCTCTAGCACGAAAATTTAACGTGTTCGTTTATCGGCGATCGAAATTCAACGCCAATGTCAACTTGATATCAAATGTTGGTACTAAATACAATCATTGGTACTAGAGGAGTCTATTGGTACAGCCTGTATGTACTATCGAACCAACGGAACCCTGACCCACCATAGAACCTTGTCACAGTGATTGACGTTAGGACTGTCATACGACGCTATACGACAATCGTACGTCAATCATTGTGACAAGGTTCCATGGTGGGTCAGGGTTCCGTTGGTTCGATAGTATGTCAGAGAAAATATTAAATCGTACATAACCAACGTATCGACCCGTGACAGTTCTGCCCCAGCCCGAAGACGGCCCCTGCTGGTCGCCCCGCGGCGCCAGCTTGCCAAGTCTCGGCGATCGCTTAGCATCATTGGACCTACTATTTACAACTCAGTACCGACCGAAATTAAAGACTCCAAAACTGATAGTATTTTTAAAAATAAGCTTAAATTGCTTCTGACTGACCGGGCATGTTACAGCATTGATGAGTTTACTCAGAAGGATCATTGACCCAGCAAACTATACATGTAGTGGTGCACAGATGACATACATAACTACCTTATTACTTGACTTATTGTGAGTCAATATAATGTTTAATATTTTAAATTGTAATTAATTGACCACACCTATTTAAATATTTAAATTGACTTGTAAAATGTTATTGTATTTTACCAATAAATTCTGTATTCTGTATAGAGGATGCTGATGATGCTGAATACTGGAGCTCTCGATGACGACACATCTTAATATATACGACATCTTTGGACAGAGATAAACCAAGCGGCTTGTATGTATGCGTGCCTTAAGGTTATATTACACTGGGGAGGCGACACGAGACAATGCGAGACGAGAATTGAAATTTGTACTGAAAAATTTCAATTCCCTTCGCGCATCTTCGGGAATGTTTAATACAACTTAAAATTCCCTCGCCTAATGGTGGGGAGTCACATAACGCTGATGGACGCGATTACGCGTGTCATGAAGATACGCTCTTTTTCTGATATTCACTCGAACTTCTTAAGGGTTAGAGTTTGTACTGGCTGTAGCTCGCCTCCCCCCCGCCTCCCCCCCGCCTGTCACTCCGTAGGACGGTCGACTATAACTTTGTCTGTCGAGGTGACCTCGCTTTTGCCGCGTAAGTGAATAATAACATAGGGCTTTGATCTATTCTACGTTGTTTTGAACCATATTGTTTATATTCGCTCGCAATTAAAAGTAAAGGTGGATGTAACGAAGAGAAAAACAAGTGCGAGTTTGACTCGCGCACCGAGGTTTTCTTGTTCTTTTTTTTTTCTAAAAAACTACCAAGATGGACATTGCAAATCTCTAAAAAGAACAATATGGTTTCGAAAACAAGATAGAATAAAGGCCATGGGGTAGTGTCACCCCGAGGTTTGTACTGTGCGGACGGAACTCTTTGGTCACGGCTCGTAATACTATGTAACGAGGTGTGCGCGCACACGAATAAGTTAAACAGATAGATATATAACAGTCCCGCTCACGCAAGGGACTTCAAACATAACAACAGTGCCTCACGAGTAGATCGTCATCAGGATCATCTGAAACGAAGAGAGGAATAAATATTAGGGGAAAATATCACAATGTTAACTAGTCTCAAACTAAGCTCTAGGTTTGTATAGTCTACCAAGAAATTCCTCTACCACTTTTGGATCTTGACGTCATACAAATAGCGCCGAAAGCCGAAAGGTGGTTAATATAAATTGATATCAACGTAAAAAAAAAACTTCGTAGAACTGTCAAATACAACTTTGCATTACATTGCTGCTCGGGAAAACTTAAAAAAATAGTTAGTTAATTATATTTTTTTAATAAAATTAGTCAACAGTATTAAAACTATCATCAGATACAATTTATGTTCGTATAGAAGTCAGAGACTGTACAGGGAAATACATAAAAATATCCAAGACTCAGAAACAAATATTTCCCCTTATCGGACCCGAGCTCGCTAGCATCGTAGCAGGGTCACGTTCACACAAAACTTAAAAGTAGGCAGCAACATACTCCTGACGTGAAACATCTTCACGTCAATGTGTGAGCGGCAACTTTGAGCATCTTTCTCTAATATACGAAGTAAGATTAAGGACCGTATTAATAAACTCATCTGGACTGTGAGGCCCGTCACAAGATACGTCAAAGTAAACGGCAAACCATAGAACACTGTCATTTTTGACGCATCTCGAGACGAGCGTTAGAGTTGAGATCAGTTTATTAATACGAGCCTTAAGACAGACATAGTTGTCAGTCACACAATGACATGAGAAATTTATCGTTTTCTAGCACTCACAAATCAATAAACCTAAGCATAGTGAAGAGCAATGAAAGCGGGTCACTCTGTATTTACATTTCATAGAGAGTGACCCAACTCTTTAGTGTATTTGTAAGTCGGTTTTAAACTGACCTCTTCCAGTGAGAGAGGATTTGATTTCAACTTCGTGTCGAGGCTCCGGTACCTCTCTGAAACACACCATTTTCTAATAAATTCCTGTAAAAGTTAAGCCAAATAATGAAAAGATAAATAAAGTAATGAAAATGCATTTTCATTCCACATGGGAGGAAGTTATCCCAACGTGTTGGAATATTTGGGTAAAGAGCCGCTACGGAGTATACATTAATTTATCAAAAAGAGCGTGAGGCTGCGGCTCCACTGAGGCGGAGATGAAGGGAGTGTAGCGGAGCTGTGCCGATATTAACCAATAGAATCTAAACTAACGTGCTCAAGGTGCTCTCGACGTTCCCGCATGCGCCTTCTATTGGTTAATATTGGCACAGTTTCGCTCCGCTCCGCTCGTCTCCGCCTCAGTGGAGTTGCAGCCTAAATCTAGTAAACTCCGTTTATGTAAGTATATACTCTTTTTAGTATGAGTTAAGACTTTTTCACTAGGACTCCAGAATTGTAAACTTTTAAACCATTTCCAGGCCACACCAAAACCAATCTAGATGGTTTGACAAAGAATGTAATCATAAAAAAATACATGTCCAATTTATTTAGATATTCGGAATTACTTTCAGGGCAAGTGACTTTTCGCGTATATTCAAACTTAAACGAATGTAAGTACTAAGGTTGAAATTGTAACTAAACCTATGTGATTAATGTATGGAATAGGGTTAATTTACAAATGTTATATTTTAAAGTAACTTTGGAAAAATAAACTTAAAGAAGAATCGGCACAAGTACGAATGGTACTATCTACAGTAGCCAGCTCCAGGACCGATCGGCGACTGTAGATCCTGGCGGCGCCATACAAAATCGATGCAACGCAGATTGGATAAATTGATTCTTCTTTCAAAGTAATCCAGTTCGTAGTTAGTAATGGCAGCTTCACATTGGCGACGGTATCCTCGGTCCTTTGTATGTATTTGACTGACGCTGAATGAACGTGTACGCACCGTGCGCGAGGTGGATGCGTGCTAGAGCCAGCAAAAAGGAGTCCGTGGTCAGCGATGCTCGTGGGGCGAATCGAGCCACACACCCCTCCACAACCTAGGGACAAAAATCATAATGAAATGTCTCACTACCTGGGCAGAGACCGCCTCTGGAGAAAGGCCTCGTGTGTAATCTGGCAAAGAGAAGGCACATGAACACTCAGACTACCTGATGGTTAGTAAGAGCTGAGAACTATAGAAGTTTGCATTTTGAAGATTTTAATCTCAAGACTGCAATAAGACTTCAAATGCATTGCAAATCCTGAAGACTATGATGGAATTCGTCTATGCTAGTATGTAATTTCAACACCGGGATATAACAATGCGAACACTGCTATTTGTGGGTGAGTTAATGTCAAGCGTATCTTGCCAGGTAGCAAGGGTGCAGGTGCACTATGGTATGCTGTGGCGTAGAATCCGATTACGTGAGACCCAGCTCGAGGTTTGTTGGTTATTCGGCATGCAACAGGCGTGTCTGACCCAGTTTCATAAACATGACACAGATGTACTGCATAACCAATTGAATTCGGGTAAATTCGTTTTAGTTCCTTCGGTTCATTCGTTTCACACCTGCCCACCATGGAACCGGCATCAGCACCACGATCTTTGGAAGTAATCGCAACTCAAGAATGGTTGCTGGTATGTTGCCGGTTTTTTAGAGCGATATAAACTTGGTGTGTCGTTGTCATTGCCTTATTGGGTCCCATAGGGAAGGCCTATATCCAGTAAGTCTTTCTTTTGAGTGAAATGATGATGTTGTTGATGTACCTTGTTGCTAGCAGCGACCCCAGCTGCCCACAGTAACTCTCGGAGCCGGTAGGAGCTGGCACCGCCGCAGCGGCCGGCGTGCTGCGCGAAGCACTGCCGCCAGCACGCCAGCACGGCCAACAGCGGCGGCACGTCGCGCGCCGGCATGCGCCCGCTCACCGCCGCGTCGCGCAGCGCCACGAGCGCCCGGCACAGCTCCGCGCCGCTGGTGGCGCCGCCGCGGCGGAGCGCTCGGCGGAGCAGGGACGCGTCCACCTGTGGGTAGACGCAGAGTAACTGTCACTTTTTATTTATTATCTTGTTGGTGTCTTTGAAATTGGGCTTTTATCGAACATTTGTAGACATAATAATTTTACTGATTCTCATTGGTTTACCAGGAATGAAGGTATTTACTTACGTAGTAAAAGATACTCGAACAAAGTTATTTTTATATCGTTTCGATTCATATTGGTTCCCTATACTAGGTAGATAAATTGTACCATTATTATTACGTGTACTTGTTTTTACGTCAGTCAACGAATTGTTGTTGATGAATATACATAATATCTCCAGTCACAGCCAGTCCCTCGCCTCAAATGCCACTAACCTCTTCAACATCTTCATTTCCGAATAATTTAACAATCACTGTCCGCATCTCCAGCTGTAACACACCGCAATGATATGCCTAGTTAAAAATCTTAGTATACATTAGTTCAGTTTAGTTTATTAATTCATCAATGTAAAACATGACACCCACACACACATAATATAACTTGAATTGTATGACAAAAATACGAAATTACATTGAGATCGTCGATATAAATACTAATCATTAAATAATTAAAAATAACGCAACATATTAAAATAAACATTTAAAAAATGTGCACTTATCAGGTGTCAATATGCAAAACAATAGTAATTTCACAATTTAGGTTCTATTAATAGATTATCCAATAAAGGGTTTCTCAGATCAGAAAATATACCATCCGACGAAGCATTTAAACATCACTTAAATGCTTGGATGGCACATTTTTATTAATAAACTCAAACCATTTCCAATTAAGAGAGTACCTAGATATAATTAGTATTTTCTTGAAATCGAAGAGTGATTCTTTGTTGTGCTACTCGTATAAATGAAAAATCAGCTAGGAACAAATTGATCTTCGAGTGAGTAATTTAACGGAAAAAGCCACATCTCTTTATTTTTTTGGTCTACGGCGGTGAGCGAATGAAGAAATCAGGAGTCAACTCACAGGTAATGGCTGTCGCTCGTCGAGGAACTCTGTGGAGATACTGCGGAGGATCATGTTGTCCTCGTTCACCTCCCTGAAACGGCAATTGGCAAGGAGCAACAAAGATAAGAAATAAAAACTAAATTATGTACTTATAAACTTAAAACTTTGTAAGTTTTTCAGGCCTGCCCATGTGATCACGTTTTTTAAAATAAGATGCCAATGTCAAAGCTTTACTGTTAAGATCAAATTATAAACTGGTTTCAATTACAATTCAGTTTTTTCACCACGTTGCAGCTTAAAGTTAACTTTTATTGGTTAGAATCACGACTGAAGTTCTTGAAACTTACCATATATTAGCGTGTTGATCGGTGAGCACCCGCAGCAGAAACGCAGCGTCAGCATGCGCACGGCGCGTATGCGGCACGAGGAGATACTCCCCCGCTGGCAGCGTGAAAAATGTCGCGACTTCTCGCGCACGAGACCAGTGCGTCACGTCCAATGCGCGCAGCCCGCGCACGCCCAGACGAGGCGCGCGCGCACCGGCTGGCAGCTCATATAGAGCAAAGCCGATGCCTTGCAACGCATGAGTGGAACGCAAGGAGTACTGCTGGGTCACTGAGACCACGACGTGGCATTTGCCGCCCTCCCCTGGGATCTGCACGTGGAACTGGGGGTTGGTGCCGGTTGTCTCTGGAATGGGGAAAATAAACAGTTGTGAGAAACGTAACTGGAGGAATTGATGGCGTCAATTCGCGTCGATTGTTTGTTATTATGTCTAATATTGGTGTAACATGTCTTTAGAAAGAAAGGAATACTAACTCAGCGCGGGTGTGTCAAAACAAAAAAATATACAGACGGGAAGACAGAACAAGTCTCACTAGAAGGGTTTCTTTTTTACCGTTTTGGTACGGAACCCTAAAAACAGGTATAGGTTTCCCGCTGAGATTTTTCTGCTGTGGTAGGTACTGTGAAATCGCTTAGAAATCATTAAATAACATGTGATGTTGCATATATTCCATCAGGGGGGTTATTATGACATGGCTATGCAGTTCATTTTACGGTGAGCGTCAAGGATGGAGCTATAGCCGTTGTATAACTCTGTCCTTTTCTCACAGCGTAAAATAAATTGCACAGATACGTCATAATAACCCCCACAGGTCTGCGGTCTGCCTGTACAAGTGGAAAGGCGCTCTTTCTAACAAAACAGCGTTTAGGTTGAACGAACATTCTGCCTCTGTGCTTCCTATATCGCATAATTTGTATTCACGTACATTCTCTCTCAAGTTGGATAAATATATGGGGTTTTTCGATTTCACATGCAATAAAGAAAATGTTTTTATGCTAGAAAGGGAAAACGAGCTATCAAGTCACCTGACATGAAGTGATCACCGCTGCCCATGGACAAAAAGATATCGCAGTGGACATGAATGATTTCATACATTTATTTTACTCCTAGGAAGAAAATGAGGCTCTTTCCGTCGTCGTTTGTCAAAAGAAAAGCCATCGTTGCCGAGCATGATTGAGTAAAGTAATAACGATCACCAGTGTCACCACGTACCAACAGCCTCCGGCGGTCCGCCAGCGTTGTACCCACGCCGCCAGCGCCGGCGCGCCAGCACAGCCCGCCACGGGCGCCGTGCGTGCAGCGCCGGCTCCCGCATCCAGTCATCGGGGCCCACGTGCACCAGGTCCAATCGGGAGAACGAGCGGGCGAAGTCCTCGAACGACATCCTGGAATGACATATAAATATACAGGGTTATTGGTAAGTCGACCTATTCCCGTTAGGAGGTGATAGGGGTGACTATTTGCGATAATTTTGACCCCCATATGCATTATGCAAAAGTGAACAATTTTTGAGTTATCGCGATTTTTAGTTTATTTTTAAATTAGTCGGAAATTCAACTTGAAAAATTTATTACAAAAAAAGTATCAATTTAAATCTTTATTTTTCTTCTGATTTACAAAAACGATTAAACACTGGTTATTTTTCAATATTAAAACAATAATTATCGGCCCAAATTTAAAAAAGCGAGACGGAATACGAATTTTTTTCAATATTTTTTGCGATCGCTTTCCACTAAAATGCCTTAAAAACAAAAAAAAACGTTATGAAACTTGGCTTGCAGATTATTTTAAAAACTTAACTGTTTTCTTAGCTCTCCAAAAATGCATAACAAGTAGGAAATTATTTGAAAAAAAACTGAAAAAAAATCATCACAAAGGAAGCGGGCGGAAACTAAAGTCACAAATGCCACTTCAAAAATAAAAATTAATAAACATACCGAAGTTAAATCAACTTTTTTTTTTATGTGCTTTTTTACAAGATGAACATGTTCTTATGCAATATTAAAAAAAATATTATCTGTACACGTTTGAGAATGTGAGGCCGAAAACTAAAAAAAACATGTTTTTTTATCAAACTCCAACATAAATTACACGAAAACAGAAAAATTTACCAATACATTTGGCGTGCAGATTACACATAAAACATTGACGTTTTCCAGCTTTCTAACGAGCTATCTGTTATACGCGTAAACACAAATAACAACATTAACTTATGGAAAAAGTAAGCGATTTTTAGTTTTATTTTAAGTTAGTCAGACTAATTTCAGTCAGCCAAATGTATTGGTAAATTTTTCTGTTTTCGTGTAATTTATGTTGGAGTTTGATAAAAAAACATGTTTTTTTTAGTTTTCGGCCTCACATTCTCAATCGTGTACAGATAATATTTTGTTTAATATTGCATAAGAACATGTTCATCTTGTAAAAAAGCACATAAAAAAAAAGTTGATTTAACTTCGGATCTTAGAAACGCAGGGACGTACATCGATATTGTGTGCCTTAGTGAGACGAACATGATGAAAGGCACGGAATGCAACTTAAAGCTGAACAACTTCCAAATGGCATCTAGTTTTTCCAGGAAAAAAACTAAAAGAGGTGGCGTAGCAATACTTCTCCGAAATGACATAGATTTTACTCCAATCACTGAAGTCGAAACACTGTCGCATTCGCATGTATTTGAGTGTTGTGCAGTCACCCTTACACAGTATAACATAGTCATATTATGCATCTACACAAACAGGAAACCAACGTCGGCATCTTCAATTTTCTTTACTAAGCTAGACAGCTTACTACGAGTCTTATGCCAACATAAAAGGAAGAAATACGTCCTATGTGGAGATCTAAACATAGATATACAAAAAAAGTCAAATATATCAACCGAATTGGAACGCTTGCTGGAGTGTTACGGTCTTCTATTGGTTAATCGGGAGCCAACTAGACTTACGGCTCACTCGAAAACATGTATAGATCATATTGCAACTAATATAGTGGGAGGGGAAACGAAAGTTCACGATCTAGGATTGTCTGATCACACCGCTCAAACTTACCGCATACCTATTGCAAAGCGCCGCCCTCCACCGGTCAAATGGTGGTACGAATATAGGAGAGATTATAGTGAGGAGAATCAATGCAAATTTTTGAAATACTTGTCCTCCTTTACATTTGTTGATATTTTGAGTGAAACTGATGCAACAGTAGGTTTCAATATGTTTTATGAATGGTTCACCCTCCTGTATAACTTGTGTTTTCCGACGGTTAAAGTGAGGCTGTCCAACAAAACCAATAATTCGCGTCACCTAACCCATGGAATACGAAAATCATGTCGAAAAAAGAGACAGCTTTACTTGATTAGTCGGAGGAATCAAGGCTATGTAAATTTATATAAAAAATACTCCAAGTCATTAAGACACTGTATAAACTTTCATCAAAAGACTGAGAATCTAAAATATATTAATCGAACGAAATCAAAATGTAAAGCGGTTTGGAACGTAATTAAACAGTACACGACAACGACTGATAACCTTAGATGTATCAATAATATAAAAGTGCATAATAAAAATATAACTGACCCTCAGCAAATTGCGGAATGCTTTAATGATTATTTCATCAGGTTAGTTAGCGATAATTCAATAGCAAGTGCAGATGATGATATCATTATTAGCAACAATTCTTCTAGTATTTTTCTAAACCCAGTCAGCGAATATGAACTTACGAAGATAGTTAAATCGCTAAATAACTCAAAATCTGTTGGTTATGATAATTTACGAACGGATATCATTAAGAGGTGTATTTTTATTATAGCACGCCCAATGGCACATGTACTGAATCTTTCATTGGTCCAGGGAAGTTTTCCCGATTTACTTAAGAAATCAGTAGTCAAACCGCTGCATAAAAAAGGGGACAAGGTTAACATGGAGAACTATCGTCCGGTAACTCTGGTACCGATATTTTCTAAAATTTACGAAAAGGCTATGTACTCTAGGCTAATAAGATTTTTTGATAACAATGATGTAATAAGCGAAAAACAACACGGCTTTAGAAAGTCTTATAGTACTTCCTTTGCAATGTTCAAACTAATTAAACTAGTCATGGATAGTATCGAAATTAAAGTTCCTGTAACGGTGTTATTCATGGACATGAGCAGGGCTTTTGATTTTGTGTGTCATAAGCGTCTTATTCATAAGTTATCACGATACGGTATAAGAGGCCCAGCACTTGATTGGATAAGATCGTACCTTTTTAATCGCACACAATGTGTAGAGTCCGTTGGATACTGCTCTAATTCAAAATTATTAAAAAAATATAGATCTCCCTATACTAGAAATGGCTTTGGGGTACCCCAGGGTAGCATTTTGGGTCCCCTGTTGTTTCTTATTTACATAAATGACCTACCTAGTAGTCTCACTCATGAGTGCATTTTATTTGCCGATGACACCTCCATTATTATAAAAGGCAATAATCTAGCAACCTACAATGATGAAATAAATAATACACTGGAGCAATCAATAAATTGGTTAAAGAAAAACAACTTAAAAGTAAATGTTGACAAGACTAAGCTAATTCAGTTTCGCACTTATAAGGGCAAACCTCAAGTGTTAACAGTAAGTTTTAATAAGGAATCAGTAGAGGAGGTATCTCAAACCAAATTTCTAGGAGTGATGCTTGACTGCAACTGCAACTGGAAGGCTCACCTGGATTTAATCTGTGCTAAAGTAAACGGTTTCGTTTTTGCCCTCAGAAAAATAAGACAGACCGTATCAACACAAGCAGCTTTAATCGCGTACAACGGATATGTTGATTCTGTACTTCGCTATGGTATAGTTTTGTGGGGAAATTGCGCAGGCAATGAGAAAATATTTTTGGTTCAAAAACGCTGTATTAGAGCAATATTTAACATAAGACAGATTGAGTCATGCCGCCCATACTTTATGGAACATAAAATTCTCACTGTAGCGGGTTTGTATATTTTAGAAGTGTGTGCTTTTGTACACAAGCACAAAACTCTTTTTACTAAAAAGCAAGACTTATGCAGTCGCACAGTTCGAAGCCAGTACAAGCAAAAACTGTATAAGCCTTTGACTAAACTAGCCCTTAATTCTAAAAACTCGTATATCATGTGCATTGAAATTTATAATAAGTTACCTGACGCTTTGAAAGAAAATAATCTAAGTAGATTTAAGAGAAAGACAAAGGAATGGCTTACAGATAAATGTTTTTATACTATTAATGACTTCTTAATATGATTGTTATCAATAACTACTCAATTTTACTCAATTTTATTAGATGCGACATTTTTTTTTTTTTTTTTATATATAAATTAATTTGACCTGTATAAATAATGTAGGTAGGGAAATGTGTGACACCTGAAAAGGTAGAATTTGGTGTTTCCAAAATATGTGCAATATTACATTATCTTTGTACTGTACCTAAATTCCACACAATAAATGATTTGATTTGATTTGATTTGATTTGGTATGTTTATTAATTTTTATTTTTGAAGTGGCATTTGTGACTTTAGTTTCCGCCCGCTTCCTTTGTGATGATTTTTTTTCAGTTTTTTTTCAAATAATTTCCTACTTGTTATGCATTTTTGGAGAGCTAAGAAAACAGTTAAGTTTTTAAAATAATCTGCAAGCCAAGTTTCATAACGTTTTTTTTTGTTTTTAAGGCATTTTAGTGGAAAGCGACAGCAAAAAATATTGAAAAAATTTCGTATTCTGTCTCGCTTTTTTAAATTTGGGCCCATAATTATTGTTTTAATATTGAAAAATAACCAATGTTTAATCGTTTTTGTAAATCAGAAGAAAAATAAAGATTTAAATTGATACTTTTTTTGTAATAAATTTTTCAAGTTGAATTTCCGACTAATTTAAAAAAAAACTAAAAATCGCGATAACTCAAAAATGGTTCACTTTTGCATAATGCACATGGGGGTCAAAATTATCGCAAATAGTCACCCCTATCACCTCCTAACGGGAATAGGTCGACTTACCAATAACCCTGTATATAGATAAGCCTCAGGGACAACCATCATGGTGACTGATAGGTCAAATTACCTGCTTTATAGACAGCACTTCACTCGGCAAGATTTGCATATATTTTAGTTATATCTTTTACATTAGGCCAATAAAAATGAAACAAAAGCAAAGATAATATTTGATAAACTGAAGTGCTGCCATTACAAGGTAGACACATCTTTTTCTACCAAACTTCTACCGAACTTTTGCTAACTGACCAGGTATTGGAAGGAAATCATTCCAACAGGGCCTCTTTTCCCGACGGTAAAAAACATATCGTCTTTGATCTATTATGGTATTGTTCTGACGTCAGTCGCCATTACTGTCAAGTAAATAACAGATCAAACACATATGGTTTTTACCGTGTTGAACAGAGGCCCTGAGCGTGTACCGACTGCATAGCACAAAGTATCGTACGGGATACGACTAAACCTACTTTCATGGCATAAAGAAGGAAAAAGAGCCAATGCGTTGCCAACCATAAGGACTTAGAGGGAACGCATATACGTATAGGAGTTTCTTGCGGCGCTTCTTCTCCGCAGTGATTGTCTTGTCCAAAGCGCTAGTATAGGTAGATTCACTCTATATTAACGTGTAAAAGAGAGCCCGTATGTGGCGAATTTACTGAATAAATATTTTGATTGTGCTAGTCATTTCACCGGTTTTATCACAAGGTAAGTTTTTTTATTATATTTTGGGTTGACCGGCGATTGACTTCTATCTCATCTGATAGTGAATGATGATGACGTCTGGGATGAAGCTCGCTGGTTCAGTAGATGCCTATTAACTCTTCATTTAAAGACACCCAGATCCTTCAGGAGATATAGAACAAGGAGGCGAATTCCAACTTTTAGCATTTCTCACTAAGAAAGAAGCAGTGAAATGCTTTGTGCGAACGGATTTCGACAGCATCGGCGTGAAGTCGCTTCCTCCGTCTGGACGGCCGAAGATGGAAAGGAGATCGTAGAATGAGGTTATACAATTCCTGCGTACACTCTCCAAATAAACAATCTGACTTAGATATTCAATGTTAATGTTTCTAAGGAAGTTTGGAAGACATATCTTTTAATCACGCTTAAATGGCTAACATTATTTTTATTGATTAAATTGCAACTTCCGTGTGATTAACGTTATTTTAACTTAGCCAACTGTACTGTACTTAATGTACTATTTCATTTTCTTGGTATAAAGTTATGATGTGGAGATTGTAGAGATTAGAAAATAGGAACGGGTAAACGTGAAACGGAGCGTGAACGAGCGCTATGGGGGCGCGGGCCCTTGCGCAATGCGTCTGCGCAGCTTAGGTTCTCACGCTCTCGATCCACAACTCACACAGCTTCTGTCTCACCAGTCGCTCAGCACATCTCTTTTACTCTGCACTAGTTAAAAGGGGATAGGGTAAGGTTTAGTTTTGCTGAGTGCGTTTGTATCCACACGAGAATCGGTTTGTTAGAAATGCTATACTGCTTTCAAGCCGCAATAAAGACCCGGAAATACACACGTTTATGTCTATACGTATTTGATATGGTCCAGCGGGATTGTAGCTGACCGATTTATGTATATTTCTCGAAGATAATGATCAGAAATTTAGGTTCATGTCTTAATAAACTGCAAAATGAATTTATTATTATTATTTAAATGGTACAGTAATATCCCCCTACCCCTTGGCCCTGCAAAACTGTTGGAACAGTTTGACTGCAGGGTTGTGTCCGTAAATACATCTGATTTTTTTTACATATAAATAGCTTACAGTCTTAATTTTATACTTTTTAGATTAGTATTGTATATTGTTGTTGTCATAATGTCATTGTTGACATAATTAATGATAGTCATATTTTTAATATTGCTGAAACTGTAAGGCTAGGTTAGGTTAGGTTTGATTTATAAAAATCCTGAAAAGGTAACAGTTTCATAAAAAAATAGGCTGTGACCTAAAACTCATTATGACTAAAAATAAGTATGGCTGACGATATAGACCCGTTGTGCAATAAAGTTTTAACAAATATATGGATTTTGCGTGACCTGTGCTTCGTTTGGAACTAGGTCAATTCTTGCAAGATTTTCCTCTGATATCTGCTAGATTTTCTATCAACCCGGGGTTAAGCCACGTCCGTGAAAAGACCTATCAGCAAACAAAACAGCGTATCAATCCGGTAATGCCGCAGACACACAGTTGCAGAAAGAGGTCATACGGTTTCTATACAAGTATAAAAAAAAAACAACCGGATCTACAATAATTGACCCAGTCCCATTCTACGCTCTGTTTTACCCGACTGTCAAAGAAGGTGTTTATCAGTGATATATGTATGCTTTTCCTTGCTCTACAAACTAAACTCGTGGACCAATTTTGATGATTCTTATGGCAATCGATTTGTCTTAATCTTGTGTGTCACTAAAGATGGGGTATCATTGATTAAGTGTTTAAAGTCATCTTTAGGTTTTTTTCATCATTTATTTATTTTGAACTTGCCTTTTTGTTATTATTATTTTTTCCTCTTTTCTTTCTGTTGGGGGCAAATTTTCCAAAAAATCTTCATGTGCTCTTAAAGGTAACTACCGATAATTATTATAAAAAGCCCTAGGTCTAGCAGTTGAAGCTGTCAGTAAGTAAGCCAGTCGGTCAGTCAGTCACGGAAACAATTTATCTTGAGCGTTGCCCCGCTGCTGGCGGCAATTTTTTTACAAGTTTTTTTTATTTTACGTTAACAACTTAATTAGAGGGCACCCGTGACTTCGAGCGCGTATAATTAGTATCCCGCTACTCCCCCTATTTCTTCCCGTTGGTGGTCGATTTTGGGAAAATCCTTTCTTAAAGCACAATCCACACTTGAACTCCCGAGGTCCAGTACTTTAGGCACTGAGTGTTGTGTTATCATTCAGGCACTGAGTCACGGTACCGTTTTATTTGTTTAGATATTTATTATTAAAACCAGCTGTGATTATGATTATCATTATGAAGATCAGGTGTATCCCACTTCTGCGTTAAGCACTGCTTTGGCCTGAGACAAGATGTATTCCGATAACGTTAAAATTATCAAAAAAAAAAAATTAACCTCTTATACGGTCTTGTCAAGCGCTTATGTCAATTCAATTCCACACATTTTGTCAATTTTCGAACATTGTTTCCGTTAGCGTTAAGGAACTTGTCTGGACTTGCTGGGATGGTTGCATCTATGGAGGTACAGTCAACCTTATAAGTAGGTGCACACTTTTGTACCTTGTCACTGAAACGCCTTTGACAGATTAGTCCATCATTTCAAACATGACGTTAAAGTGACAGAGTACTAAAGTGTGCAGCTTCTTATAAGGCCGACCGTACCTAATGACGAGGTCGTTTCTTATGGTGACAGGACATTGTTCATTGTTTGTTGTGTCCGGATCGCTAGGTACCATTTTACGCTTTAACCTGCCGCCAAGCAGCAGTGGTACCATTGTTGTGTTCCGGCGGGGGAAAGTCAGCCGGTGAAGTGACTAGTAGATCTAAGCTCTCACGGTTGGCAATTTTTTGCCGTCTTGGGATTGTCATCGTAAGATTTCATTCTGGAGATTGACAGTGTCTAGCGCTTACCATCATGGCCTGTGTGCTTCTTTACTATCATAAAGAAAATATTAAGTGGTTGTAGTGGTTATTATATGCCCAGAGGCGCTAAACAAGATGCATTCGGGGTTCGTTATCGTTATCAAAATTGATTGACGTAAGCTGTCAGTCGGTCGCGTCCAGCGCCTGTGACAAAATCGTTTACGGTCTCATAGAAGTAACTATCAGGTAGACTTAGTTAAAAAAATCGAGGGATCGAACACTAAGGGCCCGTTGTTTGTTCAGTAGTTAAGTCAAGTAATTGTTAAAATTCGAAAAAAATATCAAAAATTTGACACAATTCCTTGAGATTCAACCTCACGGTTTTTAACGATTAGGCAATTAGTTTAACTACTGTTCAAACAATAGGCCCTAAGTTCACTGTGTTAGGAGGTCACTAAAATCAATCGGTGACACCCAAACAGCATTCTTGCGGCAGAACCTGTTCGTTGTTGTAGCGGGTGACGTATGCGTGACGTCACGACTCACGAGTGGGGTGACTGACCGGCGGGAGAGCAAGGTTGCCGGGCGAGGGGGCAGGAGGGGGGGCAGTGGGTCGGGCCGTGAGAACCGGCGCCGCGACCTTTTTACTGCCATGCACTGTACTGTAGTGTCGGCCTCAAATTGACTTGAAAACAGGCTATTTATTAGCAAAGTCAATGATTCATTTTAATAGGCATAGTAATGTCTACTAATTGCGTATTATGCAATCCAGTACCTCAAGCACGACCTTATCTTTCTATCAAGTAAGGAACGTTAATGTACCTATGATCATTGAGAAAATGTACATCGCAATAAGCAATATTCATGCTTTTTAAACAGCTTCAATAAAAGCTGATTCATTACTAACAGTTGAGATTTTTTTGCCTACAAATATTTGTTCCTATCTTGTTCTAGCAAAACAGAATTTAACATGGAGTTTATACCTACGGCCGATCTGTTGCATGACGTCACAGTGCATTATATATGATCATCCGTATTTCGCGGCCGATTTTAATTTTAATTTCATTTTAGGTAATTTATTTTACGGTAACTTCATATTTTGATGTAATAAAAATAAATAAATATCAAAATAAATAAATATCAGGGGAATGCAACACAAATAGAGAATATGCATGCAACAAAGATTCGATTCTTTTTCTTTCTAGCAAAACAGAATTTTATATGGAGTTTATATGGCCGACGTGTTAAATCATTGTCACCGATGCACATTGGATTTCTCTGTCTAATTAGCATTTTAAAATGCTTGTATCATCCGTATTTCATGATCAATTTTAACTTTAATTTCAATTTTCAGAGGAATAAGGTTTTAAAGCCGTTCTGCATTATTAAGTTTTTGAAATATTTATCTATTTCGGATATTTCGACAAAAGTATATTTAACCTTTTGACTTTCGTTTTCGGCTTGCAGCCCTCCTAGGTGTATCTTACGGGTTATGAAAAATCACTTTTTATCATTAGATATCATTTAATTGTATGTTATTTAATAGAAAACGCCATTCCAAATTTAAAATAATCATGTCATCAATAAAATGTCTGCTAAATAAATAAAGATATTAAAACAAAACTATTGGGTCGAATACAAAATTAACGAAATAGGTCTCTTAAAATTACCTATTCTTTTGAATTAGAATGTAAAAACCGTTTTTTTTTTGGTCAATGCTAATTCAGTTGAGAAATGCGATTTAAAAAATCCATGCATACCCTATTGACCTAGGCCCGAACTAAAGCCTCTGTTCTACTCGGTAAAAACAATATTGCCTTTGACGTGTTGTGGTATTGGTTTTAACTCCGTCGCCTTTACTGTCAAGTAAATAAGAGCTACCAAAACGTTTACAAGACGATAACCCGTCAAAAGCCATATTCAGAGGTCGGAATTCTCGTAGCACTTTCGAGCTGTCATAGGGACTTCTCGTCTATCGACTTCCAATATCCATGTGTATATCGATAAATACATAATACAATATTTAAAATATGATTACGAGCAGTAGTAAACTACAGGCGCTCTTATCGCGAATGAGCGATCTCTTCGAGATGACCTTTGGATAACAACTTTTTGGAAATTATAAATAGGAATTAAAATAATAATATTTAATTGTTTCTTTTAAATAATTTGCGTATTTCGTAAAATTGCTACCGATTATTTTCATTGCAAATTTCTAATTCAAATCTTTAGCTAATCAAAAGTTATCTGAAAAAAATCCCTCGTTAGCGATAAGACCGCCTGTTATTTACCTCTACTTGAAGTCTTATTTAATATGTTGTGTTCTATAAAGTATCGATAAAAAATATATATCAGGAAGTCGATAAACGAGAAGTCCCTATGACAGCTCAAAAATGCTACGAAAATTCCGGCCTCTGCATATTGTTTTAACTTGTGTTTTGCGTACAGGGACAGACGGCAGAAAGCGTGTTTGTTTTATACTAAATATATAAAGATATTACCTATTAATAATGTGTCTGTAAGTGATTGTTATACCGGGTGTCCCAGAAACTGACGTCGATCGGCCTAGGGCTCATAGAGCACGTAAAAAGCTATCGATTTGACCCCTATGTATGTTCAGCGATTTTTACTAGTTTCGGAGATATTGATCATTACTTTATGATTCTAATAATGTAAGATACCACTGAAAATCTTATGAAATTAATGATTTTTCGTGACATGGACTCTTTGTGAAAAATTACAAAAAATGAGATCAAAAAATCGCTGAACATACATAGGGGTTAAATCGATGGCTTTTTAGCTGCTCTATCAGCCCTAGGCGATTTGGCGTCAGTTTCTTTTTTTTTTTTTATGGCATAGGGAAGGCTGACGAGCACACAGGCCACCTGATGGTAAGTGGAAACTGTGACCCATAGACGTTCGCATTCACAAGACTGCAAGCCTAAGACTGCAAATGCGCTGCCAACCCTGAGGACTAAGATGGAATGCCTCTATGCTAGTCGTCTAGTCATTTCTGGAGCACCCTGTATATGATATGGTTGAACTTATTAATTTATTAATTATTGTTTGTGCTCGAGCTATCGTTGTCGACTCCTTTCGTTAAGTAAGTCGCTATCGCTTTCAAATATCAAATTTTCCGGAAGCCAACGGTACCCTCTGTACATTGTCCGATTGTACAATGATTCTATTAAAATTCCGAATTGCAGACACGAAATTTTCGATGGCGAGGCATGTGGAAAGGTCATCAAAAGCTTTTCGGTAAGAAATATGTTACAAAATAAAGCCATAATGCTCTATTGTTTACTTTACTGGAGCAGTGATAGATAGGCATCTGTAAGAGCATGTTGCAAGATTTGCAAGTCAGCTGTCAGATTTCGTGTTTCGCAAGTCTGGATGGTACTATCGACTGAGCGATGAGAGATCTAAGAGTCAATTGAGATGGAATTCGTGTGATTGTTTCTTTGGTCTTGTGTTGATACGATCTTTATCAAATTTGGTAAAATAAAAGAGGCAGTAAATACACATTTTAAGGTAAATCATGCGCAGGATTGGTCAAGGGATAATGTTCCTAGTAAGTAGCGATCAATAGTGGGTTAGAATGAATACACTCATTATTATGTTTTTTTTTCATAATTTAGCTACAAGTATACTCTTCTCAGTGGAGTAACTTCTACTTCTCTTCCATCTCCAGCTTTTTCACCTCCTGATACGACACTTATCCTTTTTCACATTCATTTTCTTTTTTTGACTTCGACTGTGATTCAAAATGTTTAAAAAGGAACCGTCGTGCCTTATCGGGTGTTTAATCATCGTTTTTTATTCACCATCTTCAATTATTAACATTCTAAATTTAAAATAAAATAATAATGGCCTCACCAGAACTCGTCGGGGTGCAGCGCGCGCGCGTCGAGCAGGTCCTGGTCGGGCGCGCGCAGGGCGCACCACTCGGCGCTGCCGCGCGCCCACGCGCCGCGCCAGCCGCCGCGCCCCGCCGCGCGCACGCGCACCTAATCATCAACATAATATGGTCATCATCATCATTATCAACACCATATAAAAGGAAATATGCCACTAGAGGTTTGCAATTTGCTGAGATATGGTGGTAACTTTGTTTCTTCTGCGGATCTGATAATTTCTTATTCGATGTCGTAGAGAAACTCTGATCCTGATTGTTACGAGAGTTACAACAAGACCCCTTCTAAAATATTCACGGGGCACGAGCTTTTGAGGCATTACCTTACAGGGTTATTTGTCCCTTGGTTTGTGAAGTGTACATACATAATATTATACCTTTTTTTGCGACGTTAGATTGGTCATGGCCCACAAAAACCAAAGATTTTAGCCACATGTCCACCCGCCAACGATGAGCGAGAAGCGAGTAGAGCCGAAGATCAACTATTAATATTTGTGTTTCTATTATTGAAAATTATGTTGTTCAAGTGCCTTCAGGATTTCTTTCAAATTTTCATTTTGAAGACAAACAATTCCATCTCCTTAGTACTGATGCATGATGCAAATGTCAACATCCGTATCCTACTAATAAAATGGCTGTCGGGTTTTCAAAGTTATTTTTGTTGGATTCCGTACCCGAAAGGCCATCGGGACCATACAATATTTATATGCATACCCTGTCCGTCCCACCGTTCTTTAAAGAGCTGTAACTTTGAAACCGTAATATATAGCGGATTGTTTCTTTTTTCATAATACTTATGTGTTATTTTACCCTAATACCAAACAAGTTTTTTTTTTATAAGCATATATTATGATTGAAAAGGACAGAGCTATAGGAGTCATATATCTATGCCTTTACTCCAGTTCACTTGTTTTGACAGCCCTCTCATACAAGGATAGGAAAAACGCCCGTCATTTTGAAAACATAACCCTGTTCCGTACAGCAGAGACTTCCTTGATGTAAAATAAAAATATTACTAGGTATTTTATTTATTTATTATACAATAATGTATATGTATTCAGCGATAATGTAATGGGAAAACGCAAACAAACAGACAAACAGTAACCCAACTTCAACGATTAAATATGCCCCAATGTCGTCCGTACATTGTGAACGAACTTTTTTGACTCATAAAATAGGTCCTAAATTCACGGCGTTATGGACAAACAAGTAAAAATTTCTTTTTAATTGAAGTTATTTTTGATTGGCGAGAGTTTTTTTTCCCAAAACCGTTCCAGTGTTATTAATTAATAATATTGTCACTGAAAACATATGAATTATGGTATAATAAATGTAAAATTCCTACTAATATTTTTAATTAACATCATAAGGAAGTCTCTGCTGCACGGAACAGGGTTATGTTATCAAAATGACGGGCGTTTTCCCGATCCTTGCTCATAAGCCTCGGGACTTACCAGTGCACCTGCGTCCCGCACTCTCGCCAGCCCCGTCACACAGTACGCCTGCCCTGCTACTAAACCGCTGCGTAACCGGCGCCATGCCGCCGCCTTCTCCGGTGCGGCGCTAGCCACGATGATGGTGGAGCGCGGTGCTGCTGAGTGAAGAACCTGTGGTTGGATTGGTTGTTTTAGTTGCAAATACTAGCTCCGAAGTGTTTAGAGGTTGACGATGTTTCAGTGGTGGTAGGACCTTGTGCAGGGTCCGTCCGGATCGCTACCACCGCCACCATCTTATCTTTTAACCTACCACCAAACAGCATTCGCATTGTTATGTACCTACCGGATTGGGTGTAAGACAACCGGTGAAATTACTAGTATAGAGGCATTCACTCTCAATCCAAGTAGTTGGCAACGCATTTGCGGTTTTAGGATTCAGTCTTAAGACTATAGTCTTGAAATTCCAATATCTAGGGATCTTATATTCCACTTATCATCAGTTGGCCTGTGGGCTCAATTACCTTCTCAATACTAAAAAAAAACTCAAGTCTAGACCAGCCAACTTTCAGAGAACCTAGAACTAACTAACTGCCTTGTGTTTGATGTGGCCTATTTACCGAATAATGATTTTGCATATTATTAACTGAACTCAGCAAAGCAGACGCCGTAGACAAGATGCTTAACGCTATTGAAAACGATTTTCAAAAACTGTCAAAATGTAATCAACGAATAGAACCTCTTGACAGGGCTATCTGGCACCACTTGTCTAGGACCACAGATTTAATTAAGAACGTTACATGCATAAACACCAAGTGTACACACACACACAAACATACCTGCAACGTCAGCGCTCGTGGCTGCCTCGCCAGCGAGAAGGACTGCACGATGCCGCCGGTTAGCTCCTGAAGCGCGCGCGCACCCGGCTCGCTGCCCGCGCGCATCGCGCTGTATGACCCGTACAGCCTGCGCAAATACACTAATGTAGGGTATGAAGAAAGGAAGGGAGACTATACATCTCTCTCCAGGTGGATGTTATGTGTCACACTCAAAAATAAAAACGTGGTCTTTCCCATGGTCAATAGTTGAAGGATTTGACTAAAGTAGACCTGACGCCGTTCAGTCAGAAAATTAGGTCTTAACCCACCTTTTATTTTATATGCCACGAGAAACTGAATGTGTGCAAAATTTCATCATTTTGGCGTCATCGGCACCAAAAATTCGACCCCTGGTTATATATCAATGGTATAATGATTATTATATAATGGTCTCTACCTCAGCTAAGCCCATTACAGAACTGTTATCGCCATGACAACTTTGTAAAACTTTGTGTGGATTTGTGATAACAATATCAAAATAAACATTTTATAGAAACGATTTGTTGTACTCAATTTGTTTAGGTTTTTATCAAAATTGTAAAGAAACCAAATAACGTGGCTCTGTTAATCAACCCGTTAAAGCTCGAACGTATCGAACTTGGACGTATCAGTACATTGCTTCTATCAATTGACGAACCATATCACATGGTTTTACTTATTATACTTTAAAATACATACCTACATACATAAAATGACGCCTGTTTCCCAGAGGGGTAGGCAGAGACGACTTCTTTCCACCTGCTACGATCCTGACAAATGTCTTTCGCTTCTTCCACATTCATACATCGAGTCATGCACGCACGTCGGTTTCGGGTACTTAAGATTCGGCCCTTTTCCAGCATTTCTCCGATTTGATTCGAAAAAGTACGCCAAGGGCGGCCTCTTCCGACCCTTCCTAATACTTTAAAAAATGTAGTATATTAAAAACTAACAGCTTCATCATCATCATCATTTCAGCCCAAAGACGTCTACTGTTGCATAGGTCACTCCAAGCTCTACAACTAGTTTAAGGTTACGTATACGTACTCATCTTCACACAAAACAGTCGTTCTCTATAGGCAAAACGCGAATCGGTGTTGATCGATGTCACTCCACCCTAAATCTTTTCTTTTCTTTTTCTTTTCTTTTTATATCAGTGGGAGGCAAACGAGCACGTAGGTTACCTGATGGGAAGTAAACACCACCGCCCATAAACACCATCAGCTCAAGAAGAGTTGTCGGTGCGTTGCCGGCCAATAAGGGAGATGTAAGCTCTTTTCTTGAAGGCACCCATGTCATAACTGGTGGGAAATACCGCCGAAGGGAGCTCATTCCACAGTTTCACTGTACGAGGCAAAAAGTGCCTAGTGAAACGCACGGTGTAAGAACGCCATTCATCAAGGTGATGTTGATGGAACCTGGCTATGTAACTCACTTGGCATACGCCTTCTCCAACAGCGGCAGTAGGTAGTCATGCGCCCGCGCCCGTGACGCGAGCAGGCGCGGCGGGGTGCCGCGGCACGGCAGCCGGTCGTCCACAGCCACCTCGCGCCAGGACCCGAACACCCAGAACCGGAACCTGATGGGAAACCATTCATCATGAAACGATGTAAGCCTAGTTGGGAGTGACCCTGCCTACGAAGCTAGCGATTCCGTATGGGCAAATATACAGGGTGGCTCATTCAAATCGGTCAGTATGGGAAAGTCTGAAACTATAAGACATGCGAAGATTTGTTTTTAGGAACCATGTACCCGATTTTGATAAAAAGAAAAACTGCATTCATACATTTGAAAAAAAAAACTGTACCCAGCTGGGGAATCGATCCGACCGTTACAATATTCAACAAGTTCAGGCATTCGTTACAATATTCAACAAGGTCACTTCGAACATCTATTAAAATAATTAAAAAATATGTGAAAACAATGCATTTTCTGGATTTTAGACATCATGTTTCTTAGAAACATTAACTGCTTAAGACCAACACAATCGATATCTGAATAGAAATAGTGTAAGTTTATTTTTTCAAAATCAACCGGGTTCGATTCCCTAGCTGGGTACAGTTTTTTGTTCAAATGTATGAATGCAGTTTTTCTTTTTATCAAAATCGGTGACATGGTTCCTAAGAACAAATCTTCGTATGTCTTATAGTTTCAGACTTTCCCATACTGACCGATTTGAATGAGCCACCCTGTATATGTTTGTATGTAAACGATTGCACAAAAATATGTATAAATATTACAATATTGTTTTTAAACTAATGTACAATCAGCCCGATCAACCCCTGAACCACCATAGAACGGTGTCACAGTGACATTATAAAAAAAAATGTTTGAAACTTCTAACGACTTAAAACATAACGTCACTCAGACAGGTTCTATGGTCGGTCGAGTTAACTTGGCTTAACATGTTTCATAGTCATAGTGCAGACCTTATGATAGCTTTTATTTATATGTCGGTAAGAGCTACAACAATTTGATAATTATATGTAGTAAATAGGCTACAAAATGGAATACGTATAACTACACGCAAGCAGTTCACGTAAACTTAAACTTTAGCTAAGCTGCATTAATTTAAAAAGTCAGTGGTATCCTTCCAATCAGCCACAGAAAGAAACTACAAATACATAAAAGAAAGCCGTCAAACTCATCATCTTCGGTGCCCAGTTCCCAGAAAATAATAGCAAAAAAGACCTCTTTTTGAACACTTGGCAGTGAACTCGTTGCCTCATTCGTTGCCCGTAACTGGCATTTTGTATGTAAGTTGCACAGGCAAGTGTGTCCGTGGCCGTGGACGTGTTAACTGTAGCTCGGTTAACCGCTCGGAGCCGACGCGATCTTTTTATCCGCGTTGTAACGGTTGAAGCTGAACGTTGTCATTAGAATTCAATGATAATGACGATAGTAAGGAATAAAACATAGTACAAGAGCCGGTTGCTTTAACTCTTACCTCGTATAGTCACGTGATTAAGGCTTTAAAATCGAATGTTGCTGTTTTAAGCAAAAAAAAATTATGAGATGCAACGATTTTTTTGAAATTACTTTTGACTTCGAAAATCTGGTTACTAGGCCTGCCGAATCTTACCGGATACCAACTTTAGGAAGTAGCTTTCAAAACTAGGAGGAGGAGAAGAAGGCAGCTTCATCGGTGGCCTTATAGCTTAAATCAATTCAAATATCAGTTGTGGCCATGTAGCAATGAGTTTTTGTAACTAAAGTACATCAACTGATACTCTTAAGGTATAAGAAAACATCGTTATGCAACCTACACTTTCGGAATAGTTGAGTGGTAAGAAAAATAATTCGACAAAAGATCTGTACAAGTCAAGACAAGACCAGAAACTTAAGGTTACAAAGTCAAGTTTTTGAATATCAACAGAAAACAATCGTTGCGTTGACGAACCAACTCTGATTTTAATTCGATTTATAACACTATGCCATTTCCATGAATAAAAATACTAAGATTTAGTTACTTTTGTTTTTATCTTGAAGTCATCTATTCCCGACGGTACTAAACATATCGTCTTCGTCCTGTTATCGTATTGTTTTGACGTCAGCCACCATTACTGTCAAGAAAATAAGAGCTATCAAAACGTTGACAATACGATAAAAGATCAAAAACCGACATTGTTTTTACCGTGTTAAATAGAGGCCCAATTCAACTGAATTATTAGCATACCCTGCAATCAAACCAGCAAATCTGTAGCAGATGTACGTCAGGGTTGTCACTATGTACTATGTAATCAATGAAAGGCACCATCGTGAATTGTATACAAGCAGTGATGCATCTGAACCTTCTTCTCTATTGTATAATGTTCACTTGATGTTTTCAATAGCAATAAAGATTCCATATTAATATTGGAATGAAATACGGGAAATACGTGATTTCATAAAACAAATGACAGACACGTTGAAACGCTTTTAACATTGATGACAATGACATTGATAGAAAATTAAACAAGGTTATATCAAGACCAATTGCAACGTCAAAAGATGGCGGATGTGTAATTTGTTTTAGTTTCGTATTTTTGTGTATTTAGGTGTTAAAAGTTCTTTTCTGTTAATGATTTGTACTTTTTATGCCTTTGTGTTGCACAGTGATAGAACACTTGGACTTATTTCGTATATCTGCCATCTTAATTCTCGTTATGAGTGGACTCGCAGTGGTACAGAGGTTAAAACTATCTTGGCCTCTGTTTTACATATCACCGTAGGTACAACGTTGTCCCCAATCATCTTAGAGAAGATTGGATAGTGTTTTATTGCTATATTGATTTATACTTATATATACTTGACACTGGCGAAATCACTTCATTGTGGAAACGCCATATTCCCGCGGTAGTAGCTGTTGAAGTCGCCGCGAGGCAAAGAAAAAAAAAAGGTTATATCAAAAGAAGGTCAGTAAGAATATCATTAAATTGTATTAATCATACGTAAAAGAAAGTAAGGAAATGATTCATCGTAAACGCCAACCCTAACATACAAACTGTCATATGCTACGGTTTCGCTACCTTCGTTGCGGGGTCTGATTATTAGGTACTATTTCCTTCGATGCCTTAACACTACGAGGTAGGATTTCGTACAGCCGGCTCTTAGGTTAGTAATGAGCGGATAAGAGCGAGCTGCACCGACAAAGCGGTCGGATCCGAAGATGGTCGTATTATTAATGCAGTGTAAAATTAACGATAATGTCTGTCATTTCAAACGTGTATTGTCCAAAATTGAATAAGTATTTTTTGTCAGTCGAAAGAGGACAGAAGTATTCGGTGTTACAATGTAGTTGGTAAAAAAATTGCTAATACTCGTATAGCGGTGGTAGGACCTTGTGCAGGGTCCGTCTGGATTGCTACCACCATCTTATCCATTAAACTACCGCCAAGCAGTAGTGTTCGCAGTAATGACTGTGTTCCGGTGTGGGGTTAAGACAACCGGTGAAGACCGTGAACCGGTGAGTATAGAGGCATTCCTTCTCAGTCCTCAGGGTTGGCATTGAGGTCTTAGGATTGCAGTTTTGAGATTGTAGTCTTGAGATTTCAGATATCTATGGGTCTCAGCTCAGATCCCACTTACCATCAGGTGGCCTGAGAGCTCACGTGCCTTCTCATTACCATAAAAAAAAAAACTAAATTGAGTAAGTATTTTAATTAAAAGCCATAGGTGGAAAAAGTCAAGCATCTGGCTTTACGTTACATATTCCTGCAGTTTACATTAAATTTTCATTTCAGAAGTAATATCAGGAAAATTACTCTTTTAAGCCCCGTCCCTTTCGCTCTTAAGTCGTGACGCAATTCCAGGTATAAAATTGCGTTTTGATTGTGGTACTTTGAACTAAACATTACGCGAATGATACTATACTAAAGAGCAAATAAAAACGGGTCAGTTTACGTACAATTTTGTTGGTAGAGAGACCGGATTTCATTGCTTTTTAGTGTAGTTCAATCCAACAAACGATTGACTTTAATAGACCAAGACGGCATCGTCGGTGACCTTACCTGATCGAATACCAACAAATGACAGTCCGATCGTTTTTGTGTTTATAGATAGTGTTTTTTTTTAAATACTTACGTCCACTAGCTTATAATAACCCAAATGGTTTTGGATTTAGGATCAGTTGCAATTAGCAAACTTTTTGACCATACTCGAGTCTAATCTTATGAACGAAGCGGAATGCATTTTTTTTATGGCATAGTGAAGGCAAACGAGCACACAGGCCACCTGATGGTAAGTGGAAACTGTGACCCATAGACATTCGCATTCATAAGACTACAAGCCTAAGACTGCAAATGCGTTGCCAACCCTGAGGACCAAGATGGAATGCCTCTATGCTAGTCATTACACCGGCTGTTTTATCCCCAAACTGGAACATAACAAAGCGAACACTGCTGTTTGGAGGTAGGTTAATGGATAAGATGGTGGTTGCGATCTGGACGGACCCTACACAAGGTCTGCATGACGTATCTAGATGATTTTATCCTGATTGTACATAATCTTCCTGGCTCAACCTAAGACTGACCTTTTTAAATGAAACTCTTTGTCCACTCTCTCCATAGGAACTGTGTTCAGCTGGTATTAGATCAGGTAGGGCTACCGACGGTGCCCTCTTGGTCTAAATATATTTGAACGCCGACGTCGTGAAAGGGTGCGGCCGAAAGGTCAGGTATTTGTTAAATTGGATTGCCGTGGGCGATCGGCAGCCATGCTTTGAGGCGACGCACCCTTTATATATGAGATGGGAGTGAATTTAGCCACGAAATTATAATGGTGGATACAATATTGTCAATAACAGCCACTGGTGTTCTAAAAAACTAAAAAAAAACAAATCAAAAGGGCCCTAATATCGAACAGGGCCACTATCGGCGAAATCATATTGCCTTTGATATGTTATCGTACTTTTTAGCTGGGCCGCCATTATTATGAAGTAAATAAGAGCTATCATACGGTTGACAAAACGATAAACATGTCAAAGGCAAGATGGCATTACCGATTAGAATAGAGCCCCTGACTTATTGCCACCTACATATCTGAGCAATTATTTTCAAAAATAAAGTGCAGTCGAAAATAATTCTCTAATAAAACTAACAAGGAAGGGTAGGGCCCAAACTCAACCTGTTTGGAGAAATTGATCTCCAAAGTACTGAAAAGTGACTAATCCCTCTAACTTATACAGAGATATTTAAAAAAAAATGCAAGTTTCATAGTGGTTTGATTATAAACGTTTAAGAAGATGAAAAAATAATGAGCACGTGTTTTGTTATATCGGCTTTGGAGGTCAATTTCTCCCAACAAGTTGAGTTTGGGCCGCTAAAAAAAATACGTGTCTGTTATTTTAAACTACTCTCTAACATATATCAAAATCAACAAAATCGGAGCCGGACAGTTGGGTACCCTTCCTTGTAAGTCTTTCAGCGGCCCGATTTAGACTAGCCTTCAATCGATCCTTGGTTTACGGTCACCAGTTGAGAACTCTTTGGCGTCATTTACCATCCACATGGTGGAGGCGCTGGGATTAACCATCAAAGAAATAATTTTACCTAAAAACGCCAGTGTAGTGACTCCTAAAGGAATGCGGAGGTGCTACCCGCGCCAGCAAGCGCGGCGTGAGCGCCAGGGCGGCCGCCGCGGCACATAGGGCTGCGCTGCCCAGCGGGCCCACTGTGATCTCCCACTGCGCTGCGAAGTCCTCCGTACCTTCAGCAGTGACCTCCTCTGCCTCATCCAGAAAAGTAGGACGCACGCTCAGCTCCTGATTGAAGAAATAATACTGATTAGTACTACTAGTAGTAATTTTTTAATGGCATGAAGCAGACAAACAATCACACATTTCACTTGTGGTAATCTAGACAGTGATACCGATGGCTGATAGGCGTCATACTCATGAACGGGTGCTGTCTGTGGGGTCCGGTCTGTTCACGCTTGCAAGGACATGTTTTTCAAATAGTTATTTCAATTATCGTTCCTAACGTAGAGACCTCGTAATGTTGTTCTCCTAGTCACTATTTTTAATTTAATGATATTGCTTACATTTGTAATGATTTAAATGGTGTTAGTTTTAAAACAATTATTTATTATGATCTTCTGCTGGAGTTTCATGCGGCGCTTCTTCTCCGCAATGATGGTCTTGTCCGAAGCGCTGGTAGATTCACTCTATATTACCGACGTGTAAAAGAGCCCTCATGTGGTCAATTTACTGAATAAATATTTTGAATTTGAATTTACTATAATATATATAGCGGCGAGTTAAAGGGTCGGTGGTGGTAGCGATTCGGTCGGAACTTGTATCTGTGTATCTGAGTGTGAGAGTGAATGATTTTTTTTTTGAAGGAAGGATTTGATTTGTTTTTTTTTATTGAAGGAGAGTTTAACTGGGCCGATTTTTAGCTAAGTTTGATGTAAATTCATTTGGGCCGTTTCAAAAATGACAGTTTTGAAAGTACGGGTTGCCTATTATAATATGTCGACGGTTTTAAAAAGTAAAGTTAAAGATAAAATATGTTTATTCAGTAAGTAGGCCGCACGGGCACTTTTACACGTCAAAAATCTACCAGCGCTTCGCAAGAGATCACTGCTGAGAAGAAACGCCGCAAGAAACTCAACAGTCAGTCGTTTTTTTTTTAAATACTACTTATGATATTATACAATTATAAAGCTTAATCTAGCATTATATAAAACAATGAATTTAACATAAAACAAAAAAATAAAAAATATTTTAGCGTAGCTTGAGCAGGAAAGCTTGTTTGCTGACGATATTTCTATAGTGATACCCTGCCAAAGTGAAGCATACCTTAAAACCCAATTGGATGCTACATTGGAAAAAACAATAAATTGGTTAAAAGACCACAACCTCGAAATTAACTTTTTAAAAACCAAACTGATGCAATTTAAGCCGTATCAAAAGCGGCCAATGAATATTACCTACTCCTTCCAAAACATCAAACTCGAGTCTGTAAATGTTTTTCCGCTACTGGGCATAACAATTGATACCGCTTTAAACTGGAAAGGTCACATCCATAAAATAAGAGCAAAGCTGAGCAGATTCACATATGCGCTGAACGAACTGAAGAAATGTACTGATTTAAAAACAGCTACTTGCGCCTATTATGCATACGCTCATGCCTTTCTTCAGTACGGGATAGTGCTGTGGGGAAACTGCTCGGACTCTGTCCATCTGTTCCGCTTGCAGAAACGATGTGTCAGAATCCTAGTTAATATTGACAAAATGGCGAGCTGTAGACCATATTTCATAAAACAAAAAATTCTCACCCTAGCATCTATGTACATTTTGGAGGTGTGTATCTTTGTAAAAAAGAACATGGATCTTTTTCCGCAATATACCCGTCCCGAAAATCTCCGTCCCCGGCAGAGATTAGCAAAACCGGTTTCGACAATGCAAATGGTACACTCCGGTCCATTTGCAATGTCAATAAAGATATATAACCAGATTCCCAACACATTAAAAAGTATTCAGGATATACATAAGTTTAAAATTCTTTTAAAAAAATATCTCTTGGAAAAAGCGTATTACAATGTGGAAGATTTTTTATTAGACAAATAATCTAAAAAATGTTAGATAATATAATAATATATTGAATATTGTGAACATTATTTAATTGGAATCTTACTTCTTTAATATAATCGAATGTAAAGTAAAATAAAATATTATAATTAAGTAATGTTAGGCTAGTTTTAGATAAGTTTGCGATGCCCTTGCAGGGTTCACGTTCTAACTGTGCATATATTATAAGACCTTTTATCACTACGTGAGTGCAATAAAACATTTTGAATTTGAATTTGAATTTGAAAATGTCTTTTCTTGTTATCTATAAAATGCTTATTCTTCGGTAGGCCTAAGGATTTTGTAAGTATATTTAGAAGTTTAAATATTTGTCTTTCAATCACTTAAATAACGAATACAGATAAAAACTGTACGCGTCAAATATGTACGGTCAGCTGCAGAGAAATGTACCTAACCGCCTTTGCAAGGAAACTTGTATGCAGTTACTTATCTCTGCAGCTGACTGTACAACAAAGTAAATCAATCAAAACATTCATAATCATGATTATCCTACCAAGTACATCACATCACAATGAATGAAATCTGTATAAAGGTAGGAAGTGCACGGTGCGCGCGCGCAATTTGCGCGATTACCGGCGCCGGCGCAGCGCGACCCCCCCCCCCCCCCCCCCCCCCTCTTTCCCCAACCCCGCAGTTGCAGGTGCTCGAGTCAGTGCCCGTTGGCATTAGAACCTGCGCAAGCGTCTTTAAAAAAACTGATTTGTATATCAAGAGGTACCTGTGAGGCTAGATTAACTTAACGCTAACGAAAACGATTTTCTAAAGCTGATGAAATGTTAGAAATTGACGTAGGCGCTCGACGCGACCGTCTGATAGCTTACGTTATTCCAATACATTTTTTGAAAACGATAACGAACGCCAAATGCATCTTGTCTAGGGAATCAGTGTTGATATTATTTTTGATGCTAAAAGAGGGGATTTTAGGTACGCTTCGAGCCTTTAAGATCAATCGTGCATCTACCCTCTTACACACTAAGCTGGTGTAATGTGCAGGTTTCCTAACGATGTTTTTCCTTCACCGTAAAAGCATCGGGTAATGTACTCGTACTTCAGTTATTATGAACGCATTGATGCTTGGTGACCGCGGGCGTTCGAACTCAGTATATTTTGAGATCTTATAATAAAATAGAGTAGCCGATCTTCTTTCTAGTTTGTACGGTGTTGCCAGTATATAACACAATTGTTATATATTTCTGAACGAGCTGTCGGCCCTTGGGATAAATTTATATCCGTACATGTTGAGTTTAAGACTAACAAAAGAGACAAGTTGTTCAGTTCGAGTGATTTATTAACACTAAAAAAGTATAATATACAATAAAATTGCAGTTTATAACTGAATGAAAAACAAGTTTAGTTAAAAAGCCGACTGCATTTTTTATTTTATTTATTCGTATATATTTGAGATGGTCACATTACGACCTTTTAAACAATACGCATATAGTAAATTTTTTTTTTGACATAAATAATTCACTTCTAGCCATTGTTGTTAGTTTAGATATCCTATGTCACCTGCAATAGTGAAAGGTTTCTAACGATACCACATACATTTAAATCGGTTCAGCCGTTTAGAAGTTGTGGTAGAATAAAGAATCGTTATAGCATATCTCTCGCTCGCACTTTGCAGCGACTTATTCATTTATTCACTAATTAATTGGCTCCAGAGCTCAGATGATAACGTCGGGGGTATACATACATACATACACGAACCCTGAAAACATTACACCCCGTTTATGGGCAGTCATGTAATAATAACAACTTGCTCATACATGGTTATTATTACGTGGACTGTATATCCATAGGTCACTTGTTCGTATCCGGTTCCAAGGACCAAAACGAATGAGCTGTATGCCCGTGGGATAAATGTAAATGTATAGGTTTAAATTGATTTTTGACAGATGACGCGACGCTGCTACGTTCCGAAACGCCATAGATTGGCAATTTTGTATCGGATCGAGTCTCCTTAAACAAGGACACAATACATATTATTGAAATACGAAGTTCTATTTTCAGTTGTCTTGAGCGTATCGAAATGGTTATTTCGGTTGTTTCGGAAGTGTCAACGATGAAAAGAGTGACGTTGCAGTATTCTCTATGAAATCTTAATACACAGATTTTAATCGACGAGTACAAAAATGTTATTGTTTCTTTCTTACTCTGACACCATTACTGTTAAGTAATAAATAAGAGTTATCAATACGTTGACAATACGATAAAAAGTCAAACACGATATGGTTTCAAACGCCTAGAATCTCGGCCCAAACTCCAATTAAAAGTTTTCGTCTGCCAGCAAATAAAATATTACGGGCACGAACTTCACGGGGGATTACATCAAAAACAGTTCGTTCTTGTGTAAAAAACGCTTGTAATTAGCTATACTAGATAACGGCGCGGGCGCAGGCGCGCCGCGAGTCGAATGCGATTTTCGGTGGTCTTGCGCAACTTGGCACGCGACCGCGTCACCCCATGGAGTTTTTAAAATTACATATTGTAATATGAATGCATTTTGATTACATGTTGATTCATACTATTTATTGATAATCTTTATATGAATTGTCCTAGGATTGCAGTCTTGAGATAGCTAAGTTCTATGAGTCATAGTATATGTATGCGTTTTCCTAGCTATTTTTAACGGACTTCAAAAAAAGGAGGTGGTCCTCAATTAGACGAGATCTTTATTTTTAAAAGTTATGTTCCCCGATTACTCCGAGACCACTGGACCGATATGAAATTTTTTTTCGTTGTTTAAATGGGCAAACTTTCTAGTTGGTCCCATTGTCTAAACATCAGGATCTGATGATGGGATCTTGGAGAAATCAAGGGAACTCCTCACACATTATGCACATCTATAGCGATTTCGGTATTTTTCACTGTTACATGTGCATTCGTATATGGTAAAGTGAAACTGATGAGGCAGACCACAGATGGCCACCGGAACTCATAAACGGTACCTTTTTGAAGGGTGGCGATAAGATATCTCGATTAAGATATTTGAGCGACTATCAGGGAGCACATTTATGTTTTAATTTGACTATGACATTCCCGCGGCGTTGCCTGCAGCGAGCTTGAAATGTTCTATAGTTTCTCATTAATTGAGAAGTGGGACTACATATGTAGCTACCACATAAATAGGATCACTAAAAAGTATAAAATAAAATAAATGTTTAAAAAACAAAATCCCGCCTTTAAAAATGCAAGAAATAACTTCTTATAAAATGGTAAGTAGGTCAGTCCAACTGAAGTCGGCGTCCCACAATATTTTAAACGAAAAGCCAAATATATAATGTATTTTATTATTTTATTTATATAAACTTATTTGCACAAAACACAATAAAGTACAAAATGATAGATTAATGCACACAGGCATTGTCAACCTTTAGGTTAATAGGGTAAATCTCCAATAACTGGCCACCCTCCCATAACTGGCCACCTCATACTAAAAATGAACTCTGTTACCTACAAACAGAATTCAATTTAGTATAACGTGGCCAGTTATTGAAGGGTGGCCAGTAATTAACACCTTGTACTAAAATGCATTCTATTCTAGGTAAATAAAGTTCATTTTTAGTGTGAGGTGGCCAGTTATTGAAAAGTGGCCAGTTATTGGCGATTTACCCTATAGGAGTTTACAGGGGTGATGGATCGACCTGTCAGGGGGTCATTTTCGGGAAAATTAGTTTTCAACCCTAGCAACGCTCGGTCTTCCAGCTAATATAGATTAAATAGAATGACACTTAAGTACTGTCAATTGAACAATGGATAAGAGCCGACCGTTTACACTACAGCGTGTTTGAAAAGAAAGTGCTTCGTGCTTCGTGCGATTGTGGCTAGAGCTAGACTGTTTTGTTTGCGCTTTCTGTTCCCTCTCAAAGGACATTAATTGCTCAGCTTTTGAGTAGGCATGTCAGAACAAACAGCTCTGGCATTAGACATGATTTCTATTTCTGTTTCTGCTGAGCTTGTCTTTGTGTTGACTTGTCGCGAAGTGGTGGAGAAAGTGATGATAAGGATGTCCACAGTTTAGCTATTTTTTTTCTGTACTCGGTTGAAATACTTCGATATAATACTTAAATGTTAAAAATACTGAATAAACCGAGTAATGACTAACAGTACGAGTAATTAGCAAAAAACGACAAAAATTTGCACACTCATGTCTATATTGATATAACGATATCAATATAGACATGAGTGTGCAAATTTTTGTCGTTTTTTGCTAATTACTCCTGCTAACGAACGGTTAACGAACGGTATCAGAATACCACCTACAGCGTAACCGAAGCGCCAAAACAGTTCTATAATGAGCGTAGCCATGGTAATAACAGTTGTTTCATAATTATTATAGCATTGTTATTACCATGGTTACGCTCATGAACAATGTCAGTGATGGTGTTTGGTGATCGACTGACATCTTTGTACATAATTTACATATAAAAAAATACAAGAAAAACAACATTAAATCCCATAACAGGAGCTTTAAAAGAGATAATAAGTAAATAAAAATTGAAATGAAATTCATTGGTTCGGCTGTTATGCAGTCGGCACCAGTAATGGCGTTTGGTGGATAAAATTGATGTCCCAACTCTTACACTTTATTGTATGAAGTTTAAAACAAGAAGAAAGGTGTCGTAATCTACAAAATATTAAATTAATAAGCTTAACAAAGGGCGTTTGATACCAGTAAACTATTAGGTCCTTACATATGAAATTGGCATTTTATATGGCAATAATAGACCCATAATATACCCATTTTTCGATCTTTTTCACTTTTCCAATTTGTTTCAGGTGAATTAAAACTGTTTTATCACTCACACCGAAGCTTGCCGCTAACTATGACGTAGTTTGTGATGGATCCCCTTCCACAATCACTTTAAAACCTCTAACTTGGGTCTCCGGCCGTCCACGGCTTGTTTTGTAGGTCAAAGTTTCCAGAACGAAAACGTTGGAACCAAAACCGTACGTGTTTTCTTTTACAGTAGCTGCCTCATACACATCATTAATGCTTCGAGCCGCTTCTGCAGCACGGTGTGCCACGGTGGAACTCGTATTCGTAAATAACGCGATATTTTAAGTTCTCCATTGTGAACAGAATGATGTCAAAGAAAAAACAAATGACGAACCACAAATACATGAGCTAAATTTGAAACAAATTTGAATTTAGAATTCTTAGCCAAACACCAGACATTTTGAACCGAAGTGGCCAGTTCAACAAAATGCTAATTTCGTATGTAAGGAGCCAATATTACGTTATTGCTAAGCACTTAAATTGGTCAACTGCCACACTACACTGCAACGGTGATCATGATGGTGATGGTCACCCTGTGATTGTGATACCCATATTTCGTAATTTCAAGCACTAACTTTACTCCTAAGTTAGGAGTCGTAAGCAAAGCCTATAAAGAAAGTATTCAATCCTTTAAATTACTGAACGTCGTCGCAACGTAGTATTTATAAAAAGTCAAAGAAACAAGTGTAATACGTGTTTCAATGAGCTGTCACAAGGATCATCCTATATTGAACAGAGTATAGACAAATATCTAAATGAGGTAGGTGACCGACTGATTTTATGACTTCAGATCTCTTTGTTACTTGGACCACAATAATAAAAATTCGGGCAAGTTCCAAATTCAAATTTCAAATTATTTTGTATTGACTACAATAGTACATTGTGCATCAAGGGTAGTATGAAGGGAATTACTAACGAGAGTGTTAGAAGCCCGACGCCGAAGGCGGAGGGCTTTTAATGACTCGAGTTAGTAATCCCCTTACTGCCTGTGATACACGCAATGGTTTTCATCACATTTGCGAGGAAAAAAAACAAAGAGAAAACACTTTAACTCTGCAAAATATAAAGAAATAACTTTTGACGAACGGGAACGTAAATGGAAACGATATTTTTTTTGTGACCTCTACCACAGATAATAACTGCGTTTAGTTTCGACCTGGATTCGAGCCAGATTTAGCCAATTTGATAAAAATGTATAATACAATACAATACAATACAAAACACTTTATTGAACACCAAACAAAAACATTACAGAGATCCAGTAAAATTAAAACAAAAACAACAGGTAAACAACAGGCGGTCTTATCGCTAGTTAGCGATCTCTTCCAGACAACCTTAACAGGGACATGGTGTCGAACAAAAATATTTTACACAGTACGTTGGCGCAGACTTCACGCAAGCAATAACAAGACACTTTTGTAAATAGATAGGTAAATATATACAATTACATACAAGATATATACTATAAGCATAAATAAACAAATAATTATAAATAAATACATAAATAAATACCAATATATCCACATCAGAGAAAACAATAAAAAGACAGCCACACGATAGAAATTGACGAAGACAGAACAATTATGACTGCGACAAAAAATGCTCATGAAGAAGTTTCTTAAAGATAGGTAAAGATTTAGCCCGCCGCAACTCCACAGGAAGGGAGTTCCACAGTCGGACAGCTTGAAAAGTGAAGGAATTGTTGTAGAACTTAGATGAAGAGGAAGGTACAGTTAATAAACAATTTTGGGAACAACGAACCGATGTAAAAAAGTTAAAACGCTCCTTGAGGTAACGGGGGGTAGCAGGGATAAACAGAACACAATAGAGAAGATTAAGAATATGAAAGTACCGGCGAAAACGTATAGGAAGCCCCACTTGAGTTGCGAACGAAAATTAGAGACGTGGTCATATTTGCGCAAACCAAATATGAACCGAATGCATAAATTCTGAATACGCTCAAGTTTGTTAAGCTGCTCCTCGGTAAGGTCTAAATAGCACACATCAGCATAGTCTAAAATTGGGAGAAGTAACGACTGAGCGAGCGCAATTCTAGTCGCGAGAGGGAGAAAGTTACGAAGCCGCCGAATAATTACAAAAATTAATGATAAATGTTGATATAAACTTGAAATTGGTATAAAAATAATGAAGTTTAATGAAGCGTATAGGTTTTGTGTAATGTAAGTTAGTCTATAGCTAATTTTTAAAGATGAAATTAGAAAGCGATTTAATTTTTGGCTGAAAATTAAAACCTCCTTAGTCAGAAATGATGTACCTACGAAAGAGTTGCAAATTTTAAAAAGAAAGTCATTACTCCCTAGGGATGACAAACTCGCCATAATTCCCGCGGGAACAATTTAGGCCATTGTCTTTCTGTATACAGGCATGGAATAACACCATTTACGAGCAAGTGTGATGAAAAATTTATAAAGTGACCCGATTAGGCAATTAGCAAAGAGATGTGTTTAACAGAAACGGCCAGTCTTGACATAAAGACAGACGGACAGATGGACGAACAAACGGGCACACCTACAGAATGACAGTGAGATGAACAACAAAATCATCTCATAAGGGTTCTGTTTTTCAATATTCGGTGCGGATACCTAGAAATTATAAAAATAGGCTATGTAGAAACCTCGTTTACACCATCGTTAAGACAATATAGAAGGTAGGACCTTGGCGCATGCGTAGTATGAGCAGGTGTGACCTAGTTCTATACAAGAGTATTGACATACCATTGAGAGAGGATCCCACGGTACGATCTCTAGCGTAACTGTGAAAATATCTTGGAAAAAGTATTAACTACCTCATTCTTGCATTGATTTTGATTAAGTGTTCACTAATACAAAATGAACAATGGCCTTTTACCAGCGCCAATTGTGCGGCCATTTTGGAACCAAATGGTCTCAGGCGCGACGATGGTAAAAGACCTACCACTCTGGTTCCGTGGAAGTTGGGCCGGCCGTTGGTGGCCTAATGCGACTTGCGTGGACACTCTTGCGCCGTCACACCTTCCCGGAACAAGTACTAAGGCTGGTTTTGCGGCGGAATCAGCGGAGACCCTCAAAAGGTGCAAATACAGTCAACTTGATAGAGGTTACATATTTGAGCCTTTTGGGGTCGAAGCTTTAGGACCGTGGGGACCAGGAGCACATCGTATTTTAAGGATTTATCGAAGCGCCTGATCGACACAGCTCGTGACCAAAATGCTGGCACTTGGCACAAAGATTAAGCATTGCCTTTCAACGTGGCAATGCTGCCAGCATTTTGGGAACAATGGCTACTGGTAGCGGTTTGTTAGATTAGTGTAGTTTGAAGTAAGTTTGTAAGTTTGATCGTTTTTTTTTTTGTAAAATGTTAATGTATTTTTACCAATAAACAATTATCATAATCACTTCAAAATATATATATATGATAATATGCCATTTGATGTAACATATATTAATTATAATTATTAAATTGAATTACAAAAATTGCAATAATGATCAGGTGATGAGGTGATATAATAATCATCTGATATATTTTGTATGAAACTATTTCAAATGATATTAATTTTAATTAAGTGAATTTACTAAATTAGGTCAATTTCACCTTGATATAAGTTAGGTTAGAGTTGCGACAAGACGCGAAGCGCTTCCTCTTCGCGAAATAGGAGCTCCGCACAGCGGAGTTAATAATATCCTCGTCGAGTTGTAAAACGAGTTGGTCAACAGAATCTACCAGTACCAATACCATAAGTTACAATTACCATAGGTTCTCGCTAGCGAGTCAAATGCTCTGTCCCTCGCACTCTATAAGAATACTGCGAGGTCTGAGAGCGACAGAGAATTGGACTCGCTAGCGAGTTAGTTAATTATTACTCATGGTAAGGGTAAAGATACAAATACTAAGATCGCGTAAAATGTAGTTAACATTCCGTGGTTGCAGGCTGCAAGTGTTGCAACACGGTGCAGGTGTCCTGGTCACTGGGATGCATGCTGCAAAGTTAGCTGTTTTGCATAACGTGCATAATATACGTATTAGAATAAATTAGGCATTCTGTATTTTGCATTAGCAACCAAATATAATGAGTAAATGCAACGATTTCAAGTCAAGCAAATAAGGGTGAAAACATATCCTAAATATGCGAGATACTTGTAGGTACGAGTATATATGCCAGAAAGACTATTGGAAGAGGGCTACCAAGAATCCCTACTTGCATACTTATCTTATCTTACTAATATTATAAATGCAACATTTTGGAAGTTTGTTACTTAATCACGGCTGAACGGATACGCATGAAATTTGGCAAAGAGAAAGATTACATTTTAACGCAAAAAACGTATAGTTACTGTGGCTGGCAGAAGCTAGTAAGGTATTATAATACCAAAGAAACAATGTTTGTCTGCGAGAGTTTTACAGCTAAACTGCTGAATCGAATTTAATGAGATTTGGTATGGAGATAGCATACGGGTCCTGAGAAAAGAGCGATAGTCACCTTCTCCGCGGACTAAATGACGGGCAACGCCAATGTCATGTCGTACCAAAACATTAAAGAAGTGGGCTTTATAAAAGTAAATATAGGTCTAAGTTTAAGCTTCATAAGAGCACCAATGTCGCATAAAAACCTTTTCAGTATACCTCGCAGTAGGACTTTTTACGCCGGGAATGTATTTGTTAAGCGTGCTTGTAAATTATTAAATAACAATGAAAAACTTATAGACATGGATATCTTCAGCTGTACAAGCACACAGTTGAAAAATGTATTAAATGAGTGGACTTTTGTTGTTTATAGAATTATAACATTATAATTAGGTATGTTAATTAATTAGTTACTTTGCTTGATAACTTTATTCATACCAAGCCTTATGCATAACATCATAATTATTTTATTTATATTTTTATCTGTTCTCTTCAAGTAATATCTCTCCTCTATTACTTGTAAATCTGTTTGCGCTTTTTTCCATAGTATAAAATCGTGTTTGTTTGCAATGCTGGTCAGATCTGTGTAATGTATTGCCATGTATTAACTGTACCTTTATGAAACTATAGGTCTATTTTCTGTTAATTGTATTTGCTCATGTTTATGTACGACTGTTTGTTTCTAAATAATTCAATTAATCAATAAATAAATAAGCAAGAGAGAGAGGGAGATGCGAGATATATATTTGAAAATACTTTAATTTACAATTAAAAAAACAAATACAAAATAAACAAAATCAGATTCGTCCCCAAACGCCACCAAAGACTAATTAAAAAGCAATTCACTTCTAAATTCCCTACAATTTTCCCTAATAATTGTCAACTATTGGAGTGTTTGAATGGTCGCCAGCATTGGCGTTTGCGCATGGAATACCAATCGCACCGATGACACAACGCGCCGGATTATAGCCACGTACAGAAATAGCATCCTGTATAAGGATCGAGTCCACTTGTGAAATTATAATGAACAGTTCCCGTATTCAAAGTGATTTCCTTCTTGGAACTTAGTCAAAATCATAGAGCAAAAAACTTCTGGCCTAGTAGGTAGAGATCCTGCCAACTAAGCTAGCGGGCTCCTGGGTTTAAATCCCGGTAAAGGCAGATATTTCTGTGATGAGCAGAAATTTTGGTTTTTATGTATTTATGTATATATTTATCTAGTATACGTATTTATATCGTTGTCTAGTACCCATAGTACAAGCCTACAGCTTAGTTTGGGACGAGGTCAATTGGTGATTTTCGTTTTTATTTTTTTTCATCACACTTGCTCGTAAATGGTGTTATTCCATGCCTGTATACAGAAGGACAATGGCCTAAATTGTTCCCGCGGGAATTATGGCGAGTTTGTCATCCCTAGGGAGTAATGACTTTCTTTTTAAAATTTGCAACTCTTTCGTACATCATTTCTGACTAAGGAGGTTTCTAACACTCTCGTTAGTAATTCCCTTCATACTACCCTTGATGCACAATGTACTATTATACTTTCTTATTAGATAAAAGATAAAAGATAAAAAAAGATAAAAGATGTTTATTCAATAAGTAGGCCGCACGGGCACTTTTACACATCAAAGATCTACCAGTGCTTCGCAAGAGACCACTGCTGAGAAGAAACACCACAAGAAACTCAACAGTCAGTCGTTTTTAGGGTTCCGTAGCCAAATGGCAAAAAACGGAACCCTTATAGATTCGTCATGTCTGTCCGTCTGTCCGTCCGTATGTCACAGCCACTTTATTCCGTAACTATAAGAGCTATACTGTGGAAACTTGGTAAGTAGATGTATTCGGTGAACCGCATTAAGATTTTCATACAAAAATAGAAAAAAAACAATAAATTTTTGGGGTTCCCCATACTTAGAACTGAAACTCAAAAATTTTTTTTTCATCAAACTCATACGTGTGGGGTATCTATGGATAGGTATTCAAAAATGATATTGAGGTTTCTATTATATTTTTTTTCTAAACTGAATAGTTTGCGCGAGAGACGCTTCCAAAGTGGAAAAATGTGTGTCCCCCCCCCCGTAACTTCTAAAATAAGGGAATGATAAATGTAAAAATAATATATGATGTACATTACCATGCAAACTTCCACCGAAAATTGGTTTGAACGAGATCTAATAATTAGTTTTTTTTTAATACGTTATAAATCGTAAACCGCATTTTACCTTTCATTCAATCAACTCAAATATAATAAAGAATTAAGAAAAACATTTATTTAGATATGTAGTGGTACGGAACCCTACGTGCGCGAGTCCGACTCGCACTTGGCCGGTTTTTTTTAAATACTACTTATGATATTATACAATTATAAAGCTTAACCTAACCTTATACACGGTGTGGCCTGTAACAGGAGCAAAAAATTAAAACGTAGATTCTACTCCTCAAACTACGCAACGTTTGTTTGACGACTTTGAAAAAAAACTTGCGGTTTGAATTTTATTACATTATAAAGTTAATTCGAACACGCAATGTACTATGAAATTGGTTATGTCTGTAGAGTGACTAGACTGACAGGCGATGTCAATTAGACGGAGTTTTAAGTACATTGATTATACTATTTACTTTGTTTGAAAAATGAACAATCTAAAAACTTTATGATTTTAAAAAGTTGCTAAACAAAAGTTGTCTAGTTTGAGGAGTAGAATCTACGTTTTAATTTTTTGCTCCTGTTACAGGCCACACGCTGTATAAAACAATGAATATAACATAAAATAAAAATGAATATAATATTCAAGCGTAGCAGGAAAATGTGTCAAAACTCAGAATTTTCGTTAGTAATAAGCAGTAATAATATTGTATATATATATATATATACATATAATTATATTTACCTATGACAGTCCAGACAACCCATACAAAGTTTCTATACATTCTCCTACAGAAACCGTGTCCCCTAGACAATATACAATATTTACATATTTTTTTAAGACTAGAAACTGCCGTTTTCGTTTATTTTGATAAGATAATACACAAGCGAAAGTGAGTGGAAGCGTCGGAAGGGGCCGCCCTAGACGTATTTTTTGGAATAAGATCGGAGAAATACTAAAAAAGGGCCGAATCTTAAGTACCCAAAACCGACGTGCGTGCATGCCTCGACGTACGAATTTAAAAAAAGCGAAACAGACTTGCCAGGATCGTAGCAGGTGGTAAAAAGTGGTCTCTGCCTACGCTTCTAGGAAACAGGCGCGATTCAACGTATGTATGTGATAACACTATAATGTTAAGTATGTATATTTAAGAAATAATTTCCAAAATCGGCGTAAGTTTTTAAGATACTCTTACATACGACTCAAACGCCTAACCTCACATTTTTAAAGCTGGTTACAAATAACAATGATCTCTCGGTTAACATGGTCGATAAGGTTTCAAGGTAGGCCGTGATCTGACACGACATTGACAATTCGTTCCCACACTTGCTACTTAATAGTACATTGTTGCCTAGGCGCGGAAAGTAAGGGTTTTCCTGACGAGGTGGTTAGCAGGCCGAGCAATAGCGAGGCCTGCTAAAATACGAGTCAGGAAATCCTCGTTTCCGCCGAGGCATACATAATGCTTTTCTCAAACATGTGAGGAGATAATAAAAATACATTTTAAAAAGCAAGTAATTTAATTATGCATAATGAACGAATGTTACCGACTGTCAATTGTTTTTAAATTCTAACCATAGAAATTGGAATGCAAATTCAAAAAGAAACACACGCACTGTGCTAAAAAAGCGAGCAGTTACCTTGGCTGTTTGGAATTTTTGTCTTGGTCCTTTTGACTTTGTATGCAAATTGACAGCATTTTTAAGAAAAATATAGACATGGACGGAAAGTGTTTTCATATGGTTTTTTTACTCCTAGGAGTAAAATGAGGCTCTTTCCGTCCTTGTCTTTCAATCGGAAAACCGTTTTTTCCGAGCATGTTTGAGAAAAGTTAATTTAAAACTGAGTATTGCTGTGTTAATTGTAGAGGCATTTTTTCAGGTAGATCTAGTCTAACGCTGTAGAAGTGTTTTTTACATTTTGAGGAAGGGATGCATTATTTTTACAAGACAAAGCAAAATCTTTCTTTTGGTCGTATGTCCACCGTTTTTACACGACTGCAAAAAGTGTAGTGTTTGACTCGCATTTGAAAGCAAGAATATAAGAGGTTTTTTTTTTTTCTTTGCCCTGCCGTGACTTGAACAGCTACTACCGCGGGAATATGGCGTTTCCACTATGAAGTGATTTCGCCAGTGTCAAGTATATATGAGTATAAATCAATATAGTTATAAAACACAATCCAATCTTCTCTAGGAAGATTGGTGGCAACGTTGTACGGTGATATGTAGGACAGAGACCAAGATAGTTTTAACCTCTGTACCACCGCGAGTCCACTTAGAACGAGAAGTAAGATGCCAGGATACACGAAATAAGTCCAAGTCTTCTATCACTGTGCAACACAAAGGCATTAAAAGTACAAATCACTAGCAAAGAAGAACTTTGAACACCTAAATACACATAAATAAAAAATAAAACAAATTACACATCCGCCATCTTTTGATGTTGCAAATGGCCTCTATAAGAGGTTTGTAAACCGATACTTAGCAGCTTCTTGACAGATACGTGTCAAAAAAAAACATACTTTAAATCAACTCGGATTTCCACGATATTTGAATTGTGTTGTACTTATTGTGAAAAGGTTTGTATGTTTCTGCTTTTCTTTCATATTTGTTCCATTGTAAGAAATATTTTCTTCGTAATTTTCTTAATCATCATCATCATTGCGTATAGCACTCATCCTGCACGGATCAAATGTCGGTGTCCAAGTGCTTTAGCCAGTCTGCTGCATCAGGCGAAAATGTATGCAGCTCCTCCATGCCACCCGGCAAACACCGAAGAGGGCAATCATTTACCACGTGGGAGAGGGTCTGGTCGGGTGCTCTGCAGTCGCATTCTGGTGACCCTCAATCCCCACTTGTGTAGGTGATGGTTGGTTTTCCAGAACCGTATTTAAGCGGGTCCAGGGTTTTCGGTTGGCGCAAACACCAGGTGTTTCCTTCGTGTTTCGTGGAATATTAACAACATATTCAAAAATCGTAAAAAAACTAACCCAGAACGAGGGTAATGTTTTTATGCGTAGGTAGGTATGTACCTATAGGTATGTCCGTTCCATTCTAACCTTTCTGTAGTCTAAACGTCACGAACGATTTTGAAGAGTGAGGTGTCGTTAAATTTGTCTTGTATAATATTGTAATACAACTAATGCGGATAAAAAAATACATTAAAAAAATAACATTATGTTGACAGTAATATAAAAAAAATCTGGAGGTTTTTTTAAAGCTTGCTTTTATTTGTTATTAGGTTTTAGTTATGGCTTTATTAATAAATTATTCTAGACATTATTTTTAGGTTAATGTATTTGACCTTACATTTGTAATGTTTTTATTTGTGCTAGTTCTGATGATTAATATTGTTTTATTTGTTACCTTGCAATGTAACTTACTTGTAAGTACTATTTTGAAAAAATGGCCTTCTGCTGGAGTTTTTTGCGGCGCTTCTTCTCAGGAATGATGGTCTTGTCCGAAGCCCGAGTAGATTCACTCTACCTTTAATACCGACGTGTAAAAGACGTGGCCAATTTGATGAGTAAATAATTTGATTTTGATTTAATTTCACAATCCTATTAAAACAAACTGGAATAGATTCCCAGGTTTACAAATAAACCTGCGCAATCGTCTACTGCGCAGGTCGAGCGCGTTGATGTCTCTTGTACGTCGGCGCGCGCGCACGCTCTGACACATTCTGTCTCTGTCTTTGCCGTCATTATTACCCATTAGCGGAGTGTTATAAACACTGTTATAATGTATGTGGGCGACCGGCCGTTCGAGTACCTCATACTTATATTGTGTACATAGGTATACATAAATATTACTCATATTTCGTTATTTAATATTAACGTAATTATGATACTTCTAGTCCCTCTCAATATTGTACGTTTGGCTAACATTTTTCAATCGCTCAAAGGTTAACTGGAAGAGATAAGTTCGCTTTTATGCAAATTTGTTTTGTTGTTTAAATTACTTTATACGTACTATCGAACCAACGGAACCCTGACCCACCATGGAACCTTGTCACAATGATTGACGTACGATTGTCGTATAGCTTCGTATGACAGTCCTAACGTCAATCACTGTGACAAGGTTCTATGGTGGGTCAGGGTTCCGTTGGTTCGATAGTACATACATAAATACAATATTGCAATAAAAGATGATGTCAAACTGACAAAGATCGAAATGAAAATGCTAAGACGATTTAGTCAGTTAGAAATTATGGATGAAAGAAGAGTTACGAAAGAGGTATCGCAAGCGAGAGTGAGTGGAGAAGTCGGCAGGGGCCGCTGGTAGACGCACATAGTACAGTAATCAGATTACCGATGTGTTTAGTCAAAGCGAAATTAAAAGCACCCGAAGCACCCGCTGGTATCGCAAAAGATGTAAATCAAGTCAGTACCGTTTCAGACCTAACCTCAAATTTTCATCGAGTGCGTTTTCATTTAAAAAAAAATATACTTAATATGAAAGTGATAATCAAGTACATATATCGATAATTAATAAAACCACACGTGACTTTCAAAAGTACGTGATTATGGAGTTATAATAGAAAATTGGTTTATTTACATCTTTGCCCATTTCAATGGAAACCGACCATATTTACGAGCATGAAGAGTTTGATGAATGTAGAGGAAGCAAAAGTTATACACTCAGGAGCAAAAAGACCGGGTCAGAGTGCGTTTTTCATACAAACGAGGCTATTTCGAAGCCTTCGTTCCTCGCCTGGGGTGGTTTTGAGTGAGGTTTAATGGTGGATACTGCGAGGTTCAATAGAGGAGGTCAAAAGTTCTTAAGATACCTAACTGATCGCACAATCAGTTAACACCACAGCGGGAGAGTTTGGGTCAGCACTTGAATTTCCTAACATTGTATTGCCATTTTAGATGATTTACTGAACATGCTCAATTCCGGCGTTAACCGCAGATTTATTCAGTTGGGTATCCTAGGCACTCTGGACTCCTGTATCGATACTCGAGGTATTCATCATCAGATTTCACTAAAAGCATTCCCTGGCGAGGAACCAAGGCTTCGAAATAGCCTCTTTAGTATGAAAAACGCACTCTGACCCGTTATGTTTGCTCCTGAGTGTATGTTTAGATCGGTAGGTACACCTGGCGTTCCATAGTCTCTGCCTACCTAGTTTTAAAAAAACATTTGAAATGCTAGTAGGTAGGTAGGTACATAACCTTACCTACAAGTAATTTTACAATGCTTGGTTATGCAAAAGCAACTCAAAGTAATACCAGCTTTCTCACAATCCGGTCTGACACTTAAATGTAAGATTATAAATTATGATATTTGTATAGTTATTCGTATGTTACCTTTGACCTTTCGTTGACCATCATTCTCAAAAAAAAAGACAGCCACCTAAGAGTGTTTTGTTTCTCATTGTTGATAAAAAATAATACAATATTTGTGATATTAAGTAGGTAGGTAAGCTGATCGTAACAAGCAAGTTCTTTAGTGATTCAACTATCATTTTTATCATTAATTGATGTATCTAACATCTTCTCAGATTCGTATGGAATCAAGACTCGTCTAGCACCGTCTTATATACACAATAGGTGTTTTTTTTTCTTCCTGGAGATAGAGATAGATCTGTCCCAAGATTTTTGGCATGTTTTCCTGCTGAACTACACATGTTATTTTGGTATTATATTTAATTATAATGCTTAGACTAATGTAAGTAATACCTTTGTAATATGAACTATGTTTAAAAAATGACTGACTGCTGAGTTTCTTGCGGCGTTTCTTCTCAGCAGTGGTCTCCTCTTGGGAAGCGCTGGTAAATTCTTGACGTGTAAAAGTGCCCGTGCGGCCTAGTTACTGAATAAATGACTTATGTTATAAACAACAATCACATTATTGATAGAAGCGACCAATTTTTATTTGTGCACCTTTAAGAACAGTAGATTTAAAAAAGGGCAAATGATGATTCCACGGGCGTTTCAACCGCCGTTAGTACCCTGTCATAAATATTGAAAAAATGAGCTACACCAAGCAGCTAACATTCACACAGAGCTATACTGATATCGTAATTCTTACCACAATTGATCGAGATTTAAGTATCTATATTATTGCCTATTTCTTAAATATGGACAGGACATGGACATGGACTGACGGAGGATGAATCGCCCGTGGAATCACCCAAATATAAAAAAAACTAACATTTCCTTTGATTTTAGGAGACGCAGACGTCGTTCGCCATAAAAAACTGACGGACGGAAGATTCTTGTCTCGGAACTGAACACCTCAACACCGTTACAAGGCGCTCAACTGTGACCACTGGGCATACGCGTCTGCGCAGCGGACCACAGATTATAAGTAAATCAATAAAGAACATAGCTTCTGCCCGCGACTTTGTTCGCGTAGAATTATTTACCTATTCGCTACAGCGCCTGTCTGTCGAACATGCTATACGAAAATTAGTTATTCTTTCAGCCCAAACATATAGAACATATATCCCGTGTCGTTATGTCTTAGCATAGATATCGTAAGAGGCGAGAGAATAAAGACTTGTAGGTAGTGCTATTAAGGTTCAATTTCATTAGTCAATAACCCGCATGTTTTTTGTTATACATTGCATCGCTGCAATAGATCCCGGCTCGCTAATGTCAAAACAACTCGTCAATGGATTGCTACAATCATGCGGGCTTAATGGGCTTGCAACCTGTCACTAATACACTGGTAAACATCTTAGACTAACTAATTGTGCAAAATGTGGTGAGAGAATTATCAAAAAAATATAGAGTTGTGGGTAATTATCAAGGGGCGGAATTTTCATAGCAAAAATCAAACGTCAAGAGGGATTGACCGTTGTGTTTTATCGACTATCGATGATTGTCACTGAGCACGACATGTTTAAGGTAATTAAATTAGACCCATGTGGAAAGCTGCCTTGCGGTGGGACACCATGAGCTCCCAAAAAAAAACATTAATAAAACAGTAACTGGTTTATTTTGTTACAATTTAAATATAAAACCAAAACAGAAATGTCAAACAGTATAACTGATAGTAGACCTTCATTCAAAATTACAGAATCTAAGTCTATATCTGAACTAATTATATTTTCTTCATCTTGTCTGTAGTAATAAAGAATCGTCACAGTTTTCTCCACATTGTCGTCATTTAAACTGGTCTTGTTTTGATTGTAGATCTATTTATACGATGAGAAAGAGCGTTCTCCCTGTGAAGTAACGGGAGCATATTTGTAGTATTCTATAACGCCTTTATGGTTGTACATATTAACTTTTTGCTATTTAATTTGCATACTCGCGAATTTTGTCATCCTATCTAGTAAAATCGATAACTAGAATAGTCGATAAAACATAATGATCAATCCCTCTTGACGTTTGATTTTTGCTATGAAAATTCCGCCCCCTGGTAATTATGTAGGCTACCGTCTGTAGCTCCGCCTACTGGGAAATAAGGCTTGGAGGTATGTAGGTATGTAAAGTTATAAAACAGCACCGTCACTGAATGACTGACAGACGACCACGCACAGCCTAAACTGCTAGACCTAGAGACTTGAAATTTAGGAGGTATTCCTTGGGCACCCTAGGGGTGCGCCAAGAAAGAATTTTCTGAAAATTACAACCCAGAGAAGCCTGGGAACACTAGCTTTGTAGGCAGCGTCACTAGCAACTAGCCTAAACGTGACGGCAGTAAAACATGTTCGAAACTCACATGGCACGTATGGTAGCGGTCACTCGCTCCTACCGTTCCCGGAAGACGGTAGGAAGCAGATAACAGCTGTAATACTCGTAATGAGCGAGCATCGATCCGCATCGATCGCGACACGGAGGCGCGTGCGCCGTTGCGGAACGTTCCTGCGATCGGTGAATCAGTTGAAGGTGAAGTTTGAGAGGTATTGGTGGCAATGACAACAATGGATCGCCTATTATCGATAATCTCCACTGTCAATGTTTTTCCCATATACGATATCGCTTGAAGTTTTTTTTTAAAAAAAAAGCAAGTATGCAATTAACATAGCAACCTATTCTTATTCTTATTCTTTATTTTAAAAGGATTTTTTTACCTCATCATCTTTTTTTCCACATTGTGTATTACAGAATTACTGACCCATTTACTATAGTTAAAAAAGAAAAAAACAACAGACTCGGAATAAATAGATACCGTCAATGTTATAGTACCTACCGAATCTACCTGAGGCTCCTAGACAAGGTTCTTAGCGCAATCGAAAACTGTCAAAGTGTATGGAACTGGCTAGGGCTTCCAATCCCGCAGCCTATCTTCAATCTCCGTATCTGCGGGACTGAACATTTTCAATCCCGCGGTATCCCGGTATTTGCGGGATCCCGCATAGAAATTGATACTATTGATATAACGTGAATGAAACAAAAGAAATAAAGAACATATCTTTACTTTTAAAAAGGTTATTTACTGTTAAGAGGTCAATTAAATCAAATGAAAGATTTATATTTTAGATCAAGAAAACAGAAAAAAAACAAAATAATACATACAGTATGAAATAGTATACAGTTAAACACAATCTAGTGTGTCGTCTGCCAAACTGTTGAGTCCCGCAAATCCAGCGGTTCCCGCGCTCGTAATCCCGCAGCAAACGGGACTGGAAAATTGCGCGTGATCTCGGAATACCAGGATCCCGGTATACCGGGATTAGAAGCGCTAGAACTGACATAAGCGCTTGACACGACCATCTGGCCGCCTGCGTCAATTCTATCCATTCTCGATAACGATAACAATCTCGCCACGCATCTTGGTTTGGGCCACCGATCTGTGAACGAGCTATAGAAAGCAGTTTAGGTACAATTAAATGTCCATTAACATTTTAAATCATTACTCCACGTCCCAACCTTTGTGCTTAATGAACTGTCAAATTTATCCGCGGAATTATAGGTTTTGTTTTATTTGCACATTAGTAGTAGTGTAGTGTATCATATTTGGGGAAGGTGGGGCAAGACAGGGTACTCAGGATTGATGCCCAATAAAACTGACCGTATTGTATATTAAAGATTTGTTTTATTTTTACAATCATCTTTGGTAATCAGTCTACAGATTCTGGTCCCGCACAGCATGTTGAAAATAGGAACCAAAACACGAGAAGAACTTGCAAAAATTAGATAATAGGAAGCAAATAATTTAATATAATTTGCCCACGAATTACTTTTATCGTCATCTTTTATTAGAAATATTGTTATCTTTTTGTTAAAAACAACTGATAAACTTCTTTAAACAAACACGTTTTCAAATTTAACTAAAATGTGGGTCACCAAAGCCTATTCTTAAACAGTTCCAAATCACAAGACACTGTAAAAATAAAAACCCAACGAAGCCCGGCGTGGGCATACTTTAGTACTCCGTATAAATTAGCATTGCCTCAGCTGACAAGTGCGGCTGAAGGCCCACGCGCAGCGTATTTGCGCAGCCGCGACGACGCATGCGCGACTTGTTATCGCCCACGTTGTGTGTATAGGAAGCATTTGCATAACCTATATAATTTTACAGCAGTGTTTTCCGGCTTAGTCTGAACGATGGTGGTAGCGGAGCGTCACCGGGGCGGTAGCGTGGCGGTAGCGGGGCGTTATAAAAACGTTAAGTGTGCCAAGGGTTCAATTGGTACCGAGAAAGGTCTTATTTAGCCCTGTATACATATTTTTAAATCTGCACTCAATAAAGGTTTCTAATGGCATGGTTACCTGAACAAGCACACAGGCCAACTGCTGTCAATCTGATCTGAAACCCATAGACATTTGCAACCTAAAGACTAAAATCTGAGGACTACAGATGCGCTGCCAACCCTCAGAACTAACATACCTTCTATTCTCGCCATTTCACCGGTTATCTTATCCCTACGCCGAAACACAACAATGCGAACACTGATGTTTAGCGGTACGTTTAAATGGTAAGATAGTGGACGGACCCTGCACCAAGGGCCTTCCACTAATAAAGACCACTTCTTTTCTTCCCATTTCTTCATATTCAAGGAGTAGGTTCAGAACTTACGTGAGGGCGTCTCCAGACAACACCGGCGGCGAGGCGGCGTGCCCCCAGCGAGCGCCAAGAGGGAGGGAACTCCGGGTCCTCCCAGAGCTCGCCCGCCCCCGACCCGCTCCAGTACCTGCTACATATAATAAAGATTCTTTGACGACTTTTAAGACATGGTACCGCGAAAGACCAGGTGAAGTAGGGGGGGTGACTGCCAACCACTAGTGGGGGAAGCACAGAAAGAAGTAGACATGGCGAAAAATGGATAGTACTTACAGATCTAGACAACATATAGATATAAAAGTAAATAATATATAGACATACCTGGAGAGGGTAGAATGGTCGTCACGCCGCACGCTTGCGCTGCCGTCTGTGGACAAAGGAAGCTGTTAGCGATGCTTATAACTACTAGATGGATAAAGTGCAAGTTACAATAAACAACACAATGAGCTGCTTATCGCACCCGGGCTAATTTATATCACTGTTCTCTGGGGAAATGTTTTTTTTAAAATAAAAGTGTTCAGTTAGCACATCAGGGAAATATGCGGCGTTTTCTCTATTGCATTGATTCTTTCTTCGTTCTCCTTTAGAGGCCAAAATTGATTTAGCGTTATAAACGGTTGGAAGCAATACTGTTAAAACAATGCCAAATATAAGGCACTGGTCCCACCGCAAGCGAATGAGCTATAAACTAGCTGCAACTCAGCGATGAACTATAAACGTATATCTCTCTTATATTTACACGGGAGCGATTATCTTTTGTTCGTTTCTTGGGCGAGAAAATCGCCGATAGTTCATCGCTTACTCGCTCGCGGTGGGACCAGTGGGTAGATCTCACTATTCCCATATCCCATTGCAGTGGTAATACTGAGACTGCCCTTTTTTTTCAAATCAGTCTCACTGTTCCCATTGAATTACGAAACGCCGAATAGTAATAGCGAGACTTATGTTCTCCTACAAAATGTCTCATTATTCCCATTTTGAGCGGTTTTTTTTAAACGTCGGGTGTAAAATAATATACTATCCTACAGAAAAAAACAGGGGCTGACTCGTGGTCACACCAGTTTGTCACACCACTGCTATTCGCTTTAGTCGGTTATTCGTCAGAAATCATTTTTATTCCGCAAAAGTAGGTAGGTTAGGTTCGTTAGGTATCTTAAGATGCCCGAAGGGCAAATCGCTCAGAAATAGGAGCCCTGCCATAGGCAGGGCTCCGTCGAAAGGCACTGGTGTGACAACGAGTCTGCACCCAAAAAAACAAATATACGCATAATATCCGAGCGTTTTATTGGTCGCGAATAGTAGCGGTTATATAAACGCAATGGGGATAGTGATACAAGTAGTATCACTATTACCATAAATGGGAAAGCTCAATGGGAATAGTGAGATCTACCCGGACCAGTGCCTCAGCCCGGGCTGAAGTTGTACACCGTAAAACCTTATTGTTTTTGACGTGTTTCCGTACTGTCAACTTTTAGATAGCTCTTATTCACTTAACATAATAATAGGGCTTGCCCCATTGGGCATTGGGGCCACGTTAACAATACGATAACATGCCAAAGGCAAAGAGGTTTTACCCAGTTGAATAGAGGCTCTGTACCCGTATGAGTAACAATTACCGTACTCGCTAGAGAGTTGAATGCTTTGGCCCTCGCACTCTATAACATTACTACGAGGTCTGCGAGGGACAGAGGATTCGACTCGCTAGCGAGTATACTAACTGGTACTGATGGATTGTCAAATCGCGAGCGAGTACTAAGTGAAGTAACCTCGGAGCGACTGCGTTTCCTACCTCAACCTGTGATATCACTAAGTGCATCGTCCTTCGGCTGAAATACACCATATTTTGATAATTATTAAGTAAATAAAAAACCACTCCCTTACATACAGGGTGTTTGGTAACTAGGTTCAAAGCTTTAAGGGGGTGGTGGATGAATGTTCAGCAATTGTTCTTAGTTTCCGAGATATTGATCATTTTAATCGGAATTTTTGTAATTTTTCCTTATATTTATTTTACGGAAAACCCCTAAGTATTGTTACGCATCGCCACCATGTAGTGGTGGTAGGATCCGTCCGGTCCCAACATCATCTTATAAATAAAAAAAAATAAAAAAATCCGGGGACAATGTCACACCAATTGACCTTGTCCCAAACTAAGCTCTAGGCTTGTACTATGGGTACTAGACAACGATATAAATAGCTACTTATATGTATAGAGAAATGTATGCTTAAATACATAGAAAACATCCATGACTCAGGAACAAATATTCGCGCTCATAAGACAAATATCTGCCTTTACCGGGATTTGAACCCAGGACCGCTAGCTTCGAGGTCAGGGTCACTACCAACTAGGCCAGCGCGTCGTCAATGTCGTTATCCCTTAACTTACCGCCAAGCATCATCGCATTGTTGTGCTCCGGTGTGGGAATAAGACGACCGGTGAAATTACTAGCAGAGACATTCTACCTTGGTCCTCAAGGTTGAAACACATTTGCAGTCGTAAGTAAAGTGTCATTTTACTTGGTTGATATTTGTCAAATATTTTAGATGCCTCTCTTATGGTAGCACTTCACTTGGCCATGTTTGCCAAATATCCATCATGCATCTCTTTCATTTGGTTTGGATGCAACATTATATTTGACAAACAACAACCAAGTGAAGTGCCTCCTTTACATTCAATATGTCATTCGAGATGTAATATCAACATTTGGCAAACATGGGTAAGTGAATGATTGCAGTCTTGGAATTATAGTCTTGAGAATGTAAATATCCATGGGTCTCAGATCCCACTTACGTTCAGGTAGCTTGTGTGATATTTTGCTTGCGGTTCTATCTCTAGAACTAAGGTAAACGATAATCATCAAACTTTGTTCTAGGTATGCTCACATTTTTATTGGGTACTAGAATATGAACCATTATTCCCTGTTCCAAATTAATGAATAAGATTGTTGAAAACAAAGGTCCGATGACGCGTTAAAAACCCAATAAGTAAGTTGATATCTATCGTACAAAACTAAAAGGTATGCTTATGCGTAGATATATTTACGAGTGTTCAAATTACTTATCTACAAAAATTACATTCGTGACGTTTTTAACTAGTTCATGTCTACAAGGCGCAAACAATTACTAAGTGTACAACTCTAGACATAGACATTAAACAATGTCTTGCTGTCGTACGTTCATAATTCTCGGTTCTCATGAGTTTTTCTCGTCATTGAAAAGACCGGATGTAAGTCTAGCATGCCATAACATCGTAAAAGTATATCTCTGAACTGTATCACATTGTAACACTGGCAACACTTCAATTATACCTACTTTCTATAACGTTTGCGGTTACTTTATTAAGATTTATTAACTTGAGATATATATTTGGTAGTCGGTTTGATTACTAAAAATCTTGCAATGATCTTGTAGCCGTTCCCGTCATTGGAATTGTCTGAAATGTTACAAAAACTTTGATTATGGAGTTGGATCACCATGGGCTGATTGTCACTGTCTGCTTTTGTCAGTTGGGCGCTACTGGTGTGTCAAATTTGACTCAATTCAGTAGCTACACCGTGTTTTTCGGTGTGTTTGTTTAAAACACCATTTTACGAAGTAATTGACCTAAAATTTTACACAGACTATTAAATAGTTTTTTTTGAACAACTAAACGTATAACATTTGAACTTTATTGATTCTCACTAAGCATCGATTTTCAAAAAAAACTTTCGAATGATGAGTCAAAGACCAGGCTTGACGGATCTACTAGTTCTAGGTATGCGCAATTGAGGAGTTCATACGGCCACCTTCCGTCTCCATCATCATACCAGCTCGATGGTACCATAATCGATGATGATGATGATGATGGTGATCGATGGTCGTCGGAATTGCATAAGTATGCCGTATTTTCTAGTCAATCCGACAAATAGTGGGTTAAAATTTATTGAATGAAAGTCTTGATAACATTGTTTTTTTAGTTTGTTCGTTACAAGTGAAACTAATGTACTTAGTAGATAGGAATGTTAATATTTAAAGATAATAAACATTATTTAAAAACGCAAAACGCATACAATTTTCTCGACACGATGTTCTATTTTTTTCAATTTAAAACTGATGTGTAATCTGTTTAGGCGTATGCCATTACTCGTTGGTTGCAATTTACATGTGGGTCGTCATAACACCTCCACTAGATGGCGCCAGCCACCAACGCTGCGCTGGCGCCTCAAACCGAATGTAATCACGGGCCATTATATTATTATTACAGAGCATTATTAATCACAGGGTATTATTTAATCACAGTCTCAATGTGCAACGCATCCCACGGTAACATCTTTAGGCCCTTTGCATCCACTATGTGGGAACTTAAGACGGTATTCAGGCGAGTAAGTGTGGAATAAATGGACTTGTGCAGGTATTTTTTATCCTCGATTAGAAAATGAACTAATGGGTAATGAGTTCACACTTGATTGGTTCGTGAGGCAACGAAGATCATCATCAACATAGCACTACCAATAAGTGGCAGATTCACACAAAAATAATGCCTATTCTGACACCGCCATTTTGAACTGATAAATATGCTCTTTTTTTTAAATGGAAATGAGAAGGCACGCGAGCAGTTATGTCACCTGATGGTAAGTGGGATCTGAGACCCATACACATTTGATATCTCAAGACTACAATCTCAAAACTGCAATCCTAAACTTGCTGAAAAACCTTTTATTGGAAAATCCATTATACTCAGTTAAAGAGTTTCACCTTAATTTATAATAAACATGTGAAGTAAAATAAAAACTGGTGAAGTGCGAGGCGGACTCGCGCACCGAGGGTTCCGTATTTAAGATGCTATTGTTGGAAAACGCAAAAGAAAATACTAATTTTGTTATTAACTTTATTTTCTATGCCATTGTCCATTTTGAGTAACCAAAATTTTAATACAGATTTTTTACCGAATCAAAAAGTAATGTCACGGAAGATAAAAAATAATATTTTTGTAATCTGCAGATAAGTCCTTTAATATGAATAGGACATCTTGTTTGCTAGCATAAAATCATTTGATGTCTTCAACCCCATTCCAGACCCCTTTTCAAATATTTGGAAAAATAATTTCATATGATATATTCTGAGAAATCTGAAATAAAGTTTTTTTTTATATTCGGTTTTTACTAAAAACAGATGCGGGCAAGCATGCTATATTATAATGCCAAATTTCAAGTTGATAGCTTTAGTTCTTCTAGTTTCAGATAAAAACCGCTGTGACATCATCCAGACAGACACCGAAGTCTCACCATAAGGGTTCCTCATTTACCATTTTCGTACGGAACCCTAAAAAAGACATATTATTCCTCTAATGAATAAGGAAACTAGTTCCAAGCTAACATGACGATAAAATAATACCTAGTCATCAAGAAACTATATGCCGCTGCTAATATGTCATCAAATTACTACATCGGTCTACTTAGGCTGTATATTAGTAACGATGAGCACGAACCACTGCGCACGCGACGCATGAATAAAGCATGCGCGCAAATTGACGCAATTAGTTGCGTAATTACCGCATGCTACTTACACTCGAGTGGCGTTTCCTTTAACTTATTAGTTTTAGTCCATAAGTATCATAATGCTATCGTTTTATGGTAGCTCTTACTAACTTAGTAGTGGTAAAAAGGTCGAACGCCTATACATAGGACATAGGCCTCCCCCAAGGCTCTCCACTCGGCCCGGTCTTGTGCTTTTCGCATCCACCGCGCTCCCGCGATCCTTAAGAGGTCGTCACTCCATCTTGTTGGAGGCCTACCTGCAGCTCGTCTTCCGGTCCGCGGACGCCACTCCAGAACCCCGCCCACTGCCACTTGAGTTTAGCTCACTCTATTTTTATTCAACTAGAATCAGGGGCAGATCAGGGGAGTGTATGGCCCGTCCCTTGAACCATGATACAAACCCCCCCACCGCCTCCATCTACCCCTGGACCGAATTCGGGATCTGCCCTTGACTAGAATCGAGTTTGACGTCTATCAATTAGGTTTTCCGTGTGGTTGCCGGGTTAGAATAGTGCCACTTCATGTCTTCCCGTGGATGTCGTAAGAGGCGACTAAGGGAATAAAGGCTTGAAGTGCATTTAGGCGCTGGGTTTGCAACCTGTCACTAATACACTTGTAAACATCTTAGCCTAATTGTGCAAAATGTGGTTACATTATCAATAAGTTTTAAGAGTTCTTGGTAATTCTGTAGCTTTGCTTAACCCACTCTGGGAATGAGGGCGTGAGTGTATGTGTGTGTGTATGTAAATTTAGGTTTAAGTACACAGATTTGGGGCCATTAGTGACTTTGCATAATTTTGGAGGAAAGTGGCCATATGTTGTCATAACGACACAATAGCCGTATCTCACGACCACTCTCGATTTCGGCGCAGGATCGGCGCGCACGACTGTTTCGGCGACTTTCACTGCGATCGCCGACAGAGATATGGAAAATGGAGCGCTCGCGTTCTCTTGTTTCGCTAACAGATAGCTGTTTACGTGAGAAAATTGAGGAGTTGTGAGAATTAAAATTAGCTTTCCATTGAGCTATGCGAAGAAACGAAGCGGTAAATTTGTAGGGCTGTAAATCCAAATTATCTCTAGAATCCCAAGTTTCATTTTTAGTAAGGGCAAATGTTTGTGTAATGACTTGAGCTCGAGTTAGTTATTGAGTCTTGGATGTATGTTTATTCTTGTCTAGTACACGTAGTAGGTACAAGCCTAGAGCCTTGTTTGAGATTCGTTCAATTTGGGTGGATATCCCCCCGTATTTTATTATGTGCAAAATGTATGGACGAGATTAGCTTTTGCTCCTCTTTCCTTCATTCTTCCAAATTGTAAATAACTTGTACTATGGATACTAGACAACGATAACCAGGTTATCCATTCTAAAATACGTCGATTCATAGAAATCATCCAATACTCAGGCGAAGATAGGTACTCGTGTTCAATGTGCCCTTGAGTACCAGAGATTAAACCCTGTTAGCTTTGTAAGTCTTCTGATTTTACTTCCAACTCAGCTTATCGCGTTTACCGCAGCTTTAGTCATAATAAGGAAAAAGGGGGAACAGGGGACAATCTCACAGGAAGAAACGTTTTTTTATGACAGTGAGGTACTGGTGGTGAGTGGGATCTGTGACCAATATTTGCATTTTAAAGACTGCAGTCCTAAGGCCGCAAATGCGTTGCCAACGAAGAGTACTAGGATGAAATGCCTCTACGCTAATAATTTCACCGGTTGTCTTATCCCCGCACCGAAACAAAACGGGATAAGATGGTGGTAGCGATCCGGACGGACCCTGCACAAGATCCTACCACAACCGCTACAGTGCACAGCCGATAAGAAGTTTGAAGAAACAATGAAGTTTCTGAATATTGACAATGTTGACAGCACAAAAACAATGCTGTTATTACTGTGCAATGTTTCAGGATGACTGCCGGGCATTATACGTAGTCCTATGCTAAGCTCTGTGCTTGTACAGTCACAACGCGGGATTGCTGAGCCATTTGCCACTGGTCGTATTTTGGCAGTGTAATCTAAACGTGGTTTAGTTGGTTATACTCATATATCCAGTATGTATTACTCGGCTAAATTATGAAGGGGCTTAACATTCTATGTGACTATACTATGGGTAAGTACTGGTACTAGTGGACTATGATAATGTCTGAGGTGTGTTGTGTACTTACTCGCCTGTCCATTGGTCTTGCTGTGCCCGTTGCTGAGGGGCGTGTGGGGCGGGGCGGGGGCGGGCGGCGCGGCGTGGCGCGTACGCATGAACTTCTTCATGGCGCGGGGGGGGACGGCGCAGGCGCGCCTCGCAGGGGGTCCGACATCGCAGGCTGCGAAAGACAGACGAGACAGATTAAAATTTTGTCTATTCTAAAGGTTAATTCAGAGTTATGAATTATGAATTCCAGGATGCAAACTTTACTAAGGATTTTCTTTTCTATTACTCAAAATGTATGGGATGACCGCCAACCACGTGGTTTATCGTAACACGAGAATGTCATCCCAAACATTCTGAGTGATAGAAAAGCATAACGTTAGTATCGTTTGCAACTTGGCAAGGGCGTCAGGGAGTTGCAATCCAATTTAAGAAGAGTGTAAGGGACAGAGCTTCAGCAGTTATACGGCTTTGTCTCTTTCTATCACCGTAAACTGAACTGCATAAGTAAGTCATGCGGTAACTCTCCAGAACCATCTGGCAGAGAAGTCTCCGTCGTCGCTACGGGATACTTCTCGCGTCTCGTCTTGATAAAATCATATTCGTTTTAAATTTTAACCGGCATATCTAAACACCTACACAATTGAAGCAATGCGTTGAAGTCGTAATAGAAGAGTATCAGAAGTTTGCACATTATGATGCTAGAGCCTTGAACTCAATGAAATTAAATTAAAGTACCGACCTGTTACTTTTTCCCATTTCCATCAAAAATAACCGTTTTTGCACGAGACATTTAAATATTAAAACGAAAGTACATTTGTATGACCTTAATATGTTACATTATAATCTTTGGTCGCAACCATAAAATACCTGGCATTGTATTTTAGATTAATTTGCCGAATTGATCGACCGAAAGGTATTTTCACAATTTAGCGGACTATAGTATTATGCTGTTTTGTTTGCTGTTTCTGTTACACACGGTATTCCCTATCTACCCTAACCTAATTTTCCGATATCTGGCTGATACGTTCAATGTTTGTTTGTCCCACTTTCACGTCTAAATTAATCAATAGCATTAGGTTTTTTTCGACTATCGAAGAAAGATAATGGTTTTCATCCGTATGCATGTATTTATGTATGTATGTATGTATGTATATTACTATATTTAAATGTTTGGTTCTCCGTTCCTTCAAACAAGATGTCGTTAGATTTGTCTCAGCGCCATGAGTGGCACTGACAATAAGTATAATAATTTAAAAAAAGTGCAACACGTCGGAATTTAAAATATATAAATAGCTTTTAAAATAGATAGAGACGACAAAATAAAATACGCATTCGGGTTTTTAAAATTTACTTTTCGTTATGTTTAATTTAACGGTAGTTTTAACAGTTTGACCCTAACTTTGTAAAGTGCATACGTTTAGTTTAATGGTGCATCGGATTCCTTCACATAGTATAATGGGCCCACCACGTGACCTGCATTGCAACGAGACGCGCGTGCGCGACAAGCGAGCCCGAAAAACCATCATATGATGAACCCTGGACATGGAGGAATCATGTGAGATAGGAGATGGAATATTCTGGTTATGTTGGCCTACTTGATTTGATTATGAACTGTTGCTACCTTTTACCCGACTACGGCAAAGCCCGAAAGGAGGGTTATGTGTCTGACTTGTATGTATGTATTTTGATAAATAAGACGTCATTAGACACGTCTTCATGACGCGAGTGTTCATTTCAAAAAACCAGTCGATTTTATGTGTTTTACTGTTTTTAATATGCATCGATGACATTATCAAAAAATGCTGTCGGGTTTATTTTGTGAGAGAATGTTCTATTGTTATATTGTAACCAATTGAAGGGTCCACGGAAAGAACATGTCTAGTCACATTAGCAACTTTTTGAGATATCGCGATTTGAAAGTTAGGAACCGTGTCATTTTGTACGTAATTTTCGTGTAGAGGTGTTTTTAAGAGTGAAATAATACAAGTTATATGAAGATTTATATCTGAAACTGAGTGGTAGGTAACAGTTCATTTCGTCCTCTACATTTCGGGATTAAAAACTAATTTTCAAAAAAAAGTGACTAAACATGTTCTTTCCGTGGACCCTTCAATTGTTGTCGTTAATAAATTTTAATAAATAATAATAATAAATAAAGGCTTCTATTTTAAAGTTAAAATAAAATAAGTCGGGATTCCGATAAAGAAACGGTAAGAAGCCAATAAGTCCTTGCTTACGAGTAGGTATAGAAACTGTGGCAGTTTAATAAATAAAAAATCCACACGCAGATAGTGTTCATATTAACCTTAGCTTAAAAACGATTTTGAATTTTTAAGCCCAATTTTAAGCCTTTACAAACAATTAATTAATTGATATTAAAAAAAAGTAAATGAAATAGGGTTTCGAGTAGCTACGCTGGTAATTCTAGTGCGGAATTTAAAATGATCTCAAGTTTCAAGCGTTGCGTCATTCGGCCAACTAACATCGTCTACTCAACTTTAACCAAGCTGCCGTCTGTCTGTTTGGCAAACGGAATATCCTATTTCACATTCCTTTAGAAAAGTCTATATAAACTTCTGTAACGTTGTCCATTGTGTTATATTATTATGGAAGGTATAGAGAGGGCTAAGGAACGCACAAGCCAAGGTAAGTAACGCGGGATTGTGGTCTTTAATTATAATTATCTGTGGACCTAAATTTATAAACATCAAACTCAATAGACAATTTTAATGAATTTTTTTCACGGCTTCAATAAAAGTTGTTTCATGAAACAAAAAGTAGTTTTTTTTAAAATAGCTATAAAAATTTACCAAGTTATAAGCCAACAAATATTTCTAACAAAACAGACTTTAACATGGAGTTTATATGGCTGACCTGTTACATTACGTCACATACAGATCTCGTATCTCTCTCTAATCGCTATCTAATTCATCAAATCATCCGTATTTCTTGGCCGATTTCAATTTCAATTTCAATTTTGATGATCTCTTTAACGGTATTTCCATATTTTGTTGAAAAATGCGATTTAAAAAAATCCATACATGTTTCCTATTCTAGTTTAACAATAAAAAAACAAAAAACCGCCTTCAAAAATGCAAGAAATAACTTTTGTAACATCAAATTGAAATTTGATGGTAGGTAGGTCACTCCAACTGAAGTCGGCGTCCCACAATATTTTTAACCAGAAGCCGGGTTTTTGAAATGAAATGAAATGAAATTTTATTTGCTCTAGACATGGTATGGTAGGTCAGAATAAAACATTTCTTGAAACACATATCTAACCGTAATCGGCATGCAAAAGCTTTGCTTAAAAACTAATTTAATTATATTCAGATTGATGGAACGACAGCACATTGAACACCACTACAATAAGTAGTACATACATAGATAGATACATACATAGTAGTAATATTTTTAAATCCAATAGTTATAAAAATAATAGTATTACATTAGCATTATTATTAAACCAATTACCTACATTTTTATAACAATATTTAGGAAGTCAATAAACTCGTAATATACACATATTCGTATGGTCGTCCGGTAATTTAATTACATTTTAATGGTTATTTAGAAATTCTTTAATTGAATAATAAGTCTTCACGTCAGTGGAAAAGTTTCACTTTAAATCTATTTATTGGTAGTTCTTTTAGGCTACTTGGTAGTTTGTTATATACATATTTGTATTGCCATTGGGTAAAAAAAGATAAAAAAAGATAAAAGAAATTTATTTAGTAAGTAGGCCGCTCGGGCACTTTTACACGTCAAGATACTACCAGCGCTTCCCAAGAGGAGACCACTGCTGAGAAGAAACGCCGCAAGAAACTCAGCAGTCAGTCATTTTTTAAACTTATTTCATATTGCATATTACAATGGTATGTACAACTTAATCTAGCATTATATAAAGCTACAAGTATTAAATTAAATATAATATCAAATAACAGTAGTTCAGCAGGAAAACATGCCAAAAATCTTACGGGAGAGAAAGATAGAAAAGAATAAAATAAAATAACTACAACTACCTACTTATATATGTGTATATGAGATGGTGCAAGATGACCACATAAAAGTTTCGATATGTTTTCCTGCATCAACGGTGTCCCCCAGACAAGAAAAAGCAGGATAAAGCCTTTGCATTTGAACAAATGACTATTGACTAAGTTTCGGGTGTATGCCATGCATTTTTGTCTGTTAGATAGTCCTCGACCCTATAATACGCTTTAGACATTAACGACCTTTTCAAATATTTTTTAAGTGCTGGAAAGGGTAACTTTAAAACTACTTCAGGTAATTTATTATAGAAATGAATGCATTGACCAACAAATGATTTATATACTTTACGGACACGGAATTTTCGAATAGCTATTTTATTTTTATTTCTAGTATTTAAATTATGTATATCTGAGTTTTTGGTGAACGAATCTAAATTCTTAATAACATAAATAATATTCTCGTAAATAAATTGAGACGCTACAGTTAAGATATTACTTTCTTTAAAAAGTTCTCTTAATGAGTCACGGGAATTTAAATTATAAATAGAACGAATGGCCCTTTTTTGTAACACAAATATAGTTTGAATGTCAGCTGCCTTACCCCAAACCAGAATACCATAAGACATAACACTATGAAAATAACTATAATAAACTAAGCGAGCTGTCTCAACATTAGTTAGTTGTCTAATTTTCATAACGGCGTAAGCTGCCGAACTTAGTTTACCTGCCAGTGCAGCTATGTGGGGACTCCATTGCAAATTTTTATCTATTGTTATGCCTAGGAAAACCGCCCTATCTACCATTAGCAAACACTCGTTATTTAGAAAAATACTAGAATCTACCGGTTTAACATTAGGCAAAGCGAACCTAACACATTTAGTTTTCTTGGCATTTAGTAGCAAGTTGTTACTAATAAACCAATTATGTACTTTAACTAGAGTGGCGTTTATCCTACTGTAGTCTACGGTTTTTCTATCTACCTTGAAAATTAGTGAAGTATCATCAGCAAAAAGTACAATATCGCAAAGTTCATCTACTATTGGTGGTAAGTCATTTATGTAAACCAAAAATAAAAAAGGACCTAAAATAGAGCCTTGAGGCACACCTATTTTCACTGTAGCTCCAACAGATTGCGTTTTGTTTACAACAACTGTTTGAGTTCTATCACTTAGATAAGAAGACATAAGGCTTAAAGCTTTATTGGACAATCCATAATGTTCTAATTTTAAAATAAGGGTCATATGTTCCACGCAATCAAAAGCTTTAGAAAGATCACAAAATATTCCTATTGCGTCGCAAGATGTTTCCCAACTGTTATATATATATTTAATGAGTACCGATGCCGCATCAATTGTTGATCGACCTCTTGTAAAGCCAAACTGGTTATTGCTAAGTAGTTTATTTCTGTTAAAGTGACCTAACATATCCTTCAGCATTAGTTTCTCAAAGACTTTACTTAAAACTGGTAGTATGGAAATGGGACGGAAGTTCGTTATATCACTCATCTCGCCTGATTTAAAAAGAGGTATGACTTTACTATATTTCATGAGATCTGGAAAGATCCCCTCTGATATGCAATTATTGTAAATTAATGCTAGATGGGGTGCAATTACATCTATGATATGAAAGAGCACTTTAACTGATGTGCCCCACAAATCTTCAGTCTTTTTTAAACTAAGCGATTTAAATATCTTTACTATTGAATCTGAATTTACAGGGCTGAATTCAAAGTTTATATTACATTTACTGACATTAGTGCAAAGTAATGATTGAGCTTCAACCGCGGATGATTTAAGACATTTCGTAGTATTAATTGCCATGTTGGAAAAATAATCTTCGAATGCTAATGCAACATCTTTATTTGACGTGATTGGATGGCTACCTGTGTTCAGGGTGACTTGATTATCACGAGTTTTTGATTTTCCCGTTTCTCTATTTATAATATTCCATACAGTTTTTACCTTGTTCTCAGATGATTTGAGTTTAAGACTAAGAAAAAATGCCTTAGCAGTTAAACAAACTTGCTTAAAGGTCCTTGAATATTTCTTAACATAATTTAGGGTAACAGTTCCTGCGATACAAATCAGTTTTACATCTGGGAAATACTAATCGGTTTGGGTATCTAGTATTAAAGTAACACGCTTGGTTTTTGCCATAAAAAGATGTTGCTGATTTTTACAAAGCAAGCAACTTCAAAGATATATAAACATTGAACTGTTAAAAGGTTAAATTTTTGAAAAAGAGGTTTGCATGAAGTTATAGGAGAAACATCACATATGCCACGGATGCACTGTTTTTGCCTGATGATTCTTTTAACATCCACAGAGTACCTACCCCATAACAAAATTCCGTACCTAAGGATAGAGCCTACATAACATAACCGTGGTAAGCTTTTAAAGCAGTTTTTTGGTTTGTTATTTTTGCAAGTCGCCAGAGTGCATATGAGAATCGATTTATTTTGCTTCCTATAAATTGAATGTGTTGTTTCCAGGAACACTTGCTATCCATTATTATACCCAGAAATTTTACTTCGTTTGATTCCATTATTATTTCATTTTAATATTTCACTACGATGTCCTTCTTGATTCCATGCCTATTAGTAAATTGTATGTAAGTAGTTTTATTAAGATTAACTTTAAGATTATTATCGTTTAGCCATTGTATAATATCTTTAACTGTATTGTTTATATCATCGTTATATTTATCTTTATTTTTGCCTGAAATCACAACTGATATGTCGTCAGCAAATAATGAACAATGCTGTCGCGTCACTATAGAGGCAGATCATTTGCTTTTTTAATCATTTATTTTATTTTATACTTTTTAGTGATCCTATTTATTTTGTAGCTCTATAGACCCACTTCTCAATTAATGAGAAACTATAAAACATTTCGAGCTCACCGCAGGCATATCATATTTAAACCTAAATGTGCTCCCTCATAGTCGCTCAAATATCTTAATCGAGATATCTTATCGCCACCCTTCAAATAGGTACCGTTAAGGAGTTCCGGTGGCCATCTGTGGTCTTCATCATCAGTTCCACTTCACCATATAGGACTTTTTAAAAGCAAATGCACTAGTTACAGTGTTAAATACCGAAATCGCTATAGGTGTGCCTATAATATTTGAGGAGCTCCCTTGATTTCTCCAAGATCCCATCAACAGACCCTGGAATCTTAACCAATTTCTCCTTTTTTTTGAAGTCGGTTAAAAATGCCTAAACTTATTACTATACCTATCGTAAATCGAATTCCCCGGCGCGTCTGTCTGTATGTTCGCGATGATCTCGAAAAATACAGACTGCGGTTTTCACCAAAATTGTTCACGAAGAGTTTTCGTGAAGTTATAATCAATTCTGGTATGTGTACGGGATGTGTACGGGTTACAGAAAACCAAAAAAAAAACGTAGCGAGGGCAGGCGCTAGTACAAAATAAATAATGTTTATATATACACTAATAGGTTACTTTAGTTTGCTTATTGAATTTGGCAAAGAAGTAAACAAATTGTTATGAAAAAAGGCGGTTGGCAAGTGACCACTGCTGAGAAGAAGCGCCGCAAGAAACTCAACCGTCAGTCGTTATTTTAAATAAGTACTACTTATGATATTATACAATTATAAAGCTTAACCTAGCATTATATAAAACAATGAATCTAACATAAAACAATAAATCAAATATATTCGAGCGTAGCTTGAGCAGGAAAATGTGTCAAAACTCGGAATTTTCATTTTTTACTACTACTTATTACTAGTAGTAGTAAAAAAAACATGTGTACCTAATTATAATTTAAATTATCAGCCTTCACTCCAGACGAGGCTCTTAATATGGTCGCCTATATCGCGATGGATAAAGCATCCGTCACTCTCGCACATACTTTACTTCAGAAAGTGACAGAATGTTTTGTCCACACTTATCCATGTCGATAAACATGACCATAGCAAGTCCTCTATTCTGCAAAACAAAAGCATATCGCCCTTGATATGTTATCGTATTGTCTTCATTACATGAGCTCTTAACTTGACAGTAATGGCTGCAGAATTTCAAAGAAGGCGATACGGCTATATCTAAATACATACCTAGTTGTATAGTTGGCCAATACAACAATATTAGTGAAGTGTATTTTACCAAAGCTCGAGTTATTTATAGATTCCCTCAATACCTTCATGCAGTTATTAGAGAAATAAATCCATGGATATCAAACGCGAGGACAATTGCTCAGTAAGAGTATTTTCTCTTGGTGGACTCAACAGAACCACATGGGGTTAGCTCCTCGCACTTCTGTCAAGTCCCATGTGTACCTAATACGTTTTATATAAGCGGTCACCGAGATCTTACTAAATTATCCTGACTCGATTAGTGTATTTTCATTTAAAAGATGGAAAAAAAAACTAATTGACGTTATAATCAGTATGCAGTCCATCCCATCAGTGGGAACACGGCCAACACTGCAACGTTTAAATGTAAATTTCAGGAAAGAAAAAATCTAACTGAGATAAGGGTAGGATTTCCTTAAGTTGTTGTGCGCCAACGAATAGGCCTCCCCAAAGGCTCTCCACTTAGACTCATCTTGTGCTTTTCGCATCCACCGCGCTCCCGCGATCCTTATAAGGTAGTCACTCCATCTTGTTGGAGGCCTTCCTACAGCTCGTCTCCCGGTCCGCGGACGCCACTCAAGAACCTTCTGACCCCATCGGCCATCAGTCCATGTGCCGCGCCCACTGCCACTTAAGTTTAGCTATTCTTTGGGCTATTGTGCGCCTACGAATATTGTACTTCAAAAACGTTTTGCGACCCACCCTAGGGCCAAAGTCAATCTGACTTTCTACAGCAATTAGGTTAAGTTTCCGGATTTGTCAATTAGCATCTCTAATCTCACATTGACGACGTTCTTACCTACATATACAGGCAATTTTTTTTTTGTGAAATCCCATAGAACCCTGTCAAAATGACAGCGTTAAGTCACGACAGAGAAATCACGTCAAAATTTATAATTGGTTTTCGGTAACATGTTTCTATAGTGGCTGAATAATTATGTTGATGACTGTACCTAAGTTCTATACATTTTTAACAGATTTCTGCAGTTGTCAACTTTCTAAGTCTTACGGATAGTTATTCGAGGATTTTGTAAAAGTGAATTTCTTAACTAGAGGAAGAATACACTAACATCTTTCCTACCAATTAATTAAGCTTAGAGTACTTACCAAAATATCCAATTCCGACTAGGTATATCAATGTTTTAAAGTTAATATAGGTAGGTAGGTATGTAACATAACGAAATGTTTTAATAATAAAAACCAGACTAATTCTTGTAATTCAAACTACCCTTCTTAAACTGAGTTTGTTATTTATTTAAGATTTGTTATTTCTCCGCACACATAAACAAACACAACATTTACAAATAGTATTAGAGCTGTAATCACACGGTTGAAAATCATAACGTTAATTAAAAATCGCAATTTACGCAGAACACTTCTTTCCACCAACCTAATTTAACCTAACGGTCATATAACCGAGTAATGCCATCACACTTGTGCTTACTGTGTCTTGCCCTAGAACGTGCTCAGCGGTGCTCCGTCTCACTCACTCACTGCACACGCGTCCGCGCAGCTCAGCTGGCGCGCTTAAACTGACTTTTCTGAATGGACAGAGGACCGCGCAGTGGCTGAGAGATTGGGTTATCCATCGTAGGGTTCCGTGGTTTACCTTTGTTGACCATTTGGATTGGAAGTTCACCGTGTGTCCAAGTGGTGGTTTACAGGTTACAAAGTTCTAGACTAATGATGACCAGCCATTTGAGCAGTGTTGCCAGTTTACACCTGTAACATTGTAACTTGTAGCTATATAAAACGTGCCCCAGAAGGATGGAAACCTACTTAAATTAGGAAATAAGTAGAGGTAGGACTTTGTGCAGGGTCGATCCGGATTGCAACCACCATCTTATCTTTTAACTTATCGCCTAGCAGCATTAGGTTTGTTTTGTTCCGGTGTGGGGAAAAGACAACCGAAATTACTAGGCATTCCATCATAGTGCTTAGAGTTAGCAACGCATTTGCGGTCTTAGGATTCTAACGTCGTATGCGACGTTGTCGACGTTCTACGTAATATTGTAGTATTGAGGGCAAATGTTGATGACACAGATTCCATTTTCCATTGGCCTGTATGCTCGTATTCATTCTCCATGTCATAAAAAACTAACTAGTCGGGCGGTACGGAACCTTCAGTGCGAGAATTTGGCCGGTTTTTCTCGCTTACTACATTACCCAACTTTTTTAAGTATAAGGCGATAACTTAGAAGTTAGACGTGAATTTGTAGTGTTTTATTTGGATATGACTTTAACCTTGAAGTAAAATAAACATTTATCATTTTCATAATGGTCAAGGGTAAATCGGCATGTGCTTGTAGTTTCCATTCGCGAGTTAGTTAAATAAATAATATCACGAGTCTATCTTAAAGATTTACTTACATAGTATAGACGAATACAAAGCAGTCCAGTCCGTCCAAAAGGGGATAGTTAAGTGCCCTCCTAAGCGGTATCTCAGATAAAACTCATTTAGCAATATCTATATCTAATATCTATTAGTAACATAATAGAACTAAACTCGATTTGGTTATTGAATTTGGGATACTGCTTATTCGCTTACGGCAGCGAGCAATCTCAAGAAAGGCTGACGTCAGGATTTAGTGCGGTGATTTAGTCATTATTACGTTAACGATATAGCCAACTAAGGCGATAAGGCCAACTCCTCGTATTGGGGACGTGGGGTGCGATGCCACGGGCTGGCGCGGCGCACACCCGTCTTCCCAAACCCCAATTCCCCGGTGTTTCCCAAAGTTGTCAGTGACTTTATCCAACAATTTGTGTTACACTTCTTACGCCTTGAATCTTACGTCACTGTGACACAGTTCTATGATCGGTCAGGGTTCCATAGGGATGATAGTACATCTCTTTGTAGTCGACTGTTGTATTAGACAACAATAAAAATACAGCGACGTCGTGTCTGCTGCTGGACAGAATCGGTTATTATCAAAATCGGTTGACCCGTTGAGTAGTTATGAGGGGATTTAGGAACGGATATACATACAGGCCAAACATATAACCCTCCTTTTGAGTTTCACCGTGACAAAGTCAACAACAAAGTGCTCCCCTTTTTTCCAAAGTGAACGCGACGAGTTCCCACGAATGTTTAAAACATCTCATCATAATCATATGAGCTGAAGGACGTCCACTCCTGGATAAACAATCGTCCTCTTGACCCCAAGTTACCTCTGCGTTGCGTGTTTACCTTTTGTAACCATCAAAATACATTTGTCCCCATTACAGACACAGTCGAAGACATGTTTACACAGACTTTAATTTTCGTGGCATAGAGGCATGAGCACTCGCGGACTAATAAAACGGGTCAGAGTGCGTTTTTCATACTAAAGAGGTTATTTCGAAGCCTTGGTTCCTCGCCAGGGAATGCTTTTAGTGAAATGTGATGATGAATACCTCGAGCATCGATACAGGACTTCCAGAGTGCCTAGGATACCCAACTGAATGAATCTGCGGTTAACGCCGGAATAGTGCATGTTCAGAAAAACATCTAAAATGACAATAAAATGTAAGGAAATCCAAGTGCTGACCCAAACTCTCCCGCTGTGATGTTAACTGATTGTGCGATCAGTTAGGTACCTATCTTAAGAACTTTTGACCTCCTCTATTGAACCTCGCAGTATCCACCATTAAAACTCAATCAAAACAACCCCTGGCGATTAACCAAGGCTTCGAAATAGCCTCGTTTGTATGAAAAACGCAGTCTGACCCGTATTATTTGTCCGCGAGTGTAGATATTTTTACGTGTTAAGTTCGCCTTTGTAGGTGCTCCTTTTATTTCTGTAATGTAATTATTTTAGGACAATAAGTGTTTTGTTACATGGTTACGTAATATGTTATCCAAACATCATTCATCAAACATGTTTTATTTATCAATACGCACCAATTTCATTCTATCGAAAGGCCTTTTTTTTGGTAGTCGCAGATACGCTGAACACTCCATGTTTTCGCCAGATACAATCGATGAAGTGAAACTCGATACGTAGGTTAGTATTTATGCCTAGGACTGTACCTAATCCATTTCGGTAATAAACGTTTGAGTCAGCACTGTAGCTTAACAATTCAGAGAATCAGCTGAAGACTCCGTTACAGAAAAACTACACGTATTGCGTACCTAACATTGACAGCCTTTCTTTATTGCTGTTACAAAACACCATGCAACAGTGGTAATTACCATGCCAATTACCATTTACCACCAGCGTTACGCGGCCATTGTCATGCGCCATTTTGTCTGTTCACGGTCATCGTCGCACGCGCAGCGTCCGAGTCAGCGCAACTTTTTTGTGAGATTTGTTTATGAGGAAACGCCGTCTTGGAGATGTATTTGAATAAGCTATTGGTATAGCGACGTTTGCGAACGTTCGGCGACCGAATAGACCATGAAAGAAGCAGCAAACTTACCTTTGTAGAATAGTTAAAATCATAATCGCGTTTCGCCCTTGACGTACTTTTTCGAATCAAATCGGAGAAATACTGGAAAAGGGCGGAATCTTAAGTACCCACACCGACGCGCATGCATGACTCGATGTATGAATGTGGAAGAAGCGAAAGAGATTTGTCAGGATCGTAGCCGGTGGAAAGAAGTGGTGGCTGCCTGTGGCCTCTGGGAAACACGCGTGATTTGTGTATGTATGTAGGACGGCGTATTTCCCTAGTCCTCTACAAATCTGAACAAATCATAATGGCTGTCTTAGCGCCGCATTGGAACACAGTAATGCGACACTGCTGCTTAGCGGTAGGTTAAACGATTTCATTTGAGAAGTGCAAACCTTAAATAAATACAACTAATAATAAAAAACGGCCAAGTATAAGTCGGCTCGCGCTAAATACATAACATACAAATTGAAATCTTGTAATATTGCATGGTAGTGGCATTACGAAACCCTCGGTGCGCGAGTATGACTCGCCCTTGCCCGGTAGGTATTTTGAATTCTAGTCTGAAGTCCTCTACTTTATATGAAATGTCAATGTTTTAAGTGACGCACTTGAAACGAAGAGGAAGAGGAGGGGAGGAGGTTTGACAAAAACACGATACATGGAAATAGTTTGTTTATTTATAAGATGAGTCTACATAATTCGCTAACTACCCGTCTTACTGCTAAATATTAGCTTTTATTTGCAGTCAGTAACTTTATACCTTTCCATACATACATACATACATACAGTCACGCCATCATCCCAGAGTGGGATAGGCAGAGCTACAGAATTGCTAACAACTCTAACAACTTGCTGTTAATTCTATAACCACATTTTGCACAAACAGTCTAAGATGTTTACCAGTGTATATTAGTGACAGGTTGCAAGCCCATCGCCTAACAATACTAAGACTAAAGCCTCTTACGACTTCCGAAGACATGCAGTGGCGCTACTCTAAGCCTTCAACGGTAACGGTATACGAAATATGTAGTAAATTTTATCTATTATAGTTAAATTATTTTTGTTTTAATTCCTTACAGTATTTAAGAAAAACACTGTCTGCCTCGGCAGGAAGGGCAATTCATGGACTCATACTCTACAACCACTCGGCCATAAATTGCCCCCATTCCACCCTCTGCAACAATGTAAACATTAATATAATAAAGAGAGGGGATTTTGTAAGTTTGTTCACACGTTGAGAGCTGGAGGGTATTCTCCAAAATCCCTCCATTTATTCCAATTCTTCCACCATCAAAAAGGTGCATATTCCAGATCAACATGGGCTATACAAATACAAATACAGAATTCTTTATTCATAAAATACATGAGGGAATGAACTAAGGTTACCGACATAGCCCGAAGAATAGCTAAACTGAAGTGGCAGCGGGCGGGGCACATTGCTCGCAGGACTGATGGCCGATGGGGTCAGAAGGTTCTGGAGTGGCGTCCGCGGACCGGGAGACGAGCTGTAGGTAGGCCTCCAACAAGATGGAGTGACGACCTCGTCAGGATCGCGGGAGCGCGGTGGATGCGAAAAGCACAAGACCAGTCTGAGTGGAAAGCCTTGGGGGAGGCCTATGTCCAGCAGTGGACGTCTTTCGGCTGACATGATGATGATGATGAGGGAATGATACAAGGGTTGGAGTCACCCTTTAGGCAACATGTAGCCTGTGTTGGGAGACAGCGCTCTTCCTCCGACAACATGATGTTGAATGGCTATATGTTGTATATTATCGGGCGGACCGCTAGTCGTGTATAAAGTTACTGACTGGAATATTATTTATCAATATGAATTGGCTACTCTGCTAACAATAGGTTTCGATACAAAAATAATTACAACTAGAAAAGATCTCGACGTAGTAAAATAGAAAGATATGATTCTGCTCTGACCGCGTTACAGTGGTAACATAATTAGGAATGCTTGGGTGTTTTTGTATACATTTGCTTACAAATATGACACTTTACATTATACAGACATACCGACTGACGTTCGTGCATGAAGAGATTGACGAATGTTCCATAGTCTGTCCACCTCATTGGGAGTTACGCGTGAAGGCTTAGAAATATGATTTCTCGAATAAGAGGTGCTCCTCTTATTCTTATCAAAAAGCGCTTGACCAAATTTATTGCTACTTATAATTGATAAGATCAGTAACTGAGGTTCACTGACGTAATGAATAACCTTTCTTGCAAATAATAAATATGTAATAAAAAACTTAAAATTATAGCCCAACACAAAATTGTGTTTGTTTAACCGATTTTGTGAAAAACTCGTGGGCAATAAATATTATTTAGTATATATATTTCTAATTTATCATATTTTTATATTTGAAGATGTCCGCTGTGTTACCAAGATCATACATGACTCAGTAACAAAATGGACACCATACTTATTCGAGGACGTATCGGAAATGCTTTTTTATTGCTAAAATAATGTTCAACTGTACATTGCAAGCAAATATAAAAATCGGTCCCATACTTTAAAGCTTCCCAAAAACAAAGAACTGCGTTTTTAAGGCCATGGAATGCCACACAATGGCCAATAAATATTTAGACCAACGAATGTTTATGAAGAATCTTTAAAATGCTTTCGGAACGTAAGTCTTACAACCTGCGATCCGCGGTCATTAACAGCGGTCAGAATATTCAGAATCATAATGTAACAGTTGGATAGATGCCTAAAGTATTCAATCACACCTATACAATAATTATTACAAAACGCACACATTTTGTCTATCTTTTAACAATTCTGATAATGATAACGTTTTGGACAGTGTCACTTGAGGAGGGAAAATGTAAAAGCTTTAAAAAGGGACAGTGTTATACAAACTGACATAGCCCTAAACGGACTTATATGCACAGTACGCGAGGGAAAGACACGCAGTGATACCAAATGTACTGTCAAGGAATTTGAATACTTTGTGGGTTGATACCATACGTAAGTTTGTCGTGTTGTACATTTTCCACGTGTCTTTAGTCATGTCACGTTGGGAAATGTATGGCACGGCCAATTTACGTATACATTAAAATTCCTCGATGGTCCATAATGTATTATACAGCTGTGACACACGTAGATGTTTTAATTCGCTCGCGTACTGTGGATACAAGACAACGGTATACATACGTATAAAGACGGATAAATACTTAAATAGCCAGAAAACATCCATAATCTCTCGAACAAATATATGATCAACAGCGTAACACAAATACATGCCCCGACCAAGAATCGGACTCAAATCGCTAGCCAATTAATCACAGGTGACACCATGATAAACGTTTTACAACTCTTGCATATTATACCATATTTGACAGGTATATATTAGCAATTTTTCTTTCTTTCTTGTAACAAATGAATGAAGATTATTTGACATATTGATAAATCATTCCTTGGTAGCATCCAAAAGAAAATTCGCATAAAATTCTTTCAAACACTGTTACTCTTGGACGAAGGTTTAATAAAAGGCTTTTTGTCATACGAGTATCCGTTTTGTATGATTTTGTTAAGAGAACGATATATGTATATTTTCTATTTGTGACTAAATTGAACAACAAGAGTGCTAATTTAAGAATTTACAACCTGATTTTTTTATATCCTTGATTATAAATCTAGATCCTAATTTTTTTAATGACTCGTGGTAGGCAAATTGAAAGTGCCTTCAGGCAAAATGATAAATCATTATTGTCACACACAAAACACAATTATACACTACTTAACATTAAAAATATACATAACATTAATAACTAATCGCAATAATCCATGTAAAAAAGGTAACAAACATCAAACACAACCAATATAATCATACATAACACACAAAATCAATCTTATCGTAGAATAAAAACGCACGTTATAAAATTGATAGAAATAAAACCAAACGAAAATCAATAATATAAACTTTTTGATAGTTATAAAAAACAAATGAGGCCTCGCTCGGGGACAGGGATATATATTAATTAATATTAAGGGACACAAATTGAGCTACTCCCAAACTTAGCTCTAGGCTTGTACTGTGGGTACTATAACACGATAAACATACTAATATAGAGAAATAGATACTTAAATACATAAAAACATCCATGACTCAGGAACAAGTACTCGCGTTTCACACAAATATTTGATCATACAGACAATCGGCCTCGGGATCCCCAGTTTCGGAGGCAGGGTCTCTACCAACTAGGGGCTAGCCTAGTTACTAGTCTAGTTACTAGACTTCTTGCGTCGTCAACATACAGTGTGTCCATAGGTAAAGTTGACAAACGAATAGGGATGATAGAACAGCTAAAAATCTAGTGTCCCTGTGTTTGCTTTTCCCTTTGTAGAGAAAAAATCACTTTAGGTGATTACTTAAAAAACTCACTGAAAAAAAAGCGGTGATATTGGCAAAAACCAAAATAAATTTACATAAAGACACAATTAAAATTGCACTTAAAAATGTATGTGTTTGACGTTAATCGACAATTTCGACATTTATTTTGGTTTATACCGATATAGGTTTAAAAACGCCGCTGATTCGTAATGATTCTAATTATGTAAGATACCACTGAAAAACTTATGAAATAAAACATGAAATTAATGATTTTTCTTAACATGATATATATAAGGGATATATATAAGAGGATATAAGGGAAAATTACAAAAAAAAAACAGATTAAATGATCAATATCTCCGAAACTAGTAAAAATCGCTGAACATACAGTGGTTAAATCGATGTCTTTTTAGCTGCTCTATCATCCGTATTCGTTTGTCAACTTTATCCAGTGACTCCCTATATTTGCTCGCGCAGCCCAACGCCTCGCGCATCGCTTCGCCAGTCCCTGAGCAAGGTAACTATTTTTGTGATATTTCTTTTTGATTTAAAACGTGCGAAAAGATGGACCCGAGCCACATCGTTTGGAATGAGTGTAATGAGTACAGGGGCCAAATATGTAGTATTTCCATTTTTACACAACATCCTATCAAATTAATATGTCAGTAGAACTACTATAGTCGACATTTCAAATTGACAGAGGCATCTTATCGATCTTAAGCGGTAAACGCACTAAGAGCCGCGGGAATAAGCATGCAGCATACCGTGGCTAAGGCATTTTTAGTATAGGAACGCCACGCACCGCGCCGCCTCCGATCACAGTGCGTTTGCAGCTTAATAATTATATGACGCTCAAAGTAAATTAAACCGTTGACTACTTATGTGACCGTTTCTTCTCAGATATTACAAACCCCTTAAAAATGAAAGTTCTTCCCCAATAGGTAATATGATCATTTCAACCAGCGGTCAGCCACCATTCTCCGCGTCAGCCATTTATTTCGTCTTGACTATTTATAAGTCACTCAAGAGAATATGTCTGCTTTCCTAAGCCAATAGGTAGTATGTCTAATAAAATGGTTAAAGCAATATCAAAGTCATTAATAACAGAACAGAATAAAAACTGCTTTGTTTATTGGATTGGAGATACTGCTTCTCTGTCACTACAAAAAAGACACCACGTTAGCACACTGCAATAAAAACTATCAATTCAAAAATTAGGCAGTGTCTCGTGATGTAGCAATATGGGTTACCCAAAAGGTACAGTAAAAATATTCAATATGACGATGACATACGACTGCTCTGTGTTTTAAATTTGGTTGACAAGGAGAACATATGACTGAGACTTTAGTTACAAAGAGAGAAAACAACCAACATCCGAGGCGGTAATATCCACTCTCAACTTCCAACACAAACTCAAGTAACTTACAATGCAGCTCTGAAATCCATCTTAATAGGAACAATAGAAATGCAACAGGAATGTTTTGATTCGCGTTCTAATATCTAAATGTTTATTTACTCTTTTTTTAAACGCTTGATTATATTTTAACATAATTTCTTGCAAATATTTAAAAATATTATCTTTTCTTTCAATCTAGCTTTTTCAAAATACGCAACTTCATTTATCTCTTTTTGATATCTACTATGTCCTGACGTTTTTCTCTTTTAACAAGACGTACTTTAAATGTATTCAAGCATTTATAAATAGAGCTAATCTAAATACAATTTGTTCATTAAGGACTAATTGTTATTGGGTCATATAAACAGCCTTCAAACCACCCACCTAACATTTAAGGAGTAAAAAAAATCACGTTGGTTGGGATCATCATTCTGAACAAGAGTAAAAGTACTCCCGATATATCCCCAAAAATATGTATTGAATTGTCCGTTTTGTTACGAAGAAACGTATTGGATTTTGTTAACAAAACGGAACAATTCCATACATATTTTTAGGGGACATATCGGGAGTACATTTTTTCTGGTTCAGAATGATGATCTCAACCAACGTGCAATTTTTCCCAAATCTGAAGAAAAAGTCAAGTTTGTGCTATCTTTTTGAAACTTCCCATTTTATGAGTATTCCTTAAAATATTGAACATACTTCCTATTTTGATACCAAAAAATAAGCACTTTAGTAACAAAACAAAAACGTTTCATACAAATAATTTGGGACAAATTGATATTTTTATCATTTAATAATTGCAAAGTTTAATGGCAAAGTTTCTTGCACCGTTCGCCAACTTTTCTAACTCTTTTTTTTTGAGATTTCACTCACAGTAGACAAACATTTTAAGAAATGCTCAGACCATCAAACATATCCGGTAACAATAGAGGGACGATTCAAACGTCTAACTATCTTCAAACCTTCACTCTTGTGTTGCACTCCAAGAGAAAAAAGGCAGTTAGAGAGTGTGAAGTCCTTATGAATATTCAGTATATTCGTTTTTGCTTTAGACGGCAGTGTACATGACAATTTTTCTAACCCTCTCCTCAGGTTTCCTCATCGCTCAATTCCCAGAGCGATTTAAAATAAGCTTATGTAGCTTTGAAATCGATCTCAACAAGAACGATAGAAATGCAACAGGAATGTTTGGATTCGCGTTCTATTACCAGTTCCAGCCCTCTTATTGTTCCTCGCTGTCATCTTCGTCCTCGGGAGGCCAGGGCGCGTTGGGCGCTGCCGCAGAGTCCGAATCAGAGTCAGCCGAGTCTTCGCCGCAGCACGCCGCGCCCTGATAAGATAAATGCCACGTTAACGTAACTATACATAAGGGGTTTCAGGACAAATACAGAGAGTTGCTGGGTTGTATTACAGCCTGCTGGTGTTTCTCTTGTGTTACTACCAGTTGGTGTACGTTACTACCAAGTGTTGTATGTTACCATCTGTTTGCGTATGTTAGAACGTGCGAGTGTGTTACTCGATTATTACCAGGTTTTATATTACTACCTGTTCTTCTGCAGGTGTGTTACTACCTGTTGGCGAACGTTACTACCAGACTTTCTATGTTACTACCTGCTTACCTGCTGGGTACTACCTAGTAGTATGTGTGCGTGTTACCTGCGGGTGCGTGGGCGGCGGGCGGTGGCTCTCGGGCAGCAGGTGGTAGGAGCAGGAGGCGGGCGGCGGGCGGCGGCAGCGCGGCAGCAGCACGAGCGGCAGCGGGAGCGTGTTACCTGGTGCTGCGTGTTACCTGCGGGTGCGTGGGCGGCGGGCGGTGGCTCTCGGGCAGCAGATGGTAGGAGCAGGAGGCGGGCGGCGGGCGGCGGCAGCGCGGCAGCAGCACGAGCGGCAGCGGGAGCGTGTTACCTGGTGCTGCGTGTTACCTGCGGGTGCGTGGGCGGCGGGCGGTGGCTCTCGGGCAGCAGATGGTAGGAGCAGGAGGCGGGCGGCGGGCGGCGGCAGCGCGGCAGCAGCACGAGCGGCAGCGGGAGCGTGTTACCTGGTGCTGCGTGTTACCTGCGGGTGCGTGGGCGGCGGGCGGTGGCTCTCGGGCAGCAGGTGGTAGGAGCAGGAGGCGGGCGGCGGGCGGCGGCAGCGCGGCAGCAGCACGAGCGGCAGCGGGAGCGTGTTACCTGGTGCTGCGTGTTACCTGCGGGTGCGTGGGCGGCGGGCGGTGGCTCTCGGGCAGCAGGTGGTAGGAGCAGGAGGCGGGCGGCGGGCGGCGGCAGCGCGGCAGCAGCACGAGCGGCAGCGGGAGCGTGTTACCTGGTGCTGCGTGTTACCTGCGGGTGCGTGGGCGGCGGGCGGTGGCTCTCGGGCAGCAGATGGTAGGAGCAGGAGGCGGGCGGCGGGCGGCGGCAGCGCGGCAGCAGCACGAGCGGCAGCGGGAGCGTGTTACCTGGTGCTGCGTGTTACCTGCGGGTGCGTGGGCGGCGGGCGGTGGCTCTCGGGCAGCAGGTGGTAGGAGCAGGAGGCGGGCGGCGGGCGGCGGCAGCGCGGCAGCAGCACGAGCGGCAGCGGGAGCGTGTTACCTGGTGCTGCGTGTTACCTGCGGGTGCGTGGGCGGCGGGCGGTGGCTCTCGGGCAGCAGGTGGTAGGAGCAGGAGGCGGGCGGCGGGCGGCGGCAGCGCGGCAGCAGCACGAGCGGCAGCGGGAGCGTGTTACCTGGTGCTGCGTGTTACCTGCGGGTGCGTGGGCGGCGGGCGGTGGCTCTCGGGCAGCAGGTGGTAGGAGCAGGAGGCGGGCGGCGGGCGGCGGCAGCGCGGCAGCAGCACGAGCGGCAGCGGGAGCGTGTTACCTGGTGCTGCGTGTTACCTGCGGGTGCGTGGGCGGCGGGCGGTGGCTCTCGGGCAGCAGGTGGTAGGAGCAGGAGGCGGGCGGCGGGCGGCGGCAGCGCGGCAGCAGCACGAGCGGCAGCGGGAGCGTGTTACCTGGTGCTGCGTGTTACCTGCGGGTGCGTGGGCGGCGGGCGGTGGCTCTCGGGCAGCAGGTGGTAGGAGCAGGAGGCGGGCGGCGGGCGGCGGCAGCGCGGCAGCAGCACGAGCGGCAGCGGGAGCGTGTTACCTGGTGCTGCGTGTTACCTGCGGGTGCGTGGGCGGCGGGCGGTGGCTCTCGGGCAGCAGGTGGTAGGAGCAGGAGGCGGGCGGCGGGCGGCGGCAGCGCGGCAGCAGCACGAGCGGCAGCGGGAGCGTGTTACCTGGTGCTGCGTGTTACCTGCGGGTGCGTGGGCGGCGGGCGGTGGCTCTCGGGCAGCAGGTGGTAGGAGCAGGAGGCGGGCGGCGGGCGGCGGCAGCGCGGCAGCAGCACGAGCGGCAGCGGGAGCGTGTTACCTGGTGCTGCGTGTTACCTGCGGGTGCGTGGGCGGCGGGCGGTGGCTCTCGGGCAGCAGGTGGTAGGAGCAGGAGGCGGGCGGCGGGCGGCGGCAGCGCGGCAGCAGCACGAGCGGCAGCGGGAGCGTGTTACCTGGTGCTGCGTGTTACCTGCGGGTGCGTGGGCGGCGGGCGGTGGCTCTCGGGCAGCAGGTGGTAGGAGCAGGAGGCGGGCGGCGGGCGGCGGCAGCGCGGCAGCAGCACGAGCGGCAGCGGGAGCGTGTTACCTGGTGCTGCGTGTTACCTGCGGGTGCGTGGGCGGCGGGCGGTGGCTCTCGGGCAGCAGGTGGTAGGAGCAGGAGGCGGGCGGCGGGCGGCGGCAGCGCGGCAGCAGCACGAGCGGCAGCGGGAGCGTGTTACCTGGTGCTGCGTGTTACCTGCGGGTGCGTGGGCGGCGGGCGGTGGCTCTCGGGCAGCAGGTGGTAGGAGCAGGAGGCGGGCGGCGGGCGGCGGCAGCGCGGCAGCAGCACGAGCGGCAGCGGGAGCGGCGCGTCGGCGATGGCACCGCATGACGCGGACAGCTTGCCCACGAGCGACACGCGCACGCCGCACACGCGCCCGAGAGCGCGCGCGCGCGGAACTGTGCCTACTGTAATGCAATAGAATAGTTCGTAGATCGACGAAGCGTACAAGTAGCCACTGGCCCTATTTCTTTCCTCTTGTTCGTTGGAGATAACCGTGGCTAGATAACTAGTTACAGTAGTACCACAAATATAAGTTACAACGATGTACCTGCGCAGAAAGTTTTTTTTTAGAAGGCGCGAAAAAGTTTTGGCCAATTATAAGGCAGTACGTTTGCGCGGGTAAAACTTCGATGGCTATTGGTCAAATATTCGGCAGCCATTGCAGCGACGCCGTCGACTGCCATTTTATTTAGCGTCGCGTCAGTTGTAGTGTTCCAAAAGACTCGAGCCTTTTAGCCCTTTTTTTTAAGGTTCGCCTAAATTATTGAGGCTTAGAAGGCTAAAAGACTATAAAGCTCTTTAGCCTCCAAGCCTAGTTCTATTTAAGAGCCTCGACTCTCGGAGCTAGTAACCATATTAAAAGGCTATATTATTTCAAGCATAAAGTCCTTGCCAAAAAGTTGAGGCTCTAAAATGCTTTAGCCTCCAAGGCTTACTAGAAACAAAAGTTAAAAAAAATGGTCCAATATCGACATTATAATAACGCATCTCTGTGGTCGCCTTGAAACATCAAATAAGGCGGAATGATATCTTATTAAACATTAAAGTAGGTTGGCATTTTTGTTTTTTCATGTGGTGTCATGTTACGTCATTGTTATTTCACTTTTTTTCATTCTTCGTCATAAATCGAAAACTATACTTCATAAAAGTAATTAAAAATCTGTTTAAGCTTGTGCCAATGAAGCCCTTTCATACGACACCCTACATGACACGGTTAGCTCAATTTAAAATTGGACCGCCGCCGTTCCTTGCATAAGGACCCTGTTATTTGCGATTTAATTAAAAATTGATTTTTTTTACATTTTTACCTATAATTTGTGGTATAAGACGGTATTATTTGCCAAATTTTATAGTTCTAGGTCAACGGGAAATACCCTATACATTTTGATTCCCTCGAGAGTGTCGAAGTGAGTGGCCGTATCTTTTTTTTACGTTAACGTAGAAGTTTGATTTTTTCACAGCCTCAAGGGACTGTAAACCGGAGTACATGGTTTTAATTTCAACTCGATACCTCCTCGCGTTCCCGAGATAAAGGGTCTTGACAGAGGGACAGACAGACAGACAGACGGACAACAAAGTGATCCTATAAGGGTTCCGTTTTTTCTTTTGAGGCACGGAACCCTAAAAAATACGAAACAACGTTCTTGTTCCAGTTCTTGCTCTATGTTATTTTGTTTTAAGCCCATGCACCTTCACATTATGTAGGCCGAACCCGCCGGTCCATCCACCCACGAGTTCGAGGCCGCCGAAATGCAGTCACGAAAAATCAGGATTTAAATAAAGCTTAGGTCTTTAAAAAGGCCATAACCTTAAAAAAGGCTTTAACCTCAAAAAAGGCTATAGCCTTTTTATAAACCTATAGCCTTTTTTAAGACTTCGTCCTTATTAAAATCACTTAGTCTTGGTTAACTATTCCATCAAGTCAGCTCTAAAAAAGAACTCCGGAGCTTTAAATTTATGGCTAAAAGGCTCGAGTCTTTTGGAACACTAGTCAGTTGTCATTCGTACACAAGTTGAGACGCACGAGCGCTAATCGTTACGTACAATTGAGGACAATTCGAGTGGCGGCGTTGTTAAATATTATTTTTATTAAAATGACTTCCTTAAAGGAGGGCGGCCTTTAAAAAGTCAAGCTAGGGAAATACTTTATAATGTGCATCACTTTATGCAAAATGAAGCCCAAAGTGCTTTTCGAAATGTCGTGGAACGTACTGCACGAGCTACGGAAATATATAGATAGTTTATAAATGTTATTGTTATTATTATTGTCTCACCTGTCATTAATGTCGCATTAAAATAAATAATGTATATTTGAAGTTTGTATTTTTATTCAGTAATTGGTATAATAAAAATAATACCAGTAAAATGTATAATTATCAATACCACATTTCCTAAAAAGATATTTGTTTTTATGTGAAAAACAAAAAACAATCTTATCTATGCTCAACTAATTTTTTGTTTATAATACAAAAAATAATATTATTTAGAGAACATAAAAAATAGGTGCACCTTTTTACTACCGCGCAATGTCATGACGCCATGAGCGAGAAAGCACAAGATTAACTGTCATTTCATATTCTACCTTACGCGTAACACGACAAGGTTTGTATTGAATTGATTTTTACGTTCGTTTATCTTCGGCATTAGTGAGCACCTTTCTGCGTGGACGAAGTTTGCCGGCATAACTTAAATTTATGGTCTTACTGTATTTGTCAAGATTTTTTTCCTCCAGTATAACGAGATATCTCCGAGGATTTTATTTTCCTCACAATAACTGTTTTTTTTAACAGTTATATGTAAAGAAAATATATTCCTTGGAGATAACTAGTTATCTCCGAAGAACACATTATTGCCCCATTTAGTATTTTTTAAATATTCATATCTTACCTGTACAATAAAAATCAAACGTAATATATTATACTACATACCCATTCCCGAGTCTTGGTTGTTTTTTATGTATTTAAGTATGTATTTCTCAATATAAGTATGTTTATCATTGTCTAGTACCCGCATGGTACGAGCCTTGAGCTTAGTTTGGGACTATATAGTGTAACGTTATACGTACATGTTTAGTTTCAATTATTGGATTTAATCATATAAACCTCAAACTAGCTATTGTATTACACCATTTACACTAGATTATAATTTAACTACAAACCTAAACACATTTAATTCAACATACAAATAACATTTTAACTATATGTATTCATCAATACGCTGTACTTATTTGAAAAATAGCCGCGAGCGCTGTCCTAGCGTTCGGAACTATTCGGTTTCCATCGGCTGTTGTCGTATCAGCGGCGCCGGCGCGCATCGCCCGGCCGCGGAGCTCAGACGCCCCGCTAACGCTCGAGTCGAACGCACGTCACTCTTCCTACCGGTCTCTGCTACGTCATTTAAACACGTAACCGTTATCGAGTGCTCGTCCCTAAACGTTCCTCGTGAATCTTAAATTCGCTATATAAAGCGTGCTGTAAGTGTTTAGGTTAGACCCCAGACTTGGGTAAGTGGTGCATTATTATAATACTTGTTGCTAGGTTGTTTTACTTAATTAGTTATTTTTATTCTAATGCTTGGGAATGGTTACTTTCAATGATAGGGCAACCATTTGATCATATAATTACATCTACATTCATATTATTCTTCGTGATGATTTTGCTTGTTACTCGCTATAATTTAATGGGCTTATGAAATCATTTCATTCTTCATCCACCCTCGCATTTACATAAAATATTGTCATTTTAATCCTCCATTTTACTCATTTCATTCGTTGACATTGTAATCTCCGTGTCTGATTGTGACCGACCACGGCAACACTACTACATTAATCGGTACTTTCCTAAAGTTTTTGCCGTGGACGCTCGCGAATCTTCTGGACGCTGTAATTAACACCCTTGTGTAATGGCGCGTTCCAGGGTCCAAAGTTCGGGTTTCTTTTACCCTGCCTTGCCACTATCCTGCTTCGCTTCCGCGCTGCTTGCGTCATCGGACTTGCAGAGAGCAGCACTGTATCCGTCCTGGAGTGTGTCCCTTTGGGCGTCGGCGTCCACCCGGGGAGCGTCTCTACGAGCACCCGTCGTCCATCTACGATTCCAGGATAGTACCTAACCGGGAAAGATAACAATTTACCATTGCCTACGTATTGCCCGAACCTCGACCTTCTGCTTTACTCACTGAATTGGCCTTGGGCTGGAATTAAATATTTTATTGCACGTAATTTTGTCCTTTCATTTCCTTCCCCTGTAGCGTCAAGGTAAGGGGCAAAACAGTAACGTGACACTGGCGCCCTTTTAACGTGGTTAATACGTAGGTCTGGTATTTTTTTTCTTTACACTGGTTGTAGTTTGTGCTTGGTTGTGGTTTTTTTTTGTGAAACGTTCTTATAAATGTTATATTTTGGTTTTTTCAAAGCTACTAAGGTGTACTAAGCCTTGAATTGTTTAATGGTGTACCATTTTCGTAACAAAGAAAGTTAACAGTTTTTTTTACAAATTTTAAATCTACCCTCTTTTGTATAATTAGATTTTAAAATTTAGCTTATCGGTTTTTGAGTGAGTTTTTGTGTAGTAAATTAAGAATATTTACTTTACCAGTGTTAAAGGATCTTTGTGACACTCCGTTGTATTATTTTCGTTGTGATAATTCCCTTGTGTGCTAGGGAATTAAGGCGGTAGTACACACTAGTAGCACAATATTTATTATAATTTATTTTTTACAATTTGTTGATTGATTTTATAGTGCTTACTAACGTGGTTTTTTAAAAATTGATTAATAAAAAAACCAGACGTTCAACTTTACAGAAATTGTAACAGTACGGAGAGCGGTATTTATTTTCCTTACATAGTTAGCTTCGCACCACTTATCCAACTGGAAATTTTGGCATAATGTTACCTGTTAGGTACCTGTCATTGCAAAAGTCGGAACTCGAGTATGAAGTTTTAATTAGGGGTGCTACTGCCGCTTCTTCTGTGGAGGAATTACGAAAACAAATTCTTAAATTAGCTCGTGAATACCCCTCGGAACACATACTGGAGTCCCCGCTTGATAGCAAACAGGATCTTAAGGGATGCCTAGAAGTTCTGACAAAAATTCAGCTGAATTTAGAGGCGTCAGATATGGGTGAGCCTAGTATTTTAAGAACACAAAATATGCTAAACCATTTGCACAATAGAATTGCGAGGATAACGTGTAGTGACGAGGTTAAGAAGCAATATGACGATATTGTTAAAGCACACAAGTTTTTGTGTAAGAGGCTTGCGGATCTTCAATCCAAAGGACCCGTGCCTAGTACTTCTATCTCAGGGACTGAAACCGGTAGCGGATCATTTTCATTAGTGCCGGAAGCGCAGAACTTGATTTCTGTGACATGCGATAGGGGCTCAGCTGACTTAGCAAAATTGAAATTCAACGGGAAAACTTGCGTGCGCTCCTTTATACAGCGTGTTGATGAATTTATTGTGGCTCGTAACGTACCCTCAAGCAAGGTTTTAAATTTCGCAACAGAAATCTTTCAAGACGACGCGCTTCACTGGTTTCGCTCGGTGAAGGACAGGGTATCCTCTTGGCAGGACCTGTCTACGAAATTGAAAGAGGATTTCGATCAAACCGACTATGATTATCGGCTCATATCAGAGATTCGTTCGCGTACTCAGGGTGAACGCGAAAACATAACAATCTATCTCTCGATCATGAGTGGGATGTTTTCGCGATTATCCAGGGCCGTTACCGAAGCGGATCAGCTAGAAATCCTCCTTCATAATATTCGCCCCTGCTATGCCAGCACTCTGGCATCAGCCGCCCAGATTTCATCAATAGACTCCTTACGTAACCTATGTCGTAACTATGAGGCTATTCAGGCGCGTCTTTCGCAATTTCAGGAACCACCTAAAGCCACACCTGATACTCTTGCTCCCGAATTTGCGTATAATAACAAAAAGCAAAGCTTTGTACCTAATAACTATAGAGATAACAAAATACACTTTGCATACAATAAAAATTACAATAAAGGGAATTATAATAAAACATCAAATTTTAATCAGCAAGGTCAGTCCAAAAATCATCATCAAAATTATGTACATGCAGTAGAGGTTCGTAAAAATAAGCCATATTGTCCTAGGTGTCGTAACGACACTCATCATATTCGTCAATGCCAGGCTAGTCGTGACCTGGTCTGTTTTAAGTGCGGAATGAAGGGTGTCAAAACACCAGATTGTCCAGAATGTTCCAAAAATTCAAAAAACTAATAAACCAGAATTGTAGCAATTTCGACAAGAAAGATTGGGAAACTTGGCTTACATTTATTAGAACATTTACTTCTGCTTACAAAATTTCTACAATTCTGCATTCAAAACCTATGGGTGATCCTAGGCCATTTGTAAATATAAAGATAAATAATAATATTGACGCCTGCGGTTTACTTGATTCTGGTGCTGCGGTATCCATTTTAGGGAATAATACTCACAAGCATCTTGCTGACTGCACTTTGCACCAGGATGACAATATAAATGTGGTCGCTGCAGGCGGGCAATCTCTAAAAACTATTGGTTACATGAATTTACCGATCTCATTTGAGGACCAGTTCCATATTATTAAGGTTCACGTAATACCCGAAGTTGAAACCTCAATTATTTTAGGTGTAAATTTTTGGCAAGCTTTTAAAATTTGTACACAGTATCTGGGTAGTATAACATTGTCGCATGAGCCTTTATCGGAAGTAAAAGTGACTTTAAATGATAACTTCATTCACTCTTACGATAATTTGGTACATTCTCAAAAGGCTATAGCTGACAACGTGATAGCACAATTTAAATCAATATCGACTGAAGTAAAAGGCTTGGGCAGAACAAATCTTATAACGCATCGTATTGACACTGGTAATGCCCAGCCAATTCGTCAGCGGTATTATAGAATGTCACCGGAGAAGCAGCGTATCCTTCTTGAGCAGGTTGATGAGATGCTGTCTCTTGATGTAGTGGAACCTTGTGAGAGTGCATGGTCATCACCTGTGCTCATAGTAAAAAAGAAGAACGGCCAGCCCAGGTTTTGTCTGGATAGTCGAAAGTTGAACGCTGTTACCAAGCGCGATGCATACAACTTGCCGTACGTGGCGGAAATATTGGACAGCTTGCGGGATGCGAAATATTTATCAAGCGTCGATCTATCTAAAGCATTCTGGCAGATCCCTATTGCACCTGAGGACCGCGATAAGACAGCTTTTTATATACCAGGTAGAGGCACTTTACGTTTTAAAACGACAGCTTTTGGATTGACAAATGCTCCTGCTACTCAACAGCGGTTAGTAGATTTACTTTTCGGGGATATGGATTTTAAAACATTTGCGTATCTGGATGACATTGTCATCATAAGTTCATCTTTTGAAGAACATGTTTCTCGCTTGTTGTGTGTTTTGGACAAATTAAAGCAGGCTAACCTAACGGTGAATTTTGAGAAGTGCAAGTTTTTCAGAAGCCAACTTAAATATTTAGGTTACGTCGTAGATGCTCGTGGTTTGCGCACGGACCCTGAAAAAGTGGATGCAATCCTTAATTTTCCCGCACCCACAAGTAAGAAAGAATTAAAACGCTTTCTCGGCACCGCGACGTGGTACCGACGTTTTGTTCCGAATTTCAGTACCGTAGCCGGTCCGCTAAATAAATTAACATCAAATGGAAAAAAGTCGCCACCTTTTAAATGGTCACCGGAGGCCGATGCGGCTTTCAATGCTTTGAAGGAATCATTAGTGTCTGCGCCAGTACTTGCTTGCCCAGACTATGCCAACTCTTTCGAAGTCCATACGGACGCGAGCAATTACGGGGTTGGCGCTATGCTCACGCAGACTCTAAATGGGAAGGAACACCCTATCGCCTATATGAGTAGATCGCTTACAAGTGCCGAGAAAAACTACAGCATCACAGAGAGAGAGACTCTCGCTGTACTAGTTGCCCTCGAGCACTGGCGATGTTATCTCGAAAATGGGCAGACGTTTACGGTGTATACTGACCATTCTGCGCTCAAATGGTTCCTTACGTTAGACAACCCAACCGGTCGCTTGGCGCGTTGGGGAGTTAGGCTGTCATCATTTAATTTTGACATTAAGCATCGCCGTGGTGTAGATAATGTAATACCCGATGCCCTCTCTCGTGCAGTTCCCAATGCGGCCATTTCACTTGAAAATGCTTTTAGTAATACCCGTGATGTTTGGTATAAAAAAATTTACAACGGCTGTCTTTCAACACCGAGCAATTTTCCAAATTTTTTAATAAATAATAATTCTCTGTATCGCCTATCTAAAGAAAAATCATTTCTTACGACCGAATTTGCTTGGAAAGAGGTTGTGCCGGAAGAATTTCGGGATAAAATAATAGCTGATAACCATTCCGAGCCAACAGCAGGACATCTTGGCATTTTCAAAACCTTTAGGCGATTGTCACTGACTTATTACTGGCCTGGTATGCACAAGGATGTTGTTAGGTTCGTGGGCTCTTGTTCCGTCTGTTTGGCTTATAAGACACAAAATCATACAACATTGGGTCAAATGGGTCGTCCGAAACAATGTTCACGACCATTCCAAATGATCTCTATAGATTTTGTTGGGCCTCTTCCAGTAACTAGAAAGCAAAACAGTTTTATGCTTGTAATAACTTGCTGCTTTTCGAAATTCTGCCACATCTTTCCTTTACGTCGTGCGACTTCAGACTCGGTAGTCAGGATCTTAGAGGACTCCATTTTTTTAGTCCACGGTATCCCGCAGACCATCTTTCTAGACAATGGGAGCCAGTTTATTAGTTCTTCCACAGATGCTTTATTTAAAAAATACAAAGTCCCAAATGTGTACTTTACACCCAGATACACGCCTCAAATCAATACAGTGGAACGTTACAACAAAACAATCGTCACTTGCTTATCCACATTTGTCGAAGGCGATCATCGGACTTGGGACACTTTTATTCCCAAGGTCCAGTTTGCGATAAACAACTCCGTCAATGAAGCCACTGGTTACACTCCATCTTTTCTTGTCTATGGTAGAGAGCTTGTCTTATGCGGTTCGCACTATACAGATGCCGATCTTGGTGACGAAGTGTCGTTCTTACCACGGGATATTTATGCGGAAAACCTGGGGGTTCTTTCTTCAGTATTCGACGATGTTCAGGCTTCGTTATGGCAAGCACATCTAAAGAATACTGCGCATTACAATCTTCGGCGTAAAGCAGCGGAGTTTAATGTCGGAGACTTGGTCTTTAAGCGGACTTTTATTCTAAGCGATAAAGACAAATATTTTAGTAAAAAGTTAGCTCCAAAATTTATGAAGTGCCGTATCACTGAAAAGAGGTCTCCCCTTGTATACGGCTTACAGGATATGTCAGGAAAGGATTTAGGAGTCTGGCATATTAAAGATTTAAAACTTATCAATAAAAAATAATTGTTTTGTATTGTGATTATTACTATACGTTAATTTAATTACCAATTTACGAACTTGGGTTAACATTGGTCATCTTTGCAATATACCAAAGATGCCTTGTTCGTTGAAAGGACGCGCAAATGACCAATTGTGTTATTGTCGCTCTGGTGTTCTGTGAGAAGTATGATAGATAGTATGAAAGGCGATGGAATGATTGTGTGTGTTAATCACAATCCACAGTTTTACTACGGTTTTTTAGTTTAGAGCAAAAAACCTTTCCGTGACGAGGGGGGTAATGTAACGTTATACGTACATGTTTAGTTTCAATTATTGGATTTAATCATATAAACCTCAAACTAGCTATTGTATTACACCATTTACACTAGATTATAATTTAACTACAAACCTAAACACATTTAATTCAACATACAAATAACATTTTAACTATATGTATTCATCAATACGCTGTACTTATTTGAAAAATAGCCGCGAGCGCTGTCCTAGCGTTCGGAACTATTCGGTTTCCATCGGCTGTTGTCGTATCAGCGGCGCCGGCGCGCATCGCCCGGCCGCGGAGCTCAGACGCCCCGCTAACGCTCGAGTCGAACGCACGTCACTCTTCCTACCGGTCTCTGCTACGTCATTTAAACACGTAACCGTTATCGAGTGCTCGTCCCTAAACGTTCCTCGTGAATCTTAAATTCGCTATATAAAGCGTGCTGTAAGTGTTTAGGTTAGACCCCAGACTTGGGTAAGTGGTGCATTATTATAATACTTGTTGCTAGGTTGTTTTACTTAATTAGTTATTTTTATTCTAATGCTTGGGAATGGTTACTTTCAATGATAGGGCAACCATTTGATCATATAATTACATCTACATTCATATTATTCTTCGTGATGATTTTGCTTGTTACTCGCTATAATTTAATGGGCTTATGAAATCATTTCATTCTTCATCCACCCTCGCATTTACATAAAATATTGTCATTTTAATCCTCCATTTTACTCATTTCATTCGTTGACATTGTAATCTCCGTGTCTGATTGTGACCGACCACGGCAACACTACTACATTAATCGGTACTTTCCTAAAGTTTTTGCCGTGGACGCTCGCGAATCTTCTGGACGCTGTAATTAACACCCTTGTGTAATGGCGCGTTCCAGGGTCCAAAGTTCGGGTTTCTTTTACCCTGCCTTGCCACTATCCTGCTTCGCTTCCGCGCTGCTTGCGTCATCGGACTTGCAGAGAGCAGCACTGTATCCGTCCTGGAGTGTGTCCCTTTGGGCGTCGGCGTCCACCCGGGGAGCGTCTCTACGAGCACCCGTCGTCCATCTACGATTCCAGGATAGTACCTAACCGGGAAAGATAACAATTTACCATTGCCTACGTATTGCCCGAACCTCGACCTTCTGCTTTACTCACTGAATTGGCCTTGGGCTGGAATTAAATATTTTATTGCACGTAATTTTGTCCTTTCATTTCCTTCCCCTGTAGCGTCAAGGTAAGGGGCAAAACAGTAACGTGACAATAGTTCACTGTGTGTTAGATTGTCCTCTTAAGTAGAGGACAATCTGATATTTATTTTATTTTCAAATTATTAACTCTTTTGCGATTAGAACGGATGCAATAAAATGATCATGGAATATTAGTTTCATTGAACTTGACAATCTTCACAGAAAACCAGTTTTCTGGATTTCACGAATTTTCGGTAAAAATATTAGCAATTTATGTCCAATTTTAACTGTTTTAGAAATATTTTATATCATTTTATCATGTTTTACACGGTCCTGGGACCTACACGTGTTACACGGGTACTGGTACCTGGAGACTTGTGTCACTATCTTCAAATCCTGTCAGTACGCACTAGACTTTGTCACAAGGTTTCGAGTACATCATACAGAATATCACGGAATGCGATCAACGTTACACGGGTACAGAACTTGGTCTGGTATTGATCCTGTGTGTTACCTGGATGCTGATGTAGATGTGGCGCATTAGACGAATATTATATAACTAGTGTAATTATAAATATATTATAATTAGATAAACGAACCATGTGGCACTGCTAATTCTAATCTGGATCTCAAAATACCACCTATATTTTAAAATCAACTTTAATACTTCTATGAACTTGAAACAACATTAACCAGCGTTTTGATGTAGCAGTGCAATATGTTACACAAATTAATGACCTGTACACGTATTACACGGGTACCTACTTATTCTACACCTTGATACACGGGTATCAAAAACTCATGAATGTTACACGGGTTTTTACTTAGCCATGCCATGTGATACCCAGGTAAACAATAATTGCCATAACTACGTGTGTTTTTTCGATATTTTTCCGCATTTTACTTGGTAGAGTCTCAGGGCCAAAGTGATCACATAGTTGTAAGAAAATCCGAAAAAAAGTTAAGTCTTATATTCTTGCATTTTATTTATTTTTTCACTATTTAACAAAACACACAATTATTCTGATTTTTGGATTCCTGTGCAACGTTAAAAATGAAATGAATTACCTTGATGCGCGTGATGATGCGGCACTAGCATGCGATGCGCGCCGGCCGCTCCAGGCGCATTAACGGCATTCGACGCACCCGGCGCATTGAGTGGCCCGATGAGTGGAGGGTTGAGCGGCGGGTTGAGCGGGGGGTTGAAGACCCCGGGCTGGTGGGGCTGCTCGTGCGCGCGGTTGAACTCGAGCGTCTGCGCGCGGCCGCTGCGCACGCGCCACCACCACGGGCCCTCGCAGTTAACAGGCTCGTAGATGTTCTCGCCGTACTGGAACTAGATATTGATTTTTTTTTTATGAATAAAGGATCACCTGATCCTGGGTTGGAAGGTCAGCTGATGGTAAATGATTACCGCCATCTAGAGGAATCGCTAGAGCGCTGCCGGTATTTGAGAAAATCACACTAATGTTAAAAATGCGAAAGTGTTAGTGTGTGAGTTGAGATGGTCCGAAATAAAAAACACTTCTCCCAAATGGTGAAATTGTCTACTCGGACGAAGTCGCAGGCAGAAGCTGTGACTATATTGGGAGACAATACTATACTAAGCTTTTATTTAGTTTTTTTTATGTGAAAAAGGAGGCAATCATGCGAGCAAGCGAACCACCTGTTGGTCAGTGATCATCGCGACCCATAAACACCCGCAACACCAGAGGAATCGCAGGTGCGCTGCCGGCCTTCGAGAAAAGAGTAGGCTCGTTTTTTGAAGGCCCCCAAGTCGTATTGGTTCGGATATACAGACGCCGAAAGCTGATTCCACATAGATAAGGTGCGTGGCAAGAGAGCCCTCGAAAAACGCACGGTAGTAAATTTCCAGCTATCAAGATGGTGTTGACGAAATGATAGTTTGGTACGAGTTGTACGATGGTGGAATCCAGCGGCTGGTATCAATCCGAATAATTCCTCGGAGCACTCTCCATGATAGACGCGGTAAAAGACACAGAGGGAAGCAACATCCCTCCGCAGGGCCAGTGGATCTAGATTTATGAGAAGCCCCCGGTTGTTGACACATCGACCAGCTCTGTTCTGAATAAATATTTCACTTTCATTTAATTAAGGTAACCCAAAAGCATCCCTGACCTGTTCCGCCTCAGCTCTCAACAGCCGCTGCACGTAGAGAGGGCGCCAGCGCGCGCTCGCGCCCGCTCCCGCCCCCGCTACCGCTCCGGCCCCCGCTACCGCTCCTGCCCCCGCGCCCGCCGCCCCCGCTGCACCAGACACGCTCACTGCTAAGTTGGCGTACCTGCAACATGATGTAGGATATTACTGCAGAGACCGGGAAAGGGCCCGTTGCGGGACGAATATGAGTTAACGCAGTCAAGGCCGCACTTTATTACTAGGGCCTGGAATTTTGGGCGCGGCTTTTGAGAAGTTGTAGTTGTTTGAGAACGCCGCTGTTTATCGTTCTTATTGACAAATAAATACATTATTTATATATACAGGGTTATTGGTAAGTCGACCTATTCCTGTTAGGAGGTGATAGAAGTGACTATTTGCGATAATTTTGACCCCATATGCATTATGCAAAAGTGAACCATTTTTGAGTTATCGCGTTTATTCGTTTTTTTTTAATTAGTCGGAAATTCAACTTGAAAAATTTATTACAAAAAAAGTATCAATTTAAACCTTTTTTTTTCTTCTGATTTACAAAACCGATTAAACACTGGTTATTTCTCAATATTAAAACAATAATTATCGGTCCCAATTTGAAAAAGCGAGACGGAAAACGAATTTTTTTCAATATTTTTTGCGATCGCTTTCCACTAAAATGCCTTAAAAACAAAAAAAAACGTTATGAAACTTGGTTTGCAGATTATTTTAAAAACTTAACTGTTTTCTTAGCTCTCCAAAAACGCATAACAAGTAGAAAATTATTTAAAAAAAACCTGAAAAAATAATCATCACAAAGGAAGCGGGTGGAAACAAAAGTCACAAATGCAACATCAAAAATTAAAATTGAAAAACATACCAAATTTATATCTTACATTTTTTATTTGCTTTTGTACAAGATGAATTTGTTGTTCCTATGCAAAATAAAAAAAATAATATCTGTACACGTTTGAGAATGCGAGGCCGAAAACTAAAAACTACATGTTTTTTTATCAAACTCCAACATAAATTACACGAAAACAGAAAAAATTACCAATACATTTGGCGTGCAGATTACACATAAAACATTGACGTTTTTCCAGCTTTCTAACGAGCTATTAAAACTAAAATGAGTTTTGTTAAAGATTGCTGGAAAAAATTGATCACAAAGGAAGCAACAAGGAAGTCACGTCCGAACAAAACTTAAAATTAACTAACTAAATCTATCAAAACTAACTGTTATACTCGTAAACACAAATAACAACATTAACTTATGTAAAAAGTTACAAAATTAAAACTAATAAACAATTAAAATAAAAATAATCAGGATTTTTATAGTTTATTTTCAAAATGGCTACGTCCATTTCTTATTCTCACATAAGTTAATGTTGTTATTTGTGTTTACGAGTATAACAGTTAGTTTTCATTGATTTAGTTAGTTAATTTTAAGTTATGTTCGGACGTGACTTCCTTGTTGCTTCCTTTGTGATCAACTTTTTCCAGCAATCTTTAACAAAACTCATTTTAGTTTTAATAGCTCGTTAGAAAGCTGGAAAAACGTCAATGTTTTATGTGTAATCTGCACTCCAAATGTATTGGTAAAATTTTCTGTTTTCGTGTAATTTATGTTGGAGTTTGATAAAAAAACATGTATTTTTTAGTTTTCGGCCTCGCATTCTCAAACGTGTACAGATATATTTTTTTAAATTTTGCATAGGAACAACAAATTCATCTTGTACAAAAGCAAATAAAAAATGTATGATTTAAATTTGGTATGTTCTTTAATTTTAATTTTTGAAGTTGCATTTGTGACTTTTGTTTCCGCCCGCTTCCTTTGTGATGATTATTTTTTCAGGTTTTTTTTAATAATTTTCTACTTGTTATGCGTTTTTGGAGAGCTAAGAAAACAGTTAAGTTTTTAAAATAATCTGCAAGCCAAGTTTTATAACGTTTTTTTTTTGTTTTTAAGGCATTTTAGTGGAAAGCGATCGCAAAAAATATTGAAAAAAATTCGTTTTCCGTCTCGCTTTTTCAAATTTGGACCGATAATTATTGTTTTCATATTGAGAAATAACCAATGTTTAATCGGTTTTGTAAATCAGAAGAAAAATAAATAAATAAATTGATACTTTTTTTGTAATAAATTTTTCAAGTTGAATTTCCGACTAATTTAAAAAAAAAACTAATAATCGCGATAACTCAATAATGGTTCACTTTTGCATAATGCATATGTGGGTCAAAATTATCGCAAATAGTCACCCCTATCACTTCCTAACGGGAATAGGTCGACTTACCAATAACCCTGTAGAGTGAATCTACCAGCGCTTCGCACACGACCATCATTGCGGAGAAGAAGCGCCGCAAGAAACTTCAGCAGAAGGTCATTTTTTCCCATAACAAAATACAATAATACTTAAAAGTAACATTACAAGGTAATAAAGTAATAAATAATTATTTTTAAACTAACAACAATAAAATCATTACAAATGTAAGCTCAATAACATTATAATACAAAATATAATATTATTATATCAAAGGGTAGGCAAACAATGTACCTAACGTTGAGTGGTCTCAGAGGGATCTATTCTCACGTTATAAAATATACGATTTTTCGTAGTATTCGTGATATTTCGAACTTTTTTCATCAATGACCGTTGAATAGAGTACGTATGATCGGAAAATATGAAGTTTTAATTATTATTTTAGTATCGATTTGTCGATAACCTCGATAAAAAGCGGTGATCTCTCCCTACAACTGTCAAAAGCTGGCCCCAAAATTCCGGAACCTATTAATTACATATCATCTATTTAGTATATATTTATTTATTTATCCTATTTAATATATATATTTATTATACCTACATATTTATTTGCTATTATTATTTTAATCTTCTGTATCTTTAATCCGTTGTACGTTTAACCATCCGTTGTTTTTATTCTTCTCTCAATCGCTCAAAGGTTAACTGGAAGAGATCCCTTATAGGGATAAGTTCGCCTTTGTACATACCTTTTTTGTTTCTGTTTATTTTTGATTTGTTATTTTCTGTTTGTACAATAAAGAGTTTACATACATACATACAACATCTATTGTTTGTTTAGTGTTTTTCTCCATCAATGCGAAAAAATATAAAACAATAGCTATCATACTTAAGCTCACTCCCAAAATTGCCTTGGTAAAAAAAACCACTATCGTTATCGGCATCTCTCATAATGTAATTTATATTCGAAATAGGTACGACATAGTATAAAACTGAAATAAACCATCAAATAAAATCACTTTTTTTAATGTCATACAGGAAACTGTGACCCATAGACATTCGCATTGACAAGACTGCAAGCCTAAGACTGCAAATGTGTTGCCAACCCTGAGGACTAAGATGGAATGCCTCTATGCTAGTCATTACACCGGCTGTCTTATCTCCAAACCGGTACACAACAATGCGAACGCTGCCGCATGGCGGTAGGTTAATGGATAAGATGGTGGTAGCGATCCGGACGGACCCTGCACAAGGTCCTACCACCCGCATGTGTCTGTATGTATGTTTGCGTTTGGTCGTAGATCCGTGTGCGTGTGAGGCTGTGCGCGGGTAGTTACGTGTGCTCGTGGTGGGCCGCGCGGGAGCGCGGGGGCGCGGGTCAGGCGCGCTCGACGACGCACACGCCGGCGTACGAGCGGCCCAGCGCCATCGGCGCCGCCAGCAGCGTCCACGAGTCCGCCTCCGGGTCGTACACCTCGAGGGGGAACACAACTAACACTAAGTTCTTTTAACTTTTAATACGTAGAAAACAAAATGTGTCCACATGTTTGCTATGCAAGTTTGAACTGAATTGATACGAAACAGATTCTCTTCAAATCTTGAACTTTTGACGTCTGTAGCCGTCGTGGTGTTATTGGTACAAATTTCAGTTGACGGCCTGAGCCGTCTGTGGCGTTTAACGGGTTAATAACATTTTGTATAAGACATTTGTGATAGAAGACTTTAATTTTTGAATTCTTTTATCTAACCTATGTACAAAAAGAAATTTAACTATGTATTTAATCTAAAATAACTCTAGCATAAATGGGAAATGCTTCAGGTTTTGCGAGGTGATGGATGGCTGGCAGTCAATCTATCTATCTGTAATTCAAGTTGTACCAATTTTTTTAATTAATTTAGTTTCACAATGTATTCGTTTTACGATTGTAATGCTGTAGAAATATTTTTTGCAATATTGAAATAAATATTACAACACAAATGACAAATGAATATTCAGAAAGCGCTCACCTCCACGCTGGCCAGGTTGGCGGCGCCGTCGTCCCCGCCCACGACGTAGAGCTTGTCGTCGATGGCGACGACGCCGGCGTTGCGGCGCGCGTGCGTCATGGGCGCGACGGGCGCCCAGGCGGCGGCGGGCGCGGGCCGCCAGCGCTCCACGGAGCGGCGCACGGCGGGCCCGTCGTGGCCGCCCACCGCGTACAGCGCGCCGCGCACCACGCCCACGCCCGCGCCCGAGCGCCGCGCCGACATGTCCGCCACCGGCTCCCACGCGTCGCGCCCCGGGTCGTACCTGCGGGGGACCGAGCGACCTTACTCTACGACTCGTATATACAACTAATAAAACGCAAATACAATTTTCATCACACTTGCTCATAAATGGTGTTATTCCATGCCTGTATACAGAAGGACAATGGCCTAAATTGTTCCCGCGGGAATTATGGCGAGTTTGTCATCCCTAGGGAGTAAACACTTTCTTTTTAAAATTTGCAACTCTTTCGTACATCATTTCTGACTAAGGAGGTTTAATTTTCAGCCAAAAATTAAATCGGTTTCTAATTTCATCTTTAAAAATTAGCTATAGACTAACTTACATTACACAAAACCTATACGCTTCATTAAACTTCATTATTTTTATACCTATTTCAAGTTTATATTAACATTTATTATTAATTTTAGTAATTATACATTTTTATCAAATTGGCTAAATCTGGCTCGAATCCAGGTCGAAACTAAACGCACTTATTGTCTATGGTAGAGGTCACAAAAAAAATATCGTTTCCATTTAAGTTCCCGTTCGTCAAAAGTTATTTCTTTATATTTTGCAGAGTTAAAGTGTTTTTCCTCGCAAATGTGATGAAAACCATTGTGTGTATCACAGGCAGTAAGGGGATTACTAACTCGAGTCATTAAAAGCCCTCCGCCTTCGGCGTCGGGCTTCTAACACTCTCGTTAGTAATTCCCTTCATACTACCCTTGATGCACAATGTACTATTATCTACGCCCATATCATAAGCCCTCTTTAATGCGTTCAAAAACCGTAGGAAATGACCAGCATTACGACAACCAATTTTACTATGAGAATTATTTGGTCTGTGGTAGAAGGTAATAGTACATTATTGCCTAGGCACGGAAGTAGGCAATTGCGGGGCGAGGATTGGTTTAAACGGACGAGCTTGCGAGTCCGTTTAAAAATACGAGGCCCGCAATTGCCGTTCCTGCCGAGGCATATATAGTGCTTTTCTCAAAAATCGCAAGAATAAAATTATGTTGGAGTAAAATTAGCTTTCTCTTTTAATTCTTTTGGCGTACAATTAAATTCTTCATCGCTTGAACTCATTTTAATTGCAAACAAACAGAAGCTTCACATGAAAAAATTATTACCTACTCTTTACCGTCTTTTGTTTATGACAAGGAGAAACGCAAGCTTTTTTTTTAAAACTACTCAAGCTATTCGAGATACAGATAAAAAAGTTATATTCCGAACAAAATTTGGATGTAATAAGACTTGTGCCCTCATTTTATTAAGGCCGTTTTCACTTTTTAAAAAGTTAGATACTAGATGGTAATGAAATTTGTATGCAACATTGCGTGCTTGTGTAGCGAGCACGCAATGTTTTTTTTTTTAATTTGAGATCTGTCAGTAAACTATGTACTTCGCATCCCAATATATAGATAGTAATGTCAACTTTTCCTGTCATTTTTGAGAAAAATCTGTACTGTAATGTTATAACAGTATCAAATTTGATATCGTTATGAGTTTAAATTTGGAACAGCAGTCAAAACTCAAGAGGGTCTCTATTTTAGTATCCAAATTGCTGTTTTTTTTTAAATATACTAAGGCCGGGTTTTATAAAAATCCGGGAACCTCAGTTATCGATTTTCAAGGCAATCAGAATTGTTAAAAGTGGACGCCATTTTGAACTTTTTTGTTACTGGTCCGATTACCCTGAAAATCTATATCTGAGGGTCCCTAAAGACTACAAATACGGTTCTATAATCAGAATTATTAAAAGTCGACGCCATTTTGAACTTTTTTGTTACTTGTCCGATTGCCCTGAAAATCGATATCTGAGAGTCCCTGGGGACTACAAATACGGTTCCATAATCAGAATTGTTAAAAGTGGATGCCAGTTTTAACTTTTTTGTTACTATAACACTATAGCATTGCAGGTCATTTCTCTACGGGTTCTGAAGTTCTGAACCCATCTTAGAGCACTTATGATATGTGTGTAGATAAAGTAGTGTATTTAACTGTACATAATTAGGCCTTAAAACACTCGTGTGATCCTATTGTGAAACTCGCTCACGCTCGTTTCACAAAACTACACTTGTGTTTTAAGGCCCCTAATTATGCATCAGTTGCATAAACTACTATTCAAAGGATACATTTATGGCTGTCGACTATTTCTCGTTAAATTTTACATACTTAAAGTTGCCGGCAAACTTCTTGAACACGTAACCTTGCTTGCGCAGAAGCGATTTTTAGGTTTCGTTGGGAGGGGGGCCGCGGGCGGCGGGAGGTGGCGGCGGGGGAGCACGCACCATTGGTCAATCAGTTGACGTTTGCGTCCCGCACCGCGTCCACGTCCCTCTGCCTCCCGAGTACACTTGCGTGCACTGATAAAGCCGATTGTTATCATTAATTTTCTTGTTATATTTTTTTGTTGATTGTTTTAAAGTAACTTTGTTGTTATGGTTAGTGGTTGACTTTTTGTTATTGTTTTAAAGTGACAACATAATGCCACGCCAAAGGAACGTAGTTTTAAAAAGACAAGCTCGGAAGATGCTGTACGATGTGTATTGTTTCTTTAAGAAAGACGGAAAGGGTTTTGTGGAGACAGTGAAAAACACTGCCGAAGCTACGAAAACGTCTGTTAGCACAGTCAGTCGAATTATTAGGGAAGCGAAGGGCTCCGACCTGCTCACTGTATTTCGGACTGTATTTAAGACCTAGTACCAGCGCTGGTATTGACTTAATGGACGGAATATCCTTTTTAGTTCAAGACTAATCTATTAGTGTTATTCTAATAATAATATAAACATTATTTTTTTACTTGTGTATCATTTATCCTAAGATTTGAAAATATTCTGTAACAAAAATTAGGTACTTTTTTTTGCACGTATGTGTACGATGCGCGAACTTTCCCCCACTACCTCGCCTAATGTTCAAGAAGTTTGACGGCAATTATACTAAACTGTGATATTTTTTCTACTACTGTGGTTTAGGTGGCAAGAGAGAACACTTAAGGCGACGGGGTGGGCAATTGACCTTGCTCATTCGGCCAGACGAGTCAAGTTTTAATTCGCGCGCCATCTAACTAGTAAGCTCTGCGATCGACCGCATATTGCTATTTGTCAAACAGTCAGGAATGCATTTACCGTTAGATGGCGCTTGATTAGATCGACCAATATTATTTTTCTAAATACTAATTAGCTTTTAAACCAATAAGTAAATGCATAAATAGTTAATTATTTAATATTTGTAAAGATTTTTCATGAATAACTGGCACGAAATAGTAGAAACGCAACTGATTCAATTCAACTTAAATGACAGTCAACCAAACCAACCCAACGGTCTGGCAACGCCGCGGCCGGCCGCCAAACCGAGCACGCAACGTCGCTTTCATCCCTTTGTAGTTTTGAGTACCTACCTAAAACTTTTACGAAATTTTACTGATCCAACGTGAATGCAAGTTCAAATCCATTATCTAACACTAAAATCAACTTTTATTCAAAACAATTTGTTTATCGTTTTTAATAGTTTTGTTTATTTTTTGAGTATTTTAAATTCTTATTTTAGTTTGTATACCTTTTTTTTGGCCGCATTCAACAAAAATCTTCAAAACGCCTGGTCATAGTTTAAGAGCAAACATTTAGTTCAATGTTTCACTTGGAGCACATAGGTTTTGAGTCTATAATCTGTAAATTCTTATTAAAACTAATATATTTAACTTGACGCAACACATTAAATCCGTAAAAGGAAGTGTGGAAAGTTTGGCTGCAAACTAAATCGCCCAGCCGGAATAAAACGAATATGAACTTTTTAAAAACGGTCCGTTTAAAGTATATTGCTTACTATCAGTTACATAACTATATTAATGAGTCAGAGCAAAACTTAAGGATATGTGTCTTCAGATTATCATCATTTAAAACTACCACTTCCTATATTTTTCCCAATAAATTTATCCAAAAACACCTCGATTTCGTAATTTTGCCCTACCCTTCGCCTTAACTCTATTCTCTAACAATAACTAAAAAAAAGAACCAACTTCAGTTTAAAAAAGCTGTATATTCGGTTGGAGGTATTTCTTTTTTAAACATACGCAATGATATAAACGTGATAAAAACATACATATGACAGTATAGGTACATACAGGTGTATAAGTTGGTGACGATGATGCGAGTTCCATGATTTTTGTTCACCCAAAAGTCCTAAACGCGCCTAAAGAATTTTTTACTTCAAAAAACATCCGACCAACGCCTGCAGCTCAAAATGGCTACGAGTCGCCACTTAGCGACTCCCGAGACTAGAACGTCCACTCATACACACTGACCTCTCCACTGACTGCAAGCACTGCCTGGCCGCCCCGTCGTACCCCCCCACGGCGTACAGGTGGCCGGCCAGCGCGGCCACGCCGACCGACGAGCGCCTGGAGCTCATGCTGGCCACGGGCCGCCACTCGGCGGCTCCCGGCGCCAGGGCCTCCGCGGAGCTGAGCCCGGCGGTGCCGTCGAACCCGCCCACGGCGTACACGACGCGGTCGATGACGGCCACGCCCAGCGTGGAGCGGCGCGCGCACAGCGGCGGCCCGGGGGACCACGCGTCCGCTGCCACGTCGTATACGTCCACGCTGCGGACGCGCAGGGTGCCTGTTCATTCGAAAAACATTTACGGATTCAACTTCGAATCAATTTTACATTACGAATACGGAGTTTAAAATTACGATTACAGCAGTGTTCGCACTGTTGTGTTCCGGTTTGGGGATAAGACAGCCGGTGTAATGACTAGCATAGAGGCATTCCATCTTAGTCCTCAGGGTTGGCAACGCATTGAACGCATTTGCAGTCTAAGTCTAGTAGTCTTGTGAATCTCGAAGATATTAAAATGATGACTCGTACTGTTCAACAAATGTAAATAGTGCATTAATGTTCAGGCCGTGAAGTAACAGATTCAAGTACAAGTTTGGGGTAGACGGCCGAGGCGTAGACGATCCTTCAATCCCTGTTCCAGCCGAGGATTGTACAGTGCTTTTCTCAAGCAATGTGAAGAAATATTAAAATTTAATTATTGCAATCTTACGATGGCAATATCAAGACTGTGCAATATTACGATAGCAATCTCAAGACTGCAATCTCATGATGGTAATATCAAGACTGCAATCTCCGGACTGCAAACTCAAGACTGTGCAATCTTACGATGGCAATCTCAAGACTGCAATCTTACGATGGCAATCTCGAGACTGCAATCTTACAATGGCAATCTGAAGACTGCAATCTTACGATGGCAATCTCAAGACTGTATAATCTTACGATAGCAATCTCAAGACTGTTTACTATGGCAATCTGAAGACTACAATCTTACGATGGCAATATCAAGACTGCAATCTTACTATGGCAATCTCTAAACTATACTGTGAGCATTTGTTTGTAAGTGTGTATTTTTTTATTAGCGACTTTACGTGGATTCATCAGTCGAGGCGGAGAAGTTACCGCCTGAACATTTTGAACACATTCTGATGAAATTTGAAATACACAATTAGGATAATAACATGATGATGATGAGTGAAGGTTCCAAAAACTTTTAAAATAAAGAATAACCTGAATTATGTTGCTATTTTGTATTATTTACATATTATGAAGATTTTTTTTTTTATTTACAAACAATACTTGGCGCGATCACTAGTATATGGGAAAAGCATCGAAAATTCAGTTTATCGATATAGGCGATCCCTAGCTGTCATTTTATTTTACCCCTTATATTCCGAGGTCTGTTTATTACAATGCCTTCTTACCATTGAACCCGCCAACAGCGAGCACCCTTCCATCCAGCACCGCGAGTCCCGCGCGGCAGCGGCGCGACGGCAGCGGCGCAGCTGTCCGCCATCGCTGGCACTCCAAATGGAATGCTTCCACATCCCTTAACAAAAAAAAGCGTTATTCAACACAACTCTGGGATATTGCCAACGTGATCAGGTTTGGGGTGACAAATTGCTATGTGAACAGGCCAAGCATATTTTTGTTGGCTGGATACAAAATATCACTACATAAAGTCCTCCGTCGCATCTGTCTGCCCGTACGTTAGCAAAGATCTCAAACTACTGGAAATTTACGTACAGATGTTACAGAAAACTCCGATAAACTGAAGCGAAGCGAAAACGGGCACATGTATAAAATATTACCACTATTTTTTTAAAAGTTATTCACACGTTGATCCTGCTAGATGGTTGGGGAGTAATGTGAAAATAAAATACACCGTTGTAGGAAAAGCACTATGTTAGCCTCGGCGGTAATCAATTGAAGAACTACTAGAGAGCGTTTTGTTTTGGGTCTCTTATGTCTGGTCCATCTAAACGGTAGTTTCCAAGCTTCTCCAAGAAGTCCTCACCTGACCGCCTTGGGCGCCTGCCCGCCGACGACGAGCAGAGCGCGCGGCGCGCGGGGCGGGCGGCGCGGGCGCGCGCGCGGGCAGCCCGCCGCGGCCACGGCGCGCCGCTCCGGCCGCATCAGGTGGAAGGACAGGGCTTCGATCACCAGGTCCTGCTCATCGAGTGGATATAGATTACTTTCAGTTTTTATATGGCATAGCGAAGGTACACGAGCACAAAGGCTGGTGGTAAGTGGGATTTCAGACCCATATACATTTTCATTCTCAAGACTACAATCTTAAGACTGCACTGCAAAGTACACGAAATTACATTGAGATCGTCAACATATAACTAAATGTAGAAAATAACGAATTGTCTATACAGTGTGTAAATGGAATACGAGCAAACATTTAAACTAGACGTAGGTTATAGCTCTACAAGTCATGTAAATGTGGAATTTCGTTAATAACTCTAATACATAGAGGGCAATTAATTTTTAAAGGTCCCATCGAGCAGCAATGTATAATGCATAACTTTTTCAGACCTTTCGTATATCGGCAGCCAAACTAGCGTAATTATGGCATTTAACGTGAAAAATTAGAATTGTTCTCTAAACAAAAACGTTTTATTTTGTATTATTATTGATTTTAACGTGAAACGATCATAATTTAATGCACCCATGCACGTAAATTGTCGTACATACTACTTACTTATCTTTACTAGGTATCCAGTGTGTCATCTATCACACACATACATTATTCACACATTATTGACATGATCTTTTTTGTGGGCTTGGTTTTATTAATGGATAATATTGCATTTACAGATTATGTATTAATTTAGCGGATTTAATGTGGTATTTATCAACAAAGAACTGTAACTGTCAAAAGAGTCATGACCTGTGGTAATGACAATTTCATAATCAATTCAGATGACCATAGACGAAGAAGTTGTATTGTACCTACCTACATACTTCTTTATTATGAAAACAGTTTAGATATGAGGAATTGCACTACTGCATACAGAAAACCCATCATGTAGTAAAAAAGGATAACTGGATGCTGTTACGCAATAATGTGTCAATCCACAAGTATTTAGCAATAAAGTGTCAACCCTTAGAACTCTTGTTGTGGGTTGACATTTTATTGCTAAATAATTGTGGGATAACGCATTTTTGCGTAACAGCATCCAACTATGACATAAAATATGCTGGAAAACAGTTACATAAATCTAAAATGCCGCGACCATCTAATTTTAGTGCTCAGGAATTGAGTGATATGATTTTAGCATATGGTGAAGCTCAACAAAATGGAAACAGAGCGTTAAGTTTGTACAGAGAGCGGTTCCCGAATCGCAGAGTTCCGAGTAGCGCTCGAGTGATTGTGAACGCATTACAGCGAGTTCGAGAGGATTTGCCTGTGACCGGAAGAACTGATGGTGCAGCAGTGAATCGAGAGGTTCCCGTTCAAACAGAAGATCGAATACTGCTCCATTTTTCGTCTAACCCAGAGGATAGTACCAGGAATGCTGGGCGACGCTTTAATGTGAGTCAAACGGTGGTGCACAATATCCTCAAGCGCGACAAGCAACATCCTTACAAATTTTTAAAGGCTCACGCTTTGCTCTCCAGGGACTTGCCGCCACGAATTGCACTTTGTCAGTGGTTGCTCAGCCAACATCGAGAAGGCGGCGATTTTTTGGCCAAGATAATCTGGACTGATGAGAGTACATTCACACGGAATGGGGTCTGGAACCAGCGTAACAGTCATTACTGGTCACGGGTAAATCCTCACAATTTAAAAGAAACTGGGCACCAGTATCGTTGGGCTGTAAACGTTTGGGCTGCGATTCATGGCAATCGTATTATCGGGCCTATTTTTATCGACGGTAACCTAAACACAGACAAGTTTATACAGCTTCTGAATGGGCCTTTAGCAGACTACGTTAATACGCTGCCCGAAGAAGAACGCCGGCAGACATGGCTGCAGCTGGATGGTGCTCCGGCTCACTCGGCAATTCGCGTGCGAAATGTCCTCAATTCAATGTTTGAGGACAGGTGGCTCGGGAGGTTTGGCCCACGTCGCTGGGCGGCTCGTTCTCCCGATTTAACGCCACTCGATTTTTTTCTTTGGGGGGCAGTTAAGAACGAGGTGTACTCGGAACCTAGGACGTCGGTGGAACAGCTCAAAAACAAAATAACCGAAGTTTTTGAAAAACTGAGACAAACGACCGATCTCAGCCATGTCATAGACTCCATTAAACGACGCTGTGAAGCCTGTATTGAAGTACACGGTCGACACGTGGAGAACAGCTATCTCAGGCATGTACACCGGCGGCAGTGAAAATTTCAACAGTATCTTTTTTAGAGTACCAGTACCTATGTTTGTAAATAAAATAAAATTTGATATTCGCGTTATTGTCCAGTTCGCCATTTACTCATTAAAGGTCTTAATGTCCCTTAGGAAGATCACCCATAGCATCTTTTTCAGCGATGAAATCACCATACAGTTGCAAAACCCGCGATACAGTCGCTGGTCGTAACCTTTGCACTGATAGCTAATAACACAATACAGCAGTGTCACGATTTATTCAATCATCGTTACTGATCGAAAATAGTATCATAAATATGAGGTACCTAGGTTTAAGCTATGTTAGTTTTGCAGCTGGCCTGAAGGGCTAAAACGCCCAGAAATAGGAGCTCCGCGCCAGCGGAAATCCGTCAACCCTGTCAATTTGATATTGAAATAGAAATCATTGGTCAGTAGGACTACGCAGTAGAACCACGGGCAAAGAATGAGAATTTTTTACATTTATTAGTGGGATTAGTGGGATTAAGTACTTAAATGTTATTATTGTAGTATGCAAAACTTTGAATTAAGTAGGTGTCTAACTTCCTTCGGTACAATTATTCTGTAGAATAAAGATTAGATTAAAAGAAATGAAAGAAGTTACAAAGTTAACTCGGGCAAAGTACCGTGGATGTTTGTGTTTCAATCACGCAAAAACGGTTTAACGGTTTTGTAGGAATTCGACACCCACGGATCGACTTATTATGACTCATGACACATAGGACAGTTTTTATCCCGATATAAGCGATAAACAATTTCTACGTGGACAGACTCGCGGGCAAAAGCTAGTAAAAATTCTGCTTGAAACGAAAATATTTTTCATAGTGCCAATAAGATAGAAAACTCTTTTGGCAGGGCAGGTGAGTATAGCCAATGTTGACCTTATGTCATTACGAGTGGCCGTCAGTCACATAACCTAAAGTATCAATCAATGCTGTGTGCCTTGGTTGTTTGTTGATAGATTTTTATTAAGAAAAACGTTATAATTTTGCATTATTATGGAGAACAGGTATCTACATTGTCTTGTGATTTTACAATGGTTTCCCCTGATTTACATCGCTGAGTTTGGAACATCGTGGATCAACTAATTAAACGAAGATATTTTTTTTTAATTTCTGTAAGTGTGAAGGAATCAGTATGTGCATGAACTAAGTGTTTTTTATTAAATTAACAACAAAATAAAAAGCATTTCCACTGCTTTTCATTCTAAATAAGTTTTAAATACACATAACTACGACTGTGACCCGAGTCTAACCGAGTTTTCCCGAACCACTTGAAACCTTGTCAGTTGAAACGAAGATTTAAGTCGCAGTTAATTGCAGGTTAATTGAGTTATTTGTAATACATTGCGTGGCGAATTAATTAGTATGAAAAAAAAAATTACAACTTAGGTTAACGATACACATGTTTTTATGTTAATTAGGATGCATATTAACCGTCGTTAAAATATTTGCTCGTATTGGATTTACACACTGTATATGTATATGAAAATCAATTGTTTTTTTTTTTGATACATAACATATTGACACTACTATTTTGCTAATCATTACAATTCAGACAACTAGCTGCCACTTTGGTTTGACGACTATTCATCATCATCATCATCATCATTTCAGCCATAGGTCGTCCACTGCTGAACATAGGCCTCTCCCAAAGATTTCCACCTCACCCGGTTGGAAGCGGCCTGCATCCAGCGGGTCCCCGCGTAGGGCGACCCCCCGCGAGATGGACGGACGATTTGGACGACTATTATTTATAAATAATTATTAACCTCTTCGGAAATCAACCTTTAGCACCGACTCTCATTTCATTACAGTATAATAAAACTTATCGAAACAATGATAATATCCCCGTTTCCGTTGTGGGGAGGGTTGTTCTGGGTTAGGAGCGGACCTTGACTTGCACGGGCGCCGAGCAGAGCGGCTCGGCGGCGGCGCGCGCGACCAGCGTGTCCCGCGCCAGCAGCGGCAGCCGCACGTGCTGCAGCAGCGTGCCGAGCTGGATGCGTCGCGCCTGCACACGACCATAGTATAACAATAGTAAATTATTGCCTAGGCATGGAAGTAGGAAGTTGCGGGCGAGTATTGGTTTAAACGAGCGAGAGAGTGCTAATTCTAAAAAATCTCAAGGAAAAAATTGTGTTGGAGTAAAATCTTCGTCACTTGAACGAATTTATCGAATTGCATACAATCAGAAACTTCACGTAAAAAAACCATAACTCTGTACCGCCTATTCGTTTATGACAAGGAGAAACGCAAGCTTTTTTTAAAAAAAAGACATGTTATTCCAGACACAGATATAAAAGTTATGTTTCGAATAAAATATGGATGTACAAGACTTGATTTGATTTTACTATGGCCCTTTTCACTTTTTAAAAAGTTACAAACAACACGGTAATTAAATTTGTACGCAACTTTGCAAATTGCATTTTTTATTTATTTATTTAAGATATGTCGGTAAACTATGTACTTCGCGTCCAAATATGTAGATATTAATATTATAATTTCTGGACAGATTTGAGAAATAGTACATCACTGCATAGACCGTGAGTTAAGGGATTTAAGGACGAGTTTGGGGTAGACTCCTTCAATCCCTGTTCTGGCCGAGGATTGTACAGTGCTTTTCTCAAGCAATTCAAAAAAAAAACAAATTATTTTATTTCAGAAATTTCTTTCCATATTGAACACAACGCACAGAGGTCACTTTGATTTTTCTAGGAATTATTAATGTTATTTTTTTTTAATGATGGATTGACTTGCAACTTTTTTTGTGAATAGATGATTAAGTGGGTAGATTAAAACTTCTTTAGTTTTGACAAGTTGGTTACCTATTTATGAGCTTGGCCCTTGTCAAGTTACTGTTGACGAATTATCTTGCACGTTTGGCGAATTACTGTTATCGCAATTATTGCCTTTCCTATTAGTTTTGCTTAGCTTTAGATACAATTAATGTTGTACATTTCAACGACGGGTATGTAGTCTTATTTTATCATATGCTCCAAGTCACGCAAACTTTTTATTTTGCTATATTTATAGCTTGAAAATAGCCCTTTCAAAATTGCAGTAACGTTTTTAAGTACGAGTCCCCAAGTTCCGATATTTGCCCGTATTTGCAGTCTCATATTTTTTTTATATATTGTGACATTATGGAGATTAAGATTCAATAGTATTTTTTTGCAACCAACTGCAACCTTTTTAGTTATGATTTTTTATAGGAACTATGTCGTTGACTAGAAGACAACTTTTCGAAGAATGGCGTAAACATAAAACCCTGGTACAAAAAATAATTCTGTTATGCGATATGTACTTACAAAACTCAATCTCAATAGCCAGGCTGAGGATGTTAACATTTTAAGAATTAAAAAAAAAGTGACAAATATAACAGCAACATTCGTTAAAAGATGGAAAAAAAGTAGTCGTGTTTTCGGAAAGTTTGAAAAGAGAAATCAACAATGGCTTAACGAAAGTGTCGTTCTTTTAATTGAAAACCAACCTTTAGCGACTGCTGAAGACGTAATGCTACGGAAGAGAGGTCGCCCAACTGAAGATTTCTCTAAAGTAGATATTCCTAAACCAGGTTATGGTACAACGAATAACGGGAACACAGCTCGACTCTTTTTTCGTAAATTCACTGATACTGCAACCTTAACTGGACTCGATGAAAACTTGTTACGAAGATTTTACGTTATTTGGACAACCTTATCTTGTGGCTTCAAGATTAACACCGAGGCATTTGCAGCATGTTCTAAGGCCACTGCAGAAAAGTATGTCGACCTTTATGGGTGGTACAATATGCCTTCAAGTGTTCACCGCATCCTCATTCATGGGACTGATATTATTAAAGCAGCATTGCTACCAATAGGAATGTTTTCAGAGGAAGCTCTTGAAGCCCGAAATAAGGAGTTTCGAAATTACCGAGAGGATAACACGAGGAAGTTTTCAAGGGAACAAACAATGGGAGACTTGTTTAATATTCTACTAATATCGTCTGATCCGGTAATTTCGTCATTATCAACATGTGTTGGCAGAAGGTCTCACACAGAGCCATTTAATGATGAAATTATGAGTCTTTTACAAGAGCCACAGTTATTATGAGATGACGATGAAGAATAAGCATTTAATTAGTTTTCTTGTACCAAAAGGAGGGTTTATTTATATTTTTAAGTTACGATCTTTAAGGTTAATATAAGGAAAATATATATTAGTTATGTGTTTATTTTTATGGAGGTTTAACCGACTTAACACATGTTTTACGATTACGATTTTGTACTTAGACATTTTAATGAAAGTAATTAGTTATTAAAATCTTGTATTTCATCTACTATCTACCCTAAAAAAAATATTTCGCCAACACTAATTAATAATTCCTAGAAAAATCAAAGTGACCTCTGTGCAACGGTAAGTAATATACATACATGACACAAAATAATAATAATAATTTACAGAAAATTAAATAAATATGTATCTAAAATAATAATTAAAATACAAGTTCTATTTGAAATGAATGCGAGGAAATATAAAAAGTTCATTACTTCAATCTTACGATGGCACTCTCAAGACTGTGCAATCTTTCGATGGCAACTCAATGCTTCAATCTTACGATGGAAATCTCAAGACTGTGCAATCTTACGATGGCAACTCAATGCTTCAATCTTACGATGGAAATCTCAAGACTGTGCAATCTTACGATGGCAACTCAATGCTTCAATCTTACGATGGAAATCTCAAGACTGTGCAATCTTACGATGGCAACTCAATGCTTCAATCTTACGATGGAAATCTCAAGACTGTGCAATCTTACGATGGCAATCTCAAGACTGCAATATTACGATGGAAATCTCAAGACTGTGCAATCTTACGATGGCAACTCAATGCTTCAATCTTACGATGGAAATCTCAAGACTGTGCAATCTTACGATGGCAACTCAATGCTTCAATCTTACGATGGAAATCTCAAGACTGTGCAATCTTACGATGGCAACTCAATGCTTCAATCTTACGATGGAAATCTCAAGACTGTGCAATCTTACGATGGCAATCTCAAGACTGCAATATTACGATGGAAATCTCAAGACTGTGCAATCTTACGATGGCAACTCAATGCTTCAATCTTACGATGGAAATCTCAAGACTGTGCAATCTTACGATGGCAACTCAATGCTTCAATCTTACGATGGAAATCTCAAGACTGTGCAATCTTACGATGGCAATCTCAAGACTGCAATATTACGATGGCAATCTCAAAACTGCACATAAATATAGTACAGAATTTGGCAGTTTATGTTGCGGTTATAGAGGCTAGTGGTGGTTGGCAGTATGTAATTTTTCGTTTGTCGGTTTAGTTAGTAAGCAAATTTAAAAAGTTAGAGCATCGGCCAATAATGTTTTTTCTTAGGTTTTTCATACTATCTTATTACTTCTTGGTTTATAGCCATAAACAAGAAACTTGATGTCTTCATTTCCTGACAGTAACGCATACATTTCCAAGCATGTTTGAGAAAAGTAGCTTCCCTCGCCTGTCCTTTTAATTGAGATTCAAGAGGAAGGTTTTATACACATAAGGCCCGCCGTACTGCAAACAGGGAGTTTTTTGTCAGTGGGACTTTGAATCTACCCTCAAGGCAATAAAGTTCAATTACGTTTATTTGATAATGCTATTTTCAGTTTATGTACATAGGAAAATAAACCTTACACAAATCAAATTAAATTATGTACATCCTATTGCAAACGGGGATTTACGAGGTAATTTATAAAACACCTGGATTATGTAGAGTCAAGGAATTTAATTCCTATACCACTTTGGACTATGTCAAGGTGACGATATCAATCAAAACGTAAGACTTCTTATGATTTTATTTATAGTGTCACTTTGACATAGTCCAAAGTGGTGTAGGAATTAAATTCCTTGACTGTACGACTGTTATCTTACAGAAAACTAACATAAACATTAGTAAACAAAAAGGCTACACAATTTAATTGTACCTCAGGGTCATGCTGCATCCAGCGAATAACCGCATCCAGTATCACCTCTTCGTTTGGCACCTGGAAATGTTAGTAAAACATATTAGACACGAAGCGAAACTAAAGAAACGCCACTAACAATTATTTCAAAAATGAAACTGAAAAGGCAGCAATGGCTTAGGTATTGTTAAATTTATATCCAAGCAACTTTTTCCTAGTTATGTTTTTTTTCATTTGCCAACAGGTTATCTATTTAGCTATAAGACCACTCCTTGTTTACCTCCACTTTTATCTTCTTTTGAATTTTGTGTTATATCGAAGTATGTATAAACTATCGGAAGTCGACATAATGAGAACTCTCCAGCGTTATTAAAAAATGCCACGAAAACTCCGTAGCCATCAGAAACTGTACCGTGATCCTATCCGAGTCAATCAACGCAGCCAGCGCGTCTGGCGCCAAAGCGAGGAACTCATCAGCATCCAGGACTTGGAGGAAATGCTGGTCGAGGAACCTTGCAGCGGCTGCTTGCAGTTCTGAGCACGCGTGCAGTTCCGCGAAGGCCCGGATGCCCAGGGCGTTGTCGGGGGCTAGAGCGCTGGCCAAGAAGGCACAGCAGACGGCCCGGGCTCCTGTCACTTGGAGCAAAGAAGCTGCTGAGAGAACAGCCTGTAACATCACAATTGCGCTTGTTTATATGGGGGTTTATTTGACCAAAAGTACGTTTTATAAACGTAAATTTGTGCTGAAATCATAGTTAGGTTAGGTTAGGTTAGGTTAGACTATTGACCATAAAAAAGGCTTAAATAATGCGGCGGGAAGCACCTTTTCGCCAAATGAACGTTTTTAAAATGATATAGTTTGCCAAATGATAATTTGGTAAAACATTAGTGAACCTTTTTTATGTATGTAAACACTATTGGTACTAAAACCGTTGAATAAAGTTTAAAAACATACGACTACGGCGAACTTTAGGGTTAACTTTCATTTGACTTTAGAGCGATTGAGAAAAAACCGCTACAGAAGGATTTTTTAAAAATCCCGACCCGATCTACCTACTAAGAGCTCAACTTTCATAGAAATGCATTGTTTTTCTTTTCTTTATGGCATAGAGACGGCATGTGACCCATAGACATTCGCATTCACAAGACTGAAAGCCCAAGACTGCAAATGCGTTGCCAAACCTGAGGACTAAGATGGAATGCCTCTATGCTAGTCATTACACCGATTATCTTATCCCCAAACCGGAGCACCACAATGCGAACACTGCTGTTTGGCGGTAGGTTATGGTGGTAACGATCCGGACGGACACTGCACAAGGTCCTAACACCCGCAAAATTGTAATACCGAGTTTATATCTAAGCAAGTACACTTGGAGACGGTGGAGTTACTTGATTGTGTTTAAGCCACTGACCTGAACGTTTTCCTCGGTGATCACCAAGGAATCCGGGTTGTAGATATAGTCGATAATCGCTTGCAACGCCTCCGGCTCCACATTCTGGAACGTTGACCAATTGGGTCAGCGTACACATACGGTGGAATTAGATAGAGTCACTTTGGGCCGTATAATCCAAGCGCTGTTAAGCACTTTTGAGTAAACCTGTTCAGGCTTACTTGTCTTCAGTAGATAACTACTTTTTTTATGAAATAAAGCAATCACGGACAATACATTGGCCAAGAGATCTCCAAAATGTTTTCTCATGTTTGAGGCACCGCGGAAACTTGTACAGTACGTCTTTAAAGGCCCCTCTACACGTCGGCGGATAATGGGCGAGAGTAAGGATGGAGCAATACGTAAGAGTAATATGCAAGAATATGTTGCTCACTCTAACGTATTGCTCCGTCCCTTACGGTGGCCCATGATCCCCCGACGTGTAGAGGGGCCATTATACAAAGAGGCCAACCTGGCTGAAGGGTATTTGAGGCATTTTGAAATATTTAAAAATGTTAAATCGAATATCTAAGCAGTTTAAAAATCAAACAGCCATGTCATTTAGTCAGTCCTAGAATTGAGCCAGGTGATTGCAAAAATATTATTTAAAAAAAAACGAAATATGTATTTGAGGCACGCTAAAATTTTAACACGTTGGTGTACCTTTGGGTACGGAAGCGTACATGTCGGTGGCAGCACGCCGCGAACGGGTTAACTGCGGGTCTGCTTCACCTTAGCAGGAAGTTGTGCTTGTTGCCGAGCAAATGGTCGCCTGGCAGTAGCATACGTACGGTTCAAAGGCCTTCCCATTGAAATAGCGAGCCCAATGGATTAGCTCACCAATTCCAATTGACCACCCATATGATTGACTTTCCCTTATCGAATGAAGAACCAGAGGATAAGGCTAGCCCTTTTAAATCGGTAACTGGTAACTGATTCACGTTGATATCCCTATGAAGGTTTCCCTAATGTTTTCGCGCTTATTATAAAGCTTTCCCTTATGTTAACAATACACGAGCCAATCACAAGCGTTTACCGTTGAAAATCGAACCGAATTTGGATATTCTGCCGCTCTGCGCGGTGACTGCAAACGATACGCTGCCTGTAACGCGTATACTATACTTAGTTGAATGGGATTTCTTTGACTTGCTATGAACGGGGTGCAAGGTAACATGTGTGTTACGAAGTCTACAAAAGGTCCAAGATTGCGTATATACTAGTAAGCTTTTAGAAGGTTTTATAGGGGTATTGGTTAGCACTTAATACGATTTGACGGGCAGAGGGTTTGGTAAGTTAAGCAGTACGAAAACCCCAAACCCTTTGAAAGGGATAGCAAGCCGGCAGGCAGTGTTGGGCACTCAAGAATAAAATCATTATTTGAATGAAGATTCGTAAGAATAAAATCATTTCGATTTTATTCCTGTCAAAGTTATTCAAATAATTTCGTCGGGAATAATTTGTACGCGGGAAAATTGAATAAAAATAACTTATTCTTAGTCAATTACATTTATTCATGATTTTTTATTTTGAATAAAAGTATCTGAATAAGAATACAGTAGGTAAATGTAACTTTCGTAATATTTACGTACAGTACAGATAGAAACTCTAGTACTCTGGTCTAATTTATACCCACTATGCTATCTTAATTAAATCTTATGTAACCATGCTCCTGGATTCATTATCAAACCAATGACATCAAATGTATTCGACTCATATAAACAAACAAAACATATTAAACTTAAGATATATTAATGCGAAGGGTTCATTTAGCCATGAAAGAATTCCGGGATTCACTTCATCACCATCGTATCAAAGGTACCAAAAAAAACGTCATAAAACTTACTTACACGTAAGTACATTGAAAAAATGTGCCACAACCAATATTTTTATTGTACTACAAAATTAATTTTATTCCAAATAACATGTTAGTTGAATAAAACGTTAGTTAGAATAATCCCATTTCCAAAATAGTTATTTCAAATGTTATTCTTCATTTAAAATAAAAGTACCATGATTTATTCACTAGTATTTTATTTCAACTAACGAGGTGCAAGAATTATTCTTATTCAAATCGATTTGAATGAGAATAACTTTTCTGTTTTATTCTTATTCTTATTCAAGTTAATTTTTGCCCAACACTGCCGGCAGGGACCGCCCCGGGCCATGGTTATGTTTTACATAATGATACCTGTATGGTGACGGCGGGCCTGGTCCGCTCGTCGAACTGCGTGAACATGGCCCTGAAGTACGGTGAGCTGGCGGCGAGCACCGAACGGTGCGCCGGAACGCCCTCCCCCGCCGCGCCCTCCCCGCCCTCGCCTCCGCCCGCGTCCAAGCAGCCTTCGGCGCATGCCTGGAGCATGGACACAGAATGTAAAGAATAGAGAATGTAGAGAATGTATTCATTTTTAACCCAAAACTCTTTCATCGCCTAGAACGTAAACGGAGTTGGGCTAAGTTTAAATTATTATGCTCGAAGGGTCTGGCCTTTCAGAAATAAGAGCTCCGCACGCGGGGCTGAGACTTTTTTGTTAGAGCAAACGCTTTCTATACTGTAACAATCTCGTGCGCAACCATCCCGGCGCACAACAGTCGCATACGGTCGAACTCAGAAACAGCTGTACATTTTAGTACGTTGTCACAGGTATCGGTCATTGGTAGCTGAAAATTTAGCGCTGTAGGTGCCGAGGACACACACTCCGTGCTGTTCCTGTCACATTTCTTCTATTATTGTGTATTTATGTCTCCTGCGCAGTAAAATGTCTTTCTTTCATTCCTTTTTCTTTTAGGTATATACCTACTAAATTCAAACCACTCTCACAAATCCTTAAGTCATTGCGATAAGGTACTAAAATGCAAGCTAATTCCAAGTTCAACTGCACTAACAGTAACTCCGCCTCCCCCAACGACCTTTGCGGAACCATCGCACAATAATACTGTTCAAGTCTTTATTATGCCATTGAGTCACATTTACAGTAAGACGCTGTGCTTTGAAAATCTAAGTTCAAATTTGGGTATAGACCAAAATAAATGTCCAGTTGAAGAAGAGTTTGGTCACCGTAACGAAACTGTTGATTAACGTCAAACACATACATTTTTGTAACGAAATTGTTGAATTGAAGTTAGACATCATTTAACTGACATTTAAATCATTCGAGAGAAAGGGGTGAGGCTAACGTAAACTCGTACTTCGATTTTCATAGTCGGGCCTCTGGCTGATGTGAACTGAGCAATACTAACCCGTAATCTGACGTCACAAAGCGCGGTATCTGCGCGCAAGCGCTCAAGCGATTCGAGCAGCCGCAGCGCATGTGCAGCGCGCGCGCCGGGGCCGGGCTCTACACGCTGCGAGCACTCGTCCAGGGAGGACTGGGACGCACAGCGCACCATGAGGCTGCAACACATGCGAGCGGGCATAAGAATCTAGACACATTGGCAGTGTGTAGTCTTAAGTCTGAGGCAATAGGAAAACTGCAGGCTTTTCTAATACAAACACAAACTACTACTACTACATACAAAACTTGTATTTACAAGATCTTCACTCAAGGGCAACAATATCTGCATCAAAAATTCCACTACGATTAAACCTTCTTTAGTTTTTAACCTTAAGTCAATTAACTTTCTATTTCATTTTATGTTTGTTTACGTACCTGTATCTTCCTCTGTCCCCATCTCCCTCTACAGCACTGCTCTCATCTGCCGACCTGATAAAACCATTCAATGACATTTACCGGATTTAGTTACTGGATACTGGGATTAGGTGACAACGAAAGTTAAGCAGGTCAATCAACAGCCTTAATACCTATCTGCCTAGAGCTGGCTGCTCTGTGGAAACCTAGGCCTTCATAAGGCCTCTGCAAATGCTCTATTGAAAAATCAACCAAAATGTTAGGTAAAGTATTTTGAGCGAAATTGGAATGTGTATGGTATGGTTTTTTATTTATAAATATCTGTACTAACCAAAATGAAAATCAACAAGTAAATTACGACTAAATTAAAGAAAGACCTAAGTGCCCCCTGGTCACCATCTTTTATTAGGTGAATTCTATCAGGATTCCGGTAACGTCCGAGGAGGGAAGATGGCCGAATGAAAAACTTCCAGCTCTTACTTTTGATTTATTTTATTTACTAATCATACCTTCACTCACTCAACATTGATCAAATCCTATTATTTATGGATGGCCATAAATAAAAAACAAGAAGAGTTCTTTTCAGATTGTCGCGACCAATACCAATTAGCTGACAATTTAGTCTGTAGTCTGCAGGTGCACTAATAGTGGCTGGAATTAATATTGAAAGGGCATATGCCATGTTATGATGGCTACATAATATTTCTAAGCAGATTTAAGTTTGGTTAAATATTCAAAATATAAATAAACAACAACATAGCGCCAACCGACAAATCAACCAACTAATCAAATATTTACTAAATTAAGCATAGCTCAAACAGTTCATAGTCCGACTTAATTAGCAGATTAACAAACGAGCTCTGAACAAGGCCACTTTGAGGTCAAATCATGGAATAAATAAATGACCTACAAAACATAGCACCAAACTAGGCTCTACAAAGTTAACCTTTTATAGATAACCTTTGACCTAATAAAAAAAAAAGTAAAGCGGTGTCCAAAGACTAAAATTTAAAATTTTTGGGCGTTAGATATAATCACGTTAAAGTTTTATTCAAGACTGCACGAACACATAGTTAATCGAACAAAAGTATCTATTCACCAAAACTCAAAAAAGTACATTGAACTAGTAAAATATGGCGAATCTACAAGATGTTAATGTATTTAGTAGTGTATACTGGCTTCTAGGGTAGTTGGTACGCTTACAGTGGGTTGTGATCGTGCTGCATGTTTACTGCACTTCCGCAGTCGCGGCACCCGCCTCACACACACCCAGCACACACAATCATCGTCGAAATCCACACTTTAAACCTTTTCCCATTCAGCGAATCCCGAATAATAACGGATTTTACGACAAAACTGCAATATTTTAGCACAAACACACAATCGACTCCTCGGTTTATTTTGCCAACTTTGACATTTCAGTCAGTTTGACAGTTATCTGTTTGTTGTGCGACGGTACATGTTTTGATCTTAGATATTGTAATTGATTTCTCATTTACGCCTGTTATTTATGTTCTGTATACGCTAATTAGTATTGTTTACAACACTAAAATAATTATTTAATGTATAACTTTTAATACATTTAAATTTTGATTAATATAGAGACATCTGTTGACAGATGGTGTAACTACGTTGGTGAAAGTTGCGAAACAGCTGACTGTGATGTTTTGCTATGCATTGTTTGATAAATAATGGAGATGGCGCTAACTGCGAGATGTTGGGTTGTAAAATTAAACTCAAAAATGTTGAGTAACTTTTTTAAATAAACTTATTTGTAAAGTAATTTCCAGGTTATAGACGACGCGCTGGCCTAGTTGGTAGTGACCCTGCCTACGAAGCTAGCGGTCCTGCGTTCAAATCCCGGTAAGTGCAGATGTTTGTGTGATGAGCGCGAATATTTGTTGCTGAGTCATGGATGTTTTCTATGTATTTAAGTATATATTTCTCTATATAAGTATTTATATCGTTGTCTAGTACTCATAGTACAAGCCAAGAGCTTAGTTTGAGACTAGGTCAATTGGTGTGACATTGTCCCCTGATATTTATTTATTTATTTATTTATGTTTTTTATACCTATTTTTTTACGCAGCTAGCAACAAATAATTACATTAAATTTCAGTTAATAGGTTTGGTATTAGTTGGCACCCGAATCAAACAATAGGTACCTAAGGGTTCCCCGGGCATCCTTTATTACTGTATATTTACGAGACTGCCGAAAAAGGAGGGTACTGTAATGTTTATGACCTACTACGTATGTATGTATGTATGCATGTTTCTTTACTCCCTTGGAAAGGCTGAACGGATGGCTGGATTTCGCCAAGCGACGTGTCATTAGGTAGTGTAGGGTAAGTACTTTTTTAAAGTGAAATTGGCCAAATAAAAAACATACACTTGCGGACAAATAATACGGGTCAGAGTGCGTTTTTCATACAAACGAGGCTATTTCGAAGCCTTGGTTAATCGCCAGGGGTTGTTTTGAGTGAGTTTTAATGGTGGATACTGCGAGGTTCAATAGAGGAGGTCAAAAGTTCTTAAGATACCTAACTGATCGCACAATCAGTTAACATCACAGCGGGAGAGTTTGGGTCAGCACTTCGATTTCCTTACATTTTATTGTCATTTTAGATGTTTTTCTGAACATGCACTATTCCGGCGTTAACCGCAGATTCATTCAGTTGGGTATCCTAGGCACTCTGGAAGTCCTGTATCGATGCTCGAGGTATTCATCATCACATTTCACTAAAAGCATTCCCTGGCGAGGAACCAAGGCTTCGAAATAACCTCTTTAGTATGAAAAACGCACTCTGACCCGTTTTATTAGTCCGCGAGTGTATAACTAACATTATATTGATGACATTATGAAAACTGCAATTGGGCGTTTTTTTAAGCTCGCTTTTTGGTAGACTTGTTTAGTTATGGCTACAACGGAGTGTTATGTAAACTGTGTGTGTTATGTACTAATATAGAATGCAGTCAGAGAGGGTGCGGTGAGACGGATGCGGAAATTGCACATGCACCGACTGCACCGGCGGAAGTGTAGACCAATATTTAATTTGTTAGCGCTCGCATCCCGCTTCAAACGGTTTTTAATCGTTTGAGATAAAAATATGATTACATTATATGTCTCATGATTTAACGTCAGATGACGTATATCTATTGCGACACGGTTCCATCGTGGCTTATTAAAGTTGTTAATTATACTGCGTGATGTTACACCTCGTGTCTACCTTTAACTTTATTTCCCCTATTTTACCCCTATAGTTCTCGGAAACTAGTAATGCAAATGGTACCCTTTCAAACCATTTAAAGTTAATGTTCGAGTTATCGTCCCCACGGACCCCATGTATATTATAGGTATGTACGTCATCAAATTATATGTTTAGTTGATTAGTCACATAAATCTAACGAATAATTAACCTGAAATTCGAATGTGTATGTTTGTACAGTGAACATCTGATGATGAAGATCCTATGGCTTAAGGCACTTAATTGCTGGTGCCACCCCGCCCACGATGAGCGGGAAGCGTTAAGCGTAAGTACTAAAAGGTTAACTGGAAGAGATTCCTTTACTTGTTTTATCATCACTTTTTATCATATCATACCTACATGCACATTTATAAATGCAATGCTAAATAGACCTAGGTAATTTAATACAATTTATTTGCTTAATTGGTAGGCACCTAGAGAATAAAAGAGATACTTAACAGGTGTTTATTCAGTACCTAAGTAGGCCGCACGGGAATTAAAAAATAAATAGGTACTTACTTAAATATCAGGGGACAACATCACACCAATTGGCCTAGTCCCAAACTAAGCTCTAGGCTTGTACTATGGGTACTAGACAACGATATAAATACTTATATAGAGAGATAAATACAATACATAGAAAACATCCATAACTCAGGAAGAAATATTCGCGCTCATCACACAAATATCTGCCCTTACCGTGATTTGAACCTAGGACCTATTACTTTATAATGTAGGCGTAGATAAATTGTGTTATTTTATGGGGTTAGCTAACGTAAAGTGTAAACCTAACTAGGTATAACAATGTTGTCGCCAGGCTGACAAGATACGGTTGTGTTACAACCGAGTTTATCAAAGAAATAATTGAGAAAATGTATCACAATAAACCTACCTACGTACAGGTCGCTACCTAACACCGTCTTACCCTTAAACCCAAGAAGCAGTGTTGACATTGTTGGGTTCCGGTGTGGAAATAAAACAACCAGTGAAATCACTAGCATAGATCAATTCCTCTTAGTCCTCAAGGTTGGCAATGCATTTGCAATTTAGGATTGCAGTCATAAGATTGTACAGTGCGACAAACAATAGTAGAAATTAAATAAGGGCGCCAAATTCTTTTTTTTTTCTTTTTTTTATGGCATAGGGAAGGCTGACGAGCACACAGGCCACCTGATGGTAAGTGGAAACTGTGACCCATAGACATTCGTATTCACAAGACTGCAAGCCTAAGACTGCAAATGCGCTAAATTCTACGTAACTGTCACATTTTTGACGTAAATTGCTTAATCCTGGCAACAATTTCGTATGGATTTTTTAAATTATTTTATTAAAGGGTGATGGGCAATTTTGTATGGACCCCGTCCCCCCCCTCCAACAGTAACGGGCTGCAGGTCTATATGTTCATTAGGACCCAATAAAAGACAAACCTACTTATCTTCGTAGCAAAATCAATGGGAATTTTTTAATGAAAACAAAGGGCCAGGCAAGGCAGATCAGGCAGACATACGTGTTCATTTTCAAACAAATTCCATAGTTCCGTACGATAAGATTATGATTTTTCAAGAAAACCCCATAAGTACATTATGGTGATCGTCGCTATAGAAAAAATACATCATATTGCCAAGATCTATAAACTGGCACATGTTTCATCACTGTTGGTGGGTGGGGACATTTTTACCCATCGTCCTTTTTACCCTTTCGTGTTGCACTGTAGTCTTGAGAAAGCAAAAGTCCACCTGTGCTCGTAGCTTGTAGATGAGATTAAATCCCACTTAAAAAAATACATACTTACCTAACTTGAACCTCAAAACATCAAGTAGGTACGTTAAGTAAGTAGGTACCTAGGTAGGTTGTTTTAAGTATAGTGCAGCAACATAACATTATTTTTATGCATCATGCATCCCCATCCAGTCTGAAAGCTTCATCGCTTTAAAAACTTGAGCGTAAAACTTAAAAATGTCGCAAGTTTCGAAAGTCTAAGGGCCCTCCGACGTTCAGCCAGCCCTTTGTTTAACCGTGCACCGCTAGAGGCGCTGCAAACAACGCCCCATGCATATTCATACCCTAGCATTTGTTTATAATCTGTCCCCCCCTCACCCGCCGCCCTATCCCGGTTAGCAACAGTCAAAATCAGCTGGAGCCATTGCGCAAGGCGCTCCACAACGCCGGTAACTGCATCTCGCTCACACTAAGCTGGTAAGTGTCTTACGTCGCGCTCTGACTTTTCATGGTACAGACATGCCTTTGCCGAGTCTTTGTTTGAAAATTACCATTAAAATCATAGAAATTGAACAATGTTTTGATAGAATAAGAAGGAAGGTTTATTTTTAAGGTGTTTTGAATGGTTTTTTTGTGATATACGCGTGTTTTTTCACAGATTAAATGCGTAAAGATGCGTAGCCGGCACGCCGGTCGTGTCTGTACCGCCAAGGGGTAAAGGGCGAGGGACGCGGCCAGCTGGTAATCGATCGCCCCCCCGTGCGCCCCGCATGTGGAAGGAATATACAACAAGCAATAATAGCGGAACGAAACGAACTCATTAGGGTTACCTGTCTCAAAATAGTTTTGTTCAGTTTTAGTATTTTTTAGCTAACACGAGAGAACTTTAAATGGTGGTTATTTCTTGGATTTATTTTAGATTACGTTAGAGCTCCTAGTACCTATATAAATAGAAGTTCAGGACCTATGTTAAAATGTACACTTTTTAACTTTACCTACTTACAAAGATTTTGGTAAGTAGCAAAGTAGATACTGTGGAAAGCCAGTAGAGAGGGTTTTCCTTCTTCTTGTTTCTCTAATCAAAATGAACACCAATAACTTTAAAATATAACGTTTATTTCACATTAATAAATACAACATACTTTTAAGGGCTTCATGAATCCAATCCTCGTAAACGAATTGCTCAGTTATAAGTTATAGGAATCATTCAATTTGAATATTATTTTTACTGACGTACCTAATAGCCAGCCAGTATAACTTAGATGTATCTAGCTAGCCAGTACGCTACCACGAAACGAATCAATCCAATGTTACTCAGCTTTGTCCCTTTTAAAAGCCTCTACAAACTTTTATTTCCGTAGGTAGGTATTTTCCGTTAGTTCTCTCTTTTCATCTGACATGTGCACTTGCGCTCAATAAATTATGGCCGTACCCTCCTGTCACATAATATGCACGTTCGTGTACATATGTACCTATAGGTACTATACCTACATGGATGTATGAGTTACACATGAATGAATATTCCAATTCAAACTCCAAGTCGACTAGCATCCCCTGATGCGACACAGCTCTCTGATTAAAATTGGTACTGGGCGTGGATTCTGTATGGAGGGGTTGAATTCTCTGATGCAATGGGTACTTCGATTACAGAGTATAATTGCATTTCGACCCTCGTTTGCAAATAGAAATCAAAATCATGCTGGGCACTGGCACTGTGCGATTATTTGATTTTGAATCGTATTGTCGATTATGCCATTAGTCATGTACTAAGTTTATAAAAAAGGCTTAAAAAGGTTTAAAGTTTATTTAAAGAAAGGAATACTTATATTTTAAGTCAAAGTAAAAAAGTTCAAGGTCAAACAAATATTTTGCTAACGACGACGCCTGTGAATATCGAATGGCAATTGTTTCGTCAGAAAAGAAATTGTTGACATTGTAATGCAGGAGAACTCTAAATTGAGTTTTCTTCTGGGTATCTTCGTATGAGTACCTGATGAATGAATTGAATTGTGAAATTTCAGTTGATTTTATAAAATAAAATAATTATGTATCATATCAGGGGACGAAGTCGCAGAAATTTATCTAGGCTTGTACTTTAGTCAAATACATAAATGTAATTTAAATTTTATTCATAACGCTGTTAATTCTCTTTTCACCTCCAGTACATATATTCGTGTTTTTTATTTATTTATTTAACCTTTGGCGGACTTAATGTCTAATGGCATTCTCTACCAGTCAACGAAATAATCATACAGAAACTAACAAAAGTGGCGCACATTGCAGAAAAACATACACAGAAAACAAAGCAAACAACATAAACATAATTATATAATGTTTTTGTCGTCGTTAACTATCACAGTGCACCCTGTCAATCCCAAACGAACTTCCGCTTTACCATTCCAGCCCTCCTATTTGCCCAACCATACGAAGGGGTAGCGAAGGTCAATAATAACCCCCCAAAAACCGACAAACTCAATCAAAACTCCAGTAATTTAACCCAATCGGCCGAAACGTCCAGCGAGAGCCCGAAACGTGTCGAGTCGCGGATATTTATCAGTAATTACCACAATTAAAGCCCAGAACTCCTGTGCTACTCCAATTTTGTAAAGACATGAGGCACTTTGGCACTGAACGGGTTCTAGGAAGCGCAGGGGATTGAACCAGGTGAAACGATTTCGCAACTTCGTTATCGTCGCTCTTGCTCTTTTGTATCGGCCCTTTGGAGAGAATGAGATAGGAGTAAGTAATATAATTACAGGGAGTTAGAAATCAGTCAGCACGGCAAAGCTGCTAATGGAATAGGTAGACGCCCGCAGTTTACATCATGAGGATAATCTATTTGTTGGTGGAAGTAGAAACAAGTTAGTGTAAGTTAGTTATTGTAGGTTATCTGAGGATTTCTTTTCGCTGTCGGTATGAGGTAAGTTTGGACAGAAAACATCAAAGAGCGATAGTCACACAGCTTCCATAGCAACCACCGCATCGCACTCATCAGTCAGCTAATGATGTCGTGCCATAGTGATGACTTTTCACACCCAATTTTGAAAATGGATCGAGGTGATGTCTTAAATGTCGAAGAGTACAACGTTGAGTACTCAAGAACTTACTCCACTATCGAAAGACTCGTTGGTACACGGAGGCCTAAATTGGTACCGCACTTATCATAAGGACACGCGGGGCCCGTGTTCAGGGCCCCCATCCTCAGGGGGCACCGAAGGGCCGACAATTTCTCTCACGAGATCATAATAGAGAAATTTTACTATGCTTCATTCTCTCTCTTTATTTTCCAAAAGGGCCCCAAATTCTTGTGTGTCCAAGGGCTCCAGCATGAGCCAATGAGCCAATCTACGATCAAGACGCGACATATTTAGCCACTAGACTGCCGAAGCTCTGTATAAGTACACCTACTAACAGACCTATCTGTCACATGTCATGTCACACCATTTTATCTCAAAGGGCGTAACACAAAGTTATTTCGCAAATGCTAAACTTGCAAGTAAAAACGGCTGCTAAGCAATTGAATACCGTGACGTATCAAAACAAGACAATAAGGTCGATAATTCTGCACAATATTTGCGACATATTCCCCTTTATAAAGAACAGTAAACTCATGTAATCCTGTTTCCCGCAATTCCCGCAACAATCCGATTCTTCATACAAATTATAGTAGGAGTGCTCCGCAAACAGATCCGCTGCAGTATTTGGGCTCCAGACCCATTACAGTGTACAAATAATGTGTTTCGAGTAGGTACTCTCCAGTGTAAATACTGTTTGCCTCTCATGATCCGATAGGTGATTCAGTTGAACAACTTACTTTTGAGTTTAACTAGTGAACCTAAGTTAACATGATACACTTTGTTCGTGTATTTTTAATTTAGTCTCCAGTTTTGTTAACGAAACTGAGGTCGAAGATTTAGATGCATAACTCTCGTCATAGTTAGTTCCGAGAGGGCAAAGTTGTTAGTTTGAATCCCGAATAAGCAAAGGATTCTATAATTTAATCACGAGCGAGCGTAGCGAATGATTCAAGGTCTTGGGTTAGATTCCTGCCTGAGCGCAGCAAGGGATTAGAAGATAAGAGATGTAAATAACTTGTATCGTGTTGCACATGTAAAACTTTCCAGCAGCGAGAACGTGATACCTAAAGGTAAAAAAATAGTGCATGTTAAAAATTAAACTGCATGTTTATTTACCCATTAATATTGCCCCAGCACTGATCTCAGCATTGTTTTAAATTAAAAGGTTACTTTGTTTCACGCTCGCAGCTAAAGTCCTGTAATTAAACAGCGAAACCGGCCTTTTTGAGGTGCTGACTGAGGTGATAACGATTTTCGAATTCTGTCAATTATCTTAGCTTTTATGTCATGGAATTGACATTTAAGCGCTCAATGCGACCGTAGGTAAACGTTGTTGGGGAGAGGCTAGGCGTCTGTCAGGGAACATACAAAGCGTATCGTTGACACGAATCGAATCCAAGAGAATAGGGTGGACGAATTTTGTCGATGACGTGATAGCATTTGAGCCGCCATTACGGAAATAAAACTTGTACAATGCATTACAAGTATTACAACCTCCTTTCATCGTGGTTGATTTTTATTATTGTAAGGATATCCGCAATAATAACTCATTTTTAGGCTTCCGTAGTCAAACTAGGAACTCTTATAGTTTCGCCATGTCGGTCTGTCAGTCCGTCCGCAGCTAGCTCAGAGACCGTTTATAATAATAAGAATATAACATATAAGTCACGCCAACATAGTGGTAAAATATTTTATTTTTTTTCCTAGCCTGTATGAGTGTCCCACTGCTGGGCAAAGGCCTCTCCCCTTGATCTCCATGAGTCCCTATTTGGTGCCTCTTCCGGCCAGTTGTTGAGGAATGCGTCCAAGTCGTCCCGCCTTTCATCATCATCATGATGAAAGGATGATGATGATGATGATGATGATCGTTTATGAAATATTAACCTTTAAAGCGCTATTTTTTGTTAGAGTCAAGCCCCCCCTTCATACAGCCAAAACTACAAATACTAAAAATCTAAAAAAATATTTCCAATAAAAGCACAGATAATGAATTTTATAGAAAAACTAGCACGACTAGTCTACTTAAGACTTCATTGGTTCTTGAGTGACAAACGGTTTAAATGTGTACCTACCGCAAACTTATTTGCGGTGTTGGTAAACTGTTCGCGACCTATATCGGTGTATGGGGATAACAGTTTTCCAACGGCATAGGTAAGTTTGTCGCGTCGCGAGGTCTTATTTGTTTGTACTTTGTAGTAACGGCTTCGGAGCCCTACACTGGGCATGGCCCGACATGCTCTAGCTCAGTTTATAGAAAGAATTTCAATAAGTAACCTAGCTATTCAGGTTCAAAAGACTGCCCTTAAAATGTAGGCCAGACGACGGACGGACGCCCGGCGAGAGTTTAATAATAGTCACAAACGAAGGCACCCTTTAGGTTTGAAGCCCTAAAATATACACCAACATTTGTTCAAAAAATGGGGCTGCAAATTCTGGCCCGCTAGCGACTTCGCTAAAGGTCCCTCAAAGATATTAACAGCATCCTCCGGAAGGACTTCCGTACCATTTCGGGCCTCAAATATTTAGCACCGAGAAAACATAAAAGCTAGCAGGAAATGAAACTTCCCGGCGCCTTCGCTTGTCCGGGAAAGTAATCGAAAAAGTTGCCGAAAAACATATTAATAAATTTCAATGTGAGAACGCTTCGGTACAAGACTGTAAGGGGATGTTTTTAACAGCAAAGTAAACATTTGACTTTGGAAACTAACAGGGCCACTCTACTGGATAAAAACCATAATACTTTTGACGTATTGTCAACTTATTTATGTCACGTAGGTACTTATTTGACAGTAATGGCGGCCGAGTAATGGCTGAACCCTAGGTATATTCAAACCGCGGACAAATAGGCTTACTTCGGATTAAAATTTGACACATGTTGTATGGGCAATGATGATGAAGGTAATCACTATCTATGGTTGCATATAGATAAACTCTCACTAGATATTGGAGCTGTGTACAAACAACCTTCATCAAATACAACTCATCTTTTGAAAAATTTGAAAGTCAATAATAATTATAATTTTAATAGTAGGTACATCAAACATTGCTTGCTAACACACCGCACTGTGGTCTCTAAATCTACCCCCATGTTTTGTTAAATTATCACTTTGTTTTTGTCGTTTTGATGTTGCTTATTTACTTAGTATCTTATAGATTTAAAAACAAATGTTACATGTACGCGAGTGTTCTCATTCTAAGTTTAAAATGTTTAAAGTGTATTTTTCTCTGTAAGTGAATTTTGTAATTCTTTTGAGGAAAATAAATATCTTTAACCATAAATGTCAAATTTTAACCCGAAGTAAGCCTTATCTATCCGCGGTTTGAATACACCGTGTTTTTTTTGATTTACGATAACTTTAAGGGAACGTTCTTTAGGTCAAACAAAGTTAATTTCCCGAAGACAGACAAATGATAAGTCTAACGGTTTTAAAGATATTTAATTTTAAAATTTAATCAGTTAATCACGTTAAACTAGTGTAAAAGGCTCTTAATTGATAACAACAATTTTCTTTTAATACGTATGAGTAAAGAGTTTCCAATTGTTAGGTTTGTATACGCGTCAATCTAAAGTGACTTGTACCTGTCAAGTGTTATCTTTACTTGTGTGTGTATGTCACGCCAACATAGACGCATTTGACACTGATTATTAGCTAGGTAACTCTAAAGGCCCTTTTAGAATGACCAAAGATAAAAGATTTCATTATTTTGTTCTAAAGTGAAAAACATTTTTTTTTTGCAATATTTAAAAATCTAATCTACCAATTAGTTTCTATAGATATACCTAGTAATATGCCGAAGTTATCGTAAATCAAAAAAAACACGGTGTATAGGGTATTGGCCATTAGAAACAATACCATAACGAGTCAAAGACAATACTAGTTTTACCGTGTTGAATAGAAGCCGGGCCTCTTTTCAACACGGTAAAACAAGACCGCTTTTGACGTGCTCCCGTATCGTCAACGTCACGGTAGCTCTTATTTACTCGTCAGCAAGGCAGCCGAATTAAAAAACAATACCATATCACGTCAAAACGTCAAACGTTGGCCAAGATGCTAAAGCTGCTTACATTATTCTCTTCTGTCACTCAAGTATGGGATGACATTCTCGTGCGTTGCGATACTTGCGATAAAAGTGGACAACTGTCATCCCATACATTTTGAGTGATAGAATAGAAAAACGTTATACCTACCATCTTAGTTACCTAACCGATTATACGTAGTCATCGTATTATTTTTTCTGGATTCTATCGACTTGCAATGTATGGAGTTGATAAGCGCCGATGCGAAAATCGCTAGGTAACTCAGCGTTACGCTTGGGTTGACCAGGCCAAGGTTCAGAACAGGATAGCCGGTGGATCATAATGAAGCACTAAAGTTTTTAATCTTCATGTCAGAATTCGATCGATGCGTGTATACGTGCGTATTTGTATCTGTGTGGATAATACCACAGCATGCATCGTACCTTCCAAACGGGAAAACCGACAAAGACGCGGATTTTTTAATAACAAAAACACAGATTGGCGTTGATAAAAATGTATTAATAAGTAAGTAGGTACTCTAACAAATAGGTCCTGAGAGAATTTGCGAATGGAGGGCAGTGGGGGCTTGTCGCAACCGTTATTTAGGTAAAAAAGCGCTTTTAATAGCATCGCAAACACTCCGACCCCAATAATTGTGACCAGTGCGTTAAATAAAAGGATAGCTCTTTTATATTTTCCATTAACGCGACCAGTGCCAAAAAAACGCCTTTGTATGTAGTTTAAATAGCTCATGAGTGTCACGGGCACTGAGTACGGGTACGTATCTAGCGCCGTGTGTATCGACATCAGGTCCATTTCATATAAAATTCAGGAAGCTTGGCACGGAATGTATGAAATATTAATGTTGTATAGAAAACGGCGTTACGCGAGAATGGATTTATGCACGGTCCATTTGTTTACTTCTCACTTTTACATAATGCTGCGTCTCTTTCATCCGGAACGACATACTAAGTAGGTAGGTATATTGCAAATATCGTAATTTATCGGAATTAATGTGCGTTATGACCTGAATGCCATAAGATACCTACATTGAAGAATAAGTTACCTTTTTTATGCTCTCTCTTGTTCATAGATTTTAGTGGCAATTTGGTAGGACAGTCATATTTTCTCTTGACATGATATAAAACTTTACGCGTCTGTCTGTCGTTACATCCAATAACTACTAAACCACACAACTGATTCTGATGCGGTTTTCACCATCAGTTAGATGATTTATCACGCAAGAAGTTTGTGTACTTATAATAAATTGTGATGTTTGGATGTTACAGTTAAGTGAATATAAACTGAAGCGAAGCCAAGGCGGATTGCTAGTTTCTTATAATAATCGGTATAAACATTAGATAGCTTCAGGTAATTATCTACTAATGACCGTATGGATTATCTTACTATAGTATACTGATTGTGTGGTGATATCATTAAAGATAATGCACGAGTGCGGGTTCGGTGCTCGCCCTCGGCCATGTTGTATCAATCAAGTAAACATATTGATTTGTTATTGATCGAGTCATCGGTTGACATTCCATTAATTATTTATAGGTTATCAGCAAGTTATTCTGAACTTGATTTTTGTATGCTTTCTATGTTTGTTTGTGAGTACTAAATTACTTAAGTGATAATAGAAACCGGCCAAGTGCGAATCGCGGTCCGGGCAATTTGTTTTTTTTTGTTCTTTTAGAGGCATTAGAAATACACACTGAAAATTTCACCTATTTCGGTTTATGAGATACAGATCTGATACCGCCCGTTGATAGACGGACAGGAATCCTAAAAAGGACAATTATTTCCTATGAAAAAATCATGGACTCTCAAAAAATCATCCATGTCTATTACTAACTATTAACAAGGACCATGGTCCTTGCTATTAACTAGGTATTGGTATACGAAGCAAATAAATAATTGTAAATGTAAGAAGATTTTACTGCGCATGTTTTGTTCAAGGTTTTAACTTTATTTCGTAGTTCCATACAAACAATTCAACCATCTGGTGTTCAATGTCTGTGTTGTCTGTATTCCAGACCACGATATGAAGAAATGAAAGAGAAATGCTGATTATGGTAAGTAGGTAACACTACTTAGATTATGTGAGATTATTTGAATAACAGTCGTATTACGATACAACTTTAGTTACTGGTATATACCTACTTACGTAATGCCTTAATGCCTGTTACATTACTTTTGATAAAATTTATACAGATTGAGTTTCATGAACAGCTCTTGAAAGAAATATGTTTGCACCAAAACCACGTTTAGATGGGTCTGTAACGAATTAGTTAATGATTCAGATATCTATTATCAAAATGCTACATACCTACTAGCTTATTATAGTTGTGTTATTAATCTGTCAATGTTTAACAATTAAACATTAACATTATTAACTATATTTGTTCATTGCAAAAATAAAACTAAAAGTATCATAAAGACATTAACAGTCGATCCTCATTCCAAAACCGATTAAAATTAATGTAATTATAAAGATAACCTCAATTACCCACGTAATTTCGATTTGCGTATAACCTCGACAAAATACAAAAACAAAACATTTCTAGCAAGCGCCGGCCGCCGATCGCGTACGTTGGGTAGCGGGCGGGGCGAGCGGCGCGCCGCGGCCCGCGCGGGCATGAGCGGCGGCGCGTCAGTCGAGCTCGGCCCCAGCAATGGAGCACCTCATCGATGCCGTGCGCAACTACCCCTGTCTGTGGAACACCACAGCCATAGAATACAGGGACCAAGAGCTCAAGGACGCGGCCTGGACCGAGGTGATGAAGGAAACCAATCTATCGTCAGGTAAGTCTCTATAACTCTAAACATGGCTGCGCTGTAAATGGCTGTAAGCAGCTGAGCGGGACCGGTGCGTGGTCGGTACAAGCGGCGCGAGCCGAGCCGAGCGCGCCCGAGGTTACCCGAACGTTGCCGATGTTATTGTAAGTATGCAAATGCAGCCGGGCGTTTTTGTCGTTTTTGTGTTGTTATTTATAAGTGTTTGGTTTATATGCGTTTGTTGCGTTGTTTGTGGGATGTTTGTTTATAGATTTGGTGGGAAATTGACGGCTGATTTAGTAAAATGGACTGATTACACTGGTAGTTTGTTGAAACAAATATCTTATTGTTAAGTATTTGACTATAGATTATTATTATATGTAGGGTACCTACAGTACATTGTATAGGTGCCTACTTTGTAACTATGAGTTAATTAATTAATATCGTTCCTTTAATATAGGCTTTAAGTGTATTTTATTTTAAGTGTACCTTCAAAACATGTTTTATAAAAATACTACTTAAGGCAACTTAACTGCATTGCCTATTCTAGGTGGTTATTTATTCAGATGTCGTGTTCATGCGTAAAATGTAGCGGTTTTATACGGAAAGGCAGTATTTTCTGTCGCGTTCCTTGGCAGTTAGTTAAGGTTAGTAGTACCTACCTAGGTAGGTATAATTCTGGCCGTTCCAAAAAACGTTATGGCGCGCGTCGTTTACGCCGCTTTGATTTTTAGTGTCGTGTTTGATTATTGGTAATATCAAGAATAGCGTAACCGCCGGAGGCTTTGGAGTAGGCATTATAATAAATAGAGTGTAAGTAACACTATTATTATGCGGCCTTATTTATAGCGTTGTTTTAGATGCCTTTGTTTAGTTTATGGTTCAAGAACTGGCCAGGGCCTTTATTCCACTAGTTTAATCCGTAACGTTATGATTTTAGTTTTAAGGTAGGTAGGTGTACCAACTTAGTTATTATTACCTTACTTGAGTTTGATAGTTTTATCTTATCTGGTGATTGATAAATCAGCCCTAAATCTGTAATTTTAGGACAATAAATAAGTAGCTACTAGTAATTTCCCATAACATAGGTATTTTTTCAAGGCATTCGTTCCTTTATCAGAAATTATAGGTAGTTAGTTTTTTTTTTTACTTAAGTAGGTAGGTACAATTTTTTCTCTGTAAATCCAAAGAAAACTCAATCGGGCCCCGTTTTATATCTTTTAGATGTTAATAGTTGTACTAGTGAAACTGAATGTATTCCCTTCTTCCGTATCAAGGTAATAATAACAGGCACGTGCCCACATGGAGTTGCGAATAGGATGCTCGATTGATTCGGCCATGACCTGAAACTCTAAGACCGGATAGCTCATTCATTCATTCACTCTCACAATATTTAGGTACCTATGTCACTGCAAAACCGTCCTGCAAACAGCCTGACAAGGACCATGCGTCGGTGATACGGCAAAAGCTAGGTACCACGTAACTGGGTTATGGCAAAAATGTATAATGTAGTGATTTAAGAACCTTTGTGGCCAATTTACTAAGCAAATAATTTGGATTTTGAATTTTAGAGTTGTAGAACAATTCCCTATCAGATTGTTTTACAAAATTAGTATTGAATAGTTAATTTTAATTTATCATTTCACATATTTTGACCTTTAATGTAGTTACGTCACGATCTTGATTGGTAAGTTTATCTAATCTGTGATTAAATATAGTACTTACTAGGGAATGCAAACCGGTAAACCGGTTTACCGGTTTACCGGTAAACCGGCCCTTTTTAGAGCCGGTAAAATACCGGTAATTTAAAGCTATTACCGGTAATTTACCGAACCGTGAAAAACTAAAAATAAACGCGAAATAATATGATTTTAAGTGCAATATACTTTCAGACACTCCTTAAAAATGTATTTGATTGAAATTGACTTTTAAATTATGAATAAAACTGATAATTATTTGTAAACTTATGTTACTAATACTATTACGAAGCAAGCAAGTAACGCTACGTATTCCAGAGCCAGCCGAAGATGTACCTTATTACTATTTGTTTACTGTTTCTTTATTTTATTTATTTATTTATTTATTTATTTATTTATAAAGACACACCAACAGTAACATAAACAGATTATACAAGAGCAGAAAAAAAAGGCACATTCCCGTTTATGCACCAATTATAGGCGTGCAACAGCATTGGCAAAGAGACTACAAACAATTAATTAAATATTAAAATATTCCAAACAGAAAACAGAAAAGAGCAAAACTAAAATATAACTAAAAATACAAACTAAAATATAAACAGTGATTACGTGCCCTGTGAGTCAGGGGTGTGCGGAGGCGATGGTTTCAGTCTACGTCGCAGAACTAATATTGAGTTCAGGTAAATGTCAATGCAACGGGCCTTAGCTAGATCGTTGTATTGCTTCTGCAGACGGTAGAGTGGTAAGAATTTTCCCAACTTAGTCCTGGTACGATCAAGGCGGAAGAACGTGAGACGACAGGTCCGTGTATTCTGTTTAGGGACAGCAAAATTTAGACAACGCAGCAAAGACGACTCTTGGACATCTCCATTAATAATTTTATGGAGGAGTGCCATATCAAGATAAATGCGTCTCTGCTCCAGGCTATCAAGCCCAAAGTGATTGAGTCTTGCACTATAATCAGCTCTTTTTGAAAGACGTTTACCACCGACTTTGAACACAAGAAATCTAGTAAAAAGATGATTGTACTCTCTCCATGCGATCAATATGCACCTGATACATTGGGTTCCAAATCTGACAACAATATTCAAGTCGTGAACGAACAAGTGAATTAAAAAGAGTTTTAAAAGTTTGCGTGCGTTTAAAATGACGGCCTATTCTTTTGATAAAACCTAGCATTCTAAAGTTAAGTTCAGAATCTAATTGCACTCCTAGATCCTTGACCCATTTTACCATCCCTTCCCTTTCAACCTAAGGGTCATGTAAGCCTATTGTTTTAGTTTGCTACCTGCTAAATGACTATTAATCATTAAAATTATTTGTTTAATTTTAAGACTGATTGATATTTTTTCTTAGATCAAAGTTTCCAATTATTTCTTCAAGTTGTCATCATTATTTTAAAATGACTTTTTAAACTTAAATAAGTAAACGATTTTCAATAATTTTAATGGCTTTTATTTAAAAACCACAAAAACCTGTAATTTACCGGTTTACCGGTTTTGCCGGACCGAGGTCGGTAATTTACCGGTTTTCAAATTTGGCCGGTAATTGCATTCCCTAGTACTTACTGCATAAGTACTTAAGTCCGAAGTGGAGTTTCATACAAATAATGTATATCGAATTTTGTTTTATTTATTTCTGTTGAATTTTAACGTTTATTTACATATAGGTATATACATGACAATGTAAGATTTAAAATAGTTATTTTCATAATCGTGTTATAATAGAGAGCTTTTTAGTCGAGTACCGTGTTTAGGCCACGAAGCTTGCTGAGAGGCCTAAGTAAGGTACGAGATTAAAAAGCTTGATTATGACACCATTGTGAACAATACTTTTTGTACGAGTTCATTAAAATTAATAATTTAAGTCATTAATACAATCACCACCACATCGACATTTGTATCAAACCACGGCGTCCGTAATTGTTGCAGTACCTACTGTGCTGTTCTGTTGGCTAAAAACTAGCAATCACAAACTGTAGTTTTTTTATTTTTTTTATGTCCTGGATACAGAAGCATGTTTAAAATAGATTTTTGACAGATGACGCGACGCTGCTACGTTCCGAAACGCCATAGATTGGCAATTTTGTATCGGATCGAGTCTCCTTAAACAAGGACACATATTATTGAAATACGAAGTTCTATTTTCAATTTTTTTTTCAGTTATCTTGAGCGTATCGAAATATGGTTATTTCGGTTGTTTCGGAAGTGTCAACGATGAAAAGAGTGACGTTGCAGTATTCTCTATGAAATATTAATACACAGATTTTAATCGACGAGTACAAAAATAAATTATTGATCAAAATATAAGTCCGTTTTAGATCCTCCGCCCGTAGGCTAGTCTGTGGGTGAAATTGTCAAACTTGACGTGATCTGAAAAACGCACAGTACTGCCAGGCAAAAAAAACAATCAATAACGTTTTAAAGAAACTCTTAAGCGTTTTAATGTCTCTAACTAACCAATTTTGTAGTGACGTCATAACGCATTTTTCTTTAAAAATGAAATCTAATTAATATACTTAAATGCAAAAAACACGAAATGAGTATCTTCAATTATCTATTTTAGCGGAACTAGGAGTTATTTTTTTTAGGATATCCCAACTAACAAATTCAATAAGTTGCTAAATGTGCCTTACTGACTTGACTTACACGCATGTACAGATGTAGTGCATAATTGTTTTCCTTCGTATTTTCACGGAAACGTACGAACGTGTCTAGCTACTTCAGTCACTCTCAGTACATTTTGTACTGTGACTGTGACCGACTGAAATAGCAAGACACGTTCGTACGTTTCCGTGAAAATACGAAGGAAAACAATTATGCACTACATCTGTATTTTTAAACATTTCTAACGTTACCACCGCTGTCCGAATCATATGGTGCAGGTTCTTTTTAAAGATGTTCTGATAAAAATCATACTTAATAGAGGTTTGTCGCAAAAGCATTTAAGATTCTTTATTTTTTTTATTTGCCTACCTACTGAGAAAAAAAAACCTTATTATTATCAGTGTTTGCTATGCCCGCTTTGGACTGTAAAATAAACATATACTTATTTAATTTTTTAAATTGTTTGCTTTTGAAAAAACTTCTATACTACCTACGCGCATGTTTTTTTCCCAGATTAAGTAGTTTTTAATAAAGTTACTGTTATTTTTTAAATTAAAAGTGGTCCACCCATTTGTTCAACTTCAAATTCAAATTCAACATCTTTATTGCATATCACATTACAAATATAAGTCAGAACTATAGAAATAAAACCGGGTCAAGTGCGAGGTTGCATCATTGGGTCTGGTTTCATCCTTAACCGGTTTTTCTAGGGTTTGAACTAGGTATAATTAAGAACATTGAAGCTGTTCCGTACAGGGTGGATTCCAAAAATAATTATATACTTTAATAGGATCCCGTTTCCCTCCCTTCGGGTACGCAATCCTAAAAAGCCTAAAGACATTTTATAAAACTGAACTTATACCCTATCCTTCTTTACAGTAAAGGAGGTAAAACTGAAATGGAAGAAACTCCGTGACTCCTACCGGGACGCCCTCAAACGGCAAAACGAGATGCAAGCTAGAGACGTTCCCTCTCGCAAGAACTATTCCTGGAAATACATGTCGTCTATGGCTTTCCTCCAACCCCACATGAGTGCAAGGAAGAAACCAGCAGAGGAACCTGTTCAAGCTCCAACCGAGCATGAAAACGAGCATGAGCAGAATGGGATAGACGAGCACGAGCAAAATGGGCATGAGACTAGTGATGATTCGGATTCGCCTGATTCTTCTCCCAAGCGGAAGAGCTCACAGCTGACTGTCATTGATAGGAAGCTTGACTATCTCTGTAAGGTAAGATTGATTCCTCATATTTAGTGGTGCTGGTGTGGCTAGATCGGTACCACCATCTTATCTTTTAAACTACCCTAGCACTGTCTGTTCCCGTTGTTGTGTTTTTGGGGTGAGGATAAGACAACCGGTAAAATTACTAGCATAGAGTAATTAAATTTTTAGTCTTCAGCGTTGGCAACGCATTTGCGGTCTTGTGATTTCAATATTTGCAATCTTGTGAATGCAAATTTCTTTGGGTAATCTATTTATGTACAAAGTACCACATCCATTAGTGAATATTATAAAAAGACAATCCCTTAGAACAACCTCATTTCATAGTTACGGGCTTTCCTATTCTGACCTTTTTGGATTACTCAACTTGTAACCAAATAAAAATCATGTTGTGTTATGTGCAGGCGCAAGGCAAACGGCGGCTGACCGAGGCGGCGCACGAGGCGCGCACATCACCTACCTCCGAACCCATCGACATCTTCTTCAACAGCATGTGCCAAAGCACCAAGCGGTTCCCCTACCCAGCTCAAATAAAGATCAAACGGGCCCTCTTCGAAGCTGTCATAGCGGGGGAGGAAGCCTTGGTGGCTGAACAGCAGAACTACGCCAGTCTATGGGCAAGGGCTGCTAGTTCTTCCAGCAGTGATGGGGAGGAGGGGGCCGCGGGGGGCGCGGGGGGCACCCCCTCCTGAGCCCAGCTGCGCCAGTACAGAGAGTATTGTGCGCAGTACGCCAAATATTTTTACGGTACGCAGTAGACTGAAGTGAAAGTTTGGAAGGTCCTTTAGGGCCGTGGTTTGAAGTGACTTGTTTTATGTGGCCGTCGAAATCAAAGCAAAAAGGGGTTGTTGTGGATAGCGTGTTTGTTCTCGGTTTTGCCATTTAGCTATGCTAGATTTTTCTCGCGATTTTATCGAGGAATGAGTCGTTTACTGATTTTGCTTTGGACTTTTGGAGATTATGTTACTTGCATCAAAATTGGTTTAAAAATTGTTTGTATTCGTGCATTTAAAATATAAGGGATAAATAGGGATGACAACAAACAGTAGTTATGTTATTAGCGAATGACAATTATAACTTGATCTGCCCAGCAGTAAGCATTATTATGACTGGAGTGTTCCGACCTTGGTTCATTTCAGACTCGTGTCAAAGTCATAGACAACACCATAGAACAGCGAAATCTCGAACTGCTCTAATCTCGCTTTTGGTCAGGACGGCTGCATATATATGTGATGGTTAGTTAGGTAGTGATATATAAAAGAGCTTGTTAAGCCAAATAATATTAATGGACATTGCGAAGCGATATTTTCGACAATATTGTTTCCTTTAGGATATTTATTATACTCAACTGTGTGTGGCCAAGCCGTTTGTAATGGCACAATTACATTTATCCGGTGGCCGTGTGTGATTGGTTTATCACATTTAAACGGACGTGTGACAACTGGCCACGGAAGTGCACAGAAGCGTAGCGGTTACGGCGGGTAGTGAAAACAAATGGATAAAAAAATCGTGGCATGCTACATACGATCTCTATGCATTTGGTCGTTGTCGCTCGTCGCTGCTGCTGACGCCTTCGTCGTGGACAAGAAGTGGATTCATTAAAAAAAAAGCAATCGTCGTGTAAGTAAACTAAATACCTAGTGTGAACATGAAGTCAATCGGCCGGATAAGGCCATCTTATGGCGTTCGTAGGTACTCCCAAAAATAGTGGGTCAGGCGCATTTGAGACCGATCCGAACGCCGTATCAGGCTGTTGGACTAGTGTACGAGGTGAGTCGGTCAGATCAATTTGAGACTGGTGTAATCTCCGTATCAGAAGGATGAACATCTAGTGTCGACATGAGATTAGTCAGTTACATCTCTTTGAGAATGATGCGACTAGGTACCTTATAAAGCTGACAGACTAGTCTAAAGTTAAAGATAGTCTGTGTCATCCTTTTGCGCCTGATGCGAATGCCGTATCAGGTGTTTCGATTATCCAGTGTCTACACGAGATTAGTCAGCTCTGTTTGAGACTGATTGATTGACGACGGACGAGTGTAATTTTGCAGCCATTAGGTACCTAGCATAAATAATGTGTCAAGTTAAGATTTAATTTTAAGTCGTTCTGATTACCAGTAAGCAGTATTGATAAGAATTAAAATATTTTGTACCAGGATTTATTAAATCTGAGATCTCAAAATTCCACCTCAGCTTGAGGTACTCTTTTTATTTTGTACTGTACATTTTGTAATGAATAAACGAATATTCGCTTGATATGTTATTTTTATTAACCTACCTGAGAATAGGTACATAAGAAACAATGACAAATTTATTTTTAATTAATATGCATAGTTGTTTTTACTATGGATAGATAGATCTATATTTTAAACCATGCTTTTGACATATATCATATTGTCAACGTTACGATAGCTCTTATATATTTTCAGTAATAACGGCCGAGTTAAAAAAAAAAAGATAACATGTCAAAAACAATATGGTTTTAAGAACCTGGTGTCTTGATAAGCTGGTACCTGGCCGTTTCTGTTAAACACATCTCTTTGCTAATCAGTTCAGTCTTACTAGGTATACTTTGGTACGATGAAAACCTTTTCAGCTTCTTTCTTTGTCGGTGCGAGCTGTGCTTCTCTCATAATCAATAGAGTATGAAACGGAAAAAAGGAAATCGGGTAGCGTTCCCCATCCACCGAGCTATAAATACCCACTGCCCACGTCCTATCGGCCGATGAACCCAGTGGACTATATATACAACGGGACATACCTTTGTATATATCACACAAGTGGGCAGATTCGCCATTTTTAAACCAGATGCGAATTTTCACAGGCGTTTCTTCGGATGGCAAATAAACTTAGGGTGTCTTCTAAAGGTTAGAGGCGTTTCTTTGAATATTATGAACATATATATATTATGAGTTCTAGTTTTTGCTTGACTGCCGAAGCAAGACGATGACGCTTTTGACCTGTCTGTATTTTGGTTCCCCGGGAATGCTAAATGGATGCTCTGATTATAACGAACGGGTGTGGACCCTGCCTAAGAAGCCGGCGGTCCTGGGTTCGAATTCCGGTAAGGGCAGATATTTGTGTGATGAGCGCGAATATTTGTTCATGAGTCGTGGATGTTTTCTATCTATTTAAGTATTATTTCTCTATATAAGTATTTAATATTTATATCGTTGTCTAGTACCCATAGTACAAGCCAAGAGCTTAGTTTGCGACTAGGTCAATTGGTGTGACATTGCCCCCTGATATTTAATTATTTATATTTGCCTTAATATTGCGAGAGTCCGTAATGAACTTATTTGAAAAAATGCGAAGAGAATTTTATCTGTAACCAGTAATCTATTGCAATATCATAATTATAATGTTACAAAGGTCATGGTTAATTCATAGCTATATAGTATTTGAACAGTCTTTAAAACATCTGTCAAACGCCTAGTTTAAGGCTAAGCTATCAAAATAAGATGCTTTTAACGATCATTCTAAAATTAAAAAACCATCGGAAAGTATAAAAACAATTGAAATAAAAAAAAGCTTAAATAATTTCTTCTGGACTTTGAAAAGAAGGCCGGTTATCTTGACCACATGTGAATTAGGATTTAATCCGGAATTAAAATCTTAGGTCTATTTACTCTTTGTGTAGTCGAAATTTACTGGCGTAGTTGGTAGTGACCCTGCCTACGAAGCTAGAGATCCTGGGTTCAAATCCGGTAAGGGAAAACATTTGTATAATATTTAGATTCGAATATTTGTTAAATGAGTTATGGATGTGGATTCTATGTATTTAAGTATATATTTCTCTATTATAAGTATTTATATCGTTGTCTAGTAGCCATAGTACAAGCCTAGAGCTTAGTTTGGGACTAGGTTAATTGGTGTGACATTGTCCCATGATATTTATTTTTAAAACCATGCCTGGATACATTCGGTGGTATACCATCTACCTGGTAGGTATGTCATACTGGATTTGGCGGGTACACTGGTGTTTATCTCAGTGTTTATCTCAAAATTAGGATGATGGTGATGATACTCGTTGTGTATATATGGTAAGTATTGATAGTTGCGGTATATGTGTAATATTTAAAAACAGCTGTTTTAAAACTATTCTACACGATTGGAACATCCACGCAAGTCAACAAAGGTCGAGATGTCTTCTCATCTTCAATTCATTCCGTTTAGTTGTCATCTCTATCAAAGGCCACTTTGATCTTAGTATAGTTACGTGGTTGTTCTTAAGTGTAGAGTGTTTGTTTGTCTATTATCAAATGATCTTAACTAACAGTTTTCGACTTGCTTTAACTAACAACATAAATTCCAAGTAATCTTGCACCAAAATCGTTAATCACCAATAATCTATCCAGAGACGCCATTAGCGTCGGCCGGGTAAAACCAGGTAAGCCCAAGTTGGCCATAAATCTCCCCCCCCTCGTTTTGCCGCATCCGCACTTACACGCATCCGCATCAGCTGATCTCCCCTCGGCTTCTAGGAATGCAACAGCTGTTTTCTGTCAGGAAACATATGTTCACGCGTAAACAACGGTTCGCAGAAGCGGATTCTTTTGACTTTGACGTACCTGCTGGTTTTTTCTTGCCCTTTGAAGTCATGGTGGCCCGTGCGGTTGCTATACTCACACATACGAGTGTGAGGAGGAAGCATATACAATAGCTACTACATTCCGTGCCCAGGGCTCTATTACGGGTCTATTTTAGAGGGGAATCGGAAAGTCTAGCGCTTGGGTTAATTCTTATACCTATTACAGTGCCGCACGTATCGGTTTATAAATGGAGTCATTAGGGTTCAAATTATCAATTTATATTCACAATTCGGATGCAATTTACATACGAAATAATAACTTTTATTAGCAGATGTATTTAAATTTGGTGGTTTTAATGAAAAGCAGGTGTTGCTTTGGGTGGGACTAAAACGTTCAGGTTAGCATATTAATTTGTAAACGTGTTGAATGAAACTATTATAAAATTATTGCGTATTTATATATAACTGATACTTTGTGTGAAAAAATATAGCCTTAATTAACGATAGGTATTTGATAATTTTATATTTCGCTCGCTACGAGATCGAATCAGGAACGAGGAGATACGTAGACGAACTAAAGTAACCGACATAGCCAATCGGGTTAGCAGGCTGAAGTGGCAATGGGCAGGCCACATTGCTCGAAGGACTGATGGCCGCTGGGGCAGTAGAGTTCTCGAGTGGAGACCACGTACCGGCAAGCGCAGCGTAGGACCCCCGCGAGATGGACGGACGATTTGGTCAAGTCCGCGGGGACCCGCTGGATGCAGGCCGCTTCCAACCGGGTGAGGTGGAAATCTTTGGGAGAGGCCTAAGTTCAGCAGTGGACGACCTATGGCTGAAATGATGATGAATGATGATTTCATAATTTTATATTTGGGTGAGTAGATGAAAGTTGATTAAAAAAAAAAACTCCGTCGTCGTGTTATCCACCTACCTACTTGTGTTGCTGACTTATTTTATGGCAAGGACAAGGGCACATGAACACCGGCCACTTGATATTAAGTAAGATCTGAGACTCCACTTGGATTCTCAAGACTACAATTTCAAGATTGTAATCATAAGACTTCAAATGCGTTGCCAACCCTGAGGACTTAGAACTTAGAATGCCTCTATGCTAGTAATTTCCCCGGCTGTCTTTGGTATCCCCCCCTACTATCTATGTTAAAACAAAGACAGTAACCTACCTATCTAATCTGGTAATCTACATGCAAGTGGGCTAATCCTCGTTCAGTGCTGATCTTACTGTCAGAGGAAATCAGGTCACATCCAACCTATGAGTTTATCTTTATAAATGTAGGTACTTACTAAGTTTACTTATAGACATGTTATACCAGGTATTTAATCAAATATATGCAAGTACTCCTACTTATAAATGCGGAAGTTTGTGTGTGTTAGTTTATTATTTCTTCATGCTACAACGGATGGACGGATTGGGATGAAATTTGGATATAGCTTATACCCTGGATTAACATAGGCAACTTTTCATTCCGGAAAAATTATATCGAATAACCATAATCGAAATCTACGCAGACGAAGTCGCGAGCAGAAGCTACTACCTAGAACATAATCTTTTACGGATTAAATTAGTCCTCAAATAAGTAAGAATCCCAAGCTCTGCTTACCAGGCATTGGATTTAGGTGAGACAAAATACGTACCTACTCTTAGCAAGAGTACATAATATAGAGTGGTTACAACCGGGTAGAAAAATATTTTTTCTTGAATACCGGGTAGGTATTGGCCGGGTAACTATTTCTAGTTGTTTTTGTGTGAATATTATCTTTCGATATGTTTCGTCCATGGATGAAATCACCTAGGTATAGCTACCACTGTGCTATGTGACAATAAAAAAGACAATATTTGTACCTCACACTTTTACCTTCCTTAATGTCCTTAGACCTTATGTCTAGCCCTTTTTACTACAAGCAAGCTAACATAAAACATCCCGATTTACACTAGTCAAGGACACCAGTAGCAAATACAGTGGCAAGGACAGTGGAGAGAAAGAATAAACAGCGATTCTATTTGGGCCCACTGACAAGGCAACTTGACTGGCTACTGTCCGACCGGTTTACACTACTGTACTGTGATACTGTCCACTGCCATTCCACTGTCCACTGTCCTAGACCAATGTAAATCGGGCTTTATAACTGACTCTGTCCTATTACAAAAGTTAACATTGGTAAAGTCTGAAACGTACTAGGCATTCCTGCCCTTTCATCATGACTAAGCTGTTATGAATATACCTAGAATGAAAAATGGCTCGATTCATCTTTCTTTTTGCTCGTCATGCTGCATCATCTCACACTGGGTATGACTTGGAATCACTTCTACGGACCTTGTTCAGTCCATTTTAACTGCTGCGAGCTTTTAATGTTTGATTTAGAGTATGTAGTATGTTTGTATTACCTACGAAGCTTGGTGTCCCAGATCCTGGGTTCAAATCTCGGTAAGGGTTGTTCCAAAGTCAAGGATGTTTTCTATGTAGGTAGGTATTTAAGTTTATATATTAAATTTATTTGGATCAACAGACAGTCACAGCAAATAATTAATTACAGAAACAAACTTAAGAGTAAGATGACATTTGTGTGACAAACACCGTTAACCACAATTACATATTAGACGAGCTTTCGGAGTAATACAGTGCCTATACTAAAGTATCATTTTTATATAGTATACTAACCCTCCCATTCACAGCGTTCACAGCGATCACAGCCTTTTAACTGTGTGTCCAGAATGTTTTTTTTTATGTGATTGTTATATTTCATTTGTTGTTTGTTTGCTATCTTACCATCTCTTACGGGTCCAGCTGAAAATCAGCGCTGCGGCTCCGTGCCACAGCACATGCTGAGCTGGCACTCCGTTTCGGCTATCTCATTTTAATTTTAATTAGTTATAAATAAGTTACTTTTGTTTTTGTTTTGTTAAATGCATGTGTTTTTCTTTGTTTTATTTAATAGCCGAATAAATGAATCTATCTATCTATCTATTCATAAACGCGCAATAGCTTAAGTATGCTGTAAATATGTTTTGGCCTTATCTTTCATTGCGACATTTGAATTTGGCAAAAAGTGACAAAACATACATTAATCAAAATATGTTCATTGTACCTACTCTATATCGTTGTCTAGTTCCCATAGTACAAGCCTAGAGCTTAGTTTGGGACTAGGTCAATTGGTGTCACATTGCCCGCTGACATTTATTTATTTTAAATACAAGAATAAAAAAAGAAATACAAAACACAGACAATATAACAAAACAGAAAAAAGTACAAAGGAAAACTTAAAATTTAAATGATTTCTTCCATCTAACCTCCCCCCAGACTAAGTCAGTCATAAATGTGTAAATACACGTTCATAAGACGTCAAAAATATCTACACGCCTCTATGTCTATTTTTGCTTTGGACTGTACTAGGTAAACAAACTATACGCATGCATAGTTACTTAAAACGGTAGTAGTTACTAGTCTTATTGCAGAAGGACCTTAAACGAGATTCGTTCGGATCGCTACCACCTACCACCAAGCCGCATTCGCGTTGTTGTGTTCCGGTGTTGGGATAAGACAACCAGTGCAAAAATACTGTGATATTGTAAACTATTTATAATTATTATGTAATGATGTAAACCTTTTTCTTGAGAAAAATATACCTTGCCGAGTTTCTTACGCCGGTTCTTCTCGGGGCAAAGGTTTTATTTTTCGAACCGGTGGTAATGCTTTTTGACAATCATAGGTGCATTATATTATGCCTAAATTGAAGAATAAAGAACTTTGACTTTGACTTTGAGTGAATTTACTAGCATAGAGGCATTGTGGAGGCATTCCATCTCGGTCCTCAGGGTTGGCACGGCATTTGCAGTGCCAGGACTGCAGTCTTATGAGTTGTAATCATTGTCTTGAGATTGAAAATTACTTTGGGTTTCAGATCGCACTTACCTATCATCGGCCTGTGTGCTCGTTGGCCTTCTCGTTCATAAATACAATAAAAAAAACGAGATGACAATAAAATTTAATTGCTCATCCTCATCATTCTCCTGCCCTTCTCCCACACTAAGTGGGGTCGGCACAACATGTCTTCTTCTTCCACTCTCCTCTATCTGCTGTTAACTCAGTACTCACATCTTTCAAAGACATATCATTCTTCACACAGTCCATCCACACATTTTCGGTCTCCCTCTACCCCATTATCCATCATCATTCATTCTCATCACTCTTATTAATTAATTAATAATTTTCTTATTTAATTGCTTATCATACAAATATTTGTATGATGAGCTGCCTCTTGCTCGAATGAAAATCTCAAATGTAATCCTAAATTAAAACTTCTGTCGATCCATAATGAAACAAATATTTTACTACAAGCACCTATTTAACATCGATCCCCAATACCAGGGCTGCCAGGTGCGTAGTCCGCGTTCATTACGTTAGTCAAGGGTGGCAACACTGCCAACAATGGCTATAATCAATCCCCCGCCTTCGACTCATTCGGAGGTAATTGGTTCTCGCTACCGAAATAACTTCGAAAGCCAAGTGCCGTCTTTTAACGAAGGCAACTTGAGTAATATTCCCGATTCTTCCTTGGATTTCAATATTACAGTTGTATGTTATGTTTTGTATAAATGTAACCTGGTCGCAATACGTCACTAAACATATAATCACACAAGCCATTTTTTTTTGTATAAATAGTTGACTTATGCTGAAATGTGACCATGCAGTTTAAAACGTTTGATAACAAAGACTACAGTATTTTTTAAATACCTTATCTACATCCATATCACATTAAAATATATATAAATAAATGGCGTATGTATATAAAGAAACCTGTATCTGTGGTAGGATTTTATTTTATGGTAAACATTAAAGTATTGCATTTCATGAAAGTATCGATGACCGATACTTTAATGTAAACATTAAGATACAGGTACATAAAGATACAGGGCCACCAAAAATACAGGTTTCTCACATATTGTAGACAACTTATGATAGGTACTTATGCATGTAGATAATGTTATGTTAGCGACTGTACACATAATTAGGCATTATGCATCACTCACATAATCTAGTATTATGGCATGCCCAAAGCAGTAGATAAAAAGCCGTTGGAAATAAGTATAGTCATAGAATAAGTAACGTACCTATAGTCGACCAAAAAGTTATACATTCACAACCATACGGCTGGAAAAGTATTGTTTATGCATGTCATACAGCTTGTAATATCCGTTCCCATTCCATCAACGCGTTTTATTATTTCCACCCTTGTACGGCCATAAAAAACCGGGATATTTGATTCGGCTGTTCATTTGTCACCGTCCCTCTTTGTTATGAATTCCAGGAGTGATCGGCAGTGATTTTTCATTCCATAATTCGGTCGGGGCATTGCAAATATGTTTCATTCACGCATCACTTGAATCAAATCTCTTGCTAAATGTGTTATTGTTAAAAACCAGTTTGCGCAAATGCATCTTTCTACGTTAGAACACTTAGAACTGTTGTGGTGTGACGCGTGCGATATTGGTTTGGGCGCATGTTCTAGCACACACGCCTTTGGCAGCTGACGAGTGACGATGTCAATAGCAGCCCTTTGCCTGTCGTTCTGTGACACAATAATTATGTTGTACAGCAATATCATCATTATTCTTATTCAGATATTTATTAAATTTTCTATAAGTTAGGTTTTTTACAATAAATGTTTAAATACCTATAAAAGTAAAATAACAATACTAATACAAAAAATAAACATTGTAAAAAACCTAACCTACGACTCCTACGAGTGCCGCCGGCAGCGGGGCGGCTCAAGCTCCCGGTGGTTAGGGCTGCAGAGAGAGGAACCTCCTCACAATGCGTGCCGTGTCGAGGAGTAGATACTGCCTTCTGTATCTGGCCCTTGACCCAGCCATCTAGCGAGTCTCTTGAGGTGTTGGTCGAGACTCTTCTATGAATGATCGTCGAGTCAACATCCCACATGGCGGTTCAAGGTACTTTCTGAGCTTGTCCTTCTCGGCCTTCACGGGGTTCTCGTCATGCGGGATGGTGACGTCGACGAGCACTGCCCGGCGTTGAGATCGATCTGTCAACACGATATCAGGCTTATTGGCGGCTTATTCTTATTATTATTAATATCATCAATCAGCCTGTAGTGGTCTAATAATGGGCAAGATGCCCATTATTGATGCATGCTTCAGAGCATATTCTCGTAGTGAAAGAAGCGCTTTAAATCGAAATTCCCAGTACAAATTGATACTTTGGATTGGAAGTTATTCCATTCAATTTAATATAATATAGTATTATAATTTACTATACAGAAGTAAAAAAAACTATAATACTGATTTTATAAGTAGTATTTATTGGTCCTGAATTCTGACTAATATCGCCTGTTTTTTATTAAATTTAGACAGGATCAAAGAGACGACGGGTCGCTAGTAATTTAATTAGGACGGGATATTGCAAACATGTTTTATTCATGCCTCGCTTAAATTATACTTGAAAAAGATCCGGTGCTAAAATGTTTTTGTTACATAAAAGCTGCAGTCGACGCTCGGCTACGCTTTTACCTTTCTCCACTCCAAATAATAATAGGTGATGTGTTTTGCGACACGCGTCTTCAGCAGCTGACATTGACAATAGCAGCCTTACCTGCTTTTACAACACAATTGGCTCTAACTGCCCTAATGACACCATTATTCTAAACAACAGCAACAAGATCCTCGGCGCCAATTGTTATTTTAATGTTGTTTGGGACAGATGAAGTAATTGAGTTATGTTTAACAATTACTCGGCTAAGTAATATTGACAACAACACCTTGCAAATATCTTTTGTATTGCAGGAGACCTCATATTTGGTTTCTATATTCGTCCGTTACTAAAGGTGGTAGTTTGCGTAACTTACGTCACCTTTCCCCACTTCATCGATTTATAATGCGATGCGTGTAACTTGGGAATCGGCGCGTGTTTCAATACCACCTTTGGCAGCTGACGATGATCATATAGCAGCCATTTACCTGAGGTTTATGGCACTTGTCGCCCATGATGCACTAGTAACACCAATATCCATATCCATCCCCTAACGAACAAAATCAAATAATTCAGACATAGAAAATCACAGGATAATCTAACACAAGAGGACCTAGTGCAATATCAAGGTCCAGGGAACTAGACAGCAGTAAAGATACCTAGAAAAAGGAACACCCAACCACCAACCAGGCCCACCAACTACCACGTCATCAATCATTATTAATTGACATTTAGGAAACGTGTACTTGATCATGAACTATGGACGACCTGTAATAAATTATGTTTAACTCTAAATCAAAATGGCACCCCTTATTAAGTAATATTAATTGTTATTAAAAGAATAATACTCAATCACCTTTCTCCACTCCAACTTTTTATAATGCGACGCGTGCGAGTTCGGTTTGGGCGTGTGTTTTATCGTATACCTGCTTTTGACAGCTGACGATGACAATAGCAATCCTTTACCTGCTGTTTATGAATTAATTCTGCTAATGACACAATATCCCCACTCGAACCTTTTTCCCCCATAAAACGGCAGTTATTCGAGCCGTATGGATTATTAGCATGAATTATGTAAAATGACAGAGAAATGGGCCTAGCAAATCCACGTAGGGTCCGGCAGCTGCATCAAGGCAATTAAGCCAAGTCCCCTTACACGTAAAGCTTTAAAGTTATGTCCCAAATTCAAATTTGCCAATCCAGGGGATGATCGCGATCGTGAAACTCGTAAAAATGATGCCAATTTACGATAAAAAGCTGATTTTGGCATTCCGGAAGATTCTTGATAGCGTACCACCCTCTCGGCCCTTCGCCGAAGTCTGAAGTGCGAATTTATTGCTTAAGTTTTGATATTATGCATAAAGATAAGAGGTTTTTAAAAAGCACCATAAAGCATCCAGAGAGGAGTTTTATGGGGGAGTCGCGGATGGTTTGTATTCAATTAAAACGGAGGGGAGTGAAGGTGGGAGTTGACATTGCTGTCACATCGCTCGCTTGGCTTGCTGTTGTACTTCAATATATTTCCTAAATTGCTTTGAACACATGTGTGCAGATAAGTTTATCGTAGATACATAAAAAACCCGTTTCAAGGTGGGGCTTACAACGTTAATTAAGAATAAGATGTGCATACTTACTTGTATAAGATTGAATGTTGCAATTAACCATGTTGTGCCAGGGTTGTAACGTGACCAACAGTATAATCGCCTTAGCAGAATAAAGAGTGCGCCATTTTTTTTTTCAAATTGTCTAGAATAAACTAGTATAAATGCGAATATTTTTAGACCACCCTTATATTATATACAAGTGAGGTGAATAATCAAACGACATCATAATTAGTACGTTATCTTCGTTTTCAGGTAGATTATCAATGGTTACAGACACGTGTAAAAATATGGGAGAACGCAACATCTCTCAAATATGTCCCAATGCACCTTATACGAGTGTAATAAGAACTTAGTAACTTTATGAGAGTATTCTTTCGATACATATTTTTGCATTAGACTGTACTAAAACCAACTAAGCAATAGAAAAGCAAAGCAACAGCCCAATGTCGTTTGATTATTATCTATGAAATGTAGGGTTGCCATACGTCAGGTTTTGCCCGGACATATCAGGATTTTTAACCCTTTGTCCAGATTGCGGCCGGACTTGGTTGGCGCAAGTGACAGAATTTTTAGGAATGATCTCAAAAAAAATGTTACTGTTACAAGAAATGTCAGGATTTTTAGGGTGATCTTAGGATTTTTATCAGAGCATTAAATTTTTCCATATGGTAACCCTAATGAAATGGGTACTTACATATTATCTCATCGAGACACATTTTCAACTATCATTTGGCAGAATTTTCATATAAACGAATTCGAAAGGCATTTCTCGCCGCAAGAGTTTTTTTTTGGTAGTTACAAGTTTAAGGTATCCTAAAAACATTATGCTTTCAGCAGAAAATTGCAAAAAAACAAAAATGAAATGGTACAATCGATGAAGTGAAATTCTATAAAATGATGTGAACCATCCCTTTACTATAGATAGATATGTAACCTGTGTAAGGGTAGGACGCTTTACTGTCTTCCAAATTAAGAAGGCCGCATGTGCACATGGAGCTCATACTATTAAACCCCCTTTTTATTGGATGCCAGAGTAGGGGTTAGTAGAGGCAATTGAGTGCTCAACGTGATATCACTCCCTCGCAGCTCGCCGGGGGCGTGTAAAGTGTAAACAGACAAACAGTAAACATTGTAGAACATGATTAATGATCGTCCCTAGTGCTCTCGATATACTCACATAGCTTGGCTTCAGCCATGCAATTTCATATTTTGTAAATATTGATTTTTCATGACGACAATGCAAATAAGCACAAGGGCCATCTAAAGGTAAGTGTAGCCTGAGATTTTTGCTTTCTCAAGAAACAAAAGACTGCAAATGCGTTGCCAATCCGAGGAATAAGATGGTATACCTTTATAGTAATTTGACTGACTGGCTTATCACCACAACGGAACGCACACAATAGCGCGAAGTTTTTTTTTTTTTATGGCATATGGAAGGCTGACGAGCACACAGGCCACCTGATGGTAAGTGGAAACTGTGACCCATAGACATTCGCATTCACAAGACTGCAAGCCTAAGACTGCAAATGCGCTGCCAACCCTGAGGACTAAGATGGAATGCCTCTATGCTAGTCATTACACCGGCTGTCTTATCCCCAAACCGGAACACAGCAATGCGAACACTGCTGTTTGGCGGTAGGTTAATGGATAAGATGGTGGTAGCGATCCGGACGGACCCCGCACAAGGTCCTACCACCCGCAAAAGTAAAGTAAGAAGTAATATTAAAAGTTCTTTATTGTTAAATTTAGGCATATTATAATGCACCTATGAATGTCAAAAAGCTTCACCACAGGTTCGAAAAATAAAACCCTTGCCCGAGAAGAACTGACGTAAGAAACTAGGCCAGGAATATTTTTTTCAAAATAGTTTACATCATAAACAAATTTACAACATCGCAGTAATTTTGCACTGGAGAACAGGTGCACCTTCTTTAAGCATAGATTACTCATGCACGACTCACTGCCAAACACAGATATACCTAATCTCTAATGCCTAAAATCTGAGAACTAAAATGGAATACCTGCACGCTACTAATTTCACCGACTGTCTTATCCCACAAGAGAACACAACATATGCGAACATGCCGCTGGACGGTAGGGATCCTTCACGAGACGTCCTACCACCATCAAATATTCTGCGAGTAGGCTCTGAAAGTATAGTATTTATTGTAAGATGCCAAAACCTCAGTTTCCATGCAGTGAAAAGGAGCTACGAGTATTACACTGCTGCAACTCCTGCCCTTTATTGTCTGGTACTGACAGCTAATTATAAGGTCTCTGCATGTAGGCATTTTTACATGCCTAAGTCTTCCAGCGTCGCACGAATCTAAACAAGATTATTTTTCTGTTTGATCTTACAGTGACACATCACTTACAGGTATTACCTATAAGCTTCATGGTCATTTACTTAAGTAAGAGTATTGGTCTTGTCGATGGAGTAATATCCATTCTTTCCTATTCACAGCCTCAATTAAACACATCATCAAAATATAAATTTCAATGTAACGGTATGACGCCGACTGTTTCTTTTAATTGGTCTGGGATGGTTCACCTTGGTCTTCCTCTTCTTTATCCTTCAATGACATGTTCGCCGTGTCAAGAATAACTTGCTAATCCAAAAATCCTGAAAATGCTAAAGTGTTTTTTATTGGTTTGTATACGTTACTGTCGCGACCAAACCGTTCTGTATTACGGTTTGACACTTTTGCACAGAAGAGCTTGAGAATGACATTTAATCTAAAATATTTGTCAATTTCTTCTGGAAGACTTCTACGCGGACGGCGTCGGAAGAAGCTAATAGATAACATACTGATAAGCTTACAAAACCGTTTCTTACGAAGCGCCGCTAAAAAATTACTACCAATCTCCAAACTTCACCTTCCATAACTTTTTTAACCTAATGAAGGGTTTTTTATGACACAAATTCCCTCCTTTTCTTGAGCACTCAAGTTAATAAAAAAATCCCTCTGAAGATAGACGTAGTTCGCATTGTAATCATCGCCTTAAGCTGAGTTTCCTTCATACACTTCGTGGCATCAGCCTGCTCTTGGTAGTAAAAAAGAAAATTGCTCTAAATCCTACGGTTTATTTATCTCGCTACTATCTCTTAATTGAAAAAATGTATCGCTATAGACGTTATCCATTGCGGTATTTATACAACTTAATATAAAGGCAGCCGGTGTAAAGCTAGCGATGTAAAGTGTTTTAGTGATTGGGTCGTTACTAGGCGCGGCCGGAACGGCTTTGCTGTTGATATGTGATAAGAAACAGTATCAAAGCGTGTCGTTCTTCGTTCAGTAAACAAATATATACTTACACGTGTACTTTCTACTTTGTGAATAGAAAATACTTTAAGATTTCATTACACAAAAGACTTGTGAACAAGTGTAGGTAAATCATTAACAATACGGATATCATCATTTAGACTAAGACTTAATAATGATATAGATATCCAATAATATTCATTCGTATATGTTTGTTAGTTCCATCTTCACGGTTTAACCGCTCAACCTATCGATGTAAAACGTACAGAATTTTATAATAGCCCATAGATATCTTTCATGGAAAATCAAACAAGTTCCGAGAGAATACGTAGCAATAGCAACTTCAACGCAGGCGGAGTCACGGAAAAAGTTAGCGCGGCTAGTGAGTAGTGATAATAAGCCAGCATGATTAAGAACAAAATTGGGACTGAATGTTAGTTGCCCTCTTCATTTATTACTCTTAAGTACCTATTGTAGATTTTTTTATATCGCGAAACTATTAATTTGTTAAGCAAAAACCATCCGAACTCTATTTTATTTCGTTTCGTTATCTTAATAAACTAACGCAAACGAGTACACTGACTCACACTGTCTAGTTCTAGGTCAAGGCTAAACACAATGTCAGTGCCAAGAGCTTTAAAACGCTTACAATTCCCCAGAAAACCAAAAGAACTGGCATTGTATCGAAAACTATTCATATTTGAAACCGCGCGTCCTATTTTACGTTTTCGCTACTGACTGCCCAAAATACCAGAGCAAAAAACCCGTAAGCCGGGCGGCGGCCGATCGATCGCGACTTATAAAAAGACGCGGGTCCGAACACGGGGCGTCTGCGCTCTTGCTTTTTCACGTGTCACGCGCGCTCGCTCTACCCCGCAACCGCTACGGGCGCGGGAAGGAGACGCTCGTGTTTGCGCGCTTGCTTCTGCGCGTGTCTGTTTGCCGCTCTGCGCGCCGGCGTGTTTGCCCCGCGCTCCCGCGGCGAAGCGACGTGCGCTCGGCACTACGCCATCTTAGAACTAACGGTATTCTTTTTCAAACAATTTAATAGCGCTTCGAATTTGGAACGTTTTAAAGTTTTAAGTGATGAACGGGTCGGTTCGCGGTAGGAAGCGTGGGTCTATGGATTCGGGGGAGCCGGAACCGGAAGTGGGGGAGGTGGGGAGGCTCGTGGATTCTAGCCAGGCGGATGACAGACGGATGATCCAACTGGTGCGCGAGCGGCGATTGCTGTACGCGAGGAACAACATGCCGGTGGCTAGCTACTACTCGCAGGTCAAGAAACTCTGGCAGGAGGTCGCTGACCAGATGGGATGGACCGGTAATATGCTATTTATTTATTTGTACACAGCTAAATAATTCTCAACAAGGTTAATCCAATTATAAACATTTAAGATACTTTCATTGAACACAAAAATATTATAAGTATCGTAAATTTAAAAATCATGCCGACTTCATTGTCAAACGATTCTATAATATGGCTTTGGTACGGGAATCGAACCCGCGCCGGGGCGGCGCGTTCCCGTTCGCTCACCGCCAGTAACAACTGAGCCAGTGGCGGTCATTGCCTTTGATAGGAGAGTTATTCGTAGTTTCGATCCGTTTCACTCAGGTATATTTTTTTTATGTTGGCGTGTGGTTGTAGTCGCCTCTAGCAATAAGACCGCCTTCTTGTTTTCTTTGTTATATTTTAGTGTGGTGCCCTGTAACGTGTATTTGTATCTATTCGTTTTGTATTCAAGAATGATACTTACTTTTAGGGGCTTTTAAAGTGTTCGCACCCGTAAAAAAATACATTCGTTTATGGTTTTCGTTGCTTTTGTTTTTTTTCTGAATTTTCATCATTTGTCTATCATTACACAATTCCTCATACCTACTTACTACAAACTTAGAGCTTAGTTTGGGGCTAAGTAGGTGCCTAGGTACTTAGGTCATTTTGTGTATGTTTGTCCCGGTGTTTTTTATTAATTGTTTATAGGTACGTATTTTAATTAGATTTTTTCCTTTCCAATGAAATTACCATGATAATTATTTGTTATTAGAAAAAACAGGTCAAGTGCCAGTCGGACTCGCGCACCGAGGTTTCCGTATTTACGATAATATGCTTGGTAACAGTAAAAGAGAATACTCATTTTGTGAGCTTTATTTTCTATGCGTTAAGGTCCATTTTGACTAGCCTACATTTTAATATAGATTTTCAGAACTTTGGTATCTCTCAAAAACTATAAATAACGAACACTTCATTTTATTTTCCCTTAAACTATAAGTAATTATCTATACGTCAGGATTTTTTCAGATTTTTGATTTGTAAACTTTGGAGATAAGGTGGGGAACGGTCATTTTTTGTACATTTGTGGCTATAAATCAAAAAGTACATCACAGAAAATTAATTAAAAAATATTTTAAAATGTGTAGATTGAGCTCCTTCATATGACACCCCATTTGCTATAATCAAACCACTTTTATTTTTTTAACCTTTTCCAATTTCTTATATTTTTTTTTTACTAAAAACAGATGCGGGCAAGCAAATTGTATAACTATGCAAAATTTCAAGTTGATAGCGTTGGTAGTTATTGAGAAAACCTGCTGTGACATACAGACAGACAGACAACGAAGTCTCACCATAAGGGTTTTTACCATTTTGGTAGGGAACCCTAAAAACGACGCAGGTAGAGAGAGTTTCAATAACTTCATAGTTTTTGTCCTGTGGGCCTACTATGGCTGCGTCTATATCGCGTGACAAAGTTTGGATAAAGCATCCATCACTGTCGTACTTATTTACGTGTCAGAAGGTGACGGATGCCTTATCCAAACGTTGTCACGCGATAAACGCAGCATGTTAGGGCGCCTGATTAATATTTTGAAAACTATCGACGCGTTGATACCTATTTCATGTTCTAAAAAAGTGAAAATAAATGGTAGGTATAATAATATACTGTACCAAGGTATATAAGTATGTACCCGGTATATAATGTACCTAGGTATATATTTAAACCGACTTAAAAAAAAGAGGAGGCTCTCATTTAGTCGGGGTTTTTTTTTAAAATGCATGTTCCCCGATTACCACTGGACAGATTTGTTTTTTTTTTCGTTATGTGAATGGGTACACTTTCTAGTTGGTCCCATCGTCAACATGTCAGGATCTGATGATGGGATCTTGGAGAAATCAAGGGAAATCATCACATATTATAGGCACACTTTGGTGGAACGTTTCGAAAAGCGCTATTTTATAAAATCATGAAGACCACAGATGGGTACCGGAACTCCTTAACGGTACCTATTTGAAGGGTGGCGATAAGATATCTCGATTAAGGTAGTTGAGCGGCTATGACGAAGCACATTTAATTGTTTAAATATGACTATGACTTTACCGCGGCGTTGCTTGCGGCGAGGTTGAAATGTTCTATAGTTTCTCATTGATTGACAAGTGGGACTACATAACATCATAAATAAATAGGATCACTAGATAGTATAAATTAAAATAAATGTTTAAAGAACAATCACCCGCCTTCAAAAATGTAATTATTAACTTGTTACAAACACCCGCCTTCAAAAATGCAATTAATTACTTGTTTGTTACCAAATGGTGGTAGTGTCCAACTGAAGTCGGCGTCCTACAATATTTTAAACCAAAAGCCGAATACAGTTGGCATGATATCCCTACCATTTAATAAGAAGTTATTTTTTGCTTTTTAGAAGGCGGGTTGAGATTATTTTTTTACGAATAACTTGTCGAAAAAATTTGCCCTTTTATAAATTTGCCTCCTTAAACTGCCTCGAAAACGTCGTCGTTTTGAAGGTCTAGTAGTCAACAAAGAGCTCTAACTACTAAGTACCCATTACATACCTAAATAATGTGTAGTTTCGCCATGTCTGTCTGTTCGCGGATTTACTAAGACACTCTTGGTAGGTACAGTAAAGGAGTTTAATTGTTGTCACTATGGAACCCGGTCATAATGACAGCGTCGAGTGACGAGATAGAAATTACATAGGAATTAATGCGATTTTTATGCGACAGGATTCTATAGTAGTACATCAATTGAGTCCGTGACCGTACTACAAAACTGTAATTTGGCATACTTACCTAGTTATACATTTAAATAAAATAAATAAATACTGGTATACATGTTAAACAAAGGTATTTATTTATATAATTGAATGAGGTGTAGGTATTAAAATAATCTGTAAAAAAAATGTACTTTCAGCCCAATGGAACCATGACCCAGTACAGAACTGTGTCATCGTGACGTTATGATTCAAGTCGTAAGTCGTAAAAAGTGTCAAACAAATTGTTTTTCTCAAACATGCTCGGAAAAAACGGTTTTCCGATTGAAAGACAAGGACGGAAAGAGCCTCATTTTACTCCTAGGAGTAAAAAAACCATATGAAAACACTTTCCGTCCATGTCTATATTTTTCTTAAATTGCTGTCAATTTGCATACAAAATCAAAAGGACCAAGACAAAAATTCCAAACAGCCAAGGTAACTGCTCGCTTTTTTGCTTTTTTAGCACAGTGCGTGTGTTTCTTTTTGAATTTGCATTCCAATTTCTATGGTAGTATTTAAAAACAATTGACAGTCGGTAACATTCGTTCATTCTGCATAATTAAATTACTTGCATTTTAAAAATGTATTTGTATTAGTTCCTCACATGTTAGAGAAAAGCATTATGTATGCCTCGGCGGAAACGAGGATTTCCTGACTCGTATTTTAGCAGGCCTCGCTACGCTATTGCTCGGCCTGCTAACCACCTCGTCAGGAAAACCCTTACTTTCCGCGCCTAGGCAACAATGTACTATTATAGGTAACTGGCACCCGCCCTCACCCGTACATAAACCAGATAAAAACCCTCCTTTTCAATCACTCCATCTATTGCTGAAATCCGATGAATAGTTTAAAAGATCTAAGAGAACCGACAGCGAAGGCTACTTCATTTTATGTAGGTACCTTACCTATGTAAAGATGTCACTATGACACCGTTCTATGGTGGGTCAGGAAACCATTGGGCTGATAGTACATGATAGAAATATCGAAAAGACATTTATAAAGTCCTCTTTTTGCCAGGGATTAAAAAAAACAAAAATATGGTGGATAAAAAATATGTACTTAGCGATTCTCACAACGAATATTCGCGAAATGGCTACCTGAGTAATATAATAAATAACCGCTCGAGAAATCTTGGAAGAATTGTCCAAACTTAGCACAATTTAAAGGGAAACCCAAGAAAAATCAAACGTCTGTAAAGTTGGTTCTTGCGTAGGCTGTTTCAATGAACTTCCGAGGTCGCGAAAGCCTTACGACGCCGACGTTATAAAGCTTTTGGTCTTTTAACAATAAAATCGTGTTTCATTATCAAATCAAATCAAAATCATTTATTTCAGCCATCTTTAGACCATAATATTATTACAAAGTGTTAGTAAATTAAATTAAAAACTTAACCTAATGTTAGTATTATGTTGATGCTAAATGAACTTATTAGGTACTTTTTTCTACTGGCTTAGGTATTTACCGCTAGTATCGATATCTTTAAAGGTATCAGAATAGAACCTATATAGCGTAATCGAAGCGTGTAAACAGTCCTATAATGCGCGTTGCCATGGTAATAATAGTTCTTTTGTAATTATTATAGCATTGTTATTGCCATGGTTACGCGTATGAACAATGTCAGTGATGGTTTTGGTGATCAACTGACATCTCAACTTTTATTATACGTACCTACTTGTCAAAATTTGCTTTTATAATAATTTAAATGTGTAAAAATTCAATTAATTACCATAACAGGAGCTTTAGGGATAAAATATTATTTATATATATATTTTATTTTAGAAAATGTTATTTTTTAGTTTTTCTACATTAGATACTTATTACACAGTAAATGAGTTAACTACAAACCTCACACGCCTAGCCTGTGTCGCGAGATTCATTTCTCTATAAACAGTTTTTACTTTTTCACGTAATATAAAACAAGATGGGGGTAATTAAGGGGATAAAAAGATAATGATTAGAAAAAAAAACTAGGCTGTATGACGTATGACGCCGTAGTTTATGTTTGAGATTCCTGTCTTTATTAATTTTATAAGTTGAACTATGTAAGACGGAACTTGGCTCACTTGCAGGCTGAAGGTATACCCAAGAATACTTGTTGCAGTGGCCGACGTTCGCCGCAAATGGTCCCACATCCGCAACTCATACTCGAGGCACCTGCGCAACGAGGTGAGCGGCGCGGTGACGGGCCGCGGGCGCATGGTCTCGCGCTGGTACCTGGCCGACGAGCTGAACTTCCTCCGGGACCACATGGCTACTGACGTGTGAGTATGGCTTTAATTCTTCATTCTTTAGACAGGCCATCCTACTCAATTCCATATATAGCACGAATATGGCGAAGATCTTAAGCTAACTGATGGTAAGCGCGCTCTGAGGCTCATAACCTGTTGCCTGACCACACTGGAAGTCCGGAACACATAGCATCAGCTCTTACCCAACCACCTGATGGTCATTGGCAACGTTATGATTGCAATTGCGTTGCCAACGCTGAGAAATAAGGACTCTATGTTATAGTTATTTTACTGGTTGTCTGTTGTGATTACTGCGGCTTAGTAACCGATGGCAGGTTAAAAAGTAAGACTGTGCATGCTAGCCACCACACCAGCTACCACCACCAGACCACCAGCTGAGTGGGGACTGACGTACGAGTCACTGTATTTTTCAAATGCTGCTGCTGCTGATGATGCTGGCTGCTGGGATCATATGCCCGTGGTCTACTTTGGAAGAATGTGTAAACCAGGCAGCCTGGTCGCTACTGCCACTACCTTTTCCAATTGACAGACTTGATTAAATCAAGTTTTTTGAGTCACGCCAAGTGATATGTCACAATCTCACAATGAACCCATAGTTTTTCTCATTGAAAACTCATTGTTTCAGACGTTCACCTGGATACTACGGTCCATCATTCCTGGACATGGAACACTCACACTCACATTCAGAACAAGTAGATGTAAAACCTTTCATGAGCCCCTGGTTGCTAGGGCCAAAGCTGGAAAAGCCAGACGTCTCCCACAACGAGGACTCCTCCGGATCCCATTCCGCCTTCAGCCCTGAAGACAACTGCTCCTACTTCCAATTCTTCAAAGGCATCTTCAATGACTTCCAAGAATTACCTGTAAAGAAGCAGAGGTTGTTCAAACGGCAGTGCTTGAATTATCTCCATGATTTGTTGGATGAAGACGAAGGTCCGATGGTGATTCCTGAGTGTATCCAGGGGTATTCCGGTGAGGAGGCGGTGAACTTATCTGGGACTGGGGGGACGGATGGAAGTGACGAGGAGAGGGAACGGAAGCCCACGATCAGCGAGCTCTCGATCTTGCCTTGCAATTAATGCTGTGATATTTAAGTAGACTGTTCAGTGCGTGATTGTTGGGTTTGTTGTTAGATTAATTTGTTTATTGTTCAATGAGATGAGATGAAATAAAGTAGATACGTTATTTCGAAGTGAAAAAGTGATTTAAAATATTTTTGTTATTTGTTCGACTGTATACATTATTTTTAAGTGTCATACACAACTAAGACCAGTCCATTGGCCAGTAGGTATAGTCAAGGAAATTGACTGTTCACAAGTTTGACATACCTAATACGTAAATTAGATGTGTTATACATTTCCCGGCCATGACTAATGACACGTGTAAAAGTTATAAACCGGCAAATAGACGTATTATATCAAAATGCTGACCAATCAAATTCCTCGACTGTACCTTGATTGGCCTTTATTTCTGTCTGAAACTATATTGTCATAATATTTTTAATATTATATCGTATTTACTTCATGATGGTAGGGCGCCGTAAAAATATTTTTCTTCACCTTTCTCATCCCTTTGAACGATTTTAGTAAGTAGATAGTCTTAAGTCGCACCACGTGACTCGTCACACAAACACTTCCTTATTAGTACCAATTTATATTTAATTAGTTTACAAAAGCGGATACCGCGTCCTTGTTCTAGTTAGCCCAATTACGAAGGAAATAAAAGGACAAAAACAACGATGGTTTCTATTTATTTATTTTTTCTTTGCCCCGCGCCGACTTCAACATAGCTACTAGCGCGGGGATATGGCGTTTCCACAATGAAGTCATTTCGCCAGTGTCAATTATATATAAGTATAAATCAATATAGCAATAAAACACAATCCAATCTTCTCTAGGAAGATTGGTGGCAACGTTGTACGGTGATATGTAGGTCAGAGGCCAAGATAGTTTTAACCTCTGTACCACTGCGAGTCCACTTGAAACGAGAAGTAAGATGCCAGGATACACGAAATAAGTCCAAGTCTTCTATCACTGTACAACACAAAGGCATTAAAAGTACAAATCAATAAAGAAGAACTTTGAACACCTAAATACACAAAAATAAAAACTAAAACAAATTACACATCCGCCATCTTTTGACGTTGCAAATGGCCGTCTATATCTTTTCTGGTTTTATTTCATGCTACTTTCCTTTTTGCTTTAGGGTGAAGCCACACGAGAACTGAGCCTTGACGGTAAGTTAGCAACGATTTTAGTATGCCTATAAAATGTATATAGGACTGACGTATGCTGACGACTGATCTTGTCAACCGCTTATGTCAACTCAACACATTTCGAGTCGATAGAAAACGAGACCTAATATAGCTGCGTTTATCGCGTGGAAAATGTGAATAAAACATCCGTCACTTTTGGACACGTATCGATGATATATCCACATTTTGTCACGCGATAGAGCCAACCATACTAGGCTCGCAGAAACAATAGCAGCGTTTTTATCTGCAAGGTTACCGAGAAGCGGCATCATCCAAAACAACCAGAGAAATCTGCAGAGGGGTTATGCTTCCACGAGAATGGTTCTCATGTGTATTTTTAGTCTGTTTTTGAAGTGGTGTAGCTCGAGGGTGCTCCCCTAGGGCCGTGATCGATGGGGCTTTGTGTGACGGAGTTGCACGCTATTATTAATATTGCACTTGGTGAGATGCAGATAAAATTCTGGATTTCGGAATATTATGCGGAAAAAACGTGTCAAATGGAGTTTAAAAATACAATCGTTTTGTTTCATTCGTTACGAGGGTTTTGTGTGTACACGTGAGTAAAGAATACATTTTTCAAAAAGAAATCAGTTTTATCGGGATGGTTCTTACTGTTCTTAGCTAATTCTTATGAAAATCGGTTGGGAGAGAGGCAAGAGATATCACCTTAAAATAAAGAAATAGAAAGAAATAGTCGCCATTGTAACGTTAGTCTATTAAATATAGTCAAGAGCAAAGAAATCGGGTCACTTTGTATTGAATTACCATAGAAAATGACCCGTTTTCATTCTCCTCCTCCTGCTCCTGAGTGTAGTTACCTATATGTGTATTTGCACATGTCTACTATTCATACTAATATTCTAAATATGTTAAATTGTGTATGTTTGATTGTACATCTGGAACTACAAAACTGGTTTTAAAAACGCTTTTCTACACTGTCTACACTATCTATCTATATACATATTATAAAAGGCAAATCTAACTCACTGACTTAGATATCAACGGACAGTCGAAACTACTGTACTGAGAAACTTGAAATTTAGTATAGTGGTTCCTTTCATGTTGTAAATGAGCACTAAGAAAGGATTTTTGGAAAGGCACGCCCTAAGGGATTAAAATAGGGGGAGTAGCGGGAATCTAATTCCACGCGTACGAAGCCGCGGGCGTCCTCTAGTAATATTATAGAGGAAAGATATGATTGTTTCTTTGTTTGTATTGAATAGGCTCCGAAACTACAGAACCGTTTCGAAACATTCTTTGACCAGAATGCCACATTATCCCTGGCGGACGGAGTCGCGAGCAACAGCTAGTAATAATATATTAAAGCAATATTACTCCAGACCAATATTAAACAGGTTGTATTTTATTCATGTACAACGGAGCGAAGCGATAATTGACGTAAGCTAATAACAGATCGCGTCGACCGCTTCTCAACTTCTTACGTTTCGAGTTGTAAGTAACAGAAATGGGTATGTATGTTTACTAGTTAGGTACTCATAAAGGCTCGAATTCATCTCATAACATAACCAACTAGCGATAAACACTTCCCAAGATAGGATAGCTCCCAGTTGTTAACACCAAAACGCAGAACAAGTCCAAGAACCCAGCATACTTATACCCTTTTAGTTTTTAACTACCAACAGATGTCGACCAACTTGGTCTTGGCTTAATATAGAAGATCTATTAACATATTAACATGGAGTTAAACTAATTTGTACTTGTAACACTTCTTAATATAGGCAATTAAGAACTCCGTGCGAGTAAAAGGCAGCAACGAAAACGGGTCACTTTCTATGGAAATTCTATACAAAGTGAACCGCGTGCATGCTCTTGACTATTATGGCCGGTTTATCGATGTGGATACTCGTAAGCGTGGATAAAACTACTGTCACTTTCTGACTACTACGTTAGTGCGAGGGTGACGGATGCTTTATCCATAAAAGCGACTTATAATGCAGCTGGAACTGTTTGATTTTAGGCAGACAAAAAGTCGAAACAAAGTCCGAAAACAAGAACTTTACTACTAATACTTTGTGACCTCCTACGGCCCACCGTAAAAGGATATTTGTCAATGGAATATGAATGTATTACGAATGACATAAAGTCAATTTTCAAATTTGATCATCTATCGGTACTAATATTATAAAGAGGTAAAGTTTGTGGTTGTAAGGGGGTCTCTGGATCTACTGAACCGATTATGAAAATTCTTTTACCAATAGCGCGTTATTTGTAAGTAGGGTTGCCAACTGTTCTAGGTATTTATTGGGCAAATATAGTTTTTTCCACGCCAAATTTTCCAAAAATCTATTGAAAAAAATATGTAATATCTTTACATAGTATATGAAACAAAGTCTTTCCCGCCTAAAACTAACCTAACCTAACCTATAGGGTCTTCGCGAAGGTACAGAAATAAATCCTGAAATATTTACAGTTACAGAAATAAAAGTGGGTTGCCAAATGAAATAGTTGCGAAACGATACGTTCGACCAAACGTATTTCGGTCAAATGAACGGACCCCATTTTTGCGTACTATATATTTGTTCAACAGTATATAGTACGTGGATCCAAAATATAGTATAATACTATATAGGTATTATAGATAGTACGGTTGGCAACCCTATTTGTGAGTCTAATAGGCTACATACTTATTATTATTACAAACAAAAATATTGCCCAACGAAGTGGGCATGGGAATAGCTAGTTGGTCATAAAAACAAAAGGAATTACACTTTACCCTCTTTGCACTAGATCTTTATTTGAATGGCCGTATTTTGTACTAGTACCTAGGTACCAGTACTAGGAACCTTAGTAGCGTTTGCATCTTGATTCTTAGCTAGGCCTACTTGGCCTCTATTGCTTATGTATGAAATGATAATATGTATTGTAGTATCGTTTTTAGGGTTCCGTAGTCAAACTAGGAACCCCTAAGTATAGTTTCGCTATGTCCGTCCGTCCGTCCGTCCGTCCGCAGCCTAGCTCAAAGACAGTTAGTACTAGAAAGCTGTAATTTGTTATGAATATACATATTAGTCACGCGAACAAAGTGGTTTAATAAAATATATTATAAATATATTTTTTTTTTCGTCTACCCCATAGTGTGGGGTGTCGTTGGATAGGTCGTTCAAAAATATTGGGGGTTAGTGTAAAATTTTTTCGATTAAGGCATCCTTTTATGAAATATTGAGCTTTAAAGCGCTAATTTTTGTTAGAGTCAAGTGTCCTCCCCCCCTACAGCCTAAACTACAAATACTAAAAATCAAAAAAATATCTTAAATAAAAGCACATTTAATGAATTTAATAGGAAAACGATCACAACTAAGTAGACTTCATTGGTTCTTGAGTTACAAACAGTCAAAAGTCTATACCTACCGAATCCTATTTTGCGGTGTTGGTAAACTGAACGCGACCTATGTCGATGTATAGGGATAACAGTTTTCCAACAGCAAAGTTAAGTTTGTCCCTAGGTCTAATTTGATCGTAGTAACGGCTTCGGAACCCTACACTGAGCATGTTCCGACATGCTCTTGCCCGGTTTTAGTAAATAAACTTCACTATCAAATGAATAACATCAACATAATAAGAAATATTGTTTTACCGCATGCGCTGTTCATCATGGCGGCGGCGGCGGGCGCTCTCGTGTCACGTGACGTCACAGCTCGATCGGCCATCTTGCGTCGGCAAAGCGACGCTGCCCTCAGTCCCCCGCTACTCTCAGCCAACGCGCGACGCGACGCGAACCACTGAACGGAATCTGCAGTAATCGATAGGTTGGTAGGCATTTGGTAGGTATACATTCATTACGTTAGCGCGTAGACAGACATAGCTAAAAGTACATCCTTAACATATCCTTGTAATTTACAATTTAAAGAGACTTATCAGGCTACGAAGGCGAGATGACGAAGTGGTTTGTTTTAAGTTTTTCTTGTGAAGGAGTGTGAAGATTTTAAGGGAATTAAACTATTGTTGCTGCCTTTTAAATAAATTAAAGGGTTCCACTATGGAATCCCTAATAGTCATTTCTCCTAATGCATCGTTTGCCCGAATTTTCATGAATCCTAAAACCATTTCCGGTTGAATTTTATAACATTTTAGGGTTGTTTGTTTACACACAACACACAACCCTAGCCTAACCTAATATAGCAGGTAATTTGGAGAACTTAAAAAGTGGTCTCTTTCAGCTGAAAACCAATTTAGGACAAATAATAATTCGGACAAATGATGTGTTAGGACAAACGTTATTATAGATTCCGAGGGACACCCAGTCAAAGTACTTAAACTACCTACTATAAGTACCTACTACCTAAGATTAATTGTCCCCTATATCGGAGCCCCGTACAATTTTAATTGAAATATGTGATTGAGTGAAATCACTTTTTTAGTATATTTAAATCGGTGTGCAATTTGTCATAATCTGGCTTTTAATTGTTTACTACTAAACACAATTTTATTACATTACGTGAAAGATCAAAATTATTCAAAAATTACTAGAATCACAAAATGTTGCATCATACATGAATGTACCTACCTACCGTCCCTTATTGATTTTTCTGTCAAAAGAAATAAAAGCAAGATAGGCTACAAGCTGACTAAGTGACACACCTATATCCATATCGTTAACTTCACGGTAGGTACTTAATTCTTATTATCATTACAGTAAAGGCGGCTGTATCTATACAGTTTAAAATTCAAATGAAGATGTCTGAGCAAGTATTCAACCTGAAACTAGTGGCTGAAATCGAGAAGCATCCATGTCTGTACAACTTCAACCTGCCGGAATATTCAAGAAAAGACATCACTGAAGAGGCCTGGTTCGAAATTGGAAAGACACTTCATTTGACAGGTAAGTAATTAAAAAAACATTTTAGGTTAACTAACCACTCGTTGAAACGTAAAAATAATTATTGACTTAGGTAGGTACCAGTACCTACGCTTTAGAAATGTACCTATTTGTAAACGATAGATTTAAATCAAAACGTACATAGATAGGTATGTTTAGATGTCAGTCAACTCCGCAAATAATAATTCGTACTGAAAGTTCCTAATTTAATTTAATAACTATTGAAAGCCATTTTAATTTAATAACAGGGTTCCTGATTTCGACCGTCGTTACGAGTAATGTCGTAACTAAATTTAAGTGTTTTAAGACTTTTAAGGGGAACAGTTAAGTGAAAAAAGATGTACAAAACTGTATTTAAACAGTATTTATAAATTGAGAAATTCTATAACATCGTATGTCGAGGGTCATGAATAGTTCCACTAAAATATTAAGAGAAAGTGCTGCGCGGGGTGCTGCGGCACTGCTCAGCACACATGTTCGCTGATGACCTCTGTGCTCTGCGCGCGGGTACGGACCTTGACGAAACTTTCCGTCTGGTTCAGCAAGACATTGACGCGGTGGTTAAGTGGTCTCATGACAATGGGATAGTTCTAAACGCTGACAAAACAAAGCTTTTATTAATTCACTCCCCTTATCTTCCATTAAATAATATTCATCCGCACTTATATGCTCATACCTATCCTTGCCTCCATCAAAATATGTATAACTGCGTCTGTGAACCTATAGAACAAGTCAAATGTATCACTTATCTCGGAATGAAAGTAGACGATCATTTTTCCTGGTCCTATCATGTTAATTTTATTTATGAAAAACTTAGAGTATTATTAGGTAAATTTTATCATTTAAGATTCAGAGTTCCTATTAGCACATTAAGATGTTTGTATATGTCATTGGTAGATTCCATACTGGGTTATGCTCTAGACAGCTTTGGACTAACAACAAAGACCAATATTGATAAATTAGAGGCCATTCAAATTAGATTTTTAAAATTACTTGTTAACAATAAAATTAATCTCAAATGTAAAGAAAACTATCATCAACTCTTTAAAATCTGTAGAATATTACCGGTAAGCATGAAACATAAGTATCTACTTGCTGTAAATAACCATGGCTGTCTGGAACATAACTCAGACTATTCTGCATTAAAACCCTCTGATCATAGCTACAACACCAAAGCTATGGCGACAGGTAAACTATTCGTTCCTAGGATTAATAATTACTTTGGAGACAGAACACTCAAAAAGCGTATCCCATACCTACTCAATAGTTTGCCTGAAGCCATTAGACGGGAAAAAAACAAGAATATATTCAAGAGTCTATTAAAAAAGTATTACCTAGATCTTATATAATATTTAAAAGTTATGTCTAATTTATTTGATCTTTATGTGCATAATACTGTTTTGTTTTAATCTCTTTTTATGTTAACCTACATAATAATATAATATTATATTGTGTTTGCTTAAACTGCCGTTCCCACGGTCAAACTGTTTCTCCAGTTTTGTGGGGCAATGTTTAATTATTAGTTTTTATAATTGTACTTATTAAATAAATAAAAAAAAAAAAAAAAAATAGTCATTGTGCCTAGACTTGAGAATATTTTTTTACCCGAAATCGCATCCAATTGTCAACGTCAATGTGCCAACGTTTTAGCAGGGTAAGTAATACGAGATATAAGAACTTATCATATAACAGTCACAATATATACGCTCACTTTGTATAAATATGTTTAATATAACGCACACTTGAGATAATGAACGAAAGATATAATGTCAAAATAACTATTTCCATAAAGTATAACGTTATTAATATATAATATCAATTGATATAACAATTAAAGTGTATAATGTACATACACCTAAGATATAAAACATATTATACATTTCTTGCGGCGCTTCTTCTCAACAGTGTTCTCTTTGGAAGCGCTGGTAGACTTGTAAAAGTGCCTACAGGGCCTACTTACAGAATAAATGATTTGAATTTGAATTTTTATATAAATCAAAAAATCTAACATCAAAAAATATAATGCACGTATAATATAAACGCCTATAACTATTTTCAGTATTACGTGGCCTTTTTAATTTTACAATCAAATTGTTTCGCATAGGTTTTTCAAGGGATGTAAAAAAAAACCATCGATGGCTAAGGCGGGAGCGAAGCGTAGCGAGTTCCACTAAAATATTAAGAGAAAGTCATTGTGCCTAGACTTGAGAATATTTTTTTACCCGAAATCGCATCCAATTGTCGCCATCACCGGCCAGTATCATCGCATATATAGTTATGATTTTAAATGTGCCAACGTTTTAGCAGGGTAAGTAATACGAGATAATATAAGAACTTATCATATAACAGTCACAATATATACGCTCACTTTGTATAACTATGTTTAATATAACGCACACTTGAGATAATGAACGAAAGATATAATGTCAAAATAACTATTTCCATAAAGTATAACGTTATTAATATATAATATCAATTGATATAACAATTAAAGTGTATAATGTACATAACACCTAAGATATAAAACATATTATACATTTCTTGCGGCGCTTCTTCTCAACAGTGGTCTCTTTGGAAGCACTGGTAGACTTGTAAAAGTGCCTACAGGGCCTACTTACAGAATAAATGATTTGAATTTGAATTTTTATATAAATCAAAAAATCTAACATCAAAAAATATAATGCACGTATAATATAAACGCCTATAACTATTTTCAGTATTACGTGGCCTTTTTAATTTTACAATCAAATTGTTTCGCATAGGTTTTTCCAGGGGTTGTAAAAAAAAACCAACCACAACCAAAACCACACCAACCTTCTAACCTAACCTATCCGAGTCGGTTCTGCCCAGAGAGGTCTTGCTCGCTCGCTTCGCTCGCTCACATTTATATCATATGATATTATATCTTGTAACACTTATACTAAAAGATAATATGTATTATGATCGCTATATGTCATGTATGTTATACGAACTGAAATTAGTCATTGTGAGTGTTATATTAAAAATATTATATAAAATGAATATTATATGACTTGACCGTTATTCCTTATAAAAATATTGATTTTGTTATTATAGCTAACGTTCATTATATCTCGTAAACGTTAGTAACATGAAAATAGTTATTATGTAGTTATATCTCGTGTGACGCACCCGTTTTAGCAAGTATAGATAACGTAAATGTCGTTAAAATTTTACTCCACCTTAAGGGCTCGCGCTATGGGTGTTTCGGTTTCGCGCGTAAATTGATTTGCTAACTTGTGCTAGTTTTTTGACAGAATATTTGTTAGGTAGGAACGTATTAAATAAACATAATCAAAATTAATATAATATTGGGTCCTTACATATGAAATTGGTGTATTATTGAACTGGCGGTGAATTCTAAATTCAAATCTATTTCAATTTTTTGTTTATGTATTTATGCTTCGAATTTAGCGATTTATTGTTATCGCGTTATTTGTTTTTTCTTTGAAATCATTCTGTTCTGTGTTCTGTGTTGTTTGTGTTCTGTTATGTTAGGGTAGATAGAAAGGAGTTGTGGGCGGTGCTGTCTATGTATGGGGTGAGCAGCAACCTGATGCAGGCTTTGAGGTCTCTTTATGAGGGCTCCAGAGCCTGTGGCAGGATCAATGGGGCATACTCGGCCTGGTATAATATCTCTAGAGGTGTTAGACAGGGCTGTGTTGCCTCAGCATGGCTGTTCAATCTATTCATGGACAGTTGTATGGGAGATTTGAAAAAGTATGATAAGGGTTTGCGTATTTAAGAGTTGCTAATAAAATGCCTCTTATATGCCGATGATCAAGTTATACTTGCTCCATCGGTACTTGAGCTGCAGGAGATGGTGACAGTGATGAATGAGGGATTTAAGCAAAAGGGGATGAAAGTAAATGTTGCCAAGGCCAAGGTCATGGTGATAGAAGGATGTTGAGAGGAGGGTAAATGCGGGGAATTAATTGGGCCCTGTACTCCTTTGTGAGCAGAAGGGTGTTTCACAAAAAGCCCGTCTGGCTGTTCACAATCGAGTGCTGGCCCCTACTCTGATTGTGAATGTTGGGTGTGGCAGGACAAACATGAAAGTCGTATAAATACAGTTGAAATGTGCTCTTTGCGTAGTATGTGTGGTGTGAAACTGATTGACAGAGTAAGGAATGAAAAAGTCAGAGAAAAATGTGGACTAAAAGAAGATGTAGTGACTAAGATTGAAAAGGGCATGCTCGATGGTTCGGTCATTTGGAAAAGACAGATGAAAGAAGATTGACAAAAGAGATATAGAGAGCTAAAGTGAGTGGAAGGGTCGGAAGAGGCCGCCCTAGGCGTACTTTTTCGAATCAAATCGGAGAAATACTGGAAAAGGGCCGAATCATAAGTACCCGAAATCGACGTGCGTGCATGACTCGATGTATGAATGTGGAAGAAGCGAAAGAGATTTGTCAGGTGGAAAGAAGTGGTCTCTGCCTACCCCTCTGGGAAAAAGGCGTGATTTAATGTATGTATGCATTCTGTTAACAATATGGAGAACTTAAAATAACGCGTTATTTACGAATACCGTGGCTCCAGTGCTGCAGAAATGGCTCTAATGATTAATGATGTATGCGAGGCAGCTACTGTAAAAGAAAACACGGTACGTATTTTGTTCCAACGATTTCGTATTGAAAATGTTGGTCTGCAAAACAAGCCCCGAGGACGGCCGGAGACCCAAGTTAATAACGAAGAATTAGAAGTGAGTGAGGAAGCGAATCCATCGCAGACTACGTCAAGCGGCAAGCTTCGGCGTGAGTGATGAAATAGTTTTAATTCACCAGAAACAAATTGAAATGATGAAAAATCTCGATAAATGGGTATATTATGGGTATAATTTTGCCATATAAAACGCTAATTTCATATGTAACGACCTAATATAATCACTAATTTGTTCAGGGCATCTTGGGTCAAAGAAACTGAAGTCGGCGTCCTAGAACTTTTGAACCAAAAAGCCGAATTCAGTTTGTCTAACTTAAGAAGCTTTGAATGATTGTTTTTGTTTGGAGTTGCTTCATTATTTATTAAACATTATTTTTTAATTAAATTAAATATTGCGTATTAAGTTTTCTCCGTGTCAGAGTGATACCTAACCTAATGGTGTTAAGAGACTTTTAGAGAAACTTGCCTCACTCGAATGAAACAGAATGAAATACTTTTGAAGATTAAGAGTCGGTAATAAACTCATCCTCCAATAAGAGTATATAATGTTATATTTTGTTACAAAGATACTGTCAATTTGAAAAAAACGTAACTACTTTATTAAGTATTATTAATGATATTGAACATCGATTAACACATTAACATATTTGAACTGTCCTAAATCTATGCGTACCTATTATTTTATTAAAGTATTTCGCAGTAAGAATTACGCGCCAAAGAGAAAGTTGATGTGTTGTTACCCATTTGTTACTAAATCACTTGATTAAGTGTCGATGTTTATTTTTTAATCACTATTTAGTTGGCAACCAGGTAGGTCCGGAAATATTTAAGTACCTACCTACTTATTGAGGGTGTGATTACCAAATTATGGTGTTGAAGTACTTTTATTGTTTTCAACTAAGTATTATTTAATGAATAAAAAGTTAAATCGTGTCTTAAATATTTTGTGATCATTTTTTTCCATCAAAATTCGGTATAAATATTTTTGTAATTAGCATTACAGCTAATATTGTATATTTGTATTTTTTAATATTTTCTTATTGGAGTTACTATGTTATTAAGTCATAAAATGCAATTAAATAGCCGCGAATTTGTTGTGAGTAATATAGTTTCTTTAGATACGATGATATTGGCCTAACAAGTAATGGCAAAAGTTGGAGTTGTTAGATGGTGTAATATACAATGATACTCGATAGTCGATAACGCAAAATACGTGTTCGTGACTCGATCTAAAATTTAAAATAAGCTGTGTACAAAATAATAATAATATTAAAGAGCATCAAATTCTGAGAAAAATATTATTTTGATTTGTGCGAAAATATAAACTAATAAGCAAAATATCGCGGTTTGAAGTTGCAAAATACGTTTTTTCGCTCTCCTGAAAACCTCTGTTTTGTAGTTACGATTTTTCCCGAACCGACGGTCGTCTTTTTGCGAAATACATTCCGATTTCGATTTATTAGCACTTAGGTACAATACAATAAAAAATCTCTTTATTGAACACTTCATAGCTGAAAGGATCTACAAAAACAAAAACCACTTAATACGTTCTTCTAGTCCTATTTCTAATTAAACGAAGTAAACTAATTAATAAGTTTAAGATAATTTAAACATTTACAAGTATGTCCTCTATTATGTCAACACACAGTTAGGTGATAAATGTTTTTTTACTTAGTATAAACCGGGCAAGAGCTTGTCGGACCATGCTCATTGTAGGGTTCCGCCGCTAATAGGTACTAGAAACATAAAAACAACAAGTAATAACTAATTATCTATTTAAAGTCATTTGGTGCCCTTATAGATGAGTTTAGTAGGTATAAACACTATTCGCCTGTGCTTATACCAAAAACGAATGATGTCGAATTAGTCGTGATAGTTGTTATTGGCTTTCATTGTATTTTTTTTTTACACATTTTTTTTTTAAAAGGTAAAAGATGTTTATTCAGTAAGTAGGCCGCACGGGCACTTTTACACGTCAAAAATCTACCAGCGCTTCGCAAGAGACCACTGCTGAGAAGAAACGCCGCAAGAAACTCAACAGTCAGTCGTTTTTTTTAAATACTTATGATATTATACAATTATAAAGCTTAACCTAGCATTATATAAAACAATGAATTTAACATAAAATAAAAAAGAAACACATCCCCACGTTACGTGTAGGTAGTGGAGGAAAACCAAAATTTTTTTTTCAATATATTATTATTATACCACGTCCTTGGCGTATATTCATGCCAAATTACAGATTTCTAGTACTAAGAGTATATGAGCTAGGCTGCGGACGGACGGACGGACGGACGGACATGACATAGCGAAACTTTATGGGTTCTGTCTTTCTGTTCGGCTGCTTACTTCGTTAAAACTATGCAACGGATTTTTATGCAGTTTTTATTATCACTTGAGAATTTCTTTCGAAAGGTTGTCAAATATACTGGACCGCGAAACTAAGTAGGTATCACACTTAATATGATGTTCTTTAAAAGTATCATATTTAGTTTTGCGGTCCGGTGTATAACACAGTGTATATATTATGGTTCATGTATTTGTGAATCTATTACAGAAAAACTCTTAAACCGAAGCAAACCAAAGGGTTTCTAATTTCTTATAAGAAATTGTTTCGTGGTTAGCTGACGTATTGGGCGTGATTTTTTTTGCTTATATTCAAATATTTCGTCATTCCCAGGGCACGAGTGCAAAGATAGATGGAAGAATCTCCGAGCTGTATTTGTACGACATCTCAGACCATCATCGAACAAGGGCTTGAAGCCCTACTATCTATCAGATGCCATGCAGTTCACCCTGCCCTTCATCAAGACCTTGAATCAGTATCACAAAGCATCAGCTACAGACGTCCAGAAGATCGAAATAGACAGTGACCAAGAGGAGAATTCCTTCATTTCTACTGATATGGCACCATCGCCTTGCTCCTCTCCTGTCTCTCACCCTGAAGTTCCGCCTCGACAGCCCTTGAGTGTCCCCTGGATCAATGGAATTCAGAACTCTTTTGGTTCAGATCCTCTATTTATGGATTGTAGGCTGAATGATGTCCAAGAAGCAAATAGGATGTTCTTGATGAGTCTGCTGCCTGACATGAACGCGATGACTGCTAGTCAGCTCAGAATGTTCAAGAAGAGAGTGTTTGAGATAATCGATGAGATTATAGAAGACAGGTATAAAAGGTTGTAATACGAATGACTATCTAGTGTTGCCAGGTCTAGGCTAACATAGATCGGGACTTGGGTTTTTATATAACGACAGTACTTAAAATCTCGCAAATCACAGCCCTGTGATTTGATTTCTAGGTCTTCTCGGTTTTTGGAAATTAGTATCTATCTTATATGTGAACACTAGCGATGTCCTGAAAACGGGATTATTAGAGTCCCGATCAAGGAAGTTTTACCGTTAGGCTTACAAGCTACAATTTACCGTAAGTATATTCTTACATACTATTTTTTTTCTAGTCTAACGTGTATTTTTTATTACATCATTTAATTTAAATATTCTTGTCTACAATAAAATGACGTACCTCTTTTATTACGAATTAATCTTGCCTACGGAACTCTAAAATTACTATTAAGTTGGTATATGTGACCACCTATTTACAAAGTTGGTAAATACCCTGTCAAGTTTCGACACATCTTAAATTCAACTTTGCCCTTACCTCGGCTTACATTATACACTTACATCACGTTTGCGAATTCATTCGTCCAGGGACTTGGCCTGTCTATCTGTGTCAATATGCTGAGGGTAAAGTACATCCCTTCAGTCGAATAAATAGTGCGATGACGTCATCAGACCTCTCCGAGGGGACCCTGTCGTCCTTTGGGACCCTACTCCCTTTCTTAAGCCTTTAAATGCCATCAGTGCAAAAAGGACTTCTTGCCGAAGAAAATAAGGTCGCAATTTTAAATCGCTGTAAGATAATGCTTTCAAAACCCGTATTTATATGTAAAGGACTCTATATCATTGAGAATGTAGTTGCTTTTCGTACTTACTTGAAGAAAATGTCTTGGGAATCTCTGTCAATGTGAAAGCGACTATGTTTGTTGATCGATAGAGTTGTGATTAATTTAGTGGAGTGAGGGATAGTGCAGAGTTGTGATCAAATAGAGGCGATTTCACAGATCTAAATGAGAAGAGTGATTTGCTAGACTCCGAGTATTGCGTCAAAGGATGGCCTCCTTAATACTGGGGCAGGGACCGGAACCGCTTACCCTTTAAAGGGTTTTCGTTAGGGTTTATAATTAACTGGTTTTTACAAACCCTAACGATGCAATAAGCATATCTTCGACTTACCCCTATGAAAACCTTTACGATACAATTAATTCGACTAAGCGCTTACCAATACCTTGAAACCCTCGTTAGACTTTCCCTAGTGTTTATTGAACGGTTTCAAGTTATTTAATCTCTTACTTAGCTATTAATTGATTGGATAGGGTAACACTAACGTAATGCTAAGTGCTCAAATCCGAAACCCTAACGAAACTGGTAACCTCAATGGTTGTGGTTAAATAGTCCGAACTAGTGTCCATATCATCACGGTAAGCCTATCGATAGGGTTACGCTAACGTTTCGGAGAGCATAAGATGTGGTTAACTGGTTACCCGATTGATAGACTTAATCAAGTAAAGGGGTTTTCCGATCTCTGTACTGGGGTTCTAGTGATAAAGAGCTTAAGTCTCGGGAAGATCTACAGAGTGGGTGTCAGTGTGGTATACTCCGTTTATGTATAATTATACCCTTTTTCATTACGAGTATATATAAACATAATGATAGGAAATGTGTAATTGTAATTAAATGTTTATGATATTGATAATAATGTGCAATGTGAAGTAGAAAATGTAGTCAGAGAAACAGTGAAATCTAATGTTAATTTTAAAATTATGTCTTAATGTCTGTATCTGAAAATACCCTGTAACGTTATGACTGTGTGGGCTATCACGGAGCCGTTCCTACTAAGTTGAAAAATGGCAGAACAGCCGAGAATATAGTTGTAGAGAGGGATGGAACGTGTCCGCGGGGGTGCGCCTCTTCCTAATGATTATGTTATAGGTATAAGAAATGATCCCGAAAATAAAGTTCTCGTTGTGCTTCAGTCTTCGTGAGTTTTATTTCTCTCCAGTATTTCCCAGTGGTAGCATCGGCTATTCGCGTATTAGGGGACTTGGGGCCGTATTAATAAACTCATCTTGACTTTGAGACCCGTCACAAGATACGTCAAATTAAACGCCAAACCATAGAACACTGTCATTTTTGACGCATCTCGAGACGAGCATTTAAGTTGAGATCAGTTTATTAATACGGGCCTTAGAAAAATTCCGCGGTGCTAGGTACCTTCTCGGTCATTGATCCAGCGAGTGTGATCAGCTGATAGCCGTTCGTGTGTTAGGGGAATTAGACAATTTTGGGAAGAGAATTAGTATAGGTATTTTAGGTTGTTAACTCGGCGTATGCGATCAGCTGTTAGTATTCGTGCATTATAGGATTTAGGCTTTAGTGGTTGTGCTCTTTCCAGTCTTCGGCGCGAGTTATTGTATCAAGTGTTCGTGTACTAAGGAACTTAAAAAAATCAGCGAGGTTTAGGTCAGCTGTTTCTCTCCGGTCGTTGACCCCAGTACTTAGTAGTTATTAGTTATCATAAACGTTCGCGAATATAGTACCGTGTTGTAGTTTCGCGAGTGTTCGTTTTATTTATTTTATCCCGTTTTTTTCTCTCGTCGTCGATAGTTCATTCCGTAGTAAGCGTGAGTTCGCGTATTACTTGTTCATACTTATTATGGGACTTTTAGGGGTGCGCGCCGCGCCGTCGTCGACCCGTCCGTAACATCCACACGGCGCGCCGTGAGCAACTGACGAACCATTCGAATATTCGATCATACGTTGTATATGTAGTCACGTGATACATCCCTCGTTACAACTGTCATTTTTTCATTTTTGACGACGCATGACGAGTGATATATCAAGTGACTTACGTCAAATCCATACATTTTTCTATGACAACGCAAAGCGAAAGTGATCACCAAACGCTAGCGTTTGTATTCGATGGCAACTTGTCTACCCCACAGGAAACTTAAACGGTTTCGGAGAAGAAATATTTTCGGACGAACGAAGCAGAGGACAAAAGTTTTTCGAAACACCGATAGGTTACCGTCTAGCGTCTGTGGCACGAAGTATAAGAAGCGATTTACGAATACGAGAATTCCTAATATTATTGTTTTCTATTCCCCGATACTGTTCGATTAGATCACGCTAATGGCACTCGCAGACTAAACAACTGTCCGCATCGAACACGATGTCTGTCTGTCATAGCTGATTTACATTGGTCTTGAGTTACATTGGTTGTTTGATAGTAGATAGTAGACAGTAGTACATTGACGAGTTGGTTCTCACATTTTAAACGACAGCTCTTGTAACGACGCAATGTAAATCAGCCATCACGTAGGCGCACGCGATTTATTCACCACTGACCAAAAAGGTAAGTCTGTTGACTATTGCAATTTCAGCACTGGAACTACATACCCTGCCTTCATTCCCAGAAATCCCAGAGTGTGGTAAAAATCTGTTGATAATTCGCTTGCAAAATTGGGCTGTAAGATGTTTACCAGTGTACTAGTGACAGGGAGCAAGTCCATCGTCTAACAGTACTACAAGCCGTTATTCCCTTAGACGCCTCTTACGACATCCACGGGAAGACCTGGAGTGGCACCAACCCGGCAACCACACGCGGTACTAATGGATGCATTTAACGCATTGGACATATTCTGGTAGCAGATCAAAGATGACGGTTAATCGAAAAGGTACTAATGCGTACAGTTATCAATGATGCTGACTAGATGACTGTACGTACAGTCAAGAACTTAGATTTGGGACCCAAATCAAAATAGGGTTGAGTTTCCAATAAGTTGCAAAAGATTTGACATCTCTAATGAATCCAAGCCTATTTTTTTGAAATGGTCACAAATGAACGGTCGTGATGTACATACAAGCAGACACTAGGTATACGTCACGATACGATATCCCTTATTGTTTTTGACTTCCGTGTTGTCAGCGTTTTGATAGCTCTTCTTTACTTGACAGCAATGGTGGGTCAAAAGCAATATGGGTTTACAGAGATGAATAGAGGTCCTTCCTGGTACTAGTATGTTTGTAGTTTTGCGCTAACCTTCGACTTGCTTCTGTTTAGCCAGTTGGTTGACTACTCTAACTACTTATACTACTGTATGGCTATTTCTATTTATAATAAGTTACATGAAGACATTAAAATCTTGCCATTAAACATTTTCAAACGCCAGCTTAAAAAATGGCTAGTACAAAAGTGTTTCTACTCTGTGAACGAATACTTTGCTTATTTTGATAAAAGGTGACATTATATTCTCTTTGGCAATTACTGTAGTGCCCATATGGCTGTGACTTATTTTATTATTTTTATATTTTCTGTAAAAATAATATTTCAATAATGTTTTGCATGCCAGCTGCTGGTAAAGTGTGTGAAACCTATAATATATTGTAAGACCATTGTATGTACCACATTTTACGCAAAATAAATATATTTTGATTTTGATTTTGATTTATAAATCTATTTTTTTAATAGTTTTATTAAACCATTATTAGATTAAACTAATTTTATAAATATTCATGTGAACTCATTGTAACAAACCGTTAATTATATTATATATATTTAAAATTTCATATTTTATGGTCTCATACAATAGTACAATTTGAATGTAATTGGATTGGAATTTGTGCAGAAGTTACAAACACACACACATTCTTCCGCATTTACATCGTGTGTAGTGTAGTTTATTTTCCACCCGCCAAAACAAGATCGTTACCAAAATTACGAGTTGACAAAGAATAAACAGTCCTTTTACGTTCAAGTGTTGAAAACGGCAGGAAGGTTCTCTTTACGAGCCGTAAGTTAAAAATAAGGGCGGTGGTAAACATGGCGACGGGGGGTATAAGGGGCGGGGGGGAGACATAAAGAGAGCGGAAAGCGACGCTGTTAGCCACGGTTTATGAGGGTCCAGCGTTATCTCTACGGGCATCGAATTTGTTGATCAGTACATAGGTATAGGCATGTTATGGCCCATGGACAGAAAAAAAATTGTATTCTGAAAATAACAACTTCAAAGACCTACTAAAAAGTGTCAAACCATGACCTGTCCTCGCGGCAGCCCCATAGTGTGGCCCCAGCGGGATCTCCTCGAAAAATTGACAAACGTTTCATCGATGTGTCATTTGACTGAATTTCATTTCATCGAAAGCTAACTTCTGCTGAAAATTAATAGTTTTTCAGGATATCTTGAGCATTCGTTACGTTGGTTAAGGTGAGGTTAGACTTGTGACCATAAAAAAATAAAGCTGCACGTGGAAATGTTGATGAAATGAGAATTCGGCGAAGTGAAACCTTCTATGGAGTGAGTTCCGATATTTCAAGGGTAAACCGGCCCACCTCAAAGTCACATTTGTGACATGTCATCGAAACATTGGTTACGTGACGTGTCACTAACGCGTGTCAGTACAGATTATAAGGACGGTATGTCATTTTACGTTACGTCGTACTGTCAATGTGAACCATCCCGAAAGCATAATATAGGTAGGTACACTGTCCACATTTGTTTACCGTGATAAGTCCTGTAGATTTGCCACGCAGTTCGATCTGATGGAGCCCTATAGTGTGGACCTACCTTAAGGCGTCTATTAAATTTAGATATTACATTGTCAACGGGTTTAGTTCCTTTTCATCATCGTCATCAGCATCATCGTCATTCACTTCAGCCCGTCGTCGTCCTATGCTGATGCCTTTAATTTCCAGCGAGAACAATCCAATGCAGCATCCGACTTCCTACCACCTTTATTAGGTCTTCTGTCCGTCGTGCGGTGGTCGTCTCACGCTGCGCTTGCCCAGGTCGTGGTCTCCACACATCAAGAACCTTTCTGCTCCAACGGCCGTCGGTTCTTCAAGCTATGTGCTCTGTCCTGCCCATGTCCATTGCCACTTCAGCCTACTAATGCGCCGAGCTATGTCGGTCGGTAGCCTTAACGTGACTTACTTCCTTTTGGCTTCACACAATCTTTTAACAAGCTTTAAAAAAATCCGTCTGTTGCGATTATTCAAAATTAAATATTATGAAAGAAACCTAAAGATGATTTTTATATGCCTATTCAATGATATTTAGTTCACCGCCTTTTTTTAATAATATGGCATCTGGTTGCCTTCATTGACGTAAGAATCATCAAAATCCGTCCACCAGTTTCTAGAGCGCCACAAAGAAACCAACATACATAGGCTGATTAACTCATTACCCTCCTTCTTCGGCAGTCAGGTAATCATATACTTACTCCCACATTCATATCTAAATATCGAAACTATTGAACGATAAAAATAGTTTATACCTCCCCTAACAAGTTATAAAAGTGAGCTTGTTACAGTCGTTACCCGCAGTCACGTCGTGTAATACCGACGGGGAGTCGTGACGCGGTCGTAACGCGACCGTAACGACGGCGGCACGTGCGCGCGATTATTGTCGCGCGATAAACGCGAACTGCCGCGATCTAAGTTTTTACAGACGTCATTAAATCTACAACCAAAGCATATACCCTAAGTCCAAGTAAAAAAAACAAGCGACTTTCATTTCTATGACGTTTACACGTAACGTTGAAACGGATAACTTCAATTTGGATTTGCGTATTTTGCCTCTGAGGTAGGGAAGTTAAATTTTAAGTTCATTCATCCGGTGCCCAAAATCCAAATTAGAAAGACGTTGAGTCATTTTTGTTAAGAGAACAGTAAGACCGGCATTCAAAGTTGTTAAACGATGATTGAACCGCCATGTTGGAATTGGAGATTTAAAACGATGGAACTCGAAGTGCTTTAGGTAATAGATATGCCATTTGATAACATCAAAGTTCTAAAGTCAGACATTTTATGATAGATAGCTTCTGTATGTATAATTTTCCGGACTGAAATGTAGCTTATGTGTTAGTCCTGGGTATAAGCTAACTCCATTTCAAATTTCATCCAAATCCGTCCAGCCGTTGCAGCGTGAAAGAGTAACAAACATCCATCCATACATACAAACATTGGCGTTTATAATATTAGTAAGGAAATTCGTTATTCGTGTTTTCGTGGCATTTCTTTTCGACATTGGCATTTCTAGAGCTACAAGTATTCAAACTGCATCTATAACAGGCTTTTGCTAACGACTGCGTCTTTTAGAGTTCCCTCGGAAACAGTCGTATTTTCCAGGATAAAAAATACCCGTGTCTGTCTCCAGAGTATAAACTATCTCTGTACAGTTTATGGCATGAGTAATAGAGAAGTGTCAGATATTTTTAAGCCTAACGATGTTTAATGTTCAACGCCAGAGACTGCAGGTACCCACCATTTTTTTTTACGCTAGAGCTTGAGGCATTGCAGGTTCCAGTGCCTCCTTTCAAACTGCCTATTTAATGTAATTATATTTTTATTTCCCCACTGCCAAAGGAGGAGGTTAATGTTTTTGATTGAGCTGTATGTATGTGGCCCGATCTCGACAAGCGAGTATCACTAGATTCGTCTTAGCGTCGCGGGTGTCACTGGATACTATTTTTATGGAATTGGCGGGATAAGTAATATATACATGATAACGAACATTATGTTGACGATATTATCCAAACAGCAGCTGGGTTTATAAAGCTTGACTCTGTTTTATTTTTATATTACGAAGTGTAATTTTTTCATTTACATATTTTCTTATACTCATGAAAAAGGCATGAGCTCAGCTTAGCTAAATTTGAGCTCACCCAATCTTAAATTTCATTTATTTTGGTATTTAGGTTATGGATGATAATGTCTCAATAAATGGAACACCAAGGCCTCTTTCTACTTGGCAAACCATATTGCCTTCGACTTGATTGTAATCGTAATAGAGGGTAATAGCCACGTTACGATGCTCTCATTCACTGGTCAGTAATGGCGGACGAGTCCCAGGCTCAGCGCCCGAGAGAGGAATTGCAAATGCGTTTTGTTTTGGCAATGAGAAGGCACGTGAGCACACAGGCCACCTGATGATAACTGGGATCTGGGACCATTTGAAATCTCAAGACTAAAATCTCCAAACTGCAATCCTAAGACTTCAAATGCGTTGCCAACCCTGAGGACTAAGATGGAATGCCTCGATGCTAGTAATTTCACCGGTTGTCTTATTCCCACACCGAAATACGGTTGCTTGGCGGTGGGTTAATGGATAAGATGGTGGTAGCGATCCGGACGGACCCTGCACAAGGTCCTACCACCACTAAAACACATCCCGCCTTCATTCCAATGGTTTCCTTTGAGAAAAGATATGGTCGTTTCGTGAAGTTCCGTAAGTCTATCTAGATTCTAGTATGAGCGAGGCAGGTCGCGTGGCAACTAGTAATATTAATATACCAACGCGTGCGCACGTGTAGAGGTGTGGGGGGGAGAGGGGGCAAGGTGACACCCCGCGGCAGACCGCGGCGACCCACCGGCTGCAAACGATCTGGGGATTACCGACATACACACAGATATACATACACTCGACGCCGTGATTAGTCTTGTCGCTAATGATCTTGCATACGAAGGGCAAAATAATTATGCATTAAGAACGGATTTATGCACTTTCCTCAGTCTTGAATTAGTATACAAATACTTAATAAAGATTATTGATAAATAATTATATCTACTTATAATTAGTATCCTTCTCAAGTATCTATGGCGCAAGCGGGTGTAGCATGGTTTGGAACTAGGTCAACTGATAACCAATAAAAAAACAAAAACCCGCCTTCAAAAATTCAAAAGAAGTAATTTTTTGCATTTTTGAAGACGGGTTCTTGTGTTTTGAATCTTATATTTTATCTTATACTTTTTATTGATCCTATTTATGCTGTTATGTAGTCCCACTTATCAATTAATGAGAAACTTAGAACATTTCAAGCTCGCCGCAAGCAACGCCGCGAGAAAGTCATAGTCATATTTAAACAATAAAATGTGCTTCGTCATAGTCGCTTAACGACCTTAATTGAAATATCTTATCGCTACCCTTCAAATAGGTACCTTTAAAGAGTTCCGGTGGCCATCTGTGGTCTTCATCATCAGTTCGACTTCACCATATAGCACTTTTCAAAAGCAAATGCACGAGTAACAGTGAAAAATACTGAAATCGCCTATAATATTTGAAGAGTTCCCTTGATTTCTCCAAGATCTCATCATCAGATCCTGACGTGTTGACAATGTGACCAACTAGAAAGCATACCCATTCAAACAAAGAAAAAAATGTTTAAATCGGTCCAGTGGTCTTCGAGTAATAAAACAATCCCGACGATAACGAAAAACGAATCCCGGTTCAAAAGGCACTCTCAATCACTAATACATAATATGTCTCTCGCCACGTCTTTCTGTCTCTATGTTAACGATAATCTCAAAAACTACTAAACGGATTTTCATGCAGTTTCCACCATCAGTTAGGTAATGTTACATAAAAGATGTGGTTTATATACGGGGTGTTACAGTAAACTCACACAAACCGAGATACATAATGAGATACACTAATGTATCCTTAACGAACCGATTCTCTGGGGAATTCTGTTTTACGCACTGGTATGAGTGCTGTGATCTTACCCCGTAATATAGTTAGGGGTGAATGTGGGGTAATTGGGGAAGTCGTTTGTAACGAGGAGCGTAAACCAACCGTGGACTGAGATTTCTGTGATTTACTCCTAAAATAGCTTATTATGATGAAGATGAAACAAAATTGTATGTTTTCGAGTTTCGTTTGATCTGAATGATCTTGGTAGCAGAAGAGATCGCATGTAGCATTATGTTCGCATATCAAAACAAATTAATTTCTGGGTCACCATGTAACTATGACTAAGTGACGTAATAAATCAAATCCTTTGAAACTTAAGGGGTTTACTTACAGCGTTACTTTGACGTAGTAAGTAAGTTAGTAAGTATGTAGTGCCCACGAAATCTACTTGGTTCTACATCTACATCTACTGTAGTTGTACCGTAGTTACCTATTAAATGTAGTTTAATTAACTAATAATACTGTTATAAATTCGTTTCGTTTTCAACTACCTGTTGTTTATTGACTTATGTCAATTATTGGGGAGCCTGCCGTTTAGTCAAAATATCTTTGGTCAAATGTATCATTTCCCAAATTTTTCATTTGCCAAACCAATGTTATATAATGTTTTCAGAATTTATTTCAGTACCATCGTGTAGAACCCTATGGCTTAGGTTAGGTTAGTTTTTATAAAACCCTGAAATATTTACGGTTACAGAAAACAAAGCGGTTTGGCGAATGAACATTTGGGAAATGATACATTTGACCAAAAATATTTTGACGAAACAAAGGTAACCCCAATTATTGTACACCATAATTATGGCAGATTGTAGTGGTGCACACACAAATGTATTTAACACCTTTATAATATTATAATACTTGTATCTAGTCATGAAAAAAAAAGATTGGATTTTGTTTTAGTAATGAAGAGTTAACATACATGCCTACACATTAACATAATTTATCAAAAACTCCTGTGGTGATATTTTATTAGACTACTATTTTGTTGAGGAATTATTACTTAACTGGCCAAAGACGTTGCCGCTACCTCTTTGGCCGAGCTGAGCAGCAGGGTCTATTTTATTTGGTAAATCCATATCGCTTTTGAAATGTTTCTCGGCCGCCGTTAACTATACTGACAACACTTAAGCCTAGTTGCCTGCCTACTAAGCTAGCGGTCCTGGGTTCAAATCGAGTCTTGGTTGTTTTCATATATATTGAAGTGTGCAATTCTCTATACATATACATAATATATGTTTATCGTCGTCTAGTACCCATAGTACAAGCCTAGAGCTTAGTTTGGGACTAGGTCAATTTGAGTGATTTGTCATTATTATTTAGTAAATAAGCGCTCTCATACCGTTGACAACACGATAACAAGGCCTAAAGCAATATTGTTCTGCCGCGTAGAATAGATCCTCAGCTTTGTAAACGGAATATGCGAACAAATTAAAAATACACGCATCTGTCAATCACTTGAATTTATTAATATACAGTATTTATTATAATCATCACGTTAACTATATAAAACGCAGTATCTACCTACTATTCTATATTTTTTGTGTTAACATTGTAATACCAGTTATTGTAATAGGTTATATTACCTATATCATTGTGTTTATTCTCTTTCAAAAACACCAAAACAATATTAAATTCCTCGGAAATTTTCTTTCGTCTTTAGAAAAGTTTTAATTTAATAAAGCATTGTATGGAACACCATTCAAATCGCAACTGCGGGTAGCGAGATAATAACGACAGGCAAATTTAATATCAGCTGACAAATGTGCCGGGGCCGCGGCGGCGGTTGCCTGGAAAGTGCGCGGGAAGCCACAACTTATTCTCATATTTAATTATTTATTAGTGAAACAAAAGCAAAGGCATATTAAGAGGGTTCCGTTGCGTTCCCTACGGATATAGAACCCTATAAAATTGAAACACTTTTTGATTTTAAATCAGCATTGAAAATTAGCAATAACAAAGTGATCATTATGGCATCTTCAGGGCTCGGATAACGGTTGAATTTCGGTTCGGTATTTTTTATGTACTTGACGCATTTTTTTTCATTTTGATTCCGTTTGCATAATCCGGTTTCGAGAAATAAAAAAAACCGGTTAATCAAGGCGCATACCCCGCGCAAGTCACGCGTTTTTCGACTCGCGGCTCTTGAATTAAACCGGTTAATTAGATAAAGATAGATACAGATAAAGAGACATTTATTCGCAAAAAAACAAAACCACATTACAAAGATACAAAAATATCAAGACACAGAAAAATTGTTGCGAAACGGTCCCAAAGTCTCAACTCAGCATTCGCTAGCCGTAAAGCCAGCACTGGTCTTCCGTTGGAACCGCTTGGTAAAAAAATAATCAAGGTTACAATAAAGTTCTCAAAACCTTCGTGTTCCATAGAGACCTACGGAGCAAAACCAAAAGAAACCGGTACTAACCGGTATTTTTTAGCTCCGGTTCTGAGCCCTGTTATGAACACTGTCAAAGTAATGGTTAAAAGCGAGCATTCTCAACTTCAGTAACTTAAGCTAATTGAAAAAGGAAGACCAATACGAACTCAACCGAAAGATCTAAATATTTTGTTTACTGGTCATAATATTGTAGAATTTACAACTTAAGACTACGCTTTATATTCGTAGATTTATAGTTACTTACCTACCTACATCCAAAATAATAACTAACTGTAAAGAAAGCAATTTTTTATATTGTGGTCGATATACCTATGTTAATAATTAATATTTTGCTATTGTTGTTATCTAAATTTTAACAGAATACGTATCCTAAGTCAACCAGGATGGTTAAAAAAAAAAAACTAAACCACACACATCTTAATCCGCTCAGGCGTTTAAAAGTTATGGTGGAATAAAGAAGGTACCTACATACGTACTTACATGAACGCTAAAAAAAAAATGCTTCGCTTGTTTTATTTTGAATTTGGCTGAGACTAAAGAACAGCTATATGTCAAACGTGTACTTAAAGCCAGTAGGTATATCTAACTAAAGGGTGGCAACCCTATTACTAAGACTCCGCTGTCCGTCCGTTTGTCACATAGTTGTATCTTTTGATTTGAAATAGACAGTTGATATTTTCACAGAGTGTGTATTACTATGCTCGTACATGGCGGTTATGACCTTTGAAAAATAAATAAATCGATCACATTATACAATAAATATGTAATTGTAAATGGATCTTACCATAATTTGGTGTAATAGAACGAGACGTCCGTCAACGACAGTAGTACCGAGGTGTATTTTTTTTAAATCGCCTTGTGTTGCTAGCCTTTATAATACAGTGCTATTCTAGGCGTTAAAACCCATATCGTCTTTGACCTGTTATGGTATTGTTTTTAACTTGGCCGAAATTACAGCCAAGTAAATAAGAGCTGTCAAAACGTTGACCATACGTTAACAAGGCAAAGACGATATGGTTTATAACGCCTAGAATCTCGGCCTAGTTTGAACTCACAAAACCGGGTGAGTCATACTGTATAGTTGGAGCGTGTATACGCGCTCTTGTGTGCGTAACTGGTAGCGTTAGCAAGTTTATCGTTAATGAATAAAATAATATTTATATGCTACTTTTTAGATTTGTGTTACGTCTACATCACTATGGTCAGATAAAACAAATGCATTTGATACAAAAGATTTATTTTAATTTTAAATTACATCATTAATGAAATGCGGAATAATTATTTTTTAACGTCACAACAGACACATAAATAACTAAAAACTAAACACCTTTATGCTTAAACAGTAAAAATAAACGACATACCTTCCTACATTTTTAGGTGGAATCATAGCAAGAATCTTCATCAGAGTCAGTTTCGTCGACACTGTTATCTTGGTTGGCGGTTTTTGTTAAATATTCTGAGGTACACTGCTGTGTATCATGCCGTTCAATTAACATTTTCTTGTTTTTATCGACCTTATGCCATGTGTAGCCCATTTTTCTCAATAAAGTGCTAAGCGTCGCTATGCAACCATCAAAACCAATTTTTTCATTTAGAACTGTCTTTAATTTGGTCAATGTCGGACCTTTTTGTGTAACATTAATATCTTGTATTGTGCTCCGAATGACATCGGCTGTACGTTCATCAATGTCTACTTTATTTTTTCTCTTTCTTCTGTTTTTCATCGGCGAAGTAAACTTTATAGATGCGCTATCGACATTGCCTTTACTTAATATTTCTCTTTCTTCCTTTAGTATTTTCTGAACTGTACTTTCACTAACTCCCGTCGCGTTCGCAGTGCGCTTTGTAAAGTTACGCAAATGCGTAAAATCACACTTACAATTTGCTTCTCGATAGAGTTCCGTGAATTCATATTCATTTTTTAGAAAATGATAAACATTCGCAATTATTTGACGGCCCTAAAAATAAAACAACAGATCAATAGAATCACGTTTGACATGTTATTATTGAATTGAAACGTAGTACATTTTCATTACACTAATATGTCTTACCTTTCTGCGAACTACTATTCTCTTTTTACTCGTACTTTCCATGCTGATGGTACTTGAAAATTCTTTCTGACGTGAACTGATTAGCTTTGCTGACTCGACCGTCGACGATGGCGACTCGGCCGACACTGAGCGAGCGCTGCCGAGCTCACGCACACAGAGACGACGTGCACGTGTACACACACACAAGTATAGCGTACCCGTTGTCGCTACACAAATCAAAAACTTGCCAATTCAAACAGCATGATTCACAAGTTCCTGAGAATAGAAACAAAGAAACATCGCACCATAAATCTACGCGCGCCGCAAACCACAAGGACGAGAAAGAAGCCACGAGACCTTATAAGTAGTAACAGAAATAGAACATTTATATTATAATTGAGATTGTTCATATTTTGACAATTACGCTAATTCGAAAACCATTTCGAGGAATAGGGTTTAAAGCCGTTCTGCGTTATTAAGATTTTGAAATATTTATCTATTTCGGATATTTCGACAAAAGTACATTTAACCTTTGTTTGACTTTCGTTATCGGCTTGAAGCCCTCCTAGGTGTATCTTACGGGTTAGGCGAAAACCGCTTGAAATAGTAAGTTTTAACACTCTATTACAATCATTTTTTATCATTCGATATAATTTATTTGTGGTAATTTATTAGAAAATACCAACCCTTTAAAATAATAATGTCGTCCATATAATGTCTGCTAAATAAACAAAGATATTAAAACAAAACTGTTGGGTGAAAAAAAAAAATGAATGAAATTGGTCTGTTAAAATTACATATTCTCTCGATTCAGAATGTAAAAACCGTGAGTAATTTTTTTTGGTGTATCCCAATTTAACTTGGAAGGCTTTGTTATTTAGACATTATGAATCATTTTCAGAGCCCAAATAAATGTTGAGAGGGTTGTGAACCTAAAACGACTTAGAAGCTCTTCGATCGAGAGTTAGTCTTAAAAACCGAAGTAGTCCTGCCCAAATACTGCTGCAACCCGTCTCAATTATACACCCTGAATACGAAAAGTGTTAAGATCCTATTGAATAGTATTTTTAAATTATTTTCTATGGAACTGAACCAAATTCAAGAACTCAAATGGGTCTCGGACTGTGCAACGATCAAATAATTTCCCCGTTTCCTCCCCTAACGAAAAGAATTGCCGGCGAAAAAACATCGTAAAGAGAAAACGCCGTTCAGAGATTTATTTAAATAGTATCGTTGGACGTCGCTTTTAAATAATGGAAACGTGCGAACGCAGCAATGGGCCGGAAAAACAGATTCTACCCACTTTTTTGTAATAAACAAACATTGAGATTCGGGTTTGTTTGGCGTTTGGGACGAGAAAACAATGAATGCTTTTCCCGTTCTGTTTAGGCTAGTATCAATACGTGAGGCACACCGTGGCCCAATAATACGTTGACAAAATTAAATAGTTATTTTTTTGAAATTGGAACAGTCTACGAGTTCATTTGTTTTTCTATTATATTTTCGCACATTTTGTTAACGATTTGGAAGAGACAGCGTGTTTATAGTTACTATTGATTTTAGTCATGTCTTACACGAATCTGGTAAAAAACAGTGTGAGATAGTTATATCGGTAAATGTCAGTCGTCAACTTGTGTCCAAGACTATATACGATATAACGAGCTCCCCGAGGAAGAGGAAGAAAGAGGACGGTTACGACTTCTAGGCTCCGAAACATTATCAACAAACGGCTTGATCGCATTTTGGCACCCAACCGTGAATATTCCGGCATGATTCGGCTCCATCTCACAAGGCCCGTAGTGTGCAGCATGGTGTAGGTATAGACAATTATCCCGGATCATTAGCTCAAAAGAATGGCCACCCCACTCGCCTGACCTTACTCCAATGTATTATAGTTTGTGGTCAATCTTAGAGACAAGGGCCTGTGCCACTAAACACAAAAGTGTAGACGCTCTGAAAGCAACATTAACCAAAGAGTGGGCAAAAATAACCTTGGAGGAGCTTTGGCGTATCGTTGATAATTTTAACAAACAACGTTTTCATCTGTCTGTCTAAGCCAAAGGTGGATATTTTGAAGACATTTTTTTATTTTTTCACCATTTAACAGTCTCGTAAGTAATAAAAGCATTATCTTACAAATCTTTGTCAATGTATTTTTGGACCACCTGTAGATAATAAAAATTATAGCGGAGGTGTCTACTATAGACAATAAGAATGAAAAAAATATACGTTTAACTGCAGGGCGTTTGAGGTTATTTATTTAAGCATCGTAGCATGCGTTTTGATAAAAATCCTAGAAATATACTCCAATGTGCATAGCTTGTAAGTTCAATTATAATTGACCCAGATTACCCCTTCCACGGCTTTGGCCACCGTCCTCTCTTGGCTGACCTTTGACAGATTTTGTACTTGGTAAATAACCTGAAATGACCTAAGGTGTCGGCGGACACTGACACCGTCTATTATGGTCGCGGTTATTGCTGTAAACGTGGAAAAAACAGATGCGTTATCCACAGCAATACCCGCGTTCGTAAAGGCCTGCAGCTGAGAAACATTGGATCATGCTTAAAATTCCTCTCCTCGGTGAGTATGGAACTAAAATTTTGCAAACATGTTTTGACATTTGTTATTTTGTAATTTTTGATAAATAAATAGCTTAAGGCTGGGTTTTATAAAGATCCGTTAGATCTTTCGGTCAGGAATGTCAAAACTTGTATGAAGTTACTAAAATATAATCTGACAACTAACGGGCGTTTATAAAACCGATCCTTAGATATTAAAGTGTATATTTAATGTATTCTGTTACAATACTTAGCCAAACTTACTCAATAATAATTTGTTGAAATGCAAAAATACTTTATCGAAACTTTTATTTATTCGTCTTATACAAATGATGTTTCTTTTTCCCTCCCTCTATCTCTCTCCCAAGATTTTTGGCATGTTTTCCTGCTGAACTACGCAAGATATAAAAATAAGCAGAATAGGAAAGAATTATTACAAAGAAAGAAAATTGCAACCAGAACAACCATATGAGTTTCGCAGAATGTAGACAGAAACAAAGACAAAGATAAAAAGGAAGAATAAAGAACAATGTCTACAAAATAATATCATTGCAAATCAAGAGCGTTTGGGCAAGGTCAGAAATGATCCTGCGCGAACGGCGAATTATTTACCAGCGAAAGACGGAAAGGAGGTTTATTTAGGTAGGTATTATTATTATTTTTCCTTTTCTCCCTCTATCTCCTCTCAAGATTTTTGGCATGTTTTCCTGCTGAACTACGCATGTTATTTGATACTATATTTAATTTAATATTTATAGCTTTATATAATGTTTGTTTACACTAAGTAGTACCATTGTAATATGAAATGTTTAAAAAATGACTGACTGCTGAGTTTCTTGGGCGTTTCTTTTCAGCAGGGGTCTCCTCTTGGAAAGCGCTGGTAAATTCTTGACGTGTAAAAGTGCCCGTGCGGCCTACTTACCTACTGAATAAATGACTTAGATCTTTTTCTAATTTTTTTCATTAATTAGTATATATTTATGTTGAAGATCTCAATATAATTTCGTACTTTTTACAGACAATAAATTGCATTGCATGTCAAAAAGTGTAACATTACATTGATGAATAATAATCTAAACGTAAACTGTTTTTGATGCTTAGAAACAAACATATTCAGTAAATATACCGCTCTGAACTACTTTCGCAACGTTAAATCATACCGTGTCATTCATGTTTAATTACAAGGGCTTGAGTGATCAAAACAAATGAACATCTTGAGTGACAGGCCGACTGCTCCGTGACGTTAGCAGCCATCTTGCCAAAACGAACGAAAACAACGTATAATTCAAACTGCAGTTGACATGCCCGAGCTGAAATTGTTATTTAGTTTTTTCTAAGCACAGTTTCATCGGAACACGGCTACACGGTGGCTGAATGAGAGTTTTATGCGATTGCCGAACAAGAAGGGGTTTTTTTTTACCTTATGTTTTTAATCTGTATGTACTTATGTTTTTTTCTATGTTTCTATGTTTCTCCGTAGAGGCTGAACGGAGTCTGATTTTAACAAACGAGGTGTCGTTAAAGTCGCCACATGTACGCGAGTGTTAAAAAAATTACCAAAATGGCGGCAGTTTAACAAACATAGATGACAATACCAAAGTAGGTAAATTATTTGTGCTTGTTAGAAACGTTAGAACCTGGTTGAAGTTAAATCTGTCTACCCGTTTCGAGGCTAGGCGATGTTGGAAAGACAGACACACACTAGGTTTTTTTATGTCATAGATTAGGTAATACTTCAAGTAGGTACAGAATTCACACTCCTTTTATCTTTACAAAACCCGCCTTTTTTTTAAAACCAAAACATGATTTATGGCCCTCCGACGACGTCGACTCCAGCGCAAGGCAATCGGAACGTTAAAGCTGTGAATGAACGGTGAAAATGAATTGGCTCACTCGCTGCGTCGCCGATAGTGAGGGCTGTCAACGACTAAAAATAAAATAATAATGTATTGCACATTTATTTCTTGCATTCAATATAGAGAGCAATCAATGTACCTATATTCTTCAAACGTTATATACATTATTTATTTCTAAAATAATGAATCTTACAATTTGAACGAATTGAATACACCAAGACCCAGGCCAATTTTAATGGCTTTGCTGCAAACCACAGTAATGCAAAATCTTTTAGCTTTGTTTGTTAACTTTTTAATATGTATAATAAATAAAATAATGTAACGAATGCGCAATAGAAAAATAGGGATAGTAAGGTTATTTTTAATAGGTAGGTAACAGAAGATGGAGGAAGAAAAAAAAAGATACTAAGTAAGTTTAACTCCTGCTTCTTTTTCGTAATCTCAGTACTTAACTTTAATTCTTTACGTTTGCATTCTTCCTGAAAAAATTTTTTTTCTTGGTTTTCCTTTTGTGAGTAATTTTGAAGTCTGCGTTTGCTTTTCCGACATGTTTCTTGATGCGGCACCTTCTGTACTCCTTGACAATACGATCGTAGTATCCTTGAATTGTGCGGATACGGGCGGTGCGTTTGAAGAGGTTGAGTTTGGTTGGTTGGCTAAAAGCAGTGTTGGGACTGTTGGGACAGCGTATTCTTGGAGACTTTTGGTTATTTTCATTCGGTCGAAATGTGCACTACAAACGCTACGGGAGCCTTTCTTTATATCCTTTTTTGGTGGCATTATGTTCCATGGATAAAGCATCCGTCACTCTCGCACGTATGTGATCCACATCGATAAACACGACCATAATAGGCTCGCCGGCCGGAACTACCCAACTCTAAAAACTGCGACGGTGCATTTATGCCGTTGTCTTTGCTCACTTAAATTTTATTTCTTTAATTAATTACACCATTTCAATTTTGTTTATGATCAAAAACTGATGAATTTTTTTTTGAACATTAACAGCCGCAGTTCACTCTGCCATTTACGTCCATCGCTGCAAGTACATGCAGGTTACCCAACTGATGGGTACTATTTTTGTTTCAATTTTGTGACGACCTCGTCAGGATCGCGGGACCGCGGTGGATGCGAAAAGCACAAGACCGGTCTGAGTGGAAAGCCTTGGGGGAGGCCTATGTCCAGCAGTGGACGTCTTTCGGCTGACATGATGATGGTGATGATGAATTTTGTTTATTAATTAATTAATTTAAATTATAAAAACTCATCACTTTAACAAAGTGACATCTAATATTATCTATTATGTTCATTTTCTTACCTTTCGGCATCCTTCGGGCGTGCCGGGAGAAAGAAAAACGCGAGATTCGAATTTTTATCGGTTTTTGCAACCAGCTGCGATACAATATATTTTAGGTATCATTTTATTCAACAGAAACATATATATTTACAATTTACGAAAGCGTGTGCCCGCCACGTAGCGTGCGCGTGCGATCTGATGCACAGCGTGGCAGCCACTGAATGAATAGTACCCATCAGTTGGGTAACCTGCATGTACTTGCAGCGATGGACGTAAATCGCAGAGTCAGCTGCGTCTGTTAATGTAAAAAAAAAATCATCAGTTTTTGATTCCAAACTTACACCTAGTGTAATCTACTTATAAATGAGTCATCAATATAATAAACCAGACAGCGCTTGGGCTCCTTGCCCCCTGTTCCCCCGCCCTTCAGTACCGCGTCCGGCGTCAATCAGTGAACGGCACGCGTCCGTAGTCTTCGCACGCCGGGTACGCTGACGCCACACACTTCGGGCGCGTTCGGGAAACTTCGGGCGCGTTCGGAAAACCTCGGGCTCGTTCGGACTACATCGGGCGATCAGCGTTAGCAGTAAGCAAGTGCTTCAGGTACGGTCGGCCGTATTTTATTTATTTATTAATGCTATAGCGACATTAAATCTAAGTCATTTAAATTTAAACCATATTTTAGTACAAAATCCATGCGGCTTTAGCTACTTTGCAAGACACGGCCGATTCGGGTGTAGCGACTGTTTTTAATGAATCATTTGTAAGAAATTCTTCACAAAGATTTCTTTCTTTCACAAACATTTCTTATCTTTTGTTTACATCCACACAGATGGTCAGCACTGTGGAGACCTTTACCTTTTGTTTATTGACATCAGCTAAGTACTTAGGTAGGTAAGCGAAGCGTGTACTACATTTTGGAGTTAAATTTATGGTTCAGTTACAAAGTGATATTCTGAGTAGCAACTGGGTTGATATAGTAAACTTTTGAATAAGTATCTATGGCTGTTATTCACTGTTAAAGAAAAGGCGGAAAATGAAAAATTGAGAAACGGTTCAAACAATGCTGTTTTTGCAAAGAATACAAAGTTTCCCGTTCAACAATATTTACGATGTGGAAAAACCGTTATCAAATATGAGAACGCTTTGAATCAAAATCCTTAAAAATGAAGAAAAACCGCTAATCGATGCACCAAGATGTCGAAAATGCCCTTGTCTGGTTCAAAGCCCCAAGGAGCCAAAACGTCCCTTTGAGCGGTCGTCTACTGCAAGAACAGGCCAATCATTTTGCCACACTGTTTGGAAAAATGGATTTTGAATGTTTGGAAAGCTGGATTTCGTCAACGACACGATAAGGCAGCAGGCAAAGTTTGTGGAGAAGCCGCTACTGTATCTCAAAGTGACTGTGACAACTGGCTAAAATCAATTTCCTCAAAATTGACTGAAGATTACACTGAGAGCCAAATACGGAACGCTGACGAGACAGGCGAGAAAGGTTTGTTTTTTACTCCTGCACTAACCTTGAATTTGAAAGGGGAAAAGTGCGTAGGTGTAAAATCGAAAGATACAGAAGAACAACCCGGTGTTACAAAAATGTTAAATCGTGTATTTTCTCTTGTGGACTAAACAGAAGCACATGGGGTTAGCTTCACGCGTTTCTATCAGATTCAGATTCAGATTCATTTGCCAACCCGCTTTTATTTCTGTAATTGTGAATATTTCAGGATTCGTATTTAAACCAACTTAATCTATACCACCCAAAGTAGAGGTGTACGCGTCGTCGAACATGCGCGTGGGCACGGACGGGAAGCTGAACGCGACCGTCCGTCAGCTTACGTCAATCCAATCCATTTTCGATATCGATAACATTCTCTGAATGCATCCTGTCTAGAACCACTGCTTAACGAGTTAAACCTATATTTTAAACATAGATACATACATTAAATCCCGCCTGTTTCCCAGAGGGGTAGGCAAATACCACTTCTTTCCACCTGCTACGATCCTGACAAATCTCTTTCGCTTCTTCCACATTCATACATCGAGTCATGCACGCACGTCGGTTTTGGGTACTTAAGATTCGGCCCTAAGATTATATTTAAGATAAGATTATATTTTAAACCAGCCCCAGTATACCTTTTTGGCGATGTATAAAATCGTTCGTCACTCCCGCACTTACATACTGGGCCTCTCGTCTCGTCTCGTCTCGTCTTCGACCTGTTATGGCATTGTTTTTAACTCGGCCATGTAATAAGAGCTATCAAAACGTTGACAATACGATAACAAGTTAAAGACGATATGGTTTTTACCGTCTAGAATGTCGGCCTTGTTAGGAAAACGGAGAAAATGTATGTAATTGACGTAGGCGCTTGACACGACCGTCTGACAGCATACGTCATTCCTATACATTTTTGATACCGATAACGAACGTTGAATCCTCTGCCTCCGGTCGGAAAGTGACATATTTTATCCTCGACCCACATCTAAACACGCTCATTACAGACCAGCAGATCATGAGCAAAGTACCTAAAGTGGAGGTGTACGCGTCGTCGATCATGCGCGCGGGCACTGACGGCAAGCTGATCGCGGCCGTGCGCGCGCGCCGCGTGCTCTACGACACTGCGCACGCGCGCTACATGGACAACAACCACAAGATCGACGTCTGGAAGGAGATCGGGCAGCAGCTGAAGGCTAACCGTAAGTCGTAGAAAATTAAAATTAAAATTAAAAATGTTTTTTTTTTATTGATTATAATTTGTTACATTTAATTATTGGTCATAAGCGTAGTCGTGCAGTTTGAAGACAGATCTACACTAATGTTATAAAGAGAGTTGCATTGAATTGGCTTAAACTATTGGACCGCTTTTAAAAAATCTTTCACCATTAGAATTCTACATTATCCCTGATGAACATCGTTATGTTTTATTTTTCTTTGCGGACGGAGTCGTGGGCAACAGCTGTTTAAAAATAAACAAGGAAATACATATCAAAAATAATAACGAAAAGCAAGCTCTCATTTGAAAGGCCGGCAACGCACCTGTGACTCCTCTGGTGCTGCAGGTGTCTATGGGTGACGGTAATCGCTTTCCATCAGGCGATCCGTCTGCTCGTTTGCCTCCTATACCAAAAAAAAAGCATTAAAACAACCCAACTGCTGTTTGGATGTCATCAAAGCAATGTTACTAAGTATTTTTTATGGCATTGAGGCAAGCACACAGGCACTGTGACCCATAGACATTTGCATTCACAAGACTGCAGATGCGTTGCTAACCCTGAGGACTAAGACGGAACGCCTCTATGCTAGTCATTACACTGGCTGTCCTATCCCCAAACCGGAACACAACAATGCGAACACTGCTGTTTGGCGGTAGGTTAATGGGTAAGATGGTGGTAGCGATCCGGACGGAACCTGCACAAGGTCCTACCACCCGCCTAATAATATAGCCTATGACACTCTAGTGGTTAATTTATTAAAATCGGTTTAGCCGTTTATTAATTACGTGCGGACATTTAGTCGGACATATATACAAGTCAAACACATAACCCTCCTTTTGGGCTTAACCGCAGTCGGGTAAAAAGTAATATGACAATTGCATATAAATACATACATACACACATACATATCTTCACGCCTGTCTCCCAATGGGGTAGGCAGAGATTATGGAACGCCAGGTGCATCGGTCCAAACATATACACTTCGCTTCCTCTACATTCATCAATCTTTTCATGCACGTGCGTCGGTTTCGGGTGCTTTTGATTCGGCCCTTAAACAGCACATCGCGAATCTGATCACCGTACGTCCGTCTAGGACGTCCCCTACCGACATCTCCGCTCACTCTCGCCCGCCATATCTCTTTCGTAACTCTTCGTTCTTCTTTCTGCATATAAATATGTGTATATAATATGTGTATGCTGATAGTATTCGAATAATCATTCGCAAAGTTTATACAAAGATACATTACGAATTTGTTTGGTTTCATAATTGACATACATATGTACATACCGTCACGCCTTCATCCAAGAGTGGGGCAGGCAGAGCTACAGATTAACCAACAACTCTAAAAAATTGTTGTTAATTCTATAACCACATTTGGCACAAACAGGCTAAGATGTTTACCAGTGTATATTAGTGACAGGTTGCAAGCCCATCGCCGAACAATACTAGAAGAAATACTTCATAATTTAATTTTTGGTTTCATAATTAGTTAAATAATTTATCAGTCAGTTTTTCATATCAATACTTCATAATTCATAATTTATTCCCTTCGCCTATTTTGTTTATTCTAAAGAACAACTACTTAATAGTACAAGTCCCCCTGGGCAAGTGGCAATCAATAATGACACACACTTGCCTACTAGGTATACTGTTTGTTGTTATTTATTAACAATTTCTTAGAAGGTTTAACTTTGAAATTAAGCTGACCAACAACATAAAAATTGAAAGACAAATTCTAATTAAAGTACGTAAATTCTCATTTTCATTACCATATGAATTATCCAAATGCCAGCTTTAAATAAATAATGTAATCGCACCACGCGATGATACGAATCTTATTTTAATCACGAAATAGTGTTCTTATACGGACGATGTTCGCTTAGCAAACACCGCAGCAATGATAACCATATTGACAGAACAAACGCCAAGTACTGAACAATCATTCAATAATGTAGAAGAGGCCAGTTGCAACGTCAAAAGTTTAATGCCTTTGTGTTGCACAGTGATAGAAGACTTGGACTTATTTCGTGTATTTGGCATCTTACTTCTCGTTTCAAATGGACTCGCAGTGGTTCAGAGGTTAAAATTATCTTGACCTCTGTCCTACATATCACCGTACAACGTTGCCCCCAATCTTCCTAGAGAAGATTGGATTGTGTTTATTGCTATATTGATTTATACTTATATACTTGACACTGGCGAAATCACTTCATAGTGGACACGCCATATCCCCGCGGTAGTAGCTACTCAAGTCGCAGCGGGGTAAAAAAATATTTAATAAAGTAGAAATTACTTTTTTCAGCAACCTTGTGCAAAGCTCGCTGGAACAACATCAGAGACAACTATCGTAAATCATTACGAAAGAAACCTTCCGAACGTGCTAGAAGCCGCCGATACAAATATGCAGATCAACTAACCTTCATGACCAAATTCCTCAAAAGCAATGACGACTCTGACGAAGCCGAAGAAGACGATGATGACGATGAACAAACAGAAACAGCATCAGCGTATTCCGTTGCGTCAGCTGATGAAGTTCTTGTAGAATTCCCTACTGTAAAAGTGGATGCTAACGATGTAGAAATAGAACATCATGATGCAGTAACAGACAACGAATTCTGTGATAAGAGAGAATCTGTTGGTAAAGCAACACCGTTCCCTGTGTATCCTTCGTCTATGCATGCAGTGGATGCGTTTCTAGCCGGGCTGTCGCCAACCATGAAGGCTATGAGCCCGTATCACCTGAGTCTGGCAAAGGCAGAGATTTTTGCAACAGTTCATAAATATGAGATGAAAGGAATTATGGACAGTGAAGGGTGGAGGCAAGATGTAAACCCTTTGCCTTGAAATTTGGAATAAAGATGAAATTATTATACTAATAAGTTTATGTCAAAAATTCATTTTTGGGATAAGCTTGTTGCCATATGTGAACAAATGAGCCCCAACGTGGTGGGTCTACGTTAGTAAGAATACCGGAGATCCTGTCGCCATCTTCTGACTCCATCGTCCAATCAGCTCTTAGATTCCATATTATTGCATTTTCATCGGGTTTACATATCAACGGGAACTCGTTCAAAATTGACTTGCAAATTTTGACGGAGAGGAGGGAAGAGAGGAGAGTATGTATGTTTGAAGTTGTCAAACATACATACTCGTAAGAACAGTGCAAGTTAAATAAAATCTTGTTAAAATTAAAAATGTACCCTCATTTTATAACACACGTAAAGGACCCAGTAGAGGAGGGTAATATATGTTTATCAGCCTATATATATATATATATATATATATATATATATATATATATATATATATGTTTGTTCCTTTGTAGAGCTCTAAAAACTAAACCACCACCATTATCGCTATCGCTACCACCATCTTATCCATTAACCTACCGCCAAACAGCAGTGTTCGCATTGTTGTGTTCCGGTTTGGGGATAAGACAGCCGGTGTAATGACTAGCATAGAGGCATTCCATCTTGGTCCTCAGGGTTGGCAACGCATTTGCAGTCTTAGGCTTGCAGTCTTGTGAATGCGAATGTGTATGGATCACAGTTTCCACTTACCATCAGGTGGCCTGTGTGCTCGTTTGTATTCTCAATGCCATAAAAAAAAACGCATGGACCGATTTTTATGATTCTTTTGTACTAAAGACATAACGGTAAATAAAATTCAATATGGCGGCTGCTAGACGCCATATTATAAAAAAGAAAAAAAGAAAACGTCCACGAACTGGACTATAATAAATAAATAGATTACTTATCATTAAATAGGTGTTGAAAATCCTCTTCAGGTTTCTTTAATCATTTTTCATTTTGAACGATCATTTAGGATTTATAACTATTTAAGTTTGTTAGCAACAATAGTCGGGTATTTTAATGCTTGCTTTGTGTCCTTGTTTATTAGGTACTATCTCCTTTTAGCACATGTATTCACCATACTAGTATTATGAAACCGAAAGTACTTAACTCATTTCTGTTTGTAACGCTTTCACGCATAAGCCGTTGAACCGATTTCGACGAGTGTTGGTATGGAGATAGCTGGAGTTCCGAGGAAAGACAGACCGACTTTTTATTTCGAGAAATTGAAGAGTTGCCGAGGTAATAGCGAATATAGCGAATAAAGACTTCTACGCGAACAACTTACAAATAAAATATATAAATGCGTAAGTAACTCTGTTTGTTTGTTACTATTTCACAGCTAAACTGCATAACCTATTATTATTATATAGGTATTAAATCTAGATATACAGGCATACATGGTGGAAAACAAAAGCCACATGGACGGCAACTATTTTTAAATTATTCGGGAACCCAGACTTTCTTTTATTAAAAAAAAACAAAAAACAACTAATATTCGATTTTTGAAAATCACCTCTTCCTTAAAAGCACTGGTGAATATGACAAAACAATAAAAAACCGTGTTTATGATCAAACATCGGATTGACGAGGGCAAAAATGTACCGGTGCTAGTGATTCATTAAATGTCGACAAGTTGATCGACATTGATAAAAAGCAATTTTTAATTATAAGTTGTGTGCAAACCTCTATTATTTATACTTATTGCAACTATTTATACTTATAATCCACCGGTATCTGACATTAACTCTGGACTGGAGTCGCTTTTGACAACCATTGAAATTACATTGAATAACAAATTCATTCAGTACAACAATATTCTTTACCATTCAGACGAAATGAAAACCTTTTTGTTTTTTAAGTCTGTTAAAAATGCCTCGAAAGAAAAATATCGTGTATCTTCATGGAAAGCGAATGATTCAGATATAGAAGATTAAGGCACGACTTACTTTTGCAAGAAATCGCTGCTTAATTACAAAAGCGCCACAAATCAAAAACAAATATAGTTTGATTTAAAACTGAAAGTATATAGCATTCCGATTTCAAATGCAACACAGACACATTTTGTTTTGCGTCGCTTTTGTATTAAAGCAACGAAATATAAGACGCATATTCGCTGCTTAAATACAAAAGCGCCACAAATCAAAAACAAATATAGTTTGATTTAAAACTGAAAGTATATAGCATTCCGATTTCAAATGCAACACAGACACATTTTGTTTTGCGTCGCTTTTGTATTAAAGCAACGAATGTCACGAAAAAGTTGTCGATAAACTTAGTCGATATTTAATGAATCACTACCACTGGTACATTTTTGCCCCTGACAATCCGGTGTATGTTTATGATACAGACCGAAAGGGTCATTCGTACATACCGTCACGCCTTCACCCCAGAGCGGGGTAGGCAGAGCTACAGATACCAACCACTCTAATAACTTGTTGTTAACTCTATAACTACATTTAGCGCAAACAGGCTAGTTTACCAGTGTATATTAGTGACAGTTTGCAATCGCCTAACAATACTACAAGAAATAATTCATAATTCAATTTTTTGTTTCATAATTTGTTAAATAATTTATCACTCAGTTTTTCATATCAATACTTCATAATTCATAAGTCATAAAATATGACAAAACAGTAAAGCCGTGTTTTATGATAGGTACAGACCGTAAGGGTCCTAAGTTTTTAGGTTAAAGGGGTCATTGGTAGTGATAATTTATATCTACATCACCTTAAAAAACCCTTTCCGTATTATTTTGTCATAATTCAGGTCAAAGCAGACGAAATTCCAAAAATCCATGCAGTGTTTAATTGCGACTTCCTTTGCGTAGAATTTGCTATTTCTAATATTTAAGTTAGTTTCCGTCCTTGTTGCTTTCGTTTTTTCCACCCTCTATACCGAGGATAGAGTTCAAGATGTCTTCTACTTGGACGTAGTCACGGAAACAGCTAGTGTATGTATATTACAGTCTTAAGACTTAAGCCAATTGCAGTAATGCAACGGAAGCTACACCATGTAAAGGGAATCAATTAACTGGCTAAGTACCTACCTACTGATGCTGCCCAGTAAACGAAACTAATAGGGGGGGGGGGACTAAGTCTACGCTGCGCGCTGGCGTCCACCAGATTACTATTGTTATAAAACCCCTTTTGATAATAAGAATCGATATCAAGGTACAAATGTCATGGCAATGTATGATCGGCACAAAGATGGTCCCGTTTTTTGGATTTAAGTTATCATCTTGAAAACGATGCGTTATATACTTAGGTACCTACAAGATTATATAAAAGCTTTAAATTTATACCAATATTTTAATAACTAAAACCAGTTTTTAAAAAACTGCATGATGATTTACCCTACATGAAAATTGGTTTGGAAAATCTCGTGGTTTGATCATTAGGTTTTTTTATTAAATATTATTTTTAATTGTCTTGTTTGGTTCTAATTTGAGGTTAAATACCTATTTAATAGAAGAGGAAAGATGATGGGACACCTGATACGGCATGACAGTTTCGTTTTCGTCAAATGTAATCCGTTTTTTAAAGTACTACAAGAGAGGCTATATAATGCATTTTCGCAATTTCAAAACTGTCTGATTTCAGCGCCAGCCACCGATGCCAAATCGAGTCAGTTTCGAATAGAGATCAAGCAGCTCGGCATTCAAGCAAGAAACAAAAGTCAAGCGCGACACGCATGCGCCAGCCAGTTATATTTTAAAACCTTTGCTGCACAGTGAAATTGCCTTCTTTTCCTTTGTTTTTTAAACAACCTACACCCAACCTTATTACACCGTTATAAGATCCAATATCAATCGCTTTACATTAATTTAAAAGTGTACGTCCTGTCATTGAGTTTTGCATCTTCTCGTTCTGTACTAAGGTTGAAAGTTCATTAATAAATGATAATTAAGGCTCGTAGAGAAAGTTGTTCGTGTGCCCTTTGTGGCTTTGAGCGGAGTCGAACTGGCGACCCGCGGCGATGGGTGATAGGACGGATTGATACTGATGTGCCTTTAGGACTAGAGATGTATGTCTGTCACAAGCCCGACTTGATTTCAATGGGTGCTTATTATATGCGGACTTTCTATAACCAATGCTGGATTTAAAACATGCACTAGGTTTTCCTGTGGCTTTATTCGAAGAGAAAGCGTTTATACCTTGGAGTTGTTTCGTTCACGGATACATACTCCTATCTACCGGCAGAGCGTCAGAATCTCAGTATCAAATTTTACGTGTATTTGGCCAAAGCGGTAGGTACCAACCAGCACGTAAGACTACTTTAGTTTGCTGGCTTCGATGAATTAAAAAGTAGGATTTAAAGAAAAAAATACCCTGCTTATCTTGAAGACTAAGATAGAATGCTAAATATGCTAACAAGTTTAGCAGTTATCTCTTCCTCACCCTTAATATTAGGTTAGGATACAACCACGACAGTGTCAACATCGAGGGACATTAAATATATATATTAAGTATATTATATTCTTGTCTATTATATTCTTAACAGTATACTACTTAGCAGCAGGTTCGAATATAAATGTATAATGTCATAAATGTGGTTGGTGCTAACTGCTAACCATCAAAATGTTAATTTACAACCGTAAATATTTACGGCATTTTCTTGTAAATCAAAGTCATTACGGCTACTCGACAACCAACTTACGACCATAATGAGGATTTAAATTCCCGGTCATCGGACCGTCATGACTTCATTTCGGCTCCCTACATAAAAACACGCAAAATCCTTGTTCGGTGATGCACTAAAATTTTATATCGCCATCTTATAACCATTATACGACTAAACGGCCAGCATGATGCGAATTCTGCGGAGTGAGCAGTAAATATACAGCCTCACAAAGAGTTTAGAGACAAGCGCTGCTGGTCAGAGCGAAATGAATTTGGTAACATGATCCAGTTTTTACTCAACAACTTCTGCTGTGGTGTACTTGACAATAATACAGTTTCTCTGTCACCACGTAAAGTTCATGATTGTGGAATTGCAGGTATGATTGCAATGTGAAGTCACATTGCAACAAAAAGTCAACAGAAAAATAATCTTGAACAAAATTTACGCAGTAGGTACCTATGGTCCATACCAATAGACTTGCCTTAAATAGTAAACAATGTTATAACCTTAAAACGCATAATGTGGCTAAAACGGCCGTTTTTGCTGAATAAAGCGACATTTTGCACACCATTTTACATCATGGCTAGTTAATTTTATGTCAAAATTGTTATTTTCTAGTCTATTGGTTCCTTTTTTTTTTTGATTCCTCCTTGCCATAAACTACACCATATTAATAGTTACTTTTTATTTATAAGTATATTGGTTAGACATCATAAAAAAATTACATACATTCAGTTTTTTTTTCAAGTCGACTAATAATTTGAACCTTAAACTTGCAGTCACAGCATATAATCACCATTCATTTGGGCGGCATAAACATAACTTGAACGACTTTATGAATTGGCCACTGGACTTAAACTTAAAATTGAAACGCCCTGTGCATGTTTTTTGTGCAGTCGCAACGGACAGGACGTTGCATCACCGTTATATCCTGCGAAAGGTTACATCTGCTGGTTTTTGCAGTTCTCATGTGACGGGACATTTGCGGTTGGCGACGAGTTTTTGCAAGTTCATTTGTGTCTTAGGATAATTATCAACCGAACGCGAAGTGAAAAAAATAAGAGATATTAGAGGAACTCTATGAAGTGCTGGCAGATTTAATTGAGTGTTGTTCAGAATCCCTAATAACAATTGCCTTATCGCATTGTTTGTCCGAAATATTGTTAGTCATAAACTGGTTTTCAGCTGAAGCAGATAAAATTTTCAATTGTCCAAAAATACATGGGATAGGTTAGTTAAGGGCTGTATTACAACACAAAAATAACAAAATTAAAATTCCAATACAGACCCCTTACAATGTTTTTCAGCTACGATGAGTTCTGTGACGAGCTCATATAAACATATATTTCACTTGTTTCTTTAACTTTACATAAAAACTACTCTGGTACACCTAGCGACGCTGTTCAGAAACGAAGATAAGGATTGAAATTACGAAATACGGCTGTCACAGAACTCATCGTAGCTGAAAAACACGTATCTTGTAGAGGGCAACACAAACTAACAATCCGTTGGCCTGTCAGTTCATCCTATTAGAACATAGACTATCAGTTCCTCTTAAGGGTTCATACATTTTTACACAGATTTTGGAGTGGCAGTTGCCCCTGAGTGGAAAGCCTTGGGGGAGGCCTATGTCCAGCAGTGGACGTCTTTCGGCTGACATGATGATGATGATGAGTTGCCCCTGACTGATTTGGGACTGCAGGTAATGTGGTAGAGTCTGGCCATCGAAACGTGATACTGAAAATGACCGCGAAATTTAAAAATGTAGCTATAGTATGTATGAATGAGCTACAATTAAACAATGTTGATGCTTTTGTCATTAAGTATTAAGTTATAAGTTAATGACAAAAGCATTACAATTGTTTAATTGTAGCTCATTCAGACATACTATAGCTACATTTTTAAATTTCGCGGTCATTTTCAGTATCACGTTTCGATGGCCAGAATCTAGCCTTAATACTGATAGCGATTGTCAATGCTAAATTGAGTTGTTTCGATCGCGATTTATTCAGACGGAACAAATGAAACAACCTTATTACCCCGAAGGAAAATTCAACGACAATTTCCCTTCATTTCGAAAACAATAACAATCTCCTATAATTTAGATTGAACGCGTTGAATTGGCAATAATTTCAGTCTCGGATTGACGAAATAATAATTATGCAGTGGGGTCAGGGGGTGTCGGGGGAGGGGGTGGGGTGGGACCTCCAACCGAACCGGCGCTGATCAGAGAGAGACAAGGACACATTACACGTGCATCACAACAAGTACGCATTCATAGTTTAATGTGTGTGGTGTGAGCTTGTCTGTCTCCCTTTCCTGCATTAACCAGCAACCCCTTCACTCGCACTCTTTAGTTATCCCCTTGCGATCGCCGTGGGCGTGGGTGCTCTTGTGTTTGACGTGTACATTGATTGTGTGTGCTCTTGTGTGTATGTCTAAAGGTAGAATAAAGAACAATGTCTACAAAATAAGATCATTGCAAATCAAGAGCGTTTGGGCAAAGTCAGATATGATCCTGCGCGAACTAAAATGCTTAGACTAAGTAGTACCATTGTAATATGAAATATGTTTAAAAAATGACCGAGTTTCTTGCAGCGTTTCTTCTCAGAAGGGGTCTCTTCTTGGGAAGCGCTAGTAAATTTTTGACGTGTAAAAGTGCCCGTGTGGCCTACTTGCTGAATAGATGACTTTGACTTTTATCTTTTTTTTTTATCTTTTATCTTTATTTGCTAAACATGTATAATTAGCTTCGTAGGCAGAGTCACGAACAACGTGTCGTCATTGACAATATAAGAAATAAGATATTTTATTATTACGAAGTCCAATATAACAAAAACAATTGATGTTTACAGCGATTACCACACCAGGCTTGGCCTGTATCGTGGGCATCGGGGCTATCAAGTTTTGACAACTAACATGTAAGAAGAACACCATAGACATGCAAGATATATCTTGCAAATAGGTATATAATGACAAAATTGTACAATGCAAGTAAAATAAAACTTAAGTTTGAAGTTGTGGGTCTAAGTGTATGCGAGTGTGAGTGTATGTTAGCGTGTGTTTGTGTGTGTGTGAACATTTGTGAAACTATGTCAGTTATTAACAATTATCAGTAGTTACCTGTTGTAAAAATGTAGGTATACGTAGCTTATGCCAGCGACTTCGCATCTCTTCGCGCGTTGGACAAACCAATCCACGAGAATATTTTATCTTGATCATCATCATCATCATCATCATGTCAGCTGAAAGAAGTCCACTGCTGGACATAGGCCTCCCCCAAGGCTTTCCACTCAGACCGGTCTTGTGCTCCGGCTTGCGGTCCGGTGCTTGTGTATTATTGTTGATAGGTCTGTATATTAATTCCAAATTTCATCCCGTCCTGCCGTTTCAGCATGAAGTAGGTAGTCATCAGCATTGCGTATGGCACTCATCCTGCATGGATCAAATGTCGATGTCCAAGTGCTTTTCAGCCAGTCTGCTGCAGCAGGCGAAAAATTATGCAGCTCCTCCATGCCACCTGGAAAACACCAAAGTGGGCAATCATTTACCACGTGGGAGAGGGTCTGGTCGGGTGCTCCGCAGTCGTATTCTGGTGACTCCCTCAATCCCCACTTGGATAAACATTAGATTTTTTATTATTAATGTGATGATGAAGATGAAGCAAAATTTCGTGGGACCGAATACATTGCTAAACGTATATTCAAAATCAATTTAGAATAGTATCAATGAATCCCAAAATGGCGTCGATTAGCTTATGTTTATCATTGTAAACAAAATGGCGGATTATTGAATAGCCTAAAATGGCGTCCGCACCATTAGATTCGCCGCTCTGTTAGAAGCGGCGTCGGTTACACCATCTTATCTCCTAGAAGAGGTTAATGCTCGCATAATCTCGAGTTTTGCGGCAGCTTCAAAACAAACCAAACAAACTCGACCTTCATTCACCAACAAAACTAAAGACCACAGAGCTCTTGCTACATTAGTTACATTACGAAAATACCATTACGTCTTGACACCGTAGTCAGACTTAATGTAATGATTTCACGGACCAAGTGAAGCTGGTGGTTACGCACCGATTTAAGTCTGCTTGACTGTGCCGTTATAGGCCTTTTGCTTAACCAATTTTTGTAATCTATAGCCCAGTCTCGCTAAAGTAAATTGTAATTTAAAGTTACAGTTCCAAAGCTTATTTTCCTTTGTAGTAAATTAACCAAGCGGTTTTATAAAATGTGATGCGTATTATAAATTATGGTGTGCAATGTGATATTTGGGTTGTCCTGGATTATTAGGGAGGAGAGTCTGCAAAAGCAGGGAAAAAGATAAAAGGGATGAAGGGAAGGGATGAGGGCGAGTAAGTATTGTAAATACAACAATGCCCTTGATAAATATTCTTAATAATGTACCTAAATATTATCCTACGTGTGAGTTTGTATTTGTCTCGTAAACTACTATACCTAGGTATTAGGTACTCAACCAAAAAAACAGAAACAAAAGAACAGAAGCGGACTGCAACGGAGTTGTCCAAAATCGATCAATCACATTCCGTAGATCCTAATTCACTTGTGTTCGTTTTAACGGCGACGAAGTTCGTAGCAGAAAGGCAGGCAAATAAAATCATTTCATTGATTATAAAATTACGCACGGGACGACTACCACTAAATGACAGGGTATGTCCATAGTATGCAAACTCTCAAAACAGTTCGAACCCTTTTCGAGCTCTAAGTATAACACTAAGTCGCTTTCCGCGTCTGTCTGTATATCCGCTAACTCTTCCTAAACCACGCAACGGATTTTGATCCCGTTTTCACCATCCTTTAGATATTTTTTCACGGAAGGTTTTTTTGTATTATACATTCTGCTTTATGTACGGGAGCTCCAGAAAACACCCATAAACCTTAGCGAAGTGAGCCTAGTTAACTGTAGGAAGATTACGAGTAAATCAAACTTCTTTCAGGCATAACGCATAAGAACTTGTTATTATTTAAATACCAAAATTTTATTATTCCAACAATTTTAAAGCGGAATGCCTCTGAACTCTCTCTAACCGTGCTGCAAATTATCTCCGCTAACAAAGGCAGCAAATATTTTACCTGTTCCTTTGCTGCATTTTTCAGAATTACCCTCACAAAAGCTGCAATTTGTGGTTGACAACAAAGAGATGCATTTAGCATTTACCGAATGTAATTAAGGAAATTGCAACGGAAGCTGCGGGGTATCATTGTGACTACAAACGATTGTTTGGTGGCATTCTTTAAAATGAAATCACAATACAAACAAATGTATCCCGAGTTACGTACTTGTATAAAATGTTCTAAATGAAAGATCAGATTATGCTTGACAAGAGTTAACTAATAAACAACATTTACACGTGGTGAACTGCTCAAGACTTGAGTTATACATCTCGTTCTCACATTCGTTCCTCGCCAGGGGTTGTTTTGAGTGAGTTTTAATGGTGGATACTGCGAGGTTCAATAGAGGAGGTGTCAAAAGTTCTTAAGATACCTAACTGATCGCACAATCAGTTAACATCACAGCGGGAGAGTTTGGGTCAGCAGTTGGATTTCCTTAAATTTTATTGCTATTATAGATGTTTTCTGAACATGCACAATTCCGGCGTTAGCCGCAGATTCATTCAGTTGGGTATTCTAGGCACTCTGGAAGTCCTGTATCGATGCTCGGGGTATTCATCATCAGATTTCACTAAAAGCATTCCCTGGCGAGGAACCAAGGCTTCGAAATAGCCTATTTAGTATGAAAAACGCACTCTGACTCGTTATTTTTGCTCCTGAGTGTACCATTCCTAAGCTATCAATAGATTGAAACGACCGTATAATTACCTAGTTAGACACGCCAGTGGTATTTTCCTGGAAAATAAAGCAGTTTCTAGATCGAATAACGATAAACAACTTAGCTCCGAATATCTGGTTCCGGGATCACACTAAATAAAATATAGCTGCAGAATATAGAGATAAATCTAGCTCTGTCTTTAGAGGACTATGAAGCTACTTATTTCCACACAATGCAATAACGTTTCTCCCCCCTTAAATATAGTCCGATTTTTACGATTTTTGAATATATTGTAGATATCATGAAAAACTATGTCTGTACGGTTTCCTTTCCAAGAAAATATTTCTTAGAAAGAAACAAATTTAAAAAAAAACCGGCCAAGTGCGAGTCGGACTCGCGCACGTAGGGTTCCGTACCACTATACATCTAAATAAATGTTTTTCTTTATTCTTTATTATATTGGAGTTGATTGAATGAAAGGTAAAATGCGGTTTACGATTAATAACGTATTAAAAAAAAACTAATTATTAGATCTGATCTCGTTCAAACCAATTTTCGGTGGAAGTTTGCATGGTAATGTACATCATATATTATTTTTACATTTATCATTCCCTTATTTTAGAAGTTACGGGGGGGGGGACACACATTTTTCCACTTTGGAAGCGTCTCTCGCGCAAACTATTCAGTTTAGAAAAAAATTCAATTAGAAACCTCAATATCATTTTTGAAGACCTATCCATAGATACCCCACACAGTTTGATGAAAAAATTATAATTGAGTTTCAGTTCTAAGTATGGGGAACCCCAATTTTTTTTTTCTATTTTTGTATGAAAATCTTAATGCGGTTCACCGAATACATCTACTTACAAAGTTTCCATAGTATAGCTCTTATAGTTACGGAATAAAGTGGCTGTGACATACGGACGGACATACGGACGGACAGACATGACGAATCTATAAGGGTTCCGTTTTTTGCCATTTGGCTACGGAACCCTAAAAAACGGAAAGGTACGGACCGTAGCTCTTTATAATAACTACAACATATTCAAAAATCGTGGAAATCGGACTTGATTTGGGGGTGAGGAATGTTATCACCCAGAGGTAAATATTTGTATAGATTTTTTTTGACAGCCACGCGATTTTAGCGTGTCACAATCCTCCTAAATAGAGAATACCTGGCAAACTGGCAGTATTAAATCTAGTTTTAAAACTAAAATGTTATTTTTCATTTTGCTATTGATAAATATACTCCTATTCTCGAGTGGCGTCTGCACATCGGAAGACCTCCAACAAGGACCGACGGCGTGGCTAAGGTTGAGGGAAACCGGTCCTTGTGGCAAACCTGAAATGACGCTGATGATCATCATCATCATTATCAGCCGCAAGACGTCAAAGGCCTTCCCCAAGGTTTTCCACAACGATCGGTCCTCTGCTGCTGTCATCTAGCGGTTTCCCGCGACCTTTATCAGATCGTCAGTCCACCTTGTGGAAGGTCTGCCAACACTTCGTCTCCCGGTTTGCGGTCGCCACTCTAGAACCTTTCCGCTCCAACGGCCATCAGTTCTACGAGCAATGTGCTCCGCCCACTGCCACTTAAGGTTTGCAATCCGGTGAGCTATATCGGTTACTATAGTTCTCCTGCGAATCTCCTCATTCCTGATTCGATCTCGCAAGGAGACACCCAGCATAGCTCTTTCCATCGCCCTTTGAGTGACCTTGAGCCTTCTTATGATGCCCATTGTAAGCGACCATGTCTCGGATCCGGTTTACCCTTGAAATATCGACAAACGTTTAATCGAATTTCAGTTCAAAGTCAACGTTTCGCTTATTTTCATTTGATCGAATATTCTTTACATCGAACAATTAAATGATGTATTTTTCAAACACCGATTTTTAATGTTTATAAATATTATTAAATATATACTTTAAGGGACAGATTTTTATTTCATACTTTATTATCCAATATATTATTTAGAAATAAAACAAATCGGTTCTGACGCTCGCCGGCCGCTGCCGCGGCACGCTCGCTTCGCTCGCTCGGCTTCGCTCGCTTGGCTTCGCGCGCTGTTAGGTCGCAGTTCACCTAACACACTCCTCCTCGCTTCGCTCGTCGTCGCACCTATGTGTACTCTGTTGCAATTCAAACTAGTTTTTAGTAATATTGAGTTGTTGTGTCTCTTGAATAGTTTATGAAATATATTTTTAAGCATTTAAAAATCCTTGTACCGTTGTTCTAATAATTGTTTTAATTTATAATGAATAGTCGATGAAGCCAAAATATTACAAGAGATAATATTTATACTAAATATTCTATAAATCGTTTTCGATGAAATGATATTCGATGAAAAGTTTGTCGAGATTTCAAGTGGCACCCCTCGGATCCATACGACATTACGACGCTGATGATACTGAGCCAATAAAAGCCATGTCAATAATATCTCGGTGAAAAACACTATTAAGCCTCTTGGTTAAGAAGGAAGCAGCCAGATAATTATAACTTCCCTCTGTTGGAGTCGGGGATTATAATTGGATAAATTACGTTTTCTAAGCACCTCCCACAGCTAAAAATTATGATCCTATTTTCAGAGCTGATACTTTATAAAAAACAAAATCAATTTTAATAAAACAAACTGAAAACAAAATGGCGTCCTAATCGGTTCATCCGTTTGGAAACTACCAGCCCACAGAACGACACACACAGTTAAGCGTCACACTTTCAAAACCCTTCGTATTTCGTTGGCAGTTAAATGCAGGCTAATAATTATGCTGCTCCGAACTCGCCTTTATTTTTCATGACATTCATCATTTCCTTCTTAACACATTGACGCATCACAATTTTGAAAATTGCGATGAATGATGATAAAGATAAAAAAAAGATAAACGAAATTTATTCAGTAAGTAGGCCGCTCTGGCACTTTTACACGTCAAGAATTCAAGATACTACCAGCGCTTCCCAAGAGGAGACCACTGCTGAGAAGAAACGCCGCAAGAAACTCAGCAGTCAGCCATTTTTTAAACATACATATTTCATATTTCATATTACAATGGTACAACTTAATCTAGCATTATATATAAAGCTACAAGTATTAAATTAAATATAATATCAAATAACAGTAGTTCAGCAGGAAAACATGCCAAAAATGTTACGGGAGAGAAAGATAGAAAAGAATAAAATAAAATAAAATAGAATCAACTACTTATATATGTGTATATGAGATGGTGCAAGATGACCACATAAAAGTTTCGATATGTTTTCCTGCATCAACGGTGTCCCCCAGACAAGAAAAGCAGGATAAAGCTTTTGCATTTGAACAAATTATTATTGACTAAGTTTCGGGTGTAGGCCATGCATTTTTGTCTGTTAGATAGTCCTCGACCCTATAATACGCTTTAGACATTAACGACCTTTTCAAATATTTTTTAAGTGCTGGAAAGGGTAACTTTAAAACTAAGTACTAATGGATGAACTGTCTCATTTATAACATTGTGCCACCACTGTCCAAAATAAGTATTTTATTTTGTGCAATAAAATCCTCACAACACGCGTCGTTCCCCTTTAATAGGCAGTGCATGAGGTTGAGGTTACCTCAAACCTATTGCTGTGACACTAAGAGGTTTTGTGGTGTGCGTGACAGGGCACCAGATGCTGCCTTTACTATAATCCTATGTTGTTTCGGCTGTGGACGGAGTAGCAGTTCTGTCACGGTTAAAAACATCTGTGGCCGAAGTGTATAATACTCGATCAAAAAAACCCAAGGCATCACTAGCGAGACGCAAAGGCAATTTGTCTCAGCTATATATTTTTCAATTACTTACAAAAAACGAACGTTTCTTGCATAATTGCTTTATTTTTCCTCACGATCTCGCAAATAAGGAAAAATAACCAATAACATCTTTAAATAACGAGCCAAATAAAATGAGAGTTTGAGCCAATAACTCGGCTGTGTTATTTTCTATCGGCATGCAAATGCCAGGGTTCGAAGTAGGCATGACTAAAGGTATTTATGGGTTGCTAGGGGTATAGAGAGGCGGGTTTATGGCTTACGCTGCATCCTCTTTGTAATAATTTGTAGCTATATAATTGGTTGCTATATCGTTTACTGTTGCTATATCATTTAGCTCCCTCTTATTTATAATCCCTCAACAATTTTACTAGACAATGCTTCAAATATGTTTTATCCTTGTATTTCACAAAGCATACTTTAACTAAACTAGGTTTATTGTACGTTTATGAATACAGGCTTCGTTTTTTGTCGATATCAAATGAAAGGGCTCGTCATGAGGATCTCAAATTATTTGTATTATTGTAGAATAAATAGTTTTGATTTTATTCATGAAAGAAGACGAAAATTAACCATTCCTGCCCAGCTGATCTCCGAAACTACTGAGCCTAATTTTTTTAATTTCATTGCTTGTAGATTACAGGAAAACCTATAACAATAAATATTCATAAAAAAAGTAACCATGTAGGTAAGGATTCGTCCATGTGAGTTCAACTGGCACTTGCCCGGTTTGTTTTACCAATTGCATATTTCCCATTTTGGATTTTCCCCACTTGCATGTTATCTCAGTTCAAAATCAATTTCACTCAGTCGACTCATCTTCCTTGGTGCTATGGTCCTTCGAAAATATTCGATTGCTAAGAATTGAAAATGGGAATTAATGCGATTGGGTAAAAATTAAAACGGAGAAAAATGGGACTGGAAAGTTTACTATTATTACAGGGAATTAATCAGTTTGAGGAACTTCAGTTTGTATACATTATTGTCATGTTTTTTATCAGCGGCCACGGATGATTTTCTTAAAGTTCTGAAAAGGAACCTCTGAATATACATAAATGTGTAAAATAATGCGTTAAATAATATCCGATCAGAGATATTAAAGCTTAAAGTAGGTATCAAAGTACGCCTAGGTATAAATATTTAAATATCCAAACTCCGATGCACTGATAAAACAAATATGTTTATTTTGAATAGATATATATCATAGTTTACCACTTGTAGGAATGACCGCTCACCTTAAAAATTACAACACTTTTGCAAATGGCGATGGCCGAGAAAAATTGTACATAACGATCGTGAACTGGTAACACACGGTAACATACGAGAATTAAGATAACACACGTGAAATTTGTAAAGTTTAGAGTACACGATAGAGATTTTTCTACAATTTTTATTTGTATTATTTGGGATAATCTAAATTAGGGCATAACAACCGTTTTTTTTTTCCGTAGAAGTTAAAGAAGAGCCACATTAAGACCCATAATAAAGGTTACGCTCACAGGGAACAAACTCCATTTATCGGTTTAAGAGTGCTGACGAAAGCGCTTTCTAACCGGTAAATATATTTCGTTCCCGCAAGATTTGTAAACGGTTACAAATAAACCGATTAATTATTTAGGTTAATGTCGAACGAATTGGTTTCGTAGGTTACGCTCACAGGGATTAAAATGCATTTACCGGTTAGAGAGCGCTTCCGCCATATATCCTAGTCTCCGATCACACGCAGAAAGTGCTCTCTAACCGGTTAATAGATTTCGTTCCCTGTTAGCGTAAGTTTTATTATGGGTTAGGCTATGAAAGCGTGGCTCTAACCGGTACGGAAAATGAACCTGTTTTCAAGCCCTGAATCAGCATTTTTAACCAACTCTCTCTCAACTTTTGTGAAAAACCGGTATTTTAGTCAACCTGTTAAAAATTGGTAACCCTGATCTATACCGAAATTAATTCAGATTTGGTGTTAATGACCGAAACCCGTTTAAATTTTAACTGGTTTCCGAGCTCTGGTAGCGACGTCAACGACGGTTCGGTAAGGCGTGACAACATGAGTCTGAGTTTAACCGGTTAATACAGGTTTATCGCAGTTCTTCAATTTCGTTCTTCCTATTTAATGGTAACCTAAATATTATGTCGGTTTTTAAACCGTTACTTTCATTAACTGGTTAAGAGATGAACGAAATTATACCTACCGGTTTCAAAAACCGGAACCGGTATCAAGATAGCGGTAGGTATAATTTCGTTCATCTCTTAACCGGTTACGGTTAAGAGATGAACGAAATTATAGGTACCTACCGGTTTCAAACCCGAGCCCTAGCATTTAGGTAAACAAGTTTGGAAGTTTAACATTTCTCTAAGGTATGTATTATAGAAAAGTATATAGTTTAATTTTATTTCTGAAAAAAAAAGCTTGAAATCAAACTAAACAGAGCACCTCCTTTTTTTGGAAGTATGTTACAAACAAAAGTGGCGTCCTTGAAAGTGTCATAATTATATTCATTGTTAGGCTAGACTTTATAATAAAACTTAAATATTTTTAGTCAATCCCAATTAGTATCAAATCCCTACATTGCACACTCAGCTTAACAACAGATCACGAATGTTACGTAACACATATAGTAACACATGGTATCATTCGTGAATCAAAAATGGTGTGGACATAACCTTAAAAATTATACATTCGGTGAGTTTTGAAGTTAGCAAGCACCGTATAACTTTATTTGTTAAACGAATAGTCTATCTACATCTGTAATTTATTATTATGTATAAACTTGTGTTCTTACCTTAGATATTCACTGTTGAAAAAGGAAAATTTCACCGAGACAAAAACGCCGGCCACCTGTTTTTGTCAACTGTCGTAAACAAAATGGCGGATGGTTATCCGCAGGTGGGCCAACCTGTAGTGTGGTGTTGCCATGACTCAATAAAGATTTATGCGGCCCTGGATTCTTGTTAGTTTAGCCATAATGTGATAACATACGGGAAGTATCATTCGTGAACAAAAAGTGAGACACATGTTTGAAATTACTTTTGACACACTTTATTGCGTTATTTTATTGAAATAATTCAATAAACACATAGCAAATTTAGTTAACAACGTTAGGCATTCCAAAACTATAAAAGATACGAAGTAAATGGTATATTTTTTTGACTTTGATCTGCGAGATGTCGAAGTGGGACACCGAATTTTTGTATGAACGCGTAAATTAAACGTTTGCAAAAAAAAATGCTACATTAGCTGGAAATGTTAATTGATTTAAATAAAAATACATATATGCGTCAAACATTCTCTAGATCAAATATAGCCTTACATGGTATTAAAAAATAAAAATACAAGAAAGTTATGATTATTTAAGTGAGAGGGACATTGACTTTTTTTCAAATGTACAATTTTTCTCGGCCATACCCAAATGATAAATACATTCTTCGGTGCTTCGATAAAAAAAAATTAAAAGGTATCTACTGGTAGAAGTGCCCGAGCTTATCACCCTGCAGAAGCGAGCCGTCAGAATAATAGCACGTGTCCCTCCGGGTACAACTGCTCCATGTTGAAAATGTGCTTCACAGTACATTTGTTCTATCAAACATTAACTCTTTCCCTGTAAGATTTAAGAAACAATCACGCTGGAAAACTCGAGACGATGACATGTAGGTAAACTAGATAAGTCTACCAAAAATACCCACGTAATCGGCCAACAACTTACAACGCCTTACCTGACGGCATAAATAGGTAAATGTCAATTGAACATTAATTTAAAAACAAATTGATAAAAATACTTATTAATAATGCATTTTATGACATATCAGAATTGTTCGACAAATTTACTAGTAATATATTGCAATAGAAAAAATATTATTACATAATTATTAATATTATTACAACTTAACTTTACATGAAACATGTTTGTTAATATGATAATGTGACATGTAATATTTTGTAAAATATTATGATTAAATGAGTATACGAGTATATATGAGTATATATTAAAAAAACCTCTTTATTCTTTCCTTATGCACTATACGTATACCTATATCCTTAACAAGCAGTATTTCCCGTGACCTATATTTCTATTAGAACGGCCTTGCGTACGATAGCAACCAATTTATCGACGTCAGGTCTAATTTCAACGAATCTATTTTCGTAAGGCTGTGTTACTACCATAGACATTAATATACTAGAGTAATAGACAAACAGTCCATCAAAATGGACATGTAATAATGTCCGTAACGTCTTAATGTCTCTCATTTTATTCAATTTCAAATGAATCTTCGACGAATGTCACAAATACTGAATACGGTATTTGACTAAAGTCAAATCAGCTTCTTTGTACGAAACATCAATAACGCTCCGATACTATGGAATTTATAGGGATTACTGACTTGTGACGTCACAATCAATCAACGTCCTTATTATTAAAATGGCAAAAATAAATGATAGATTGATATTTTCCTGGTATTTTCGTAATAATGTTGTTTATGATAAAACAATTTATTTTCACTGTTGCCAAATACCCTATTACAATGTCGTCAGTGTGAGTGACTACGCTAAGTGACTCTACGAGCTCTCAAAACGGTTTGGTCGTTCGCTATTTTGTTCACACTTGTATTCGCGCCGTAAGAGACTACGCTAACGCTTGCACAGTCACTATGTCTATTATGCTAGTATATTAAAGTCCATGGATGCTACCGTAACCGTAGTAATAAACGTATCTCGGCCTTAATAACCGTCTCAAGATGCGTCGAAAATCACAGTTTTCTGTGGCTTATCTCAGATGAGATGAGTTTATTAATACGGCCCTAAGGCATGTACGCGAATAGAAATAATCAGTTTAACCTATAATCAATGGACCGTTCATGCATGGTCTTTTATTGATAAAGTACCCGCACTTTTAACCAATCTTTTGTAAAGATCATCTCGATTGACAATCCTAAATCAAGTTCAAAGTTTTGCTTCCCGACTGTTTCATTTGTTCGGAAATTAAAGATGAAGGTTAGGTTAGCATTGTTTTTTTAAGTATTATAACAACCCAGGAAAAGCAGAACGGTTTGAAAAAAAAAACTGTCTTATGATATGAAACTTCAGACAAACGGAACAGTTGCTAGTTGGTAACTGAAATTCGACCTTGTGGTAGTTAATCTTACTATCATCTTTTAAAGTCAAAGTCTTGAAATATCAAGCTGCCTAGATCGTAGAATATCAGAGTAGTAAGCTTGACGTCGTGAGACCTTGACGTAGTACGACCTTGACGTTGTAAGACCTTGACGCTGTGGGACCTTGAAGTTTTACGACCTTGACGTTATAAGATCTTGACGTCGTCCTATCTTGACATAATTTAAGCACTTGAGATTTCAAGACTGACTTCAAACACCGAAGCGCAAAAAACAAGCACAAAGGCGAACTTATTGCTTCCAGGTAACCCTATATTATTCCGTAGTAATATGCCGCCATCATTTCAGCATTCGTCACGCTAAGGTCTTTATTTATCCCCTATTGCTAAGCCTCTACTGTCCTTCCGTCTGAAAAGTAATTGAGTTTTTTAATAGTTAATTGTTGGAGTCAAACGAGCATGCAGGTTACCAGATGGGAAGTAAATAATCACCTCCGCCCAATAAACACCAGCAACCCAAGAAGTGTTTTTTTTTCTTTGCCCCGCGGCGACTTGAACAGCTACTACCGCGGGAATATGGCGTTTCCACAATTAAGTGATTTCGCCGGTGTCCAGTGTCAAGTATATATATAAGTATAAATCAATATAGCAATAAAACACAATCCAATTTTCTCTAGGAAGATTGGTGGCAACGTTGTACGGTGATATGTAGGACTGAGGCCAAGATAGTTTTAACCTCTGTACCACTGCGAGTCCACTTGAAACAAGAAGTAAGATGCCAGGATACATGAAATAAGTCCAAGTCTTTTATCACTGTGCAACACAAAGGCATTAAAAGTACAAATCACTAACAAAAAAGAACTTTGAACACCTAAATACACAAAAATAAAAAATAAAACAAATTACACATCCGCCATCTTTTGACGTTGCAAATGACCTCCCCAAGAAGTGTTAAACCTGACTTATAACTTGGGGCCTCCGAGCTGTCTAAATCAAGATTTGTCTGTTTCAATTTACGTAATTCTCTGCACGTCATTAGTATCAAAAAATAGACATACTGCGTAAATCACAGACACGAATCAGCTGAGATTAATTTGGTACGACTAATTTGACATTTCCTTAGCCCCTTTGTATTAAAAATTAACCAATTTTGTTAGACCTCTCCTTTTTAAAGGTATTATTAAGATATACCTACCAATTTTTAAGCGGTAATGGTCTACAAAGTGTTACAAACATACAAAAAAAAACCAAAAAAATTGACAACCCTAGTGAGCTGTCCTCTCAGTCATGACTACGACACAACTTCTAAGTCTGAGTTGACAGCTGATTAGGGATGAATTTTTTTTTTTTTTGGTATTTCTCTATCACGGAGAATCTTATTCATCTGTATGGAAAATGTTTCTTTTGTCAAAACCTTTTTTAAAGAATGAAAGAATTTATTTCGGAAACAATTTAACTTCCACATTAGAATAAGGTTTAAGGCCGTTACTTATTAATATGGAATAGCCGTGGGTTTAGCTTACCGCACGGTTATTCCATGTTTATAAGTAAAGGGTTAAGTGTTTATACCGGCCAGAGCGTGTGTTTTCTTTCATATGAATTCAAACATTACATACCACCGCTGCCGCTTTCAGGGCGTCAGCATCTTGCAATAGTTTAACTGTACAGGGATCTTACAATATTGGTTAGTAGGTGAGATGCCGGAAGGAGTTGTGAAGTGATCCAGTTGACATGTGCGCAAGAGTTGGCTATGCGCCCGGTTCTAACTTTGAAATAATAAGTGAACACGTGCTATCTTAGCCGAACCATATTAGACCCTCTCAAATTGTGTATAAGGTTGCATTTGCAATACAATTTCTAAGACAGTTATGCTCTTTTCTGAAAGTTAGAGTGAGTATTATTAATTTACAGACTAAAAAGTGGTGCTGAGCGATTTCGTTTAAAGTTTAATTTTGATAAATACATCCGTATTTTGAGGTATCGTTGCGATTACGGTTAATTGTTATAATTTAACACTGTTTTAATTTTAACTTGTTTGTTGCTAATGTGGGGAAGTGCGTGTACTTAAGTTTTTATCTCCAATTTTACGATATTTTTTTTTAATATCATCTTTGTTATAGTTATTGTACCTACTATGACTGTATGTATTTAGACCAAATCAAAAATGTTATCATTAATGGATGTGTTTGGAAAAATTAAAATCAATTCTAGTAAAATGTTACAAATACATATTTAAAATTTTAAATCAATAAGGACGATTCGGATTTGCGCTCTCAAAAAAATATAGCATTTACAGATATTTAAAATGATATTTTTTATTCATGTTAATTTATATATTTGGTATTTATTAACTATCTATGGATATTTAAGGAGATCACACCGGGTTACTCAGGTAAATATTGACTTTCAGTTCGAAAATTAAATTTATTTTAACATATGACTACTCCATGGATTCTAGAACCACGGTATGCACCCAAAAGTGCCAAGTCTACCTAGCTATAACTCAACAAAAACAATAGAGACGTATAAATTACATGCCTGAACTATAATATCAGGCGTATAAGGACAATGACTAAATTAAAAACAATTATATGGAAAATATACCTAGTTACTTTTAGGCAGAATATTAAAAAAAAAATATCTAAGTAAGTACCTACACAAATCATTGTTGGAAATTCGACCATTCACTACCACCTATAGGGTTGGATTTCATATAGCTGCTAAATTTTACATATGACGTTTTTATCTTTGCAAATACCATTAATAATTTACGTAACGCAAGGGAGGATTATGATTTATCTAACGACTTGTTTGCGCACACACATTACTCACCGATTAACCCTTACGGTTCACGAAATAAGCGCCAATATTCTATGAAAATTTGTTGTCAAGTCAGTGACATTTCGCTGACGGACAGCCACCTTGATCTTGTGCGTTTGCGACGGTCAAAAGAAATGGCGGCAAGTTGCCAACTGAGAAAATTAAAAATTAAATATATTATGTAGTCAAGGACTCATCATCATTAAATTTAAGAGCCAGGCTCTTGTCGGTGGAGTAATTGCCACTTTTCTCTTGACATTTCCATTACTCCTAGACAGGGAATATAGTGCAGTGGTTTCCCAACTTGCCTTCCGCACCGCAGTTTAATGGCCGTTTTTACTCGCCCACTAATATCTTGACAGAAATCCTTCCAGAACCCTCTTCTTCGGCTATCTGCTAGTACTGATGCCACTGCTGCCTGACACCAGGGGAATGCTTATTTAGTGGCGGCATTGACTCGCCACGTCACAGAGTCGTCTTAGGACATATGTAGTTTTTAAAGGAAAATCCGTCCCACCGTTCTAACCCCTACGTCCTGATAACTCTGCCGCTACTTGGTCGGGGACTGCTTATTTGGTATATTCGCAGCTAACCATCATATCTGATGGCCGTTCACTATCCGCCACCTGTGACCCCGTAGGTAGCCTGTAGCTCAGCCCCTACCAGTCAAGGACTACTTGCATGATATTTAAAAATTAAATATATGGAGCCCAATTGCTTAATATGTAGGTCTTTTCGTTGCCACGCGTTGTTTAACATAAATAAAGATGAAATAGATGCTATAATTAAAATTCTCACACAAATTGGCCAAGTCCCTAAACTAAACTAAGCTCTTCGCTTGTCCTGTGAATACCAGGCAATGATACATACTTATGCAGGGCGTCCCACGGCCATGCCACATGGAAGGAAAGTACCTTGAGTATTGTAGACGGAACATTTTACTGAAAGAAGACATTATTTGAATTTAAAAAACAATTTAAACTGCATTCATAGATTTAAATAATTACATGGTTGAACCGAGAATCGAACCCATTACCCGAGAAAAATAATTACCCGGTAGCTTTATCATACCTATCGAAAGGCTTCATCATAAGGCTTATTTTTTGCTAAAAAACATATAGTGTCAGAAATAAAAGGAAGACCATGAGTTTTAACATTTGATGTGAATATTGTTCAGAAAATCTATATAGAATATCTATAAATGCAGTTCAAATTGTTTTTTAAATTCAAATAATGTCTTCTGTCAGTAAAACGTTCCGTCTACAATATTCAAGGTACTTTCCTTCCAAGTGGCATAGCCGTGGGACGCCCTGTATAGCTAGAGAAACACATACTTAAATACATAGAAAAAACATCCCAGATAGTGCGTATTTGTTATCGCTTTTGTTTGTACCGATAAAGTGTTTACATACATACCTACAAACACTGATACTGGGAATTTAACCCACACCGCTAGCTTCGTATATCGGCTGGTCACTACCAACTAGGCTAGCCGTCTCGTCAATGTGTGGTGGACTGGGCCCCAGATATGGCACAATTTTGACAAACATTCATGTTAGATTCGCCAGCGAACAATGTCCATGGATTTAAAACATAAAAGTTCCGTGAAACTTGACATACCTATTATTAAAGGAGATCACACCGGGTTACTTGGGTCGTGCTGCGGCCGCGCCTGCTCACGAGAAGGACTCCGGACGAGCCCGAAACATGTCGAGCGTTCTTCGACAATATTTACGTGAGTAACCGGGAGTGATCTCCTAAATTAACATGTCGGAGTCTCACGGTAGTTTTGTGTTCAAAATCCATTCTCAATTACGAAGCCTTATACGTTCGATCGTTAGACAGAAGCCCTGCTGCCTAATTGAGAATGCACGCGCTAAAATGTGTTTTGTATGCTCTGACGGGACTACTTAAACTCGCCGTTTTTAAAAGAATAACACCCCAGGAGTTTAACCTCTTCCACTTAAAGTAATCCTCGTAAAAATACTAACAGAATCGGACAAATCCCCGGGCGGGGGCGATTGCTGGCTTAGGGCCGGACAGGGCCGGCCGGGACAGATCCGGCGATTTTCCCGGATCCGGCCCTAAGCCAGGATCACACGTGTAACCCCGGTTTATATGTAACCATATGGAGGTATTTGTGAGCAATTTAACTGATATATTGAGTATATTAACATGGTAACGTTGTCAAAACGATCAAGAAACGCACAAGACATGTGCAAATTTACAATTGGGATTGTTCATATTTTGACAATTACTGTAATTCGAAAACCATTTCGAGGATTAGGGTTTTAAAGCCGTTCTGCATTATTAAGATTTTGAAATATTTATCTATTTCGGATATTTCGACAAAAGTAAATTTAACCTTTGTTTGACTTTCGTTTTCTGCTTGAAGCCCTCCTAGATGTATCTTACGGGTTAGGCGAAAACCGCTTGAAATAGTAAGTTTTAACACACTATTACAATCATTTTTTAACATTCGATATAATTTAATTGTCGTAATTTATTAGAAAATGCCAACCCAAATTTAAAACATATGACGTCGTCCATAAAATGTCTGCTAAATAAATAAAGATATTAAAACAAAACTGTTGGGTCAAAAAAAATGAATGAAATCGGTCTCTTAAAATTACCTATTCTCTCGATTCAGAATGTAAAAACCGTGAGTTATTTTTTTCGGTCTATCCCAATTACCTTAAATAACATATATAAGCAACTTAAGTGAAACTTGAAAGAAAATTTAAATTGTGATTTTTGGAAAGATGCTTCTTTATAGTATAAAATAATACATTGACTATAAACAAAGAATAGGGTAAGTATAATTATAATACTTTATCATAATTACTGTTATTTATACGATACCTCATATGTTTAAATCCATGAGGCCGTTTAGGCTGCACACTCGAAAAACATATCCCTATTTCTGATAAAGTTGGCTAAAAAGAAAAAAACTTACATTTCCCCAAAACGTTCTTCAAAAACGCAAGATTAAATAGCAATAAAATGAATAGCCCATAACGAAGCTCAGATCATTGGGCACATCAGGCGAAGCGGAGCGGAGAGAAGCGATGCGAGGCCGGAAGGGGGGGAGGCGTCGGCGAGGCGATGAGCGGAAGCGGGGCGGAAGCGGAGCGTTAGCGCAATGGCGGAAAGGCAAATAGAATGGAATATTCCAGAACATTTCTTAATAAGCAACGGGTAATTTTTTCGGATGAATTATATTTGTTCATTATGGCACATTGGGCACTCTACAAGCTTGAACAGAGGCAGAATAAAAGATGTGATGTGATGAATACCTATCTTGTTTGCTTGTTAATGTTTGATAATCAACTTTGTACTCATTATCAGACGTGTTATATAACAGCATGTTATCTATCTATATAAATAAAAATCAATGTGTGTATGTTTGTCAACACTTTATTGTACAAAACACAGAAATTCAAAAACAATTATATACAATACAAACTTGTACATTTAACAGATCTCTTACAGCTAACCTTTGATTGAGTATGAATTACCAGCTCAATTCAAACAATTTGATATTTATCATGGAATCAATCTTCGAGGTTTCGCTGTGAACATTGAATTACGATAACGTCATGTAAATCGTTCGAACCAGGTCAGCTGTGTCACCGATACCAACATTAGCGACGATAACGGTGGTCGATTACGGTCACGCGTATTCTACGCATTTTTAGATACCTACTTTACTTATGCACTAACCAGCAACCCTCGCTTGGCCTCGGTGTGATTTTTTTTCTGTAACCTCCGCCTCTATTCTAGGCGTTAAAATCCAAATCGTATTTGACTTGTTATATGGTTTGTTTTTATCTCAGCCACGTTTACTGTCAGGTAAATAAGAGTTATTAAAATTTTATGATAAAGATAAAAGATAAAAGTCATTTTATTCAGTAAGTAGGCCGCGCGGACACTTTTACGCGTCAAGAATTTACCAGCGCTTCCCAAGAGTAGACCACTGCTCAGAAGAATTGTTCAATAAAGAGTACATACTCGTACATAGGTATAGTTGCTGGCAAACTTCTTGAACACGTAACCTTGCTTGCGCAGAAGCGATTTTTAGGTGTCGTTGGGAGCGGGCGGCGGGGGAGCACGCGTCGTTCGCACCCATTGGTCAATCAGTTGACGTTTGCGTCCCGCACCGCGTCCCCGTCCCTCTGCCTCCCTGCACGTATGTGTACGATGCGCGAACTTTCCCCCACTACCTCGCCTAATGTTCAAGAAGTTTGACGGCAATTATACATATATACGTGCATACTCAAACTTTTAAAGTAGGTAGACCAAATTTCTAAAAATGGTCATAATATTCGGCTTCGTTTTCGATTATTTTTTATAATTTTTATTCTAGCACACACACACACTTTCGCATTTATAACATTAGTAGGATAGTATAAATATTAATTAGTTGGATCATGCCATGCGAGGGGCAAAGCCAAGTCACTACATTTGAATTCAAATCTAACTTCTCTAGTTTTTTAAGCAACATTTATATGTTTATACTTACTTGATAAAGACAGAAGGCCATTGCCGAACGATAAACTTAGACAACACTTCGCTGTCAGCCACAAGGTGGCGTGTGGCCTTATTTGCCTCCTCCTTTGCCATAAAAAAACCATAAACACCACAATCCTGTCATCGCATTCAAATAAATTCCACGCCACCGACCCCCTAACGAGCGTTCCGCAATTAAACTCTGAATTAGTACGGAACTTAATTCAGTCTTATCCCAGATAACGCTATCTAATCTCTTTATCCTAATTTACAGCTGTATATCCCGTTCGCCTAAAATTAAGGCCCAAATTTGCATAACAATGCCCCTCCTAAGTAACTCCCAGATCGTATTACAAGCGCCGAGAAAATTTGTGCCCTCATTAACGCTCAAGGTTTTCCATTTGACGGGAAAAACTTGTTTAATAGACAGGGTTTATTCAGGGGTTTTGATGTTCGAAAACCCCGCGTCTTGGGACTAATTTAGATAAATACGTTCATTGGAATTGGATCGCAAACTGTCTTTTTGACTAAGTTGAAATCGTTAAGACAACACCGAGGTTAGAATAAGACAAGATCTTTGGAACTAGAGAAAAGGGAGAGGTCGATTGGTTTTCCACAACCATAGCCAAGTCCACGTCCACGTTCGGCCATCGGGTTTGAAAGCGATATGCCCCGCCCACTGCCAAATAACTCTAGCAATTCTTAGAGCTCCTAATGATTTTGTTTGATTCTGATTCCAACCCGCAGAGAAATGCCGAGCATAGCTAAGCATAGCCCTTTTCATTGTCCTAAGAAGACTTGGCTCGTAATCAAAAAGGCTATAAATCATATAGATGGTATAGCATTACACACTTTTTCACTTAAATCTCAGAAAACTCTAAAACCTACTCTTTTAACTAGGGCCACGGATATGCCGTGAAAATACCATGGTGCGTTACATTGACGAGTTAACACCCTCTCGCTCAACGCATGACTTTTACAATGTTTCAATGTACTATGGTTCGATTCACAAAATATTACAGCCCTGCAATGCGTGTGCGATGTTTCTTGGAGGTGTAAGCGGGCTTGCAGCCAAGTTGTGACGTCATAGCAGTTCCTTTGTTTCACTTGCGGTTAAATTTTGGCAAGGGAACAAAAGCTGAGAACAGGGAAAATCCGTTGATGGACTGGAGATACTCGATTTTGTTTAAAAATTAGGAAGCGTAATACATTTAAAGGGGACTCTATTACTAAGACTCCACTGTCCGTCTCTCTGTCTGTCACCAGGCTGTGTCTCATAAACCGTGATAGATAGAGCATTTGTGCGCAAGTCTGACTCGCACTTGGCCGGTTTTTAAATGTAGTTTAATCAATGGTTCTTAGCTAAGATTCAAGAAGATTGGTTGGACTTTTTATGAGATATAATTATGAAAGTAAACGATCTTATCTTGGTTTTACGCATTTAAAATGTATACTATTTCCTATACAATACGCCAAGAGCTTACTGTAGGACTGGGAGACATTTTAGAGATAATAAACTCGTTCCTTTCCCAAAGTTGTGTATGAAAAGTCGTCACTAATTACCAAATTACTTACAGCACCGATTCGCATCTTGCCTAGATAAATAGTTACTTTGAATCAAGATGCGTCCGCATCCATTAATTCTCCTTTCACATGCGTAGGTAGGTACGCATCTTCATACACAACAGCCATCAGCCATTTTCTATAGTCAACCAACCGTGTGGTTGCAGGGTTAGAATAGTGCCACTCCATGTCTTCCCGTGGACCTTTTATCCATTACCTTCTGAGGGTGGTAGGACCTTGTGCAGGGTCCGTCCGGATCGCTACCACCATCTTATCCATTAACCTACCGCCAAACAGCAGTGTTCGCATTGTTGTTCTGGTTTGGGGATAAGACAGCCGGTGTAATGACTAGCATAGAGGCATTCCATCTTAGTCCTCAGGGTAGGCAACGCATTTGCAGTCTTAGGCTTGCAGTCTTGTGCATGCAGTCTTGTGCATGCGAATGTCTATGGGTCACAGTTTCCACTAACCATCAGGTGGCCTGTGTGCTCGTTTGCCATCTCTATGCAATAAAAAAAAAATGTCGTATGAGGCGACTAAGGGAATAAAGTCTTGTAGTACCTATTGTTAGGCGATGGGCTTGCAACCTGCCACTAATACGCTGGTAAACATCTTAGCCTAATAGTGCAAAATGTGGTTACTGATTTATAATTTTTAGAGTCTTTAGAGTTGTAGGTAATTCTGCTCTGTCTACCCCATTCCGGGATTACAGGCGTGAATATATGTATGTATGTATGTATGCATGTTCTGTAGAAAAAGTGCGAATCGTTGCTTATCAATGTGACTCTACCCTTAATTTAGTGCGGCTGTTGCTTTCTTGGTCAATGTAATGTAAGATTGTACCGTGAAATTTATCATTAATGTTTGTGTTAGCATGTAATGGTATAGGTATTTTAGGGGTCGTATACACGTAATAATAATGCCACATAGCAATTGGACGAGTGCCTTTTGCGTCAGATGTGCCGAGGTGTCTGCGAGACGCGGGTTTTGGACAGTGTTCAACCCTGGTACAGGGGTTCAGTACCTGTGGTCTCGATTTATAAAGCTTTGTAAAATAATTAATGCTGATGATATGGTCACCATACTAACGATGACAGGTAAAACGTGACATGGTAGCTTACATGGCGTAGCTCATATGAAGTAAGTGAAATGGGGGCAGACCTACATGGAAAAGTAGTTTAAAAATCACAGTATGTTTATGATAAAAACATCTACATATTAATATTATATTTATAGAACTGCGTTACAATTATTAAAAGACAACCCTACTGAACATAAAATGTGTCGGTAGGTACAGTTACTTCATCTCACGTATGGAAATGGAGATAGACGACTTCTAAGCGTGCGGGTATCGTTTTGTTTATTGTTTTTTTAAGTATCTCTATTTTTTTCAATGATCATTAAAGTACGTTCTATAAGAAAAAATATTCGCGAAGGCTAAATCATCTGTAAATTTGCCGCGATAAGGTTATATTAAGTTCGTAATGCGTGGTGTTTAATTTAAATCAACATAGTTAAAATTAAAAATAAAGGTATGATTTCATGACATTATATATTTGCCAAATTAAGGGTTTTTTTATTTATATATACGAATGGAGTAACCAAACTGTTGGTTTATTTTTAATACATTATTACGTATATTAAAGATATTGATGACGGTTTTAAATTCAAATAGTCTTAACTCTTTGAAGCATTAGATATATGCGTGAAAAATGTTTCAAAAATGATATTAAAAAAGGTTGCAGACCGCTATTCTAGAATAGAACATATCAACCTTACTAACAAAACTAAACCAAGCAGCGATATTAATAAGATTGCTTTTGAGTTGAGACACCGGCAAGTATAATATGACGCAAGCAGCAATTTTGGAATGGCGGAGAAATTTAATATGTTACCAATTTGTCTAAAAGCGTTGTCCGTTTGTCCGCCCCTGACAGTGACAAGTCGCTAATTTCATATCATGGTGCCTGGAACATGACACTTGGATAGCTTGGGTGTCAATCTATTGAGAAATAGATAATAGAAGCAAGAGCTTTCATGAAAATCGTGTGCCGAATTTTGAGTTGTTTATAATGACAAAGTTAAACGTTTTCTTAAATCTGTCTTTGCAAATTAGTTGTTTAGGTTAGGTTAGCTGTACGCAGTTTGTTTAGGTTTTTAGTATCCGAAAAAATATGCAATCTTAGTAAAACTATTATGTATATGTTTTTTTATTAAAATAAATAATTTAAATTCGTAGATGGGGTGAATAGGCACCGTCTGGGTGAGCTCGTTTCAACGTCGACAAAATCTTCGTCCTCCAAAGGCAAAAGTTTAGGCAAAAGCAAACCCAATATTAACAATAAATATATACTTATCTAAAAACGAGTTTAGCCTTGTTTATTCTGGCAAAGGACAAGTTTGTTACTTTATTAGTGACGTGGCAGATCCCGTGGCACAGCACACCTTCGAAATCCTAGGTTTTTATTAAATGGGTGTACAATACTTAGATCCAGAGATAAGATAAAAAGATAAAAGAAATTTATTCAGTAAGTAGGCCGCTCGGGCACTTTTACACGTCAAGAATGGTCGATATCCCGATCTGGGTAAAATATATTTTTACTGAACTATATTGCCGAAGAATGGTAATGTTTTTCATCCACTATGAATGTGTGGTTTATTATTCCCTCCTAGAAGCTAAATAGAGAGCCTGATGTCGACAAACGAGGAGATGTTATGTCCCTTTCGAGCGAGAGTGACACTTATAACCAAAAAAATATGGTGGATTCAAAAGTACACAACATGAGAATCTTGGATTTTGTTACACTTGTTTGAAATGAAAGGAGGGTGGGGAGGGGGAGGGGGGGAGAGAGTTCCCAAATTATGTATGAGCGAATTATGGCAAAAGTTGGCACCAGTAATGAGTTGGGGACGAGTGATGCCAAATAGCTAATCTGGTCTCCCTTACCACATGTGTTCTCACCTTCGCTGCCAAAAAGCCGACACCAGGTAGGTGATTCTCTAAACAACGCGCATTACAATTCGACGGAGGAATTATTAAACGGCGAGTAAGTTGTGACGTCAGAGCGTACAAACAACATTTTAAGACAACACGAAATTTCATAAAATGTATTCTGTAAAAATCATGTTAGGCACTCATAGAGGTTTTTGCGCAAAGGCATTTACATTTTTTTGATCATTATTTACTGAGAAAAAAAAAATCTGCTAAGGGCTAAAGAGCTTAAACGCCAAATAGTCTTTTCTACGTCACAGACAAAATGACCTCATTTCGACCACTAGTCAAAAGCGGGCGTTGCAAACACAGATAATATACATTTATTTTATTAGTGAATAATAATACAAAATTTAAAAAAAAACCGATAAGGGTCGCGAGAAACCGCTGGATGACACTAGCAGAGGACCGATCGTTGTGGAAAACCTTGGGGAAGGCCTTTGTCCAGCAGTGACGTCTTGCGGCTGATGATGATGAATTAAAAAAAACATCTTTGCTGATCTATCGCGTCGGCCGCTTATGTCCATTTCATACATTTTACCATTCTAGAAAATACATATTTTAGGCCCCCTAGATAGTTACTATAAATAAAATGAAAACTTCAGATGCCGCATTCGTTTTGCTCATCATTCTAGATTCAATCGGAAGAGAACTTCGATTTCCAAAATGCGATTTCAACTGTGTTTCGCATTTGTTTTTTTTTTATTTAACCAAGATTACGTTTGGCAAAGGTATAATAAGAAAAACTAATTTTCCAGTACAGTCCCGGTTTCTGACAGTATAGAATTGGCAACACTAGCTGTGACGTAACCTGCTCCCGCGCCGCTGTGTCTACGCACACCGAAGGGCGCAGACGCGGCGTTGCCAACCTATTTATCGACTGTGTCGCTTGGACAGAAATAAACAGAAATAATCATGATGCAATAGTGCGGTAACGAAAAGAGAAAAACATTCACAAGTTATAAGTGCCTACTTACTCCTAATTAGTTAACATGTCTGAAAGACGAACAAGTGAGAATTGAAACCGCGTGGAGTGAGTTCCGTGAGATTCTTAAATCCTTTCCTCTAATTTATGTAGTTTTCTGTATTATAAAAAAGTTAGACCCATTGGTCTTCTTGAACTAGAAACCTTCACAACAAGCCCTTTGATATGTCACACGGTACAAAAGGTTTTTTTTAATTGGTCCCCCCAAATATTTAAAATAAGTACATTAATTTTCTGTGTTTGGATCACTGAAATTCTTATGTGTACAAACTTACTTAATCGATGTAGTAGATTCGAAGCAAATTGGCTATGATGGACAGACAGACACGTGAGTGATCCTATAGGAGTCCGTTTTTAGGGTTCCGTAGTCAAACTACGAACCCGTATAGTTTTGCCATGTCCGTCCATCCGTCCGTCCGCAGCGTAGCTCAGCTATGCGTAACGTGGGTATGTATTTTTTTCTCGTCCACCCTATCGTGCGGGGTGTCGTTGGATAGGTCTTTCAATAATATTGCGGGATATGAAAACCAATTTTCGAATAAGGGATCTCTTTATGAAATATTAAGCCTTAAAGCGCAATTTTTTGGCAGAGTCAAGTGTCGGCCCCCCCTATTGCCTAAACTACTAATACTAAAAATCAAAAAAATATCTTAAATCAAAACACATATAATGAATTGAATAGGAAAACTATCATGACTAAGTAGACTTCATTGGTTCTTGAGTTACAAATGGTTGATAAACTGACTGCGAACTAACGACAAAGTTAAGTTTGTCGCGAGGTCTAATTTGTTTGTAGTAACGGCTTCGGAACCCTGCACTGAGCATGTTCCGACATGCTCTTGCCCGGTTTTTAAACCCTAAAAATCAAGCGTAAATGCCCCGGCCGCTCGTTATGCCATACTTAGTCGTCTATATAATCAATACCCATATGTTATGTACTTATGTACTTCAATAACCGCCATTTTCTTTCACGCCTTTGCCGATGATATCAAACTCTTGTGCCGCCACACACGTAAACGAGATTACCGCGCGAGTTAATTTTATTGTTAATTACAGCATGACAAAATTAATAGGGCGCGCGTCGAAGCGCTTACACCTTTGACCGAAAGTCTATTATTGCTTAATCCACACGCCAAATTAATTCTGTCCTGCGCTACACATTAATCAGTGAGATTCTAAAATCTGTATGTATCTGTGAATCTGTGTGGTTGTGTATCTGTCTGTCTGTCTAGGGTGTCGAGACTGGTCCGGTCGCGGTTTTTTAAATAATGCTAGTTTAATCTGGATGGTTCTTTCTTAGTCAAGTTTGATCAAAATCGGTTGAGCCGTTTAAGATAAGTATATTTGTAAATTCGTTGTGAAAGTAGCGGTAGCCTTTATTTCGTGGGTTTCAATTTATTAAATAGTACATAATATGTGGCGTTATCAATGAAAGGGACCTTATTGTCGATGGCGCTTACGCCGCACTGAGTCACGCGACGTTGTATTTATATCGAAGCATCCTTAATAATGGCGGAAGCGCCATCGACAATAAGGACCTTTTCATAGATAATGCCACATATATATTACCTATGGCCTTCGACACTACAGGGTGACTCCTAAGTCGAGAACCGCAATTATGATTTCTAACGCAGCAATCAAGGCAAATTAAAGCTAACTCCAAAAACCAAAAATTAAACTTTGTTGAAATAAAACATAATTTCTTCAAAGTTTAAAATTACCAACCGTGGTCATCCTATTCTAATAGACGAGTTATGATTTACTTATGTATGATTCTGACAGTTCAACGTAAGAAGTGGGGTAACCATGCGACTCGGTAAAGTAACAATTAATAATTACATTAAATGTTACAAAATATTACATTTACAGATTTTTGCATAGTGTTACGTACGAGTGTTTTAACTAACGATAAAGAGCCAGAAAAACATATTTGCGTTCACGACTTAGGAGCCATACAAATTCAAATATACTGACAAGAAATGTAAAATTAAATAAAGACCGTACATAAATAAACAACTGTAGATTTAATAACAACATTAATAACTCCTCAACTGACAAGGACCCCAGACAAGCAGAACTTCGGGCCGATTCCTTTGTTGCTCTTTGTTATGAAATTTGTCTGAATTTCTTTGGACAATAAATTGACCCTTTCAAAGAAATTTCAAAGTTTATAATGAATTTACAAAGATCTGCCTGCGGCGTCCCGGAAACCCGGGATAAAATCTCTTGAACAACTCGCTGGCACGGCCGTCAAAGGGACAGCCAACCAATTATGCGTAATACCAAAAAACGCTGCTAACTACATAATAGTAATATAATAATTTTTAATACAGTAGTTTAAACATTATACAGGGTGTCCCAGAAACCGTCGTCACTCCGCATAGGGCTGGTAGAAAAGCTATCGATTTAACTTCTGTGTATGTTCAGCCTTTTTTACAAGTTTCGGAGATATTGATCATTTTAATCTGATTTTTTGGAATTTTTCCTTTTGTCCACGTCACGAATAACTATAATTTCATGTTTTATTTCATAAGTTTTTCAGTGGTAACTTACATAATTAGAATCGTTAAGAATCTCGAAGTTTTTAAACCTATTTGCTTATTCACTTAAAGTTGTTTTTAAACAAGCAACAAACGAGAAACAAACTTTATTCTATTACTTAAAAAGAAAAGTGAAAACAAACGGGAAAATAGATTTAAAAACTTATATGCAGTGGGAACTACATAGTCACATAATGATGCCGTACCTAATATCTGTGCTAATACCAAAGAAAGCGGCTAACTGCTAGTCGAAGCATTCTATACTCTATCGGCAACCACATTAAATTTAAAATGCTTATAATTACTATGCTGTTAGCCGCCTTCTTTGGTATCACAGAAGCATGGGGGTCCGTTTATTTAACTAAAAGCTCGTTTTTTAGGTACATAGGTGTTTTAAATGTGTTAGATTAGGTTAGTCGTTTGACCACAATTTCCGCCTAAATCAAAAAATAATAATCGTAAAATCGGACTAGTCGTTTTAAAGATATCCTCTGAAAGTATGGTTCGCATCGGAGATTTTGTCTATTTCATACACCAAAAATATCTAGAAAAAAAAGCCCATTTCAAAATAATGCAGGGATACCTTTGATTCCTGGACATTTTTGATATGTAGTTAATTTTATGATTTGGTAAACTAATTGATGAAACTAATTTAGTTTATTAAAGCGCAACCGTGAATAATGAACCTAACGGACGGGGGAAGGAGAGGTAATTTATCTCACGAGATGAATATGTATGAAGCCTTTCCTGATCCGAGAATATACACAGTCAAGGTACGCTGTTCCGGTGTATGTTTGTCAGGGAGTACTGTGGGGACTGAAGATTATAATGGTGTCTTCGTTCCAAAAACACTATGATTTAAGACGGATTGGAAGCCCTAACACTAAAAATGAAATATGATTTAACCATTAAATTACAGTTATTTCATCATGTCAGCCGAAAGACGTCCACTGCTGGACATAGGCCTCCCCCAAGGCTTTCCACTCAGACCGGTCTTGTGCTTTTCGCATCCACCGCGGTCCCGCGATTATGACGAGGTCGTCACTCCATCTTGTTGGAGGCCTACCTACAGCTCGTCTTCCGGTCCGCGGACGCCACTCCAGAACCTTCTGACCCCATTGGCCATCAGTCCTGCGAGCAATGTGCCCCGCCCACTGCCACTTCAGTTTAGCTATTCTTAGGGCTATGTCGGTAACCTTAGTTCTACTGCGGATATCATCATTTCTGATTCTATCACGCAGAGAAACCCCTAGCATAGCCCTCTCCATAGCCCTCTGAGTGACTTTGAGCTTCCTTATGAGGCCCATTGTTAGCGCCCACGTCTCAGATCCGTAAGTCATCACCGGCAACACACACTGGTCAAAGACTTTTAAAGACAGTTATTTACATTAGCAATAAAAAAGTTAGGTTCCTCCTAGTATACTAAAGCTGGGCATTCATTACCATTCCAACAAGCCGAATAGAGCAGCGTCGCGCCATAATTGATACGTGAATGTCAAAACTGTAGCGTTTAAAAGTTCCAAATGGACGGAAAGCCAGCGCGACGCGCCAACGCGCAATCCGAATGGAACTATCGTGAATGTCGAAATTCAACGTTGGAACATACCACGCCTCCGCGCCAAGCCAAATGGCGTTGTCGTGAATACGTTCTCTGGCTGCCATTGTCTAATCAACCCCGTCTAAAACAATTGAATGCATTCTATCTGTCGCAGAGACTTTTCTTTTGTCACTAGTGTTTGTTATGTTACATATTCGGACTCGTTTGCGGTTCAAGCAGCAAGACTCTGGAATGCTCTGCCTTTGCGCATACAACAAGCTCCTAATAAATATAGTTTTAAGGAACAGCTTCGTGAGTTTTACCTCTCATCTCTCTCTGTTTAGTTTTCTTGTCGAGCCTTAGACATCATCATTATTTCTGTTAGCTTGTCGCATATTTGTATATATTTAGTATAATATGTATATATATTTAATTATTAAATATGTATGTATATTTATTTATACTATATTGTAGACTCGTTCAATTCTTCTAAATTTAATTAAGTAAAGGGAAAGTATTGTCTTTTTATTGCACCTACCTACTTTTTTGATTTCTGTTTCACCTTAAGGTTGACTGGTAGAGAATGCTTGTAGCATTAAGTTCGCCTTTTGTACACTATTTTATTTTTGTGCAATAAAGTATTTAAATAAATAAATATTACCTGTTTACTGTTACCCATTTTTATATTGTTTTTCTTCTGCGTGGTGCATTGAACAATTATTTTCTATTATACTCTATTCCTGGGGAATACATCTTAAAATTAGATTGACTTAATTTGTTACGTTAGAGTAGTAAGGCAAACGTACACAGGACACCTTTCACATCCATCGTTTCTCGAGTTTCTGTTTTCTTATTCCAAAACATCACCATCTTAACCCTTTGCCTTAAAGGCAGTGTATTTCATAAATTAAATTATCGCTGGGTGATATACGGCCAATTACCCTACCCCCTACCCATACCCTAGCCCATATTGCAGGATAATTGAATTTGCTCTGTTGTTAAACGCGCGGGTTAACAATTGCTTTTCATTTCAGGTAATCATGATTTATTGTTGTTTTACGAACACGTTCTGGGCCCTGACTTCTGTACGAAATGATTTGATGCCATGTTTTCGCAGTGAGCGTTAATAGGGAATGCTTTTTGTGATTTTATTTTAGTCGATTATTTTGCTTGAATGATTTTAGGGTTGATATTGGTTAATATTGGCATAGCTCCGCTCGTCTCCGCTTCAGTGGAGCCGCACCCTTAGACGACTGTATGTCTGTCACCATGCTGTATCTCATGAACCGTGATAGCTAGACGGTTGAAATTTTCACAAATGATATATTTCTGTTGCCGCTATAACAACAAGTAAGTCAGACGTGTTCTATAAATAATAAATAGATAAATAAATAAGTACAAAAATCCGAATAAAATATTAAAGGGGGCTCCCATACAAAAAACTTAATATTTTTAAAATTTAGTTTACGCCAAATGTATGTACGGAACCCTTCGTGCGCGAGTCCGACACGCGCTTGGCCAGTTTAAAAAAAAAAGGTAAGCACATAAATACTACCGTAATTTCGAGAATATTTTAGCTCGAATGCTTTTTTTTAGAAATACGCAAGTAAATATAAATACGCTAGTAACAAACTGAGCTGTAGCTTGAGCACAATTTCAATTATGCGTCAAGTTGTCTAATCGCCTTTGCTATTCGAAAACCGTACCAATTTACCGTACCTACTCGCTAGCGAGTCGAATGCTCTGTCCTTCGCAGATCTCACAGTATTCTTATAGAGTTCATTCGACTCGGTAGCGAGAACGGTAATCGTAACTCATGGTAAGGACAGTAGTTCGAATTGTGTGTTACGTGATAACCATCATGAGCCGTTATTCGGTCCATTGAGTGTGCGAAGTCATACGCGCGCACACACTCGACGGTAAAGCGGACAAGTTGAGAATACCTCCTTTTAAGTCTGACGAGACAACTTCAACTCGCAGGTTAATGATTGGTGCGTCGAGATCAGGCTAGCTGTCAGTGCACCACGCGCCGCGTCGCTTGGTTACCAAGTAGTGTTTTTCACGTTCTGATGGGACCACTTTAATTCGCAGCTTAAAAATTGGTGTGCCGAGTTCACTGGTTGCTGGCAGGGCTAGCTGGCAGCACGCCATGAGGCGCGCCGCTCGGTCTCAGAGGTGTTCATTATACCAGTACAGTTCATGAAAGAAAAAGACAATACCCTGAGAAAGTGCTACCGATCTAGACCTAATACCAAACTAAGTGACTCGAGAATAGATCTGTTTTATAATATAGTACTCTGTTAAAAACATTATTACATTAAAATGATATCTGTATTGTACACTCGTCTACATCGTAGTAGGGTTTTGCATCATTGTATGCTTTGTTTTGTTTTCTTATCAGCTTGTTTTTTTGAGAATCTGAAGTCATGACTTTTGCAGTTGTGGAAAGGAAAAAAAAAATTTTTTTCACTACACACACAAGACACAGAAAAATAAATAATTGAAAACAGAAACAACAATAAACAAGTAGTGAGTACACACTCACTATTCGCGGCAGTGAATCGGACACTGGCTCATACTATTAAACAAATACGTATAGTTGGTGGCAAAATATATACAAAATCTACATGCAAATACCTTACATAAACATATTTAAAGTAGAAACACGAGTGCGTACTTACCCAGTATACAGCTTTGACAATTTGGCGCAATTCACAAAAACAAAAGAAAACTAAACTTACTCTTTAGAATAAAAGTTATTGTTTACATAAATGTAATTTGAGACTGCATGTTAGTCTTTAAGTGAACGTGTGGAAGCTTGTAATTTGCAGTAGTAGTAATAGTAAGCTTTCTGAATTAAATAATATTTTTTAAAGAAAGTACAGCTTTTAGCCTAGTTGGTAGTGGCCCTGCCTACAAAGCTAGCTAGATTCGATTCCCGGTATGGCTTAACATTTGTGTTATGAGAGATAGTTTCCTGTATGTTTATCGTTGTCTACTAACCATAGCTTAGTTTGCGACTAGGTCGATTTGGGTGAGATTAGATTGTAAACTACAAATACAATTATCACGATATCTGTGTTACTTTTTTCCTTTTTAGAGTTCCGTAATCAACAAGGGATCCTCATAATTTCGCTGTGTCCGTCTGTCCGTCTGTCCGCGGTTTAACTCTTAGACTTAGTACTACAAATCTGTATTTTCTGATACGGAACCTTAAAAAATATGCCACTAACTCGATTTTTTATGTAAATTTACTCTTCTTTATTTACTAGTTAAATGTACTTTCTTCCATAAATATGAGTTAATCACAGAAGTTTAACAGGTTTTTTCCCTAGCCAACTGTACCTCGTCCGTTCACTGGAAGAGAGTGCCAGGTGACTTCGCCCCCAATTAGCGGAGATCAAAGTCAGGGCTTGCGTGACGTCTTCCAGTTACATCATTTCGGTCATCTGGCTTTCATCGAGTTTACACTGGTACGTTATACAATAAGATTTTTTGACTGGGATGAATATTGTATTCTAATAATAGAATAATCATTCCAGACAAAATATCTTATTGTTATACTGTATATACATAAGTCATTAACTTTTACATTAGCCCGCCTGATTAATTGATATTTAAAAAAAAAAACACTTTAATGAAGTCTGTGAGCACTATGTCGTGCTTCAGGGTGTTTCGGGTTTGTACTGTCTCACTCGCTCTTAATAAGATCGTATGAGAGTGAGTGAGAGACAATGTACAAACCCGAAACACCCGGGAGCTATGGCATTTTTCCCTCCAAAAACCATTACCATTCTAAGACTAAAGGTTTAATAATAATGATACATTTTGTTATGGCAATGAGAAGACACGCGAGCACTCAGACCACTGATGGTACGTGGGATCTGAGACCCATAGACATTTGAAATCTCAAGACTACAATCCTGAGTCTTCAAATGCGTTGCCAACCTATGCTAGTAATTTTACCGGTTGTCTTATCCCCACAACTCAACAGTGGGTTTTAAAACAAAAGACAGTTTTGTTTTTCATAGCAACCAGCTAGACAGATTAGCTTTACCGGCCAGTATTTAATTTCCTAATATTGAAGGAGTTTGCATATCATTCTCACTTTTTATTGAACGCACGTAATGCAATTCTCGTGCAAATAATGCTTCTCCGCTAACTCATCGCTTAATTCGAAATTAGGACATTTAGGCTTGTGGCCCTGAACAGGTAATGGACGTGTTTTTGTGGTCTCCCAAGTCTAGAACGTTCTGTAGTACGTTCTGCCAAGAAAGTAGTCTATCACTTTTGACAAAACTTTCTGTGAGATCAAATTATCGCTAAGGTTGACGCTTGTCACTGTCATAATATTATTGCAAGGGAAAATGGAACTTGTTGTATCATGACGTGCGTCTTCAACCGTAGGGTGGTAAACCACATTGTTGACCGAATGTACCTATACAATCTCAGATTCTTCAGTTACAAGTATTAAAAATGGCTAAGCTTTCTCTGGTCCATACAACCGCGTATTTCTTGGCAGGGAACGCATGACCTCTCGCTGCACGGTCACCAGTACCTCTAGTGTATTTTTTCACACATAAAAAACGTCACGATCGCGTTTGCGTATTTACCTTAGCTTGTATGTAAACTTAAAAAGCGCCTCTAGCGGGGAATAGGTGAAACTATAACAGCGAGTGTATTTCACTGTCACGTACGAATACCGGTACGTTTTAAACGCATCGAGCGCGTTTTGAAACGCGTCGAGCGCGTTAAGTGGTCTGACAGCAGTTTTGAGTGTTTTTGCGAGTGTAAGTTACAACTTTGACAGTTCTTTGTGTGTATTAAACTCGAACGCGATAGTAAAGTTCTCACTTCGTATTTACGCAGTGAGATCGTCAAGTGAATGGTGAAACTTGTCGGTTTTTCGTATAAGTATATTATAAATTTATAATGCTTGCTCGTAGTTTCTTTGCCTGGAGATTGTTAGCAGCTGCGCAATCTCAAGACGAGCACAACCAGCTTCGAAGGACACGAACGAAATTTCGAAGGCGGTTTAATCCAGTAGAGGATTTAAGTGACGTCGAATTCAGCAAAAGATATAGACTTACAAAAGAAGCTTTTGAATATTTATGCCAAATATTGGAACATAATTCTAATTTGAAAGGTACTCAACAAATAAGCCTGCAGGAAAAGGTAAGCAAACAAACTAAAAAATTCATTCCTTTCTAAATGATTAGTCAAATTTGTGTAAATAGGTATATTATTGTTTTCAGGTACTTGTTGCCCTATTCTTTTTCGCGTGCGGGTCTTACCAGCGTCCTGTAGGGGTAGCAAAAAGTGTGTCTCAAAAGATGTGTAGTGTTTATATTCAAGAAATAACCGAGGCTCTTACATGCCCTGCAGTGCTTAATAAGTACATACATTTTCCTAGCACCCGTTCTGCTAGACAAGCTGTCAGTCACAGGTAATATTTGTTATTATTCCTTAACAGTCGATAAATTAACCATTGATAAATTTACCAGTTAAAATTATCGTTTACAGATTCTACGTTAAGTATGGCTTGCCGGGTGTGATTGGCTGTATTGATGGCAGTCATTTTAAAATATTTACCCCACATAATGAAGAAGAACATCTTTATTATTGCCGAAAGCACTACCACTCAATTAATGTTCAAATGGTTTGAACCTTTTTGTCAAAATCCATATTAGCATGGTGTTCTTACTGTGCAAAAAGAAATAAGTAGGTATGTTTTGTTCCCAGGTGTGTGATTGTGACTATAGAATTATTAATGTAAATGCCAAATTTGGAGGCCACAATCATGATGCATTTGTGTGGGAGAACAGCAACTTGAATGGTTACATGCAAAGACTGCATCAACAAGGAGAACTGTGTTGGATGTTAGGTATATGTTGAGAAGATTACTTCAATATAAATACTAAATATATTCAGTTGTAACTAATTTAAACCTATTTTTTTTTATTTCTGTTTAAGGAGATTCTGGCTACCCCCAGCGTCCGTGGTTGATGACTCCATTTATGGGTGTAACTTCGGGATCACCTGAAGCAGCCTATAACCAAAAACACATGACTGCAAGAGTGGTTATAGAAAACACTTTTGGCAGACTAAAAAACAGGTGGCGCTGTTTGAGCAAGGACCGTGTACTACACTACAAGCCTGAAAAGTGTGCAAAAATCATTCAAGCTTGTTGTGTCTTATACAATATTGCACTTCAGTTTAAAGTTCCAGAGCCTGAATATACTGGTAATTTTTTCTACGTTAATAAAAAAGTAGAACTTCTTTTGATAACATATTGTATTTAAAATGTCATGGCATGGGTTCTATTTTAAGGACCTATAATAAAAATCTCAATCGAATTCAATGTACCATTTGTAAAGTTTTAAATATGATGTTTCAGGTCAAGGGAGCCAGTGGCCACAGCCAATGGAAGTGAACACAGAAGACGGAACATCTAACGATCTGTTAAGAGGAAGAGCATATAGGGACCAATTGGTCTTAAGGCTGCAAAATGAGTCATAGTCATAGTTATGGAATAGAATATATTATATTTATTTGTCATGAAACATGGTTATAAGGTTCTTAAAATACTAGGAAATTGGTGTCACATGTTTTGGTAGGTATAAAGTGACATGCTAAAAGAAAACCATCCAACTGCTACATACAAACAGTTATATATGCCATGCACTTGCAGTTATAATTATAATAGACAGCCTTAATGTAAATGTAATACATTTATTTCTTATCGTATGTTAGATTCATTGTTTTATATAATGCTAGGTTAAGTTTTATAATTGTATATTTAAAAAACGACTAACTGTTGAGTTTCTTGCGGCGTTTCTTCTCAGCAGTGGTCTCTTGCGAAGCGCTGGTAGATTTTTGACGTTTAAAAGTGCCCGTGCGGCCTTACTTACTGAATAAACATTTTTTTTTATTTTTTTTTATGTATGTTTGAATTTTTTTTTTTTTAAATCTCTTTGTATGAATTAAATGATTTAAATATTTGAACCTGTTGTTTCTGAATTTACCATTTTCAACATCAAGGGGGGGTTATAACATAAACCAATTAGATTTTTAGGATCTAATATCCAGATTCTTACTTTTTTAACTACAATAAATAAGATTCTAACTGCAATTAAATCTAATTAAATTCAAATTAGGATTGCTAAAATGCAATAGTTCCCCTTTGCTGCAGTTTAATTAAACTAATACTGTAAGCCTTAGGTAGGTACTGTATGGATGTCTTATGTCAGATATTATAAAATTTATAAACAAACTGCACATATTTCAAATAGGTGCTGATAGGAGTATGATACAGCTTAAATTACCTTATCTTACCTTAGTTTTTTTCAGTTTGGCCTAGTTGACTGGTAGAGAACGCCATTGGGCATTAAGTCCACTATTTGTACTTTTAATATTATTTTAAATCAATGGAAATAAATGGCTTTATTACATTACTAGTCACCGGCCCCCCTTCCTTCGGTTTATGTGACTTTTCTGTAACACCCGTACATAAACCAGAATCTATTGTACATATCAACCTTTCTCTTGAATCACTCTATCTATTGCTGAAAACTGCATTCAAATACGTGGAGTATTTTGACGGTAAATTAATAACGGTAAACGGAAAGTTCCCGGGGGGGATAGCGATAAACGAAGCGATAACGAATTTTACTAAGATTATATTAACTTTAAACTGAACATCATATTATGACAAACATCAAATGACGAGGTCCTTTATATTTGATGTGACAGTAAATTTCTTTTTTAAGGCTAACATTTTTATATTCAGTGTACATTAAAAAAGGAACCAGTTACCGGTAATAAAATAATACATATCTTCAAACAGAGCCCTAATGTGGCCAATTTACTCAAAAATATCTGACACGCTCTTATGCCTTTACTAGAAATGTATCTGATATTTTAGAGCCCAATTTTGGATAATAGAGATATCACTTTGTTGGTGTTATGGCTTTTAAGTGGAAACTCATTGTTTGTCTACATACTTTTATTTCCAAAACTAAGGTCTACTTATGAGTACTAGACATCAATAAAGTTACTTTTAACTCAGGAACAAATACTCGCGCTCATTACTCAGATATCTGCCCTTACTGGGATTTCATTATGTATATAATACTAAACAATAGTGATTAATCATATAATCACCAATTAATGGTTAGGTGAAACAAATCTAATGTTACAGCCAAGCCAGCCGTAAAATCGGATGTAGGTTAAAAGTAAATAATATTATAACCTTGTAAACCTTATTAAAACACTGCATGTCATTATTTTACTGATATTTAAAACTATATTACATACAATAAAAAATATTTTAGGGAACAAAAAGTCTTGAATATGTTGCACTTGAGTACAACAATAATATACTTAATAAAAAAAAGCACTTAATCATTACAAGGTAGATAAGAGACGCTCTTGTCACTAGGTAGTCTAGGTAACCTTAGAAAGAAGAAACAGGTAAGTAGTAAAGTTTTCTTTTTATATGGAGATGATAATTATGGTCAATTTTATACTAACATTTGGCATTATGGCATTTGTACATTGTTACTTAGATATCCAGACAGTCTTTCTACTTCAATCAAAAGTAGGTACTTACCTAAGGCAAGTAATATAATTAAGGTAACCTTAATTGAATAAAATACAACTATGTTTTTATAATACAACTATATATATTTATTGTATGACGTGACTGGTGTTAAGAAACTAAACTTTGTAATTTTCAGTAATAAAAATTGGATTTACAATAAATATAATGTGCATTTTCATAAATTCACTAAAATTAATAAACTCAGTTTTTTTCATACAAAAATAATTATCAATAAACAGTCATAACAGTAAAGTTGTAGTATATTTTTATGTGTTAAAATTTTTCAATTAGTTTATTAATTGCAGTTATGACTTGCATCGAAATGTCCTGCCACCTAGCTTGAATTTGTTGTTCCCTTTCTTTCATTTCCATTTCATCCCTATGCTTCTGTTGCTGAAAATTTCTCCATTCTGTATCCGAATCGAGAAAATGTTGCGCCGCCCGATCGATATGAGACTGTGGTCCAGTGCCGCGCCGCCTCGGCGACGTGTTGGCGCCCGCGCGCCGGCGGCGCGGCGTGCGCACGCGGCGCGGCGTGCGGCCGCGGCGCGCCGGCGTGGCCGGGCAGGGTGGCGGAGACGGCGGCGCAACATCATTGTCCAGTTGCGGCATCGGCGAGCACGGGGCTTGGTTTGGGGGCGATTCCAGGGTTGCGATTGGTGGGGCATGTAGCTGATGAGAGGGTCCGGGCTGGTCCCAGGCATCATTCGCACATACTGAAATATTAGTTCAGTTAGAAAAGTTCAAAAGACATATTGTAATGAATTTAATAAACTAAAGGCACCACTACATTGCATTTACAAATCATCATTGCATTTGCAATTAGCAAAGTCTAACCTGTAATATTGATATTTTCATTGTAAACTGGAATATCAAAAATTGATGGACTTTCAGTCTCTACATATTGTGTAGTTGGTGACAACGTCAATGTCCGGTTTGTATCAGCTGGTTCCTGTAAATAGTAATTAATTTTATTTAAAAAAAGTACAAGTAATGTTCAGGCATTCAACAAAATTTAACTATTTATTTCCTTCTTAGTTTAATATTAATTAAATAGCTTAAGTACATGTAACTTATTTCAACCTCCTCTAATCCATGTATAATTAAAAAGGGGCAGTAAAAGTTTAAGTAAACAGAGACTATAAAGAGTGACAAATAGATGTGTGAAAATTATATTAAAATTGATTATTTTAAATAAAAGGAAATAAGATTAGAAACCTGTAAGAGGCCAGCTTCAACTACACCCTCCAACCCAGTAGCAGCCTGTGGCCCTAATATATTGAGGACTCGCTCTTCAAGATCCGAAAGCTTTAAGGGAAGTGCAGGCCCACCACCAGTCCCACGAGCAGCCCTATTTATTTTAGCCGCTTTTTTTTTGGTATTGTTTTTGAAATCACTCCAAACCAGATCACCATGCAACAATAAAAAACAATAATTATACCTACCTAATATATGAAAAGCTTGTGTCTGCTGTTAGCACTATTTTCATTATAGGAACTTAACTATATGTTGAGTACATAAAACAGGAATAAAATTAAACGTAACTCAAAAAATCGTTTCATTCCAATAAAGTACATTAAAGTGCTAGCTAGTAAGCTAAACAAGATTTACGTGTATAAGAGTACTAAAATTTACTTACTTTTTTCCACTTTTCTGTTGATTTCGATTCTCCAGTTGAGTCAGCGTTTAAAAGAGTAGTTAATTGTTCCCATAATCGTAAGGTATTTATGCGTCCCTGAGCATGTTTTGAGGGTTTATTAATATCCCCATGTCTGTAAATATAATAAACACCGAAAATGTATACAAAACGTAGTTAACTCACTTTCTGTTGAATAAAATCTTTAAAAAATAATAACTTACTGTTGCATAAAATTAACTAGCATTTCAAACTGAGTAGCACTGGTCTTCATATCGGTATTTGGTGTTTTAAAACTAATTTTGTTGCTATAAACTTTGAAACCCATCGAAAACTTTTACACAGCAAAAAACGCACGGAATGTCAAGTGTTCGAAATCTTATTTCTCTTTTACGCTCGCTGATTTTATTGAGAAAGAGAGAGGTCCATTCATAAAAAGTATTATGAGCATAAATTAAGTAGTAGTTACTACAAAAGGTAAGAACGCAGATTAAAGTGACATTTCAATTTAGTCATTGTAATCCATGCCTGGCAACCTTACCAAAAAAATAATACCATCGACTAAGTGAGCTCACGTTCAAAGCGATCGAGTGCCGAAACGTCAAATACACTCGCATTAATAAAAAAAACGCAAGGTGATATGTTAACTCGATCAAAGTTATCGAACTGTATTCGATTTTTTGTTGCAAAACATACACTAGAGGTTCAGCAGAGCGCTCACCGCTTGAAATAACCACTGAAAGCGTAAGTTCTAATTAACACTCGTTCTTTTACCCCTGACGGTAAAAGAGGGATGTTATTAGTTATGCGCGTGTAACTGTGTCTGTGTTTGTGGCATCATATAGCTCCCAAACGGATGGATTTAATCGGACGCGATTTTTTTAAAGACATGCGATACCTACCTAAGTACTTAAGTACAAATTTAAAAAACAAAAAACAGACGGACTCAGCCTTGATTTAGGGCTCCTGACAACGTTTATCGTCTGGAGATGTATGGTTTATTTTTTACAGCTAGGTACGCGATTTTAGCCGCGCTTTACGATTCTCTTAAGAAATATACGTTCCGCTCTAAAAGTAGGGTTTGCAGTTATTGGGGGTAATTATCTATTATTTTTTTATTTTTACGGCGCCTTAAACAAAATGGTTTAAAGTTTATTCATTAACGCACGATAACAAATATGTCCTTATTTTTCATAGTGACATTTGAATTTGACCGAAAGTGACAAAGCATACTTTAACTAAAATAGGTTGGTTGTACATTTATGAATAAGGTTAGTCATGGATGGCCTTAGTGTAGATCAGTCGCTGAGAAAAACTGCTGTGACACAGAGACACAGAGACCGAAGTCACACCACGAGGGTTTTCTTCTACCATTTTGGTGCAAAACCATATGCAGGTGGTAGGACCCTGTGCAGGGTCCGTCCGGATCGCTACCACCATCACCATTAACCTACCGCCAAACAGCAGTGTTCGCATTGTTGTGTTCCGGTTTGGGGATAAGACAGCCGGTGTAATGACTAGCATAGAGGCATTCCATCTTAGTCCTCAGGGTTGGCAACGCATTTGCAGTGTTATGCTAATTTCTATGGCTCACAGTTTCCACTTACCATCAGGTGGCCTGTGTGCTCGGTTGCCTTCTCTATGCCATAAAAAAAAAAAAACCCTAAAATAGCGACCGATGTGACGGTAATCTATTAGTTATCCATTATGATATATCAAGGGCTCCGTTATTGTCCTGTTCCCCATCGCAAATCACAGTCGTTCGTCATACGCAACAAAATATACGGCGGCAATAATCCCCAATCGGACCAATATCGACTTTTATGACGAACGTCCGTCCGTTAATGTCCAACTCGGACCCGTATGTCATCGAGATATACTTATGGCAGGGGGGGAGGGGGTAGCGGTAACGAACGATCGCCAAAGTATTGGCGGAAATAGTGAACATAACTTTACTCTTCAATAAATAAAAACTGATGTAATGGCGATCACTACTTTCAGAGCGAATATCTCCTTAACGGCCAAACCGATGTTCGTGTTGTTAAGTACCATCCTGAATAAACGAGGATTATTTTAAATAAAGCCGCGTCTGAATAGGTTTGCCGTTTGGGCGGTACGATGCCAAAGACAGACAGAAATACAGTTGCACATACTCGTACACACATTATAAAATCTGACATTCTACTTACAACAATAAAGATGAGTTTCCTATACTTAAGTAACAAATGATTTGGCTTCTAATCATATTGATGACCAAGGCATTTTTTTTTAAATAGGTCACAAAGGACCATGGGCAGAAATGTCCCCCCCCCACCAACAGAAATGAAACATGTCTCATTTAATAGATCTCAGCAACATTATGTATTTTTACTATGGAGACGATCACCAGATGTATGGGGTTTTCTTGGGAAACCATAATCGTATCGTATGGAATTTGTTTGAAAATGAACACATATATGGATGATTTGCCTTATTTGGCCCTTGTTTTCATTAAAAAAATCCCATTGATTTTGCTACTAAAATAAGTAGGTATTTTGTCTTTTTTTGGGTCCTTATAAACATATAGACATGCATCCCGTTACTGTTGGTGGGGGGGGACAGTGCCCAAGTGCCCATACAAATTTGCCCATTGTCCTTTACGTTCTTGACCATATTCGGTAAAATGATATTGCTTTTGACATGCTATCGTATTTTAAATTTAAAGAATAGCTCTTATTTATAGGGCATGCCCTTCTTTTAGACACTCATTTCATACACAATATCACTACACAGAATTTTCGTTACATAGAAAACTATTTTTTGCTGAACCTGTGTTGATCTCAGGTTATCTTAAATATGATTCACGTAACTTGGGTTTTAAGTCAGCCGCCATTACCGTCCAGAAATAAAAGCGATCAAAACATTGACAATAGCGAAACTGTTTGGTTTTTATGATGGAGCTGCCCTTCCTTACTCCACATAGTCAATTTTGTTGTGTACTCGCACGATATATTTGTTTATTTAGTTTCATAATATTTTTAAATTGTATGTATATTCAAATTGTAATAAAATGTTATAAAACATTGACAATACCATGACAGGTCAAAGCCTGAGTACCTACAGGAATCTAATTCCCATACCTCTTTGGACTATGTCAAAGTGACATAATCAATTAAAACGTAAGAGACTTTAGATTTTATTTACAGTGTCGGGGGCCATTTGCAACGTCACAAGATGGCGGAGGTGTAATTTGTTTCAGTTTTTATTTTTGTGTATTTGTGTTCAAAGTGGTTTTTTGTTAGTGATTTGTACTTTTAATGCCTTTGTGTTGCACAGTGATAGCAGACTTGGACTTATTTCGTGTATCCTGGCATCTTACTTCTCGTTTCAAGTGGACTCACAGAGGTTAAAACTATCTTGGCCTCTGTCCTACATATCACCGTACAACGTTGCCACCAATCTTTCTAGAGAAGATTGGATTGTGTATTGTGTTTTATTGCTATATTGATTTATACTTATACAGGGTGTCTTGAAACTCTTGTGAGAAAATTGGCGGGGTAATAGTTCGCACGATTCTGATCACGGGGGTATGGTTCATTTTTGTTTCTGTTAGTAAAAAAAAAAAAAAAAATTCATCATGTTCATTTTGTTTCTTGATGTGTCGCAGCCGATATCTTGACCTTGACATTTTGACGTTGATACTATACTACTCCAAACGTTCGTAGTAACTAACGTCAAAATTCCAAGTTCGAGGTCAATGACCTGAGACCATTCGTTGTTTACATGGTATGTAAACAGTTCGCTCCATGTAAATTAAAATTAAGTTAACAGTCATTATAAAAAAAGATTAATTTAAATGCAACTTACCAACTGTATTTTCGTTTTTGCAACTGAACATTTTAGCGGGTTATGAAATGATCACTAGATCTCTTGGAATAGGTATGCACTGCCGAGACCTGATTGTATCATTCGTTTCATAGGGATGTTGAGATCTGAACATTTACCATTTCTTTCTACTCTAAAATATACCACATAATTGTTTTTAAGCAAAAATAATTCAGACTTGGAAATCTGAAATTTAGTTTAACATGACATCTGATGAAATGACAACCATAAATCATAGACTTCATGGTCAAGTTCAAGTTCAACTCTTTGATAAATAGCTACTGTCATATACTTCAAAAAGTTCGGATGGACATGAAATAAACGATCCGTTTATTGCCGTCCGTATTGATCTCTATGGTCATTCATGGCGGTACATAGCTAACAGTCGGGATATAAAGGCCGTCGCATATTTGATTATAATTTGTATGTGATCCCAGGCCATGGAACCGATATGCGTAAGTAGTACATATTCAATCTATCCATGTTCCAGGCTTAGAACAATAAATAACAGTTACCAGCCGCCTAGTCGCTTGTTAGTCCCCTTAGGCTTCTTACAGACGAGCGGCATGTTGCCAACGGCAGAGGCTACTGCAGCCGTCACCACCTGTCGGCCTAAATGCCGCTTGTCTGTAAGAAGCCTTACACAAACTTTTCCCTGTGCCGAAGTATACGATCAAAACTAAATTATCTTACACATTTACAAATAAAATCCTCATAAATCAATAAATAAACTGACAAGAAGAAAAAATGTCTTGCTATAGCCATAGCCAGCCGTGTGTGTTCAAAAATCCAACTTTTTTTTGCGAACTTGATGTGCTTATGTCATTAAAGACTCCCATTGTAAACCCTGCTTTTCTGATAGACTTAAATCAACGTGGTAGGTACATACCCCATAGAATTAGTACCTACTAACATAGAACCTGGACTATAAGAACCGGTACAGATGGACAGCATTGAACTGCAACCTAGCTGCAAAATGGCAGTTCAAGTGCAGTTGACGTACGTACGTTTTGATGCAGTTACGTCATCTGCATCAGAACTGCACTCGAACTGACAGTTTGCAGTCCGTCTGTACCGGCCCTTAGTTAAAATTTGCACCAGCTATCTTTCTCTGCGTTTTAGATTACGGATTCTGAAGAGGAAATGAAACAGAAACTACGCTGTTTTTTCTCCTTCAAATGTCACGGTCACAACGTCAAATTGAAGGTCGAGAATGGACCTGTTGGAAGTCTTTGGGCTTTACAGACACAGACCAAAGACAATCTATCCAAACCTTATGACGTCCTACGTATGGCGTAAGAATGAAAGAATACCATAGATGCCCTTATGGTATTCTTTCATTCTTACGCCATATATCTCTATTATGAATTTCATAAATAAAAAGGCCAAACATAAGTCTTTTAATAGTTTAATAGCACTTTTTCTGTGGCACCTTGTGTTCTAATCTGTGGACTGATCATCACAAATAAATGCCTTAAGAACATCTTAAGCACAATATCTTGAACTCATTAGTACGGCCAGGAAACTAAAAAGGGTCAGATTATTCGCGGTAGTTCCTTTGAATGTTCCTTCGAAGGAACTATAGATATGTCATGCTTCTTGGACACCCTACCGTCTGTTATAAATTATTTTAAAGCATAACGCTAATGTACACAATATGTAATGAAACTTCTACCTATTAAAAAGAAATGTACCTCAATAGACCCTTGTCTGATCCGTAATCCCACCAATTTACCACACCGGTGTGACTATGGTTCATTTTATTCACCCGTATTCACACCACGACTGATTTTGCGTATAATTCTCTTTCAAAATCAAACTCACGGGAACAGAGCCCGAGCCCGAGCGTCGACGGAGCTCCTGTTTTTGAGTGTTTTTAGACCTTCGGGCCTGATATAAAAACGGGTCTAATTGCAGTAGTCCGGTTGTTAGTCCGGTTGACCAAACTAGTGCAACTTTTCAGTAGCAGAAATTCGATCAAGTAGATCATGCGAGAGTACACATTGTTTGAGTTTGGGATTGCTGTGGAGCATGTCCCCAGCAGCTACAAATATTAATTTAAGAATTTGTTATTTATTAATACGTCACGCTGTTGTACCCAATATTTACTGAATTAATACGCACTATATTTAAATGTACCTCCATAGATCGAGAGTAAAAGTGATCTGAATTTGGGGTTTCCGTGGACAATCTCCCCAGCAACCTTGAATTTAAGAAATTATGATTAATTAAAATATTACGCCATTGTATCCAACATGTACTGAATTAGTACACACTTCGTTTTAAATGTACCTCCGTAGCTCGAGAGCACAAATGAACTAAAACACTTGTGCATTTTATTGTTTTGCGAGCGTATGCTGTACTTTATCAAGAGAATAAAGCTTTTGCTCAACATGTCGACAGAATAAATTCGACTTTTTCCATGTTGGTTATAGTACCTAACCTAAATTCGGTGTACAGGGTTTTTATGTTTTAACAAATAACAAATTCTTAAATTAATCTTTGGGGTTGCTAGGGAGAGTCAACAGCAACCCCAAACTGGTACATTTCTTTGTAAGTATGTAGAAAATGGATACGTATTGTGTAAACTGTAATTCTATGGAACTTGCTAACTATGTAAACAAACAATATATTGAAATTGACATCTAATGTCAATTTTAGTATGGCGGCTTGTTTACATAGTTAGCAAGTTCCATAGAATTACAGTTTATGTTATTACTAAGCATCCTATACTTTATTTTATCTAAAGGAGCGACTTTGAGTGGTGTGTAATATAACAAATAATAGATGATAAGTTTTTTTTATTTAGTTATTAATTTTATTTAATATTAACATAACCTAATAATGACCTAATCGAGGAGATTCACCATATGTCCCGCTGCCTGGGGCGGTGTCGACGGGGCTCCGCGAAGCGGAGACCCTATTCCGCGTAGTTTGGCGCTTCGCGTCTGGAGACAACTCTAAACAATTTTCTTTTCAAATTGACCTAACGTACACGTAAGAACGCAAAATTCAGTTATTTTACTTTAACAATAATCAAGAAATAGTGTTGTTTCGGACATAAATTCGGACAAGATTTCGGGCTATCAAAGTTCCGCTAAATTACAGATATGCTAAATAACATTATGCATAATGAAATTCTTGCGTACCAATATTATGCGAACATAATATCATCCGCGTAAACAATCATTCGAATAATATAGATATATGCCGAATAAAATTTCAGCAAATTTTAGATTCGGCGTAAATAAATTATGCAAAACTTGTTATTCCTAATACGTTTCGGACATTAAAAATTATGCCAAATAGATGGCATCCTACGATAACACGTGTAAAGAAATGTTGTTATACAGACAGTGTTGTATGCAGCTCCAGTAAAAAAATATAAGAATAAGAATAATTATTTATAAAGGAGCATCACCATTGAGAGCATTCGCGTGAATATTCGAGTGGTATGGACGTTGAGCCGACCGTTAAAAAGCTTACATACCACTCAAAGTTCGCGCCGAATGCTCATTGCATGCGAATGCTCTCAGTGGGGATGGGGACGCTCGTTTAGATAAAATAAAGAATAGCATGCTTAGTAATACACAGTACACTTATAGATAACAGAGGTTGTAGAAAGTCATAAACATATTGCCAACCAAACCAAATCGGACTCGTATCACAGGGCGTGACGCTGAATGGAATAGTTTGTCTACGTTGATAGAAACTTATGAACAACTAGCTTTTCGACTCCGTCCGCATTCAAGTCGTGTATCGCTATTCCCTCGGGAACTATCCATCTACGGATACCGAAGAATCTCACGTAGCGTTATCATCAGCCGAAGTCTGGCCGCTTTACGTTCCCTGCGTGTTCAGACGACCACTTGGTACGACGTAGTAACTATTATTGAATCTGTGGTACGACGTAAAACCTAACCTAACCTAACTTTTGTGCGTTAAACTGGCTTTACATCATGCTATCTACAGTATGTCTGAATATCTCTGTCAGTTCAGCATTGTGGAAGTAAAATATGTATACATTTCCAATGGTAGAGTTCGTTTGTTACATACACCGACGTAGCTTCCTGGAACAGAAACATAATATAAATAAAGACCAAACTAGAAAGCGAGTTTGCAAACATCTCTGCTTGCTTGTTGAAATTATGGTGGATTAAAGAAACTAACGAACATATTAAAAGAAGTTCACGCTACTTCAAACTCAGTGAGCTACCTACCATTAAGAACCTTGTATATTCTGCACCCACCTTCTGACTCCATCATCAGTCATCAGATTAGCCTCAATAATTATTATTAGATAATTGTTACATTGTCAACTGGTTAACATGTAATAAATAAACACGGGAGCGGTTAAGCGTTTAAATCTGATATTTTCCGCCCCCTCCGCCTTCTCCGGCCGGGCGTCTCGTTCCTACCCATCATAATCATCATCATCATCATCATCATCGTCATCATCATCATCATCATCATCATCATATTATACTAAAAGTCCCAACACGGTGGATCTACGTTAAATATAGCGGAAATCCTATCGCCAATTTCCGACTCCATCATCAGATCAGCTCTTAGATACCATAATATTGCATTGTCATCGGGTTTACATATTATGAGGTCCAAGTTTCAGCCCATTCCATTAACGGGAACTGGCTCAAAATTGATTTGCAAATTTTAACGGACAACTTACATACATACCAACAATGCAAGTTAAAATAAAAGCTGAAAAAAAGCAAACTTTCGAATTCTGAGCTACGTATTTATAATGTTAGTATGAAATAAGAACTTAATGTTACTATTCTCTTCTCTTGAATTTTGAGATTTAGCTTCCGTTTCCTTCAATAATTGTTTCGTTCTTCTGTTTCCTTTTTAAAATATAAAAGGCACGCCTTAATTTACCTAAAAAAAGAAAATATTACTATTATCTGCATCTGTATAATAAAATGCCACAACGTACGTAATATTGGCCACCATTCAACTTCATCATCAGACCAGCTGTTAAACGTTGCATGTTATCGGCTGCACATTATGTTTTCTTACAGATACAGAGTAAAAACATTTTATATTTTACCACTTATTAGCGCTTTTTTTAATAACCGTAACTGGTTTAAAATTGGCATGCTAGATGCGACCCAATCATACATATGAACAAACAAAAAAAGTAAAATAAAGCTTATAAAATAGGTTGTGGCGGGCTCTTTTCCGCAACTTGACGACTTAGGTATGCGCCTATTTTGCGTGCAGCTTATAAAATACTATAACGACTGTAGCTACACATATTAACGTAAAGCCCAGCATAAAATTCATCATGCTACCGCTTTTGTAAACAAAATTTTCTTCCGACGCTAGTATCTGAATATAAAAAAATATATATTCACAAACTGTGCACAATTTCCTTTTCTTTATCCTTCTCATATACTTACACATTTTTTTCGTAGGAGCAACTGTTGAGGAATTATTAGAAAACGAATTAATTTAGGCCCATCAACTCAAGATGACGGCTCGCGCTTCAACAGTCGAAAGTTTGGATTTATTAGGACCCCATAGCTTATGAACAAGGATCAAAATTAACTACCTATGCTCCACATTTTGTAAAGCAAAGGCTTTGGCATGCAGACTGTTCTGAATTAGCTTCTGCAAGTCCGAACGCGTAGAATTAATTATCGCAATTACCTAGGTACTAAAAACCGCCTACAAAAGACAAAAAATTACGTCTTTTAAAATGGTATGTATGTATAGGTCAGTCCAACTGAAGTCGACTCACAATATTAACCAAAAGCCGACTTAAGTTGGACTTACCTATACATACAATTTTTAAATTTATTTTTTGTGGTTGAAGGCAGTTTTTTTTTAAACACATAATACTTTTTAGTGATCATAATAAGATATTATGTAGTCCTACTTCTTAGTTAATATGAAACTGTAAGACATTCGAGCTCCACGCAAGCAACGCCGCTGGAGCATAGTCATATTAAACGTTCTTCGCTATAGTCGCTCAACTATCTTAATAGAGATATCTTATCGCCAGCCTTAAAATAGGTACCGTTGAGGAATCTGTGGTCTTCATCATCAGTTCCACTTCACTAAATGACACTTTCTGAATGCAAATAATGCTGCATGACTAACTAAAAATACTAAAATCGCCATATGTAAGCCTATAATATTTGACCATTTCCCTCAATTTTTGTGGGATCCCCTCATTAGATTCAGATTTCGTGACAATGGGACCACCTCGTAAGTATACCTACTGTATAAAACAATTTATTTTTTTAATCGGTCCATAATTGAAGGCGAAACCGGTGAACATACAATGGAACCTCCACCTTTATTGAAGTATAATTTGTGTGCCCAGTTTATCCCCGATCCGTTCAGTGGTTGAAACCTGATTGAGTAACATAACATACATACACCCAAACATGCAAACATACCAACTTTATAATTTACTAGCTTCTGCCCGCGACTTCGTCCGCGTCAAATTCGGTTATCGGAATTCCCACGGGAATGTTTAACTTATCCAAGGTATAACTTATGTGCATCCTGATTTTCATCCAAATCTGTCGAGCCGATGTAGCGTCAAGGAGTAACAAACTAACACACGCACACACAATATTATAGTAGGATAATATTATTAAGTAAGATACCTCGGGTACTGCTGTAAATTATATTCCTCAACATCTCATTCACCTTCCTTCGTCAACGGCATGCATGCCGCCTTTATGCTAAAACAATAACAGCAATACTTATTTAAATATTTTTTAAGTACTTTGAATACATTTTTGGCAGTTCAGAAAAGTGCAACATACTTACTGCATTTATTATTTCAATACTTCATAGAATTTTATTTAACGAACCACGATTTTATGACATTTATTTTTCACCATAGAGCAACTATTTTTATGTCTGTCACTAAAAATTGTAGGGCAGTCAATATGGATCGAAAAAGGTTAATAAGAAAAATACTCACACCTTGACTAAAAAGTCATACCTTTTAACCCGGTTTTATTTATTATATTCGGTTTAAAAAACGAGTATAGGTACTAACTTATTTCATAAATATATTTGTTTATGTTTTTAGCGTGACTTTGCACTATGACTTTTGTAGTAGGACCGTAGTTCGAAGAAAAAGTTGAGCGACACTGCAGTGTTTATATTTTCTCGAACCAAATGGGGATACAATACACGTTACCTGTTTTCAACAATGTTTGAAAATATAGCTATATCAACCTCTTTACATACAACATATAAAACCTCAATATTTTACGTTATAAGTACATAGATTTTAGATATCTAGCTGACACCTACGTTCGAAGACAGCTGTGGTCATGTAAAATGTATTTGTTTACAAATTGACCATATTTTTATGATTAAATTAAAATATTAATGAGACCATTTCACTTTCGAGTTATGTGTGATAAATATCACACATATATGTGTGGTGAGATTTTCCAGGAGGTTGATAAATGGACAATCATTGGTTGATGTTGGCGGGACAATCATTTATTGTAGAAACTCATTATTGGAAGTGTGGAAGCCCTTATCAATAATTTTAATGTGATTGTGTTCAGCAAATCTACTCTAGAAACAAGGGTCATGCAGGAAGTTGCTGTATTACTTGAAGTCTAGGTAATAAGGAAAAGGTCGAATGCTTAAAATACTCTGTAATATAATAATAAATGTATTATATTGTGATGTTTGTTTACATTGTTTGAATGACGTCCGTCTATTATGACTTTAAAAACCGATCACAGATAATAAGAAAATGTCTCCGTATATTTTTTTATTTTCTTAATAACTATAATCCTTTTAATCATGAAATGCTTTAAATTGATCCTTAAACAAGGCTATTCTTTCGCATGTGCATGCGTGTGTCCATTTTCTTAAGTTCAGTACTTAAATCTATTACTAGGATTTACAGCCACGCTATGCTATGCGAATGGAACCTATACGGGAGAGTAGCATGACCAATTCACCACACACCACCGCACACGAACACTCAAGGTAAATCTACAGACTTGGCCCAACGTTATGCAGTTATAAGCAAGGTAGAGGAAGCCATCAATATGCTTAAATGTTTTCACAAAGGGACAAAACCCAGCAGCATAATAGCTGCGCTAGTCAGGCACGGGCTGAACTTGATGCCAGACATGCCAATTGAGTAGAGGGGCCTTGCATTTCAGCAATAGCATCAGACAATGTAGATCATCAAGCACTGGTGGCAAAGGTATAGCAAGTCGGTAACTTAGGTTTGTAAAAAATGAGGTTGTTTGTTGGAGTGGAATTTTGGTAACATCATCCAATGTTTTCCCAAAACCTTCTGACTAATAAACTATTACTCCCAACTAAATGACCACCATTAAATGTTGGTTGCTTCTTAAGAATACTGTAGTGTCACCACGTCGACCTCTTCTTACGAAGCGATTTTATGTTTTCTCTTTCTTCTGGGATCCGAATATCTTTCAACAACGTATATGACACCAGCTTTAAATGTATTTCTGATAAAACGTTACGTGTAGGGACAATTTTATTTTAATAAAAGAAACCTAAACCTCTTTTCATAAAGAGTTTTAATGGTACAAGATTTAAAAAAATACTATGTCAAATTGTCAAACCACAGTCTCAACGTAGTGATTCGTTTTAATTGTTCTATTTTTTATTCGTAATTATCCCTGATAGTGGTACAAATGAATAAAATAAATCCATGATTCGTGATCTCGTAAAAGAAGTTTAAAGTAAAAGTGCTATTTTAGCTGTGTGAGTGTGATTAAAAATCGCAATCGTAAGTTTCATATTTAAATTATTCACATATTAGGCCCTTATCCTTAATAGAGACCCTCTTTTCGTTCATATTACAGAATAAAGCCTTAGTTTTATGAACCCCATGGAAGCTTTGACCATGATCACAATAATTTTTCAGAGGGAACAGTTTGTTTATTTACAATACGTTGTGACACATAATTATGAATGAATTAGTTAAGATGGGGCACACTAAGAGCATCGTCAGGAAAGGCGATGATAAATCAGTCCGTAACTCGGTCAAATATTAACTTTAAAAAAAATTACCAATGTAGGGATGATCCAAATAATCCACCCTATCTACTGTTAAAATTAATCACAAGAGTTTCAAGACACCCTGTATATACTTGACACTGGCGAAATAACTTCATTGTGGAAACGCCATATTCCCGCGGTAGTAGCTGTTCAAATCGCCGCGGGGCAAAGAAAATAATAATAATTACAGTGTCACTTTGACATAGACCGTCCAAAGAATTAAATTCCTTGACTGTACTCGTTTGCCTTTTCCATACCATAAAAAAGACCATTATACTACGAATAACCCTGCCCCGCCTACATTCAAATTGGACCCACGTTATGTGGTACTTTTACTTAAAAAGGGACAGCTTTAATCTTTTCTTGCAAGCTTTTATTGTTCCTATCACCGCCACGATGGTTACCCCATATCTGTCGTAGTTTACTGAAATTATGTCCTTTTTCGCTACAAAACGACTACTTTATTTATAGCGGTTTTTCCCTAAAAAAGGTTTTTAAGGACACGCTTTATTGCTGACTCTACTTATATACCAATCAGTACAATTACTAGCATAGATGCATTCTAATTAGTCTCTCTTAGTTACTTTAGCCCTAGAGGGTAACATTAACAACCCAAAAAGGTTAATGCAACTGATGCATAGTGAGAGGTCTTAAAGTACGAGTGCGGTTTTATGAAACTCTCTGACACTCGTTTCATAATAGGATCACACGAGTATTTTAAAGCGTAATTATGTACAGTTGCATACACTACTTTATCTACACACATATTATAAGTACTCTAAGATGGATTCGACGACTTGACGACAAAAATGGCGGCAAAAAGTTTGTGCTGTGTCAGTGCAGTGTCACGAATATGAAGGGTATTTTTTTAATCATTGACAAGAGAAAAAAGGTCACTCGAGATCAAACGTCGTGCGGTTTATATTAAAAAACATACTCAATTGACGTTGCGTGTCAATAAATGGTTTAATATCTATGAACACAAGAATAGAGACCCTCTTGACTACTCTTGAGTGTTGACAGCTGTTCCAAATTTAAACGCATAACGTTACAAAAATGTATACTGTTATAACAATGCAGTATACAGATTTTACCTACTACCACAGATAAGAAAGTTCTCATTGTAAAATTGGTTGTAATAATGCTGGTCATTTCCTACGGTTTCTGTTCATAATAGAGGGCTTATGACATGTGCGTAGATAAAAATAATTATAGTTTTAGGGCTAAAGTAACCCGAGTTGTCGGTATGGATAGTAAACTCACTGTCAAAGGATGAGTCGAATGAGTTCAGCCATTCATTAGTTTCTATGGCCACCTTCCGTTGACATCATCACACCAGCTCAATGATACTATGATGTTTTCAGGATATCTTTATTCATATCCCGGTAAGGGCAGATACTTGTGTGATATTTGTTCCTGAGTCACGGATGTTTAGCACCCATAGTACAAGCTTACAGCTTAGTTTGGGGCTAGATCAATTGATGTGACATTGTTCTCTGTTTTTTTTTAAAGCGTAGAGATGGCAAGCGAGCACACAGTGGTAAGTGGAAACTGTGACTCATAGACATTCGCATTCACAAAACTGCAAGCCTAAGACTGCAAATGCGCTGCCAACCCTGAGGACTAAGATGGAATGCCTCTATGCTAGTCATTACACCGGCTGTCTTATCCCCAAACCGGGACACAACAATGCGAACACTGCTGTCTGGCGCTAGGTTAATGGATAAGATGGTGGTAGTGATCCGGACGGACCCTGCACAAGGTACTACCACCCGCAATATATTAGAAGATTAGAAGGTGCTTCTGTTTCATAATGCTCTTAGAGCGAGTAAGAGAGAAGTATGAACCACAACTTCTAGCACAATTTAGAAGTTTAAAAGTAAAAATGTAAAGAAAACAAATGAGGGTCATTCACGATTTTTACGTGTAGTTTGACGCTTAATGGGTCCTTAACACCCACCCCCCCCTCTAGTGACTCTGAGATGAATTTATAATAACAGTTGGAAAAATTGAGAGACGTCATTAATTTTGGAGGGTTCCTTTTATGGTTTGAAAAACGAAAACCATTACGTATAGGACCAGCGACTCGCTTCGCTTCGGTTTATTAGAGCTTTCTGTATAATTACCATGAGTTACAATTACCGTACTCGCTAGCGAGTCGAATGCTCTGTCCCCCGCACTCTATAAGAATACTGCGAGGTTTGTGAGGGACAGAGCATTCAAATCGCTATCGAGTACGGTAATTGTAACTCATGGTAAGGGTTCTGTCCCTCTCAGACCTCGCAGTATTCTTAGAGAGTGCGAGGGACAGAGCATTCGACTCGCTAGCGAGTACGGTAATTGTAACTCATGGTAGCAGTACTGTGTAATTTCTAATTTGAGTTTAATGTACGAGATATTAACAATAATTTATTGTACATAAAATCCCTCGCTAGGATCACTATCTATTCATGAAGACCGTAGTAAATTTCGTTGCGTAGTTTGAAGATCTGAGCGTAGGTACCTACTATCAGCCCTTGGGTTTTTAATATTTGTTGCTATAGCGGCCACAGAAATACATCTTTTGTGAAATTTTCAACTGTCCAGCTATCATGGTACAGCCTGGTGATAGATAGACGGACAGACAGACAGCGGAGTCTTAGTAATAGGGTCCCGTTTTTACCCTTTGGGTAAGGAACCCTAAAAAGTGAATCGCAAAATAGCTTCTGAGCATTAAGCATGATTGTTACGCAAATGCGCAGCGGGGGGCCCCTTGCGCGCCATTTCGTCCCAAATTATACGACGCTCCGCAAAGCTGGGCGATTATTTGCCATTTAACAAAGAAAAGGAAACGTGTTTATCAAGTCCAAAACTGTCGCAGGAATATACACAGGAAATACTAAGTTTTTTCTAGCTTAGTGGTAAAATAAATATCTCTTTAAAAACTTTAAAAGAAAGAAGAAAGCTTTAAAAACCAGACTCCATTTTTTGACATTATTATTAAACCCGCTTATTAATGCTTCTATGTTCGTATACATATATTTGAGATGGTTACATTAAGACCTTTCAAATGATACAAATATTATAATAATGAGAAGATTTTTTCTGCTGATATTAATATAGTTTGATCTCGATAAGCAGGTAATAAACTTGTATAAAAAAGTAGTCGGCCAGAAAAACTTGACCAAAAGTAATATTTTGGACAGAAACTTTCGCAGTGATTCTTTCAGCGTCTTTAAATTAACAAAGATCCAAATCCAAGATCAAAGATTGATAGGTAGGTACTTATAGGGCAAAAAAAATACCCTCCTAATGTGGCAGTATCTGTTAACGAACCTTTAATAAATATAGATATTGGTTTTTTGGCGTTGATGTGATAAGACCAAAGAAACTAACAAACTTTCGCATTTATGTTTTAAGGATTAAAGATACTCCTTTAATTTGATATCATTTTGCTGCAACGATTTTTAAATCTGTCATCATGACCGTGGGTTTCCTTGTTTTGTATGTATTTATGTACGTTTGTTATGTAGGTACATATATTGGTAACAATGCAATTATCAGCAAAAAGTCCAACCACCCCAAAAAAATTGGCACGCCTTAAGACCTAATATGAGTGAAATCATTAATATAAATAAACAATAAGGAGATGGAAGACAGCCAGGTTTAAGACTGATGTCAACTTTTACAAATGAGAGCATTTCATATTTTTAACCTCTGTATATCTGTGGATTGTGTCCGTTGCATTGTAGCTGCTCTAAACGGATGGATCGATTCGGAAGCTGTTTTATAGGGTTCCGTAGGTACCTTAAAAGCAAACAAAAAGCAAACCTTTTGACAGCCGCTAGCACTCTTATCAGACGATAAGTTGTTCACATCGTGTAGTGAAATAGGTAGGTAGAGGTACTAAGACATGATTGTCATAAGAATCATCAAGGTCGGTCCATGCCTTACTTTCTAGAGCGCCACAAAGGAACAAACATACATATATGTATAGGCTTATAATGGATCGATTATATCAAAACTAAAATGGCAACACTTCACGGCTCTCTCCGTAACCTTACTAAATGTATCCCAACACATCTACGTCTCACTTTATACAACGCTCTTGTGAAACCGCATCTTTTGTACCTGGTTGAGCTTTGGGGAAGTGCTGTTAAAACAAAAATAAAAGAACTACATACAGGTCTTGCAAAACAAAAATATCATAATGCTTTTTAACTATAATCATCTAACACCAACTAACCAGATTTACTTGGAAACGAAATTGATGAACATCAAACAGCTGTACATATATACTACCTACTTGTATTTTTATTAGAAAAGCAATAAATAAGAACATTCACACAAATACATTATTTACCAAACGAAAAAATGTTCCAAACCTCTGTGTTCGTCAACGCCGCGCTAGCTTCCTTGCTTTGCCTAAAATACGTACTAAGTATGGTAAAAAAACGGTTACGTTTGAAGGTGCGCTCCTGTACAATAAAATGCCGCCTGACATCAAAAATGTAAACTCATTCAACGCATTCAAAAAGGGACTCGCTGAATATATCATAACAAACCACTAAAATTGGCATTCTGGTCTATGTAAATAAACTAACTAATGAGTTGAATGGGTTCACCCATAAAGCTAATTAATAATAGTAACCTACTTGCACTGTTCGATATTTGCATGTCTTAATTCTTGTTCTTTCATTATTTTATACAACAACCAAGCTAAATACATGTTTTTAGGGTTCCGTAGCCAAATGGCAAAAAACGGAACCCTTATAGATTCGTCATGTGTGTCCGTCTGTCCGTCCGTATGTCACAGCCACTTTATTCCGTAACTATAAGAGCTATACTATGGAAACTTTGTAAGTAGATGTATTCGGTGAACCGCATTAAGATTTTCATACAAAAATAGAAAAAAAACAATAAATTTTTGGGGTTTCCCATACTTAGAACTGAAACTCGATTATTTTTTTCATTAAAACCATACGTGTGGGGTATCTATGGATAGGTCTTCAAAAATGATATGGAGGTTTGTAGGTAATATAATTTTTTTCTAAACTGAATAGTTTGCGCGAGAGACGCTTCCAAAGTGGAAAAATGTGTGCCCCCCCCCCCGTAACTTCTAAAATAACGTTCGTCTTCTTCTTGAAATGATAAATGTAAAAATAATGTTTTTTTTAATACGTTATAAATCGTAAACCGCATTTTACCTTTCATTCAATCAACTCCAATATAATAAAGAATAAAGAAAAACATTTATTTAGATGTATAGTGGTACGGAACCCTACGTGCGCGAGTCCGACTCGCACTTGGCCGGTTTTTTGTATTATAACCATGTTCTCATGGAAGGGATGTATATCTTATATGAGAATAAATGTCTTTAAACCTTAAGACCTTAAACTTTATAAATACGTTATCCTCCTCCCGGCAGTCAGGTAAAAACGAAACCCTTATAGGATCACTTTGTTGTCCGTCCGTCTGTCTGTGAACGCGTAGAGGTACAGAGTAGAAATTAAAACCATATAATCCAGTCCGTCGAAGCTGTGAAAAAGTCAAACTTTCAAGTTACCGTAAATAAAAGATACGACCGTTTATTTTTAAAATGTATAGGGTATTTCCCGTTGACCTAGAACTATGAAATTTGGCAAGTAACACCGTCTTATACTACAAGACTAGGGAAAAATCTAAAAACTATACTTTTTTAATTAAATAAAAAAAAAAGCAGGGTTTATGCAAGGGACGGTTCAAATTTTGAATTGAGTTAATCGTGTCATGTAGCGCTTCTCAAGTAATGCGCTTATCAACGAACATCGTTTCATTCAAATTTATAAATATAAATAGACATATAATGAGAATATAGATATACATATGTATAAAGTTTGTTTGTTACTTCGTCGCGCAGAAAAGGCCAAAGGGATTTGGATAAAATTTGGAATCAGAAGGTTTAATTTTATCCCGAAGACAATCACTGGATCCGTGAGATGGCCAACACGAACAAAGCGTGCGGGCAGAAGTTAGCAATTTATAAAGTTACGTTCATTCAATGCTCTTCAAGTCATTAAATATTACCTACCTAAGTGAAATACATGTCATTTTACTGTCTATTTTAATAACTACCCTAATAAATCGATTCTCCATTCACCAACCAAACTGAGACCTTGTAGCTAACAGCTAAAGTTCCTTTTCCTTTGAACACGGAGGTTGGATACTTACCATGCGCAGAGCACGTCCTCATACCCTTAAATTCGTAGTTGTAATAATACCGTCTCTTTCTAGCTTTAGATGTATTATTGAAGGGGGAGGGGGATAGCGTTGATGAAGGTGTGTAGGCCTCGCCATCGATCGGGCGGCTGCCCTTGGCAACAGCTGATCGCTCTTTACTGAAGGGAGGCTATTTTTAACTATTGGGGTTCTATCATAAGCGTAAATTATTCTTATTGGCGTTGATAGGGTTTGTATCGTTTTTATCTTTAGTCATTTTATCTACAAATGGACTGAATTCCGTACCAACGAGTCTATACTTGGAGAACTCGGCATCAAGCAGCGTTTATCGTCTTTGGTACAGTCTCGCGTCCTCACCTATTTGGCCACGTATGCCGCCGAGGAGAGGTGGCTATTGAGCGACTTGTGGTCCAGGGAAAGGTAGAGGGTACCAGGCCACGAGGAAGATCGCCTATGAGGTGGACTGACCAGATAAAAGCGGCAGTGAATGGCTCATTATCGCTGCATGAATGCACGAGGAAGGCGGCTATCAGAGAAGAGTGGCGGCGTGTTGTGAAGCTTGCCAACACCTGAAGTGATGACCACGACTACTCTGTCAAGAGTGATATCGACAAAGAAGAAGAAGAAGAATTACCTAAATAGAAACTAGGTTACAATAGTGGCAGATGAATCTTTTTACCCGATTGTCGAAGGAGGAGGGTATTGTGTTTATCAGCTTATACCTATATATGTTTGTATGTATGTTTGTTCTTTTGTGGCGCTCTATAAACTTAAGCCATGGACCAGTTTTGATGATTCTTATATTAATCGATTTGTCTTTAATCTTGTGAGTGTCACTAAAGATTTGACAGTAAAATTCAGTATGGCAGCAACCAGACGCCATATTGTAAAAAAAAGTCAAAGGCTGGTTCACTTAAAAAGTATCTGGTATATTTGGGGTCCGTTCATTTGACCAAAAGTACGTTTGACAAACGTATCATTTTACAAACTTTCATTTCGCAAAAACGTGTTTGTGCTTAAACCATTACATATTGCACAGATTAAATCAGCTTATTAAATAGGTTAGGTTAGGTTAGAATATCGACCACTAAAAACTTGAAAATAATACGGCGGGAAGTATCTCTTTGTCAAATGAAATTTTGTAAAATGATACGTTTGTCAAATGATGATTTGGTCAAACATTAGTGAACCGGTATATTTTAATTTTTTACTAAACATGAAGTTTTTAGTTATCTGTTTTGTTGTATTCGTTCGCCGTTTTCTACAAAATGCCATAATAGAATTTCCATTTTCACAACATTTGCTTTTAGGAATATCATCTTACGAATGAGTTATACCAATAAACTGAAATTTACCTTGGGTAGTGAGGAAGTCTCTTCAATCTAACCTCTGACAGAGGTTTTTCCATGGACTATAGATATATTCTACTGGTAGTAACTCAAACAGAACTCAATTAAAAAAAGTAACTATTGATTAAAAGACAATTTAATAAGGTAATTAGAAGCCCGTCAAAAAATGTGAATGACAAACACCTTGTAAATTCTCTCAGGTAGATACGCTGCGCTGTTCAATTTTTTTTTGGGTGAGATCTACACTAATTATATACCTACAAAATAAAGAGTACAGATTTGATTTTTTTTTTGTTTCAGTTGAATATGCTCCGAAACTACTCGACCGATTTGAAAAAATCTTTCACCATTAGAATTCTACATTATCCCTGATAGGCTGTGTTTTATTTTTCTGCGCAGACGGAGTCGCGGGAACAGCAAGTGTAATTAATATAAAAGGCGAAAACTTGAAATCGCCCGTTCATTTCCACGATTGTTTTTAATAAAATAATAATCCATATAACGTGCTGCTACATTTTTTTCCGGACCACTGCTTATATATGGTATACTGAACCAGTGACCGCTAGCTTCGTAGGCAAGGTCACCACCAACTAGGCTTAATGCGCTGTCATTAGTTATATACTTATATTACATATTTAGTAGTCTATGTATACAACAGCTATTTTTATCTATCTATTCAATCACGCGTGTTTCCCAGAGGGGTAGGCAGAGACCACTTCTTTCCACCTGCTACGATCCTGACGAATTTCTTTCGCTTCTTCCACATTCATACATCAAGTCATACATGCGCGTCGGTTTCGGGTACCTACTTAAGATTCGGCTCTTTCTGATTTCTCCGATTTGATTCTAAAAAGTACGCCTACGGCAGCCCCTTCCGACCCTTCCACTCACTTTTGCTCTGTATCTCTCTTGTCAATCTTCTTTCATCCGTCCTTTCCAAATAACCGAACCATCGAAGCCCTTTCAATCTTCGTCACTACATCTTGTTTTAGTTCACATTTCTCTCTGACTTTTTAATTCCTTATTCTATCAGTCACAGAACACCACACATACTAGTTAGTACAACAGTATAATTCACTATAATTTTTGTATTTTGCCTTTTTTACCAAATCACTAGTGCTGTTGCCAGGCATTAAATTCTTGAATCTACAACGTCGACCAAACTTTTGCCCTAATTAAAAAGAACGCATGGTCGATTTGAATGCTATACTAAACTGAACCCTACTCCCTAACAACATGATCGAATTTTTCTATATACATTTTAAAGCCATAAGGCCATTCAGGGCGCGGGTTGGTTCCCTCTCACATCGATCGAACGACCTTGGCAGTGAGCGAGGACGCGTATTTATAGGTGGGGGGGAGCTACAGATGGGATAGGAGGGAGGAAGGCGTAAGGGAGTAAAGGCCCTTACCGGTAATAGAGTTGCCATTTTTAAATGAAGCCGATTTCGAACGTCAGAATATAATTGAAAAGGAAGCGCTTGAATTTTTATAGGAAATTAACTTTGGAGTCTGTCGGTGAGGTTCTCAACGGCCATGATTTAGGGTACCCTGCCTTTTGGCCGAATGTATCGTCTCCCAATCGTTTCATTTGCAAATCAGCTTTTTTTTCTGTACCTGTAAATATTTGGTAAGGATTTATTTCAGTGCCATCGTGTAGAACCCTATATGTTAGGTTAGTTTTATAAAAATCCTGAAATATTTACAGATACAGTTGTATTTTTGCATGTTCACTTCTTTTGAAAATTCTTAGTGAAAAAAGAATTGCACAAGCAAAAATAAACCCTATTACAATACCCCAAAACTCGATTTCCAATGTGAAAGAAATCCGCTCTCCTCTCCTAGCCGCTTTCTGTGAACAGACCCTTATTAGGATACTGCGTCATCAAGTTATAGTATAATTAGAAAAGTAGTTTGTCTCCTGCCTTTTAGCAGTTTCTGTTACCTATTGCCGCTCGGGCGCCAGGTTTTAATTTTTGCGGGTCGCTCGATACTACGATACGCCTAAACCGGCTTCGTGCGTCTTGTTGAGTTTGCTTGTGGCAGCTCGCTGCACGTACAGTCGAGGCATGCATACGTATGCAAGCATGCGATATTGTTTACCATAATGAAATTAGCTTAAACACCACGTGAAACCACTTGCATATCATTTTGCAAAACGGTTTTTTTCCGAAACTGTAAATATTTCAGGCATTTTATACAACCTTTAGGGACAAGATGGTCCTGAAATATTATTAACAGTTTCGGAAAACAAGCATACTTATTACAAAATTATGTTTGTGAACTGAAACAGTTTGTGAAATTTTGTTTAGCAAATGATTGAATACCACGCGATATCTTTTTTTCTCTTTGTTTGAAGACGAACTACTGATTATACTGTGATCAAGTGTTATTAAGTGTCCATTATCGCATCGCATTGGTTTTATAATTAAAATACACGGTAATTTACAATTTATAGTTTAATCGTGTAAGCAAAGTTGTAATAAAAATGTTTCTGAAACTTCTGCGCTAACTACAATTCTTATTATAACAATTAGAAAAACCTTTTTAAGTGATGAAAGTCTTATTAATACTTCTGTGTAAGTGTTTGTATAATTATTTAAGTAAATACTAGCTTCAGCACGTGACTTTATCCGCGGTCACAATCCAACGGTAACACTACCATTTTTAGAAGATAGCCTGTGGTTTTTTCTTCTTATTTCACTTAATTGTTCTGTATTTCTATCTCCACTTCAAATTTCATCCGAATTTCCAGCCGTTTAGTGTGAACCAGTAACAAACAAACACGTCACTAATTAAATGCGATTAAATATCGAGGATAAATGTATAAATTAAATATATGGATGCGAAAAGCACAAGACCGGTCTGAGTGGAAAGCCTTGGGGGAGGCCTATGTCCAGCAGTGGACGTCTTTCGGCTGACATGATGATGATGATGATGAAATATCGAGGATAATCTCAGGAGCGTCGCTTCGGTGGTTAGAACCCGATCAGTTGCCATTATACCATTATTTCAATCCAAAACTAAGCCCCAAGCTCGGGCTATGAAAATAAAACAGTGTCATGTCACTTATGTTTATTGCTGTACATGAAATAAACCCCGTCCTTTTTTCGATTGATAAAAGAAAGAAAGAAAAACATTTATTACAACAATAACATACATACAAACAATCACGCTTCTTTGCCATAGGGGTAGGCAGAAACCACTTCATTCTACTTGCTACATCCAGACAAACATCCTTCGCTTCCTCTACACTTATAATCTCTTCATATTATTATACAGGGTTATTGGTAAGTCGACCTATTCCCGTTAGGAGGTGATAGGGGTGACTATTTGCGATAAGTTTGACCCCCATATGCATTATGCAAAAGTGAACCATTTTTGAGTTATCGCGTTTATTAGTTTTTTTTTAAATTAGTCGGAAATTCAACTTGAAAAATTTATTACAAAAAAAGTATCAATTTAAATCTTTTTTTTTCTTCTGATTTACAAAACCGATTAAACACTGGTTATTTCTCAATATTAAAACAATAATTATCGGTCCAAATTTAAAAAAGCGAGACGGAAAACGAATTTTTTTCAATATTTTTTGCGATCGCTTTCCACTAAAATGCCTTAAAAACAAAAAAAAACGTTATGAAACTTGGCTTGCAGATTATTTTAAAAACTTAACTGTTTTCTTAGCTCTCCAAAAACGCATAATAAGTAGAAAATTATTTAAAAAAACCTGAAAAAATAATCATCACAAAGGAAGCGGGCGGAAACAAAAGTCACAAATGCAACTTCAAAAATTTAAATTAAAAGACATACCAAATTTAAATCATACATTTTTTATTTGCTTTGGACAAGATGAATTTGTTGTTCCTATGCAAAATTTAAAAAAATATTATTTGTACACGTTTGAGAATGCGAGGCCAAAAACTAAAAAATACATGTTTTTTTATCAAACTCCAACATAAAGTACACGAAAACAGAAAAATTTACCAATACATTTGGCGTGCAGATTACACATAAAACATTGACCTTTTTCCAGCTTTCTAACGAGCTATTAAAATTAATATGAATTTTGTTAAAGATTGCTGGAAAAAATTGATCACAAAGGAAACAACAAGGAAGTCACGTCCGAACAAAACTTAAAATTAACTAACTAAATCTATCAAAACTAACTGTTATACTCGTAAACACAAATAACAACATTAACTTATGTAAAAAGTTACAAAATTAAAACTAATAAACAATTAAAATTGAAATAATCAGGATTTTTATAGTTCATTTTCAAAATGGCTACCTCCATTTCTTATTCTCACATAAGTTAATGTTGTTATTTGTGTTTACGAGTATAACAGTTAGTTTTGATAGATTTAGTTGGTTAATTTTAAGTTTTGTTCGGACGTGACTTCCTTGTTGCTTCCTTTGTGATCAATTCTTTCCAGCAATCTTTAACAAAACTCATTTTAGTTTTAATAGCTCGTTAGAAAGCTGGAAAAAGGTCAATGTTTTATGTGTAATCTGCACGCCAAATGTATTGGTAAATTTTTCTGTTTTCGTGTACATTATGTTGGAGTTTGATAAAAAAACATGCATTTCTTAGTTTTCGGCCTCGCATTCTCAAACGTGTACAGATAATATTTTTTTAATTTTGCATTGGAACAACAAATTCATCTTGTGCAAAAGCAAATAAAAAATTTATGATTTAAATTTGGTATGTTTTTTAATTCTAATTTTTGAAGTTGCATTTGTGACTTTTGTTTCCGCCCGCTTCCTTTGTGATGATTATTTTTTCAGGTTTTTTTAAATAATTTTCTACTTGTTATGCGTTTTTGGAGAGCTAAGAAAACAGTTAAGTTTTTAAAATAATCTGCAAGCCAAGTTTCATAACGTTTTTTTTTGTTTTTAAGGCATTTTAGTGGAAAGCGATCGCAAAAAATATTGAAAAAATTTCGTTTTCCGTCTCGCTTTTTTTAAATTTGGACCGATAATTATTGTTTTAATATTGAGAAATAACCAGTGTTTAATCGATTTTGTAAATCAGAAGAAAAAAAAAGATTTAAATTGATACTTTTTTTGTAATAAATTTTTCAAGTTGAATTTCCGACTAATTTAAAATAAAACTAATAAACGCGATAACTCAAAAATGGTTCACTTTTGCATAATGCATATGGGGGTCAAACTTATCGCAAATAGTCACCCCTATCACCTCCTAACGGGAATAGGTCTACTTACCAATAACCCTGTATATGTGTGTCGGTTTAGGGTCTCCTGACCTGGCCGTCACTTCGCTTGGAAGATAAACAGCTGTAACTTTTTGTTGCATGATTTCAAAACCTTAATATTAACTACGCCATTTTTTTGAGATATGATGCCCAAGGGCTCCAGTGCATTTCTTTTTGTATAAAGCGTCAAAAGTTTTTTAATAGAAAAACGAGTAATTATCCGGCCGTCAACTGAAAGTGAACTTTTTTTAAATTGCAAATGCTTGTTTAATTGACAAATTACATACTAATCGAAAGTCTATAGAATATATAAACGTTGGGTGTGGTGCAAATTATTAGTACCGACTTACCTGTTAATACCTGCCTACCCAATAGTTTGACGGGAAAAAATAGTCAACATAACTTTTGCTTATTCTATAGGCTTCATACTTTCGATTGGTATCTAATTGGTCTAATAAACAAGCAAATGTCATTTTTAGAAACAAAGTTAATTTTTAAATTTGTATTTAATTATATACTCGACTGACCTTTTTTATTATATAGCATATTTTTGATACAAAATACTTTCTATCGAACAAACAGCGCGGTGCAAATCGTCTCCTATTCGGATCTCGTACAAAAAGGTTAAAGCCTGAACTTTTCCCACCCGTAGGTTACTCCTTTGCTTACACATCTGACAAGAGGGAGGTCGCAGCAGATCACAGAGACGGTGCTGCCCGAAGAAGTGGGTCTGCTAAGGATGTTACTGCCCGCAAGAGTGCCATGCTGAGTAGTTCCACCGCCAAGAAAGTTGCTGATTATCGTGTACAAGGGGCGGGCCAGAGAGGTTCACCTGCCAAGGCGGTAACGGTTTACCGCAGAAACTGGGCCGGACAAAAAACTCAGTCTGCCCACTTAAGTTATTCTACCAAAAAGGTTGGAAATTACCGTAGAGACGGAGCTGCCCAAAGAAGTGGGTCTGCTAAGGATGTTGCTACCCGCAAGAGTGCCATGCTGAATAGTTCCACCGCCAAGAAAGTCGCTGATTATCGTATACAAGGAGCGGGCCAGAGAAGTTCACCTGCCAAGGCGGTAACGGTTTACCGCAGAAACTGGGCCGGACAAAAAACTCAGTCTGCCCACTTAAGTTATTCTACCAAAAAGGTTGGAAATTACCGTAGAGACGGAGCTGCCCAAAGAAGTGGGTCTGCTAAGGATGTTGCTACCCGCAAGAGTGCCATGCTGAATAGTTCCACCGCCAAGAAAGTCGCTGATTATCGTATACAAGGAGCGGGCCAGAGAAGTTCACCTGCCAAGGCGGTAACGGTTTACCGCAGAAACTGGGCCGGACAAAAAACTCAGTCTGCCCACTTAAGTTATTCTACCAAAAATGTTGGAAATTACCGTAGAGACGGAGCTGCCCAAAGAAGTGGGTCTGCTAAGGATGTTGCTACCCGCAAGAATGCCATGCTGAGTAGTTCCACCGCCAAGAAAGTCCCTGATTATCGTTTACAAGGGGCGGGCCAGAGAAGTTCACCTGCCAAGGCGGTAGCGGTTTACCGCAGAAACTGGGCCGGACAAAAAACTCAGTCTGCTCACTTAAGTTATTCTACCAAAAAGGTTGGAAATTACCGTGGAGACGGAGCTACCCAAAGAAGTGGGTCTGCTAAGAATATTGCTACCCGTAAGAGTGCCATGCTGAGTAGTTCCACCGCCAAGAAAGTTGCTAATTATCGTATACAAGGGGCGGGCCAGAGAAATTCACCTGCCAAGGTGGTAGCGGTTTACAACCGCAGAAATTGGGCCGGACAAAAAACTCAGTCTGCCCACTTAAATTATTCTACAAAAAAGGTTGGAAATTACCGTAGAGACGGAGCTGCCCAAAGAAGCGTTTCTGTCAAAAATGCCGGATTTAAGCAAAAGGTTTGCCCTATACCTATACCTTATCTTCCGTAGTTATTATCGGGTAAAATATCGATATTTTTTTATTGAACTCCGGATTTTTGGTACATTTGTGGTACTAGTCGTAATACGTACGTAATGAACGTATTACGGGATATTTAACAGGAAGAATAACTAAATTTAAGTGGGTGGGGCACATTGCTCGCAGGACTGATGGCCGATGGGGTCAGAAGTTTCTGGAGAGACGTCCGCGGACCGGGAGATGACCTGTAGGTAGGCCTCCAACAAGATGGAGTGACGACGTCGTAAGGATCGCGGGAGCGCGGTGGATGCGAAAAACACAAGACCGGTCTGAGTGGAGAGCCTTGGGGGAGGCCTATGTCCAGCAGTGGACGTCTTTCGGCTGACATGATGATGACGGGATATTTTATTTTAGTTTTGGGGTAAAACAGGCCTGTAAATCATTTATTTTTTAAAAGGTCGTTATTACTCCTGTTTTTAATTCTTTCATCTTTCGTAATTACATTATGGGTTTTGGATAATGGATAATGAACACTTGGAGTTAACTACAAACACTACAGACTTGAAGAGAGAGTTTTATTCGGCGTGCTAGCTTGGCACTCTGACTTGGGCCCAAATGGATCTGAGTGGAGCGAAAAGGGCCCTGGTCTTGATAATAATTCTGACCGCGATGTTTTCATCGTGTTTATATCAAAACGATTTATGTTTCATTAATTAATTTATTTTTGTTCCTATATTATTTTTTTTGTATTAACATTTTTTTTCGCTTCAGGTTTCACTGCAGGTGGACTCTAAACAAAAAAGAGATTATAGAACCCCGGTCACAAATGTCTCTGTAAAACCTTCAACCTCGTTTACGCCTGAAAAAACACAAAGGCGTAGGTTCGGAAGACCTCTGAACTCAAAAGCTACCAAGAGGATGCTCAGAAGGATCATGTTTAAAACAACAGGCCGAGATGGACTCCCGCAACAATCCAAGAAACCAGTGAGGTTTAGAATGCCCACTCGGATGGGGCCTTCTGGAAATTTAGAAATAGTTACGCCTCCAACCACTCCTATGCCAACGTTTGACCCCTTAAAGCCTATTGGTCGGGCCCGACCCACTTTTGCTCTTATTAGAGATCTTTGTTTCAATCTCATGACCCAAATAATGTACACGACACAGGTAATCTTTTTTTGAGAAGTAATACAGGCTGAATCACATGCAAAAAATAAATCAAAGGGCTGTATACAGCACTTTGAGTTATGTTTTCCATGTTTTTTGGTGTGGGGATAAGACTACAGGTAAAATTACTAGCATAGAGGCATTAAATTCAGTCCTCAGGGTTGGCAGCGCCTTTGCAGCTTTAGGATTGCAGTCTTATTGCAGGCTTGAGAATGCTAACGTGTAGGGCTAATAGATCCTACTTACCATGAGGTGCTTGGACGCTGTGTGCTGGTGAATTTGCCTTCTCTATGCCAGAAAATAATAATTATAATACGACTCCGTGTTTTTCTTGATAATGTCGTCCATATAACTGGCAACACTGGACAGCGTCGGTGCGGTCGCTTTTTTTTACCTCTCTCCTCCTTAAATATAAAATTCAAATAAATGGTCGTTCTAAATCTATAGTTTCTCAGTGTATTTGTGTCAGTGGATAACTTGTGCAATATCGAAAGCTTTGCTGTGCTGTTTTCTACGCGATTACTGCTCGGATTTAACTTTTATTTAAAAAGTGCAATTTTGTGGTGGCGTGCTACCGTGTATCGCTGAGTAGGTAACGTCATTTTGCTCCGGCGTTTAAAGTCAGTCTTGAAATGTCCAGCGCTTAAAAAATGACCAGAATCTTGAAACGTCGTTGTCGTTTAAGTTGGTGTCACGGTCTTGCAACGTCAAGGTCTCACAACGTCAAGGTCGTGCAACCTCACGGACGTCACGGTCTTATATTACAACGTCAAGGTCTTACAACGTCAAGCTTACTACCCTGACATTCTACGATCTTGCTAGGCAGCATGACGTTTCAAGACTTTGACTTTAAAAGATGGTGTTTTACTACCTGCGGGGCTAGACAAGTTGCCATCGAATACGAACGCTAGCGTTTGGAGATCACCTGTCACTTACAAAAATGTATGGAATTGACGTAAGTCACGTGATATATCACTCGTTACAACTGGCGCTGTAATGTGATCACTACCACTCGCGCTAATCGAATTGTGATAGTTTTGACGTTTTGTCCGTCGTTACGCGGTACTATTGTGACAGGTTGAATTCAAAACGAGCACTATCACGACATAAACGTCGGTATCTAAGGGCAACTTGGCTAGCTTTTTCATTTTTGACAACACAAAGCGATAGGTGATCACCAAACGCTAGCGTTTGTATTCGATGGCGACTTGTCTAGCCCCACTGGTCAATGTGAGACTTTGACATATTACTACTCTGACATTCTACGATCTAGGCAGCTTGACATTTCAAGACTATGACTAGATGCGTCATTCAGTGGCTCAGCGCTTCAAGCGATTATTAAATATATATTTAGGAATTTGTATTCCCAGTAGTAGTTACCAGTGGCAACAAACAGGTGGGAAGAACCCGCAGCATTCGCATTGTTGTGTTCCGGTGTGGGGATAAGACAACGGGTGAAATTACTAGCATAGAGGCATTTCACCTTAGTCCTCAGAATTGGCAACACATTTGCAGTGTCAGGATTGCAGTCTTAAGATTGTAGTCTTGAGGATGTAAATTTCTATAGGTCACATATCAGGTGGCCAGTGTGCTCGTTCACCTTCCTAATCGTATAAAAAACAAAGCAGTTTCTGACATGTCGCCAGGTACCATATGGTTTATCTGTAGGAGTCAGGAACACGATCTTTGTCTACGGCTTACTTTTAATTTTTGACAGGGTCTAAACATGGAAAGAGTGGAAAGACTTGCAGCCAAGTACAAACATGATACTCGATACCGCATAGCCTTTATTATTCTAAAACTGGATCATATGTGCAGTCAAATGACGAGAAAACTGACTTATATGGAAAAGCAGTAAGTATGTTCGTTATGCAAAGCGATGCAAAAAAAAAAATCATTTACAAAATCAGAGGGGGTTTTTTTTCGTGTGCGTAATTTAAAGTAGGTACTGCAAGCGCGCGGGTTAATGTCGAGGGGGGGGGGGGGGGGGGGCAGAGGTGAAGTGCGGCAGTACTCTCTCTCTGTCTCGTCCTTTGAAAATAATCATCATTGATTGTGATTTTATTTTGAACATAATAATAATGATTTATTACATTTTTACGTTGTGATATGGCTTTGAAATAAGTACACATATGGCGGCTTCAACGCCTTCAACTTCGCTACTACTTTTAACAAAAGAAAATAATACGTTTCATGACCAATGTAGGTAGGCCTCCAACAAGATGGAGCGACGACCTCGTCAGGATCGCGGGACCGCGGTGGATGCGAAAAGCACAAGACCGGTTTGAGTGGAAAGCCTTGGGGGAGGCCTTTGTCCAGCAGTGGACGTCTTTCGGCTGACATGAAAGACCAATGTAGCTAAAATTAATTGTGGAGTTGCAAAAATATTTCAATTCGACCTTAGTACACCCTTACCTTAGTAGTAGTAGTAGTAGTAGTGTGTGTATTTTACTGGATCTCTGTAATGTTTTTGTTTGGTGTTCAATAAAGTGTTTTGTATTGTATTGTATTGTATAGTGTATTCGACTTAGTTTTGCCAAGCTCTATCAACCAGCGGCATTATGTTTTCCAACTTCGCATAACTTCTTAAATTATGAGGTTTAAAAATTAGGTGTGGCAATTGGAATAAAATTTACCCCCATTCATGAAATAGCAACAAAATCTACCCCATACGCGCGAAATTTCTTTTAAAAATGAGTATCTGTCGAAACGGACGATCCACTGAGCGAAGTTATACTACCTGACTCTGGCTCGACTGCTAGAGCTACTCTTGATCAGTCCCGTCCTACAGTTTTGTTTGTTCGCTCTGATGACTTAAGATAATCATATACCTAATATTAATAACTTGTAAATGTATACGATATGATCCAGTACATGACCATACGACATCATTTTTGGTAGGATAAATACGTTTTTAGGCATGTCATTGTGCATTAAAATATTATTTTTGTGATAGTGGTCGATTATAATGATGCATTTGACCAAAAATATTTTGATGAAACGGCAGGCTCCCGTTATATACAGGGTGTCCAGTAAATAATGGATAACCTTCTACCCATCCATGGGGCATCTCAGGCTGGTCCCTAAAAAGGACTTACAGGTTTGGTAAAAGTTGCATGGTTTTCGAGATAATCGAACTTTTCTATTTTCTTAATAATTAGCACCTTGCTTCACTGTAATGACTGCCAAGGTCACAAATAAAGAGATTATGTCGTTCTGTTTGCTGTTAAATATTCTTTAATAGTGATGCTAACGGATGTGTCTTAGAGCATTATGGTAGCGACACTAATTTCTTGTTAAACGTATCTTAATTTATAACTTCACATTTTGCTTTAAAGTTTGCAACAACTTTGACTGCTTGTGGTGAAAAAAAATTGTATGAAGACCAGAGTGGCCAATATGTTGAAAAATAGTGTATCTAATACTGATTCTAAACTGGTATAACACATGGTGTTTACGTCTTTACAGATAAAGTTATTGCTGTTAGTATTCACTTAGAGCGAATTTTACCAAAACACCAAGTTATCGAAAAGTAACTCTTTACTTGATTGGGTTAGTCATATCATAAAAAACGCTTCTCTTATGAAAACCAACGTCTAATTACTGCAAAATAATGAATCACAGAATACTTGAAACCTACATCAACAATAATATTTGTAAATAAAAACCGAATCTGTTTTTAGGATTACATTGACGACGTTATCTAAATTCGGTTTAAGTATTCTGTGATTCATTATTTTGCAGTAATTAGACGTTGGTTTTCATAAGAGAAGCGTTTTTTTATGATATGACTAACCCAATCAAGTAAAGAGTTACTTTTCGATAACTTGGTGTTTTGGTAAAATTCGCTCTAAGTGAATACTAACAGCAATAACTTTATCTGTAAAGACGTAAACACCATGTGTTATACCAGTTTAGAATCAGTATTAGATACACTATTTTTCAACATATTGGCCACTCTGGTCTTCATACAATTTTTTTTCACCACAAGCAGTCAAAGTTGTTGCAAACTTTAAAGCAAAATGTGAAGTTATAAATTAAGATATGTTTAACAAGAAATTAGTGTCGCTACCATAATGCTCTAAGACACATCCGTTAGCATCACTATTAAAGAATATTTAACAGCAAACAGAACGACAAAATCTCTTTATTTGTGACCTTGGCAGTCATTACAGTGAAGCAAGGTGCTAATTATTAAGAAAATAGAAAAGTTCGATTATCTCGAAAACCATGCAACTTTTACCAAACCTGTAAGTCCTTTTTAGGGACCAGCCTGAGGTGCCCCATGGATGGGTAGAAGGTTATCCATTATTTACTGGACACCCTGTATACGTTTTACTACATACTGCCGCACTCAGAGACGTCAATTAAATTTAATGCTTGCGCGTTTTCCTATTCTATTGCTATAGCAAAGAAAGTGACAGCACCAACATTGATCAAGCATTAAATTTAACTGACGTCTCTCAGTTCGGCAGCTAAACGTCTTTTAAACTTGTGGTTTATTTATTTTAATAAAAAATGGCGTGTTCTTTGGAACAACAACCGTGGAGTCCCTCTTTTTATTATTACCCAACTGCCGAGGAGGGTAATGTGATGATCAGTATATTGTATATGTATGTTTGTTCCTTTGTGGCGCTCTAGAAAGTAAACGTATGGACCGATTTTGATGCTTCTTATAGCAATCGATTTGTCTTAGGCCAGTATTTAGATACTGGTCTCAACTCGAATGCTCGTCTCGAGATGCGTCAAAAATGACAGTGTTCTATGGTTTGGTGTTTACTTTGACGTCTTGTGACGGGTCGGGACGGGACGGGACGGGCTGTGACTAATTGGGTATCACTTAATAGGCATTTAAAAATATCTTTAAATTCCTTAAATCATTTTTATTTAACACGATCATTTGGGATTTATAACATTATAACGATTAAAACTCGGTCAGCGACAGCAGTCGGGTTTTTTGAAGGACGCTTTGCTATACTTAAACATATGTTTCGTGCCTCTATTCTACATTATGTATGTATGTATGTATGTATGTAAACTCTTTATTGCACATAAACAATTACAAAACATTTTGCATCACTATAGATAATGTACATAGGCGAACTTATCCCATATGGGATCTCTTCCAGTTAACCTTGGAGTAGAATTGCTTGGGCCCTATAATTTTTTTTTTTTTAATTTTTTAATTTTTTTCGAAAATATTCCGTTTTCAAGATTTAAAACCTCAATAACTTTTTTAAAAATGATAAAAGGGGCAACATTTTTATTTTATTTCTATCTTGACTGATCGTAAAATCTTACAAATTTAATATTTGGTGCACACGATAGCTAAAAAAATAAATACGAGCCCTCAAACCTCAAAAATAGGTAAAAAAAATATTTAAACGCCAACTTTGCATTACATTTAAAAAAAAACTAAAAACGATCAACTAGTCCTAATTACTCAAAAACATCTTCAGTTAATACGCTTTCGATTGGTATACAATAATTGCAATTTGTTTAAAAGCAGCTGGAGTTATTCGTCAACTTTAACTAAGGGGACAGTTTTTTATGGAACTACTTTTGAGGAAAGTACATTCCTTGCAAGGAATGTACTGTACCGGGGTTGATAAGTATTTTTCTCAAAAATGTCCGTAAAAGTTGACATTACTATCTTCTTTGGACGCGAAGTACATGGTTTACGGACAGTTCTCAAATTAAAAAAAAAACATTGGGGGCATGTGTAGCGAGCCCACAATGTTGCAAAGAAATTTCATTATTATTTAGTTTGTAACTTTTTAAAAAGTGAAAAGGGCCATAATAAATTGAGGGCACAAGTCTTACATTTAATCGAAACAACTTTTTTACCTGTGTCTGGAATAGCTTGTTTAAGTATATTTTTTTAAAAAAAAGCTTGCGTTTTCTTTGTCATAAACAAAAAGGCGGCAAAAAGTAAAAGATTTTTCACCTATCCATTCATTTTGTTAAGTTTTTTGTTATTGTTGCATTATTGTGTTACTGGTAAAATGACCACATTTACCAATGAAGAATACGCGGACATGTTGTTGGCGTATGGGAGAGCTAACTCCAATGCACGCGAAGCCCGAAGACTTTATGAGGAGCGTTATGCGGACCGTCGATTACCCAACCGCCAGACGTTTGTGACTACTTACCGGCGTTTACGGGAAACCGGCAATTTAAATTTTCATGAGCCAAGAGTGCAAGTGCGACATCACAATGTTGCTGTTGACGAACAAGTTCTTAACGAGTTCAACGAGGACCCTACGAAAAGCATTAGAGTGGTAGCTGATGCACTTGGTCTAAGCATTTGGAAAGTGTGGTCAGTTCTCCGGGCTAATGGACAGCACCCCTTTCACTACACTCCTGTTCAAGGTATGTGTTTTAACTAAGAGAGAATCCGGTGATGTGACTGTGATTACTAGTCCTGAAAAAAATCTGAAGCGTACTTTGTTTGTTACAGCACTTGAAGAAAATGATTTTGAGAGACGGATTCAATTTTGCCGTCATTTGCTTCACACAGATGTCGATGACGTTAACTTTTTGAGGAGTATCTTATGGACGGATGAATCTAAAATCAATCAAGAAGGAATTGTGAATTTCCACAATTTGCGCCATTGGGGAGAAAAAAATCAAAACCCTCACGTAAAGCGACCTAGAGGATTTCAAAGAAGATACAGCGTTAACGTTTGGGCTGGTCTGATTGGAGACAAGTTAATCGGGCCCCATTATTTACCTGATAACATAAATGGGGCTAATTATCTAGAGTTTTTACAAAACGATCTACCCGAATTAGTGGAACAAGTATTCCAAGAAGACAGACCCATCGTCTTCCAACATGACGGCTGCCCGGCACATTGGAGTATTGCTGTGAGGGAGCATCTAAATAATGCCTTCCCCAATTCATGGATTGGCCGGGGTGGTCCAATTTCCTGGCCTCCGCGGTCGCCAGACCTCACTCCGATCGATTTTTACGTTTGGGGAAGGGCTAAAGATTTAGTGTACGTAACCGAAGTCGAAAATCGTGAAGATTTAATAAATCGCATAAATGCTGCATTTCATGTAATGAAAGCCGAGATGCTGCTACGAGTGACAACAGCAGAAATAAGAAAACGATGTCGAGCATGCATAAATAATCAAGGACAGCAGTTTGAGCAATTTTTATAAATAAATTTCAAGATTGGTGATCAACTTGTGTGTTTTCTTTAAGGTTATTATCGCAAGGAATGTACTTTCCTCAAAAGTAGTTTCATAAAAAACTGTCCCCTTAGTTAAAGTTGACGAATAACTCCAGCTGCTTTTAAACAAATTGCAATTATTGTATACCAATCGAAAGCGTATTAACTGAAGATGTTTTTGAGTAATTAAGACTAGTTGATCGTTTTTAGTTTTTTTTAAAATGCAATGCAAAGTTGGCGTTTAAATATTTTTTTTACCTATTTTTGAGGTTTGAGGGCTCGTACTTATTTTTTTAGCTATCGTGTGCACCAAATATTAAATTTGTAAGATTTTACGATCAGTCAAGATAGAAATAAAATAAAAATGTTGCCCCTTTTATCATTTTTAAAAAAGTTATTGAGGTTTTAAATCTTGAAAACGGAATATTTTCGAAAAAAAAAAAAAAAAAAAAAAAAAAAATTATAGGGCCCAGGCAATTTTTTTGTGGCGGACCGCGTAGCAGATGGTCCCAGCTATCTCCTATATACGTATGTCCATCCATGTACCAAACACCCTGTATACTACCACATATGTAAACAGCAATTAAAACCTACAACAGGGCAAAGGAACAACACTCACGAGTCACGACTCATCCTGTACATTTCACCACAACTTCTTTAACTTTTCCTTAAATGAACCGACAGATCCAGATTGCCTCAAGCACTGTGGAAGCCCATTATCTTCACTAATCTTGTAATTGTAAACTTTATGATAGCACTTATTATCTTCACATTAAATGCAGAGCATGAACAATACAATTGCTATCGGGGTAAAATAATATAGAATTGTGATGCCCAGTTTAAGTAATTAATTTCCTAGTTTTGTTTCAGCCTTGATTTCCGCGGTTACACTGACTTCAAGGTACAATGGCACTACCCTTTCTATAGAGTGATGGGATTCTACACGGATATGTTTCGACAGGTATTTTTTTTATTACGTACGAGTATCTACGGTCATAGCGCATAACTGAGTAGGTTCCTGCGGGATTTATGCGTCGTTGGACTAAAAGTAAATATGGCGATGTATAAAAATGTCTACATATAAAATAAAAATGGGTCCGATTATTAGAAAGCCAATACTTCAAAATGTCTGAGTCTTATCAAGTCGGAATATAAAAATGACTACTTTCAAAGTATACAAATGTCTAAGTCTTATCTTAGTGCCGCAACATATTTATATTTGGTCTAATATACAGGTGGACATTTCTATACTTCGTCGAAATTATATACGCACGAACTTATGCAAGTAGACATTTTTATACATCGCCATATTTACTTTTAGTCCAACGACGCATAAATCTCCTGCGGTTGTGAAGCGTTGCGGGAGGGGATCAGATGGGAACGTGGTTACAATGTTCTTAATGACAAGTAATACCTAAGTATCTGTCAAACATATCATATACCAAACCAAAACCAAACCAAAAAAATAAAAATGAAAATAATGAAATGTTTTCATTTGTAATTTATTCCATCTTTTATCTTTTTAAGCATGAAATGTTTATTCTCTAGTTTACTGTATCATCAACACTTTGTATCAGTTTGCGACCGTCCCGCCTCTAGGGACCAGTCTGAAAACCAGCGCCGGGCATATCTGCCTAGCACATGCTGAGATTGGGACCCTTTGCTCAACCTGGCTTAGATACTATAAATTTTATTTTTATTTTATTTTTTTCTCATGTACTAACTTGTTTTTATTTATTACCGATTTCTTTATATTTGCTAAATTTAAGGTTGTGGCAATAAAGATTATTCTTATTCTTATTCTTATTCTTATATTTGGTACCATCTCATCTCCCACACTTTTAACTGTCCATTGGTTGACCTTATGCCTCTTGTAATAAGGTCCACCGATGTACAGTTGAGATTGTTGCTCTTTGTACTAGCTTGTGTTGTTGTCTATACTTTATTTTTTATCTCCGCAAATCAAGCAAAACTTTTATTACTTAGATATACCTGAAAATGCAAACATCGTAACAATTTAAGGCTTTATTTTAGAAACTAAGAATGGCACTTTTTACTGGACACTGAACAGCCATCATTGGCTTTTCAACTTGCTACGTGATGTTCATTAGATTCACAAGGTTCATGGTGCCATACGAGCAGGGTTACCATTTAGGAATTTGAAAAGTCCTGACATTTCGATAAAACTCCGGACTTTTTAATCACAGAATGCTCATTACTCACTTAGTTATAGTGGTAGGGATCGAATTTTAAAAAAAATCGAATAAATTAAAAAGCCGGACAAAAGTCGGGACTAGAGACTAATAGCCCGGACATGTCCGGACTAATCCGGACGAGGACGAGGACTTTGGCGCCATTTTGTGTCGTCGCGGTCACTCCCGGTACAGATATTCAATAGAGATTCATCTTTTTCACTTTTTGTATTCGGCCGAATTATTCAGTTTTGGTGCTGAATATATTCGGTTCGAGTGTTCGGAACTTCGGATGGAGTGACGACCTCGTCAGGATGGCGTGACCGCGGTGGATGCGAAAAGCACAAGACCGGTCTGAGTGGAAAGCCTTGGGGGATACCTGTACGATACCGTACACGCATAAATATTATTGCACATAAATAATGTGGGTAAACTTTCAATGTAAGAGTCAGTTGTACGTAAGCCGCCATTATAAAAGCACATACATTTGTACCAGACTAGGAACGTTGGAAATTACAGTCTATTTAAATTTATGTTCGGTGTTTTCCTACACAACCAAGACCTGCACCCTACATTGGTCCTTCGAGCAATTAATTAAAAGCTTTTATGGTGCTTCGTCGGTGGTTAATGCAATGCATTAAGTTGGGCTAGGTTAGCTTTATAAGTTAACGGCCGTCAAGTTGTCGGTGTCCGGACCGTACAACTCATAATATTATACAAGTTCGTGCAGTGCGCGAACATATTTTCTCCCCGAAGAGGATTGGAGCGAGTTTGATTGAACATCTCCAGTGCCCAAGATACGTCGTGACACGGTCGGTGTGCAGTGCGCCCGATTTTCGACAAGGACTACAGGGAGTACCTACCTACCTATTCTGTACGGTGTGCAGGGTATCTGTCCTTAAGTATTACTAAGGACGAATATTAAAAGTGGTTTATGCGTCGTGCGTGCAGTGCTCGCAACTATTTTGTGGAATCGACGAACGAACATTGGCCTTTTTATTTCGCCGGAACAAACCTCGGCAACGGAGCCATTGTGCATCCATGCAAGTGTGTTTTTAAGTGTTTTTTTAGTGTTTTTTTTCGTGTGTTACACGAAGCAATTGCGCCGAATCATTTGTACGGTGTAGAAGCAATTGCGCCGAATTATTTGTACGGTGTAGGAGCAAAGGCGCCAGTCACAGCGCAGGGAATCTCAACACAGCCAATCAGGACGCGCCACGGCGATTTCCGCATCACGCGCACGGCAGCTATTGGAGGACGGCTCGACGCGTGAGCGCCATCTTATTCCCTAGCGCCCCTAGCGTCCAGTCGCCATACTTGTTTGTTCATCTTCATCTTGCTTTTTCGGCTGCGTTTGCGTTGGTTTGCAATTGATTTGCTTCCTAAAATAACTAGTTCTGAGTGGTAAATAAGACGTCGTCATAGTTAAAGTTGATAGTTTTGATTGATACTCGTTTGTTTTCATTAAGTGTATACTTGAGATAGCACAAAGAAAGTTACTATTGTTTGCTATGGCCGAGGACGCTAGGCGACTCATCGCTGCCAGGGGGCAATGTAAAGCATTTATGACGCGACTTAAAGCAGGTTTACGCGATATGGACCCAGGTAACTACAATATAAGCTTATTAAAAGCAAAGAAGGAAAGGTTAGAAAAGACTTTTAATGAATATATGGACCTAAATTTGGAAATATCTTTGTTAGATACCGACGATAAAGAGACGGTCAGCGCCTTCGAAGACAGTTACTTTGAAATGGCGGCGTTTATCAACGACATTATTTCGCCTCCAATTGTTGCGGAAACTAACGCGGTACAGTCTCCGAAGCAGATGGGATTTCAGCGTTTACCGCGCATAGAAATTGCGAAGTTTAAAGGCGAGGTGGGTGAATACCATAATTTCATTTCTTTGTTTAATAGTGTCATTAATAAAGACCAGTCATTGTCACCGTGTGACAAATTTTATTATTTAAGGTCACTTCTAGAGGGTGAAGCCCTAGATATTGTTAAAAATCTGCCTTTGGACAGTGACAATTATGAAGCTGCTCTTCAGCTTCTGTCAGAACGGTTTGATAATAGGCAACAGGTGGTAAATTACCACGTAGCTTCTATCATTGACCTTCCTTGTGTGCAGAAACCTTCGGCGGCTGTTATACGCAATATAGTTTCTAAAACAAAGCAACACATAAGTGCATTAAAAAATATGGATGTGCCTGTGCAACACTGGGACTTGGTGCTTATAACGGTTTTACAGCGAAAGCTGGATCAATACACGCTTAGGGCCTTTCATCTGGAAAATCAGAGCTTGCACTTGCCGCAATTGCATGATTTGTTTAAATTTCTAGAGCAAAGAGCTGCGGCTCTCGAGACACTCGCGCTGGGCCAATCTAGCCCGCGAAGGAGTAGCTTAGTCGCTGCTTCATGTAGTACCAGGAAAACCCCTGTCAAGTCCCCAAAATGTAAGTATTGCAGTTCTCCATTACACAAGATGCATCAGTGCCCAGGCTTTAAATTGATAGACGTGGCACAACGTCGAGAATTTGTCAATTCTAATACATTATGTAACATTTGCTTAAATGAACACTACGGTAAAAAATGCCTATTTGGTTTTAAATGTTCAGTTTGTAAAGAAAAACATAATTCTTTATTGCATGAGGATGCTATTCCCCTAAAAAGTTCAGGTCATGTTAGCCTGTTATCAAAAGTCAGTGACAATGTTCTGTTACCTACAGTTAAGGTGAAGTTAATAAATAAATTAGGAAACCCTATTTATGTGAGGGCCATCTTAGATACAGGTTCTCAAGTTTCATTTGTTCGCTCGGACTTAGTCAATGAGCTAGATTGTGCCTTGCAGCAATCTAATGCTATAATAAGCGGTGTGTGTGATGGTGCTACTCAGACTGCTCAACAGGCCACATTTAAAATACATTCAACTGCGAACAGCTTTAACATGTCAGTGACATGTCATGTGTTAGACACCATAACTTGTAAGATGCCACAGTTTGCCATAAATTGTAAGGAGCTTGCTCTGCCCTCATATATAAAATTGGCAGATAAGGATTTTTATGTCTGTGATAAGATAAGTATCCTTTTAGGGTGTGACATATTTTTTCAGGTTCTGCTTCGTGATCAGCTTCCGGTCGGGCCCGGGGGACTGTATCTCCACAACACACTCTTTGGCTACATTGTAGCAGGAAGATTACCTTGCATCACTCAGAATGCTACTAAACATCTTACTTCAGCTGTCTGCTGTGCAACAACTGTTAGTAAGAATTTAGATTTTATTAAGTTAGAAAAGTCAGTTTCCCAGTTCTGGCAAACTGAAAGTGTCCCAGAAGTTTACACTGAGGCCACCTCTGAGCAAGAGTTAGCGGAGACCATTTTCAAAGAGTCTGTAACCTTACAAGATTGCAAATTTCAAGTTGCCTTGCCTTTAAAACAAGATATTAAAACATTAAAATTAGGTGATTCACTTACTTGTGCTTTAAAAAGATTTAAAATTTTGGAAAATCGTATCAATAAAGACCCAATACTATATAAAAAATACAAGGACTTTATTGATGAGTACATAGCTTTAGGCCATGCCATTTCCATACCTATTTCACAGTATGATTTAGATTCACAAGCAGTATTCTTTTTGCCCCATCATCCTGTTTTCAATGAAAATAGTGCTACAACAACTACAAGAATTGTTTTTGATGGAGGAATGCAAAGTTTAGCAAAGGTTTCTCTAAATGATGTGTTACTGAATGGGCCTGTTGTGCAAAATGATCTGTTTAGCATTTTAATTTTATTTAGACTATTTAAATACATTGTAAATTGCGACATACAAAAAATGTTCAGGCAAATATTAGTTGCACCATCACACCGCTGTTTGCAAAATATTCTTTGGAGAGAGTGCCCAAAGGATGAAATACAATGTCTGCAGCTGCAAACTGTTACCTATGGTCTAAAAAGTTCATCATTCCTAGCCACTCGGTGTTTGCACGAGCTAGTTAATAGGTATAAAGATGATTACCCCCTGGCTGCAGATGTGTTGCTTCACAACACCTATGTCGATGACGCAAACATAGCTTGTAATGATAGGAAAGTTGTATTAGATACTCGAAATGAGTTAATTAAGTTGTTAGGATTGGGAGGTTTTAGCCTGCACAAATGGTGCGCTAATGACAACTCGCTATTATGCGACATCCCATCTGAAGGTAAAAAGAAGGAAGAGGAAGTAAATTTCACAGATAAAAATGAATGTAGCTTTGTTAGAACATTAGGTATCAAATGTAACCTAGTTAAAGACACTCTTATAATAACTTCTCCGAAGCAAGAGATATTAGAATGTTATACAAAGCGAAAAGTATTAAGTTTTGTTAGCAGAATCTTTGACCCCCTTGGCTTAGCAGGGCCCATTGTGGTTGTGGCCAAGTTGTTAATGCAGCAAATATGGCTTGCAAATGTTAACTGGGATTCACCATTGCCTGCCGAACTCAACAATGGGGTCAAGGCCTTTGCAGCTAGCTTAGACAAAATGACAGAAATTGAAGTGAATCGGAATATGGATACACGTAATGCTCAGTCTATAGATATTTGTGGTTTCGCTGACGCATCAAACCTCGCTTACGGATGTTGTGTATATTTAAGAATAGTCAACGAAACTGGTGATGTTACCGTAGACTTGCTATGCTCAAAGTCACGTATTAACCCTGTCAAAAGGCTTACGACGCCGCGTTTGGAGCTCAATAGCTCGCTTTTACTAGCTATGTTAGCTAGAAAAGTTTATGACGTCATGAAATTAAAATTCATTACAAATGTGTATCTGTATGCCGATTCACAAGTAGTACTTGCGTGGTTAAAAACCGATCCCATAAAACTAACTGTTTATGTGGCTAATAGAGTAAGAAAAATTCATGATTTGACGGGCGATTTCTCTTGGCATTATATTAACACGTCAGCAAACCCGGCTGACTGCCTTTCACGTGGAGTAGAACCGCATCTCCTACAGCAGCATCCGTTGTGGTGGAAGGGCCCAGTTTGCCTAAGTACTCTAGAGTTTAAGCCGGAGCATGACGATAAAATAATGCCTAAGGAAATACCAGAATTAAAGTCTGTATTGGTTGCATCCGAACAACGTGAGGATCTAGCATTGTTTACTAGTTGTTCTAGTATTATTAGGATGAAACGAACCATAGCATGGTGCTTAAGGTTTGTTAATAATTGTAAGAAATGTATATCAGCCAAAAGGGTTGATAAGAATTGTATATCGGCCAAAAGGGTTGATGATAAAATTGAATGTTTAACTCCTCAGGAATTGAATTATTCACTATATGTCATTATTAGGCATGAACAAAAGTTGCATTTCAATGAAGAAATAAAGGCATTAATTTCAGGTAAGCCCATAAAATCAAGTCTAGAGGAGTTAAATCCATTTGTGTGTGGCTTGTCATTGCTAAGGGTAGGTGGAAGACTTCAGAATGCGAGAGTTCCGTTCTCACAGAAGCACCCAATTATTTTACCTAAGGGTTCAAAGGTCACGCACTACATTATTGAAAATGAGCACAGAACATTGTTGCATTCTGGTCCGAAACTTGTGTTAAATAGTTTAAGTCTTAGGTATCGTATAATAAATGGCATCAGAGAAGTCACACATGTACTTCATAAATGTATAATTTGTTTTAAGTTAAAAGCTAAGCATGCAAAACAGTTAATGGGTTCGCTTCCTAGTGATAGAGTTAAATCATGTCGTGCATTTGATAAAGTAGGCATAGACTATGGTGGCCCATTTACCATTAAAATGTACCGTGTTAGAAAGCCTGTATTATATAAGGCTTACATTGCATTGTTTGTGTGTTTCACTACGAAAGCAGTACATATCGAGTTGGTCTCAGACTTGACAACAGAGTCTTTCTTAAATTCATTTAAAAGATTTATCTCACGTAGAAATAAACCTTCTGTTGTGTACTGTGACAACGCCAGTACGTTCAAAGGAGCTCATAACCAATTAACTGAATTGTATAAACTGCAGTCTGCTGCAGACCACCAGCAAACTGTTGTGAATCATGCAGCAAGTATAGATATTAAATTTAAATTTATTCCAAGTTATAGCCCTGTGTTTGGCGGACTTTGGGAAGCAGGAATAAAAAGTGTGAAATATCATATGAAGCGAGTTGTTGGCACTGCTGTTTTGACGTATGAAGAGTTAAACACTGTTATTATACAAATCGAGGGAATTTTAAACTCTCGTCCTCTTACGGCATTGCCCACAACTGACTTCACCGAGATGTCATATTTAACACCAGGTCATTTTCTGACTGGTGCGCCATTGACCTCATATCCTGAGAACGATTGTACCAATGTACCAATTAGTCGCTTGAAGTTTTGGCAACAGTGTACGCAAATGGTTCAAAGCTTCTGGAAGCAGTGGCACAAACAGTATCTTGTGCAGCTGCAAAACCGACCTAAGTGGCGAACTGAATGCAAAAATATTAAAGTTGGTGCCTTGGTTATAGTCAGGGATGACAATGTTAGTCCATTAATGTGGCCAATGGCTAGGGTAGTAGAAGTTTTTCCTGGGGCGGATGGAAAAGTAAGGGCACTTTCCATAAGAACCAGTAAAGGCTCGATAATTAGATCTAGTATTTATAAGGTATGTGTACTGCCAATTGATAACGATTAGAACTTTGTTTACAGTCTAATTGGGGCTCAGTATCTGTTTAACAATAATAGTTTTTTTTTTTATCTTAACCTTAAGGAAGCTTGTACTTATAGGATAAGCTCAAGCTTGAAAGCTTGAATGCTTGTGTAGTTGTAAGTAATAAACAACTTTTTGTCGTTCTGCGGAATATGTACGATACCGTACACGCATAAATATTATTGCACATAAATAATGTGGGTAAACTTTCAATGTAAGAGTCAGTTGTACGTAAGCCGCCATTATAAAAGCACATACATTTGTACCAGACTAGGAACGTTGGAAATTACAGTCTATTTAAATTTATGTTCGGTGTTTTCCTACACAACCAAGACCTGCACCCTACAATACCTATGTCCAGCAGAGGACGTCTTTCGGCTGACATGAGGAGTGTTTCTATTTTTTTGGCTACACGACACGGCATAGAACCATGAAATATGAAGAATGTGTCAAATAAAGCTAATAAAATAAAGAAATTAAACTTCTAATCAACATTTATTTTAGAACCTGTTTACGCGGCAAAACAATGAAAACGTAAACCGATTAATTCAGCCGAATATGCGGTTCAGTACAGGTTAAAGCGAATAGTATTCGGTATTCGGGTATTCGGTGAAACCACTATTCGGCGTATATCTAATAGAAGAAGTACACATTATGTGAAAATTTCAATTGTCTAGATATCACGGTTCATGAGATAAAGCCTAGTGACAGACAGACGGACGGACAGTAGAATCTTAGTTCCGTGCTACCTACCCTAAAAACGACGCCAATGATAGACGTTTATAACTTTATAACACCGGTAAAAGAATTTTGCGTACTCGTCCGTCCGGATCGCTACCACCCTCTTATCCTTTAACCTACCAGGGCTGGGCAAAATACAAATATTAACTCGGAAGTATTTAAAATACGAAACACAAAATATTTTTAAGTAATGTATTTGACTGAAGCGGCAGTGGGCGGGGCACATTGCTCGCAGGACTGATGGCCGATGGGGTCAGAAGGTTCTGGAGTGGCGTCCGCGGACCGGAAGACGAGCTGTAGGTAGGCCTCCAACAAGATGGAGTGACGACCTCGTCAGGATCGCGGGACCGCGGTGGATGCGAAAAGCACAAGACCGGTCTGAGTGGAAAGCCTTGCGGGAGGCCTACGTCCAATGGACGTCTTTCGGCTGACATGATGATGATGATGATGATGATGAATGAATTTGAAACATAAAATACAAAATACTTACAGTATTTTAGCTATTTACAAATTACAAAATACTATTTAGAATACAATGTGTGGCCCAAAACCGGGGCGAAAAATTAAAACGTAGATTCTACTCCTCAAACTAGACAACTTTTGTTTAGCAACTTTTTAAAATCATAAAGTTTTTAGATTGTTCATTTTTCAAACAAAGTAAATAGTATAATCAATGTACTTAAAACTCCGTCTAATTGACATCGCCTGTCAGTCTAGTCACTCTACAGACATAACCAATTTCATAGTACATTGCGTGTTCGAATTAACTTTATAATGTAATAAAATTCAAACCGCAAGTTTTTTTTCAAAGTCGTCAAACAAACGTTGCGTAGTTTGAGGAGTAGAATCTACGTTTTAATTTTTCGCCCCGGTTTTGGGCCACACATTGTATAAATCCAGACCAGCACGGACTTAAAAGCAGAGTAAAATGCAGTGTTGCCAACTCTACAGATCGACATATTTAGCGGTCACCATTTTGCTTACGAACGCTATCGAGCACTGTTTTCTTCAGAACGCACCCATTTATAAGATCGCTTAATTAAGGTAAGATGTATTTATGTTAAAATGTATTTAGATGCCATAAGTATTTGAAACAATAACTACAAAATACATTTTAAGCAAGTAATTGAAATACAAATACCAAATGTTAATTTATTACAGAGACCGAAATTATGCAATTTACTTTACAGTAATAACAAAGATGATTTTTAATCTAATAAATAAAAAAATAAACTATATACACTGTACAGTAATCATAATTAGAACAAATAAAAACTAGTGTAACCTATTATCTACTTAAAACTAGAATTACAAAAAGAATAGGTACCCTTTCTACCCATTGTACCCATGATGCTGGCTGCGTTACCTCTCTGAATAGTTAAACCTATCCTTTGGGAGAGGTAAGCGCGAGCTCTGGGATCCCCGGAGGCGTCGATAAGCTTGGCAGACAGGGTCTTTATAAAAAGTTTCTTGTCAGCGGACCAAGGTCCCAGAGTCTCCACTGCAAGCGCCGCGAATTCGTAATACCAAATTAGGTCAACATAGACCTTTCAAAAGATGTAAACAAAACCAAACGAATCAATTCACCATGACTACACCATAATCGCGTACTTTTTAAGATCAAGTGAGGTCCTTGCAACGATTTATACACTAGATCATTACTTTCATATTAAGTTTAAGATTAAATAACTATTCATTATACGTTATTTTTAATAAAAACACGCTTGGTGAATATTTGAGGTTATATTATGTCGAACAGTGATAATTTGTTCACATCGTTCAGAAGTTCTATTGACGGCGACTTTACGTAATTGTATTTCAATTACGTATTTTAATTACAAGTAATTCAAATACCGCCCAACGCTGACCGCCAAGCAGCATCCGCATTGTGTTAGGGTAAGAAAACCAGTGAAGTTCCTAGCATAGAGGCATTCCATCTTAGTCCTCAGGCTTGGCAACGCATGTGCAGTCTCAAGATTGTAATATTGAGAATGCAAATGTCTATGGGTCACAGATCCCAATCACCATCAGGTGGCTTACGTGCTCGTGTGCTTTCTACATAAAAAAAAAGTTTTGTTGTGGGTTTTTTTTTTCAATTCAAAATGCGATATCTAAATATATATAGCCAAATCATTTACAACCCTCTCCCGTTAATAATAAGGCGCTTGCTACAAGAGTTTTGTCTTAGCAGGGCAGAAATAAATCCCCCGCTTCAATAGCGCCCTCTGCTTTCAGAAGTTACATGATATCTCAAACGGCCCATGCCGTTATTTTTCATTTCGTTTTATTTAAAAATACTCTCCTTCCAGTTAGGTTAGGTTAGGTTAGGTTAGACACACACACAGATACATACGTTACAATTATATTCCCTTTTTCTCCCACATGCTTGGAAATGGACCGGGCAAAAAAAAAACATACGGCAGCGGCCGCGAAAATGTATGAAATTTCATTACATACCTGGTGATTTACTCGCCAAACACTCGTGTAAGCAATATTCTTCCTTGTATGTTTTACTCTTTAAATGTCATAGACTACAAAGGTAAACCTTTTCGCGTATTTAAAAGTGTATCAAATTATATATTTTTTCCAGAATGTCGACGTAACCTACGGCGTCGACTTCCTGATCAGACTGTACCGAGAGAAAGCAATGGAGAGGCAATCTGTGAAAGAAGCGAAGAAAGAAAGACTGAAGATGCAAGCACATCAGGCCGGTAACGGTTGATAATACGAAGTCTCATTTCATAAAAATGAATACAAGTCTCTTCTCGTGTTTTTCTGTATACAGTCGAGTTCTTAAATATGTGTACACTTTAGTACATTGTTTCTTTAATAGCTGTGACAACTTTCATACATGTCAGTTGAAACGTGGCGTATACATATTTATGAATTCGATCACCCTTTCAAGACTGCACTGAGCAAACGGCAACCGTCCATATGGCACCCACAGGACTAATATTACATACATACAGAACACACACAGTCAGGAACAAATATTCCCCTCTTCATCCGTGGTACGGTTGGCTATATCCGGTAGACCAAAATTTAAATTTCAAAATCAAGTTTAACAGAGTCGACGTAGCTCCGCTGCGGCGGAGCTCCTATTTCTGAGTGTTTTGGCCCTCGTTGTTCAGCCGAAGACTAGCAACCTAAACCTACCTCATATGTACCCCGCGTAGCGCCACTAACGACTAGCCCCACGCGTCGTCGTCAAAGTGCACTTTTTTCGTCAAGTTGACTACACGAAGATAAAAGCTTATGGTACTTACTGTCTCATATGGACGGGGAGTCCGTTTCTACACAGGGAGGTAGTAGTAAAGGGTAGAACTGCGCTAAGTCTATCCAATGTGGTCCCAGCGTAGCTAAGAGTGAAAGCACGTTTGGAGACAGGTCGCCGTGTGTCGGCAAAGGGCTGTAGGTACGCCCACGTGACGCTCGTTGGAGGCGGTTCTGATGGCTGAAGTGATGCCAATTGTGAAGGGACCCGTTTGTGGCCCAGTTAACGCGACTCGGTTGTGAGTCAGTCACTGACTATATTATTATATTAATTGTATATTTATTTGTAATTAACCAATAGTAAACAAATATCGGGGGACAATGTCACACCAATTGACCTAGTAAATGATAAATACTTGAAATTGCGGGGGGCAGGACCTTGTGCAGGGTCCGTCCGGATCGCTACCACCATCTTATCCATTAACCTACCGCCAAACAGCAGTGTTCGCATTGTTGTGTCCGGTTTGAGGAAAAGACAGCAGGTGTAATGACTAGCATAGAGGCATTCCATCTTAGTCCTCAGGGTTGGCAACGCATTTGCAGCCATAGGCTTGCAGTCTTGTGAATGCGAATGTCTATGGGTCACAGTTTCCACTCACCATCAGGTGGCTTGAGTGAAAAAAAAAAAAAAAACTTATATGTATAGAGAAATATACTGAAACTAGGCTAGCGCGTCGATATAGACCAGCGTTTGATCTCAAGATAATACTTTAGTTTATTCCGAATGATTAGTGAGATCATTTTCAAAAGCAGTTTTTCATAGTTGCGAAGAAGAAGTTCACTCACCTCCTGAGTCCTGACACGTATGTAAGTACGTCGACGAGAGTGACGGATGCTATATCCACATTTTGTCACGTGATAAACGCACGCAGGTTTTCGCTGGAGGACATACTTTTGATATCGAATATAAAAGGTATTTACTCTAATCAACTCGACAACGTTGCAATTACAATGTTATTAAAATTGGTATTGGATCTGCGATGCTATTGGCTGATGTACTAACTAACAGTTCGTTCGTTCGCATAGTGTGAATTGCCACTTGCAACCCTTTGAAGCCGCCAACACCGCTTTGTGCGCGCCGCTGCGGCTTTTTTGTACCAATTTGGCTGCACATCAAAGCATGCAAACTGTTTGAACGAACGAACTATAGTTTTTATTGACCATTAGTTTAATTATAATATAATTCCGACTTCAGTGAAAGCTCAGTCCTCTGCCTTATGCACTGGTCCCACCGCCGACGATGAGTGGGAACGAGTACAGCCAGGGGTCTCCTGAGAGCCAGGGATCTATATTTTTTGTTTCGACAAACTAGTGGAAAGAGTTCTCGCCGGCAGAGTGAACAGCCAGCGATCAACTATTAATATACGTGTCTCTTTTACTGATAGGGGATCTTGATTTTTTGTTCGTTCCTTGGGCTAGTAAATCGTTGATAGCTTTTCGCTTCCTCGCCCTTGGTGGGACCAGTGCCGTAGGCTGCGGCTCCACTAAGGCGGAGACGAGCGGAGCTGTGCCAATATTAACCAATAGAAGGCGCATGCGGTCACATCGAGCGGGCCTTGTGCACGTTAGTTTCGATTCTATTGGTTAATATTTAGTGGTGCCGCAGCCATACTGAAATCAAAATGACAAACTGTAAATCTTTGTCCATATCCAACGCAAAGCAACTAGAACATTCACCTTGTCTCCAAGGCTCGGACACCTGCGTCCTTATTGCGTAACGCTCTCGCAATGGCAATCGGCTTCAAAGTGCAACTAATTGTTTTCATTTTGTATCACGATTGCGATTGCGAGTGCTTTAGGCAATAAGCCCTCTGTTTTATAACCAGCTCGCAGAAACGCGATAGGTACATTACAAATAGAGCATTGTCATTTCGATCCCGGACGAACAGAATCGCTATTATTTCGGTTTTGATCATACAGCAATAAAACTGTTAATTTTTTCGCCCCACCAACACCTTTTTCTAGTCTTTCCTACCCTAATAGCTAGTTCTTTATTTCCTTTTTTACTAGCTCAGCTTGTTTTCAAGCAGGCCTTATCATTTTAAAACACCATAGTCGCCACGACCTCAAAGTGAAGTAAGAATCAAAAAGAAAAAAAACAGGTTAACACAGCAATGGCGAATTTATTCCGCTCCGTTAAGGACCATAATTAACAGGCATTTTTTGAACCGATTCCAAGCCCTGCTTGTATCACTAATCATTTCAAACCACTGTCAATGCGGAGGCACGTTGCGTCCTTTGCACACCTCACCACAGGGGCTTCTGCTCGCATAATAATTGTCGACATATTTTCGATTGCCATAACACACTACAAATATTAACATAACCACTCGAACTCGACCCTAAAGGTCTTTACTTTTACACACTCTACAAGCTCCTTCGCCTCCTTAAATTATAATATTAAAAACACCTTCAGCTTCTATTTACATTACACCAACTATAAAGATTCATTTATGAACAATCTCTTTTAAGCTTTCTTGTATTTTGCGTATAAATCGAGAAAATATCGAAAATTCGCTACTAAAAGACCTATATATAGATAGTCCATTTAAAAATTCCTATAGACCGCAGTCTTCGTCTCCTGTCCTTCTACCTCTTCTTCGACCCTCAACAGCACGTCCAAGACTTCCTTCTTGACCCTGTTCTGGTGGGTCTTCGGAAGCCTCTTGGCGCTTTGACAGACGCTCGCAAAGAACAGCTCCAGGGAGTCCTGATCGCCGTACCCAGTGTCCCAGGACTCTGACTCCTGATCTGACTGGACTTCCTTTTCTGTCATGTCGATTTTTATTACTTTGGACCGCTTCTGGGTTCTGGAAAATGAATGGTTTGTTAGATTGACAGATCATTAAACCTTGGGGCAAAATAAGGAGTGTATAAGTTTTACTTATGTATTTGTGTATATGTGTATGCTGTGGTCCGTGTCGGACGCAGTTTTTTTTAATAGAAGGCTAATCAAGTCTGATTTCCACGATTTTCGAATATGTCGTAGTTATTATGAAAAAGTATGTATGTACGTTTTCGTTTTTTTGTTTCTTTCCAAGGAACACTCTGTTCTGATCTGTTTGCCTTCCACGTGCTATCAAAAACTTACTTCTTGTAAATATCTATACAACCTGTTGCCCGCGACTCCGCTCACATAGGAGTCGTTTATCGTTGGTGAAAAGTAACTCAAATCTTTTCCTCGGGGTCCAAGCTATCTCCATATCACAGTTTTGCCGCGAAAGTGTAACAGACAGACAGGGATATTCCCGTATTTATAATATAAGTACGGATTTATAAATAATGGAAGAATTTCTCTCTGTACCCTTGCCATGAATAAAAATTACCGTAATTGCCAGCGAGCTGAATGCTCTGTACTTATAACAATACGAGGGACAGTGCAAGTTGCTGTTCACGCGGCAAACCGTCTCCAACGCAAAAGTGACCATGTTATTTATAAGAGAAACGCAAATGCGGTACGGTAATTGTTACTCATGGTAAGGGTACTGAACATTCGACTCTACTATATGTCTAAAATGTACCGCCTCATGGTCATGTAGGGTAGAACAAAAGCCATCCGGTTCTGGAATCTCCATTTCTTGCATGGCGTTCCTGCTTTAGTGGTGACTCCTTGCTTGCACTTCTTGAGAGACTGGCGGAGCGAGTCGCGAAGTATTTTCCACTCTCGCTTTAGGATCTCACCTAAAAATAAATTGGGAGGACTTTAGGGTTATGTAGACACTATCCCTTACTAATAAACGTTGAGTAACGGTAGTGTAGCTAAACCATGCTTTGTCTTTCGAATTCAAACGTCACAATGACAGATAAGGACAATGAATGGTTTAACTACACCACGTTTACTCGACGTTAGTAAGGGGGTATGTAAAACAATCTGTATCTTTTGTGAGCTCGCTTCATCGTCGACAAAATCTTCATCCTCGAAGGGCAAGAGTTAGTCAAGCTCAAGAACAAACCCATTATCAAAAAAATATCAAATACAATATAATTTACAAAATAGGAATGTACAACGGCGAAATTATCCCTTTAAGTGATCTTTTCTAGCTAACCTTTGGTGATTGAGGAAAATAAGACAAAAAACTGGTAACGCGTTAGATATGAGTACAAAAAAAAATTAGTGCTTAGATATAGCTTAGCTGTACCGAAAAAGGGAAAAAAGATATTTCTAATGAAGTCGTTTAATATCGGTCGATCGGTTGTTGTTTCAATCAGGAATTGGAATCGGATAAAGTCGCCAGCTTTTATTTCTAGCTGTTACCAGTGGTAAAAAATTGGTGGTAACAGGTGGGAATAACCCGTGGTCTCCGAGATACCGGGGAACATACATATTAAAAAAAAAAAACAATGATTCGACGAAATGAGAACCTCCTCCTTTTTTTGAAGTCGGTTAAAAATATAAAATTACGGCACTATCGACACTATCGCAAATACGTTGAGGCGACTCGGCCACCACTAGTTGTTGAAATTCTTGGTGTTCTAAAAGGCACTTTCTTTAAACAGTTTTATAAGAGTGTAGGGTCCGACGTTCACGTACTAAGGAGGCGTCTCTCACCTATCTATCCTAACATTCCTAAGCATCTTAGCCTCGGCTTAGTAACATCTTTTATTTTACACGACAAAACCAAAAAAAATAATGGAATTAATAACCTTCCCCTATACCTTGCTAACTTTTTATCGACCGACAACAGCTGACAAATACTCCAACCAAGTTGCAAACCTTAATAGTATTGATATAAAACACAAATTCCACTCACTGTTCTCTCCGAGCCGTTCGGATATCTCCGCCCAACATCGGTCCCTCACGTCGATGTCCCGGTGGTTTTCGTGTCTCGTGTCATAAAGAACTGGGTACTTTTTGACTTCATCGATTAGTTTTTCTCTGTAGATTTTTGACATCTCTAGTTGGAAAAAAACGACACACAATTAATAATTTAGGTACAGGAATTGCCTTGTTAGGTAATGTACAGGATACATATTAAAAAAAAAAGGTTAGTGCAAGTTGGACTCGCACATGAAGGGTTCCGTACCATAATCATAAAACCTAAGCTAACCTGACGGGTTCATATACAACTACCTACAACGGTATTTTAAAAAACCCAGAAAAATTCGCGGTATTCAGAAATAAAACTAGTATAGGTACCTACAGATACATATACCTACATATTATGTTATGATATGACCATTAAGTATCATAGGTATGAAATTTATGTATTTTGACCCATTCATCATTATCAGCCGAAAGACGTCCACTGCTGGACAAAGGCCTTCCCCAAGGTTTTCCACAACGATCGGTCCTCTGCTGCTGTCATCCAGCGGTTTCCCGCGACCTTTATCAGATCGTCAGTCCACCTTGTGGAAGGTCTGCCAACACTTCGTCTCCCAGTTCGCGGTCGCCACTCTAGAACCTTTCCTCTCCAACGGCCATCAGTTCTACGAGCAATGTGCCCCGCCCACTGCCACTTAAGGTTTGCAATCCGGTGAGCTATATCGAGCTATAGCTCAGAGAGTTAGCATGCTGAAGTGGCAATGGGCAGGCCACATAGCTCGGAGAACTGATAACCGTTGGGGAAGAAAAGTTCTCGAGTGGCGGCCCCGCACCGGTGGACGGAGTGTTGGACGGCCTCCCACCCGGTGGTCTGACGACCTGGTTAGGATCGCGGGGAGCCGCTGGATGCAAGCGGCTCAAGACCGTGACTTGTGGCGCTCTTTGGGGGAGGCCTTTGTCCAGCAGTGGACGCCCCCGGGCTGATGATGATGATGATGATGATGAGCTATATCGGTTACTTTAGTTCTCCTGCGAATCTCCTCATTCCTGATTCGATCTCGCAAAGAGACACCCAGCATAGCTCTTTCCATCGCCCTTTGAGTGACCTTGAGCCTTCTTATGAGGCCCATTGTAAGCGACCATGTCTCGGATCCATACGACATCACTGGCAACACACACTGATCAAAGACTTTTGTCTTGAGGCACTGTGGTATTTGACCCATTATGTATTTTGAATTTTATGTAAATATATCTAGATTATAATTTTATTATATAGGTACTTAGGTAAGATCCCCATTACCATGGGACCATTTTAATTTACTTAATTAAAACTTAGTTTTAATTATTTTTATTAGACTGCAATACAAATAGGTAACACTGAAAATTTCAACGGTCTACATACCTAATTACGGTTCATAGGTATTTAGGTAACATAAGACAGATGGATAGGCTCTCCTTGGTACCCTTGGTAGGTAAATTTTAGATATTTAACTATTGGTTGGTACCTAGAGGTACCTACCTACCTACGGATCAAATAAGTTTCTGCCAAAAACTTCATTTTTGGGACAAGCTTTGGTTGCAAGCTTTTGTTGCCGACTGTACTTCTCTTTTTGAAAAAACTTTATTGGCTTATCAAGACCAAACTATTGACTCCCAACACGGTGGGTCTACCTTAAGTACTTATAGCGGAGAACCTGTCGCCACCCTCCGACTCCATCACCAGATCAGCTCTTAGATACCATAATATTGCATTGTCATCGGGTTTACATATGTGGTCCCAATTTCAGCCCATTCTGTTGACGGGGAGTGGGTCAAAAACTTGCAAGATTGGACCCGTACATACACACATAAAAGCTTGTAAAAAACGGACCCCACCCCAAGAGTTTGTAGAAATAGGAATCTGTGAAGATGCTCAGCACCGAAAGCAGGTCGGAAGACTGTAGCTAGCGCCAACAGGTGTGATCTTGTGCAAGATCTGTCCGACCCCTACCCTACCTACCACCATATTAATCTGCCGCTAAGCAGTAGTGTTTAGGTTATGGGAAATAGGGTATGATACCTTGTACTTATGATATTGCAGATTGAGAGATAGCAATTTCGCTGCCCCAATATTTTAAAGTTCTATGTTGCACCTTTATCTACTTGAAATTTTAAGTTTGTCAGAGTGATACTACACTCAGGAGCAAAAATAACGGGTCAGAGTGCGGTTTTCATACTAAAGAGGCTATTTCGAAGCCTTGGTTCCTCGCCAAGGAATGCTTTTAGAGAAATCTGATGATGAATACCGCGAGCATCGATACAGGACTTCCAGAGTGCCTAGGATACCCAACTGAATGAATCTGCGGTTAACGCCGGAATTGTGCATGTTCAGAAAAACATCTAAAATGGCAATAAAATGTAAGGAAATCCGAGTGCTGACCCAAACTCTCCCGCTGTGGTGTTAACTGATTGTGCGATCAGTTAGGTATCTTAAGAACTATTGAGCTCCTCTATTGAACCTCGCAGTATCCACCATTAAACCTCACTCGACACAACCCCTGGCGAGGAACCAATGCTTCGAAATAGTGTCATTTGTATGAAAAACGCACTCTGACCCGGTATTTTTGCTCCTCAGTGTAGGTCTAAGTTGAAGTACTCCGATAATGTAACATAGAACCCTATAACGGCAATTTACAGGTGTCTTAATGTTGCCTACTGTAATTTGGCGAATTAGAATGAGACGTTTGAACCTATTGCTCAAAAAGTAAAGCAGTGTGTGTAAATGCACCTCTATGTCTGAGCGAAAATGTACGCACTAATTAACAAAGATAAACTTTTAGTATAAAAGATAAAAGATGATATTCATTCAGTAAGTACCTAGGCCGCACGAGCACTATTACACGTCAAACATCTATCAGCGCTTCCCAAGAGATCATTGCTGAGAAGAAACGCAGCAAGAAACTCAACGTCAATCATTTTAAATATGGCTTATTAGTATGACAATGACTTATTATTTTATTAGGTCTATTCCGACTAGTTCCATTGATGACACTACTCGGTATAGAGATAGCAATCGAGCACACAGGCCACCTGATGGTAAGTGGAAACTGTGACCCATAGACTGCAAGCCTAAGGTCCGACTTTTAATTCACTGCAGTAAACTGACAGAGCCAAATGTCATTCTGAGAAATAATGATACCACATTTATTTAAATAGTGCTTGACACGTTCACCTAACGAATGATTTGATCAAAGAACGAACTAAATATTTTATGAGCATTACATAGGTACTTAGCTTAGTATATTATTTTATTACATTTAGCTGATCAAATTGCTTGCAACAGAATATTAATAAAAAAAATATTAATATGAGACACGAGTAAGCCACAGACTAAACAAAAAATATCGCATTTATGTAACATTAAAAAAACAAACCCGCTCAATTCATAAAGACAGTGACATACTTAAATCAAGTGAGCTGTAATAATTATAAATATAAACCAAAAACGTCAGATCACATATTCATGCAATAGTAATTAGTTGGTTTAGGAGTTCTAGCCTTAGCCTAATTATTCCCGCGGCATTTTTTTTGGCCATAGGTACAAATATTTATTCATAAAGTCATTTTGAAACCCTCCTAAATATTAATAGTATTAATGTAGTGCAAATAACTCGAATGAACTACAATACATTGTTCATTTTTTCATTCATTCATTAGGCAACATCACTATTTTTTATACACCAAAAACTGACAACACTGAAGCTGTCATTCTACTGCACTGAATTAAAAGTCGGACCATAAGACTGCAAATGCGTTGCCAACCCTGAGGACTAACATGGAATGCCTCTATGCTAGTCATTACACCGACCGGCTGTCTTATCCCCAAACCAAAACATAACAATGCGAACGCTGCTGTTTGGCGGTGTGGTATGGAGTGTCATAGGTATTATGATATAAATTACGTATTTATTTGTTATACACCAATAATAAACAAACATCGGGGGACAATGTCACACCAATTGACCTAGTAAATGATAAATACTTGAAATTGTGGGAGGACCTTGTGCAGGGTCCGACCGGATCGCTACCACCATCTTATCCATTAACCTAACGCCAAACAGCAGTGTTTGCATTGTTGTGTTCCGGTTTGGGGATAAGACAGCCGGTGTAATGACTAGCATAGAAGCATTCCATCTTAGCCCTCAGGGTTGGCAACGCATTTGCAGTCTTAGGCTCGCAGTCTTGTGAATACGAATATCTATGGGCCACAGTTTCCAATTTACCATCAGGTGGCATGTGTGCTCGTTTGCCTTCTCTAGGCTATAAAAAAAAGTTACATAAACAAAGAGGGTTTCCGTAATGGAACTCTCTGGCCTTTTTTTCCAATAATTACATTAAAAAATTTAATGTAGGGTTTAATTTAATGAAATTAAATTTACTGTACCATTACTTCGATGGCCGATTGAACTAGGTTTTACCGGTTTTACAATACAAGCCATTATGTCCAATTAAGAAATCACCATGCTTTAAGAATCTCGCTCAGTGAAACCTGTGATATAGGTAGCTAATTAGTTCCATAATTAACTCTTCATTATTTATGTAACTAGGTACTTGGAAAAAAAGTCCGACTAGTGCCATTATTAATGGAACTAATCGGAGCTTTTATTAAGTAAATAGGTACCTATCTACTTCAGTAGGTACTTACAATGAGGCGGGCGTTATCTTCATAGTAAATATCACATCACATTCCTTATAATATTGACGAATCAAAATGGAAATAACGAAACTATAACACATCAAAAATGTCTGCAACATATATAATATCTCTACCTACCTACATCACACTATCCACCCTCTACCTAATGTGCTCACCTAACCAAATACACACACAACGCAACTAAATGATCAAAAGTTGTTCATTCGCATTAACTTGCTTAGCGTATGACTAAAGTCAGATTTAGTGTGAACTTGCCTTATGTGGGAGCTAGCAGCAGTCGGCAACGTTTTTGACCGAGGTCGGAAACACGCAGAACTCGTCGCTTAAACGCACTGTTAAGGTTTATATGGATCAATAAAACTACTTATAATCTTAATTGTTTTTTCCAAAATAACCGTCAAGGTCAACGGTGTTTAAGACGGCGACAGGCCGCGAGCGAGTCGGAAGCGATACTGAGCGATGGTGAGCGAGGCGACGTTGCCACGCCGCATCGCGAGCAGTGTGCCTTGGCACGTGGAATTAAGAGTAGCGAGTGCGCAGACGTGGAAGTAGGTAACTCTACCTATATATCTCTATCATATCATGGAGATTGGTTGTGCAAAGATGAGTGAATGTTGTAATCTAGTTCTTAAGAGGTAAATAAACCTTACGATGATAAAATTAAAGCTAAATGTAAAATGTTTTTAACTAAATTGCAGTTGCGTAAATAACAGTACGAAACATATTATATTTTTTTAGATTTTAAATGTAGGAAGTAATATACTTAGTAAAGGTTAGGATTACATTTAGGTTCGATTTAATATACCGCTTCCAAAAAAGCATCTCAAAATATGTTGCGTCCATACTAATTTTGTAAAATATACCCATTTCAGATAGCTGTAAAAAAAAACCCTTCATCGAAATTCCTTAATCGAAAATATTTATTATCATTGATTGCCGTTATCTAGGTTTGAAGGCGCCTAGCGTAGCGAAGGCCTGGAAATATATGTTTTGGTATGGAAAAGGAAAACGAGTACACAGGAGTTCACAGGACACATGCCACAAAATGATATTTATTAGGCTCTGATTCTCTGAAGCTTATAGACAAGCATAGATCTGGGACGTACTTTGACAAATATTTTTCACGAACACATAAACAGGTAGGTAAACCAGTTTTTTTTTCTCTTTATATTTATTTTTAGGTACCTACCGTTTTGAATCGAAAAAGCATTTTAAAACCCATATGCATATATGTCAGACACGACTGTCGCAACTAGCGAAGTATATAAAAGAAAAACGTCCTCGGTTTTTTAAAATAACATCTAATAGTACAAAATACTTAAATCGTTTTATAAAACAAACGACTATGCAGTATTAAAGTTAAAACAATTGGTGTTCAAAATAAAAAACGATGCGTGCTCATTTGGTTTAGCATGCCAAAATAACAATCGAGATAAGTACCAACATTTAATTAGGTCATTTAGACTCACTAACGGATATAATATTATCGTTAACAAACTTCAAGCAACTTATAAGGAAATTAACGTGCTTTGGTTGCGGCACAATGCAAATTAATCCTTCCTAATGAGATGTTTGATTTGTTTTTATTTGTGATTTGTTTTAAATGTGTTGTGTAAAGCATTGAATAAACTATTTCTATCTCTAGTTCTAATGCAATTTTCCTAAATAATCCGTATAGGCAGAAACTACGGCACGAATGATCCGTCGCGTCTGCACGTTACGGCGCAACGTTGCGAGCTGGCGGGCCTGCGCGCCGCTGCCAGCTCGCCTCGCTGTGAATATCGACAATCACACGCCCACAGCTGACAACGGCACTTGATAAATAAACAAAATGGCGGATCGAGTTGAGTACAGCAGGACACAACTAATATGGCGAACGAATTAAGCAACAATAGACTCTTGGTCAACGGTGTAAGCGCTTCGACGCGCGCCTTATTAATTGTGTCGTGTTGTACGCCGGTCAAAACATTTAATGGACGCTGAATACAAATTGATTTATGCTTTTAATAAACATTATTTGGGTAAGTAGATACCTACCTACCTACCTAATCGATTTAAAGTTACTTACTTATGTACTAAGAGTTAAAAACTACGATAACATGTCAAAAGGTTTACCTACCGGATAAAATAGAATCCCAGAAAAACTTTACATTCCTTTGTAAGCTGTCAGGTACAAAGACAAAGAGACAAAGTAGTTTCTACTCATATAGGTTTAGATATAGGTAGGTATAGGTATATCTACTTAGAGATCTTTCAGATATAATTTTTTGGGGAGCTCCTGGAATCTGGAATTTATTTCGAAAATTCACCAACTCCAGAATCACGAATTCTCGGCTGTGAAAGCTTGGGAAAAATGCGAATGGAAATACTATTGCTATTAAATATTTTGGGAAATATATAATTACGTACCTACTATTACTAGTTATTACAAACACGCTCTTTCTCCTTTGACAGGAGCAGTTTATTTTTTTTTTTCTTTGCCCCGCGGGATATGGCGTTTCCACAATGAAGTGATTTCACCAGTGTCAAGTACCTATATATAAGTATTAATCAATATAGCAATACAATGCAATCCAATCTTCTCTAGGAAGATTGGGGGAAACGTTGTACGGTGATTTGGAGGACGGAGGTCAAGATTGTGTTAACCTCTGCACCACTGCGAGTCCGCTTGAAACAAGAAGAAAGAAGTCAGATACACGAAATAAGTTCAAGTGTTCTATCACTGCAACACAAAGGCATAAAAAGGACAAATCGCAATTCAGAAAAGTATTTTGAACACCGTGCACAAAAATACAAAACTAATCAAATTACACATCCGCCATCTTTTAACGTTGCAAATGGCCGACAGTAGTAGTTGAGGTTGGATTTGAACATAAGTTAGGCTAGTTGTGACGTATGACACAATATTGAAGTGACCCTGCGTCCGAAGAGGATATATAGATCTTTAACGTGTAAAAGTGCCCGAGCGGCCTACTTACTGAATAAACATCCATATACATACACCTACGTACCTACATATACTCACGCCTTCATTCCCAGAGTGGGGTAGGCAGAGCTACAGAATTACCAACTCTAAAAATTACAAAAAACCGGCCAAGTGCGAGTCGGACTCGCGCACGTAGGGTTCCGTACCACTATACATATAAATAAATGTTTTTCTGTATTCTTTATTATATTGGAATTGATTGAATGAAAGGTAAAATGCGGTTTACGATTTATAACGTATTAAAAAAAAAACTAATTATTAGATCTCGTTCAAACCAATTTTCGGTGAAAGTTTGTATAGTAATGTACATCATATATTATTTTTACATTTATCATTCCCTTATTTTAGAAGTTACGGGGGGGGGACACACATTTTTCCACTTTGGAAGCGTCTCTCGCGCAAACTATTCAGTTTAGAAATTTTTTTTTTTAGAAACCTCAATATCATTTTTGAAGACCTATCCATAGATAACCCACACGTATGGGTTTGATGAAAAAAAATAATTGAGTTTCAGTTCTAAGTATGGGGAACCCCAAAAATTTATTGTTTTTTTTTCTATTTTTGTATGTAAATCTTAATGCGGTTCACTGAATACATCTACTTACAAAGTTTCCACATTATAGCTCTTATAGTTACGGAATAAAGTGGCTGTGACATACGGACGGACAGACGGACGGACAGACATGACGAATCTATAAGGGTTCCGTTTTTTGCCATTTGGCTACGGAACCCTAAAAAGAACAAATATAAAACAAAACAACCTTTGTCTAGGCATGTTTTCTTTGTTTAAATATGTTTTATTTAGGACTAGACAACTTATTGTAATGTCCTACGCGGGATACAATTTAATACACTCTCTTGTCTATACTCAACACATTTAATGAAAAATAATGCTGGTTTGAATTCGTGCAAGGTTGGTCTAATTTTTGATTCAATTTCTCCTGACTATTAAGTACCTATTCGATGGCAATTGTTCCTTTCAGTGCCAGCCTTCCTGAATTCCATACAAATTAAACTCAGTCTGGAGTTCTCGGTTTTGTGAAATTGCATTTCGTATTATTACATAGCAGCAAGGTTTGAAGGACACGGTGACCTAATCCATAGCGAGCTCGCTCTAATGCTTTGTGTTCGTCTAAGGGGGAGAGAGATAAGAAATAGTTTGTTATCATTAGTGCGTTCGGATACACGATTGAGCACTGTTTCGTTTTCTTTTTTTGTTTAATTTAAAAAAGCGATTCATCATCATCATCATTTCAGCCTATTGCAGTCCACTGCTGGACGTAAGCCGTAAGGACGTAAAAAAGCGATTAAATAAAGTTTAACTTTTTTTTTTGCACTTTGGTGAAACAGAAACCAGAAACAATATTTTTAGGATTCCGTCCTATTACTCCATTCCTATTAGGTACTGCCTCTACTGTCCGTCCGTCCGTTCATTAGTCCCTTCGTCTGTCTGTAGGTATACAATTTAAAATAGATAATATCATGAAGACTCGTATTTAATTGAAACCCGCTATTTATTTATATTTAATCTATATTGTTCAAAAACTCACATACACTGGTAAACATCTTAGCGTGTTTGTGCAAAATGAGGTTACGGAGGCGTTATTATGAGATGGTAGGCAGTCCATTTTACGGCGAGCGTAAAGGACAGAGCTATAGAAGTTATATAGCTCTGTCCTTCTCTCTCAGCGTTTAGTGCAGATCTAACAAAAAGTTGTTAAGAGTTGTTGGTAATGCAGTAGCTCTGCCTATCCAACTATGGGATAAAGATGTATGTATGTATTTTTTATTATTCAAAAACAAGTGCATTTGCACATGAGCACGCAGGCCACTTGATGCTAAAGTGAGATCTGAGACCTATTTTTATTTTCATGGCAATGAGAAGGCATGCGAGCACTCAGGCCATGATGGTAAGTGGGATCTGAGACACAGACATTTAAAATCTTAAGACTACAATCTCAAAACTGCAATGCTAAGACTTCAAATGCGTTGCCAACCCTGAGGACTGAGATGGAAAGGTGCTCTGCTTACCGGTTGTATTCTCCCCACTCCGTAACATAACAATGCGCATTATGCATTGCTTAGCTGCTCGGCGGTAGGTTAAAGGATAAGATGGTGGTCGCAATCTGGCAGGGCCCTGCACAATGTCCTATCACCACTGCTATCACAATGGCTGGCTTACCGCCGTACTGAGTCAGAGACATTTTCAGAGATCTTCCTCATTTCTTCCGATGGCATTTTCTACAACTCATGCAGAAATTAAGTTTTAACTGTCAGAAAAGTCAGGATCGTCCGGAGATGTTTCTACAATTGCTCATTATTTGTTTATAACAAGAGTACTATAATATCCAATTTTCCAAATCAGTTCGTAGGTATTTTCTGGACGAAAATTCATTACGAAATCGTTAGGTACGAAAGGCATTTCTCGCAGATTGAGTTTTTTTTTTGGCCTACGTAATTAATGTTTACAGTATCCTGAAAACATCATGGTTTCATTAGAGAGAAGCGTTCGATTAAAAAAAAAACATATAATCGATGAAGTGAAATTCGATAAAATGATGGGTACATCTCACTATAAATGGCAAAAATAGGGTTTACGTACGATTTTTATTATATATATTTTGCAATAGGTATAATGTTAACATACATGTATACAAACATACGTATTACAAAAAAAATAAATGTTTAAGAAAACAAAAAACCGCCTTCAAAAATGCAAAAAATAACTTCTTATAAAATGATAGGTACCTATAGGTAGGTCAGTCCAACTGAAGTCGGCGTCCCACATTATTTTAAACCAAAAGCCGATTTACAAACAGCAACACAGCTGAGTGACTATTGAAGATGAACAGAGAGAAACTGTCTCTTATGTAAAATCTATATTCATCTCTTTCTACATTTTCTAACTTCGGTCTTTAATGGGCAGTTAAGTGTGTGGTTGTTTGTACCTATCATTAAAATATTGTGGGACGCCGACTTCAGTTGGACTGACCTACCTATAGGTACCTATCATTTTATAAGAAGTTATTTTTTGCATTTTTGAAGGCGGTTTTTTGTTTTTTTTAAACATTTATTTTATTTAATACTTTTTAGTGATCCTATTTATGCTGTTATGTAGTTCCACTTTTCAATAAATGAGAAACTATAGAAAATTTCGAGCTCGCCGCAAGCAACGCCACTGGAAAGTTACAGTCATATTTCAACAAGTAAATATTCTTCGTTGTAGTCGCTCAACTATCTTAATCGACATATCTTATCGTTATCGCCACCCTTGAAATAGGTACCGTTGAGGAGTTCCGGTGGCCATCTGTGGTCTTCATCATCAGGTCCACTTCACCAAGTGATACTTTCTGAATGCAAATGCTAGACTTGTTACTAAAAATACTAAAATCGCTTTATGTATGCCTACAATATTTGAGGAGTTCCCTCAATTCCTCACTGATCCCCTCATCAGATTCCGATTTGGTGGCAATGGGACCACCTCGGAAGTATACCCTATCAATTCAAAAAAGAATTTTCAAAATCGGACCACAATTGACGGAGTAATCGGTGAACATACACAAAAAAAAAAAAAAATACATACAGGGGAACGTATAACCTCCTCCTTTTTTTGAAGTCGGTTAATAAAGCTTTACAAGCATCTCCGAACGCACGCGTCTCGTTCCATCTCTTTCCCGCCCGTAGGGTATAGCTTATTGCTTTTCACTCGCTCAGCGACGATCGGTAGACAGCGCGTCGCCTGCGCATGGTCCGTGACGACACAAAAGTGAATTCGCATTTCAACTTTTAAAGCCACTTTCTTTACGTTTTGTTCTTTTACTTGTTTTAACTAACTGCGTCAGAAGGAGGGTTATGTATTTTTGTAGGTAAGTATGTATGTTTATTGCTTTGGTACGCTGTGCAGCTTTAACGGCTTGATGGATTTTAACAAATAGAAGAAGATAAAGAAGAAATACACTTATTCACTACACAGAAGAGTTCATAAGACAAATAAAAGACAACAAAGAATGTGACAGAAACAGCACGCAGTGTGTGTCCTCGCGTTAGTGAATCGGACGGGTTACCTTTGTTTCGTCAAAATACTTGTGGTACAGGGAGACCCGGGATAGTTACGTGGGGTGGGACTCACCAACCAAGACTGGACGGAATACCCACTACAACCCCAGCGGACTTAGCACTTCATAGGCTGATGTCGGGGGCGCCATGGGCTGCTAATGATTCTACCATTGAGCGCCCCTCAGGTGCCCCAGTATGAGCTAGGGCACCTGTGGCTGAGTAGGACCATAGAGGGTGGGCCCCTAACTCACAAGTCCTACTGGGGGCCTAGGTTTGCGACAAACCGCCGTCGCCTTTGCCCCCTCCGCCTGCGCCGGAGTGGGTATGCGTCGACATCGTCTTCGCGTTCCCGCTCCGCAACCTTACCTAACCTAACCTAACCTGTGTTTCGATATAAAACAATAATAATACAATATACTTGTCGGGAAATGAAAATTTGGGAAAGATACATTGACCAAAAATATTTTGACGAAACGTCAAGCTCCCGAATCGGACACTACCTCAGCATTATGCTGAGGTGTCAGATAAGGTGTCAAGATCCATCTTGGTTTTGAGAGTGATATAGGATAGAATATAAAGTAATGAGAGGAGGATACTTTATTTAACGTACACTCAGGAGCAAAAAAAACGGGTCAGAGTGCGTTTTTCATACTAAAGAGGCTATTTCGAAGCCTTGGTTCCTCACCAGGGAATGCTTTTAGTGATTTCTGATGATGAATACCGCGAGCATCGATACAGGACTTCCAGAGTGCCTAGGATACCCAACTGAATGAATCTGCGGTTAACGTCGGAATTGTGCATGTTCAGAAAAACATCTAAAATGGCAATAAAATGTAAGGAAATCCAAATGCTGGCAAATTGTCCGGCTGTGGTGTTAACTGATTGTGCGATCAGTTAGGTATCTTAAGAACTTTTGACCTCCGCTATTGAACCTCGGAGTATCCACCATTAAACCTCACTCGAAACAACCCCTGGCGAGGAACCAAGGCTTCGAAATAGTCTCGTTTGTATGAAAAACGCACTCTGACTCAGTATTTTTGCTCCTGAGTGTGTATCGACGACCAATTAAAAAATGAGGTCGGGTTTTTAAAACTTTCTTTAGTACCTACACAGAGGATTATTGTCAAATACGTTACCTTTACGTGACTGGTGTTGTTAAGGAAATGGTTTATATTATAACATCGTACCTACTTTATCTATCAAATAGTTATTAAACAAGTAACTCCCTAGACAAAGAGGCTGGCGACGAACAAGGCCAGCTAGTGCGATGACATTCAATATGAGAACCTCACAGCTTCACAGTTACTTTGAACCTTATGTATTCGTAATAAGAACTGCCTAAGAAAACCAAAGACAAAAGGGCACATGTAAAACTGAACAGTCAAAGCGGATTAAACTGATTCGAGATAGATATATTGTCGTAATTAGAATGAGACTCGTTAAAGACATAGAATATATCGAGTGTGCTTGCAGGTTGCAACTGAATCTAGGACAAAGGCAATATCAAATAACTACTAGTGTGACTAGAAACAGCTTCCTATTCTGGTTCTACTTGAATTATGGGATCCCTTTGAATCACTGACACTCGTTTCATCGAATGTATAATTTTATTGAAAGTCAAGGTCTGCAGATACCTTATTGTTGGGTTACCTTTGTTTCGGCGAAATATGTTTGCCAAATGTATCGTTTCCCAACCGGTTCATATGCCAACCCGCTTTGTTTTCTGTAACCGTAAATATTTCAGTACTTATGTTATAAAAACTAACCTAACCTAATCTGTAGGGTTCTACACGATGGTACTAAAATAAATCCTGAAAAAAAATATAACATTGGGTTGGCAAATGAAAAAGTTGGGAAACGATACATTTGGGAAACATATTTTTGCCAAACGGCAGGCTCCCCTTATTGTTATTAGGTTATCTTACGCATGGGTTACGTAGATTAGGTTAGGTCAGACCTGTGACCACCAAAAAATTATAACTCCTGCACGTGTCGCCTGTCGATGAAATTTAAATTCGACGAAGTAAAATATTCTATGATATGAGCATCGTTAATTCACGAGTGTAAGTCGTGGAATTAATTTTCTGCTATTTCGTCCCATTTTTGAAAAAAGATTTTCTTAATACAGCTTTAGAGTGGTCAAAGAATATCTCCTCCACATTCCAAGACCATGTGTCCCACAGTTCGGGCTCAGCATTGTCTGTATGTCAATCAGTTAGAGAAGAAATAGTTTTTTTCTGAATTAAATGTTTAGATAATGCTGTGACCAAATAACAAAGTCCTAGGTGGGTGGAAAGCCTTTATGGTAGTAATTACACCCGGTGTCTCATCCCCACACCGGAACACAACAATGCGAATGCTGATTTGGGGAAGGTTAAAGGACAAGATGGTAGCGACCAGGGCGGACTCTGCAAAAGTTCCTACCATCACTATAATCTCAGAGCTGATGGCATAAGTTTGAATAGAAAGTCAATAAATGGTATCATGCGATGAAATCATGACCAACCTCAGCCTTCGTTTTTTACCTGTTACCAATTGTGCCGTAACTAAACACCACTGTTGCTATGGCTACACTTTTTGCCAACTGATTTGGACAGACCTTGACTTACACCAGAACTATAATAAAAAGGCTTACGTCAAAAGTTTTATTACAAAGGCGCACAGTTCAATTTTGTTTGAATGACGCACCATATTTTATCAGTCCATCTTACCACTTTTTGTTGCATTATGTCATCCAGTGCCTACTCTCTTGAACGAAATCATCTGGCAAAACTATTGGTGAAATAATCGTACAACTAAAAACAACCTTATCTTCGAGCTTATACGGTCCTCCGTATTGTATATAAAACTGCAAAGTTAACCTTGTGTTTTTTGTCTATTTAAAAAAAGTGGCGTGGATGATTTTCTTTTGGCAAAAACAAAAAGATGGCACATTTCCTTCAATAAATGTTCAATTTTTTGTGAGCTTGCTTTCGGTATCCTGGTTTCAAATTAACTGATGTATTCAACAACAAACTCAATGGAGAAGAAACAAAAAACGATCATTATACTTGAATATGATGGAACTCGGAGAAATGTCAGAGTTATAGATGATTTAAAAATACCAACTAAATAAAGTAAAGTAGGTAATTAAATAGTAGTTAATAGTAAATAATCTTGATAGACGAACATCGATATAAACAGTCGGAACCTTCATTTTTGAGACAATCCTTTTTACTATTACGCATAAAATAGTTGTAGACTATTGGAAAAAAACAACTTAATTACGCAGAGAAATGCTGCCAAAAGAAATTTTCAGATGTAAGTGATGATCATTTCAGATGTGAGTTATGGTTTTAAGCCCTTCTTATAGTGCTCATGACCGACATAATATTGTACGTGTATCCATTTAAACTTCATCCTATTCCAATAACTGTAACTTCAATTTGTAGAAACTTCAACAGAATGTCATCGGGTTATCTGTTTCGAAGATAAAATCATAGGAATAATATACAATATGGAACTAATATGATCGTGTTTGCTTTTGTATGACTTGCAAAAACTTGTGTATGTCTTTGACCCACACAATAAGAATTGGACAATGAACACCGAGGACGATAGCAATCTGACTGAGGATAGATCGCTGCGCGGATTAACGTACAGTCATTCAAATAAGTTATACTTCAATTTTGACTCAACTAATTTTTTCATACAATCGTTGTCTTGATAATTACGCACACATTTTTTTTTAATTCAAATCGGTCGAGCTATTCTCTAGTCATGGCTTGATTAACGACTATAGCGACCGGCCCTCACTTCACTTGGGTTTATTTAGTTTTCTGGAACATTCTTACCAACCTATATCAAAGTTTATCAAAATATATTAAATATATAAAAGGCAAACTTTACTCACTGACTTATACATATATCAATGCACAGCCTACTGTAAAGTCAAGGAATTTAATTCCTATACCACTTAGGACTATGTCAAAATGACGTAATCAATCAAAAAGTAAGACACTTCTTATGATTTTATTTACAATGTCACTTTTACATAGTCCAAAGTGGTGTAGGATTTAAATTCCTTGACTGTACCTAGAAATTCTACTATACATGAAAACCTTTCGTGAAAAATTATGTAATTAATGGTGATAACACTGATAACATGTATGTTATTAGTTATTCAAACGTTTATTAAACTAACAGAGTTTAGAAGTTATTGTTAATACACATAAATATTTGTAGAGCATTTCTGCAAACCGAACCGAGGCGAGGGCGAGTCGGTCCTATCAAATAAATAAAGTCGACACTTGAAATTAAAAGGCACATAGTTATTATCAACTTGATTGTTTCATGGCGTCTAAACAAAATTTTACACCACAACTTTTTTGCAGACTGTAGTCATTAGACAATAGCTTTTATTATATCATAATATGGGACGTTGTTTGAATATTAATATACAAACTGCCTATGTTTAAAGCGAATACATTAATAATCCACACGAGTAATAGCAGGATACACTATTGGTGCAACGTGTCGTTATATCCAAGCCATTTCAATTAATATACTTTCAGTTGTAAAATACTTTAAGTGTTTTGTTCGCTAATATTATAAGGTCTGACCCACACATTAAATATATCGGTTACTTACTATATATTATACTTACATTCGCTTCGCGATGTTTCTGGAAATTAAAATAACTAGGCGCAATATCGTTTGATCAATACCATCTTGATAGTTGGAAATACCTACCGTGCGTTTTTCGTCTGCCTTCTTGCCACGCACCTTATCTATGTGGAATCAGCTCTCCGCGTCTAAATTTCGGAACAATTACGAATTGAGCGCCTTCAAAAACGAGCCTACTCTTTTCTCAAAGGCCGGTAGCACACCTGTCATTCCTCTGGTGTTGCGGGTGTTTATGGGTCGCGATCACTTACCATCAGGTGACTCGCTTGCTCGTCTGCCTCCTTTTTGACATTAAGAAAAAATACATTCCTAAATCGGTCTACAAAATAAACAGATATACTTCATACATGTGTTCATTTCATAATTAGGTACTAAAGAAACTCTAGCAGTCATGAATAACAATTTGAGCCTGTCGGCTATTAAAACTAACGAAGCAGCTAGATTTGGATACGAATCTGATCGAAGAGGAACAGAGTAGATACGTTATGTCATTTCCTTTTACTGTGGGTATAGTATGGTTGCATTTAAATGTGGATATAGCATCCGTCACTCTTATACGTGTCAAAACGTGACGGATGTTGTATCCACATTTTGTCACGTGATACACGTAGCCTTATTAGTCTCTGTGGTTGAAGTTTTCATGTCCAACATGTTGTCATCGGAAAGACCTTATAACTAATTCTGTTTTTTTTTCTGAAAGCTATGTTATGCTGGAGCTTTTTGAGATTAAATGTGTAATTAAATAGATGTCGTAGGTTAGGTTAGGTTAGGCTAAAAAAAAGAAGTCTTCTATCAAAACAATTGCATTCGTAATTATGAACGAATGAATGAATGACTGAATTATATTAATGTGGGGTGTGACTGATTTTCATAAAACCTAGCTAAAAAAAAGAGAAACCACACCCGAATCGGGCTACCCGTTTGGGAGCTACGTTGCCACAGACAGACATATAGAAACACCGATAAAAACGCTAATAATATGTAAATAAAACATGCCTGCCGTATCTAATACCTCAATTACATCTTTAAAACCCTCTCAACTAATTGAAATTCGATACGCGCTTATCTTCATCTATTCGTCCGTCTGTGACTTCTATCCTCGCCTTGTCTGAGCCGGCATTACTTCCAATGGTTTAGAAACATGTTTGTGTCGATCAAATAATAACTTAACAAAAACTCGAGTTATAAAAACCTGCGGATGCGTCATCGTCATCTGAGAAGCGGAAAAAGTTGGCGAGGAACTTGAAAGTTGATGAAGTAAAATACAGTCGCTTTTAGTAATATTACCTACACACAAATCATGTTGGAACATGCTCCGTGTAGGGTTCCGAAGCTGTTTCTACAAACACATAAAAGTGACTAATAACAAATTTAAAAGTAAAACTATCACATCAATATTGATATATAAATTGACTTGGCTTGTTCTTGAAATCCAGTTGACTAAAGGGTTTATAACTATAGTCGCCGTCAATAGAACCTGTGAACAATGTAAACAAGTTAGTACTGTTTGACACATAACCTCAAATATTCACTAAGCGTGTTTTTATTAAAAGTAACGTATAATGACTAGTTATTTCATCTCAAACTTAATATGAAAGTAATGATCTAGTGTATAAATCAATGCAAGGACCTCACTTGATTTTAAAAAGTACGTGATTATGGAGTAATCATGGTGAATTGATTATTAGATAATCATCACCAAATAACTTCGAGTTTTTCGGGACAGTTCTTTATCTTTGTTAGACTACACTGAACATGGTCCGACAATGCACTTGGCCGTTTTTTTTCCATTCTATTTCTCATTTTAAGTTAATAAGATGCACCATCGTATAGTTTGATTAATTATTGGACTTAAATGCTGTTTCTATAGAAGGTTTTATAGCCATAATCTGGCTAACAAAGAGCCTCATCAATAACTATCTTGATTAGACATATAGTTTTTTCTATTCAAGCCGCGAGCGTCGATCGCATGGCATGGCAACTAGTATCTAGGAACTATCAAGATCCATTGTTTTCTAATGAGCTGGAAATATCACACGATACAGTTCCTATTAACGAGGGTTAAGGTTTAAAATGCCTATGTATGTATTAATCTGAACAAAATCTATATTATTAAGTTGGTTCACCAAACCCAACGTATTCTGATTTTTCTACGCAAATATTAGGGTAAAGTAACCAGAGACCTGTAGTCGACCTCGGCCTATATTTTGTATAAGTGGGAAGGGTACGAAAGATATATTTCCCACTCTTCGCACTCATATAAGGTCGACTACTGGTCTCTGGCTGACCACTGGTGACTACCCTATAAATAAAGAGGAGAGATTCGTTTTTTTGTACGTTTGTAACGAATGAACTCAAAACAACTGGACCGATTTCAAAAATTCTTTCACCGTTATAATGCTTCGTTATGAATAACATAGGCTACATATGGCCAACCCTGAGGACTGAGATATATTGCCTCTATGCTAGTAATTTCTTTGGTTGTCTTATCCCCACTCCGGAACACAGCGATGGCGGTGGGTTAATGGATAAGACGGTGGTAGAGATCCGGCCGGATCCTACACAAGCTCCTACCACCACTAAATTTTATGCATGTTTATAATTGTCATTTTGCCATTATTGTTATTTAAATTTTAACAGGGTGGGTATCCTATGTCACCCGTGAAAGGATTCTAACACCACACACATCTAAATCAGCTCAGGCTCAGGTTACATATATGAACCCTGAAAAGATTACACTCCTGTTTTGGGCAGTCGTGTAATAAATGGATGTCAACTCCGTGATAAGATAACCAGCTGGCTCGTAATTGCCATGGTACTTCAATTTCCCCGGGCCATTGCCGGCGGTAATGATTGCTCTGATGCCATCAGAATTACTCTGTCAGTCACAATGAAGGATTGACGTCATCATGGAAGCCGCAGCAAATGGCAGAGGAATCAATTGGCAACTGATATTTTTACGGATTATTTTCATGTTTATATTCGCAAAAGGCCAATGGCTCTGCTGTCCACACCTGACTCGAACAAAAATTAGCGCTCTTATTGCATAAACGGATCCCTTTATCGAAAAATTGTTGTTATAAACCCGCAATATTTTGGAAAGACCTGTACAAAGACATCCCTCACTATGGGGTAAATGAGAGTTTATTTTACTACTTTGCGGGCGTGACTGTTTTTAAAAAAAAACATAATTGGAAGGAAAACGAGCACACAAGCCACCTGATGGTAAGTGGAAACTGTGACCCATACACATTCGCATTCACAAGACTGCAAGCCTAAGACTGCAAATGCGTTGCCAACCCTGAGGACTAAGATGGAATGCCTCTATGCTAGTCATTACACGGGCTGTCTTATCCCCAAACCAGAACACAACGAATGCGAACACTGCTGTTTGTCGGTAGGTTAAAGGATAAGATGGTGGTAGCGATCCGGACGGACCCTGCATAAGGTCCTACCACCCGCAATAATTCATGCCAAATTAATTACAGCTTTCTAGTACTAAGAGTCTCTGAGCTAGGCTTCGGACGGACGGACATAGCGGAACTATAAGGGGTCCTAATTTGACTGCGGAACCCTAAAAGCCAGACCTGAAAGACCAGTGCGGAAAATCCAAATTTAAGATGCGACTGCGAATATCTCAAAAACTGTTAGGCTCTAGACCTTGAGGCTGTGGAAATATATTTAAGACCTGTAAAAATATAAAGTTTAAGCAAAAACCTACTCTGATAAGGCTGCTCCTATCGGCTATGTTAGCCTTGGTCACGCCATGTCAAGTTCACCAGTTCATCGCTCCGTTAGAGCATGCCCAATGTGACATGACCCCAGCCATTCCTACGCCGCGAGGTCACGGGGGCTCAGCTACACTGGTCGCCTCCAATTACCAGTTTCCATGAAGTCATTATGGACCATCATGCTCTGATGATTATGAATGGAACCCTGCCTAGAAACCAAATGGGAACAATTGAATAGGAGTTGATGAGCCGAACAGCATAACAAGATACCAAATTACTATTGATTATGAACCGGCCATCGGAATCCTGACCCGAAATAGAACGTTGTCACAGTGACAGTATAAAACAATTTGTTCGGCACTTCTTACGACTTGAATCATATCGTCACGGTGACACAGTTCTATGGTGCGTCAGGGTTACGATGGGCTGGAAATATGGCTTCGCAGGAGTGTCTAGAGTTTTAAAAGGTCTTTATTATTGGACTTCCTGGTCATTGCTAGTTTATAATCTGTATCCTGTAAGGATGCCAAAGGAGACCCTTTTACTAGGTTTACGCTATCCGTCTGTCCGTCTGTCCTACATAGAAAACAAATTTTTGAAGCGCTGGACATAGCTGGTTGGTTCAACTCATATTTATTCTAGATTATGTAATATAACGGTGGAGTTTTTAATAAATGTTTTAGGCGAATATGTGCTTATTGCATCCACCAGTTTACGTAAATTGTAAGTTTCAATAGGGAAGTAGTAGGTATACCTATTATTACAAAACCAAAGTACATACACATACATACATAAACTCACGCCTTCATTCCCAGAGTGGGGTAGGCAGAGCTACAGAATTTCCAACAACCCTAAAAACTTGTTGTTAATTCTGTAACCACATTTTGCACAATCAGGCTAAGATGTTTACCAGTGTAAACAAAAGTAATTAGCCAACGTTGCTTAAGACATAATCTATTCTATTAACGTAACTAATATCTATTGGAATTTTCTAGTACGTTTATTAAAATAACTAAGTCCAAATGCCAACGAAGCCGTACCGCTCGGGTCAAGGTTCGAATTCGCGGCCGAATTGATCCAATTACACTATTCTGTCATGATCAACGCAACGGTTTATAAACACGGAATGAAATAGTTTTGTACCTTTTTTTTTGTACTCATATGGCAATGTTGAATACTTCTAATTCCACTTCTCGTCTACTAGGTACTTACTGCTTGTCTGGTTCTAAAAATAATAAGATATACGTATATTGGTAAGACCAGCAAGCCACCAGAAGGTAAGACGGATCTGTGATCCATAGACATTTGCATTCTCAAGACTACAATCTTCGGACTGCATTCCTAAGACTGCAAATGCGTTGCCAACTCTGAGGACTACGATGGAGTACTTATGGAATACGGTTGTTGTGGTGCTTAACGGTAGGTTTGTGGATAAGATGGTGGTAACAATCTGGACGACCATGCACTTAGGACCTCTTACTACTAATTAGTAATTTGATGATTTTAAAGGTGTGGGGGCAAGAGGAGTTCTCAGGGTTGGTAACTAATTTGTAATTTTGGCATTCATATCTCAAATAAAAACCGATAATAAACCGTCAATATTTTCGAATATGGACCATAGCTACAGGAAGTCATGAAGGCAAATAAATACTTTTAGCTACTTATAAGAGTTTGTATTTTAAAAAAAGACAGCTTAGTTTTTGCCTTAACTATACTAATTTTCTAAAAAAACATACAAACCTGATAATAAGTAGGTACTTACTGACGTAGCCAATTGTCTTACGATATTTGGTTTGTTTCGTATTTATTTTGGTTTCCCTTTTCAACTGACAAAATATTATTATGTCGTAGCATAAGATTATTTAGTGCATCCTGGGCTTCTATTCTAGCCGGTAAAAGCTATAACCTATTTGACCTGTAGTTATGGAATTGTTACGTTGTGTACACCTCGGCCGCCATTACTGTCAAGTAAATAATTGCTATCATAACGTTGAAAATACGATAGCAGGTCAAAGACAATATGGTTTGTACCGCCTAGAATAACGGCCCTGAAGTGTTACTTAATCCCTTGTTCTGTGTTAGCCACTTTAACCAAGTCAAAACATGTTCAGAATCCCAGCTCTCATCATTTTTATACAAAAATGACCCGATTAAGGGACCTCGGTATTGAAACAGTTTACGAACTGTCAAGCCAACGACCGCAATTAGTCTCAAATTAATCCAGCTATCACTTACAAAAGCAATCCATTTATTAATCAGCTATTTTAAGATTTCGCCTGCCACAACGAACTGGCAAGACAAACTGGGTCTTTTGAATTAGTCGGATACACAAACAATAATCTTATTCTAAAGTTTTGAACCAATTTAATCTTTACTCCCGAGGAATTAGCGACATCTGGACTGCAAACTGTAAGACAAACCAGAACCAATTTAACTTTATCCTCACTGTTAACAATTTGGAGTCTATTGTCAGTGCTATATGGAGTTTCTAACCGCATTTGTTTGATGTTCTTATAATTACTTAGTTTATAAATACGTTTATCGCATTCAACGCCAAGTTTCTTGATGTCAATATAAAACTGACACGAAATGGAAGCAGTGGCTTTGAACTGATTAAGTGTTATAAATTGAGCCTTCACGTGTTGTTTGGTGCGTATGAGTCAGTGCAGTTTCAGAAAATTTAGCCTCGTTAATAATTAAATTGCAGCCGTAACTTCAAGACCATATGGTTGATAATACTCGGTTGGTGTTAAGACAAGTAATATGTAACTGAGAAATTGTTTTTCTTTTGTTTCTTTTGTTTTTGTTGTTGAAATTACCGATGAGTCATTTTAAACGTGTTGAATAATAATCCGTTAATTATGGACTGTATGCAAAAAACTAAAGTATATTGGAGGTTTTTTATTGAATGTTAAGGAAAAGGCAGACGACCACACAGCCCACCTGGTGGTAAGTGGGAATGAATAACAGGAGACCGCTCAGGACGGAGCGTTTAAGTCCAATCACCACCAAAATAAAGGTGACCTGTCGTTTCGCCGAGTTTAATAGCGCAGATTTTTGTTTCGCAGACAACTATTGGCAGACCTTGCTTTTGGCCGTTTGGTGGAAATAGTGCTTAACAGTCAGTTTTCTTTGCGTAGAATTTGCTACTTCCTATATTTAAGTTGAAGGTAGATGCCGTCCACGTGGCGTTCGTTTTTTCCGCGCTGTAAAGTTGAATGTCTCTATATATAGATCTTACTCATTCACTTGTTTCTTTTCCTGAGGGATGGGCATCCTTCTTTGGTCAGACGTATACTTGTGACATCCGACGGCATACAGAAAGTGGCGGATGTACCTTATCTGAACCTGCACCGCTTAAACAAGAGCCGAACTGATAGCTGAGTTTGCTCGCAGTGTTCGTGTACACACATGACTTTCTTCCTGTCTGATGCCCATACGCAATCGATGGGTGTCCCTCGGAATCCCTAATAACGTTTATCCTAAAGCTTCGGTTGTCCGAATTATTGATTGTCCTAAACTAGATTTCAGCTAGGTCAGACCACTCTTTAAGCTTTGCAAAAGCAAGAGTTTTGAAATTCACACGGAAGTGGTTTTAGGATAGATGAGAATATAATAGATATTTATTTTTATGGCAAACGAGCACCCAGGCCACTTGATGGTAAGTGGAAACTGTGCCCCATAGATTCGCATTCACAAGACTGCAAGCCTAAGACTGCAAATGCGTTGCCAATCCTGAGGACTAAGATGGAATGCCTCTATGCTCGTCATTACACCGGCTGTCTTATCTCCAAACCGGAACGCAACAATGCAAACACTGCTGTGTGGCGGTAGGTTAATGGATAAGATGGTGGTAGCGATCCGGACGGACACTGCGCAAGGTCCTACCACCCACCAACCCGTAGAGACTAAGTAGGGATTCTAAAAAAGACCCGCAAACGATGAACGAAACGTAAACATGCTAGGCCCGCTGTACTCACTAAAACTGTCAACCGACGCTACTTATGCTGGTTCCTATATTCGAGAAACGAATTCGTTTTCCTTACGTCTCGATAAATTTGACACATTATGTACGTAACAAATGTCATAACCACGTCATAACGCTACGGCGCGTAACGATTCCTTTCTTGAATACCGTAAACCGGGGATACTTTGATCAAATTCAAAGTTCAACACGATTTTTTATAAAAACTTTAAGACAAAATACTATGATAAAAATGTATAATAATCGGTTTTTCTTGTTTTTTCGACTTGATAAATTGGAAAAAATTGAGACGTGTAGTTTCCCATAAAAAAAATAAAAAAACTACGATCAAAGTTAAACTATGAATGGGGTTACTTTGAAACCACTACATTTTTGAATGACTATCTAAAGTAAACCCGCTAAAAAGCAAGGAAAAATTAAAAAAAACAAAATCGGTCAATTACTTTTTGTGTTATATATTTTTTTTCTTTTTGGGGTTACTTTGACAATACCAATAATACGATACTCAATTCTTTTTCAATCATTTATTTCAATAAACATATCAAATGACAATATTGTTAATATTTTGACTTAGTCAGTCTTTTTTTAAGTTGTTTCTTTTAATTTCTGTGTTAAATAACACGACTTATTCATTAATATAACAGGTAATCTAACTTAAAGAAATCACAATTTGAGATCGAAGGCAATTTTTCACCTTTTCAAAATGACACAAAATGTAAAGAACGATTAAACTAGAAAATAATCAACAATTTTTAGGAACTTAATTACTTAATAGTCACATTTCCAAAATGTCAATGTCATAATTAAATTTAACAGTTTTAACGTCTTCTTCATAATTTTTGTAATCGCGAGATCCAATCTTCTTTTTATAGTCACGTGGCATTTTAACTGAAAAATAAGAAAAATATTTTTGAAATCGGACCATAATTGACGGAGAAATCAAATCAAATCAGTCACAGAGAACCTCCCTTTTTTAAATCGGTTAAAGAACCAAAACCTTCTCCTAGGTGTAACAGATACTTTTCTGAAATCCGCATTAAAATCTGTTCAGCCAAACGCGAGATAATCGCGGACAAACATACATACATACATACATACATACATAAATACATACATACATACATACAGGTCAAACGGAGAACCTCATTTTTTGAAGTCGGTTAATAAAAACAATCAAATTTATACATTATTCTGTAACAATGCGAAAAGTTTCATCTCTTGGGGTGACTTTGATCATTTGGTCAATCTAACCCCACGTGACCGATCAAAGACACCCCGAGCTGTGGATTCCCCGGGCGCGTGCGCCGTTATAGGTTATAAAATTGATTTTTTTTTTTTTCGATATCACCAATTAGGTCTGCTTATCATAAGGCACAAAACAAGGCAATTACATTTTTGCTAAACATAGGTACATGTGAAGTTATTTTACCTCAAAAATATAGACAAAAAGTACACTTACCATTTATCTATTTTTTCTATTCTAAATAACACAGTTACACACGCGCCACTTTAACTTATGATGGAGCAACTATCAGTGTTGCCAGTGGCGAAAAAATAATATTAAGGCGTTTTTAAACTCCTCAAAAAAAAACACGTTTGTGTAGAATGGTAGTTGTTATCAAAGTCACCCCGTAAATCAAAGTATCCCCGGTTTACGGTATTGGAACCGGGCATTAGACCATAACTTATTACCGAGAAGGAGATAGGTATACATTTACAATATTAGTAAGATAGATGAATTATGATAACCTACTTGCACATGTCCTATACCATAAAATAGGTTTGCTTCCAACGTTCTACGAACAAGCATACCGAAGACCCTATAAGGAGTCAATTTAGTACCGATTAAAAACACTCCGGCATTGAATTAATAAAATAAGATCAGCTAACTGTACAAACGGGCTAGGTCCCGCGTCCGTTATTCCGACTTTATCTATGATCGCCTTGTAATTACTTATATAGGGTTCAAATTGGTTTGGCTTATCGACTTTAGCGAACGTATGCAGTTTGCACCTGCTATTAAGACCGTGGAAACACCAACTCCAGAGAGCCGGTTATAGGTTGTATTCCATTGACTTAATAAGTTTTTATTCTCACAAAAAGGGTTCTCAGTTTAACGTGTGTAATCTCTATATGTGTGTGTTTTATGGTAAAGTGGCCCATAAGTTTGCTGCTGAATTTGTGATTTTCCTTCCCAAGTCATGGAAGTAGTTCACGTTTTATATATAAGTACGATAGAATTGGCTTCCCGCTACTGCCCCTCTTTTAACCCCTTAGGGGGTTAATTATCGAAAATCCTTTCTTCGTGCTCACTTACATCATGATAGGAACCCTTGTACCAAATTTAAAGTTTCTAGGTTTCTAGGATATATAAGTCAGTGAGTCAAGTTTGCCTTTTATATATATAGATGTCGAATGGTCTATACATACAGTGTAGTGATCACATAATTAAGGACACTTGTTTTTTTCCCAAACAATTATGCCTACAAATACGATTTTTTAATTTTAACAAGCAATCAAAAAGTTCTCAACCACTTATTTTTAGTTAAGCACACAAACTTATCGTTAACTAATAAAGTTAAGTTTAATTACGTACAAATTATCTCTGTTGAAAACGACCCTTAATTTTATAACGATTTGAAAAAATATGAACGCTTCAGCACCAAGTTTTTAAAGTCCTATAAAATATAAGGTTCGTTTTTAAAAGTAGTTTACTGTACATCAGTTTAAATCTAAGTACATGATCTGATTAACTAAATATTTAGCAATAAAATTGATCAAGAAGTTTTGGCTTGGTTGTCAAAATTAATAAGTCATATTTGTAGCCACAGCGACAGACAGAAGAGTAATATTTACAGCTCGGGAACACCTTCAAATTCCGAATATTTATTTGTCCTAATTTTTATTTTTCCAAAAGCTGCGTTACACTGTTTTAGATTCAACTCATAATTTAATTGCTATATGGGTTAGGTTACGTTTTACCTATAAGTGATGTCAAAACTCAAAAAATGAAGCCTTGTATCAAAACATTACACTCAGAATTATGACTTCGGAATTGGGATTGGTCATATAATTACAATTAGGTACTCTAAATCTAAAACCATTTCCGGGAATAGGGTTTTAAAGCCGTTCTTCATTATTAACTTTTTGAAATGTTTATGTATTTCGGATATTTTGAAAAGTATACTTAACCTTTGTTTGACTTTCTCTTACGGGTTAGGCGAAAGCCGCTTTAAATAGTATGTTTTAATGCAGTATTACAATCACTTTTTATGATTAGATATAATTTAATTGCTATAATTTATTAGAAAATGCCAACCCAATTTTAAAATAATCATGTCATCCATAAAAACTCTGCAAAATAAATAAACACATTAAAACAAAACTATTGGGTCAAATACAAAATTAATGAAACAGGTTTCTTAAAAGTACCAGTTTTTTGGTCTTCCCAATAATATAGTAACCCCTTCAGCTGACTTGAACTCGTCTTGATACTACTTTGCGTAGTTTCTTCAGTTAACTGGCAACACCCGCGCCTGCGCAGTTCTTGTTGACGCGATATTAACGTACATCATTTATATGGGCATTACTTCGGCTTAGCATTCGTTATCTACTGCTAAGCAATGACTCGGGGATTAGGGTATTATTCTCCGGAATGGGGGCTTTTGGGATGTTTAACATGACTCTTGGTATTTAAATGGGTTCTTTGTACTGAACTGCCGTGACGGCGGTTCCGTAATATAACTGAGTTAAAAGTCGATATGTTATCTATTAATATATTTTATTCAGGCAGTTTTTTTGGTTTTGTTACTTCTGTTGGACTTAGATGACTAATTTGTAATTTTCTGTTATTTCATTACCTACTTAGTATAATATGTAACCCCGTATATTGCGGGTGGCAGGACCTTGTGCAGGGTCCGTCCGGATCGCTACTACCATCTTATCCTAACCTACCGTTAAATAGCAGTGTTCGCATTGTTGTGTTCCGGTTTGGGGATAAGACAGCCGGTGTAATGACTAGCATAGAGGCAATCCATCTTAGTCCTCAGGGTTGGCAACGCATTTGCAGTCTTATTTTATTTCAAGGTAACTAGAAAGAGATCCCTTATCGGATAAGTTGGCTAATGTCTGTTATTATGTATATTATTATTTACTATAAATAATGCCTTTTAACTGTTTATGTGCAATAAAGAGTATAATGATATATGTGCAAAACCTAGGAAGTAGGTTATAGTTCTGCCATGTGTCCGTCCGTCTGTCTGTCTGTCTGAATAGAAAACATGCAAGTGGGTATGTACTCATAATAAAAGTAGAGTTTATATTAGTTATTACGGCCATTTAACTCTGAGGTCTAATATTAATATGCTCTTCCCCATTCCTGTTCCTTTCTGTGCTTTTGCCTTATTTTAAACTTCATAATTAACGATAATCAATCACAGAGCAAACAATTTTAAATTAATAATGCCCTGTATCGCATCGATCTCTGTCTCGCAGCCATATCTCTCTGGTAATTGTCGACGACACGTCATTTGCAACGGAAACCGATAAATTAGCCGGCTCTGGACAAATACAGCCTCCAAGCTGCTATAAATAATGGTTCGGTAAGGAACAGGACACACGAGAACTTAAAATTTAAATCTTGCGTACCGTCAAACGTGGATAATTGGAACACTGCAGCAACATCTAATTGTGGGTTAGCTGGAAGAGATCCCATTAGATAAGTTCACCTTGGCACATTCGTTCAATATGCATTGTAATACTAGCTTCTACAAGCCACTTCGGCCGCGTAGATTCCAATTATCGCTATCCCATCGACAACTTTAGCATTTTAGGCATAAGAAGTAGCATATGTGTTAATCCAGAGTATGAGCTATGCTCCTTCCAAATTTCATCCAAATCGGGCGAGCCGTTGCAGAGTGAAGGACTGACAAACTCACACACACACAAACATTCGCATTTATAACATTGCAACGAAGAGTTTAGATACATACATGAAACATACATTTAGTTATATGACTTTTTGGAGTCGGTGGCGTGGCCTCCAAAGGTTTTTTTTGACGTTGGCAGTTAAAAAAAAAACTGTGTAAGAAACTATAGCATTTTTGGCACTTTATATTTTAAAAAAAAACTGACTTTGTGGGTACTTGGTGTAAATACTTGGGACATTGTTTAGGAATTACACTGGTAACACTGAGCTCTAGTCTATGGTCCATCTGACATAGGAATGTGTTGGGTTAGGATGTAACTTCTAATAATAACCTACACCGTCCCATGTACCCACGGCATCCAAAGTATCCACGTTTGATAGGACTTATATTTGCCGTTGACGTACTTAGTAACCTCAATTATAAACCTACTAAGAAGGTAGGACCTTGTGCAGGGTCCGTCCGGATCGCCACCACCATCTTATCCATTAACCTACCGCCAAACAGCAGCGTTCGCATTGTTGTGTTCCGGTTTGGGGATAAGACAGCGGGTGTAATGACTAGCATAGAGGCATTCCATCTTAGTCCTCAGGCTTGGCGACGCATTTGCAGTCTTAGGATTGCAGTCTTGTGAATGCGAATGTTTATGGGTCACAGTTTCCACTTACCATCAGGTGGCTTGTGTGCTCGATTGCCTCCTCTATGCCATAAAAAAAAGTAAGTAGCAGTTTAGTAGTGGTAGGATCCTAGCCCTGGTAACACATCATTTCATCGAATTTCGTTTCGTTTCAACTGTAATGTTAAAAGATAAAAAAAGATAAAAGATGTTTATTCAGTAAGTGGGCTAACGGGCACTTTTACACGGCAAAAATCTACCAGCGCTTCGCAAGAGACCACTGCTGAGCTAAATAATACTTATGATATTATACAATTATAAAACAATTAATCTAAAATAAATTAAAAATTAAAAAAAATATATTCAAGCGTAGCTTGAGCAGGAAAATTTGACAAATCTCAGAATTTTCAGAGATACTAATAAGGAGTAATAATTAAATATATATATATATATATATATATAAAATCAAGGATATCTTACACAGTAAATATTATTAAGATTACGCGTAGTATATTTTAAATTATTGATTTAATCATTAAAATAGAAAGCAAGTGTTGTATGTTATTAAATTAAAGATCATAGAATGCAACATAACAACACGTAAAAATCTAAAATAATTTGAATGTAAAGCTTAAATAAAAACTATAAACTGATCGTGTGTCCCCGCCCTATCCATGGAGATAAACGAAAAGGCTATTAATTTCGCTGGTGGATATAAAAAGGATATTAAACTTAACTAGTGAAGCATAAACTTGAAGAAAATGAAAAGGTTCCGCAGGTAATGTAGATAAAATACACTTAAGTAGGTATTGCTGCTTCTCGCACGACTGTGATTGGGAATTATTTCAAAAATGTTGTACTTAGTTCAGGACTCAATTAAAACACGTTTTTAGGGTTCCGTAGCCAAATGGCAAAAAACGGAACCCTTATAGATTCGTCATGTCTGTCCGTCCGTCTGTCCGTCCGTATGTCACAGCCACTTTATTCCGTAACTATAAGAGCTATACTATGGAAACTTTGTAAGTAGATGTATTCGGTGAACCGCATTAGATTTTCATACAAAAATAGAAAAAAAAACAATAAATTTTTGGGGTTCCCCATACTTACAACTGAAACTCAATTTTTCTTTTTTCATCAAACCCATACGTGTGGGGTATCTATGGATAGGTCTTCAAAAATGATATTGAGGTTTCTAATATTATTTTTTTCTAAACTGAATAGTTTGCGCGAGAGACGCTTCCAAAGTGGAAAAATGTGTGTCCCCCCCCGTAACCTCTAAAATAAGGGAATGATAAATGTAAAAATAATATATGATGTACATTACCATGCAATCTTCCACCGAAAATTAGTTTGAACGAGATCTAATAATTAGTTTTTTTTTAATACGTTATAAATCGTAAACAGCATTTTACCTTTCATTCAATCAACTCCAATATAATAAAGAATAAAGAAAAACATTTATTAGATGTATAGTGGTACGGAACCCTACGTGCGCGAGTCCGACTCGCACTTGGCCGCTTTTTTTTCCTTGTTTTTAACCATTCCTAACTTTGGTTCACTAAACTTCGTTACATAATAAAGAAAGTTAACGTTCTCAAAAAGTCCTTCTTTAGCCTTCATTAGAAATTAAAATTATAAAAACAAAAATACGTTATTCTGACTGTGTAACGCTTTCACTGGATAGTTAAACCTCTAAACTATTTTTTATTTAATTACGAATCGAAATAAGTATTATTAATTGTTGATCTACAATTACAATGAAGGGGTTAAAAATCGCACATTACTAAGTATTTAGAAAGTAGGTTTAAAAAAAGGGGCGACTTGCACCCAAGTGTTTTGAAAAAAAATCCCGCACAATATAACTTGTTAAAGAAAGTAATTTTTAAAGGTTCCATTCGAAGCCTACGGAACCCCGTTAACCCGCGGAACCGGTCCGCTACCGAACGCTACCGGTTGCGCGGGCGCAGCGGGTCAGCTTAACCAGCAGGTTTATCTTCTAACCAGAAAGAGAAAGACGCGTTACATACAGCCAAGATAATAAATATGCAAAAAAGGGATCCATGCAAAAGTTTTTTTTTAACTTCAATAATGTTATACAAAATGTTGGATTCAGCGTGCGAAATAGTTATTTTCATAATCGTGTTATAATAGAGAGCTTTTTAGTCGAGTACCTACCGTGTTTAGGCCACGAAGCTTGCTGAGTGGCCTAAGTAAGGTACGAGATTAAAAAGCTTGATTATGACACTATTGTGAACAATACTTTTTGTACGAGTTCATTAAAATTAATAATTTAAGTCATTAATACAATCACCGCAACATCGACATTTTTATCAAACCACGGCGCCCGTAATTGTTGCAGTACTGTGCTGTTCTGTTGGCTAAAAACTAGCCAATCACAAACCGTAGTTTTTTTATTTTTTTATGCCCTGGACACAGAAGCAGGTTTAAATAGATTTTTGACAGATGACGCGACGCTGCTACGTTCCGAAACGCCATAGATTGGCAATTTTGTATCGGATCGAGTCTCCTTAAACAAGGACACATATTATTGAAATACGAAGTTCTATTTTCAAATTTTTTTCAGTTGTCTTGAGCGTATCGAAATGGTTATTTCGGTTGTTTCGGAAGTGTCAACGATGAAAAGAGTGACGTTGCAGTATTCTCTATGAAATCTTAATACACAGATTTTAATCGACGAGTACAAAAATCCCGTTTTTGGTAATTCTGTAGCTCTTGCCTACCCCAATCTGGGATTACAGGCGTGAAGGTATGTATGAATGTACATCCCCCGCTTCCATTGTAGCAACCCCTTCGTTTAAAGCCTTTTTAAACGGCCCAACCAAAATTTTCATGAAACGTAGCTAAGAACCATCCCGATCGTATTAGCTTTCTTTAAAAAAATCCGCATCCAAATCGGCCGGTCTGTTCGGGAGCTACAGGCTACAGACGGACACACAGGTATACTTACATAGATACATTAATAGACACGGTAAACATTTTGTTAAAAACTAAGCTAAAATAGGTACTTGCCACGTTTTCAACATTTAGTTTTATACGTATTAATTGCATTTTTATACAGTTCTAAGAATATTGAAAGTTTAAGTACATACTCATCAGGGACATCAGTTTATAATCCATTGCAAAAATACTTTAGTTTATTATACAACACAACAGTAATGAGGATTACTGGACGCTCACCGTTTTCCCTTTCCAGAACATTTAAGAAACTTAAGATGCACTTCTCAAAATTATGGCTAGAGCATTAAACACCAAATCAACAAATAAAATAGGCAAATAGAATACATTGGCATCACCAACACACACGAACATACCAACATGATCAAGCTGAAGTAGATATATATCAAGAACACTTATCGTAAATAAGGGTCCGGGATCCGAGGGTTCCCTGCAGAAGGGTCCAAAACGAAAACAAGGAAAATAAAATAAGATGACGGATGTAATGACCAGTCACGGAGAAGATAAGCGTCCGGCCGATAGTTAGTATAACTCAGTTGAATTACTTAATATATTGTTATTGGAGTATTTTTAAAGTAAATATCTAACAAAGGCAAGTGATAGGACCTTTTGCAGGGTCCCCCATGTCGCAAATACCTTCTTACGCACTAACTCGGATCGCTACCACCAACTTATCCATTAACCTACCGCCAAACAGCAGTGTCCGCATTTTTGTGTTCCGGTTTGGGGATAAGACATCCGGTGTAATGACTAGCATTGAGGTATTCCATATTAGTCCTCAGGGTGGGCAACGCATTTGCAGTCTTAGGCTTGCAGTCTCGTGAATGCGAATGTTTATGGGTCACACATTCCACTTAGCATCAGGTGGCCTGTGTGCCCGTTTGCCATCTCTAGGCCATAAAAAAAAAAACTTGCCATCGAACAGCAGTATTTGCAAGATTGTGTGTCAGTGTAGGAGCATTCCATCTTAGTCTTCAGGGTTGGCTGCACTATTTTAGTCTTAGAGTGAAGCCTCACACGAGCGTAATTTTGTGATGAGTGAGTCGCGTAAATTCTGCTAGATTCGTTTTCATACATAACTCCTGAGGGCCCTGCCAAGATGATTTGCGTTTCTATTAGTTTCCTTTTTAAACCAATCGCGTCACTTGTACATCACGAGACTTTTACGCCAGTTAGCGTAATGCACCTTGCCTCTGTTTGGTTCGCACGGCGACGCAAAATCACCTGGACTTTAGTATGCAGCAGAAATTACAACCGAAGTTACGCGACTCACAACTAGAAAAATTACACTCGTGTTGCTTCACCCTTAGATTTGTAGCATGAGATTGCAGCGTTGTGTTCCGTGAGGAGATAAAATAACCACTAACATTACAAGCATAGGGGCACTCTATCTTAGTCCTCAATAATAGCAAAGAATTCAAATGTATATGGCTCTCTGATCCCATCAGGTGGCTCAAGGGCTTGCTTACCATCTCCATGTGTAAACCATTTGTTAGTAGCCATATGATTCAGATTTCTAATAACACTTCTATACTTACTTTCTAGCTGGATGTATCTAGGTATATGCTTCGAAGTACGACCAAAGCAAGAGTCAATGTTTGTATGCAAGAACATGAAAGTTATACACACGAGTGGGTCAAGTTACGCTTGTCAGCCAACAGGCTGAAGAGCTCGCCGACGTCAGAGGTTTTCATTTTGAATAATTATTACTTCAAACCTGTTATAAGAATGACCAATTTCCTCTTTGAAGCACAGTTTCGTATGGATAATTTAAATAACAGGGCAGAACGTACTAAATCTATTTGTTCTTATAAATCCTTTTCAATATATAAACGTTGAGTCCTTCCATCTACAACAATGCTTTTACTGGACCCTAAGATAGGTTTTTAACATCCCTTAACCGGTATAAGAGTCTCGTTTCTTATTCGTGTATTAAAACGAGACAGAATTCTTGCTCGACCACTCCCAAAGGATATACCGGTATTTGATGTAAGTTTGGCCGGATGTAGGATGATCATACTTCACGTTCGACTGATAATATATTACGATTTTTTATCAGATCTCGCGGCGGGTTCGAGAAAGAAACGAATACACTTCTCACTGTTTTAATTTTTACTAAACAACTTTCTGACCTCAAAATGTACTCTTTTTTGCCTAAAAACAGCTATTTTATCGTAAATAAAGTGAACTGATTAATATTTTGGACATCACTTGGCCAATATATTGTCTTTGATTGCTTTATTTTATTTAAAATAGCTGTTTAAGGCCAAAATAGGTTCATTTTGAGGTTAGAAAAATGTTAATAAGTATATTAGACAGCTAAGAATGAACACGGTATAAACCAAATTAATAATAACATTTCAAAGGATTGTGGGACGACACTTAAATCGCGTCAAAAAAACGTTAACGTTTTTCATCCTCTAAATTAAGTCAAATTTCCACGATTTTTGAATATGTTGTAGTTAGTTAGTTATTATGAAAAACGGTTTGTACGGTTTGTTTATTTCACCGCTAATACTGATAAGAACATCTGTTGTCTACAGTACAAGAAAGCCATATTTTTGTCTCTCTTTTATTTTCATGTGGTTTTCCATAGAACGTATTTGTATTGTATTGTATTGTGCTCCTCTTCGTGCAAAAAATCCACTGGAAGTTGTATAAATATTGAATTTTACGCAGCTTATAATTTTAATAAGCATACTCAGAAGGGAAGGGTATCTAACAATGTGAATTGTTAACCTCCCTACCCTAGGCCCCTTAAGTAGCTCTCCACCCACTCAGTCGACGGAAAGGGGGGGAATATGATGCTCCCGACGCTGGGCAACTAACCAACGCTCTTGAGGTTAGCCCCAACATGTCAGTTGAGGAGTATTGAGGAGTTTGGAGAAATTAAAGTTGCTTCCCGCCATCTGTATGTACGTTTAGATCTTCCACACTAACTACGTAACGGATTTTTAAAGCGGTTTTCGCCATCAGTTAGATAATTGTCCACGGATGGTTTTTACTTTTACAAATATACTTATGTGCGGGTGTAGCAGGAAACTCATAGAAACGAGGGTGGGTCACTAGTATATATGTACAAAAGAAGAAACTGATCGTCTTATTTATCAACTTCAAAAACCTAGACTTGAAATTTGGAAGGACCATTGGTTATCGCAATCAACTCAAGTGGCTCCCAATCCGTGCTCGTCGTAACTTTCATATTCTTAATCTCCTCTTCAGCATACTTTTCAACCCCGCAACCCCGCGTTACCTTAAGGAGCGTTTCAATTATTTTAACTCAGTCAGAGCTTCCCAAAACCTTCTTTTGTCAGTCCCTTTTTCTTCCTCTAAATTTTACTCCAATTCTTTCACAATTCAGGCTATAAGGCTATGGAACGCTTTGCCTGTAGAAGTAAGGCGTGCTCAGTCTACGTCCAGTTTTAAAAGCAAGCTAAAGGATCACTATCTATCGCTTCCGTAGTTTTTCAATTATTCCTTTTATTTTTCTTAAATACTATCACCTCGGGTGTTATCTTTGTTTGGCTGATTTCTATAATTTATGTATGTGTATATTATGTTGATGTATAATAATATGTATTTAGTGTGTATTGAGTATGTATTTATTAATCTCATTCCTACTTTATGTATGTATGTGTATGTAGTTTATATATGTGTAAGTAGATTTTATCATAAAAGTGTTAGTTTGGGTTCTGAAGAAGGTAGTTTACACCACCTGCCATGTATCTTTGTCTTTCATGATTTCTCTGTCCAAGGTTGTCTGGAAGATATCGCTATTTAGCGGTAAGACCGCCTGTTGTATACCTATAGTTTAAAATGTACTGTTCCGTGTTTTTTGTTTTTTGGTGTTCAATAAAGAGTATTTGTATTGTATTGTATTGTTATCTTAGCGGTGCAATAAAAAAGCATTTTTAAAACATCGACCCCCAACGTGAAGAAATAGGGGGGTAGCGGGAAAGTAGTTCGACGCGTTTTCGTTTTTTTTTTATGACAAAAATATAATTTTAGGCGAAAAGCGAGCTTTTTAAGGTTACTTAATAAGACAAGTTAAATGGCATGAAGTATAATAGGAAAAAACGGTTTGTTTTTACTCCACGCACCTCTATATGGTTCCGTGGCAGAAGGGTCCTAAACGGGACCTTATGGCTATAAGGCTTAAGTAAAAGTCTGTCCGTTCGTTTGTCCTAACTGTCAATACTGTGTTACGTTCGCTGATGATGCCACTATTTTTATCTCTAAAGAAAAAGGCCAACGAGTTACAAAATACTATGAAAAATGTAATTCATTTTTTTAATCATTTGCCTTAACATTTAAATCGCTAGATGGGAGTAGTTTTAAGACAAAGCTTGAAAAATGGCTATCAATGAAAACTTTCTATAATTTAAATGAATATCTCAATTGTGTACATGGTTAAGACTGTTTTAATATAGGTAAGTAATATAATGTTTACTTACTATAGTACGCCGGAATGGGCAAACGGTTGGACCTTTTATTATTATGTGACCTAATGTACCTACCCAGTTTCTGACAATAAATGAATCTTATTTTTATTTTTATTCTTAATAGCTGTATCTTTTAAACCGTAAGACGTAGCAGTAGATATTTTGTTCAGAATATGTTATTACGGCAGTTAATATATATAAAAAAACACAAGTAAAAAATAAAGGGCGTCCCATACAAGAAACGTTTTTTCACGTTTTTTCAATTTGGTGTGATTATCTGATTATACACGCTTAAGAAAAAACCGGTCAAGCGTGAATTGCTCTCGCTAATTCATATAAAACCTACTGCTCCCTCAGTTTATAACACAGACTCACATTTCAAGAAATAATTTAAGTACCCATAGGCAAAGATATTAAACTTTCCCAACTCGCAAAAGCATGAGAAAGGGTTCTCCGAGGGCCGTCCTAAGTTACCAAGTTACCAAGTTATCTAGTTACCTACTACCTCCAACTTAAATGGACTTTGCAACTCCCGCTGACCTAACTTAATTGGTTTTGACATGTTATCTTATTGTGTCAATGTTAGGATAGCTCGTATTTACAGGCCATTTAAATCACTTTTTAACTCGTCGACGAAGTAGCGAGCTTAAGTTGTCGTCAGGGCCTGTTTTATATTTTATACTTTATACACTATATCCACTCGGGAACTTTTAAAGAATGATGAGCAAATTGGCCCATATAACCAATACAAATCTCATGTATAACACGTGAAAGCTAGTTACATAAGCTTCATTTTCTAATACGGGGATAAACTACAAAATATTCACAATCACAACGTTTATTTTTTATTTTTTTATACTACACTGGCTGCACCCAGCATGCGTCGTAATGCTATTACCCGTATATCCGACTCACGCTTGACCGATTCTACTATTTACAACAATAACAGCAAACAGTGGGATCCATAAGCCTACATAAGTTATAATTATAGTGACGATCGCGCTGGGTTCCATACATTTTTGAACACAGATTAAAAAACATCTTGTCTTGTGCATTATTTTTAAAACAAAAGCCGAGGTTAAGGCACGTAATCTGAAAGTATTGAACCTTGTTATTGTACGTACATAATAATGTAACGCTCGCTTGTATTTAGTATTCAGTATTCACGCGAAATCAAAACAAAGATCAGTTTTAATATGTCAGTCACGATATACATACGTGTGTGTGTGGTAAAGCACACTACAATGTATTCGATAGCCAGAAAAAGAAGCGTAAGCCGGTAGCAAAACAATTATAGGGCTGGTGCTGAGGAGAAATCAATAAATTTAAATTAAAAATAATGGTTTAGTCTGTAAGGTCATGTTTTAACGGTCAGTTTATGTAAGGTCCAAAAGTATGTTAGATTGAAATGAATAGGTTTTTTTTTGTATTATTTATATTTACCTGTTTATTTATATTTACGAACCTCTAATTAATTATCTAAATTACCCTGTGGCAGAGTTCTTTAAGTATTTTTATTTTTAATTTAATCGTAACTTTATTTTATTTTCAGCACCCACCTTACATTGTTTTTGTTTGGCCCATTGGTTGACTGGAGAACGTTTTAAGAACTCTTTAAGTCTGACATTTGTATCTACTTTGTAGTTACAAATGTAGTTTCGGGTCAAATACCCATACAAAGATATTACATACATTCTGAGATCTATACATTATTATCGACACCTAAAAATAGTAAAATTGTCCCCATACACACTTAACTGTCAAATTTTAAATACATCGTCTTCACGGTCATTAAAAAGGCTCTGATATTCAGACAGAGGGTCAATTCAATACGATAAAACAATATTGCTTTTCACGTGCTATCGTATTGTTTTGAGCTCGGCTTATATACCTGTCAAGTAATTAAAAGCTATCAAAACGCTGACAATACTATAACATATCAAAAGCAATATTGATTTACCGTGGCCCAGATTTTCTAACAGAATAAAGTTAATTTTCATTTCACATCCCTGAAAGTAAACCAATTTGTAAAAAAAAAACAATTTAAAGTTGAAAATTAAACTGCATGTGATGACCCTGTCGTGCCAGCGACAAGCCTCCAAACGGACCGGTTCAACTCGTTTCTTGCTGCTATAGGAAACATTCCAACTACCTAAATCCTTTCATGCAACACTCAAAACTATACCTTAACTTATGAAGATTACAACTGCATTTCATTTGACGCAACCGCGAACATACGCCTTTATAGCATAGTATAAACTGACCTGAATCCATCTCTGTTTCACTCGACTGGTTTGTATAGCGTTGTCTCACTCAGAACAGGCTGCTAAGCCAGTTTTCACTAGCATTGGAGATGTACCGTGGCCTGTACTTATTTACTTACCGAATAGAGGTTGGAAATTTGGAATAACATGGTTTTGAGTTTATGTTCAATTTACTTTGTGGATTCTGCTTTATGAAGCCAATGTGTGTTTTAACTCGTTATTGTTTGAACGATATTGCAAACTGGGGGAGCCTGCCGTTTCGTCAAAATATTGTTGGTCAAATGTATAATTTCCCAAATTTTTCATTTGCCAAACCAATGGTATACATTTTTAACAGAATTTATTTCAGTACCATCGTGTAGAACCTTATAGGTTAGGTTAGGTTAGGTTAGGTTAGTTTGTATAAAATGGTGAAATATTTACGGTTACAGAAAACAAAGCGGTTTGGCAAATGAAAATTTGGGAAATGATACATTTGACCAAATTTTTTTTGACGAAACAAAGGTAACCCGCAAACTGGGTCTCTGTGGGTAAAACTGGGTGTGTAATGTTTTAATAGAAATTATTAAATAGTTATTAACAAAATGCATTATAAACGAATTGCATAATTTCAAATGCTAATAGTTTAGTAGCATAGTAATTATTCTGCATGACAGACAATCAGTATAATGGTATTTATTTCTCATAACGTTCTTTTTTAATAAAAACTAAGCTCATAATGCTCAATGAAAATAAAATTCTAACGTAACATTAGGTACTGTTTTGGTAGCAGTTAGCTTGTGTTAACTGTTCTGGTATTATATTGATTAGTATATCATATAATAATATGTCACCTGGTCATTAGTTCAAATGTTGTTCTTAATATACCAAATGACATTATTCGTAATGAATGTTATAAATAACGTTTTTATGAGCATCGTGTTTTCTGTTATATAATTATTATGACTTTGGTATTTATACAGATTGTTTATTATGAATTTTAATGTTTATTTTTTAAAAGTTTTATTTGGGCACAAACTGTACAATATAACTTAAAAGTAAAAAAGATCATGAAATTAACATTAACCAGCGAGGTTACCACGAGTTACAGAGACATTTTAAAAATAAAGGACGCGTGTGGGGACAACAATAGGAAACAGCAAAAAGAAACAATATCTAATAAATGAGTGTCCAGCTTATTAACTGCGTGTAAATGGGACATGACATGACAGAGGCAATTTGTTCGTCGTTTGTTGGGGGGGGGGGGGGGGGGGGGGGGATTACTCTAAAACCTATTTAACTTCAAAGATAAGGGGAGTCAATCTTATGGGAAATAAATTTTAAATACTAATGTTTACGACTATTATTGCCTTGTTATCAGACATCCAATTTTTGGGGCTAAATCAAATAGGGAGTTCGTATATCGGTACGAAAACCATTATAGCTCACTTTTTTTTTGTAAAGTTATAATTCAATTGTTAGTATTAAAATTACAAAGAAAACTTCAATTGTGTTCCGCTTCACTGTATATTTCGGAAATTGAGTTAAAGTACTAATTAATTATCTAAAGAGGTTTGATAAAGAGATAATAATAATTATAACTTTAACATCGCCACATAAAAAAAATAGACAAAGCTGGTAGCCATCACTAGTTCAGGGAAAAAGCACCGATAAGTGAATTGATCGATATGAACTCAATACACGTCATTCAATGTTGCTCCAGAAGTTTCGATGTCAGCTGTTAATATTTGCCTGCCTGTATTGTGTTTAAAATGGCGGCCATTACTGTCACGTATCAAGTAATAAGAGATGTTGTAACGTTGGCTGACTATACGATATGTTGGTGGTTACATTGTTTTGTTCTGTTATTTCCTTTCCTTCGTAACGATATAGAAATAGGTTGAATACGATATCATTAAATACCCGTACTAGCTTTTCCTGCGAGTCTGCCCGCGTAGAAGTCGATTATCGAGGTCCTCAGGGAAATGTACAATGGTATCGAAATAGAAAGAACGTATTTTTCACCCCGTGTGGCCGTGTGTGCAATCCTAAGACCTCTGTGTCTGTCCTATAATGCCTCTGTCCTATCCCCACACAGGAACACAACAATGGGAACAATGCTGCTTGGTGGTAGATTAAAAGATAAGAAGGGGGTAACGGACAGACCCTGCACAAAGTTCTACCATCACTTTAGGCTGAGTATAGAATAATACTACTGTGAAAAGTAGCATGGTTTTACCGACTAGAGAGATCTTCCATGCCATAAAAAACCTTGAAACTTTAGCATCATACATATTTTTTATCGAGTGTGTAAGATTAACATAAAAACAAAACCGGTCAATTACAATTCCTAATTTCGTACATTCATTATTTTAACTCATTACAACGATTCGAGCCGGAAAATTTAATAATAACTGCCATAGCAAAAATAACAACTTGTTAACAAACTAAAACCTACTCAACTTTCAACTGTATTACAATAATATTAAAAGCTATACAAGAGGCTATTAAAAGCAAAGCTAAAATTTGCGTAACATAATAACACACCCATCCACAGTAGCACTTAAAAGTATAGTAAGACAGTTTTTGTATTAAAAATGAATAGTAAAATCATTTTGACATTGCATCTTCACAAGTGTGTCCAGCAAGTATTAACAAAAGACAATCGTAACTTATATTCTATCCCACACAAACATCGAGACACTTGTGTGCGTAAACTTCGTTCTAAATCAATTTAACGTAGGTTTTACCACTACATGCACGAATGCTACCCTGTAGTGATTTACATGATCTTTAATTCGTACGAGGCCGCAACAATGTTACCAGATACAATGTAAAAGGTCACAAAAAGGTCGTTTTTTAAATAAATCCAAATAACTTTGGGTTCATTCGCAGCGCCCTCATTATCCAGTTTTTTCTGTTTCCATTATGCATTGCGACATATAAAAAGAGTATGATAATAAATTACATGCACAAGTGTTGCAAAAGGATGCTTTGTACAAGAAATTTTTTATTTAAGGAGAATCCACACAAGCACTCAGGCCACCTGCTTGATGGTAACCGGGACCTGAGAGCCATAGACATTTGCATTCTCAAGAGTACAAAGACTTCAAACGCGATGCCAAAAGTTAGGTAAAATGCATCTATGCTAGTAACTTCATCGGCCTCCACACCAGAACACAACAATGCGAATGCTGTTTGGCGGTAGGTTGAAAAGTAAAAAAGTGGTAGCGATTCGGACGGACGTACAAGGTCCTACCAGCCCTAAAGCCTATGTCGGTCCAGTGCTGACCATAGCCTTGTAAGGTCCAGTGTGCAATGCACTGCAATGGGAATAAGGTTTATTTTCTTTTCTTCATAAACTGAAAATGGCATGATAGAGCGAACGTAAATGACTTTATTGCCTTTATTGTAGACTAAAAGTCCTCACAAGTCCCTGTTTGTAGTATGGTGGTACGAGGATAGTTAGGAGTTTAGGAGTCGTCCAATGAGCGCCAGCTGCCAGCTTGCTCTATCTGAACTGCGCTTTATCCAATTCCTCCATATTCCCTGCAGCATGAGAACTAAAGACTTGGGATATTGATCTTTAGTGGAGTCTGCTTGATGACTTTATCCCAAAAATGTAAGCAATGTTTTTTCCGGTGTAATGACCAGCATAGAGGCATTCCATCTTAGTCCTCAGGGTTGGCAACGCATTTGCAGTCTTAGGCTTGTGAATGCGAATGTCTATGGGTCACAGGTTCCACTTACCATCAGGTGGCCTGTGTGCTCGTTTGCCTTCCCTTTGCCAAAAAAAAAAAAACAATTCTTTATCCTCAGGATTTAGGCAGTACCTCTAAAGCATCATTATTTAAGGATCAAATCATAGCTAAGTACCAAACGAATGATTATCGAGATAGTTCCCGACCAGGTTTTATAAAAATCTGTTGGACTATAAAAAGGATATTAACTCTGAAGCTCGTCTATACATGGGGGGATTTTATATAATTATTTCTGTAACATCCTTCATAATGCGTAATGCAAAAGAGTGGAATGCGTTTCTGGGATCTGTATTTCCAAATGCAAGATTCCGAGTCCGAGGCATCTTCTGTACGAGTCGAATGCTCTGTCCCTCGCACTCTTTAAGAATACTTGCGTGGTCTGATAGAGCTTCTACTCGCTAGCGATTACGGCAATATGCCTCGTGGTAAGGGTACTTGGTAAGCTCGCTTTGCCGTCGACAAAATCTTCGCCTTCCAAAGGCAAGAGTGAGTCGAGCAAACACCATTATATAAAAAAAAAAAACATAATCCGTAGCGACCAAAAAGGTGGACTTTTAGTTCAACTATACATATATACACATATTAATGAGATCACACCGGTTTACTCACGTAAATTTCTTCGATAAACGCTCGACATGTTCCGGGCTCGTCCAGAGTCACTATTCATGAGCAGACGCGGCCGCAGCACGATGAACGTGTCGAGCGTTTATCCATGAAATTTACGTGACCCGGTGTGATCTCCTTAATATGTCTGAGTCTCACGGAAGTTTTACATACGTACACATACATAAACTCACGCCTTCATTCCCAGAGTGGGGTAGGCAGAGCTACGGAATTACCAACAACTCTAAAAAAAATACGGTAAATCTATAACCACATTTCACACAGTAAGATGTTTTTTTTTTGTGTGAAAAAGGAGGCAGACGAGCAAGCGAGCCACCTGTTGGTAAGTGATCATCGCGACCCATTAACACCCGCAACACCAGAAGAATCGCAGATGCGCTGCCGGCCTTTGAAGGCCCCCAAGTCGCATTGGTTCGGAAATACAGACGCCGAAAGCTGATTCCACATAGATAAGGTGCGTGGCAAGAAAGCCCTCGAACAACGCACGGTAGTGGATTTCCAGCTATCAAGATGGTGTTGATGTAATGATAGTTTGGTACGAGTTGTACGATGGTGGAATCCAGCGGCTTGTATCAATCCGAATAATTCCTCGGAGCACTCTCCGTGATAAATGCGGTAAAAGACACAGAGGGAAGCAAGATCCCTCCGCAGGGCCAGTGGATCTAGATTTTTGAGAAGCCCCCGGTTGTTGACACATCGAGCAGCTCTGTTCTATATTCGGTCAAGAGGAATAAGTTGATATTGGGTCGCTCCGGCCCATGGTAGGTCGGTGCTTGGTAGTTAGTGTATTAGTGACAGATCGCAAGCCCATCGCCTAACAGCACTACCTACAAGCCAAGCAGTTTTCCAACTACACTCAGGAGCAAAAATACCGGGTCAGAGTGCGTTTTTCATACAAACGAGACTATTTCGAAGCCTTGGTTCCGCGCCAGGGGTTGTTTTGAGTTTTAATGGTGGATACTGCGAGGTTCAATAGAGGAGGTCAAAAGTTCTTAAGATACCTAACTGATCGCACAATCAGTTAACACCACAGCGGGAGAGTTTGGGTCGACACTTGGATTTCCTTACATTTTATTGCCATTTTAGATGTTTTTCTGAACATGCACAATTCTGGCGTTAACCGCAGATTCATTCAGTTGGGTATCCTAGGCACTCTGGAAGTCCCGTATCGATGCTCGAGGTATTCATCATCAGATTTCGAGATTCGGGGAACCAAGGCTTCGAAATAGCCTCTTTAGTATGAAAAACGCACTCTGACCCGTTATTTTTGCTCCTGAGTTTATATTGAACATAATTGAATCAGCAACACCTACTTACGTAATCATAGCGTAGTTAAAAGATAACAACACGTAGATTGCCACTAATTTGCCGGACAACAGCGGCGGTACAGAAATTGCAGTCAATTGGCGTAACTGCCACGTACGGCCGGCCTTATGGGTGGAATAAACTAACGCCACATGAGCGGTAACTACGTTTAATATTGGTAATAGCAAATTCTACGCAAAAGAGACTTACTTATATTTTTGAAAAAATAAATCCTTTTGTTATAAATATTTCAAAATTCCTCTGCGTCAGCCGGGATTCGATCTGGTCGAATATGATAAAACCATAAAGTCGTGTTCTTTTTACGTTCTTTATTTAGTTTAAAGGTATAGGTATGTGTTAATAGGTATAAATAATCACAAACAATTACCCTTTCGATTTGTATCATAAAACACTACTCTATTTTACTGTTGAAAAGTTTTTTAAAACTAAAACTAAGTCTCCTATGCGTAGAATTTACTATTTCCTATATTAAAGGCAGTCGCCGTTCATGTGGCGTTTGTTTTTTCCACCCTGTATAGCTGGCTGTACACTTTAGTGCTTTCTCGTTCTAACGTTATGTTTGAACTGCTGCACTAATCTGTTACAGGTGTTAAAGCGAGAAGGTACCAACGTGGGCATCTATTTATAACGCCGACTGTACAACGTTTCACTTGCCGAGCCAAACCGACCGTTATTGTAAACTGTAGTTAGGCAAGATGAAAACGCCTTTAACGTTTCTGTTTTCTATCCATTTGAAATGTATGGAGTTGATACTATAAGCGTTCGACACGATCTGCCATTAGCTTACGTGAAAGCTCATTTCATGCTACATTTGGTCGATTTTCGTCCTGAAGTTTACACCGACGCATCTGGGCAAGAGATGGGTGGCGTATTTTATCTTTGGAAAGGGGTATTTGTAGTGCTAAAGAATATATTTATTAAAAACTTAGAATATAATTGTCAAACGTAGATCTTTTGCGATTGAATTTCAACTAATGTTTTTTCACAACATTCTGTTGAATCAAAATTGAAATATTCATTAAGACGAATATGGTTTCTATATCACATCTCATCATTCGATAATGATGATAATTAATTCATTACAGCGTTATTATAAAAAGAAAGAAAAATGAAGTCTCATTATAGACATTACAATACTTCAGTAAATGAAAATAAGAATTGGGTACCGAAATCATACAGGTAATTAACATTAACCTTAATAGTAATTATCAATGACGTGGCATAATGTACTAAAATGAAATATTTAAATTTATAAGTTTCTAGCAAATGTAAATAGATGACTCGATCATGCACAGCGTGAGTATAAGTCCCGTCTCGTAAAAAGAGCGCTGACCTTAGATGTAGTTGTTTCGTAACCCGATTAGAATAGAGACTACAATTGCGTGAACGCATCCAAGATCAGCGTTCTTTTTACGTGACGGGCAGTTTACTTAAATGCTGGTAAAATAATTTCATAAAAATATGGAGCAGTGGACGTCTTGCGGCTGACAATGATGATGATGATGGAGTGTATTGTTTAAAAACAAGTGAGTTTTAGACTTTTCTAAACAGGTATAGGTATTCTATTTTCAATTGACGTTGCGTCATGCACGTTTATAACTTATAACGCTAAAAGGATATATCTATTCAAATTTCAAGATAAAGACTTGTTTGTTGTGAGTGCTTTTAATGTCTATACCTAAACTTATCTATAATCGTTATCTATAATAGTCTCGCCTATGATAAGTGCTCACATGTTCAGTATTAGATATTTTCTAGACGTTTCTTTACCATTGCGTAATTATGATTCAGAATAGAAGTTGCTTATCTTGTTGCAATATAATGTGTTTATACTTATGGCCTTTCATGTATTAATAATTTAATTTAATTAAAAATCCAATTTTCGGAGTCTCTATGGTAATAAATACTGGAATGACTGACGAATGTTTGATAGAATGTAGAATAAGGAATATGCATGGAGTTAAGAAATTGAATTTCGAAAAGTGAAATTACGGAGGATAGAAGCATTTGCTAATTAGACTGAGAGGTCCGATACGCGGTGTGACGTTATGTAACACGTCGGCCGTATAAAATCCATGTTAAATTCTGTTTTGCTAGTAGGAGCTGGAAACAAATCTTTTTTGGCTTAACGAATATGCCTGTTCATCACACAAATATTTGCTCATACCGGGAATCGACCCCGGCTACCAACTAGGCTTATGTGTCGTCGTCTACATAAATGACTACCTATTTCCTATGGAATCAGCTTTTTATGGTCAGCTTTTTTTAGTGTTCTAGAAGGAGTGACGTAAAGATGTCAATTCCTCCCCCATATACGATAAAAAAGAAAACAACAGCAACAACGTCGTAGGCCCTAACTCTCAAAGTAACTGACAGCGGCCGTACGTCTTTCTAATAGAGGGCTTAGAAAAAGTCGGGGGAAAAATATAGTGATGTTAGCAACCGGTTGGGCAGGTAGCACAATGTGCTGCCTTTAGACTGGACTTACGGGGTAGTAACTAACAGCGACATTATCCTGGCGTGTGATATATGAGCAAGTAATTAAGAAGGACCTAGAGGGATTGATTAAACGCAGAAGTTTTTGCAGTTCCTTTTGAAGGAAATAAATGATTCCTTTCAAATTATAAGGTTCTGCGAATAAGTTATTTTGTGGAGGGTCCGTTCGGGTTGCTACCGCCTCATTCTCTAACAAACCGCCAAACAGCAGTGTTCGCATTGTTGTAGTGAGGGGATCAGACAACTGGTGACCAGCCTTTCATCTTATTCCTCACTGTTATCAATGCAACTGCAGCCTTAGGATTGCGGTCTTGAGATTGTAGTCTTGAGAAGGCAAAATATCTATGCCAAAAAACCTACTTATTAAATTGTTTTAGGTCAAGTTCTCGCTTGTTTAAACCTCTCCTACGATTAAACTTCCAGCCAGAATAGTGGCTGATATCAATTTACATCGAGTGGCCTCCTTCGCTTCACGTGTCTTCAATTTGGTTCATACCTATCCAACCTGCGTACCTTCCTACCGTCCCACCTTCTTACCTACCTACATAGTGTTAGCCATAGTGTTAAGTCAAGTTCTCGCCTGTTTAAAATACTCCTGCAATTCAACTTCCAGCCAGCAAAGTGGCTGATATAAATTTACATCGAATGGCCTCCTCCAAGGGATGTAAAATACACGTCGCCTCGCGTCTCGGTGTTTTTGTCCATTGTGTAGCCATATTCCTCATCAATAACTTTTTACTACCATTCTACATGGATGTTAGGCATGGCGGTTATTTCAATATTATTGTGTTCAGATGTGAAATTGAATTATAACATTGAAAGTCGAGTTTGATATTCTAAGGCTTTTTAGTAGCTAATTGGTAAAACGATCATTTGTAAGAGTTACTTCTGCCTGCATTTTTTGTTCTCGTTAAAACTCCAACTTAACCAAACATTTCTTAAGCGTATGTAATTTATGTAATATGTAATGGTTTAAACACAAAGACGTTTTTGCGAAGTTAAAGATTCCGAAATGATTACGTTTGTGAAACATAGGTAGTTTTGATCAAATTAAAATGAAAAATAATTTATTCGGCACATAAATAAAAAACAGTTTACAAGGAAAATGTCTTAAACTATTTTTTTTTTATTATGGCCAAAATGGTCTCCGCTCAGCTTTATGCCTCTGAATGTTGGTAATACATCCACAGGCGCTGGTTTTCAGCGAGACTAGGGAGAGTAGATATATGGCAATCGAAGGCGTTAAAAATTAAAAATAATAATAATATCAAATATCTAAAATAATATCGCTACTATTTTGAGATCATTTTAGAGAGATCAAATTAAGCATACAATAACAAAAAAGTTAATACATCTTGTATATCTGTGTGTATGTGTGTGTGTGCGTTTGAGTGTGCTTGCGTGTGCATGTGCGTATGTGTACAACTGCTTATGATCCAGATATTTGAGAAGCTAATAAATAATTCTTGAAATGCTTTTTAAAGGTAGCTACTGATTTTGAAATGAACGGACGCTACTAACAAACTAAGACCAGTATTACATTTTTGATTTCAAACATGCTATGAATAAATTAGGTGGTAGGACCAAGGTCCGTCCGGATGGCTACCACCATCTTATCCTTTAACCTACCGCCAGACAGCATTCGCATTGTTGTGTTCCGTCCGGTGTGGGGATAAAACAGTAACTAGCTTAAAGGCATTACATTTTAGCCATCAGCCAGGTTTTTGCAAATTTCTATGGGTCATAGATTCCGCTTACCATCAGGGTGTCCTGTGTGCTCGTTTGCCTTCTCCAAGCCATTTATTTTATATTTAAACGTCAATAAACCAACTGAAATGATTGAGGAGTCCATCCAATCACCAGATCTTGACGAAATTTTAATGGGACAACCCTTAAGACATACTTATTCTCATGAAAAAAAGAATTAAATCGGTTGACACAGACAAGTTATGAATCTTACCTTTTTGATGTCGGTTAAAAATAGTACTTTAAATTGCGTTTAGCCAATAGATAGTATTTGTGATTCTCGAGTGCAAAAAAATCTATGGTAAGCGTCAGTAGATACTTCCTTCTATCGGATGTTTTTTATGCAATTTGATTTAATTATGTACTTATTTCTCTGTACCATGAGCTCCATGAGTTACACAGTTAACGAACCATTTGTGAATCTTGTCACGTTACAATTAAGTCAGTTAATAATAAATAAAAGACGAGAAAAGATGTTTAGTCACCTGTTACGTCACGACGAGTACATTAAGAAGATAATTGAAGGTAAAATAGAAGGAAAAAGGAGAATGGGGAGACCAAGAAGAAATTACCGTGCCGTATCAGTGTGTTAAGAGAAGGCTTGGAATACTCTGCTAATCCAATAGGTAGTATTTCAGGTAAAATTCCTGTAGCAATGTCAACCTTATTACTAAAACAAGAGAATTGAATTTGCTTTGGTTATTAAATTTGGGATACTGCTTATTAGCTTAGAAGTGCAGATTAGTGAAGAATGGAAATTACTCCACCGACAAGAGCATAATATTAGCTCTTAAGTATTTGATGATGGTTGAGTGGTGAGTTAAAATTGATGCTGTTTGTAATGGCCCTTCTGCACGATAGCCCATCATGGGCCATCGTAAGGGATGTATTTCAATCTTAGAGCGAGCAACATATTCTTCCATCTCACTCTTACGTATCACTCCGTCCCTGATCCGTCGTGTAGAGCATCCATAAAAGCCTGCGCTACGGACCAGGTCAATTTGGTCGAGTTTTTTTGTGTCATTTTATGTAGGTCACATTAAAGTTACGGTGACTGGAATATGACACATTGTTAGATTATCTAATGTCTGACATTGTAAACACTGTCCAAGGTTAACGTTTTTATTGGCAATGTTATGCCATATTTGCATTGTTGCCGGATAGTAATTTTTTGCGCTAAATGAATATAAAAACGATATTTATTCATGAAGTTAGTTTGAGTAAATTGATGAAAAAGACAAAATTAACACTCCATTGTTACATTTCTGAGTTGACGGTAATATTCATTTTGTAAGTACATTTCTGAAGGTTTTTAAGTTGTTAAAATTAAAAAATGGCAGGTATTAGGGGTCAATACCACCCGATTTGACCTAGTCCCAAACTAGGCTTGTACTGTGGGCTCTAGACAACGATAAACATAACTAATTATATACATAGAAAACATCCAAAACTTGAGAGCTAATAAATACTCGTGCTCATCACACACAAATATCTGCCCTCACAGTTTCTTCCGCGATCTGGATCTCAATATCCTATTTATTTATTTATTTTATTTATTTTATGGCATAGAGAAGGCAAACGAGCACACAGGCCACCTGATGGTAAGTGGAAACTATGACCCATAGACATTCGCATTCACAAGAATGCAAGCCTAAGACTGCAAATGCGTTGCCAACCCTGAGAACTATGATGGAATGCCTCTATCCTTAACATATATCATTTCTTTCTGGATATATGAAACTTTGATTAACTTTCCCAGAGACTGTTGAATGTGAAAACACGATTAGAAACAAATTCCTTGGTAGGTTTTATTTTTCAAATAAGCCTTTTTCCGCAAGTTTTTGTTTGAATCTTCGAAACCTTAAAAGTGTCTTTTGATTCAATAGTTGAGTTACTTACTGCTTCTTAATCCTGGAAAACCATTCTTCATTTTTCTAGTACTTATACAAAATTTCAGTATTGCCATTAATGTCACTATGATAGTTTCTGTATGACATACAGGACAGGTTTTGCGGGTGGTAGGACCCTGTGCAGGGTCCGCCCGGATCGCTACCACCATCTTATCCATTAACCTACCGCCAAACAGCAGTGTTCGCATTGTTGTGTTCCGGTTTGGGGATAAGACAGCCGGTGTAATGACTAGCATAGAGGCATTCCATCTTAGTCCTCAGGGTTGGCAACGCATTTGCAGTCTTATGCTAATGTCTATGGGTCACAGTTTCCACTTACCATCAGGTGGCCTGTGTGCTCGGTTGCCTTCTCTATGCCATAAAAAAAAATACGGACATAAACACACGGTCATGGCAAATCTAAGTGTTCCTGGTTTGACTTCGGAACCCCTTAAAATGTAGGATACGTTTAACTACGAACATACGCGACTTACCATGTTTGTTAAAGACTTACCTAACCGTTTGTCTACCGATAAGGGACAATTCAACCCTTTATTTCAGTAATGGTGTCCCCACAGCTGCGCTCGCGGCGATAAGGGCGTCAATATTGAAACATGCGCACACGCACACCTGTTTGCGCAGTCTTCGTAGTCAGGCTTTAGAAATATAACACCGTCTTACCAGAATTCTTATAGACATTAATCTTGAACTAAAAATGTCCATATAGAATGCGAACGTTTTTCTCACCTTAAAACTCGTCCGATATTTACGATTTTTCAATATGTTGTAGATATTATGAAAAATTGGCTGTGTAAGTTTTTTTTATCTATGAAATTATTTCTTAGATGGAAACGAACCTAAGTTTTCATAGTATGTACCTAACTAGAATAAGTATATCCAAAAATCGTGAAAGTCGACATATTTAGAGCATGAAAAAAGTTCTTTCTTTCTTTTTTAGCTACGTAATTTGATTCTCTTAAACAGTTAAATCCTCCAATATGATGAAGACTACTTTTAGACCTGATAAACCTTAAACGGATAAACCAATTTTCAACAAACCTAGCTCGTTAAACTGGTCTATCGGTTTGTTAGCTGTAAATGCCAAAGACCGACACAGAGATACACACGTTATACCTACTCGAAGGTTAATAACGATACCTTACACATCTAAATCGGTCGAGATTTAGAAGTTACAGTGAAATAAAGAAACTCATATCTACATACATACAAACATGAACCCTGAAAGTATTACACTCCTTGTTTGGGGCAGTCGTGTCAAAAGGCAACCAACAAGATATTCACTCTGTTCCAAGCTTGTGAATCTTGCAAGATAGCTAAAATAACACCAAGTTAAATATTTAAACACTCAAATACATAGATTGTACCCATAGAACAAGCTAAGAGATTAGTTTGTGAATAGGTAGATTTTGTGGCAGCTTATTATCCAAAATTGATTGGCTTGTCCAATGGGTACCTACTAGACAACGATAGGCAAACGAGCACACATGCCACCTGATGGTAAGCGGTAACTGTGACCCATAGACATTCGCATTCACAAGACTGCAAGCCTAAGACTGCAAATGCGTTGCCAACCATGAGGACTAATATGGAATGCCTCTATGCTAGTCATTACACCGGCTGTCTTATCCCCAAACCCGAACACAACAATGTGAACACTGCTGTGTGGTGGTAGTTTAATGGATAAAATGGTGGTAGCGATCAAGACGGGCCCTGCATAAGGTCCTACCTCCCGCAAATCAACCTAATCTAGTTATAACAAAAAAATATTTCCAGAGTTCAATATGCAAAACCATATTTTGTTCAAGGCAAATACACCGATAACAGTCGTCCGGGATAAAACAAAAGTATGGAAGCCTTGGGCTTGGCAAATACCATACATAACGTTTCGTGTCGCGTGCAAATATGAAAACAAACATACATTTATCGTTTATCAGCTGTTTATATAAATGTGGCGAATTCGGTATTTCATTCAATGGTATTGCTGTCGCTGAGCGTATTATTAGAAGGCTATATAAGTACTTAAATAAATAAATAAATATGTATATTTATGCTTAGCATTATACATAGAGAATTTAATTTTTAATGATTATTTTGTGCTGTGTATGTCCAGAACAGGGATATTGCGGGTGCATATTTTTAGACATCATGGATGCAAGAGACGTGACACATAAATAAGTAACAAAAAGTCTATAATTTTTAGGAAGTTTTTTATATTTACTAGCGACCCTCCCTCGCTTAACTTCGGTTTATGTGAGTTTTCAGTACCACGCGAACATAAAAACCAACCAAAAGAATCTATTGTAAAAATATGACACCCCGTTGATGCATCACATTTATTTTTCAACCCCCCTTCACCCCCCCTTTCAAATATTTATAATAGTTATAAAAACAGATTTAGGCAAGCAGGTTGGTACAACTATGGCAACTTTTAAGTTGATAGCGTCTATAGTTTCAGAGAAAAACTGCTGTGACATACACACAGACAGACGGACACCGAAGTCTCACCATATAAGGGTTCCTTTTTTACCATTTTGGCACGGAACCCTAAAATGAAAGAGAATCACAAAAATCATCATCATTATCAGCCGCAAGACGTCCACTGCTGGACAAAGGCCTTCCCCAAGGTTTTCCACAACGATCGGTCCTCTGCTGCTGTCATCCAGCGGTTTCCCGCGACCTTTATCAGATCGTCAGTCCACCTTGTGGAAGGTCTGCCAACACTTCGTCTCCCGGTTCGCGGTCGCCACTCTAGAACCTTTCCGCTCCAACGGCCATCAGTTCTACGAGCAATGTGCCCCGCCCACTGCCACTTAAGGTTTGCAATCCGGTGAGCTATATCGGTTACTTTAGTTCTCCTGCGAATCTCCTCATTCCTGATTCGATCTCGCAAGGAGACACCCAGCATAGCTCTTTCCATCGCCCTTTGAGTGACCTTGAGCCTTCTTATGAGGCCCATTGTAAGCGACCATGTCTCGGATCCATACGACATCACTGGCATACGAAACCACAAAAATAGGTACGTAGAAATCACCCAAATCTCAGACTATCTCGCGCCCTTCACACAAATTTGGCCCTAACCAAGAACCGAACTAATTTCACCAACCGCGTCACCAATCGTCACCACCGTGAGTCAACATTAACACGTTTGTCACCACTGTTTCTGTTACTAACTAAGATAAAGTCGCCACCACCAATTAAATTTCCTATGCATACCTGATTTTCACTGGTTTCCACTGAAGAATTTACCGCGACAATCGATTTACAAGCGTGAACAGAGGTGTTATTACGAGAATCTTAAAATCTCGGACGATCGAGTAAGCGAAGTCATACGAGCGCGCTCACTCGACCGGTAAAGCGGATAAATTGAGAATACTGTTTTTAAGCTTCAACTCTACGGTTAATTTTGATGCGATGAGTTTGAGTTCACTACTGAGGTGTTATTCTTTTAAACGAGAACTCTAGACTGACCAGAGTGCCTATTCAAAATGCATAACGATAAGTTAGCGATCTTCGGAAATCCACAAAATTTTCGGGAACCGTAACCAGCGTTAACTCTGGAACCCATAGATTTTTACAATCTCAAAGCTGGAAAAAGAGATATTTTGACAACCCTGGAACTTGATGGATTGCCTCTATGCTAGTCATTTCACCTGTTGACATTTCCACCAAAGTGGCTCACTTGACGGAAGCGACTTAATTAAGAATGCAGGCCCTTTGATATTGTATGCAGGCTCGAAGAGGACAATTTAAAGTCTTCAACACGCCAGGTAATAATTGGTTTGTCGGGTTCAAGAGCGAGTTATTTTACAGAATAACACCGCTGATGACCACAGACCCGAACTATGCCATGTTCGTGTAAAACACAAAATAAAATATTAACTAGCGAGTGAGTAATCGTAATGTCTGAATCGTGAAATTCTTTCTCAATGTGACTCATGTTATTGGAAAAGTGTGGGGTTTTAATGGAATTTCACACGACAGGTCGAATGAAGGTCTTGTGGTTGACATGTTAGCCTAGTAGCTAATAGCGACTAAGAAGCTCGTAGTTCGATTTCAAGGGTAATTGTGTGATGAGGGCAAGTATTTGTTTCTGAGTGTATATCATGTGAAATATTGTGTGTACCATGTGCCTATTTATTTTGGATTAGGTTCGTAAAGACTAGATTGCAAATGGATTATGTAAGCAAAACGTCGTTGTTTGTTGCATAGCGACCAACTAAACAAAACGCCTTTTTTGTGCAATGCCCTAATAAGCAAAATATCTAGGTTGTAAGTTATGCCTAATTAGGCATAACGTCATGGCTGTAAAATGACAAAGTAGCATTGGATCCAAATTGTACATGGCCTTAGTTATATGATGACTCATTATTCAAAGTCTCGGTTTTAAATGGTCTAGGTAGCAAAACGTCGTGATTGCATAACGACTAGGTTATATTAGATGCATTTTAATATTAGTTGTGATGTCATAGAGAAGGCAAACGAGCACAGGCCATATGATGGTAAGTGGAAACTGTGCCCCATAGACATTCGCATTCACAAGACTGCAAGCCTAAGACTGCAAATGCGCTGCCAACCCTGAGGACGGGTTCGGTCCTGAAGGCCTTCTTTGTATTTAGCCTTAGTTGTATATTTGTCCGGGTAGCAAAATGTCTTGGCCTGTAAAACGCCCTCATTGCTATAAGCCATAGTTGACGGAATGACTTGGCTGTAAAACGACTTAATGTCATAATGTTTTGATAGGTAAATGGTCTGGATGATCTTCACATATCAAGACAATACAATCAAGACCTTACACAATTGAGTCTTTCTGCCTACTTGTGCGTTTTGCTAATTAAGTCTTACTGGAACAAAGACAATTTTGTAATCATGGCATTAGATAAACAAGTCATTTTGCGTACTTGGTCAGTGTACTACTGAGACGTTTTGAATGCCAAGGCTAACTGTGAGGCCTTCAGGACCCAACCCGTTTTTTTTTTATAGGCCGGTATAAAAACAAAACGTTATTTAACTAAGTCCAATCTTCAATACAGGCATTAGACTAAGTAAGAAGATGATTTACGCAATTAGACATTTTGCAACCAAGATCTCGTGACACTAAGGGCCGTATTAATAAACTCATCTTGACTGTGAGGCCCGTCACAAGATACGTCAAAGTAAACGCCAAACCATAGAACACTGTCATTTTTAACGCATCTCGAGACGAGCATTAGAGTTGCGACCAGTATAAATTTATCTTTGCCTGGTAGTACTAGTATAGCCTTAGAGGTTATTTTAGGTCTAGGCAGATGAATTAGGTTGATTTATTGTTATATATCATGGGGAAGATCGACAGGCGGACGACGAAAGGACAATACAGTTTAAAAACTATATTCGCATTTTAGTATTATAATTAATCAAGATATTGTCTGGTTCGCTTTCTTTTACTGACGTAAATGAACATAGCCTTCAATTAAATTTTTGAAACATCTACCAGCTGAAGAGCCTGCCGGGAACGAAGAAGTTTTGTTTTAAGTAATTTCTCTCAGTGATACGTCTTTTGAAGATAATATTTGATGAATGACATTATATTATAATCAAGTCACACCTGTTCTTGAAGGTTTCCTATCATATATGCCATTTTATCAGCATTCATTTAGTAAACAGGAAAGGGGCGATTACTAATGCCACAAATACAGCGATTGTGTTTCATTACCTATATAGAAAAACCGGTCAAGTGCCAGTCGGACTTGCGCACCGAGGGTTCCTTATTTAAGATTATATGCTTGGTAACCGCAAAAGAAAATACTCATTTTGTTATTAACTTTATTTTCTATGAAATAGGGTCCATTTTAACGAGCCTAAATTTTAATACACATTTTCTAAGTTTTTTTTTTATTTCTCAAAAACTGTAAATAATGAACACTTCAATTTATTTTTACCATAAAATGTAAGTAATTCTATACCTCAAGATTTTTTCAGAATTTTTGATTTCGTTTTTGTACGGAAATTATTGTAAATTTTTAGTTGGTTTACAAAAGTACACCACAGAAAATAAAAAATGAAAATTGATTTGCATATGCAAATTAAGTCCTTTCATATGATTCCCCACTTGCTATAATCAAACCATTTCCATTTTTCAACCCCCATTCTAGACCCCCTTTTCAATTATTTATAAAATTAATTTCATATCTTTTACCTAAAACAGATGCGGCAGAACTGTGCCAAATTTCAATTTATACCATTAGTAGTTGCTGAGAAAACTCGAACGAGCACCATAAGGGTTCCTTTTTACCATTTAGGTAGGGAACCCTAAAAATTGAAAAGACTTAGTTGGTCGCGCTCTGACTGGGTAAAAGTAGCTTTTAGTCTGTCTGCCATGATCTTATGTCACAAGATCTAAACTAACTTTACCCATTCTTTGTGACCTTGAAATAAGTATCGTATCAGGATTATTGACATGTGGCGTGAACACGACGGTGTCTTTCCGTGTTAAAAGGTATACCAGATAGCCCCAAGGCCGAAGCAATATCTTTATTGACTCTATTTCAAACCGGGAGTGCCTTGCTTTATCAGAGTAAATACTAGACATAATATTTGCCGTTTTTTTTTATTTGCTGTGACATAACCACAACGGCGCTATGTCTTGGAATTGAATAATATTTACTGAGAATTCTTTTTTTGTGGCTGGGTATAGTTCAGTGTGTCAGGCTCGCGCACCGAGGATTTCATGGAACCTAATAATATGAAAGTTAAAGAAAAATTGACATAAAAACGCAAGACGTGACCATAGCATAGTGGTAACTTACATCAATACTATACTATCATTTTCGACAGCGATAACTATGTCGCCAAGGATTTTGTCTACTACAGGTCATATTTCTATATATTTGTTGAACGATAATGATGGGCGATGGCTTAGATATCTTTAATTTAGTCCATGAAATATTCGACGCAGACAGATCATTTTTTTACGCTTTTAAATGGCTTTTTACAGGTTTATTTTTGTGTTTTTTATTCAACAACTGCTACATACACCTTAAAATTTTATTTAAAAATCGTATACAAATGCGTATACATGTGGCGGTCCTTCGCATACAATTTATTTCTGCTTTTTTACTTGATCTTTAAAATATTTATCAGCTGCAAGTTCATGTTATTCAACATTCAAGATCAATAACGCATATTATTACAAAATAATAAGGGACCATTTCATACAAAAATGAATACTACTGAGGATGAAGTTGATTCGCTTTTAAGCGCCATGGCGCTGGTCTCCCATGGTATTACTCGCCCTCATCACACGTGTACCCATACCAGGAGTCGAACCCAAGACCCCTAGCTTTGAACTATTAACGAGTCTAAACGCATCTCATCTATGTGTACACACACACACACACACAAATCCAAGTGAACCTCGTTATACCTATTAATTAAAGCGTGATGTATATGGATCACGCATGCACGGCATGCGCGTACGTTGCTCGTGGTCGCCGCGTGCGCAGAGATAGCGATCTATTGATAGGAGATAGGACACGTGGACACTATGTGCACGGTAACCACGGTTGTGTATTTTGACGCAAATGCCATGTGTATATAAATTGAATTAATAAATACCTTTATGAGATTGACATATTGCATTGGGAGACAGCAGCTTCAATAAATATCATCATCATCATCATCATGTCAGCCGAAAGACGTCCACTGCTGGATATAGGCCTCCCCCAAGGCTTTCCACTCAGACCTCAGACTTGTGCTTTTCGCATCCACCGCGGTCCCGCGATCCTGACGAGGTCCTCACTCCATCTTGTTGGAGGCCTACCTACAGCTCGTCTTCCGGTCCGCGGACGCCACTCCAGAACCTTCTGACCCCATCGGCCATCAGTCCGAGCAATGTGCCCCGCCCACTGCCACTTCAGTTCAATAAATATATCTTCTTCTTATTACTCAGACGACGCGGTAGAATTGTTGGTATGGGCGAATATTTGTGGGATGAGCGCGAGTCTGCTCTTGAGTCTTGGGTGTTAGTGTTGTATGTATTTACGAGTATCTAATAAATTCGTTTATCGTTGCCTATAGTTATCATAGTACAAGCCCAGAGCTTAGTTTAGGAGTAGGTCAATTAGTGTGAGATTGTCCCCTGACATTGTAATATTACATTGATGAATAAATACACTATTTGATGAATGATGAACATACACCGGATTGACAGGGGCAAAAAAGTACCAGTGCTAGTGATTGATTAAATATCGTCTAAGTTTATCGACAACTTTTTTCGTGACATAATATAGATCATACATTTCTTGCAAAAGTTAGTCTACCTTTAACTTCTATATCTGAATGATCAGCTTTCCATGAAGATAAACGATCTATATTCTTTCTAGGCATTAGTAACCTACTTACAAACGAAAAGGTTCTCAATTCGTCGGAATGCTAAAGAACATTTTTGTACTGAATGACTTTGTTATTCAATGTAATTTGAATGGTTGTCAAAAGTGACTCGAGTCTAGAGTCAATCTCAGATACTGATTGTTTATAGTTGCGATAAGTATATATAAAAGAGGGTTGCACATAATTAAAAGGTATTCAAACTTGGCCATTACTTGGGTAATGAAGATTAAAAAATATTTTTATTGATGTCGATAACCTTAGTCGACATTTGATGAATCACTAGTACTGGTACATTTTTGCCCCCATCAATCCGGTGTATGATGATGAATGATGAATAAAACATATTTTTTTTGTTATTCACTAGGTAGGTTCTTGTTGCTGTAGTATAGTGATGTAAGTCTTCTAATTCTTTCAATCTATTGCCATTGCTATTCACAGTAAGAGTCCGCCGGCCGAAGGGATCAGGGGACCCCTTCGTCCACCGGGGCGCACCAGAAGTCTGAGGATGCCTTAGTAAACCAAGGCACCCTCCCGTAGTCAATGGCGTCGAGGTACCACAGCCGAATGCGCTTGTCCGTGGTCGCGTGGCACCTCCCCGAAGGAAGCAGATGGTTTACCGCTGTGTTTTTAGTGGGTGTTCCGGCCGTTCTCTGTTGGTGAGTCCCACATAATCATCCCAGGTCCCCTTGGACCTAGGTGGTATAATATAAATGTTAGGTTACGAGTATGTTAGTAAATTATTTTTACTAGGTTAGGTTAGGTTAGGTTAGAACTGTGACCACATTAGTAGTTTACTTTTAAACACATGCATTGATTTCGATGAATTTGTGAATATGATTTCAAGTGAAAAATCGATATGCCGAGTTGAAATTTTCGTGAAATTTCATATTTAGCCTGAGCGTAGCTCGGTCTTTCACTACACTTACTAACTGAACTCCTACGAACCCATCCTCGTGAAAGCAATAAATGATGTTATAAACCATTACAGAGTCGTAAATTGAATTGTTTTTCAGACAATTCGTCGCCGATGATTCTCACTGATTAGCAGTCATTGAAGACGCTGATAACGAATGATAACTAGACCTTGATAAAATCATGCCATATGAACGAACCACTTCTGAAAAGACGTACATCAATTATGGAATTACCTTAAAAGCAACCTTAAATGTATTGATGCGAAGTTCAAATTGGAAGCTGACCACTTGTATTATGAGTTTAAGCACAATAACCAAGCATTGCTTGTTACATATTTACACTGAGTCCATAAAAGTGGTCGTAGGATGCACAAGATCTTCACCTTGCCATAAAAAATATACATCCCAGAATCGAGAGTCAGAAAACGCGCTCATCAAATAAATATTTGCCCAAGAATCCGGGACCACTGGCTTTGTCTTCACGCAGGGTCAAGCTTTATGTTTCAAGCCCTAGGTACCCTCTTAAGTGGTCACAGTTTTGCCGCAGTGGACTCGAGCTATGTCTTGAGACTTGAAGTACGCTCTCACCCTATAAGTACGTCTGCATGCTTCAGATAACACGTAAAGTATCTGTCTGCACGTTACCCGATGAGTACTATCCATTTACAAAGAACTTGAAAAGAATTACGCCATATATTTTTTTAATGTCATTCCGGGCGTCTATTCTACTTGGTAAAATATTGCCAATACAGAATACAGAATACGGATCTTTATTGGTACAAGTACATTTTACAAGTCATAATTTTCAATTCCAATTAAATTAAATTGATTTAGGTAGATACACAAGTAACACAGTAGTAGTTTTGCGGGTGGTAGGACCCTGTGCAGGGTCCGTCCGGATCGCTACCACCATCTTATCCATTAACCTACCGCCAAACAGCAGTGTTCGCATTGTTGTGTTCCGGTTTGGGGATAAGACAGCCGGTGTAATAACTAGCATACTCGTAGAGGCATTCCATCTTAGTCCTCAGGGTTGGCAACGCATTTGCAGTCTTATGCTAATGTCTATGGGTCACAGTTTCCACTTACCATCAGGTGGCCTGTGTGCTCGGTAGCCTTCTCTATGCCATAAAAAGAAAAAAAGAAAAAAAAACGCATTACGGTGCCGGATCCTTCCGAGTGTGCAAAAACTCGTCAATTGAGTAACATGCCTGTTCCATAAGCAATGATTTAAGCTTGCTCTTAAATATACTATTGCTGGTTGAGTTTTTTATATCAGTCGGGAGCAAGTTGTATAGGGTGGGCCCCATGATGCTGAGTGACCTTCGTGACTTAGCCAGCCGGCAGCTCGGAACGATCAGCAGAGGTCGTCTTTTCAATGACATGTTATCGTATTGCTAAAGTTTTGATAGCTCTAATTTACTTAGTAATGGAGGCCGTTAAGAACCATATACCATAAAAGGTCAAGTACGATTTGGATTTCACCGCCTAGAATGAAGGCGTTGTACTTCGGCTTTGCCAAGTTCTATTTCCAGCTCGCTTAATCACATTTTTTAAAGAAATGCTTGGATTTTGCGTCTGTGCGGTTCATGTTGTTGTAAAATGTAAGTTGATAATGCATTGACGTCATTTGTGTGATAATATGTACACAGCATTTAGAGCATTTTAAGATTTGCCATGTACGGTTTTTTTAGTACAGTCTAACTTCCAAATAGATGTATGTTTACCCGAATTTCATAATTGAAAACTCGATAAGAAAAACATCGTAAAGAAACCTGCGTATGATAAATAAGTTAGTTCGTTAGAGGGGCGACACGACAAAATTTAGAAGTTCGAAGTGTATCCAAAAGGGCCCATTTGTAAAAAGATACGTTAGGATATACTCATATCTTTACAACCTGTAAATATCTTACCTACTCGGCAATACATTATTATTTACCTACTGAAAACGAGTGATCGATCAACGCACAGACGAAATTACGAAACCGCTTGACTTTGGACTGCTTTTTTGAAATTTGAAGTTTGGAGGGAATTCCTTGGATATCCATTGGATTATTGGAAATTCAATCCTAAGGTGTTAGAATAGAAGGGATGGGGGGGGGGGGGGAGAATCTAAACATAAGTCCTCTAGTTATGTATTTTAATATATGTGAATATATATGTAACTCCAAATAAGATAGAAATAAGGTAGATTATTTTGAAATCCAAAACACCACAATAAATAACGTTTTTTCAACAGCCTTGGTAACTGGACGCTGCAAATTAATTGAAGTAAACCCAGCAAACGTGACCACATTATGTATTCACGAGACATAAAACGAAACACATAAAAACATCTAACACATTTCGTCAAAAAAACGGCAATCTTGCATAAGCTAGTTTCCTACAAGATCGATATGGTATTTATAATTGATAGTTATTTATTGTCTTTTTTATATTATACTAAAGGCATGGACAAGAGATAGGGACAAAAAATTATAGGGACAAATAGCTAAGTTAGGAACACCCCAAACCACTACCAGAAACTATGGGAATGCTGTTTCCCATTGAGTCTAGTCGTGTTAGTAATGTCATGCTATCCCCACGCGTTCACTCACGGCCGCACGATAAGTACCGATCTCTTAGGGCCGTATTAATAAACTCATCTTGACTGTGAGGCCCGTCACAAGATACGTCAAAGTAAATGCCAAACCATAGGACACTGTCATTTTTGACGCATCTCGAGACGAGCATTAGAGTTGAGATCAGTTTATTAATACGGGTCTAAGGGCCGTATTAATACCACCAAAAAACACCCACAACCAGAAAAGGAGAGGTTGTTGGTCTTCACAATATAATTGACGAAGTAACAAAGGAAGTAGCTTCGAACGCTCATGTAGTCATGCTGCGAGGCACTACTTACTTTTCTTATGGCATGGAGGAGGCAATCGAGCACACAGGCCACCTGATGGTAAGTGGAATCTGTAACCCATAGACATTCGCATTCACAAGACTGCAAGCCTAAGACTGCAAATGCGCTGCCAACCCTGAGGGCTAAGATGGAATGCCTCTATGCTAGTCATTACACCGGCTGTCTTATCCCCAAACCGGAACACAACAATGCGAACACTGCTGTTTGGCGGTAGGTTAATGGATAAGATGGTGGTAGCGATCCGGACGGACCCCGCACAAGGTCCTACCACCCGCAAAAAAGTAAATTAAGTTTAAGTTCCTATGTATACTTTTTAGAATTTGTTTTATTCCTGTTTATTTTTATATCACTCTTGTCAGAACTTTAAGTTTGACTGTCGAGAATTTATTTTAATAATATATTTAATTTGTCGTTCGCACTCGCAGGCGTCCAAGATACAGGCCCAGCCTAGTTTGGAGTCTGCAAGATACGTCATATGTAATGACACTTGTTTTATTAAATAAACGATTTGATTTGATTTGACAAGGTGATTAAATCTGGAATGACTGGAGGATTTTTTTTAGTCTCGTCAGGCAACAGGGAGGAAACTGTCGTGATCCAACACCCATAATGTTCATGAGAGGGTTCTCGAAACTTTTTCTAGGTAATATGCTGAAAAATTCGCGGCTAACGAATTGCGAGACATATCTTAATTACTGCAAAGAGATACCACATTTCAAAGTGCACGGGGAGACTTTGAATTCATGTGTAGCGCTATATGGTGACACAGGTTACCGCTTCGATTTACCTAAAGAAAACGGACTGATATACATCGCTGGATATTTACTATTTAAATGTAGTAAAATACATATGTGCCCAGAATTCGATGCCGAATTGAAACAATTTACGAACTTGGCTGATCATAGAATGTTCGCTTAGTTTAAAGCATTTAATAAAACATCAGGTTTTTATGGGGAGTTAAAAATGTCATCAGACGAGTTTTGTTATTATATAGAATTCTACTACGACTAAAAAAATAAAAGAAAGAAAGAACAAGACTTTCCTTCGTGACACTCAAAAAGTAACAAAAGGTACGAACTAAAGGCCTGTCGTCACGAAATAGTCTCAACTCAGCATGAAGCTGACATTAAAGCCAGTGTTCTGTTAGGACGTCATGCTCCATTCCTTAAAAGTTTTCTTATCATGGTATCTTAATAGTAATAACGCAGCAATTCTAATTAATATATGTATATAAATTTCCAAAGCATCTTGAACATATTAGGTTAGATCATAGTTTCAAAATTATCTTCCAAGGTCACACGCGGAAACCTCATGTAATTAAATCACCATAGAACCAGATACGAATAATAAAAGAACAAAAAACCATGCAAACCAGTTTCGCGCATGGACCATAACTTTATTCAAATTAGTTGCTAAAAATAATATCAAGTAGGGCTTGGAGATTAACTGGGGGGTTCCGTGCAAAGGTCAAAATTGTCGCAAGAAATTTAATTTGAATAGGAGGCAGCAGGACTATCTGGAGTGCAGTAATGTTTCTGACACCGTTACGTCAAAAAGTACAAAACTAATGCCCAGAAAAGAAATTGACTAGGCAGCAGCAAAATAACACGGTATTTCACCAAAGAAATATAACTACCTTTATTCAGTTTTGGAGTATTTCTAGACAGATATCAAACCAGCCAGAAAACATTGGGACAGTTCAACATTAGTCAGACTTACAAATAAATCTAACTGATATGATAATGAAAGTCGTAAAAAAACACATCACTAAAAAACTTATATTTTCGATGGTTGACAATGGCTATCATTTTCATATGATGGGCTTCAAGAACTCTTCCTCTCATCCTCGACCTTGTAGGTCGGTGAAACACGCGTTTTTCTTCCAAAAATTCCCATCAACAGAGATGACTCAGTATTCACTCCGTTGTTTACCATAGTCCTCCATCGGTCTGTCAAGGACACGGAACCCTAAAGACAAATTTAGCATAACGTATGCTCGTTAAACCCGCTGCGCAGGCGTCATAAAACACGAAGATGGCGGAATGGGAACCGGGTCAGTAGGATTATTTATTTTGTTTCCTTTATCCGCGAGTACTTGAACATTGTACTGACGAGATACTTCTTAAATTGTGAAAGTTTCTTAAGAGAAATTCTCGGAAGCCTCCAAAAGTGAGAAGATTCTTCATTCTTTTTTCAGTAATTTCTTGTGTGCCCCGCCAATCAGCAAGTGACGACAGTCAACCTGTAGAAATAAAAAGAAAGCTACAATTTCTGGACTTAATGCATAATTCGCAATCAGTTACGAAGTATGAACAAAGTTGGTCCAAGAACTCTCACATGGAATAAGTTTAGCTAGATAAAATACGACACTGTATCTGTGAGCAGATTCCGTGTCAAAAGAAAGTCCGCAAATAATTTCCTCGCGATACCTTGTTCTCGAAACACAAGCAAAACCGAATACAATCGCTAGTATTCGCAACACGCGTGCCCTTGATTCTGAGGCACAAAAAACCGGTTCTGGCAAAAAATAACATGTAATGGCCGAAGAGAATTACGTCAGGCATCTTTTTATGGTCTCCGCTTGTATAATACGATGCTATAACACGTTTTGCGGTGGTATTCTTTAACAGAATCAAGGTAAGTTCATTATCTACCTCTATCATGGCATATTATCTCATTATTTTGAATGGTTTAATGGGGGCATGACTGACGCTCCCGTTAGTTTTGTACAACCAGGGTAAACATTTTATACCCGTACATTAGACATAGCCTTACTTGAATAAAATTTGACACCATGGGAAAGGCAAAAGTGCAGGCAGGCGCGATGAAAAGTGGACTCTTAGTTCCACGTACATGTCCAATTTTGAGATATGTTTTCAACCCTAAGGATTAAGATGGAAGGTCTCAAAGCTAGTAAACTTTAGATAGGACCTTGTGCAGGGACCGTCCGGATCGCTTCCACCATCTTGTCAAACAGCAATGTTCGCATTGTTGTGTTCCTGTTTGAGGATAACACAGCTGGTGTAATGACTAGCATAGAGGCATTCCATCTTAGTCCTCAGGGTTGGCAACGTATCTCGCGTGCGCGCTCGAAGGTGACGTACGGTTTCTCTTGTTCGGGTCGGCGCGTGTGCGAGTATTGTAAACTTGCCGAATACGGTGAAATGTACTAAGTGCAATATTATTATTGATGAGATGCTTTCGTATATACAGAATAAAATATCTGTGATTGGTGAAGAAAGCCTTGTGCGTCTGTGTACTACTTCGTTTACAAATGACGAAATTCAAAAATCGAAAACGTTATTATTTGAATCGATACCACGAAACAAGCGATACGTTCAACGTAAAGGAGAAGGTAAGGGACAACGGGACTTGAATGATATAGTGCAGCTTTTCAAGACAACGGATCCGGACCTGATACCTATTTTCGTGGCAAGGGAGTTAGAGAAATTGCCGCCGGTAACTTTTGACCACCTGGATTGCACCAAGCTGCTAAAAGATCTCGTGCGACTTCAAGCTGATATAGACACCATGAAAGTGACCTACGCGACGACGAAAGACCTTGAAGATCTAAAAAATGAGGTGATACACCTTAACAAGGAATGCGCGCCGGCACGATTGTCTATATGCAACGTAAACAATAGGCGCGGAGCTTGGTGTATGGATAGTGGTCCATCGGGATTATCTCACACTATGGACTCAACGAGAAGGGACAGTAATAGCTCTGTTAAAAGTGATACTGTGTCACCTATACAGAATAACTGCATTGGTCAATATAGATCGATTGTAATTGAGGGTAGACAGTCTACCGCGCGGATTGCTGATATTATTTCGCCGCCCGAGCCCGGCGCAATGAGCGAGATGACTCATCGTGGCGAACAGCTGAACGCACAGAACGGCGGCGCCGGCAGCTCCGACGTGCCCACCGAAGTAACTGCAGGGATAACAAATCCGAAAACTTACGTTAACGACGACGAGCGGTCAAATAAACACACTCAAAGTGGCATGTTAAATACTACTGTTAAAAAAGATGATGACTTTAAAATCGTGTCGTATAAGAAGGTTAAGAAGAACTATCGCTATAGAGGTCAATTTGGTGTGGCAAATGAGACTAATGCGAAGTTTAAGGCCGCTGAGCGTAATGTACCGGTTTTAATTACGAATGTTCACAATGACACTCAAGAGACGGACATCACGGAATACATCTTGGCCAAAACGCAAGAAAGTGTGTCCCTACAAACAATAGATATAAAAAGGAACACTGGCCATAAAGCGTACAAATTTTTCGTATGTCAAAGTAAATTGCCGTTGTTTCTGGATGAAAAATTATGGCCAAAGGGTGTAATTTTTCGCAAGTTTATTCATTTTAAATACAGACATCCGATTGGAAGTACTGAGCACGGCAATGAAACCAAGAAGCCTCATATAGCGTAGTCTATATATTATTATATGAGGATATGATGGCTAGTCTAAACTTCTTAATGATATGTACTTTTTGTAGTTTTAACTGCAAAAGCATGAAGCGGTCTATCGACAGTATTAGGGACTTATGCCGAAGGTCGGACATCGTAGCTTTGCAGGAAACATGGGCGATGCCTGATGAGGTAACATTCTTAAATACAATTGACGATGAATTTTGTTCAACGGGGACCTCGGCGGTTGACACAGCGGCTGGCATGCTGCGCGGGCGACCGTACGGTGGCGTTGGTTTGTTGTGGAGGCGGTCAGTGTTCCAAAGTGTTGTTGTAGTGCAGTGTGATAACCCGCGTTTGTGCGCGATTAAGATAACGACCAATAACAGTCAGCACTTAATGGTGGTGAGTGTTTATATGCCTACCGACAGCGTTGACAACTTAGCTGAGTTCACGGATTGTCTAGCAACGGTGAGTGCGTTAATTGACGAACATAGCGTTGAATCTATTTATCTAATGGGAGATTTTAATGCTCATCCGAATGAACGTTTTTTCACTGAACTCATTAGCTATTGTAACGAAGAAAAGTGGTGTTGTGTCGACGTAGATAAGTTAGGGATTAGCTCGAGTACCTACACTTTCATTAGTGATGCGCATCTATGTAAGCGTTGGCTGGATCACGTTATAGTTACACAGTCTGCGGTATATTCTGTACGCAATGTGTATATTGATAATTGTGTAACCTGGTCAGACCATTTTCCTGTATTTTTGGAATGTGACCTGAATGTTTTAGCTCCTAGAATACAGAATCAGATTCCGATATATAACGATAGAAATGTAATTTGGGGAGAAAGGTCGGTAAAGCAAACAACGATTTTTAATAAGCATTGCCATCACATGCTGAAACTTATTGATTTTCCTGCTGAACTAAGGGCATGTGCTGATAAATTCTGTCAAGATCCTGGGCATAAGAACATACTACTTGACCTTTATAATAAAATAACATATGCTCTTCGAAAAGCAGCGATTGTTGGTAGGGGGGGGAAAAGGGGTAGGGATAAAAAACGGGTTGCAGGCTGGAATAAGTTTGTCACTGAGGCTCACGGGGTGGCCAGACATCGGTTTCATGATTGGAGTGCTGGCGGGAGACCGTCCGCCGGCGTTCTTTTTAAAGAGATGCTAGAGAGTCGTAAGATCTTTAAATCACGTCTGAAATGGTGTCAAGATCATCAAAACCAAATCAAACTGAACATTATTACCTCTCAGCACTCAAAGAAGGATTTCAGGGGTTTTTGGAAATCCACTAGCAAAATGAAGCCTGCAGCTGGCCACCCAGTGGGCGTCGAAGGGGTGAGTAACCACAAAGGTATTGCCAATCTGTTTAAAGACTATTTCTTTTTAAGGTCACCCTTAGGTCCATCGCTGTTGGGGGGGTTCGAGGGGGAGATCCGTGATGCTGAACCCGGTCCGGGTTTTACTGCTAAAGAGATTAATCATATTATTAAGTCTATGACGAAATTTAAAAACCTTTGTAGGTAATCGTATCAACGAAATTAATGAACTCACTAGTGACTTCACCTGGATGCACGTGCCCACGGATCGTAATCCAGCTGATTTAGCGTCCCGCGGTGTAGACCCGCAGCAGCTCCAGGAATCTTCACTCTGGTGGCAAGGTCCTTCTTTCCTGACGAAAGAATCGACTGAATGGCCAAGCCAGTCGTCAGTTCATGTAAAAGACTTACCAGAGTTAAAGGTTTTTACTAGTGTTGATGTTGATACCGCCCGTAGTGTAGTTGTAGATTTTGAAAAATATTCGTCTTTTACCCGGTTAAAGAGAATTTACGCCTATGTCTTGCGATACATAAATAATATTAAAAAGAGCTCTCATAAATCACTTAAAAATTTGAATATTAAAAAGGGCTCTTAAAGGGCACGTATAAAAAAAGCTTTTTTTCGGTACAGTCAACTACTCAGTTCACTTTACTCGCGGAAGGATAAGCGGAAAGGGAAGGGCAGTAACACCCGACGGAGTTAGCTAATACAGTAGCTTTTTAGCGACTGGAGCCTCGGGTGAGCCTGCTGTGACCACGCTACGGGATGGAATTTATAAGTTTTCTTATCGATGCCCCGGGGATCCAGAGCTGGCGCTTACCTCTATCAAAGGATAGGTTTAACTATCCAGAGAGGTAACGCTGCCAGCATCATAGTTATATTTCCGCGAACGGATTTAGAGGGGGAATGATAGGTTAATTTTGTTCTTAATTATTCTAATTATTATTTTCTATATCTGTTGTATAGTGTATATTTTTGACATTCAATATAGATTGTATGTAATTGTGAATTAAACCCAACTAACAATTTAACGTCGTTCAAAAGTTTAGCAAACGTTATCTTAATACCTTTGATCGTAATAGCTAAGTCATACTAATGTTTTAATAACGTTTACTAAACGCGAAAATGGCCCCAGTTATACGACCTACTTTGTCGTATAATGGTCATACAGAAGTCACAAGCCGTCTTCGTTAACGTCATTCAAAAGTCATATAAACGTTATGGAATTACCACTTTTGTTGTATTGTGGTCGTACAGGTGTTTTTGAATGACTAAAACGTTTTATTTGAGTCAAGGAACACAACACCTGTAAGACTTCTTATTCATTTTTCTTGTCAGTGGCACTTTGTGATTGTGTTTCGAGTGCAAAATAAATATGTAGTTACAAGGAAATAAAAGATGAGTGTTATTTAACTTTCATATTTTACTAACTTTATCTGTCTCTTATGCCGTTTAGTTCGACTGGGAATTGAAGTTTTATGATAATATACCTATGTAAATACTATTCAGATTTTCATGCCCCCTCTGAATTTTGTGTTTAAATCATTATATTTTTATCAATAAAAAAAAAATTGATACTGAACCTTTCTTTTGTTCATGTGTTTTACACTTTTTTTCTTCAACATTTGTGACATTAGTCGCGGTGGTTGGCATTGCATTTTTTGATAACAGGAAATCCCTATTAACTTTCCTTTTGAAAGTTCCACTACGTTTTAGTTTTCTCCACGTATTTTTTGCTTCCATTTTTCGTAGTTTCTATACAGCGTTCCATAAATTAATGGCGTTTTAAAGTCAAAACCTGACTAAAATGCGACTACAGGTTAGATTAAAGTTAGGAAATGACATTAAACGGCCATCATGCAAATAAACGTTATATTTAAGTTTTAAATAAACATCTAAGTCATTTAAGAGTCGCTTATTAACTGCAGAAAAACAAGATAGTGGTTGTTTTATAAACGTCACTGTAAAAACGTCTATACAATGCTACATTATATAAATGTCACATAGAGGTTTTTCAAACACTTAATTTGGTCAGTTCAAATCGTTTAATGGACTATAACGTTAGTATGACAATTGCGTTGTAGTACAAACGTTTAAGCTAAGACTGTAATAAAACGTCGTATAGTTTAGTCTTACCGACGTTGCTAAGACCAGTGTATTATGACATATTCGTCGCACGACTAATAGGTTACATTAAAGACGTCTATAGGACCTAGTAGTCATCTCATTACCATTATAAGACTGCTATCCAACTTTATGTCGTACAAGTCAAGACTTATGCGACGTTTTTGTTTGTTGGGAATTTATTCACATAATTTATTTAGTAAATTGACCGTGATTATATTGGAATCCCTGATCGTGATTAATCAGAATCTTTTTTTTTTTTTGTAGGTTACATAATATAGATGTTACAATTTTAAAACAGAACCCTATGTTTTACCATTAGGCATACAAATTAGTGTAGTAGTAGGTTAAAAACGTCAATAGAATTGAAAATGTTTTTTTGTAAATACACGTCAAATATCTTAAAATGCATTAATATTGTAATTCTAATTGTATATTATGTACACATCAAAAACCATATTTTATAACTAAAAATGGTGAGACAGATAGTCATTTCTCAATAGGACAATCGTTTGTCTGAATGTTCGTTTATCTCAAAGCCATTTCCGCCTCAATTTTAAAACTTTTTAGTGTTGTTTGTTATCAACACTAACCTAACCTAACCTAACCTTAACCCTGGTAGGTAATTTTGGAAAGATCAATAACAGGCTTGAAACGAGAAAAATATGAATTAAACTAACTTAATAATTTTAGGCAAACAAACCAGTTGTGTAGGTACGATGAAAATGTTAAAACAATTAACAAACCAGTGAAATAAAAATATCCAATCCACTCGACTTTGCCTTGATTAAGAAAATAAAAATAAATACTATCCCACAATCTTATAACTTGCATGCACACTACAAAAACATTTCAGAGTTCCCCAAGGAAGAAATCTTCCCGTAAAATTGCTACCCTGATACAGCAAAACCATTATTACAAGACCTCTTTCGCCCCGAGATATTCACACAAGCGACAGCATGCGGTAGCTCTTGCAATACTGGTTGGTTAACTCCAAGTTGTTGTATGATTGATATGACGCGGCTTTAAGTCCGCCTTTGAAGTCGAATTTGCGAACGCGTGAAATTGGAAATTTATTAAGTTTACTTGCGAATAATTTATCATTTCACAGCCGATTTGACGTAGCTGACGCCGGAAGCTTTACGTCTAACGTACGGAAGATTGTTCGTGATGTAGTTACTGGTGTTGTAACCTTTGTTAACAAAGGGGTTGAAGTTTCAATACAAATAACAACCCTTTACAAAAAAAACACCGTTTGAAAAAAATCCGTTTAATTTGAATGTCGACTTTTATTTACACCCAGGAGCAAAAATACCGGGTCAGAGTGCGTTTTTCATACAAACGAGTCTATTTCGAAGCCATCGTTCCTCGCCAGGGGTTGTTTTAAGTGAGGTTTAATTGTGGATACTCCAAGGTTTAATTGAGGAGGTCAAAAGTTCTTAAGATACCTAACTGATCGCACAATCAGTTAACACCACAGCGGAGTTTGGGTCAGCACTTGGATTTCCTTACATTTTATTGCCATTTTAGATGTTTTTCTGAACATGCACAATTCCAGCGTTAACCGCAGATTCATTCAGTTGGGTATCCTAGACACTCTGGAAGTACTGTATCGATGCTCCGGGTATTCATCATCAGATTTCACTAAAAGCATGCCCTGGCGAGGAACCAAGGCTTCGAAATAGCCTCTTTAGTATGAAAAACACACTCTGACCCGTTTTTTTGCTCCTGAGTGTATAATATTATTTAAACTGAAGTGAAGATGCAACACCGGGGCTCTATTCTACGCAGGAAAACCTTATTGCTTACCTTATTTAGGTACTTTACAGTAATGGTGGTTGAGTTAAAAAACCAGCCAAGTGCGAGTCGGACTTGCGCACGAAGGGTTCCGTAACATTATCTGTCCAACATTACCTATGCACTACACACACATTATCTAAACACTATACCAGTGGCCGTTATTAATAAAGAGCTAAAAGCAGCAAAAAATAGCGTTTGTTGTATGGGACTCCCGCTTAAATATATATTTTAATCTGTTTTTAGTATTTGTTGTTAAAGCGGCAAGAGAAATATATAATCTGTGAAAATTTCAACTGTCTAGCTATCAGACAGACAGACAGTGGAGTCTATAACAGGGGCCCGTTTTTACCCTTTGGGTACTGAACCCTAAAAACTATACCAAAACACCTCAAAATAAATATCTTATCTGTAGAATGGCCAGGCGTACCTTTTTTAAAAAGTTTTGTGAAAATAAGTCATTTCCTTCTTACTATAGTCTTTGCGTGGATTTTACATATTACTATAGGACGCCTGCGACTTTGTATGCGTAGAATAAGTTTCCCGCTACTCCCCCTATTTTAACCCCTTAGGGGGTACATTGTGAAAAATCCATTCTCAGTGCTCACTTACATCATGAAAGGAACCCCTGTTCCAAATTTCAAGTTTCTAGGTATAGTAGTTTCGCCTGTGCATCGATATCTAACTCAGTCAGGTTTGCCTTTTATATATATAGATGTATATATGTTTTTTAAACTGACCAAAGCTTTGAAATGTTACATCAAACTCACAAAGTATTTTAGTGTCGTTCGCAAATTAAAAGACTCAAAAAACATCTGTCCGGAAAACAAAGTAATAAAATCTAAATATGGATGGTCAATTTATATTCAAGGTCCAAAAATACAAGCCTGTACAGTAATGGCGCCACTTAACAATGTAATATGATACTGTCATATATCAAAGTATGTTTTTTTAGAGGATTTGTCAAATTCGTTTTCTAAAATACGGTTATGCACAAAAAAAACATTCCTTATTGCACCGGTACTCCAACATTATTAGTTTTTGTCACTCTCATCCATCTTCGGTATACCTGGTGGAGGTCTGTCGTCAAGTACGGGGTCAGGAGTTCAGGACGTTACGCGCTGGTCACACAGAAGACAGGGCCGTAGAATATACGACAGTGGACCGGTGTCTCCTAAGTGGGGTATCTGTTCTGTTCCGTCTCGGAATGACCAGAGATAAGTCATAGTCTTATTCATATACTATGGATATGGTATGGCAAGCTATTAGGTAACCGTCAGATTAGGAAGTGTAGCAAAAAGAATACACATGATCTAGTGGTTAGAGCAGATTATTCTGCTATGCAGTGAATGCATTTGACATACCTTTGATCTATCCAGTCTTCAGCAAGTAGCAAATGTTGTCTTTTGATTTTCTGGGCAATGACAATTAGATGATAAAATTTCCGGGAAATTTCATTTATAACTTTGCGGACTTTTTCTCCATCATCTAATTTAATTGTAGAGAAAGATCCCGGTTGCCACTTGAAACCTATCAGTGTCGAAGCCGCGAGCGCAGATTTTTTGCTCTTTCTTAGATGTTATTCTCTACTGTGTACTTAAAATCTACCACGCCAAAATGAACCTTGAGCGTCCTAGCATCAAGAACTCGTCTCTACTACCCTGGTTTTAAAATACCGGCATCAGTTTTTCTTTTGGAACTTCAGTTTAGTTAATAGCTTGCGAGGGATATGACTTGGTACTTACACATTCCGTCCGAATTGTTGTTATCATTTTACACGCTTACTTGCCGATTATCGACAGTCTTCATCTGGTGTACAGATGGGACAAAAAAAAATTATGACATAGAGATGGCAAACGAGCACACAGGCCACCTGATGGTAAGTGGAAACTGTGACCCATATACTTATCTCTGGTCATTCCGAGACGGAACAGAACAGATACCCCACTTAGGAGACACCGGTCCACTGTCGTATATTCTACGGCCCTGTCTTCTGTGTGACCAGCGCGTAACGTCCTGAACTCCTGACCCCGTACTTGACGACAGACCTCCACCAGGTATACCGAAGATGGATGAGAGTGACAAAAACTAATAATGTTGGAGTACCGGTGCAATAAGGAATGTTTTTTTTGTGCATAACCGTATTTTAGAAAACGAATTTGACAAATCCTCTAAAAAAACATACTTTGATATATGACAGTATCATATTACATTGTTAAGTGGCGCCATTACTGTACAGGCTTGTATTTTTGGACCTTGAATATAAATTGACCATCCATATTTAGATTTTATTACTTTGTTTTCCGGACAGATGTTTTTTGAGTCTTTTAATTTGCGAACGACACTAAAATACTTTGTGAGTTTGATGTAACATTTCAAAGCTTTGGTCAGTTTAAAAAACATATATACATCTATATATATAAAAGGCAAACCTGACTGAGTTAGATATCGATGCACAGGCGAAACTACTATACCTAGAAACTTGAAATTTGGAACAGGGGTTCCTTTCATGATGTAAGTGAGCACTGAGAATGGATTTTTCACAATGTACCCCCTAAGGGGTTAAAATAGGGGGAGTAGCGGGAAACTTATTCTACGCATACAAAGTCGCAGGCGTCCTATAGTAATATGTAAAATCCACGCAAAGACTATAGTAAGAAGGAAATGACTTATTTTCACAAAACTTTTTAAAAAAGGTACGCCTGGCCATTCTACAGATAAGATATTTATTTTGAGGTGTTTTGGTATAGTTTTTAGGGTTCAGTACCCAAAGGGTAAAAACGGGCCCCTGTTATAGACTCCACTGTCTGTCTGTCTGATAGCTAGACAGTTGAAATTTTCACAGATTATATATTTCTCTTGCCGCTTTAACAACAAATACTAAAAACAGATTAAAATATATATTTAAGCGGGAGTCCCATACAACAAACGCTATTTTTTGCTGCTTTTAGCTCTTTATTAATAACGGCCACTGGTATAGTGTTTAGATAATGTGTGTGTAGTGCATAGGTAATGTTGGACAGATAATGTTACGGAACCCTTCGTGCGCAAGTCCGACTCGCACTTGGCTGGTTTTTTAACTCAACCACCATTACTGTAAAGTACCTAAATAAGGTAAGCAATAAGGTTTTCCTGCGTAGAATAGAGCCCCGGTGTTGCATCTTCACTTCAGTTTAAATAATATTATACACTCAGGAGCAAAAAAACGGGTCAGAGTGTGTTTTTCATACTAAAGAGGCTATTTCGAAGCCTTGGTTCCTCGCCAGGGCATGCTTTTAGTGAAATCTGATGATGAATACCCGGAGCATCGATACAGTACTTCCAGAGTGTCTAGGATACCCAACTGAATGAATCTGCGGTTAACGCTGGAATTGTGCATGTTCAGAAAAACATCTAAAATGGCAATAAAATGTAAGGAAATCCAAGTGCTGACCCAAACTCCGCTGTGGTGTTAACTGATTGTGCGATCAGTTAGGTATCTTAAGAACTTTTGACCTCCTCAATTAAACCTTGGAGTATCCACAATTAAACCTCACTTAAAACAACCCCTGGCGAGGAACGATGGCTTCGAAATAGACTCGTTTGTATGAAAAACGCACTCTGACCCGGTATTTTTGCTCCTGGGTGTAAATAAAAGTCGACATTCAAATTAAACGGATTTTTTTCAAACGGTGTTTTTTTTGTAAAGGGTTGTTATTTGTATTGAAACTTCAACCCCTTTGTTAACAAAGGTTACAACACCAGTAACTACATCACGAACAATCTTCCGTACGTTAGACGTAAAGCTTCCGGCGTCAGCTACGTCAAATCGGCTGTGAAATGATAAATTATTCGCAAGTAAACTTAATAAATTTCCAATTTCACGCGTTCGCAAATTCGACTTCAAAGGCGGACTTAAAGCCGCGTCATATCAATCATACAACAACTTGGAGTTAACCAACCAGTATTGCAAGAGCTACCGCATGCTGTCGCTTGTGTGAATATCTCGGGGCGAAAGAGGTCTTGTAATAATGGTTTTGCTGTATCAGGGTAGCAATTTTACGGGAAGATTTCTTCCTTGGGGAACTCTGAAATGTTTTTGTAGTGTGCATGCAAGTTATAAGATTGTGGGATAGTATTTATTTTTATTTTCTTAATCAAGGCAAAGTCGAGTGGATTGGATATTTTTATTTCACTGGTTTGTTAATTGTTTTAACATTTTCATCGTACCTACACAACTGGTTTGTTTGCCTAAAATTATTAAGTTAGTTTAATTCATATTTTTCTCGTTTCAAGCCTGTTATTGATCTTTCCAAAATTACCTACCAGGGTTAAGGTTAGGTTAGGTTAGGTTAGTGTTGATAACAAACAACACTAAAAAGTTTTAAAATTGAGGCGGAAATGGCTTTGAGATAAACGAACATTCAGACAAACGATTGTCCTATTGAGAAATGACTATCTGTCTCACCATTTTTAGTTATAAAATATGGTTTTTGATGTGTACATAATATACAATTAGAATTACAATATTAATGCATTTTAAGATATTTGACGTGTATTTACAAAAAAACATTTTCAATTCTATTGACGTTTTTAACCTACTACTACACTAATTTGTATGCCTAATGGTAAAACATAGGGTTCTGTTTTAAAATTGTAACATCTATATTATGTAACCTACAAAAAAAAAAAAAGATTCTGATTAATCACGATCAGGGATTCCAATATAATCACGGTCAATTTACTAAATAAATTATGTGAATAAATTCCCAACAAACAAAAACGTCGCATAAGTCTTGACTTGTACGACATAAAGTTGGATAGCAGTCTTATAATGGTAATGAGATGACTACTAGGTCCTATAGACGTCTTTAATGTAACCTATTAGTCGTGCGACGAATATGTCATAATACACTGGTCTTAGCAACGTCGGTAAGACTAAACTATACGACGTTTTATTACAGTCTTAGCTTAAACGTTTGTACTACAACGCAATTGTCATACTAACGTTATAGTCCATTAAACGATTTGAACTGACCAAATTAAGTGTTTGAAAAACCTCTATGTGACATTTATATAATGTAGCATTGTATAGACGTTTTTACAGTGACGTTTATAAAACAACCACTATCTTGTTTTTCTGCAGTTAATAAGCGACTCTTAAATGACTTAGATGTTTATTTAAAACTTAAATATAACGTTTATTTGCATGATGGCCGTTTAATGTCATTTCCTAACTTTAATCTAACCTGTAGTCGCATTTTAGTCAGGTTTTGACTTTAAAACGCCATTAATTTATGGAACGCTGTATAGAAACTACGAAAAATGGAAGCAAAAAATACGTGGAGAAAACTAAAACGTAGTGGAACTTTCAAAAGGAAAGTTAATAGGGATTTCCTGTTATCAAAAAATGCAATGCCAACCACCGCGACTAATGTCACAAATGTTGAAGAAAAAAAGTGTAAAACACATGAACAAAAGAAAGGTTCAGTATCAATTTTTTTTTTATTGATAAAAATATAATGATTTAAACACAAAATTCAGAGGGGGCATGAAAATCTGAATAGTATTTACATAGGTATATTATCATAAAACTTCAATTCCCAGTCGAACTAAACGGCATAAGAGACAGATAAAGTTAGTAAAATATGAAAGTTAACACTCATCTTTTATTTCCTTGTAACTACATATTTATTTTGCACTCGAAACACAATCACAAAGTGCCACTGACAAGAAAAATGAATAAGAAGTCTTACAGGTGTTGTGTTCCTTGACTCAAATAAAACGTTTTAGTCATTCAAAAACACCTGTACGACCACAATACAACAAAAGTGGTAATTCCATAACGTTTATATGACTTTTGAATGACGTTAACGAAGACGGCTTGTGACTTCTGTATGACCATTATACGACAAAGTAGGTCGTATAACTGGGGCCATTTTCGCGTTTAGTAAACGTTATTAAAACATTAGTATGACTTAGCTATTACGATCAAAGGTATTAAGATAACGTTTGCTAAACTTTTGAACGACGTTAAATTGTTAGTTGGGTTTAATTCACAATTACATACAATCTATATTGAATGTCAAAAATATACACTATACAACAGATATAGAAAATAATAATTAGAATAATTAAGAACAAAATTAACCTATCATTCCCCCTCTAAATCCGTTCGCGGAAATATAACTATGATGCTGGCAGCGTTACCTCTCTGGATAGTTAAACCTATCCTTTGATAGAGGTAAGCGCCAGCTCTGGATCCCCGGGGCATCGATAAGAAAACTTATAAATTCCATCCCGTAGCGTGGTCACAGCAGGCTCACCCGAGGCTCCAGTCGCTAAAAAGCTACTGTATTAGCTAACTCCGTCGGGTGTTACTGCCCTTCCCTTTCCGCTTATCCTTCCGCGAGTAAAGTGAACTGAGTAGTTGACTGTACCGAAAAAAAGCTTTTTTTATGGTTGGGATAAGGCATCATACAGACAACAGAGACTACCTGACGGTGAGTGGATTCTAAGACCCATAGATATTACAACCACAATATTAGTCTTAAGACTGCAATCCTAAGGGCCGTATTAATAAACTCATCTTGACTGTGAGGCCCGTCACAAGATACGTCAAAGTAAACGGCAAACCATAGAACACTGTCATTTTTGACGCATCTCGAGACGAGCATTAGAGTTGAGATTAGTTTATTAATACGGGCCTAAGACTCCAACCCTGAGGAGGAAGAAAAAGGTCTCGATGCTAGTAATTTCAACGGTTGTCACCACGCCGGAACAATGCGAACACCAAAGAGAAATGAAACATCCCAACTAACATTTTGGTGTCAGTTACAGGTTTTTTTAGAACTTTAAGCGATATTACAGAGTTACAATTATCTCAGTTCTAACTAAAGTCGATATAGAGGAGTTAGCAAACAAATTAAACTCCAACAGTGGCACTAGAACTTTTATGGACGATGTAGTACAGCTTTGAGAGTTAAAATAGTGATAATTACAGCAAGTATACTTAAGATGTTATAGCTTTAACCTGTCTGTGACACCTATGTCTACACAACAGTGTTCGCTGACTCCTGTTAACGCATATTGTTGTTTAGTTGTTGCCATGAAGTGTCTTATATATCTTTAGGTGTTATATTGACTATAAGTGCAGGTATGGGTTATAAAAAAGAGTTCGTCGAGAGTTTAGTAACACGAGATGCTAAAAGTGTCAAACAACTCTTTTATCTAGGTTTAACCGGTAATAAAGGAATTTAACTAAAGCTTATTGTGTTAGGCAGTCTCCTTTAAAGACGTTCTAAAGGTATTGGTGTTGAGCAACGCAATGGGTCGTTATTAACACTTTATAATAGCGTATATAAGGTAAAGTTATGTTTTGTGCGATTACTTAGGTAAGTAGGTTTGTACTTGAAGATTTTCATTATTTTGATAAAGAACCCTAATCGAATGGGGTTGTTAAATTCTTAGCCGGTTGTATTGTCTTCACTGTAGTTAACGTACTTAGCTAAGTCTACTATAACGCTGGTACGTGTACCAAAGGCTGCACAATATTCTTGACTACCGATGTTGTAATTCAAAGAGTTTTATAAATGAGTTAAGTGAAGATTTAATACTTAAAGTAAGTTCGCCATTGTTTTGGTGTACTAACTATAAATATTACTTTGAGTAATTGAACATTTGACCACCAAATACTATTTTTTATACTATTTCAAGCGTTCCATGAATACCACCACTTAATTTTGCTCAGGAAGCACTAGTAAATTAAATAATATTGTTAGTTTCTGGCATCTGTTATGTTTGTCATAACTTTCTTTTAAATCTTTGATAAACCTTAGGCGCGTTAAAGTTGAGATGATAAACATGGTATACATTACCGTAAAATCACAAGAGCAGTAATTTTATCACTACATAAACAAAAATAACTTGAATACTAACTGATGTTGCTTTATCACTTTTTCTGTCAATTATTTGTCGCCATATTCTGTAACGGATGAGTCAAGATCTATTTATTACTTAGACTTATTCAAACTTCAAACTAGTCGTACGCTAAAAATTAAACAGTTTATTACTAATGCACTCACAAAACGATAACACACTTACCTGAATCCATTTTAAATAACTAATACGAGTCAAGGTGTCAGCCAACTATTCTTAATAGGTCTAATAAAGTTTCAAGTGGCAAATCATTCTTATCCGATGCTTTCCTACCTCCCGTAGTGTTCACTAACCCCACTATACAACAGTAATAACGGTTAAAGTAGTAGCTGATACTGAATAGACGCTCTCTTGCAGGTGCTTTACTACCCTTATATCACCGTACTATAGGCGTTCTATAACTTTTACCTGTAAAATTGTGGGCCTCTTTCGTGGGTATAAGTGAGTTAGAGCATGCTATAACTCCGTTGTACAGGTATGTGTTAACACTTTTATACTCGAATGGAACTGATATACAGATCATATATAGGTTATTTTAACGCTAGTGTGCTAGTTGGGATGTGTCATGTGGCGGTAGAACCTTGTGCAGGGTCCGTCCGGATCGCTACCACCATCTTATCCATTAAGCCACCACCAAGTAGCCGTGGTCGCATTGCTGTGTTCAAGTGTGGGAATAAGACAACCGGTGAAATTACTACCATAGAGGCATTCCATCTTAGTCCTCAGTTACCGCAGTTTTGAGATTTCAAATGTCTTTGGTTCTCAGATCCCATTTACCATCAGGTGGCCTGAGTGCTTGGTAACATTATGTATTTTTACTATGACGACGGTCGCCCAATGTGTATATTGAATTTTCTTGACAATTATAATCGTACTGAATGGAATATGTCGAAAATTGAACACATTCTTGCTTTGCTTACTGCCGAAAGGTTTTTTTTTTAAATCTTCCTTCTCGATGTTGGGAGTTGATTGTTTTGGTCCTAATGAACATATTGACATTCATCCGTGACTTGGGATCCCCTTGGATCGCATAATATGTTTTAGACTAATATTGTTTCGCATAATTGTTGTCGCATAATTTGTATTGGCATAATAGTACTGACGCATAAAAATACTTTAGCATACTCCTTTTTTAGCATATTACGCTATTAGAATAATTTTAGTTGGACTAATTTGTATTTGACTAATACACATTATGCATATTATTGTTTGGGCTAATAATTATTTGTCATATCTTTAACCATAATATTAGTTTTCTAAATGAATAAAACATAGTATTTTTGTTACCATGCATTTGGATTTCATTTGAAATGATTTTATAAATTAGGTCACGTTAGGTACATTAGGTTAGGTTATGTTAGTATGATATCCAGGCGCGAAGCGCTCAAGCAACGCAGAATAGGAGGTCCGCGAAGCGGACGTCCGTCGACCTCGTTTTAGTTCCTACATATTTTTTTAGGACAATACATTTATGCATTTTGTAATAATGCCAATTCATTATTATGACTTTTTGCAATTATGCTATTTGACGTTAGTCTTGATGACAATTATGCTTACTGTATTTATGCTTTTTAATGTTATGCGTAATAATATATGCGTAAAGATGATTATGCACATCATTATTTCGGCTAAAAGTAATTATGCGTAACACTATTATTACAAATAATTTTATGCCATCCAATAGAGAACCCCGTGACTTTTGGAGGGAATCCTTCTTCACCCTTTCATTTCCACCAACCTATCGCACTCAACGCACCCATTGCAGGCATTATAATATATTCCTTACATAATGAGTACAGTTTCCAATTGCTGGCACAGAATTATACGAGCACGAACGTTTTTTTTTCTTTGCCCCGCGGCAACTTGAACAGCTACTACCGCGGGAATATGGCGTTTCCACTATGAAGTGATTTCGCCAGTGTCAAGTATATATAAGTATAAATCAATATAGTAATAAAACACAATCCAATCTTCTCTAGGAAGATTGCGCGCAACGTTGTACGGTGATATGTAGGACAGAGACCAAGATAGTTTTAACCTCTGTACCACTGGCAAGTAAGAAAGCACGAACGTTAAATTTATAACTTATAAAAAAATGGTGGAAGTCGTCAATTTCATTAGAGATGCCAAGTTATTTGTGAGTCAACCTTACTTATTGTTCTAGAATTTCAGACTGACTTCAGACCTAAGGAGGGTCACAAGTTTTAGTGTTTGACGTATATCTTTATAACGCGTGACTTAATTAAAATGAAGCGTTTTTTTATCGTCGAAAACAAGTTAATCTATCATTGTGTATCTCGAATCTTACACGCTTCCTCCTCAATCAAAAGCCGATCTTATACCAGTATTATACACCTGGTAATCGATTGTTTTAAACTTTGAAGTGTTTTGTTATTTCTATCTAATTTGGGTGTTGTTTTCGCGAGAACTGGTGATAACTGGTTATTGCCGTTTCTTTATTTAAATAAAAGCGTTAAGAGGATGAAATTGAGGACTCTGGCAGTTATTGAGTATTCAAATAGCTATAAGTTCGTGATGAAAAGTAAAATTTATCTCAATAAAGAATAAGGACTATCTAAGGCTATCCAATCCGTTTAGTTGACTCCAAATATCTCACCATCAGATCCTGACCTGATGACAATGGGTCTCAATGGGATCACCTGCAAAGTATACCCTTTTAAACAATACCTGACTGTTGAGTTTCTCTGACTGTTGAGTTTCTTGCGGCGTTTCTTCTCAGCAGTGGTCTCTTGCGAAGCGCTGGTAGATTTTGACGTGTAAAAGTGCCCGTGCGGCCTACTTACTGAATAAACATCTTTTTTTTTTTCCCATACTTTCCCAAACCGGTACAAATCGGTACAACCGTCTTCGAGTAGTTAAACGGGTGGCCATAGAATAAAAAAAAGATTCCAATGAACCTCCTTTTTCTGAAGTCGGTTAGAAACTTTCAAACATCCAGTCATAATAAACTTTAATTTCACATTAATAACATCACTTCATCGACGTCTTTTAGACAATCACTGAAAATAGATTTAAAAAAAAAGATTTTGATAACCCAACTGGATTTTCATATGGTCGTCGATAAAAAAAAATTAACCCCCAACTCATTATTTGGAATCAAACGTCTAAAGAACACATAAACCCAACAAGACATCTCATATAATCTACAGAGCGTGTCGAAGAAATAGACATACATCATCATGTCAGCCGAAAGACGTCCGCTGCTGGACATAGGCCTCTCCCAAGGGAGCCTGTCCTGCCTTGGGGGTGACATACATACATAGGTAAATACTTACCTACACAAATACACTCGAAAAACATAAAACTCCCTCTGATGCAGCATGAAAAAAGCTTGAAGGAAGTTTTGAGTTCAAGCGATTAAAAAATATAAATGTCTTTGTTAAATCCGCAATTTTCAACTAGGTCTAACTTCCCAAAGTCTCATTTATCAAAAGTTTAATTAGAAAAAAGTTCCGTAGAAACTAAACAGTATTTTCATTAATCATAATTTGAGTAACGGAATAAGTTTTTAATTAAGAATTAATTAGGAATTAATTGACATTGAATTGAACTAAGGGCGGATTTAAAAGGCTTTTACAGTCTATTACAAAGATAAGTAGTATCCACTTGTATCACTCCATCTATTGATGAAAACGTTCATTTAAATCCGTTGAGTAGGCCAGCTGACTTTGTATTTCTTTAAAGTGTTTCTTGTTTATTTCTGTTGTCTATGGTAAAAGTTTTTTTTTTAAGTTGGCGGCTTTTCGGAACTCAGGCGCCGTATGGTCGATTTTGTGTTTTTTGTTGAGGATAAAGCATTCGTCACTCTCACACTTACATACTGGTCAGAAAGTGACACATGCTTTATCAACGGTTATCCACACCTATCGATAAACATGACCACAATAGAGCTGTATCATTAATGATAGGTATTGTATAAACCTATTTATTCATCACATCATGTTATAAAGTTATTTTTTAAGAAACTAACCTAACTAAGCCAATTAAATAAATAACTGAAATTAACCAAAACAAAAGTATGACTGTACTTTTTCAAAATGTTTATATATCAAACCTTATATACTCCAGCTAAAGCCTTGGCTATACACATTAGATAATTTAAAAAAATATGAAACGTTTACGGTTCTAGCTTTATAATAATTATGACTACAAATAATTAGGTCAACAATGACATAATGACTAAAAAAAAGATGGGAAACAACGGGCTCCCGAAAATCGCACGCGTGCGATTTTTTTTCTGCTTATGAACGGTCGATTTCTCAAAAATCTTGGTGGTCGGTGGTACGGCGCAGTCATCAACACCTTACACAATATGACAATACCATACACAATACCATAATTAATGATAGTTTCCGTCACACGAAGTCACACTAAGTACATAACTTTGTTTATGTTCTTGTTTTAGCGGAAGTTGTCTTTGAAATGTTTTGATTCGGCCGTGTGACAACAAACTGGGCGTGAAGCCGTTGTTGCCATCTAGTCTACCTCCTACAAATACAGATACGTATTTGTTTGGCCAAATAAAAAGCGCTTTTTCGGATTTCCAAATGGACGGACAGCCAGCGCGACGCGCCTACGTGCAACCCGAATGGAACTATCATGCATGTCGAAATTCAACTTTGGAACACGCCCATCCTCCGCTTCAAGCCAAATGGCGTCGTGAATATGTTATCTAGCTGCCATTTTCTAAAAAAGACTAGAACCAAAAGAAGCGGGAACTAAACGCCGTGGCGCATCCGCGAATATATGCAAAATATTACACCCATCCAGTTGTATACACTCCATCTGTCGCCAAAACAACGTACTTGACGAAAGGCTATGAAGGGTACATATGAAGTTGATAGGGATTCGGAACCTGCACAGCACAAGGGCACAAGAAGGGTTGGCTCTTAGCTTAGTTTCATGCAATTCGGTTTAGCCGTTTAAGAAACCAGCTCTGTATGGTTGCAATTACATTGTTATTTTGATGTCGGAATACTTAGATAAAAGCTATATAATGGACCTTTATTTTCATTTAATCTCAATTAATTATTCTAGTTATGACTTTTAACGTTTTTTTTTTTATGGTATAGGAGGCAAACAAGCAGACGGATCGCCTGATGGAAAGCGATTACCGTCACCCATAGACACCTGCAGCACCAGAGGAGTCACAGGTGCGTTGCCGGCCTTTCAAATGAGAGAACGCTCTTTTCTTAGTGAGGCTACATCTCTACGCAGCGCCAAGGAGTCAAGCCGATCAGAATTACGCTGGCAGCCGACAATTCGAGTGGCTCTCCGCTGGATTTTATTGACTTTACATTTGTAATTATTTTTATTTGTGCTATCTTGTAATGTAACTTACTTTTAAGTGTTATTATGTTTTTACGATTAAAGAAATTACCTTCTGCTGAAGTTTCCTGCCAGCACTTCACCGAAATGATGGTCTTGTCCGAAGCGCTGGTAGATTCACGCCATATTACCGGCATGTACGAGCCCCCTTGTGGCCAATTTACTGAATAAGTATTTTGACTTGTTGAGTATAACTAAAACCAAGCTTGTTAAACAAAACCGCATCAAAATCCGTCCAGCCTTTTGGAAACTATGCTACAAACAAATACAGCGATTAACATGTACATAAAACTAATAACAAAGAGATGTTAGACGAATTATTTATGAAAATACCCTAACGGGAACCGAATCCACTAATCCTCTTATCAGACTGGAATCACTATACCTACTGTTCCTATATTTATTCCTATTGAAGAACATTAAACTCTAATTCGAAGGTGACTAAGCTTATTTTGGGAAGATACAACTTTTAATTAATTTCAAAGTCGATAATGAACCGTAACTTAATGAAGATAAAGAGGTTTTAATTTTATTATTAACTCTTAAGCCAGTACGATAAATAATGAACTTTATTTCGTCGGCGCTAAGCTTGATTTTATATAAAGATAAGACTATCCTTGGGTTATGAAGTGCGTGGGTGAATTGATTTGTGGCTTAAAATATAATGATGATTAAATTTGAACCTTGTCTCGTTTAGAAAAGGTTTAGAATACTTTGTGTAGACATGTGTTTTTGTCTTAAACATGAGAAAAGAAAAAGATAACTTGATAATTATCAGCTATCAGAAAAAAGTGTATGGAATTATAACTGGCTTGGATTTACGGCATTTTAGGGTTCCGTATTTATTTTTATTCTTTAATCTGCTTAGCAGTAGTGTTCGTAGCCTTATGTTCCGGCGTCGATACGACATTTTGTCAAATTATTAGAATCTGGAGACATTCCATTTTAAGCCTTAGCGCATTTGCAGTCTTCTTATAATTATCTTAGGATTGCAATGTCGAGATTGGTAGTCGTGGGATGCATTATTTTAAGGGATCATGGTTATTAAAAAACAAGGTCTTGAACGAATGGGTTACCTCTCTGTTCTTATTATATACTCTGCGAATCCGACTCGCACTTGACCAGTTTTATGTTTAATATTGAACGATTTAATTATAATTATAAGCAGGTACTTAGTTTGCATTAACAAATAATTGGCTTCTGTAGATATGTTATAATCGTTTTAAACTAACTAAGCAAGTAAGCGGGTGGCTACCAACTTATCCATTAACCTACCGCCAAACAGCAGTGTTCGCATTGTTGTGTTCCGGTTTGGGGATAAGACAGCCGGTGTAAATAGCATAGAGGCATTCCATCTTAGTCCTCAGGGTTGGCAACGCATTTGCAGTCTTGGCTTGCAGTATTCTGAATGCGAATGTCTATGGGTCACAGTTTCCACTTACCATCAGGTGGCCTGTGTGCTCGTTTGCCTTCTCTATGCCATAAAAATAAAAATAAATGCTGCAAGTGGTCTGTTCCTTGTTCTTTAGTACTTACAGCGTTCTCTTGTGATCAGATCGGACTGTATTAACGGTCTTGGCACACAGCATCACAATTGCAGTCATAATGTTTTAGCTAGTCTATTGCAGAGTTACCGCGTTTTGACAGTTTGCTACCGCCTAAACCGAAACATATTTTTAAGTTCTTTTGTAGGTATGTATGTTGTACATAGCTGTAACTGTAAGATAAGCAGTTTTAAAAAAAATGGGATTATTGAAATAAATAAGAATACAATGACGACTTGTCTATTAAACGGCTCAACCGATTCTCATGAAGTCTAGCTAAGAAATTCCGATGATATTAGCTTACTTTAAAAAAACCTGCGTCCTAACCGAATCCGTCCAAGGAGGTACTATGCCACAAACAGATGTACATGTTGAACTTATAACACCCCACTTTTTATAGGGGGTTAAAAACGAAAAAACCGGCCAAGTGCGAGTCGGACTTGCGCACGAAGGGTTCCGTACAGCATTAGCAAAAAACGGCAAAAAAACACATTTGTATATGGGATTTAATTATTTATTTTAAAGTGAATATTACAACTCAATATTCTGTGAATATTTCAAGCGTCTACCTTTTGCCGTTATCAGACAAAAAACGGCAAAAAAACACTTTAAATATTTATTTAATTCCGTTTTTAGTATTTGTTGTTATAGCGGCAACAGAAATGCATCTTCTGTGAAAATTTCAACTGTCTGAGTAGCTATCACGGTTCATGAGGTACAGCCTGGTGACAGACTGACAGACGGACAGTGGAGTCTTAGTAATAGGGTCCCGTTTTTACCCTTTGGTTACGAAACTAAAAATACAAAGAAGGAAAGAAATAACACTATCGTCAAAAAATATTGACATAGACAAAAGGCTGAAAAGACTTCTAAACAGATTCGCAGGCAAATGCTAGTGTAGATAAAAAAGTACATTTAATAATCGACCGTATGTTTAGTGACGTAATGTTTGTTCCATCACCGAAAGACCTACAGTGTAAACGATCTGTAAAGCCGATTAATATTACGTAAGGTATTATCGTTGAAAAGATTAAGTTAATTCTATAGATAAGGATTGATAGACTAACATTACAAGTGCACGAGTCCTTGCGACACTGATTTTTACACGGTCCACCTGATTTTAAGCAGTCACCATCAGACGAGGGCTGTGCTCGGGGTTTCTTTACGTGTTAGAATCAGAAATGATGATATCCGCAGTAGAACTAAGGTTACCGACATAGCCCGAAGAATAGCTAAACTTAAGTGGCAGTGGGACTGATGGCCGATGGGGTCAGAAGGTTCTTGAGTGGCGTCCGCGGACCGGGAGACGAGCTGTAGATAGGCCTCCAACAAGATGGAGCGACGACCTTGATCGCGGGAGCGCGGTGGATGCGGAAGGCACAAGACCGGTCTGAGTGAAGAGCCTTGGGGGAGGCCTATGTCCAGCAGTGGACGTCTTTCGGCTGACATGAGGTGACCATCAGACGTTTATAACGTTGTGAGAAGTATTAATATCGTTGTCATGACGCTTTGATTCGTTATTGTTAAACAGTTTTGTTCATAGCGTTATGCTACGTTATTACGAACGAATATTGTAACGTTGTATAAATTATATTTATAAAATATCTATAATTATAAAGTTTATATCGTTGTGATGAACACCGCTATTGGAATAGTTTTATAACGTTCTTTTATAACGTCTTATTCGTGTGTTGTCACTTTCTATGCTATATCTCAGTGGATTTAGAAGTAGAAGGTGTCCTTATTGCACATTAGTGTTAATTCATTGTGTTACTATGTCGTGCGTTAAAAAGAAAAGTGGCGTTATTCAAAAAAATATCAAAAGTGTTTTATTACATAAATCAACTACTTTTTGCCTATATTTTAAGTTGGCAAAGCGGCCCTCCGCAGTTTTCTTCCTATCACTACAGATGGCACCGTTGTCATTTTTCCACTACGCTATAGTCCGCCATCTTTTTTGTAGAAGAGCGACGCTCTCGCAGTTGCAATCCAGTCACAGTGGTGAATAGACGTGTGTTTTTGTGGAAATCTGACATATCTCGGAATAGTGTGAAAATTTGATATAAACAGGTGAATGTTATTTAATGAAAAATGACATTTTAGAAAAAACTACTCTTCAGTCTTAACTTATCAACGTAATTTAAAATACTAAAATGACACTTTTTGATTTGAGTATAGAAAGTTAGAATAAAGTTTTGTACCAAAGTGATACCTTTTGTAAGATGACGTTTTTCTTTATTTATTTATTTAGAGTTACCGTGGGTTCATTGAATGTGAAGCGTCACTTTTAGAAATGAGACGTTTAAGTTCAAAATACTACTATGAAATTTTATGGTGACTAATAGAAAAATAACTGCTAGTTTTGTTTTTTCTAAATTAGGAGTATAAAATTTATTTGTTTGCGACTTTTAAATAAGTAAGATTTACTTACGTCACAATTAAGTCTGTCAATGGAAAATCAAAATAACCTAAAACCATCTTTAGTTGACCAACGTTAGTTGTTTATAATGAGCTGAAATGAAAACATAAAATAGCAAAAACCACCGAAAAACAATTTAAAATGCACAGACATAAAACATAACACCATGCTTAAGCAAAAAAATACCATGAGCTGATACCCTGTCCCATACTCAAGATAAATAGATGATGTGAAGCGTAATAATTAAATACCTAAACGTTTGTCAAAAAAATGTCGTTAACACACTATGATATCAAATAGAATTTTACGTGCGTCTTGTTGTGTATAAATTTAAATAAGCTGGTAAACTCGAAAAACATAATTATATTGAAATTAATCATTCTGCAACAATAAATCTAATTTATTAAACTTGAATACCCACGAGAAAGTGTCAGTGTCATCAAGATAGGTATATTATAGAAATGAATCGTTTGGCAACAAAAAATCTAACTTATAACACTTGAATACCTACGAGAAAGTGTCAGTCTAATCAGGATAGGTATAATATATAGGTACATTTACTTACACAGACTTGTGGTTATCTAAATTCAAAGCGTTGTTCACTATACGCTTAGTGCGACTACTTATTTTATTGAATTTCGTAGCCAAATCACACCACTTAACCAAAATTTTAACATAACACGTGCAGGCTAACTCGACATTTGGCTGGCGACTGCGCGTTTGATTCAAACGTGCAGTCGCCAGCCAAATGCCGTGCGCCGGAGCCGTTCGAACTCATTCAAACGGTTTGAATGAGTTCGAACGGCTCCGGCGCACGGCAATGGCATGAAGTTGGTGGGGGAACAGGTACTACCAACCTAAACGCGTCAAATGAAACGAACAAAGACTAACGTCTATGAATATAACACTTGACTTACAAAAACTAGTAACTTCAAGTAAAAAAACACATACTACATTTAAAAAGTTATGATTAAACTCGTTCGACCACATCAAAACCTAGTAAGCCTCTATGACTTTTTGAATACCTGCATGTCATATACTATGTATTTGAAATAGTTTTGTGACATACTGGATTTTGAAATGGTCAAGCCCGTTTGTTTCTGTAGGTACTTAGTAGGTTTCGGGTACTCATATCTGTGAACCTGACCGAGATAGGTCTCTAAATGATTTTGCATCCGGTAGGGACTTACTAGGAACCACGTTTTATGCAAGAAATACAAAATTGAATTTTTGAGACTTGCTAGGTTTTGAAATGGCGCAGCCGAAAGCGCTGCGAATTATTGAGTATAAGTTTATGTTTTCTTTTTTATTTCTTTAAAAAGTACCCACTTTTAATCCTACTTGAATCGATATAAAAAAATAATAATTTTATGTCGAGTTTCGAAAAAATCTACCTGTTTGATTTGGTTGTTTCGCCAAAAATATTACTTATTTCGCATCATGTACCTTGCTATTGGCAATATTTTTAACACTTCAGTGTAATTTCATTTGCTTTTTATATTCAATAAACAAAGTTTTCTTCCACAATTTGTATTTTATTTCATAAAAGGTCACCGTTAAAGTTTAACTATTTTTATGGAAAAGTGGCATTTATTAGGCTAACAAGGCTTTATTTCTACTTTTCACATTACATTTTTATAAAAAGAAATAGAAAAAAAATTTACGAAGAAAGTGATATATAATACTTAGTTACTTGTTCTATACCATCTTCAACATATTGAAATAAGCGTGCCCGAAACTTTTAACTCTCGTCCTGTAAATTTTGATGATTTTGAATAACGTCATTTTTCTTTTTAACGCACGAGTGTTTAGGGCGAGGAAAGGAAAAACAGATGAAGATCGGACTGTGAGGTGTGCAATGAACGTGGCCTAGGGATAGATTAGGCTAGGGACAGGGGAGGAGGAAGGGAGTGTACGAAAGGAAAAGATCGAATGGAAAATATACTTTTGAAACGAAAACACAAGATACGTAGGATTTCCTACTAATTATAACTGGTTAGTTATGCAATAATCCATCGACGTATCCATTTTGACGTGACGAAGAACAAAGATATAAACTTTTCTTATTCATATAGCTAGAATGCTCAATAGCTCAAAACAAATAAATGCTAGATCTATCAACAGAACAGCAATAGTCGTATTGTGGTTCCGTAACACAACTGGTGAAATTATCAGCATAATGTAGTCTTAAGACTGACTGAATCTTGAGATTGTTAATGTTTACCGACAGAGGTCGACTTAAGTACCATTGATTGGCATGTTTGATAAAAATGCGATCAAAACCAAGTTACTAAACGCCTGTTATTGCATCTACCAACTCTTTGATAAAATAGATCTACCATGCAAGAGGTCGGTGGCCGGGGTGCAACCGACGTGCACAGATAAAGCTTATCATATCTGTTATCAGATTATCAAATGATTTATTGTGTTTTCTGCTGTCGAAATTCGTTCAATGACGCTCGGATCTGTGAAACTTGGGAAATAATATTATGGCAAGGAAGGCAAACGAGCACACAAGCCAGATAATGGTGAAGTGGGATGCGGTACTTGTAGACATTTGCATTTTCAAGATTAAAATCTCAACACTGCAATCTCAATGCAATCTGAAGACAGCAATCTTAAGACTGTATAGGCGTTGCACTGAGGGCTAAGATGGTATAGGTGAAAAAATTAAGTATATCACCTGTTGCATGTAGTTGTTACACATCTGTATAGACCATTTGACATTCTATACTTGAAATTTGACGTAAGTTCCATATTAGTTTTATGCACAACTACATGCAACAGGTGATTAACTTAAGTTTTTCACCTATATGCCTCTATGCTAATAATTTCACTGTTTGTTTTGACCCCACATCAGAACACAACAATGCGAAAACGGCTGCATGGTAAGTTCTTCTGATCATTTTCGAGCCTAGTTTCCAATTTTCCAAAGAGTGTGTGCGACTTTAAAAATCTTCATATTATTCCTTTTTTATACGACTGCAGAAGAAATTGGGTGTTGTGTGTGGCCTGTATGTATGTATGGCTCTTTGTTTACTTGTAAAGACTTAATTGGCCAGATTTCGACAAACGAAGTGTCGTAAGATTCTTAAAGATAGTCGTCGTCGGGTTCGCGAGTATCACACTACTTTAAAAAAGAACAAATATAGAACCAAACTTTTTTATATAATGACATAAAAGATTACAAATCATCTTTAAAAGCTAAATATAAATATAATAACCCTTGCAGTTCACCCGCTCGTGGGCCTCGTGGCATGGTCCCTAAATTGCGTTCCCCCTTTGCACAGCCAGACTGAGCCGCTGCGCAAAGAACGACCCCGCTCTGGGATCACCCTACGCCAAAATAACACCACACCTCTTTCACAAACTCCTTGGTGTCGGAAGACCACGGCCCAATGTTTCCATTGCAAAAATAATGATATATTCATGGTAACATAAAACCATGCAGTCGGGTTTTTAAACTTACTTTTTGTTGGGTATGTTCCAGCTTAGGATTCGAAACTGAAAACTCGGCTCAGGGCGACTTTGTCTACAGTCCTATTTCGTCACCTTCCTAACTGGTCCACAATGCCATGTCATCAGCATATAACTGCTAAATTGCCACCTTCCTAACCCGGCCACAGTTTTATATCGTCAATTTCTTATCTTGTCCACAGTGCTAAGTCGTCCACATTCCTATATCGTCCACAGCGCAAACTGAAGTTAGCCACACCATATTGAAGGAGTTGACCACACAATAGAAATGTGGACGAGTTAGCACTGTGGACTATATAGGCATGTGGACGAGTTAGGAAGGTGACAATATAGGAATGCCGACAACTTGGAATAGTGGGCCATATGGCATTGTGGACGGGTTAAGAACGTGTCGAATTAGGACTGTGGACGAACTCGCCCTGAGCCGAAAATTCTCTTTCGATGTATATACGAAGAGCCAAAGCGAAAATACCTTCTACTTTCCCCAACTTCCAGAAAACAAATATACTTAGATACTTTTGTATTTTTCCTTGTACCAAAGTAATTCCGCGTCGGCGAACAAACTGTAAGACTGTGAAGGCTCCCAAAGTTTCATATTATCTTTGGGCACCTAAGCAAATTAAGTCGACCTCGATATGATAAGGTTGCATTAAGAGACTAACAGAGCGAGGCGGTTTAAAGTTTGAAAAGTATCATAATTTATTATTGCTGAAATATTTAATAAATGAGAATTGTAGATGGTGAAAGTTATATCTCCCGTAATCTTGTATAATCGTTATTATCAATGGTAAGTTTCTATATCATCTTCGCTTTTTATACTCACATTTCCAATATGATACTTTATAAGGTCTTCAAACTCTATGCTTATGAATCAGCACTTGCTTACCAAGTATTTCGGAATCTCGCCATTTTTGGGATAGGAAGACCTCTGTATGAACAGCTCTTTCATCAACTCCTGTGACGTTATATCTTTGCCAATATTTCCCTCGACTTATTCAGTAATAATAATCTTACATTTCACTATGGATATTGCTGAATCATCAAGTCATAGTTATTACTTTGTAAGACTGCTACAAATTTCAGATATATAAATTAAATTACAACGGAATATATGTGACAATAAAAAGAGTTTACGCAATAGAGTTAAATATAACATCTCCTTCTCATTCAAGACGTAACCTTACCAGTTCCACGCGCCGCAGCCTAAGCCAAAGTACCCTCGCAACATAAATAACTAATATAGTTAAATTATCTTACAAATGCGCCCGTAAACGTCCTTATTGCACTGCGTTACGGTTCAAACTTAAATGAAACCCGAGCATTAGAATATTGCGAGAACTATACGAGCCCAGCAGTTTGTGCCTACCCTCATTTTTAAGTTTTTGGCTAAGAACAAAGAAAGTTAAGGTTCTGTATATGTTGAATAAATGATAGAATTTAGCTTTAGAATAATTTAAGCATCTGAACTTTGTAAAACAACTTGAAAGGTTCTTTTGAATATGTGTTTTATTCCCTAGCCTATATGAGTGTCCCATTGCTGGGCAAAGGGCTCTCCTCTTTATCTCCATAAGTCTCTATTAAGGCCTCTACACATTGTCCTTCCGTGTTGTCCCTCCTGGCACGATGCACGATGCATAACGATAGTGCGTAGGCTTGCTTGACGACAATAATAATAATTATTACCGTGATGGAGCCCCCCAATACTTCTCACACGTCGTGCTGCTGGATGGTGCGTAGCCCTGACGTAAGTACATCAGTTCAATCGTGTATACTTGACGTCCGTCTTTTTTGTTTTTTTGACCATTCAGTCCACGTCCATCAAATCTTCGCAGTGCCAGGTCTCTTGGTTTTGGGGTGTGTCTACTGCTCTACTGTTTTTCCCAAAAAATCTACTGGATTTTAGAATTTCGTTACGTAATAAAATAAGCTAGTTTAATCACAATGATTCTAAGCTAGTTTGAAAAACGGTTGAGCCGTTTAAAGGATATTAACTCAGACAGAAAAAGTCATCACTGACTGTACTCTCTGTGTTCTTGTGATTGTACTCTTCTCATTGTTCGTTCGTGAAATGCCAGCATTTCTTGCAAGTAATTTAACTTAATTGGACAAAACTAAACGATGAAAAATTTCAGTGTTAATATCTGAATAATCCTACAACAGAGAGATAATGTGAAACCCAGTTTTATCTAGTAGGAACCTAACACGCGATTTTGATAAACGAACTCTACACGAGCAAAGTCACGTTTATGTTCAACAATAAATAATAAGGCACAAGGAAATACATCAAAGAAAATACAAAAGAATATTGATATTTTGTGTGGACCTATTCCTTACTGGAAAGGTAGACTAAGAGGTCGATGTTGTCGACCCCGAAACACTTAATTCGATTCCTAAACTTCGAATTTCAATGAGAAATGTGGCCGGATCGCTACCACCATCTTATCCATTAACCTTCCGCCAAACAGCAGTGTTCGCATTGTTGTGTTCCGGTTTGGGGATGAGAGTGCCGGTGTGATGACTAGCATAGAGGCAATCCATCTTAGTCCTCAGGGTTGGCAACGCATTTGCAGTCTAAGGCTTGCAGTCTTGTGAATGTGAATGTCTATGGGTCACAGTTTCCACTTACCATCAGGTGGCCCGTGAGCTCGTTTGCCTTCTCTATGCCATAAAAAAAGACATTTTTTAACTTTAAATTGTATTTTTATAACATTTTTTCCAGTTTCTAACTATAAGTTAAACTTTTTACTGAACTATTTTGATTGATCACGTATACCAGTGGCGAAGCGTCACGTAAATAAATAGACAAGCCGGAGCAAAAAAAGGTGAATGGCGTGTGTCGGTTTTACGTTTTGTTTGTATACCTACTCTATGCATAGGATTTTTTGGTAAAGCCGTAAATAATCGGCTTGTACGAACGCCTCGCGACTGACGTATACACCATATGGCATATCAATCTTGAGCATAGGTTGTGCTTATTTTCTACAAGTCTGAAAGGTCAGGGTAATTGAGTTCAGTAATCTCGATACCGTTTCATCAGTCATAATAATACCAAAACATCAAAGAAGTTCAATTATTCCGAAAAATAAGCCGGAAATTGGCTAATGAGAAACAAATTGTCTTGTTCCAAAATCTTCGGAGCTCTTAATTTAAAGTCTTTGAAGAAGACGTCGTTATTTCAAATAACGATGTAAAATATAATGTAAATTTGGCATGAGTTTTATTACAAGGAAAAAGATTCAGTGTTCATTTGAAAACGATATCAAACTCCGGGGAATGTATTGAAGATGGAGCAACAATAAACGCTTGCTTCAACATCTTTAATTTGTTGTACAAACGAATGCATGACAGTTCTGTTGCAGTCTTGACAAAATAATCATGGGCTTTAGTTTTCATTAAACATCAGTGTCTCTATTCTACAATGTCATTATCAACATTATGATAGCTCTTATTTACTCGACAGTAATGGCGGCCGTGCTAAAACAATACCATTAGGTCAAAGACGAAATGGTTTTCGAACCGATTGGTTGGGTGACATCGTGAATTTGACATAGACATGCTTTTAGGACTAGGGTAAAAATGTATAAATCGTGGTGCAGACTCCAGTGGACTTAATTTTAATATCATTTGACAGGTGTTTTATGTAGAACAAAGATAACCAGGGCGCTTTCCATTCAATGTTGCTATTTCTGTGACAAAATCAAGAAGACTGATGAGGAAGTACGCATTGTGAGGGAAAAGAGAATATTTCAGACACTATAAAAGACGAGAAAAGATGTTTGACACCTATTACAACACGACGACGATAATTGAAGGAATAATAAAAGAAAAACCAAATACGTTTTGTTTTTATTGAATTCGTATAAGTTGTCATGTAATCTACAAGCAATGAACTATATTTCGTATTTTGTTCAAAATTTTAGACTCAGTTGTTTCGGAGATCAGGGGGGCATGGCCAATTTTCGTCTTCTTTCATGAATAAAATCAAAACTATTAATTTTACAATGAGAAGAAAAATATTTCTGAGATCCTCATAACGAGCCCTTTCATTTGATGTATGAGACAGTAAGGTTTGCACAACTATTTATTTGAATATCCTAATGCCCCTTGAAATGACCCATAATTTAAAAAAAGTTGTTTATTTTGCACATGTGTGTTTGGGTCATCAATTTACACACGACGTCTACCAAATTTCAACTCAATCGGGACGGACGGACAGACAGACGCACCAGGGATCCTATAAGGCTTCCGTGTTTTATTTTTTTGTATTGAACTCTACAAAAGAAAAGAAGGAGACCAAGAAGTTACCTTACCTAGACAGATTAAAAGAAAAAGTAGCCGTCGTGCCGTATCAGTGTGCTAAAGAGATGGCTCGGGATAGGAAACAATGGAGATTACTCCACCGACAAGAGCATAGCACAGTTCTTAAGTAAATGACGGTGATGATTCAACGACACTATGATTGGGTAGTCATTTAGAAAGATAATGAGTACTACCTAACATCTTAACAAAACAAAAGTCCTAAATATGTAATGTGCTGTTTTGCCTACGTGACTAGCCTCTTGTGTCCACAGCAGTAGTCTAGATAACGTTTTCAGGTCACACGTTGGCAGGGTTCAATCTCTTCAACAAGTATACAACTGTGTTGTTTTAACTTCATGTATTCATATATTAAACGGTTACGGGAAACTTGAAATAACTAAAAGTGACATGGTGCTTAGTTTTAGGGCCAATCTTGAAAATTCACTGAAAGTTATCAGGTGATAACGATTTAAGAGAAATGAATGATGTCATTTTATTCTGAATAATGAGATGATGTGATACTTAACAGGATATTGACAAAGTGATAAGATGTCGAGTAACAATGACTGAAAAGTCGATAAGGCGATTTCCGTTACCCAAAAGCATTCTTAATATTTTAGATGCTTACTTCATCTAAATTATTGAATTTTGTATAAAAATTGATAATGAATAATGATCTAATTATGTTTGACGTAACGATACACCACATGATTCTGTTTAGAGTTATTTGGCGTGTAATAAGTCTTTTCATTACAACAGAGTAAAATTTTGCGACCTACACAATGACCGTTTTTTGAAACTTCTATTCAGATCCTCAATCAAATATAAAAAGACAAATGACATTGTCAGTTTGACTAAGACTCTGAAAGACCAGGAAAACTATTGTTTGTGTTAAGAATACTTTTAGTTTTCACCGTTTAAAGTGTGTCTGTAATTAACCTACAGTACCTATCGAGAGTTCACTGGCAATAAAACTCACGAAACATCCCATTCATTTTCGTCTCTATTTTTCCCTGCACGATTACTGCTCCTACGCCTGCTTCACTAGCATCTACACTCAAGAGAGTCGTCGTAATTTTTACGGCGCATAGAAAGTGGACACCAATTACTACCGGGAATAGAACCTGGGACATAACGATGTCCCAGCCTCGTAAAGCATCGAGCTCGTTACCGATACCATCTCACTTTATGTTATGGTTGAGGGTATTTGCATAAATGAGCTTTCTATGGTACTTTAATGCCGCACAGAAGATATGTTGGTGGAGATACTTAATTCATTGTATGGGTTGTTAGAATGGCTAGCTTACTTCGTGCATCTAGTGATACAGCGAGACATTACCTGCTTAAAGACGTGATACCTGTAACCTGATATTAAGACCTTAGAAAACACTCTAAATTTTAACTGTACTCTCATAAAATGTATTCGTGGTTTTCATTCTTTACTTTACCTATAAACGGTCTTGAATAATAAATCTGTTATTTTGCAAGTGTTTTTTAAATGTTTAATGTTCTTATCACAATAACAACGAGATTAAAATATAAAAAACCAGTTTCTTACTATTAAACTCACCTTGTACACTTGATCGAAAAACAAAAACTCTGATCCGTACAGCTGATTTTTGTACTACGTTGTCCAGTTCACATCAGCATACACACGGTGAATATAGATCCTTTACCTTGCCTGCTTTTATTAAGAGTTTTATACGATGTGGGACCAAAGCTTACAATAAAATTGCAGTAAATACTTATCCTATTGTCAACATGCTCTCCGCATTATACTTATACCACCAGATGAAAAAAAAAACCAATCCACAAAAGAGGTGACAAATTCTCAACCGTAACTAACGTTTGTGCAACGTTACCGGTGCATACACTAAACTTACTATTATATTCTAACCCAAAGGAATAAAGAACAAAATAGTTCAGGTCTGGGGATCCGGGCGGTAACGACACAGCTTTATGTCCACAAAAGTATAGTCGTAAAACTAAATATAATTACTTTTCTTTTATATGTGTTTAATAAAATAACATTGTAGTGGTTCGTTTTACAGCCAGGCCGTAAATCCCGTAATTATGTACATCTGTTGCTGCGTTGTAAATATGTTTTTTGTACATAACTTTAGTTGATTTTATTGGTCGTAACTGCGTTTATTGGACAGTTGTTGTATAATGGTGACGGTTTAGGGAGATTTGGAAAAGTAAATTTAGTTCCCATGTAGTTGCAAAATTTAGTCCTCAGCATATAGCATAAGGAGCTCTGTGTACTCGTTTGCCTTCTTCTTCATGACAAAGCAAAAGTACCTAGGTCTATTAATGGTCGTGTTTATCCATGCGTATAAAAGTGGATATAACCTTTTTGACAAGTGTGTAAATGTGAGAGTCATGAATGTTTTATCCACATTTAACCGTCAACCCTCTTTATACTTTCACATAAGCGCCCAGGGCCCGTATAATGGCCGCCTTTATCGCGGTGGATAAAGCATGCATCACTCTCGCTGTTACATACAGTCAGAAAGTGACAGATGGTGTATCCATGTTTAACGGCATCGGTAAAGACTTTAATAAACTCATAAATAACATATTCTAGAACGTAATCTTAATGCTGAAGCATGCGCATTGCGCATGGTAAGCAATAAAGTTAACATTTGCTTATATTGAAATGTACACAGGTGTACGCAATGTTTTTGTTTGATCTTCCTTCCTGTCCTTAAGTGTATGAAAGAGAAAACGTGTTTATGAATAATTTACAAGTAATGCACCAAACATGTGTACGGTTATAAGAAATGGGAGTGCGAATAGATTTAAGAAACGTCAAATCCGTAACATTTCTGTTAATGATTACAGTTTGAAAACAAGTCGCTTCCCACAGTATGTCCATCTGTATGTACTTACGCTTAGGTCTGTCAAACTACGCAAACAATTTTAATGCGGTGCAGGACTGATGGCCGATGGGGTCAGAAGGTTCTGGAGTGGCGTCCACGGACCGGAAGACGAGCTGTAGGTAGGCCTCCAACAAGATGGAGTGACGACCTCGTCAGGATCGCGGGACCGCGGTGGATGCGAAAAGCACAAGACCGGTCTGAGTGGAAAGACTTGGGGGAGACCTATGTCCAACAGTGGACGTCTTTCGGCTGACATGATGATGATGACTAAAACGCCATATCTGATTTAATTCAAACCTCGCTAAAAACAATTAACTTAAAATTTAATAATAAACATCAAAGAAGGTGCATCTGCATATGAGCTACGAAGTGTTCTACTTTATCTTTTTTATCTATAGCGGTTTTGTAGTGATTTCGCCAAGTAAATGAGTGTAATTAGTAAATAATATAAATCAAAAGTAGAATGCGGGTATTTTTTCAATCGGCCATCTTCCCTGACGGTTTTCGAGTCCCAGCTTACTCACATACACAACCACAGGTAAGACAGGCGTTAAACTTTTGAAAAACGCGTATAAAACCTTTTTGGCTCGTATTAGTGACATAATATCTCCCAATCCCAACAAAAAACGCCAACCTGCGCATAAAACACCTTTTGATAGCCCGTACCATGCCCAAAATAATTTAAAGATATTACGACCTCGGCAAAAAGCGGGTAACCTGAGATTTAGCCGAACAAAGGGCGATGCGGGCTCTCTTGCTCGTAAATTTGAATTCCTGTATATACGGGTACCCTTTGGTATTTTTGAGTGACGACACATTGACGTTCAAGTTGTCTAGGGCTTAGGGAAGAGGCTGTAGCGATTTAAAAACGCAAACCCTCGCTCTATAGCTTAATAGTACAGATGGTAGTAGTGCGTATTTTGTCGGATTAGTGCGGCTAGCACGATTTACCTCCGACTTATTTATCAGTCATTTTATCTAATCAGTAACTGAGTGACAAGCGAGAAAACGCGGGCAACTTGTACTAGCCGTGCTGTGCACTCGGTTGCTTACTCCATGCCATTAAAAAACATTCCCTTAAAATTACATTAGACGTCACGCATGACGCTCACGCTCTCTTTTGTAACTTAACCCTCATTATATAATATTTACAGGGGTGACTTATATGCATAATTAACAAGAGAAAGGGGTGCCCACTAGTGGGAACGGCTGGTCAGTGGACAAAGGGAGATGCAAATACAAACACGCCGGTTAAATACAACTGGTCTATTGTTGCGTTTTGTTACGGTGATCACTTATTATTTTACTAAAAAAATTGAAATTAAAGTGTGATTGTTTTAAAGCGATTTTGAAGTGATTTTATTAGTAGGACTATAAGCTGCTAAACTGCCAAATTCTAGCCACTGAGAGAGATAGACTTATAGCATTCATAGCTCTTTCGCCGATTGAAACTTGCCAGGTTTTGCTGTTCATAATATGGCTTCAGAGCGCTCCTTTGAAGAAAAACGTCGCCGACGACGCAAGTAGATGTTAACTGTGGCACCTTGTCGCTCAAACTTACTCCCGCGGGGATATGGCGTTTCCACAATGAAGTGATTATGCCAGTGTTAAGTATATATTATAAATCAATATAACAATAAAATACAATCCAATCTTCTCTAGAAATATTGGAGGCAACGTTGTACGGTGATATGTAGGACAGAAGCCAAGATAGTTTTATCCTCTGAACCACTGCGAGCCCACTTGAAACGAGAAGTGAGTTGCCAGATACACGAAATAAGTCCAAGTCTTAGGCATAAAAACACAAATCACTATCAGAAAACAACTTTGAACACCTAAATACACGAAAATACAAAACTAAAACAGATTATACATCCGCCATCTTTTAACGCTGCAAATGGCCCCCCGAGGATACATTTCAGCAAACATTTCAACTGACAGATGTACGTGATAAAACCATAGACTGTAAACTGTCATTCAGTATTAATCTCGAAAGTGCCGCAAATCGCAAAACAGTCACCGATAATGTTTAGTTATCTTCAAGGTTTTTATAAAATGTCTGCTCATTATTGAGTGATTAGTGTCATTACAATGTTAAGTGCACGAAACATATACTAATGTAAAGATTAACGACACATCTTGGCGTCACGAGCACTGAATAAGTAAAAAACGTTCTGTTAAACTTATTTACTACGTGACTTGATAAACTCACAAAAAACACAAAGTGAAGTTTCCTCAGTGAAAAGTATTACTCTGTTATTTCATCCAATATTTCTTTATGAAAAAAAGTTAACAAGAAAATTACCCTGCCGGAATAGAATCTCCCCGTTTCCCGGGAAATAAATTAGCCCCGAACCCGACGCTGGCAACACTGGCCTTATTAAAATTAGGGAGATTTTTGACACTCATATTTCAGGGTTCTTTAAAGGTATCGGTTACGTTATTTTTCCTCTGAAATAGTATCAAATATCCAATCAGTATTTTTATTTTGTTTTGCTGTGCCTATTGCCTTTTCGAAACCAATTTTTACGAGAAGGCCACTCGTCGAGTCAATAAAAGCTATAACGTTAAAAATACCAAATGACAATGGACCCGATTCTACAGTGGCCTCTTAACTTCCTAATTCTATTAAGTTGTCGCTAAAACGCTTTGCTAGTCTATGAGCAGCTGTCATAATCAAAATGACAGAGCTAATTTGAATTTGAGGCTTCTTTTTTTAGGCGTTCTGATCAACTAGTTACAGAGGGGCAAAAAAAAACTTTACATTGACCTTCTGGAATAGCATTTGTCAAATCTGCCGCCTAAATTATGTCTAAAAAATAGACAATTTATTCTTAGGCTATTAAAAGTGATGTGCACGGGTCCATTATGGTTTTAAAAATAGTAGAATAGAGGCGACGAACCTTTTCATACATATCAGAATCTCCTAAAGGCCTGGTACTTTTCTATTATACTATGCTTCAGGGGTCAAAAATAATACTAAAAATATTCAATTCGGCTTCTAAAATGATGTCATAATGCCAGAATTTAAGTCTTGTATGTTTATAAGTGGTCGCTTGCTTGTATAGTGGTCGCTACCTACCAAGGAGTGTTCATATGTGGTGTGGGGATAAAAAAAATAACCGGTGAAAACTTATTTTCAGTCTCAGGATTGCAGTCTTGCGATTGCCAGTGTATGGGTTTAATAGCCTGCTTACTATCATGTGACCTGCGAGCTCATTTATTTTGCCTCCTCCAGGCCATAAAAAAAAGTCATAAGCCTCTGCCCTTGCCGGGAAAATGTAATTTGTCACGGAACCACCACCATAACATTTTAAAACGCCCAAGCCCAAACGAGGCAACGGTATTTGCATTTTGATGCCCGTAATTAAACTCAGATCCGGAACAAAGAGAAAAAAAAACATAATTCTAAATTTGAATTTGTTCCGTTAATCGCTTCGCTTTTGTTTCATTAGGGGTTCAATTAATGGGTCCGTGATGACATTTAAATAATAACAGTTTTATTTTATTAAATTATTCTTTATTTTGGTCAATTTGGACGAGTTTGGTCGTTTTGAAAATTTCGAAAGCATCCTCGAAATATTTAAAGCATAATCCAAGCAGGGTTTGTTAGATTATTTTCAGAAAAGCATTTTTAATAGTAGCGTATTTTCACATAAATTTCGATTTAAAAAAATCGATTTCATGTAGCGACTTTTTATATAGAGTCTTCTAATGTTCATGATTCGTACTGATTGGTCGCTTTTAAATACAATAGTAATAATATAATAATACGTAGGTAGGTTAAGTTAGATTCGTGATTATATCAGACCCGGAGGGCCAAAAAAACCCAGAAGTAGGAGCTCCGCCCAGCGGAGCTCCGACGACTCTGTCAAATTGCATACCCACATACATGCCGTCACGCCTTCATCCCACAGTGGGGAAGGCACAGGCAGAGCTGCAGAATTACCAACAACTCTGTATATATCAGTGTATATTAGTGACAGGTTGCAAGCCCATCGCAACAATACCACAAGCCTTTAATCCCTTAGTCGCCTCTTACGACTTCCACAAGAAGACATATCATTTCAGCCATAGGTCGTCCACTGCTGAACATAGGCCTCTCCCAAAGATTTCCACCTTACCCGGTTGGAAGCGGCCTGCATCCAGCGGGTCCCCGCGGACTTGACCAAATCGTCCGTCCATCTCGCGGGGGGTCGCCCTACGCTGCGCTTACCGGTACGTGGTCTCCACTCGAGAAGTCTACTGCCCCAGCGGCCATCAGTCCTTCGAGCAATGTGGCCTGCCCATTGCCACTTCAGCCTGCTAACCCGAAGTAACCCAAGAAGACATGGAGTGCCACAATTCTAAGCCGGCAATCACACGGCGCGAATATTAAATAACGCTGCATCAAAAACGCTACATAAAGAAACACGAATAATAAAATTTGCTATCATAAAATATCGCGATGTGAAAATACGCTACTATGAAAAAATGTTTTTGTTAAAATAATGTAACAAATCTTACAGGTGTAGTGCATAATTGCTTTCCTTCGTATTTTCACGGAAACGTACGAAGGTGTCATGCTATTTCAGTCAACCTCAGTACTTTTTGTACTGTGACCGACTGAAATAGCAAGACACGTTCGTACGTTTCCGTGAAAATACGAAGGAAAATAATTATGCACTACACCTGTACTTAACTTGACAGTAATGGCGGCCGAGTAATACCCAATAGGTACCATAACTAAAAGGTCACATATGACATGATTTTTACCGAATAGAATAGAGGCCCTGATCTGATGATGAAGTTGGAAGGTGCCTACAAGCCAACAAGTGTACAGCTTCAGAAATAAAACCATATTATGAACCCATTAGGTATTTTTAAACTTTATATATTACTAGCGAAAGCGCATCAGAATGTCACTCCGGTTGGAAACTAAGATGGCACGAACAAACACACAAATAACACCCTTTTTTGCGCAAGAACTCTGGAGTTAAAAGTGACAGCATCCGTGCGCGAACGCGGCCGATCTTGCCCGAACCCCCCGAGCGCCCCCGAACTCCCCCGATCTCGCCCGAACCGTACCGAGTGAAATGTCCCGTGCTCGACAAAGTAACAGTGGAGTCAATTTTGTTTTATCGCTAATAAAACTAGGCATCAGTCACACCGTACTGTAACAAAGCTGGAGAATTTGGATCTTAAAATATTTTGGCAACTTTGTTACATCAAAATGATGAAACCCACTATGAATTTATGAAAAAATAAGTCTTGTTCTTATATCGAATTTCATTTCATCCTACGCTATTTTCTGCACCATGATGTTTTCAGGATATTTAAAACATAAACAGGTATCAGTAGCTAATAGCTAAGTTGTTTTGATTTTCTTTTTTGTTTTACCAGATAGACCGATCAACTGAGGATTCATCGTCCTCCAAGTTTTGCTCGGTTGTAAGGGACGCAATGGACAGGAATCGCTGGAGCCAGATCATACGCCGCAAGTGTAAATCACCAAGTGATAACCACGACCCTCAGTCACGCGGGCACCAGAGAGAGAGAGAGATTTAAATTTTAAGCAGTTTGTTTTCCGTCAGAGCCTTTTTGATGAAATGAAACGAAAATAATACGTTCGTTGAAAAGTATTTAGATAAAATAACTGTTACCCAATAACGTACCTAGTTTGTTCGGACCGGTGTGAGCGCCATCTAGTGGAACGACCGCCTCCCGTCGGCTTAATTGACGATTTGCCTGATGTCCCGATTTTACGACGACGTCCAGCAAGCAGGATCACTCCGTAATGGGGGATAAGTGAAACTGATGGATGGAACATGGCTACCGGCTCGCAAAGCTATCTTTTAATTGGCTATTACCATGTTGTTTGTTGTTGACTTACAAATTGCAAGGGTTTTATTGGTACTGGCAAGTTGAAATTGATATGATACTCAATTATTTATTTATGTATTGTAACTTCTAACAAGGTACTAGCGGTGGCTCACGAATACGTCCGAGTAGGAGTCGTTAAGCGCGAGTATAAAGTGCCCTATGTCCTGCCTCTAGGCTTAAGCTATATCCATACCAAATTTCATCGGAATCGTTTCAGCGGTTTAGCCGTGAAAACATAACAGAGTTAAAGCCTGACCAGAAAAATAAAGAACCTCGAAATTATTTCTAGGTTTTGCAACTCACAGGTAGGTAACAAAAACATTAGTGGCGACTCCATTACAAGTTTTTTATGTTTCTGTTCAGGCTTTACTTTGCATTTAGGAACAAATATACATACATCATATGGGCTCTCGGGTAAAATCGTGTCACAGACAGACACACCACACGATACATGAATAGAACAGCCCTCCTTATTTTTTTGTCGGGGGTAAAAAAAATCGTCTTGTTTCCGTTTCAATATTCTTTCTTTCTTTCGTAGCGATCAAGCAAACGATCGGAAACCATATTGTTCAGGCAATTTAAATTTCATTAAGAATTTATGATGGAACTAGCTTCTGCCCGCAAGTCCCGCAACTTCGTCCGCGTGGATTTCGACTCCACTTCAAATTTCATCCAAATCCGTCCAGCCGTTGCAGCGGGAAGGAGTAACAAACACACACACACATACAAACTTTCCCTTTTAAAATGTTAATGGGATGGGATACAAGATCATACAAACAAACTCCATATAAATACACTTCTTGCTGTGGGCAGCCATGAACAAAATACAAAACACGTATTGACATTTCTGCCCTCTACGAACCTTCGAAACATCCAATATCCCAATAAACATCCTGCATCAGCCACGTCACCGAATATGGCCGACTCAGCAACTTCATGAATTTCATCAATTCGGCAACTCTCTTCGACACATAACCCCATCCTTGTCTGGTTCCATTATGACGGTAAAGTCACATTGGGCGTGAGATTGCGTAGATGAAGGCCAAGATCGTTTTGCGTTTGGAGAAGTCATTGCCAAAGTGAACCAGATCTTGTTTCTTGGTGTAGAAGGTTCTAGAAGTGTGTGCTACTGGATTGTTTTCTTGGGTAAAAGAGGAAGTGTCTCCAAGTCGTCGCTGTCGAGCCCCTGGTAACTAATTATGATAAGGTACAGAGTTTTATGAGCCGTTAGCATTTCCTCGAGAAGTTCGTCATTATTTGACGGTTGCAGACAAATGATAAAGTTAATGAATGGCGTTGTTGGCCAATAAAGGATTCATGAGTTGGAAGATGATTAAAATAATATAATTAGGTTTAAGGACTCTTTTTTTCTACTGGTTTGGAATTGTTTCGGAACCCTGATAGGATCACTTGCGCGTCTGTCTGTCCGTCCGTCTGTCACGATCAATTTGCTCCGAAACTACTGGACCTGAGTTGAAATTTGGTACACATATGTGAATTGATGACTCGGACACTGAAGTGCAAAGTATTTTTTTTAAATAAGTTTAATTTTCTTCAGAACTCGTTCAAAAAGTATTATTCACAATAGTGTCATAATCAAGCTTTTTAATCTCGTACCTTACTTAGGCCACTCAGCAAGCTTCGTGGCCTAAACACGGTACTCGACTAAAAAGTTCTCTATTATAACACGATTATGAAAATAACTATTTCTTACCTAGTGACTTTTTTACTCAGGACTTGCATAATTCATGACGAATTTTGTAACAAGTTTGAAACTGTTACACATAATTCTCAACCCAGTTATAATAGTCGTAGATTCAAGACAGGTCTGTCAGGTGTGTCTTTGTCACCAATTAGACATTCACATTTCTGACCAGGACATTATTAAAAAAAAAAGTTTTCCTAATAAGTTTAGTGGAGGCCTTGTGCAGTGTCCATCCAAACTATCAACATCTTGACCTTTAACCTACCTCCAAGCCGCAGTGATTGCATTTTTGTGTTTCAGTGTGGTTGTAAGACGACGGGTGAAATACTAGCGTAGACGTATTCTATCTTGGTCCTTAAGGTTTACAACGTATTTGCAGTCTTAAGACTGTAGTCTTGAGAATGAAAATGTCTATGGATCTCAGATCCCACTTGCTATCAGCTCGTCTGTTTAATGCTTTGCGTTCTTCTTGCCATTAAAAAAAACCGATTGTAAAGACGTCAATTAAATTGAATGCTTGTTTAGTGACGTATTGTCTTGTTCTAGTCTTATAGCAAAGAAAGTGAGAACAGCCACTTTAATCAAGCATTAAATTTAATTTACCTCTCCGAGTGCGTCAATTAAATAATGTTATAATTACTCCTCCTTTAAAACCTTTTACGAACGTGCTGACCCACTGCTTTCTACCAAACATGGCTAAACACCTTTTGATTAAACTACTTAGGTAGTTCTTAGTTCAATAGCTACAAAGCCATTGTCAGAGTCAGACAGAGCAACAAGTGTCAAATGGGAGTGGTTTGAAATACACGTATACTTAGATCCATTATAATATGAAATACATTAGCAAAAACCTATTCGAATTCAATTTCCAGCGTAAAATATTGACATGCCGATTAACTATCTCCGACAGTGGATTTGACACATGACAGCTGCCATTTTTAGTGGCAATTTTACACGCAGTGGGGGGCGAGGGGGGCCGTAAAGCGGTCCCTATGTTTTGTATGTAAATTGTATGAGATTTTTTATATGAGGCATAAAACGGTTGGAGGGAATGGTGTGAACGTCGTAAAAACGTTATGTGCTCAGTGGATTTGATTCTTAGACAATTGCTGGGGGGAAAGTGAAATAGGTCTGAACTGTATTGAAGTAGGTTCAATGTTTAATTAGTAGTTAATAGTGGTAGTAATAATAGAGGTATTTAGGTGGGGAGACTGACAGGATCGCTGCTATGTTATCAACTTACCACCGAACAGCAATGCTCGGATGCTGTGTTACGGAGTGGGGATGAGACCAATGACTAGCATTAAGGCCATGTGGTTCTCTAAATTGGCAGCGTGTTTGCTTAAGTCTGGCAGTCTCGATATAGCAGAACCTGACGTCAATATTAGGGATAAGAATGTGTTTTTCTTACAGAATATATCGTTGCCTGTAGCACATAATACAAGCCTAGAGGTTAGTTTGGGACTAAATCAACTGGTATGAATGACATTGTCGACTGATATTAATTTAACTCACACCATTACCTAACTGCAAGCAATACAAATGCATCCGCACATCAATGCACGTTGCACGCTAGAGCCGGGGGGCGTCCACAAATAGCGCCCGGGGGGCCCAGCTGTGCCATCTGATTCCTATCGCGAAGCAGCAATTAATGCGCGTAACGCAAATACACTTGTGGCAAGAGAATATAGTGACACATTACTGGATATTGGATTCTGTGGTTTCATAATGGAGTGGTTTCATAACGACTTAGTTGTAACACTTGCAGTTGTGTTTTGCGGGTGGTAGGACCTTGTGCAGGGTCCGTTCGGATCGCTACCACCATCTTATCCGTTAACCTACCGCCAAACAGCAGTATTCGCATTGTTGTGATCCTGTTTGGGGATAAGTAGCCGGTGTAATGACATAGAGGCATTCCATCTTAGTCCTCAAGGTTGGTATCGCATTTGCAGTCTTAGGCTTGCAGTCTTGTGAATGCGAATGTCTATGGGTCACAGTTTCCACTTACCATCAGGTGGCCTGTGTGCTCGTTTGCCATCTCCATGCCATAAAAAAATAAATAAAAAAAAATTGATATTTCTGTAACCACATTTTGCACAATTAGACTAAGATGTGTATGTTGTGTGTAGATGTGTGTGTGTATTAGTGACAGGTTTCACCTAACACTACATTTGTATTTTGTATTATAATACTTAAATACCGGGATACCTGATGTTTTTGGTCAAAGCACCGGATTCCTAATCACTAATATTTAAATCAGTTTTATATTTCAAAATGGCTGAAATTTAATCAAGTTTATTAATCTTCTTCCATGACTGCTTCTCCTTACTGTTTCTTATTTAAGTATTTACCTGACACTTTGAGACACACCTTTTGCTGTTTGATGTTTTGGAATTAATTCATATGAGGCTATTTTAGATTTTAGGCATTGTGGAAGTTATAAGATCAATTTAAATATCAAGGTATTATGAAATTGAGTCGTAATGAAACCTCTAATAATGTGCCTGGGAGCTTTTTAGTGGTGGTAGGACCTTCTGCAAGGTCTGTCCAGATCCACCACCATATTATTCTTTAACCTACCGCCAACCAGCATTTGCATTACTGTATTCCAGAGTAGGGATATGGTGACCCGTGAAATTACTAGCATAGAGACATTGCATCATAGTCCTCAGGGTTTGAGACTCTGTCGTAAGACGACTTCGGAAACAATCCATAAAAAAATATACAAACAGCCGAACAAAGATCTCCTCCTTTATTGATGTCAGTTAAGATCTGTGTAAGTGAATCTCAACGCTAGTTTGAATATCACATCTTTTGTCTTGAATATCATGTAGGTATAAGATGCTTGCACACACTTTCTGGTTACCTAAAATATCTTAGTTTGAAATAGGTTACTCTAGGTGAGTAAAAAAATAATCAGTGTTCATAAACTCCTTTGATTCCTTTCAAATAACATTTATCCAGCCACACCAACGGGAAGACGTTAAAGTTTTACTATCAATGAGTGGAAGTCGTAACTTGTCCATCGTCGTGTGAGGTTTGTGGACCTTGTTTGACACACTCTGTTAGCACAAGGGCTCCATGTGGGGCCTGATTTGTGTAGGATATAGGAAACATGGCACTTAACTGGTCTAGCAGCTGTGTAATCGATTTGGTAGCGGATTGTGGAGAGAATTGGTGCCGGTTTTGGTTTTCAAAGAGTTGTGAATGTACTAAGATGCATATGATTATTAAATAGTTTTAAAAAACCGGGCAAGAGTATTGCGGACCATGCTCAGTGTTGTTTTGAATCCGATACTACAACTAAGTTTATTGTAATATTAATTATTTGTTAGTAACTGCCTTACAGTTCAAAAGAAACAGCTGTTTTAAGTTATGACGGACGGACGGATGAATTGTGGAGGCATATTAATAGAGTTCCGTTGGCTTCCTTCGGTCATGGAACCCTAAAAAGATAATTAGGCATATCAACAAAATCCACATAAACACTTCACAAAAATAACAATGAAAGATGAACATGCATTTTCAATAAAATAAATAGGTACTGACCTTGTTACAAAAATAAATTATAAAATAAAACAAACCTCAGTTGTTGCGATAAATGTCAACCCGCGATTGATGTACGACTTTTTTCAGGATTTTTCATTTCTATATATTGGCAACCCTAACCACAAGCCACTCCGAACGGGTGCCTCGTTAATCAACTTGAAAAAAAAAAGGGTTCGGTTCCCGGCTCGATCAATTACCACTCGTTATGGGTGTGGTTGCTATGTGGTGGTGCTGACCACTTTAAAAAATCACGTTAGGTGATTTATTGTAAATCATAGAGATAGTTTTTAGGGCTCCCTACCCAAAGGGTAAACACGTTAACCTATTACTACGACTCCGCTCTCTGTCTCTGTCTGTCTGTCACCAGGCTGGATCTCACAAACCAGGAGATGTATCTCTGTTGCTGCTATAACAACAAATACTCCCATACAACAAACGTCTTTTTATTACCGTTGCTAATTTTGCATAGATAATGGTACGGAACCCTTCGTGGGTGGGTCCGATTCGCAATAGGCTGGTTTTTTTATGGCATGGGGAAGGGGAATGAGTACACTGGGAACCTGATAGTAAGTGGGATCTATGACCCATTTTAATAAACTCATCTTGACTGTGAGGCCCGTCACAAGATACGTCAAAGTAAACGCCCAACCATAGAACTGTCATTTTTGACGCATCTCGAGACGAGCATCAGAGTTGAGATCAGTTTATTAATAAAGGCCTAAGACTGCAATCCGTTGCCAACCCTGAGGACTAAGATGGAATGCCTCTACGCAAGTATTTCATCGGTTGTCTCCCCCCAGAACAACCATGCGAATGCTGGCGGTAGGTTAAAGGAAAAGATGATGGTAGCCGTTCGGACTGACCCAGCACAAGGTCCTACCACCGCTTCTATATGCCATTTGACAGTGCTTATAATTTAAAAGTGCAATAATCAAATCCGACTGGTACTAGTGGGAACAACCTGCCAGATCAAAAGAGTTGTAACTCAAAATACAACTGTATTTTAAAATCAACTTTAATACAACATTTATGAACTTCAAAAATACTAACAAGTATTTTGAGTCGATACTGTTTTGATCTATATCGCCCATTTACACCTCAAAGGCTGTTTAATTGTTTCATAGCGCTCATGCTTTTCGTGATACATTGCGTGGCTCTTGGCTCAAAAATGCCAACACAACCGATCAATGGATAGCCACATGCATTCGGGCTACTGACCAATAGAACTGAGCAATAATATTAATATAACATACAGGGTGTTTTGTTGCATACCGTCGGTATATATATTTTTATACTTTTGTGTGCTTGTTTGTTTCCTTTTTGTTCAAAGACTTGACTTTCAAATTACCCTTAATTAATTATATAAACATCCCACAACATCATCAAGATGTTATGTGTGGTATCAAGATACCACACATAACTTATCTAATCTATCGTAATCCTTACATTAACAAAGTAAAACATCCTTAAACTTTAAGTGCATAGCCATAAAAATTGTCTTTAATGCCTTGTGACATCTCACACACTATTCCAAACACATCAACTGTATACCAATGCAACTGCAATGCAATAGTATAATTAGTACCCTTTGAGTAATGTTATAATAACACATAGAATACTATACTGCCCTCGTAACATATCCCAAAAGGCAGTAACTCACATAAAACCCTTGTAGCAATATTCAAAACTGCTTTAAAGATAAGATAAAGATAAAAGTCATTTATTCAGTAAGGCCGCACGGGCACTTTTACACGTCAAGAATTTACCAGCGCTTCCCAACAGGAGACCCCTGCTGAAAAGAAACGCCGCATGAAACTCAGCAGTCAGTCGTTTTTTAAACATATTTCTTATTACAATGGTACTACTTAGTCTAAGCATTATGTAAAGCTACAAATATTAAATTAAATATAATATCAAATAACATGTGTAGTTCAGCAGGAAAACATGCCGGAAATCTTGGGAGAGAGACACGACGACCACATAAAAGTTTTGATATGTTTTCCTACATCAACGGTGTCCCCTAGAGAAGATGAAGTATTTTTGCATTTGAACAAATTATTACTGACCAAGTTTCGGGTGTAGGCCATGCATTTTTGTCTGTTAGATAGTTCCCGACCCTATAATACGCTTTAGACATTAACGACCTTTTCAAGTAATTTTTAAGTGCTGGAAAGGGTAAGTTTAACTTTGGTAGTTGAATTTGAGATACGTTTAGACAATAGATACCTTAGGAGGGCAGTACAGACTGTACTGTAGTCCACGCACCAATATGATGATAACAAGCTAGACCAAATTTGGTCTATTCATTACGAAAATATTTGTTTGCTTGTATGCGTGTCATTCGAGATGATTACTCCAACATTTGTGGCTCTAAAGGATCATTGGTCGATGGAATAGCTTGTAGCAATCCATTGACGGATTGTTTTAACATTTTTGAGCCGAGAGCTATTGTTGCAACGCAATGTAACATAAAAAGCATGCAACGTATCGCTCGACTGTGTGAAATTATCATTCAATTTATATATGTTTTCATTCTAAGACTGCTTTACTTACTTACTTATTAGAAACTAGAGGACGCTTGTGTGCATCTCCGGGATATCCAAGAAATATTTCCTGAAAATCTCAAGTCCCTAGGTGCAAAGGTTTGAGCTGTGCGTCGATTTGTTTGTCTGTGCAGTTTGTAAACATGAAGTTCGAAGTGAAATTGATATCATGATACCTCAATACTCAAAACTCAATCATTTATTGCATTCGACAATATTAGTTCACAGGATGTTAAGTTAAATCCCTTCCCCCCCTCTCCAAGGGGTCGCCTAAAGAACAACTATAACTAATAATATAGTTTATTTTTCCACTTATTTTCAAGTTTTAAAAATCATTTGAATCTTTAATTCCATAAAATAAGAAATACTTAACTTACAAGTCAACCATTCATTTAAAATGACTACATAGCAAATTAATTTCCGCCCCATCGCATCTAAACACTTAAAAACAATTTAATAAACCCCCGGGACCCTCCGAAAGGAAATTTCCAAAATCAAATCAGGAGCCCTCTTTTTTTTACCGGCCTCGAACCCAACACCCAAAGCTATTACGTTTACAATATGATTTCTATTCTAAAATGTCGAATGCATTCGATTACTGGATCGAACTGGTTTAAACCGGTTTTGGATTTGTTAAAAATAATGAATTTTGTTTGTGAAAGTATGTTAAATGCTTGAAAATAAAACTACAAAGGAAAATAAATACTACATATCGACCGGTCTTATCGCTAACAGCGATCTCTTCCTGACAAAGGTACTAAGAAGAAAAAATAAAATAGGAACTTACGAATGATGTTACGGGAAGAAATGGAGAAGGGTGGATAGTCGATGGTCTTGGATATAAAATTAGACTAAATTTTAATAATAATTAGGTGATCTTAGTATTTTAAATTATTTAAATAAAAAAGTTACAATTGGTCAGTAAAATGGGCTTCGTGGTAAAGCGACTAAAATGACTAAATTTACTTAAACTATTTGAAAACAATTAAAAAACAGCTATTATCCAATTAATATCTAACCTATCACTATTTAAAAACCGTTGAAAAAAACGTGTAATTATCCGTAAAAAAACAACACCCTAACCTGTCCAAAGGGAATCCTTAATTCCATCATTTAAAAAACGCTACACAACATCACGCTGATATCAACTTTGATGAAACAAAATAGAACACAAATTACAACGACAATGGTTTCAGGCAATTAATAAAATAGTACACTGTCGTTCGTAGGCGATAAGTACAAAACTTTTTCGCATAAGCTTCGATCAATAACAAAATTCGTTCAAATTAAAATCAACCCAATCGCTTCACAAATAAGGTTGAAGTTCCTTTGGGTTTTTCCATGCTTTCATTCGCTGTTACTAACCCAGCTAAGCGAGCCAGGGATGACGAACCTTTTCTAGGGCAAGGTTTTCTGTTTAGAAATAAACATGTTATTGGCGTTTGCTCGTAATTGGAGATTTCTTGGAGCTTGTTTTGCTGAGATTTCGCTGATGTTTTGTGTAACGGCTGTAACGAGATCGTTGAACTATATTTCGGTTGAATGTTTAATGATGTTTAGTTTAATTTAATTAATGTAATTCATTTTAAATTATTATTATGGGAAACTTTTGAAAGACGGTAATCTAACTTATATTTAGTACACAAAAATATAAAAGTACTTAGTTAAATCGACCGTTATAGTAAAGGTTTTTTTGTTGACGACGTAGTTATTTTGTATTTGATATAAATAACTAAGTAAAAAAAAACAAAAGTTCTATTACATTATTAAGCCGTCGTTTCTTCCAAAGAATAACTTTAGTTAGATTGAGGTTTCTTTGTTGTCCAGAAAAAAAGGTTCTCTTCCGTTTCGCCAAAAAACTTTTCCCAAACTGATTAATTTCCCAACTGTTTTATTTGGGCAAATGCTTTTTTTCCAAAACTGTAAAAACGACAGGATTTTTAAAAACTAACCTACCCTATACTAACCTATACGGTTCTACACGATGGTCCTGAAATAAATCCTGAGTTATTTAAAGTTATGGAAAAAAAGGATTTTACTAGATAATTACTAAATCATAAAAAAATCGTACTGCAATGACACAATTTATTTTCAAATAAAACGTTTATTCACATGTACACGGAACTCAACGCAACATAAATTTCTCTTAATCTATGAAAAAACATCTCGATAGCATCGCGGTATCAATCAAACCAACATCTAATTAAACAGCCAACTAACTGTTTTCAACAAAAAAATAAAACGTGCAAAAAGGTTGGCAACGCCACTCGCTGCCATAAATGCACTCTCTAGCACAACCGGGCTATTACTCGTTCCATTTTCAAATAGATTCAAACGCCTTGAACATCAATTTTAGAAACACTACCTTATTTGTATCGGTACAAAGTCGACGGATGTACGCTTTTCTTTGTGAAGGTCGACGTCGCTTCCAACATTTCGTTGCCGCGGGCTGACTTAACCGCGTCTGTGCGTGTCTTTGAACGTCTGTGTACAGGTTATGTATGTGTGCGTGAGTACTCGGTCACGTAGGCTCGGCGTATTGCCTCACTTACGAGTTTTTAGGACATTTCGCGGCTGCTACCGATTAGATTGGCTGTTCTTTGTGTTGTTGAATTAGATTCTCTGTTATTTGGGTTAGATATACAAGTTTTTAGCACACATTTGTTTTACTATCTGCTTAGTAACGAAGAGTGTTATTATTTTGATTTAATTACATTATAAAACCAAAAAGAAATAAAAAAAATCCAAGTAAAATCCTACCATTGATTCTCAACTATAACATAAAACCAAACCATCCCAATATGTTATATACAAATTGAAAAATAATCACGTAAAATTTTTCGTTCGCAGAATGTCCGCGTCGCCCGACAACAAGTGCATATAGCAACAGATCGCGTCAGCTGTGCCGGCCGAGCCGAGCCCGCCCGAGCCCCGCCGGAAACAGCCGAGCCCACAATTGATTGGCCCTGCGAAAGTTTACTTTGTATGTTATTGATAATCTAAACTTAGGTCTTTCGGAGAACGTTCTGGAACTGTTACTGTAACCGACTTAAAATCCAATCTTAAATCTTTAATAGCCGTAATACCAAAAAAAAACTACGATATTGTAAAGCAGCCATTTTGTATTAATGATATTAATATTGTTTTGAAACCATTGTTTTGTTTTCCTATGATAAAATTTTAGTCTAGGAAGGCCTAGGTAATTCTTTTTAGGGCTAAAGGCCCAGTTCGCTGCAATATCTGAATCATATTAATGCACCCTCAGTGAACTCTTATAATAATAGACTTTAAAAAAAGCTACGCATCAGCTCAAAGAGCTGCTCGTGTATTATAATTAATAATAAATAATATTAATATTGGTAACGTCATGACAGCCGTTATTTACTTGATGGAAAGAACAGTTATAAGGTGTCACTACGATACGTCATATGTCTGTCTGTTTGTAACGCATTCACGGCAAAACTACTGAACCGATTTGTGAATTTCGTATGAAGATGGAGTCCTGGAGAAAAACAAAGGCTACTTTTTATCTCAGATAATAGGACAGTTCTATAAGGTAATTATTAAGCTAGTAATATTTATGAGTGTGTTACAATCACCCTCGTTTCACCAATCTGTAGTAATAATACCCAATTCCCGTTGCTAAATGTATTGATCCCGGCTAGCGGTAGCGGGTTTGAATCCGGACGCGCAAATCCTGCCACAAAGGATATTCAGTTACACAGTACAGGTGAATGGCAACTGAAAGGCAATAAGTACTACGCAAAAGCATTCAATATTGAAGCTTAAATTCCTTGAGTCAAAATCCAAAAGCAATTTTAGACTGGTTATTTTTTGAGCGTCAAGTTTTTTTACAATGAAAAAGCATCGTGCCAATATGTCAATGCAGGCAACGCAGCCATTTTTTCTATTACAAATTTGAAAAAAGATAAAATGGGGACACTAGGCTAATAAATTTTTCCATAGACATTTAAATGAGCACCTTTTTTTTAAGTTTGCGCGTTCGATTTTTGCTGCGTCGAATAGTTGTAACCATCTCAAGAACTGTCCAGATAATTATGGGACGAATAGCAGCCTGACACTTTCCAGAGCTATCGTGTCTTAGCTACTTGCTAGCTCTTGATTACTTCACAGTAATGGCGGACGAGTTAGAAATAATAACGTAACACCGAGTGGAATACTGCCCTTCTGCGGAGGCAATTCATTCATAGAAGCGTATTAAACTCGCAAAGCTTGGAAGTGCAATACAATTCACATAGTTGATGTGTTTTTTTCCGTAGAAGGGGACAGAATAGAGACCTTAAACTATCACACCAAAATATTAAATGGAATTGAGTTCGTAATTACATTTCGCATCACCTATTTTTCTTCCCAGCTAAGAGAAATCAAAGTGGCACTTTTCTGTTCAAGGACAGAGAGTGACAAATAATTAAATTTGTTTTCATTACTAATCTCTTTTATTTTCCTCATATGTGATGTGAAAAGCAGTATAAAAGTAGATAACAGTTGAATCCCTCACTACGCTCAGGATTATATTTTAGAATCGCTCGCTACGCTCGTGATGCAATTATACAATCCTGCGCTTCGTTCAGGATTCAATGTACGCCCTCGCCGTGAAATCGACATTTTGCTCCCTTGTCACACAATCTACTATTATTGTAACTTAAGGCTAAGAATCCATTTTGTATGGTTTCTTCAAGATGGAACTTATAACATGAACTTTTAGGCATATCCAACTGTCATGTATTTGTAACGTTTATAATGTTAATGGTTGCCCACAACAAGAAGTGTGTTTATTTGGAGTTTGTTTGTATGACTTTCTCACTAATATTACAAATGCGAAAGCTTGTGTGTGTGTGATAGTTTGTTTCTCCTGCACGGCTGGACGGGATTGGATGAAATTTGGAGTGGAGATCTTATCTTATCTTATCTTTATGGTGGGGTCCTTACGGATACACTTCGACCCTATGGGATCTTTTGTGTAATTACCCCTCTTTTAGCACTTAAACCAATGCAGCCTCCACCCCTTCCAAAAAGCGGATAGTGGAGTGCAATGGCAGTGCCTTGAAATCGTTCGGTTCTGGGTATCCACAACCGAGGATTTTCATTCTTACTCCGGCGAGGGCATCACATTCACACAATAGGTGTTTCATTGTCTCAGCCTCTTCGCCGCACATTCTACAAACTGTGTTCTCATAAAGGCCCATCTTTGCTAGGAGATATTTAACCCCGAAGTGCCCGGTAAACACTCCGATAATGTATCGAAGTTGTCTTCTGCTGAGTTTCCAAAGTTTCTTGGTCCAGCTATGGTCAACTCTTCCTATGAAGAGCTTTGCATGCCCTAAGCCTACCGTAGTTTCCCACTCTTTTTGGTGGTTTTCTAGGGCGTTGTTGTTCAGGGCTGCTTTTATAGTGCCCGGTGAGGGTGCCACAAATGGTTCAGGTCCGACGTATGCGCCCTTGGACCCTTCCCTTGCCAGCTCGTCCGCGGCTTCATTTCCGGGATAGCCTTCGTGTCCTGGAATCCACATCAGTTTCACTTTGTTGTGTCTACCAAGTCTGTTTAAGGCTTGGATTCCATTGTAGACTAGCTTCGAGTCTACTTTAGGCGCCGTCAGCGCCTTGAGTGCCGCTTGGCTGTCGCTTAGGATATAGATAGTTCTCTCCTGTAGAGACCTATCAATATTCTCCTGCGCGCAGGCAATTATCGCATACAACTCCGCCTGGAAGACCGTTGCGTAGTTGCCCATACTTATGCTACTGTTGTAGTCTTTGGCATGAATACCAGCCCCCGCACCGGAGCTCATCTTTGGAGTGGAGATAGCTTATACCCTCGATTAACAATAATGTTCGTCAGAAATAATATTTCATCCTTCGCACGAGTCAATATTCCTGGCAAGGAGCTCCGCCACACCGGGCGTTTGAGAACAGTTCCCCGTCGCATGGCACTTGCGGCTAAGATCCGACGAAGCATTCAAACATCAGCTGAGAAACCTTTTATTGGATAATCCATTATACTCTGTCGACGAATATATGCAACTTAAATTGTAAAATTATTATTGATATTTGACCTTTATTAGTTTTCTGTATTGACATCGGAAACTGACCATTTATTACTTGTTTATCATTGTTGTTTTTGATTATTTGAGTGTTATTATATTATTGTATTATTTTAATATTATTTTATCATTTTGTATTAATGTTTTGTTGACGATATCAATGTAATTTCGTATTTTTTGTCATGCAATGCAATCTATACCTATTGTAACATTACATTGATAAATAAATAAACTAAACTAAACTAACACATAGGTTTTTCACCCCAAAAAAATAACCATAATCGAAATTTATGCGGACGAAGTCGCGGGCAGAAGCTAAAATTAAAAACTTTTATGGCATAGAGAAGGAAAACGGGCACGCAGCCACCGAATGCTACAACATCTCAAACCCGTAGACATTTCCAATCTCAAGACTACAATCTTGAGGCTGCAATCTTAAGATTGCTTTAATAAAATACCTTTAAGACCCGGCTCCATATTTTTTTGCCCCTTCTGGGAAACTCACCTGGGCCCGCTACGCTAGCTTCGTAGGCAGATAACTACCAGCATTTAGATACTTTAAATGTTATGATATTGTATTTTAATATTATTAATAAAAACTCTTGAAGTTATACCAGCGTTTTTACACACCTTACCTAAAACATTTAATGATAATCTAGGCCTCATTAACATAACACACCAAAAAGCCCACGCCACAAATAAAAGCTCATATAAAAAGCTTGGAAAGTTTATCTTGGGCCAATAAAAGTTTTTGCCTTCGCAAGTAACAATGACGTACATGTTACCTAAAACCGAAGGATATTAAACTTTGAAGAGTATGTCATAAGGTTGCATTTTGTTATACGATTCATGTAACTTGTGTCAGTTTTAGTGAGTATGGTAGGTTTTGTGTATGCTCGGCCTACGCAAGGGGCATCGTAAATAAGACGAAAAGGGTTGTCTCTTTGTCTATATAGGCTAGGAGTCGATGCCATCAAATGTTAGGTTCGTGTGACAACCAAGTTTGTTTTTTGTTGAGATAAATTTATTTATTATCGTTTGGACTATCTAGTTTTATTTCTGAGGTTCAATAAAAGTTGCAATGTAAAAAAAAATGAAATGCTCCCCGAAAAAAAAAACTGTTTTAATAATAACATTTAATTACGTAAAATGACTATTCTTTAAAGTAGATTTTTCCAGATCCAATGCCTTTAAAATCCACATACACGTGTCGCTTTTAACGTTTACACGTGCAGACCAAGGAATATATTTACTCAACAAAAGATAATGCGAAAAAATATGTTGTATTGAATTATTTATTTACAACATATGGCAACCATTAGCGGTTCCAAGGACTCTTCTAGCGTGACACATATAATATTTCCTTAAACAACCAGCCATAAGTACATACAAGTGCAATTTATTTTCAATTTTACTACGTGTTGATACGGGAGTTTATAGCGTGTTTTAAGTACATGTTATACCTTTTGCTTTTAATTATGGCTGGCCCATCTGTGTCTACATGACATAATTGCGAGTATGTTGCTATTTTTGCAAGTTTCTTTTAGCAAATTTCATATTTAAAAGTTTTTTATTCGTCGCCCAAAAACGTTTGTTTGTCTGGGTCGTCGTAGCTCCTAAATAAATGGACCAACTGTCAAGCAGTGTTATACTTTCAATAAGTTAAAAGTGTTGCTCAATTCTACCCAATAAAATCATACTGATTTTGGTATCGTATTGTTTATAACTTGGTCGCCGTTGCTGTCATCACGTCAACAATACTGTAACATGTCAAAAGTAGTATAGTTTTACGGAGTGAAATAAAGCCCTAGGATGATATACAATACAGCCTTATTTATAAGCGAATTTTATGAATAAATAAAATCAAGGATACTGCTGATTTTCAATAAACTGACAATCAAATATATAAAACTATAATGTTGCATAAATCATGCCTCACTTAAATCTAAGCTAAAGAAGTACTGGCTTGACTCTTGTTCCTGATCTAAGACTGTATGTCCTTTCAACTTTTCTTTCTTGTATTATATTTATTTATTTAGTTACGTATTTATTTATTATTATACAAGTATATATTTGTTTATTTATCATATTTAATATAAATATTTATTTCCTATTTTTAGCCACCCGTTGTTTTTATTAATCTCTCACACATCCCTTTAAGGGATAAGCTCGCATTTGTACATACCTTGTGTGTTTCTGTTTCTTTTTTAAGTTTGTTATTTTCTGTTTGTGCAATAAAGAGTTTACTTACATACATATAAATAAGTTAAAATTACCTCTATGTAACTAAATTACAAGTTACTTAACTTAAAATAAAACCTTCCTCAATACTAACTGACTGGATTGCTGTTTTACATAAAAACAAAGTTAAATTATGCTAAATTTATACAATATAGTAATTTATCTTTTTGCGCATCTCCAAGGACAAGGCAAAATTTATACAGTTCTTTTATAAAATTATAATTCTGACGTTTATGAATCATATAAAGCGGTTTCGCGTATTTAAACATAAATTACTATGATTGTTTTTCCTTCCTTGTTAATAAGATTCACTAATTTTGTTTGACGTAATGACCATAAAAGAGGACCGGCTTTTTACTCGGATTTTATTTAAATTATATGCGATATTTTAATGAAACACAGCCAATCCTTAAAGTTCAGTGACGCAAATACAAAATGGTTTTTTAGATGTGACATGTAAACTATATGACTACGCTCGTTATAAAACAGTTTTCACGAGTCGGTTACGCTATAGGTGGTATTCCGATACCTCGGTTAGCTCCGAAATGTAAATTGAAGCTCTGTCGTAAAAACTGTTATCAAATGGCAATCAATATATATAATTCTCTTCCTATTGTATGGACATATTTGACAAACAATGCATTCTTGACTAAACTTACTAAATTATTAATTGAGGGAGCATTTTACTCACTTGGCGTTTATTTCATGAAATGTAAATCGATGTGTTAGATTTTTTAGTATACCTATGACTACAAATTGCATGCCTGGCGAAATAATGAACTGTATTAACTAATTTTAAGATCCATATAATATTGATTTGATTTGATTTGACAATATAAGCGGTTTATAGTACACTAGTAGAAAAGTTTTGAGAGCTTTGCTTTTATTCATGAAGCATTCACACCTAATTATACCTTATTGTGATTATTTTTGCTTAATAATATAAAAGTTCTGAATGTCATCACTTCCAACGCCTTTTACAAAGCTTTATTTCTTTTCTTCGTCTACTAAAGTCTTTATTTATCCTTTTGCTTCGTGGTTTTAGACGCTCCAGCATCATACCTCTTTATATTTTTAAATGGCCGTATTTACTTACTGTCCGTCTCAGAAACTTAAAATTTTCTAATCAATTGAACCCTATCATTGGCAATAAAAAAGCAAAAATAATAAAAAAACAAAAGTCCTTGAAAACTTCCGAAACCTGACACGCAACTCTTATACTATACCAGTATTCTCCCCATTTCATCATCGGAAAAATGCATCTCTAAAATCGCCCTTAACACAATAACCATAAGGTTCAAACGAACGATGCATGTTTGAGCTATCATTATGTCATAATTTAGCCCCTTTTTAGAAGAGCGAGAGATCTGTTGTCTTGCTTGCACTTATGAGGGTTATGTTATCGTCCAGAATCATAAGGTATTATGTGCTTATGGAGTTTGTATTCTTAGTGTCTTTTTCTTTTGGGTGTTTATAGCTGAAGGTCGACTTTGTCCGTGAGTGAATTTGGACGGTCTCGAGTTATGGTAAACGGTGTTACGTCACGGTTAAACTTGATTTGGGGTTTGAATTTTAGACATTTGTATAAGGCACGAGTATGTATATGTCGAGTATTTTGTAATAAATAAACGAAGAAGGGAAAAAATAAACAAATTCAAACTAAAGATCATAAAATAATTGTAAGTACATCCATGGCATAACTTCCCTATAATATGTTCAGAAATGATAAGCAAATGACCTGTATCTGTGGTTGCATCGTCATCTTTAAATTACAGTATAGGTTACTTTAATTACATTCAAATTTAGAACATCTTAAAAAAAAGGAATCCTATTCGGTTGTGATTATCGAATTAGTCGAAATGTTATTTCATTTAGTGAGAAACTCTTGTTCAAAAATGTTTTTGAGTCTCGTTTATTACAATCCATTCACACAAACAAACAAATAATTTTACCAATAAATAACTAGAATTCCACACTTATGATCTATAAACAATGTTATTGACGACACCCACACAAATTTTACACGCAAAATTAAACTAAACTTCATCGAAAATAGATTTCGTTTCATGTTTGTCTGCATCTCTGGAAATATAATCTAAAATGATTTCAAGTGTTTCTCGATCTTTATTTCACTTTGGTAAAGACCATCTTGCTTTAATATCGTAAATAGTAATAATACTTATTGACTTCATAATAGGTCTTACTATCAATTGCATAAAAGCTACCATAACTTAAAAAATATCCACTTTGATTATGATTTGGAAAAAAGCTAGCCTCTTGAAAAAGGCTTGATGCCCTAAAAAATGTGTCTCCAGAAGGATGGAAGAAGATAGTATGTAAATAGGTTCTAACCAGAGAAACTCAACCTTGGCTTCGTGGTCACAGCATAAGGTGAGAATGAGATCAATTCCTGGTTTGCTTTTATAAAATAGAAATAGTCTCATGATGTATTCTCATGTAAAATGGCCGTGCCAGCGCCCGCTAGCTTCAGGATACCGGCTAATCTATTGCAAACAGTGCACGCACTTTCGCGTTCCAGCGTAAAGGAAAAGATAGGCGGTGATTACTGTAGATTCATTTCATCTTGGTAATCAGGATGGGAACTTATTTGCAATCATTATGATTCCACAATTACATGCATTAACCACTTTATTAGGGTTCTTGTTAAGAATTTTAACAAAATCCAAGCTTGTGTTGGGATCTTATTGCTGGGTCCGTCCGGATTCTTCCACCAGTTATCCTTCAACCAACCGCGAAGCAGCAGTATTCGCTTTATTGTGTTCAATTGGTAAGACCGGTATAATGATTAATATACATTCCATCTTGGTCCTCAGGCTTGGAAACGCATTTGCGGTCTTAGGGCCGACGAAAGAGAGCAAAAGCATCAGCATTTTGATAAACCAGGACATCTTCCATGGTCATCGCATCGTCGCCTAAACCACAGAACAAGTAATAAATAGTACAGGCTAAGTCGATCACGTCTGTTTTCTACCTGGGAGGTGCTCTGCCCTCTAAATGAAAAAAGCAGTAGAAGAGTGTAAAGTCCGTACGCATATACTCCTTTTTGCTACGGACGGCATGTCATGCTACATGAAACTTGGGAGACCAAGGGGACAGTTAGTAATATGTTTTCCTGGTCCCATGATTCTGATATTTCCTTTTATTCCATAACTTCCAATTTACCTATACGGTGCCTATCACGTACGAATTCTATCGAGCCACCATTCCACCTGACAATAGACACACGTCCAAGAATCTCATATCTCCCCGTCATCCATGCCTGGGCGCCCCTTTTATAGCATTACCAACTTATCCTTTACACCGGCGAAAACTATAGATAGAGTAACTTTGTACTGAGTCCTTGACAACAGAGCTATTTCGACTGCAACAGCTAAGTTGGTATTCCTGTGCCAAACTCCTTGCCTTTGATTTTCCAAACGGCCGCCATCGGGAAACGTCGGCTATTTTCGGACATTTCCGCTTCAATACGTTAGAGAATTTTCTTACTTGTAATGATTGAAATGGAGTTTTATTTCTTAAGGAGAAAGACTCAATCTTTATTGTGATTGAGAACTCTTATTGTAACAAATTTCTTTTGACGTGCGTAGTAATATACAAAGTGTAAATACGAACAAAGAAACGCTTTGTAAGGCTAAAGTTGCTTGCAATATTTCTCAAAGTCACAGTTTTATGAGTTGTTTGAATGTATTTCCTTTGAGCAATAATGGTTCGTATTGATATATTTTACGAGGGAATCCCAGTCATAATTTTTTTGCACCTGCTACGGTTTCTTCGAAATACGGAAAGGTTTCTGCTAAATTCGGATTATTAGAAAAAAAAAACGTAAGTGTGTCGGAGCTTAGCGAGCTTTTGTGAGGTCACGTAACTTATTTGTGTAGCTTTTTCTGTAAAAACGTCTTATAAGTCGTGCAATTTTTATTTTGATTAGGCCTTTTCATAGTGGTACTAAAGAGGCACTATAGGTTAAAAAAGAAAATTTAACAGCGTTTACTTCAAATGGTTTGAGAGATTTCTTTGTTCCCAAGTGCGCGTGTGCGAGCGAGTACCTCATGTAATTAATTTGTATTTTATTAAAATAAGCAAGATAGAGACAGGGAAATGTGATATGTTTCCATGAAAGTATTTTTATAACTATCTTATTAACACCAACTCAACACATAATCATGTCACATCATGTAATTGATTGTCTAATGAGTTTACAGGTCTTAAAAATATTTCATGTCAACATAAACCTTGTTAGGGCACCTATGAACAAACCTTCTAAAATCTATAATTACACCAAAATTCTTTGTCATCGCAACCAAAACATCTCCCGCTACTGAGATACCCCGAAACCTGATATTAAAAAAAACACACACACATGTTCCACAGAATTTATAAACTTTAAACACTTAACCCATTTTTTGCTGACGGTACAAAAACAAATGATAAATCTTCGCTTTTTTGCTGTCCCTGGCCTCTAAACATCTACCTGAAACATATGATAACACGACCACATTCAAATTTTAATTCTAACGTAACTGAATAAAGGTTACTTCAAAACGACAAATTTCACTTTAACAACTCGAATTAAAAAAGAGTGTAAGTTACGTTTGAAAATGGACTTTATTGTATAGTGCATAGAGTTCCCAGCAAACATTTTTGGTAAAAATAACGATAAAACCACCTATTATAGGTCGCAAATCTGACAGTGACCAAAATGAGTTACCTCGAATCGACGTGGAATCCACGTGGAATCCACCAAAGTGGGGAAAAAAAGCACGTGCCGGCTACGTCGATCCCACGTAAATTTAGTAATTGTGACCTAATGGTTACTACATAGGTGATGTTTGCGACGTGGATTAAACGTCGCCACGACGTGTCATGTGGTTGCAATGTACAAAATTGGTAAGACTTACCATTTTTCAACATGATTTCAACGTGTTTTTTACCATTTAATTACCCAGAAAGGTTATTTTTTATGAGATATCATGCAGAGAAAGAGACAAATATATTACGAGAGTATTATCTTTTCGCTTACAAACAAAATGTCTAACTAAAAATCAATCTTAAGTTTTGCAACAAGAATGGCGGCCATTACTTGGCGTAAAATAATTATTTAGGTCGATTACGCAGGAATTATACGATTAAATATTGTGCGCTGAAAATTTTCTCGTGCAGTATGTTAGGTTTTTATTCAAAACTACTGATGGGCTTTCGAAATACTTAAGTATTACTTTTTTTTAAGCTCATAAGTAGTATATATTGCTTGTAATTGGAGTTCGTAAATTTGTGTTCCGTGTTTGTAAATATATTAAATTGACTTTATATATTTTTTCATGTAAATGAAAATAAATGTACCATTAGATTTGATTGTTATAGGTATTACAATATACCTAAATTATGCAATTTGCAATAACACGTCCTAATTATAACAAAACAAAATGTCGGCTCGACCAAGAAGTTAAAATTTACCTAAAAATACGACGTACTGGTATTTAAGTCAATTTTACGAAATATATACTTAATTCTGCGACCCAATGGTGCAGAGTAACCGTTCAAGGTCGAAGCGACCGCCACCACAACGTCGCTGTGTCCGCTTCTTCAGTAATTGTTTGACAGCGCGGACGTAGGCGGTGCGCTTACGATCAGAGGTGCCGAGGGTGAATATTACGCAAAGAGGTTCCCCAATTGGCAAGTAATATTGTACGTGACAATTAAATTTTTTAAACTTTTTCGAGTCATTAATGTTTTTAGTGATAATTATTTTAACTGATTGTAGTTATGCTTAATTTAAAACATATCTGCGTACAGTCTGTGAGCACTTCGATGCTTCGGGTTTGTACTTCTCTCTCACTCGCTCTTAATAAGAGCTTTTGAGAGCGAGTGAGACACAAGTACAAACCCGAAGCATCTTCAAAGCACTGTACTTAACGCATCTACGCAATATAGTTACCTAAATATTTATTTTTAATTGACTCCAATTTGGTTTTAGGTGTTTATTGTTGCATAAATGACATATAAGATAGTGGCCACCCAGTCCCGAAGGGGACTGGGAATAACGTTTTGCCCTTCGTCGTGGGAGGAGAACGGCGTTCTGTCGTGGCCTCCTACGATGGTGAGCCGGCTGCAGAAAGATGCGGAAAGTTATCCGGAGCCACACTGGACGAAATACAAATGTGTTCCAAAGAAACGCGGCATCGGTACATATGAAGAGGCGTTGGAATGGGAGAAAGCCATGTATACATGTAGGTACATACACAAATACACATATATAATTACATACATATATGAATCCATCCGCATACGTATAATTAGTTAGCAGTAAACAGTATTTAAGTTCATAAGGTAGTACCTATCTCACCTTTCAGATACGCCCTAGCAGGAGTGTCACAGATAAAACATTTAATTTTAATGAACATCTTTTTTTCATTTATTATAATGCCTTCTTCTATTATTTTATTCATCTCATTTATAAATTGTCGCAACGTTCCAAAGGTGGTTTTCCTCTTCCATAGTAAATTGCTGGAAACATCGGCTTTATATTTGGCATGTCATATATTGCCATAGCAATAGGCCACACTTCGGAGCAGTACTGTTAAAAAGAGACATACCGTCTCCGTTGAACATCAACTCAATACTGGATATAGTACTTAAATCCATATTTGACAAAGTTTTTTGTAAACAACTACTTACACCTTGATACCAAAACTTGCCTTGGCCCATAGGCTCTATAAAGACATCGTCAGTTTTTAGCAGTGCTCGTCCATCTTTTGGCAATTTAAATCCGTATTCAGTCAGTAAAACTAACAAGTCGTTTCGAGATGAGTTGGTGGGTTTATGCTGAACTGTCCATTTTATTAGGTCTTCCATAAGTTTTATTGAATTCATATCAGAGCAGTCTTCATTTCTAATGTACTCATCTCCAGCGTCTTTATTTTCCGATTCTTTGTTTGCACCGATTTCATTGCCATCTCTCATCTCATCTATATTATCAGATATTTTATTTCCTAATTCATTATAATACGAATCCATATAATCAAGATCTTTGCCTGTGTGTGTCATTGAAACGGTATCAGTATCAGTACTATCAGTAGATTGACACAAAGTTGAATATTCATGAAAACTGGATTTAGAAGGTAATTCACACTTTTGTTCTTCTTTTAATATTTCACTTTGAATTTTCATATTAGCCTTACACTTCCTATAGTAACTGCTGGAATGTCTATATTTTTTTTTGTCTTTGGCCATTGTAAATCCAACACTACTTTTGATTTAATAACGATATAACTATTGGGTAAACACGTCCTATTTCACCGAGAAATGACTTATTTGTGAGTAAAATAAACTTGACCTGAAGTCGCCTCTCAAACTTCAACTTATTAGTTATTTTTAGGGTTAATTTGACTATTAGGTTATGTAAATGAAACCTTATGGTATTTTTAGTACCTTACAAGTGTTTATAACTTTGTTAGTCTCAAGTTGGTATCTATGGAAGGTAATATTTACTACGAAATTGGTAGCAAAAGCTACTTAAATCGTTGACCTAAAGGTCCCCAGTGTAAGAAAAAAATACGTCACATATACACCTATTATGCACCTAGAAGTATATATTAACTATTGGTCGAGTTTCGAAGTTAATTTTACCTTATATTTTGCTCATTCTCAACCTTTAAGTTTCTGACTTTATGGTGTATTGGTTAAGGGAAATTTACGTTTTAAAGGCTCTATATTTTTACCCGGAAGTATTAATGTACGATATGTGAATTTATGTGGTGCATATTATGTAATTTTTACCTAAATTAGTAATATATTCTAGAGCCTGGGAAAAAGCACTTAGAATGTTTGCTGGGTTGGATTTAAGTGGTTAACGCGAAGGAACTGTGGACAGGCTAGGGATGTTTACAGGGGACCGGTTGCCAAGTGCATTTGGTTTCTTCCTCTTTGCACTCGAGTATAAGCTGTTTTTGTATCATAAAAATAAGTTTCTGTCAAAATTTTCATATTTCATATGGTTCATACATACATACATACATACATCGCAAGTTAAATAAAAGCTTTTAATATTCAATATCATCGTGGTTATAAACGTAACCTATTTTAGTCAAATTAACATCATAGTTCATCATCATCATGTCAGCCGAAAGACGTCCACTGCTGGACATAGGCCTCCCCCAAGGCTTTCCACTCAGACCGGTCTTGTGCTTTTCGTATCCACCGCGGTCCCGCGATCCTGACGAGGTCGTCACTCCATCTTGTTGGAGGCCTACCTACAGCTCGTCTTCCGGTCCGCGGACGCCACTCCAGAACCTTCACATCATAGTTAATTAAGTGAAATACTTTCTGTCAAAAATGTAACTATAAATTCCATGAAACGCCTCTAAAATACATCCATTTCATAAACACAACTGTTTTGTATTTGGTCTTCGTTAGGGTTAGATATTAATATTAAACAAAGTTTAATTTTCATGTCAAACACGTGACCTTTTTGTGATTTTTTGGATTGGCCTCGTGCCGCACAAGAAAACGCGAGATTAGGTAAACGTCCAGTGTGCAATGCATAAGCCGAAACATTTTTATGTCCAAACTGCCCATGAGTACAGATGTTCACTGGGCGTTTAGTTCAATATTATTATTTTTTAAGTCTGGGCGGCTATGCTATGTGTCACTTTGAATGTGTTGTACATTGGGTACATTACATTGGGTGGCACGAGGATAGACAAAACTAAGAGCTTACGTAAGTAATTCCGAACTCTTACCTAACAGGTCTTGTCCTGAATTATCTTGCCACTAATGACCACAACAGTTAGATTTCAGGTCATCTAAATTCGTCGACGAATAAAGGTTCTTCGAGAGCATAATTATTCTTCACGATTTCCGCCAACCAACGCATCTGTGATTCCTCTCGTAATGGATGGAACTTATATTAAAAATATAAAAACAAAATGGATTGAAAGTGTACTAATAAGGTGGCGTCCTAGGTCAGCGAATTCCACGGGAATGCGATGCGTTGCGACGCGATGGAAATAAACACACAGTCAACAGCTATTAAAGTCTACGTGACCAATACAGGCGCGGGGTGCTGGCGGCACAGCGAAACTAAGCGAACGCGATCAAACGGTTTGATATTTTTCGCGCGAACCGACGCGGCAGGTCTGCGGCGCGGGGTGATTCGCGCCGCATCGCACCGCTTCGCATTGAAACCGCGGGTCACCGCATCGGATCGCTTCGCAATTCTGTTCGCTTTGAGTCGCCCACGTAGGACGTAGCCTAGTAAAACACTAATTTGAATCTCTATTTTATTCTCTTTTAACACGTTCGCTGCGGGTCTCAACTTGAAGGACTTTTGGCTGGTGCGGTTGAGATCGAATCAGCCCAAACCGGAACTCTTTTACAGTGCGGGTGAGGCCGAATCGCTCTCAAATTTCAGGAGTTACTTAAATACTTCATAACTTTGCCAAGAATAGGACCAGGGGTTTTTTTTGTGTTGTAGTCATTGCTCAGTAAATGTTTTAATATACACTTAGTTTCGCCCTTGGTTCTGACCTCTGCCTTAAGAAAAAATACCTAAAGAATTTTCGAGGTCTTTTAGCTCTCAAAACGCACTAAATTTTATCTGAGACTAGAGCAGGGAATGGCACTTATAGCTAAATTATCGATGAAAGAATGATCATCTTATCGAGCCTCTTTAAAGGCGTTTAATTGTGTGTTATCGCAAATACGTATGTGTTCCTGGGTCATGGTTGCTTATCTATTTAAGTATTTATTTATCTATACATACGTTTGTTAATTGCCGTTAAGTAGCAATAGTACAAGCTTTGCTTAGTTTAGAGGTAGGTTTGTATAAATGCTCTAACAGGAAGAAAATAAATTTTGGTTTATGTAAATAAAACCCATTCATTTATAACATTATATTATATAACATCGATAACTACCACCGCACTGACGTCAAGCGGTCGACTCCCGCGTCGCCCGCGCCCCGCTCCGTGCGGCCTTGAGGTCAACTTTCTTGAGGCTAAATTAACCTCAACCCGCACTGTGTGAAAAAAAAATATACCCAGTGCGTTCGAGGCTTATTTAGACCTCCAACCTTTTTTCTGTATAAAAGAGTCAGCGTTTGAGAAACATACAGAAATGTATATTTGTCTTTATCATACGCCTTGTAAGTAAAAGGCGACAGCTCCCGCACGAGAGAGATATCACAACTTTTTGCCCCGCACCGACGTATCGTCGAGCTTGAGGCGGTTTTGCCTCAACCCGCAGTGAACGTGTTAAATAATAATAAAAACCAAAAGTCCCAAACAGAACCAACCTCCTTTTGCAACTAGTCAAACAGATCGTAACAATTACGCCTCATTAAACTCCTAGTTTCAACCTTAACACGAACATCATAAGACTCAAATTCCCTTGCGTCGAGTTTCCACTAACTTGTTACATACGCAATTTTGTACTGTAACATTTTGTGCTAAGGGTTAGTTTCGTTTGAACTCATCGGTCCCTAGTAACTTGTGATTACATCTTTGTATAGTGCAGGGATCAGAGTGCGTTGATTTTAGGGTGAAAGCGAAGGAAGGATGTAATATCACACGACAAGGTATAAATGTAGGTACTATAACTCCACCTTATATTAAAAACTCGCTTCTGCCCGCGACTTCGTCCGCGTAGATTTCAATCATCGTTATTCCCTCGGGGACTTTTAATTTAACATTGTTAAACTCTTTTGTTGTGTGAAGAAGTGAAAACAGCATTGATTTACCGCTAGCAACATTAAAATTATTCACACTCCATGATTGCGTTGGTTTGTACCTTTGGGACCACTAGAGAACTAAACAAATATTTATGCACTAATTTTCTACGTCTTATCTTATCTTTTTGGTTACAGATACACTTCGACCCTGTGGGATCTTTTGTGTAATTACTCTCTTTTAGCGCTTAATCCAATGCAGCCTCCACCCCTTCCAAAAATCGGATAGTGGAGTGCAATGGCAGTGCCTTGAAATCGTTCGGTTCTGGGTAGCCACAACCGAGGATTTTCATTCTTACTCCTCCTCTTCGCCGCACATTCTACAATCTGTGTTGTCACAAAGGCATTTTTCTATGTAGTAACATACATAAAAAATATATATTAAAAGACCAAAATCCAATTTAATCGGAAACTAGTGGCGCGTTTACATTCTAATCCCCTGCAGCCTGTTTCAATCTCTAACTAGTGTACGCGGTTCTTCATAGCCAATAAAAGTCGAACCAGGAACCCCAGTTTCGCAGGCAGCGTCAGTATCGACCAGGTTAACTATATCGACTAACTCTAACATTACTAGCATAGGCACGTACCTACCTATTCCATTTTAGTCCTCAGAGTTGGCAACGCATTTGCGGCCTTAGAATTGCAATTTTTAGATTGTAGTCTCAAGAATGCAAATTAAAGTCAATCCCACTTACCATGAATTTTATTGATCTATGAGCTCATTTGCCATCATTATCCTATGAAAAAAACATTAATATCCGAACAACATTAGCCTCCTTCGGTATTTGGGAAAAATATATGTAAAGTTGACTCGTACTTGTACATCTCCACAGCGTAACTACAAATTTTATGTATATTATTACTTAGGTTCGTACAGGAGAACGTTAGCTTTCATGATTAGTGTTGTATGATATGCAATTGTATGGGTTCAAACACACCAATCCCGCCAATCATCTATCCGACCTTCAACCGAAAAGTGCACTAATTTGATACCCTGTGTGAAAGGCCCGTACAATTGGCATAGCTTACGCGTTACAGAGAGTGCTAATGGTTAGAAAAAACGTCGAATAATACATTTTGTAATACGAAGTGAGTGAAAAATTTAAAATATAATGAGGTGTTTTTATTTAAACAAAACACTAGTTTACGAGTACATGTCAGGTAATAATGTGGAATGAGATGAAGATAAGTATATCTATTCGGATTTCAAAACTGAAAGTGATATGTCTTATTGCTTCATAAATCAATATATTATTATTATCGTTTAACTTAAATGAAATTGTATTTTAATGAATATGCAGTATTGAAATTTGAACCCACTTTTTTGCGTGTCCCTAACGATTTAGGAGTCGTAAAAAATAACAAATTGTCCATCGGTCCCAGCGTTCTAAATAAAGCGAGCCGTAAACTTGTCCCGCTTGGACACACTCCTTTTTTCAAGAACATTCAGATTTATAACGCAGCAAAAACACAGTATGTAAGTGGTATTACATACGATCGGTTTCTAAATTGCTACATGCTACATTAACTTTATCAGCTTGAGCGTAAACGTTTGAGGTTAAGTCAATTTTATCCTGAATATTTATTAATTCCATCGACGTCTTTTTTCTCCGTACCCTTTCTGTTCTCCTAATTCCTCTGCGTTGAGGTCGCTAGCGTGGAACCGACACAAAGCGCCATTAGTACGAATTACTAGCCATTGTGGGGAAAACTGCTCGAAATAACAACCACCGACAATGCGCGTGCGCTTGGCAACAGTGGCTACAAAGCCGAGTGTACCTACTACAGACACAGTACATCAGAGTTAGTAGTAGCTCATACATTACCAGTTTTTTAGGGTTTGGTACGTAGATTCTACTCTATTACTCTTAGCTTACGTTGTCGGGCCGTTGTCCATCTGTCCTTACTTTTAAAGAGCTGTATCTTTTCGACATTAATGGTGGTTTTAGTGGTGGAAACTTAGCCAAGTAAAATCTTCTTAGGATCTTCTGTTGGCAAATGATGCATACATGTTTTGGCTGACATGTTGGAGTGGCGTCCGCGGACCGGGAGACGAGCTATCGAGATATAGGCCTCCAACAAAATGGAGTGACGACCTCGTAAGAATCGCGGGAGTGCGGTGGATGCGAAAAGCACAAGATCGGTCTAAGTGGAGAGCCTTGGGGGAGACCTATGTCCAGCGGTGGACGTCTTTCGGCTGACATGATGATGATGTGTATATCTTCTTGCTTCTGTAATTGCTTCGCTGCTTCTTTTTATTGCAATCTGCTGGAGAGTGAAATTTGCTTTCTTGGTCCATATTTCATGATTCAGATTCAGATTCAGATTCAGATTTTATTACTCAATATAACACAGTATAAATTAAATTACATGTCAAATTATATGCAGTTACATTGAGATCGTCAGAAATAGAATTAAATTATAATAGTAAAAATAGTAAAAGTCAACACAAAAACAAAGTACATTACAAAATTGAATAAAATAGAATAAAATAAAATAAAATTATAATAATTAAAAGTCAAACTAATTTACAAGTCAAGTTCCATATACTCATTTACCGAGTACAATGGGTTATCCAACAAAAGATTTTTAAGCCGGCGCCTAAACATTTCGTCAGATGGTTCGCGTTTAAGTTCGGCGGGTAGACGCTCGTAGTAGGTGGGACCGATGACGCGCGGGTTCTTACCTGCAAGTGCCATGCGACGAGGAGCAGTTCTCAAACGCCCTGTGTGGCGGAGTTGTTTGCATGAGAGATACAATCTGGATATCTTTAAATCAAGAGTGAATAGGCTTCTAATGAACGAACGAGATCGATGTCAATCGGCAGTCAATCCAAAAAAAAGAATGAAACTTAATTACATTTTACACAAAAAAATATTTTTTCTTTTCTTTTTGATTATCAGTTACTAAGAAAAACAAAACTAGTGTTTGCTACGCCCGCTTCGGACGGGTCGTCGGAATGACGTCATTTTGTTTGTAACCGCGTTTATTTTTTTAAGTCAAGCACTAGCTGTGTCGTAAATTATATAAACAATAAATATAAAAAAAAATAGCTTTTGAGATAAACCTCGATACGTTTTTTTTTCGGAACGTTAAAAAAAACTTCCTGTCGTGTGTAAATGCGTTCTCGGCGCAGAGAAAATGTTTAAAAAGTGTCGTCTTAAAAGCCCCAATCTTTAAAACCCCAAAAAATACAAAAATCACTATCACCAAGCAATAAAACCTTCTTTTATACGACTTTGGTTGGTTTTTATTTTCGTTAGTATTGGCGAGTACCTTAAACCTATATTTTTACTCAATTTACGACCTTAATAAACATGTCCGAGTTACTTTATATTGTACTTTAAAACGGAATAAAGTCTGTCGATGTGCATTTTATGTATAACCTTCAGTTTTGTAATCTTTTATTTCATTCAATACGTTATCTTAAGTTTTTGTACCTACTAAAAATCATTTAAGACAGCACCAAATAACGACCCTACGAGTCCAGTACAATAACTCGTTCAGGATGGCGCTGGCGCTGCCGCGACGCTGCAGCGCGTCAGGGATGTTTGCGGAGGCGAGTGTGGACGGCTTCCATGCAATTATGCGCAAGAGAGTCGCGTCCCTGGCGCGGCGCGTGCGCGGCAGCGCGAACTCCATCCTAGCCACGGTAGCAGACAGGTTTGATGGTCCTTTTGCAAGGTACTGGAATGATATCCATAGGCCAAGTAGCCGCACCTTTATAAAACTATAATTATTAGATTATTTGTAATAAATTATGAAATGACGTTTTTGACTCTAACATAGGTTTAAGTTTTTTATTATAACTAACATATTATGGACATGTCCGAAATAATAATTATTATTATTATTATAACTTTAATTGATAATAAGCTAGTAACGGCTGCAGAACCCTAAACTGAGCAAGTTTCGATGCTTTTAAAATGGGAAAAAAGGAACCCGGATGATTATGGTGAGACTTCGTTGTCTGTCTGTCTGTATGTCACAGCAGGTTTTCTGAGCGCTATACTAAATGAAATTTGGCACAGCTATACATAGGTACAATTTGCTTGCCCGCATCTGTCTTTAGTAAAAGAAAAAGAAATTAATCTTATAAATAATTGAAAAGTGGTCTAGAATAAGGGGTTTAAAAATTGAAAGTGGTTTGATTGCAAATGGGGTGTCATATCATGTGAAAAGGCTTTTTTTTTTCAAAAAGTTCTGGTATTTAATTTTGTATCAAAAATGGACGAAATTAATTTTGGCGCATAGATAATGATTTATATTCTATGGCAAAAATAAAATTGAGTGTTCAAAAAAGTTCTATGTATCTTAAATACGGAACCCTCGGTGCGCGAGTCCTACTCGCACTTGACCGGTTTATTAATTATCATATAACAATCTAAAGCAAAAATACGAGTAACAATTCTACTTTTACCCTACACATATTGCTATCATTTTTTTAACAATACGATAACATGTCAAAAGCAATTAGACGTACCCCGAATAGAATAGCGCTGCTCAGCAAACTACCCAGGCGCCAGTCCTATAATGAGCCAGTTCTTTTTAAAGTATTATGTAGGATCTTTAACTTTATCTAAAGGTTTTTGCCCGTTTACTGGCTTGTTTTTGCACCAAAACAATGTCATTTCTCGGTGGGAGGCGCCTCTCTGTCGCCGGACCACTTAGCAACACTCTTCCCGGTTCAGGAGAATATTGTTGTTTTGGCTACGGCAGTAATAAACCTCTATAAATTGTAATGAACTAATGATTCTCGTTGTTTCACTTTTTATTGGACAATAATAAAAAAATACACACGGGCAATTAGAAACACAAGCACAAAGATCAACTTATCCAAATAAGCCTAATCAAAGTAAGTTAATAGATGCAAAAAAATTATATACTTACATAAATTCAACGAATAAATAAATGTATTACCTACACTTAAATACACACGTAAGTTACGGATCATTTTACAAATATTCCCAAGTAAATAACAATTTAAAAGATAAAACCTTATGAGAGATAAAATCTCTTAAACAGTTCCATCGATTTTAATGATACAATGCCACAGATACAGACACACCCAGATTACACACGTTACTTATAAAACCCCTCTTTTTTGTAGGGGGTAAATGGCTGAGTGAGTAGTCACACTAATAAATTATAAAATAGTCCTAAATGCATATGGATGGTAGGACCTTGTGCGGGGTCCGTCCGGATCGCTACCACCATCTTATCCATTAACCTACCGGCCCTACCGCCAAACAGCAGTGTTCGCATTGTTGTGTTCCGGTTTGGGGATAAGACAGCCGGTGTAATGACTAGCATAGAGGCATTCCATCTTAGTCCTCAGGGTTGGCAGCGCATTTGCAGTCTTAGGCTTGCAATCTTGTGAATGCGAATGTCTATGGGTCACAGTTTCCACTTACCATCAGGTGGCCTGTGTGCTCGTCAGCCTTCCCTATGCCATAAAATAAATAAATAAATAAAATATGCTATAACTAGAGGACGCCCGCGATTTCTGCTATTTTTACCCCTTAGTGGATTTAATTCCAAAAAATCCCTTCTTAGTGCACCCTTAGGATATCCAAGGAATATTCCTTCCAAATATCAAGTCCCTAGATCCAGCGGTTTCGGCTGTGAGTTGATATAAGTCAGTGAGTCAGGTTTGTTGCGGGTTACTAGGACCTTGTGCAGGGTCCGTCCGGATCGCTACCACCACCTTATCCATTAACCTACCGGCAAACAGTAGCGTTCGCATTGTTGTGTTCCGGTTTGGGGATAAGCACGGTGTAATGACTAGCATAGAGGCAGTCCATCTTAGTCCTCAGGGTTTTGCAGTCTTGTGAATCCGAATGTCTATGGATCACAGTTTCCACTTACCATCAGGTGGCCTGTGTGCTCGTTTGCCTTCTCCATGCCATAAAAAAAAACATAGATTTACTTGGTATACCAAATAAGTAGGTATTACCAAAACTTTCTTAAGTTCAAAAGTTAAGTTGTCAACTTTCTTCCGAACAGAGTTAGAACATGATTAGCCCATTCAACAGTAATAGCCGTTATTACGCCGAAAAACCCCTAATTTATTCGAAAACTTCGAGTTTCATTCAGAAAATTACATCCAATGTTCAACCCCTAAAAGTTTGTATTGTCCAAAATGGCGTAACTCAACAAAATGGCGGCTGTTACTCGGGACATGTCTTTGTGATATAATGATAAAGCACAATCGCGGCAATAAAATGCCCAACTTAAACAAAAGTAGGAGTGTACGTCGAAAATTAACTTTTGGTACAAGTTTTAGGGACAAGCGGTTTATTTAATGTCATTTTAAGTGATGAAAAAGGCAACAACAATTCGAACACTGCTTTTGTTTGGCGGTTGCTGCAGTTAATATCTCGCAGTGACAGCTACTATCAATAGCCACCTGCCATTAACGGCTAGCACTCACATAGGAAAGTAATTAATCATCCTTTAATCTAGTGGCAACCAGCAGTGTTCGCCATTTTGCAATCTACTGTGGAGATACGACAACGGAAGAAATTACTAAATGACTAAATTATAGCTGAGAGGCATTCCATCTTAATCCTCAGGGTAGGCAATTCAAACATTAGGTAGGTGTCTTAGAATTGAAGTCTTTAAGAATTCATGTCTAAGGCCCGTATTAATAAACTGATCTCAACTGAAGTGCTCATCTCGAGATGTGTCAAAAATGACAGTGTTCTATGGTTTGGCGTTTACCTTGACGTATCTTGTGACGGGCCTCACGGTCCAGATGAGTTTATTAATACGGCCCTAAGTATGGATCTCAGATACCATCAAGTGTAACGTGTGCTCGTGCTCGAGTGCATTCTTCCAAAAAAAAAAAGTAAACGTACGAACGCTTCTGACTTGCTCCATCCAACAATCACCAAGAAACATGCTCCACATAAAAATCGCTGAATAGGTTCCCCAACTTTACACAAAAGAGCTGATTGCCGTAGGTTTGTCGGTCGTTACAACCTTATCACTTTAACCTCGTAACGCCCACGCCATTAAACGAAAGGAAACTTATATATTACGTTGCTGACCTGGGGATGTATTCTACTTTGTCTTATGCCTATTGTCATCGTATTTGTTTAATATGTCCTCTAATACTAACAACTTAATATAAATTATCGTAACGTCGACAACACGATAACAATAGGTTTAAATAGAGAGCAGAATATGGCCCGTGTGGCTACAGACAAGATACATTCGGCATTATGATGGTTTTGAATTTTTATAAATATGGTTAGTAGGAACCTAACGTACGTTTTTCCATGACTTTTCTGTTTGTGGATGCTAGCCTACGACTGCTCTACATGTATTCTTGGAGCCACAACACAAACAGTCACAACTTGTTTTGATTTTGGGTTATTCCCACCCGTTACCACCAATTTGTTACCACTGGCAACAACTAGGATTTTTTTTCCCACCTGTTACCACTAAAATATTTGGTGATAACTGGACTGGCACTGGTAACTACTGGGAATTTTTATTCCCAGTAGTTACCAGTGGTAACCAATTGGTGGTAACAGGTGGGAATAACCCTTGATTTTAAATAGGTATGGGTTTATGTTTGACAATCCTTGGTTTTTTTTTACACAACTAAACTATGCTTAAACCGTGGAGCTTGTTGCAATTGGCCCTTAACAAGTTGATTATTACACAGTTCTCCATTTATTAATTCAACATTTATAGAAACTTTAAACAACTTCCAAAATCCAAAAGCACCTACCAATAATTGGTAAACAGAAACCAATGAGAGGTAGTCAACCAAGGCAACCATTTCATCGAAATAAACAAAAGGCGGATCAGAATCCCGAACCGAAAATATTCAGGAGAATTTTCCTATCGTCTTACTTCCATTCCACCCTGCATATAAATACATCTTAATCCAATCGAGAATTGTTTCCCAAATACATCTGAGATCTCATTCCGAATACAAATACAAATACCGTACAAGATTGGACGGCGATTGATCAGTATTTGTTTTGGCGTAAACATATTTACGATCTTGTTTACTTGTAGCAATCGTTTCATGTAATTTAATAACGTTACGTGTTTTCTTGCTCTTGTAACAAAACATTGTAAAGTTTTTATGATCAGTTTCATTGTTTTCCAATGGATTAACGTGGATGAAAATTACTAAATATAGGTACGTTATGATGCCTCGTGGCTCCCATTTTAATATTAGCTTGTTTATTTATTTCGTTAGTTATGTTCTACTGAGCACGTGTAGCTAATATGCACGTTGCAGAAAATGGCGGAAGTTTAGCACGAAAGTACGGCACGCAAGATCTGGGATCGTTTCCGAAAAGATTTGAGAGCATTGAGAATGTAAATTTAGAGGAATGTGTCTTGTAGGTACAATACTATAAATGCACGTAAATATTATTATTACTATGCAAGAAAATATAAGGCACACGGTCTCTTTTAAACGTTTAAGAGTCTCCATATCTGTCGAGTCAGAGACGTTTGTTAGTCCTTTACCTCAAAATCATAAATTCCTTGTAGCAATTCACAGAATCGCATTTCACCTCGAATGAACAAAATTTCAATAGAATCTTTTACTTGGAGCAATTTTTCGTGTGGCTTTTTACATTAATATAATTAATATGTATGTAGCATTTAATTCTTCTTGTAGTATTTTAACCTAGACGCATTTCGTCGCGATCAATGTTTGTTTGGGACTCTATTTAATGTGCCGCGTTAATTGATGTTCGCACTAAAATTCTGTACTTAACATTTTTTTTAAAACGCGTTTTATACCTGTAGTTTAATGTCTTAAATGTTATCAAAGTCATTGAAATATTATCTTTGTGACTAATAAATATTAGATGATATTCTTTCATTGCGAAATTGAAGTACAGTGACATTATAGTAGTAGAATACAATAATTATTATAATTATATAATTCAATATTTGTGAGATAATACGGAGCTTGAACCTGGCTAAAAAAAATGAAAAAAGTACATTGCGACTAAAGATATGGTCTAATACTGAATTAGACGATTGGGATACAAAGCGAAAATGTATCACACGATCGAGGTGAAATGCGACAAAAACTTATGTATCGACAAAAATATGACGATTGAGGCACAACGCGACAGTTAAATGCACGATCAAGGTGAAATGCGACTAAAACTTATAACGACTAAAACAGTAAACGATCGAGACACAACGCGAAAATTGAATATACGTTCGAGGTGAAAAGCGATTCGGTGAACCGCTACAAGGAATTTATGCTTTTGAGGTAAAGGCCTAACAAACGGTCAGAGAAGGCTTTATGTCAAGACTCAAACAAGCTCGGCTCGGCTCGGCTAGTTGAGTCGCGCCGAGCCATTTTGAACCACGTTATTTTTCTTGTAGGTATGTCTATTTCGACTGTGTCAGAAGGCAGGGTATGTTTTTCAAGTGTATGTATCTATTTATTGTATGTCTTTTTTTAAACAAAACGAAAAGTAACATAATTATTTCTATTGTGTTGTCTATTTATTCTGTTACCTTAAAATAAACAAACCAAAGCCAAAGTTGAAGCGACAATATCAAATGGTAAACAATCATTGTCTTCGAGCAAACACAATTTCTGTTTAAGGTTTCCCGAATGTAATCCAATATATTCAAAATTTCAATCTCATTTTGATTTGGCGAATCAAAAAGAGGATATTTTAAGGATATTATATCATTGGTTGAATAATGTGATACGGAATCGATTGGATTTAGTCAGTAAAACGTTTTTTATGCCTGTGATGCATTTGCTGGAACCTATTTCTATAGTTTTAACGTATTGCCCGTCGTTACGCGGTAATATTTTGACAGGTTGAATTCAAGAGTTCAAGACGAGCACTATCACGATATAAACGTCGGTATTTAAGGACAACTTAAGGAGGGACCAGTGCTGGCTTTACGGCTAGCGAATGCTGAGTTGGGACCGTTTCGCAACCATTTTTCTGTCTTGATATTGTTGTATCTATGTAATGTGGTTTTGTTTTGTTGTGAATAAATGTTTCTTTATATTTATCTTTATCCTTAACGTCTCCGGGTTTTTAATTTTTGACAAAGCAAAGCGATAGGTGATCATTGATCACCAAACGCTAGCGTTTGTATTTGATGGCCACTTGTCTAGCCCCACTGACCCAGTATTTGGCGTTCGAGACGGACATTACGTATAATAATATATACGGTCTGAAATGATAGATGCGAAAAACAAAGTCGTAACAATTAAGCTTTATGAGGTGTGCTAAATGTACGGGTTTTTGGTAATTAATAAAAACCAACAACAACGAATTGTAATAGATGTTGTTAGCTATGTGAATATAACGCTATAGTGTAGTGGGTTTTTATCTTAATTTGATTTTATATTTTTATTTAATATTTATGATTTGATTTTATTTTGACAATGTATGTGGACAGGCTTAAAGTTTTAAAGTATCAAAAGAAAAAAGTGATCGCGGTTCTTATTCACACACATGAAAAATGACTACCGATAGAAAATAAACCAATGTTTTGCAACGGTCAAAAAAAACCAGGGGACAATGTCATACCAATTCGTTTAGTCCCAAACTAAGCTCTAGGCTTGTACTATGGGTACTAGACAACGATATAAATACTTATATAGAGAAATATATACTTAAATACATACAAAACATCCATGACTCAGGAACAAATATTCGCGCTCATCACACAAACATCTGCACTTACCCGGATTTGAACCCAGGACCGCTCGCTTCGTAGGCAGGGTCACTACCAACTAGGCCAGCGCGTCGTCAATATGAGTCAAAGTAACTATGATATGAACAAATGCTGGCCACTGCCACCGGGAATGGTGCCCATAATGCTGGCTGCATTACCTCGCTGGATAGCTATTGCTAGCCGCTGGCCGAGGAAAGAGCCCCATGGTCACCTGAGGCATGAACCAGTTGGTTTATTAAATTCATAAAAAGCTTCCGTGCCTCCGGGCCCCACGGTCCTAGAGTTTCTACAGCAAGATATTTTACATATTGGCGGCGTTTTGCTGATAATAAAATAATAAAACATAGGTACTGTTAACTTAGCTATTCTCGGGGTTTCTCTGCGTCATAGAATCAGAAATGATGATATCCGCAGTAGAACTAAGGTTACCGACATACCCCGGAGAATAGCTAAACTGAAGTGGCTGTGGGCGGGGCACATTGCTCGCAGGACTGATGGCCGATGGGGTCAGAAGGTTCTGGAGTGGCGTCCGCGGACCGGGAGACGAGCTGTAGGTAGGCCTCCAACAAGATGGAGTGACGACCTTGTCAGGATCGCGGGACCGCGGTGGATGCGGAAAGCACAGGACCAGTCTGAGTGGAAAGCCTTGGGGGAGGCTATATCCAGCAGTGGACGTCTTTCAGCTGACATGATGATGACTGTAAATATTTAATAAAATATAATATAATTAATAAAATCTTTTCAAAGGGGCCTTGTGTTATTAGTAACACCTTTTTTTACTGACTTATTTTTATGCAGAGCTATAAAACACATGTATAGTGCCGAAATAATACATAATTACACTAAGCCGGGAATCTGGTTTTAACTGGTAACTGCTCGTACTAAACAATACCGCTTTCTACTGAACACAATGTCAAATTGTTTGTCTTTTCATCGCTAAGGCTAACAATGAAACTACGTGAACTTTACACTTCAACTAACTTTGACCTGGGGGGCTCCGACATGGCTATGCATTTCTGTTTAAGTTGAGTGAAGCGGACAGAGCTATAGCTGTTATACGGCTCGGTCTCCTTCTCTCAACGTTAACTGAACTGCGTAACGATGTGGTAACAAAGCATCATAAAAGGATTGTCCCCTACTCGATATAATTATGTCACAGTGGCTATTTGGGTTCTCACACAGAAAACAAGTTTCGTATAAAGCATTCGGCAATTGAATTGAAACTTAAATTACTAGTGATGTACTCAGTTTGATAATTGGTGATACTATTCGGCGAATGTTTTCGTCCTCGGGTAAAGTCCATGCAACTTCATGGGATTTATTTTTTTGTGAAAACTTTACTTCCTCACTTGAATTTTACATTTAGAAAAGTTTGTTAGTTCCGTTTTCACTGTTTAACAAAGTGACGTGAAATTTGGAAACAACAAGGAGGACATAGTTTATAATATAAGTGTGCCGCAGGATTGTCTAATTCCCGAGATTATAGCGGTAAACGATATGCGAACGAAAGAGTGGCAGGCCAAAGCTTGTAAACTCGTGAAAAGTCACCTTTACGTACTCCAATTCGCGTTCAAAAGCAATTATATTTCTTTTGGTGGTTTAATGCTTCTTTAGTGACGTGTTGTCTTATTCTATTGCTATAGCAAAGAAAGTGACAGCAGCAACTTTAATTAAGCATTAATTTAATTGACGTCTCTGAGTGCGGCAGTTAATGTAACAAATTCAACAAGGAATTTACGTGCCTTATTTCACCAAAGATTCGTAGCCATTATAAAAGTTTGCCGAAAACTCGATCACATCCCTACTTATTACTCCCCACGTGGTTGTCAAGACGCAAATAATGGTAAATATCCCAGCTTGTGACAATATACACACAAAAGACCTATTGAATAGTGGCCATTTAAAATGACAAAGAAATAAAAACTAATTGAACATCTATTCTATTATCAACCTTTTATCAAGAATGTCAGGATTCAACTCTCAACGGTTATGATTCTGGACTTGGTGCTTTTTGCACGTGAGTGCTTCACAAAATTGGTTGTTTATTTATTCTGAGGGAAGGGACTTCTGTCGCCAATTACCCCGTATTTTTGACTCACTGGTAACTTAGACCAGAAAAACTAGGAGCTCGAACTCATTATTAGCTAGAATTAAAAATCAGCCAAGCAAGAGTCGGAGCAAGAGTGACATTATAAAACCAATTTGTTTGACACTTTTTACGACTTGAATCATAACGTCACTGTGACACATTTCTATGCTGGGTCAGGGTTCCAGTAGGCTGATAGTACCTATGTCAATAGTTCGTTCATCTACTCTAAACTGTGCAAGCATCGAACATTGCTGTAACGAAAAGATAAACTGCATTGAGAGACTAAGGGTCTCCCCAAACCAGTCGACTCGGAGTCGGCTTTCGCCGAGTGTTTTACACCATACTATTCGCATTTAGCCGATCGGCCGTCTCCGCGGTTGTACACCTGCGTTCAGCAGTCTCATCCTCCTTGCGGCCGTCACCCAGCCAGCTCTGACCGGTCCTTTATCGTAGGTACTCGGCCGTGATCGGAACTGTTCAACTCTTGCCGGCACCGAACGGCGGCACTCGGAGATTTATGAATGCGAACGTGTGCGGTAGGCTGCTAACAGCGTCGTACAGATGCGAACAGCTTTACGGCAAAACGCCGTTTTCCCGTCGAAAGACGTCGTTTCGCGTCGGCCGAGCCGATTGACGTCTTATTCGCTCTTATTGCGTTGATATAAAGCTTTTTCCGTACGCGATTCGCCGAAACAGCGTCGACTGGTTTGGGGAGACCCTAACTTAACTGCCGTTGGGAAACAGGTGTCGACATAACGTAACTCGCAATGGCAAATAAGATTTTACCTAACTGAGTACATATCATCTTTACATAGTAAAAAACAAAGTCGCTCCCGCTGTCAGTTCGCTGAAATCTTTTAAACTACTAGAGCAATACAAGGGGAAGGTTTTTTTGTATATTAACCTGTAATTCTGGTTTATTGCGGCCAGGTCGCTAGTAATATGCACTTCAAAATACATATTAAACACAAGAAAACAAAGATAAGATAGATAAAAACCCCCGATATAATGATGAGCTGATATCTCTGAAACGGCCGAACCGATTTTGATAAAATTTAGCAAAGAACCACCGCTAGAAAACCTGCTTTCCAATAAAAAATATCGCATTGAAATCGGTACACAGGTTTAAGAGCTACGGTGCCACACACACACATATTTTGCGGGTGGTAGGACCTTGTGCAGGGTCCGTCCGGATCGCTACCACCATCTTATCCATTAACCTACCGCCAAACAGCAGTGTTCGCATTGTTGTGTTCCGGGTTGGGGATAAGACAGCCGGTGTAATGACTAGCATAGAGGCATTCCATCTTAGTCCTCAGGGTTGGCAGCGCATTTGCAGTCTTAGGCTTGCAGTCTTGTGAATGCGAATGTATATGGGTCACAGTTTCCACTTACCATCAGGTGGCCTGTGTGCTCGTCAGCCTTCCCTATGCCATAAAAAAAATAAAAAAATATTGCGTCAAACTTACAAGCCCCCTCTTTTTGCCTCGGGGGTTAACAAAGGCAATATTACGCTTTAGTTGCTATCTTGCTGCTTAATGCTGCCGCAAAAACGTGCCCAGGCAGTTTAATCGATTAATATACGGAAAAGCTATTAGAAAACATCATAGCATGCCTTGCTATTCAAAATGCATCTTTATCTAACTATATGAGTCAACATAGTTCATAAAAGCGATAAGAACCGGTTGACACTGGCTGCAAGCCACAAAACCGATAACTAAATGCAATGCACTTTTATCGGGCACGCTAAATTATGATTATATTGTTTACTTCATGCTTCATGCTTTATTTCATGCATGTATACTGCCTATGTTGATGACGTCATTGACGTATTTAGTGGATCATTGTAATTACAAAATCCACATTTCCGTACTGATGCTATAAATGCAAAAGTTACTCTGTTGGTCTGTCACGCTTTCACGGTTAAGTTGCTGACCAGATTTTGATCAAATTTGGTGTTAGAAGCTTAATTCCCTGGATATATAGTAAATACTTTTTATTCCAAAGAATTTATAATTCCTGGCGCTAGAAATAAACGAAGACTTAGTGATTCATTTTTCAACTGTAGGGCATACCGTAGGGGTAAGTAGTCCCATTTAAATTAGGTCATGATATGATCATGGATTCCCTGGAAAGTCAACAGACTGTTTTTTAACCTCATAAGATCCCTTGTTCTAAAAATAGATAATACGACCATTGCAACAAAGATCTAGTAAAGATGACGTCGTTGTTGACGTCGCGCTGGCCTGGGTTCGAACCCCGGTAAGGGCAGATACTTGTGTGATGAGCGCGAATATTTGTTCCTGAGTCATGGATGTTTTCCATGTATTTTTAAGATATTTCTCTATATAAATATTTTTTATACCGTTGTCTAGTACCCATTACAAGCCTGGAGCTTAGTTTGGGACTAGGTCAATTGGTGTGGCATTGTCCCCTGATATTGATTTATTAATTTAACTCAAGTGGAATAACTTTTGTTTTTTGTGAATAATGATCATCATCATCATGTCAGCCGAAAGACGTCCACTGCTGAACATAGGCCTCCCCAAGGCTTTTCACTCAGACCAGTCTTGTGCTTTTCGCATCCACAACGCTCCCGCGATCCTGACGAGGTCGTCACTCCATCTTGTTGGAGGCCTACCTACAGCTCGTCTTCTGGTTCGCGGACGCCACTCCAGAACCTTCTGACCCCATCGGCGATCAGTCCCGCTAGCAATGATATATTTCCATTGACAAATTTCGTTTTATGATGGGCTATAGGAGGTTGAAACATTTTCATTTCATCAGGGATTTCCCACAGGGAGTTAAAATTTATGATATTCAGGTTTTTCTGTAAACAACAAGACTTCTACGAAAAATGAATATCAGTTAATTCATAGATCCTATCAAACATTAACGCTGCATTATTTATATAAGCTGTTTTAGATACTCAAACTTTATAATTTAACTTAAAAAACTATTTTCGTTGTGGATTTATTTTCAATTAATCCTTAGAGAAATAGAAATAGAAACATTTATTCGACGAAGACAGGAAAATAATAAATAAAATATATAACAGAGAAAAACATCATGAACATAAAGACGGAAAAACAAATAAAATTTAGTATAATGTTGCCATGGGTGATTCTGTGACGTTGAAATTGACAACACTCAGCACTATGTCTCGGCATAGACCGCGACGCTGGTTTTCAGTGGCGCCAACGTGACACACGAACGAAGAGACAGCGTTTAATTAAAGAATATAATAAATAGTAGTTAATTATCAAGTAAGATAATAAGAACCAAATTAAACTAATAAATAGAGCATCTCCAGGGTACCTAAGGAATATTCTCTCAAAATTTCAAGTGCATAATGTGGTTACAGAATTATAAACAAGTTTTGAAAATGAAAATGAAAATGAAAAATAATTTATTCGGCACATAAATAAAAAACCGTTTACAAGGAAAATGTCTTAACTTAACCTATTTTTTTTTATTATGGCCAAAATGGTCTCCGCTCAGCTTTATGCCTCTGAATGTTGGTAATACATCCACAGGCGCCGGTTTTCAGTGAGACCAGGGAGAGTAGATATATGGCAATCGAAGGCGTTAAAATTTTAAAATAATAATAATATCAAATAGGTACCTACCTAAAATAATATCGCTACTATTTTGAGCGTCGGGAAGTGACGACCCCACCGCCCGTCGTGTGGTAACTGCTCACGGCGCAGTCAGTCAACCGACGAACGGCGGTCAAACCGTTCCGAGATGGGCGGAAGCCAAATGCCAGACACAGGACGGGCTGCAGCGTCCTGTGATATACTTCCGCCCCACTGCGATCCCCAACACGCTCGCCAAGCGTGGGGATTATGGCACTAACCCCCCCTTATGGTGTACACCAAAAAACCACGGCCCCTAGTCCCCGGCGGCTCCGCTAGCCCGGCCCAAGGTAGCGGGTTCGGTAACGGCGGAGCAGGGGGTGCTAAGAATCTCCGGCAGAGATCTGGCTACCACCACCAAACGAATCTGGCCCTGGTGACACACAACTGCCGCACGCTCAGGACTGACGAGAAGATCCTAGAACTGGAAGAATGTTTGGACAAGTTACGATGGGATATCTTAGGGTTATCTGAAGTCCGAAGACAGGGAGAGGACTCGATGATCCTGAAGTCCGGTAACTTGTTCTACTACCGGGAAGGTGACGCCCTGTCACAGGGTGGTGTCGGGTTTATCGTCCGTAAGTCGCTCGTCAACAACGTGGAGTCGATCGGGAGTGTGTCGACAAGGGTGGCGTACCTGATACTCAGAATTACCAAACGGTATTCGCTGAAGGTCATCCAGGTTTACGCCCCCACTTCAACGCATTCTGACGATGAGGTGGAGGCAATGTACGAGGACATCTCGAAAGCCATCCAGACCTCTAAAACGCACTACACGGTGGTGATGGGCGACTTCAACGCGAAGTTGGGCATGAGAGAAGGTAATGAGCTGAGAGTGGGACACTTTGGTGTTGGCAGGCGAAATCCCAGGGGCCAGCGGTTGGCTGAATTCTTGGAGAGGGAAGGACTCTTTATGATGAATTCCTTCTTCAGGAAGAAGCCACATCGCAAATGGACCTGGATTAGCCCGGACGGGTCGACAAAAAATGAGATAGACTTCATCTTGTCTACCAAACGCCAAGAAGACTTGAGTAAGATGCTCGGAGACCTCGATAGAGTTTCCCAACGGGTGGGCCTGAAAATGAACTTGGACAAGACGAAAGTCATGTCCAATGTTCGCGTTTTGCCAATACCGGTTCACGTGGGGAATTCTCAACTTGAAGTTGTTGATCAGTACGTATACCTGGGACAAACTGTCCAACTAGGTAAATCCAACTTCAAGAAAGAGGTCGATCGCCGAATCCAACTCGGATGGGCAGCGTTCAGAAAGTTAAAGCGGATCTTCTCGTCCAAAATACCGCAGAGCCTTAAGTCGAAAGTCTTCGACCAGTGTGTGCTGCCAGTGATGACTTATGGATCAGAGACTTGGCCGCTGAATGTGGGCCTCATAAATAAGCTCAGGGTCACTCAGCGTGCAATGGAAAGAGCTATGCTCGGAGTTTCTTTGCGCGATATGATCCGTAATACGGTAATACGCCAGAGAACCAAGGTAACCGACATAGCTCAGAGAGTTAGCATGCTGAAGTGGCAATGGGCAGGCCACATAGCTCGGAGAACTGATAACCGTTGGGGAAGAAAAGTTCTCGAGTGGCGGCCCCGCACCGGTGGACGGAGTGTTGGACGGCCTCCCACCCGGTGGTCTGACGACCTGGTTAGGATCGCGGGGAGCCGCTGGATGCAAGCGGCTCAAGACCGTGACTTGTGGCGCTCTTTGGGGGAGGCCTTTGTCCAGCAGTGGACGCCCCCGGGCTGATGATGATGATGATGACTATTTTGAGATCATTTTAGAGAGATCAAATTAAGTATACAATAACAAAAAATTAAATACATCTTGTATATCTACGTGTATGTGTGTAAGTTTGAGTGTGTGTGCGTTTGTATGTGTGTATGTGTGTGTGTGTGCGTTTGAGTGTGCTTGCGTGTGCATGTGCGTATGTGTACAACTGCTTATGATCCAGATATTTGAGAAGCTAATAAATAATTCAGTTCAGTTTTAAGAGTTGTTGGTAATACTGTAGCTCTGTCTACCACTCTGGGAATAAAGGCTTGAGTTTATGTATGTATGTCAGTCAATCAGTCACTCACGCAGTCACGTAACCCCATGTGCTGTCAAGTCCACGAGAGAAAATACTCTTTAACCGATCAAATTGTCCCTGCGTGTGAAAACAAATCCATCCAAGGACTATTTCTATAAATTCGTATGAATAAACTCATTTCCAGACCTCGGAATATACCTAGGCAAAATTAAATGGCAGCTAGGGATCACCCATACCGATGAACTCAATCATTGATGCTTTTCCTATATACTAGAGAGCACCCCCAGCATTGTCTGAGTGTATTTTTTTTTGCCCCTACTTCATCCACAGAAATTGAAGAGTCTTTTTAGACACCTGAAATGTATCCGTCGAGGCGGAGAAGTTTTTTTTTTTTTATGGCATAGGGAAGGCTGACGAGCACACAGGCCACCTGATGGTAAGTGGAAACTGTGACCTATAGACATTCGCATTCACAAGACTGCAAGCCTAAGACTGCAAATGCGCTGTCAACCCTGAGGACTAAGATGGAATGCCTCCATGCTAGTCATTACACCGGCTGTCTTATCCCCAAACCGGAACACAACAATGCGAACACTGCTGTTTGGCGGTAGTTTAGTTTAATAGTAAATGGGACAGTAATTCTGAAATACACAATGAGGAAACAAATATGGTGATGAGTGAAGGTTCAAAAATCCTTGTAAAATAAAGAATACCCAGAATTATGTTGGTATTCGGTTTCATTTGCATACTTTCAATAAAAAAAATTTTTTTCAAACAAAAATTGTAGCGATCTCTAGTATATGGGAAGAGCATCGATAATTGAGTTTATCGATATAGGCGATCCCAAGCTGTCATATAATTTGGCCCCGTATATCCCGAGGCTTGCTCTTCTTAGATTTGACATATCAGTCACAAGACACGAGAGATTTCTATGGGGTTGACGTTTACTTTGACGTGTCTCGAGATGGGCATCTTAGTCAACAGGAGCTTTGTCATCATATAATCTCGACTGTGATAAAACAAGATCTTAACAAGAGTGAAAGTGAATAGTAAAAAAAAAAAACACTATCACTATTATTTTCAAACTAAATCCTCCGCCGCGTCTGTCTCAAGAACTCCCAAACGGATTTTGATACGGTTTTCACCATTAGTGTCCCGCCCTCGCTGCGCTTTGGTTTATGTGAGTTTGCTGTCAAACCCGTAATCCAGAATGTATGATACGATGTGTATGATGATGATGTATGGTATGTTGAGTAGTTTTAAAGACGTAAGCAGCGGAGGCGAGTTCATTTTATGCTACGTAATAAAGATAAACTCTGGTTTGTGTACGGACGGAGAAAACTCATGTAAACCAAAGCGAGAGTCTCTAGTAATTAAAACATACAAAATAAATACTACAGATAATTATTTCCTTATACAGTGTGTGGCCCAAAACCGGGGCGAAAAAAGTAATTGGGGATTCTTTAGAACATTTCAATTAACTTTCAAAAGAATCTAATAGGTATTACAAAGTCTATAATTTTGGAGAAAACAGCCTACAAAGTTAAAAATCGTAGGTTATGTATTTTCCCGTCACGATATCATCGCTTGGTCACTTGGTACGCGGTATGTCTGAGTACAGGGTGCCATTGACAACACGCGGTAGATTTAGCGGTGTTTGCATTACATTGAATTTGCGATTAAGTTTGTTAGAAAAAAACTGAAAGTTAAGTTTTGATTTTAATTAGGTAAGACCATTATAATGTAATTACCGGTGATCTATAGAGCCCCTGTTTTTGATATTATCCCCGGTTTTGGGCCACATACTGTATAATTTAGCTTCAGTTATCCCTGCTTGTTGACGATAGAGAAGTTGCGTCAGTCAATACACACTCCGTGAACATATTGCATAAGACGCACGCCTAAAATTTTCCTTTATTTGGAACTAGTTGAAATATTGAATGATTACCAATTAGGAAATCACTCATTTTTCTTTGCACACCTGGTTTGGTTTGTATTTGAAAATGACTTAAGTAATTTGTTTTGCGTCTCTTTGCATAAATATTGTACCGCATATAGGTTTAGTGGTGGTAGTTCCTTGTCAGGAATGAGGAGAATTGCAAACGTTAAGCGGCAGTGGGCGGGGCACAGACCTTAATCTTAAGGTCTGTGGGGCAGGGCACATTGCTCGTAGAACCGGTGGCCGTTGGAGCGGGAAGATTCTAGAGTGGCGACTGCGGACCGGGAGACGTAGTGGCAGGCCTTCCACAAGGCGGACCGACGATCTGCTAAAGGTCGCGGGAAACCGCTGGATGACAGCAGCAGAGCCGATCGTTGGTGAAAACCTTGGGGAAGGCCGTTGACCAGCAGTGGAGGGCTTCGCGGCTGATGATGATGATGATGATGATCTCATTGTCCATCCTGATAGCCTACCAATCTTATTCTTTAACCTAATATTTTATAACGGTGCGCGCATTATTGTTAGGTTTAATAAAGCAGTTGAAGCATTAACATTTCGAATGTATATTATGTGTCTCAGATCTCAATTTATCTCAGGTGATCTGTTAGCTCGTTTGTCATGTCCATACTAAACAAATGTACCTATTATAATAATATCAGCCCAATAGAACTGTGTCTCAGTGACGTTATGATTCAATTCGCAAGAAGTGCCCTTAATTTAGCACGGTCAAGTTTTTTTTTTAATTTAGCCAAATTCCTGACCGTTTTTTTTTTTGCTAAATTAAGGGTAAGAAAATTGTTTTATAATGTCACTGTGACACCATCCTGTGGATCAGGGTTCCATTAGGCTCTGATAGTAGGTACCTAGTTAAGAGTTACAAACGCCATTTTTTACAAATTAAAATTTCTTTGTTACTTTAGTTAGATAAACTATCAAGCTTTATTCAATCCTGTAAGTTAATTACTAAAAAAAAAATTCAGAGCCACACAAGTCAAGAGCTCACTTGCAACCACAAAACTTTTTCCCTATGTCTTTGATACCGAACAAAGGAATCGAACCCACTACCGCGGCTGACGCAACCGCGCCTCGTCTGTCATCAAACGTCTTTGTTACAAACAAACAAACACGTTCTCGTGTGCCATCCGTTTGGACGTTTAATGATTTAAAACGTTTACTTTAGATTAGTGCGAAAATAAACGTTGGTACCTTTATATGACTCATGTCTGTTAGGTTTGTAATTCTCAAGATAATACGAAAGCATGTTATCAAAATAGGTAATATTATGTTTTTTTTATGAAAATGCTTCTTTCTTTTTAAGAATGGTCCTCTGTTTACTGATCAGGGTAGTCGAGTCCTGACAACTATAATAGATATTTTAAATAATTAATTTAATATGTCATCGTAATTTATCGTAAGGCGAAGAAATTGGTCATGTTTTTTCCCAGTAGATAATATAAAAAAAAAAAACCCCAAGTATGAAACAATATTGGTTTTGTTTGAAATGTTTTTTTTACTCGGCTATTAAGGGGATATTTTCAACTCTGTTATCATCCACGATTATTACCATTAATTATATAAATAATATTCTTTTTAATGACACGTGTCACAAAATTGTTGAAAATGGATGATATTATATGTATTTGCAGCTTTCTCCTGTACGTAGGTACTCTTTTTGGCTATTTAGTATAGTTTTACAAACAACACCTCAATAAAAATGAACTTGGTTTTGTTCTAAAAACCTATAAAATTCTCTATCGTCCACTTACGAAATTGTTTTTCATTTTAATTATTAAAACAAACACAACCGCACGAAACACAACACTAGTGCAAATATTTATGTCTCTCACGATCGATCAACGTCTTGAGCACAACATCGTAAAATATAGCCCCGTGTAAGCTGACGTTGATCCAGTGATTTTAGACTTTATTGCCTAAAGTGAGTCATACACTCATAAAACTATGGAACCTTGTGAAATTCAAGTTCAAGTGTATTTTGTTATATAATGCAATACTCTCTAAGTGCACCGGCGTTGAGGCATTAAATATTGATATTAGGCGTATTTTTAGCACCTAAAACTTGAAACGTTTTTATATCTCGGCTCATACTTTAAAAAACACACATACAGCCTTAGGTACATAGTTACAAGCTATCACTAAAGCTTAGAAAAAAAACAGCATAACTTTGATTGATCGAAATTCAATACTTACTGTCTATAATTTACTAGCGACCCGCCCTCGCTTCGCTTCGGTTTATGTGAGTTTTCTGCAACACCCGTACAATATCCAGTATAGTACAAAAAACACCTTCTTCTTGAATCACTCTATCTATAAAAAAAAACCGCATCAAAATCCGTTGCGTAGTTTTAAAGATTTAAAAATACGAAGGGACATAGGGACAGAGAAAGCGACTTTGTTTTATACTATGTAGTGAGCGTGTGTATGTCTGTGTATCTGTGTGTCGGTTTGTGGCTGCGTACCTCGTAAACGGATAAACCGATTTGGACGCGGTCTCTTTCAAAACAAAGCTAGTTCAATCAGGATTGTTCCTGTAAGTTATATGTAAATCGATTCGATCGTTTTTAGGGTTCCGTAGCCAAATGGCAAAAAACGGAACCCTTATAGATTCGACATGTCTGTCCGTCCGTCTGTCCGTCCGTATGTCACAGCCACTTTATTCCGTAACTATAAGAGCTATACTATAAGTAGATGTATTCGGTAAACCGCATTAAGATTTTCATACTTTTTTTTTTTCATCAAACCCATACGTGTGGGGTATCTATGGATAGGTCTTTAAAAATGATATTGAGGTTTCTAATAAAAAAAAAATCTAAACTGAATAGTTTGTGCGAGAGACGCTTCCAAAGTGGAAAAATGTGTGCCCCCCCCCCCCGTAACTTCTAAAATAAGGGAATGATAAATGTAAAAATAATATATGATGTACATTACCATGCAAACTTCCACCGAAAATTGGTTTGAACGAGATCTAATAATTAGTTTTTTTTTTTTACGTTATAAATCGTAAACCGCATTTTACCTTTCATTCAATCAACTCCAATATAATAAAGAATAAAGAAAAACATTTATTTAGATGTATAGTGGTACGGAACCCTACGTGCGCGAGTCCGACTCGCACTTGGCCGGTTTTTTACATATCAACTCTGAAAGAAGGGTACGCCATTACATGGCGGGTATCTTATATCATCAATAGACTACTGCGCCTGCGACTCCTCTACATTCCAACGGCTTATATTCTTGATATTTATTTTTCATCAAGTTTTAGATATGCTAACGATTACAGAATTTCGTCAATAGGGTGTCATTGATTTATAATCGTGAGTTTTACAGTCATAAATCGCGGTATAATATACCGTATGAATAATCGGTATGAATCACACTTACAATTTGTTTGTAGTTTTTCTGATAGCCTGGAGCACGTTTTAAAAAGCCACAAGTAACAATGTTACAGGTGTAAACTGGCAACACTGCTCAAATGACTGCTCGTCATTGATCGAGGTTCTGTCAAAAATGGAACCTTGTAATATGTAAATTGTAATTTGTAGCTTTATATAACAGGCCCCGGGTACGCTTAGTGGTGGATTTAAGACTAGTGAGTCCTATGTCTAGATAACAGCCGAAATTCTACATATTTTTTTTTGCTACATATCACCGATTGCCTTACCTACACACCGGGACACGACAATGCAAACACTACTGCTTGCTGTATTTCCAAAAAATGCTCCTTCTCTCCTGACAAATTCTAGTCAGTAAACGGGACTTTTACCTGCCTTGGGATAGAGATGTATATTACTTACTTGAACTGTTTGTAGGGTTCCGTACGTAAAAACGGGACCCTGTTACTAATACTCCGCTGTCCGTCTGTCCGTCACCAGGCTGTATCTCATGAACCGTGATAGCTAGACAGTTGAAATTTTGACAGAAGATGTAATACTAAAAACAGAATAAATCAAAATTTGGGGGGGGCTCCCATACAAAATAACGTGACTCTTTTGCCGTTTTTTGCTCGATAGTAATAACGGCAACAGGTAGACACTTGAAATACTCACAGATTTTTTAGTCGTGAATTCACTTTAAAAATTAATAATTAAATTAACATAAAATAAATATTTAAAGGGGGCTCCCATACAACAAAAGTAATTATTTTTGCCGATTTTTTGGTATTGTTGTATAGATGGTACGGAACCCTTCCTGCACGAGTCCGAGTTGCACTTGGCCGGGTTTTTCTTCTAGACAATATAGCCTAAATGGTTTTATAATCACCGCTAGATATAATGGTTACTTATTTCTAAGCTGATATCCCTTTAACATACACACAGACTAACAGATTTTCATGAAAACTACCTAAGAACCACTGCATCCAAATCAGTTCAGCTGTTTAAGAGGTATGGTGCCATAGAGACCCAGACAGACACGTACACACATAGCGGTCAAACTTACAACACCCCTGTTTCTACATCGGAGGTTAAAAAGCACCCTTAGGTCTTCAAAGCAGCCGCGCAGCACTGGCAGCGTCACGGCACGTCACGTCACTTCCCTGGGAATGCAGCGTGTTGTTTAAACTTTGCAAACAAACGCCGGATGCGCCGACGCCGCGGCCCAAACATGACGACCTTGACGACAGCTTTGATTGAGAATATAGACCGGTGGTTTTTTCATTTAAATTTATAAACTGGACTATAATTCCAATAGCTGGGAGGAAGTGTAGTGAGACCATAGGGATGTCTTCACGAATTAGTACAAGAGATTAGGAGAGGTATATTACCTATGTTATGTACTGGAAGGATGAATTATAAAGATGCTGATGACGGCTTTTACGCAAATAAATACAGAAACATACTTGAGAATGTAAAAGGAACAAAACCACACAAATATAACACACACGATTCCAGAATACTACAGAAACCCATTAACAGACATCATAACACTCTCTAAGTATACATTCATCACGCATCCTCATCGGTTCAACTGTTGAAGAGCTACGGTGCCACAGACACACACACACACACTTACACGTCAAACTTATAACGCCCCTCTTTTTTGAGTCGGGGGTTAAAAAGGCCACAATAACAATTATAGATGGTTAGTTGTATCTGACATCGTATATAGACGGAAAAAAATGTTGGCAGACCAAGGTATTTAAGAATACGGGTCATAATGATATGAACACATGGTTGAAGGTAAAATAGAACAGAGGTCTTGTCAAAAAAACAGCCGCGTTGTCACAAAACGAATGAATACGCTTTGATATTATGCCAAACCAAAAATAGTAGATTGTGTCACAAGGGAGCAAAATTTAAGGCGAGGGCGTACATTGAATCCTGAACGAAGCAAAGGATTCTACAATTGAATCCCGAGCGTAGCGAGGGATTCTAAAATAGAATCCTGAGCATAGTGAGGGATTCAAGTGTTAACGCCCAAGTTGGAAATAATTTTGCTACCGTGTGACACATACTGCTTTTCACATCACCTATGAGGAAAATAAAAGATCTTAGTGATGAAACAAATTCAATTATTCACACATTCTAGAAATGCTGAAATTATCAAATTTAACAACAGGAAATTATCGCACTGAACAACAACTATTAAATTTGGCAACAAAATGTCCTTGAACAGAAAAGTGCCACTTTGATCCCTCCTAGCAGGGAAGAAAAGTCCCCTTTCCGAGTAGGTGATATGAAAAGGTCATTTCATCAGACCTACTAGAAACTGTTTCGGAACTAATGAGACTGCATTAAAAACCATTATCTTTAAATAAAGTTATCTCTAGCGTTCAATAATAGATTAATTTTCCCTTATCATAATAATAATGATCCACGAATCGTATCAGTTTCATCACGTTCTATATGTGAATCAGATCCTGAACGACAATCGCATGCGCATGACGCAATGCGCGACGCACTGAACTCAGGGCAGGGAAAGCGGGTTGCGTCAGCCATGATGAAATATCGAATAATATTTAAACTTAAGTTATTTGTTTTATTTATTTAAAATTGCGTTATACGCACACGCTATTGTATTATTCCAAAATTGGGATCAAATTGAGATTAAATAGAAAACAGAAATGATATTTAAATATATTTTGTTTTATTTATGAGACAATAACTCGAAAACGTTCACGTATTTTTTTTTCCACGCATTCTGAATCTGACTAAAAATATTTTATTAAAGTGTTACGAAACACGATAATGGAAGAAATAAAACAATCCATTAGTTCTTATATATTAAGTAAAATACCTAGATTTGAAATATCTTTTATTTATTCGGTATCCAGCGAATACGTAGTCGCATAAGGTTACCGGATATCCGTTTCATCCCTAATTAGAACACGTTGCCACGGGTGTTCCTTTGATGCCAAAACTGTCATGCCACGAAATAAAACATAATACAGTATGCTTCATTAAAATAATGTATTCTTTACTTTGTTTTGTAAGATATACGTTATTTCATTGCTGTCTTGACATTGATTAAATTGTAAAGATTTACTCTCTTATTTCTAAACGCGCAATAGCTAAAGTGTGTTTCAAATACCTATGACTTATTCTTATTTGATCTGTCGTTGTGACGACGAATACTTTTACTAAAATAGGTTTATAGTGCGATTATGTTTCAGGGGATTCGTTTTTTAGTCTATCTCGTTTCTCTACACTTGTAATTATAAAGAGGAAAGATTTGCTTATTTGTTTTTTTAATCTGCATTGAACAGGCTCCGGAACTACAGGACGGATTCGAACAATTCTTTCACCATTAAAATGCTACATTATTCCTGATGATTAAGTCGCGGGTGAGACCTGGTAAGACAAGGGCCTTATAAAATGGATTTCGGCAGAGAATCTTAGAAGGCTTAGAAAACCATAATTTATGACTTGTCTGATCTTTTGAGACCGGAATCTTTGCGCCGGGCCCAATTTAATCGGTAAAACCTAACGGCTTTTGACATATTGTCATATTGTGAATGTTATAATGACTCTTATAGAGCCTTGACCAAACGTGTTGAGCATCCATGCGTTTTTCATATAAAAGTCAAACTTTAAAAGGTGCATTTATATCTTTTTATAATAGCAAGTTTTTTTTTTTCTTTTCCCCGCGGTGACTTGAACAGCTACTAACGCGCGAATATGGCGTTTCCACAATGAAGTGATTTCGCCAGTGTCAAGTATATATACGTATAAATCAATATAGCAATAAAACGCAATCCAATCTTCTCTAGGAAGATTGGGGGCAACGTTGTACGGTGATATGTAGGACAGAGGCCAAGATAGCCTCTGTACCACTGCGAGTCCACTTGAAACGAGAAGTAAGATGCAACACAAAGGCATAAGTACAAATCACTAACAGAAAAGAAGTTTGAACACCTAAATACACAAAAATAAAAACTAAAACAAATTACACATCCGCCATCTTTTGACGTTGCAAATGTCCTCCTTATAGCAAGTTGTATATCTATCGGAAAGATTAGTCAAATTTAGTGACGTTAAGAGAAATACCATGATAAGAATACAATCATTATCTTATTGTAAAACCCGAGTTTTTCTACAATCAGTTTTCATCTACTAATGATTTGCACATGTTCAAAACCTCTTTAATTTTTTACGTTCTTTTGATTTTTTTTAATTGTATTATAATACTGTATTTATGTTAGTTACAAAGGAAAACGTGGGGTGCTCAACACCTTTGGCCAAGGCTGTGCAAGACAGTAATGGCAGCCTATTGGTTAAAAACAATTCAACTTGTGAAAAGCAATTCGGTTTTAATTACCGAACAGAGTAGACCAGGGCCTCTGTTCAACACGGTACAAACAATTTGATCTGTTATCGTATGGTTAACTTTTTGATAGCTCTTATTTAACTACTTGACAGTAATGGCGGCGGAGTGAAAAAGATTCCGTAACAAGTCAAATAATTATGATATTGTTTTTACTGCCTATAATAGAGTCGCAGATCAAATTATTAATACGACATAAATACGAGTACCTAGGTTATGTGAAACCCACAATAGGCATAAACTTCTTATAATAATCTTCCTTGAGGTGTGACCCATTGATGAGTTTCTGTGGCCACTTGTCATGCGAATTAATCACCGAAGTAGGATTTTCCTTTTATATTTTCATTCGTCATAAATTATGTATTGGTCATGTTCTTCCTTGATAGAATTCATTCATGAATTGCGGTTTTTCCAAATGCGGGGAAGTGTGTAGCGTATTATTACGTATTTATGTGAGAAAAATAAGGTCAAAGACGTGTAGGTGAGGCAGCGTCATCCAAGGTGAAGGCTATCGGTGTGTGTGTGTGTGTGGAGGAAAAGTGGAGGTGACAGGAATAATGGGTTAGAGTGAGTAGACCTAGACTTCCATTTATTCCACTAGACTTGATACCGTCAAGGTTTATATATTTATCATACAATAATTTATATGTACACTCGCGAGCAAAAGTATCGAATCACTTTGCATTTTTTCATGTGCACCCAATATCTTTGTAATTTCCCACCCGAATCTGAAAATTATGGTACCAAATAAAAGCTAATAATGTAACGCATTGAAAAATGTGCTAATTTAATATTCAAGGCCTAAAGGCTGGACAAAAAAAACCGAATAACGGAAGTAGCCTGAAAATACGGTAAAAATAAACAAGGCAAACTTGGAATAAAAGGCTTATTTATCATACAATACTCTTTATTATTATTAAATTAGTATCGGGTATTGCCACCCCTAGCTCTGCTAACACAGTTTAAGCGATTTTTCATCGATCTAATTAATTTTCTAATGTAGTCTTGAGGAACGGCGTCCCATTCCTCCTGCAAAGCTATCTTCAACTCTTCAACAGCGGCAGGAGCAGGATCCCGAGCCCGAACCTTTCTCTTCAGATAGTCCCACATGTGTTCAATGGGGTTAAGGTCCGGACTCATCGCTGGCCAGTTCATGGTCTCGATGCCCACCTCGTGGAGGTAGGCAGTGGTGACCCTTGCGGTATGACAAGGGGCATTATCCTGCATTAGCATGAACCCCTCGTCAAAAATACCAGCATAAGGGACGACATGCTCTTCCAGAATTTCCGTTATGTACCTGGCAGCAGTCAATCCACCCCCACGACCACCGCTAGGCACGAAAACCAGCTCAGTCCGCGCGTCGTACGAGATGCCGCCCCAAAACATAACAGAGCCACCTCCGTAGGCGACTCTTTCGGAGAAGCAGCACTGAGCATATCGCTCTTCTGATCTCCTGTAGACTCTTCCCCTTCGGTCGCAGCCATTTAGACATATTCTGCACTCGTCCGAGAATAGAATTGGGGTCCATTGCTCGAGCGTCCAATTCTTATGAATTTCCGCAAATGCTCTTCGGGCTGCACGGTGCCGCGCCAGCAACCTGGGCCCCGTCGCAGGCCTCCTGGGTGTCAAATTCGCTGCCTTGAGTCTTCTTCTAATTGTCCACTCGCTGGCAGCTACTCCTCGCACCTCACGAAGACGCTTCTGGATGGTAACTCCAGTAAGGTGACGATCTCGGAGAGATGTTGAGACGATGAAGCGGTCGTCCCTCTCTGATGAGCACCTTTTACGGCCGCTTCTTGGTCTTGAAGTAAAAGACCCAGTTTGGTGGAACCTCTGGTAAAGTTTACAAACAGTAGATTGGCTCAGATTCACCTCGGCAGCTACTGAACGCTGACTACGCCCTTCTTGCAGAAGGTAGACGACTACGGCGACTTGAGCTTCAGTGGCTTCCATTTTTTCCAGATGTTCTTCACAGGATAATATGCGGAGATGTGTACCGGTCGACTTCTGATAAGGGACTGATAAGGAACCCCCCCTCTACCCCCGTTATATAGGGGTCAAGGGTAGTGCAACTCGTGCACGTCGTAACGAGTAAAGGCTCACAAACCAGGAAATTGCCCATAATTTGTAAAATTCTGGGCCAATTTTTATGTTTCATAGCTTTTTATTAAGGTAATATTTCAAGAAACGTAATTACATTTAAGTAATTTAGAAAAATAAACCGATTTACAAAGATATTGGGTGCACATGAAAAAATGCAAAGTGATTCGATACTTTTGCTCGCGAGTGTATTTATCAACAATTTTATTACAACACAAACACACCAAACAGTATACCAATGTCAACGATTAAAAATGCCCCAATGACGTCCGTAGAACAGAGGCTTATAGGATACCAACAGTCTCTGTTTCTACATCACCTCTGTAATTACCGTTATTAGTTATTACTACAGCAAACGTTTCCATGGAGTTTCCTAGTAATGCATCTTTCCGCTGACGGAAACAAACTCTATTACAATAATTGGAGAACAAAGTGCCGCGTATATAAAGTAAATGCTGTCAATCAGAACTGGTTAGTTGTTGGAATTATGACTCAAGCTTATATTGTAAAAAGAACTGGGCCTTTATTCCGCTGCGTAAAACCATATTGCAATTAACACTTTTTTTTTATCTCCGCTGCTATACTGTCATACTGTCAAATGCAAATTGTTGTACAGTCGAGGTCATAAATGGGGTGCGGGTGGTAGGACCTTGTGCAGGATCCGGATCGCTACCACCATCTTATCCATCAACCTACCGCCAAACAGCAGTGTTTGCATTGTTATTTTCCGGTTTGGGGATAAGACAGCCGGTGTAGTGACTAGCATAGAGGCATTCAATCTTAGTCCTCAGGCTTGGCAACGTATTTGCAGTCTTAGGCTTGCAGTCTTGTGAATGCGAATGTCTATAGGTCACAGTTTCCACTTACCATCAGGTGGCCTGTGTGCTCGTTTGACTTCTCTGCGCCATAAAAAAAAACCTAAAAGTGCCTTGTCACTTTAAACATGACATTTAATAAACAAGGTACTAAAGTGTACACACATATTTATGAATTTGAGTGTACACATTCGAATACCCCTGGCGTGTGTTTCGAGCACGCATTCATTTTGAGTTGTGCCAGTTTACCTATTTCCTCGTCTGAATAATGCCCTAGACTCAAAGTTACGAGGCGAAATTAACCAAAAGTTGAATATAAACTTAGAAGTCACTTTATCTCACAAGTAACTTGAGTTAGTTTTATCTAGTTATAGAGAACTGTGCGGAAACAAATCGGAATCTAACTACCTATAAATGAGATGCAATGCAATTATACCTAAATATTATATACACCGGTGTTATTATAAGCGATTATAATGCAACATATTATAATTAACAAGCATACAACGGTAAACAAGATCATACGGTTCGAATATTATTACAATAACATGTTGTTCGATAATGTAGGTAAATAAAATAATTCGGCGCAAAACCATACGTTACATAATTGTGAAGCGTCATTCCAGTGTTAATCTTGCTTCATTATTTGACCTTGAATATCTCTACTTTGACATTCATTATCACATCATGATCCTTTAAGCCGAAAGACGTTACGTCCACTGCTGCAAACAGCTGTCCTATCATCCCCACCACCTCTATAGATGGCATTCTACCACTGTGCGTTTTAAACCTAACGTCTTACCACGCACGACAGTGTTGTGTAATCAACTTACTTTGGGCACCTTCAAAAGACAAGCATACTCTTTTCTCAACGGCCGGCAACACAGCTGCAATACCTCTCATAGTGTTGCTGGTTGCAGGTGTCCATGGGCAGCGGTAATCACTTCACATCACGTGACCCGACAGCTCGTTTGCCCCTTGTATAATTTTAAAAAAGGCCTCTCCACAGGTTTGCCACAAGGACCTGACCTAGGTCGCTCGCATTTATCGGTTTCCCGCAACCTTAGCCACGTTGTTGGTTTACCTTATTGCACCCACACTGAGTCAAAGAACTCTTCGATCCCAGCAGTCATTTGTTTACAAGCCACATAGGAAACGAGTCAATTTTTCACGGGAACGGTAGCGATCCGGACGAATCCAGAGGACTTTGCCAAGATGAATTACGCTAACTAGCGTTTCTATTCGTTTCGTTTTTAAACCAATGGAGTCACTGGTAGATGACGTGATACGGAAAGTCACGTGATCTACCAGTGACGCGATTGGTTAACAAACGCTGCTAGAGTAATACATCTTGCTTCGCAGTGTCCTCCTACCACTAATGAATGCCAGTTTTGTATGAGCTGAACTCTCTTGTGATGGTGGGAGAATAACTTAGCCTTTTGGTCTTCAGAATAAAGTAGTTCTCATTATTCCTTAAGTATACCTAAATGAAATGGAGCTCAGTGAAATTAATATTGTACTCGATTTTAACGCGTTACATTAAAATGCACAAATACCGAAGCGAAACTGTATTAATTCATTGCAAGAATTATTATTCGTCCTACTTACCGTATAATAAGGAAAAAATAATCAAATGTTTGTGGAAATGCTTACGGGTTTAAATACTGAATGTACGGAGCGGAAACAAGAGACAGACAGACATATAATACAAACAAAGAGAAGCAGGCATTGGCTAAAAGATGTTATGAGGTTTCCGATGTTTCTCCTTTGTTTTTATTTTCCTACAATATTATCGTTACAAAAAAGTATTGCATCAATATTGCTCAAAAAGATCGACTAAACGATAAATACACTGAAATGGTGATGGTGATGGTTTTCTTTGAGATTTGATATCTCTAAACGTCCGAACCGATTTCCATGAAACTTAGCTAATAATACCGCATTCGAATTTTAAATATATTTTTTTTAATTGGTTCATTGGCATTGGTTGGAGCTACGGTGCCACAGTCAGACACACAGATAGACACATTTAATCCTGTGTAAGTGAAAATTTGCAATTTTAGTATATGTATTTCACATTAAATTTACCTGACTTAAGAGTTGTCTATTAAAGATACCTTGTAATTTCTTGAGCCATTAAAATTATTTTAAACTAAGGCTTAGACGATGCAATCGTATGCTAATGCGAAGCCCTTTGCTGCACTTAGAATAAATAACGTATGTATCATAATACTCTCGTCGCAAAAGCTACCTTATCGGTACGAGTTAAGATTGAGTTTGCTTTGGCCATTAATGTAGAGATATGTCCCTTTAAGTTAAAAGGCGGTGTGGTAATTGGATGAGCCGAGACATGCTGTCTGTCGGGGTTTCAAGTCTGTTGTGTATTATTATTATTAGGTAGGTATCATTTCTTATGTGTATTAAAATAATAATTGGTGTTTTAGAAAAAAATGCCTAGTCCCGTGACTATCGTTCTTATCGTACGACCAGCGATCGACACCGTATCAGATATTTTTGCACAAAATGTTGGATAATATATTATTGCTGGTGACTGTAGGTACATAGTTACTTTCCACTAATTAACAAGAAGTTTTTTTTGTTTATTATTTACTGAGAAAAAAAAACAAATTTCTGATAATGCCTTAAGAGCTTAAACGACACATGGTCGTTTCTACGTCACAGGTCACAGCTAGTAACGTAGCGCGGTTACAAACAAAATGACGTCATTCCGACTACTAGTGTAAAGCGGGCGTTAGCAAACCTACAATTATTTTTTTCAGTAAATATATAATCAAGAAAAAATAGTAAAACTATTTAAAATAGAGTTGTCATTAATAGTCACGCAGTGGTTAAGTGAGCGCACCGTGGGTATCTCCGATACGAGGTGCGGGGAGAGGGGGCCGAGTATGTGCCGACCGAAGCCGCCAGAGGGCAGAAGTTGTTGAAACGGTAAAAACAATATTGTTTCTGATCTGTGATCGTATTGTTACCGTTTTGATAGCTCTTATTTATTTGACAGTAATGGACGTCAAAACAATACCATAACAGATCAAAGACGATATGTTTTTTACCGTCGGGAATAAAGGCCCAGGATTCGTTAGGAATATTATTAAAAAATAAAATAAAATAAAAATTGCTGATTCATTCGAGACGTTTTTGCGTTTTGAAAAACTGTCTTACGTGACAATTTGTTATTAGAAAACGGTATTTTTTTGTGATTGAGGACATTTTTTTGGTTTTGGTCGGAGGTTTGTCGCTTTGAGGAAAGTGTACGCATGCGTATAGTTACCACGTGGACGTAGTATATGGAAAAAAATCACAATTTTTAAACTATTTATTGCCAATGACACCGATCGGCGTCTATCTTTGCCGTAACAGGTTGCAGTGGACGCCAATTGGCGTCATATTTTCACTAAAGATTCCATCGACTATTTCGTAAATATGTACAAAAATTCGATCTTGGATGCCGGTGACGCCGCTCGGGGTCCAATTTAACTAAGCTCCACGTATAGGCGTCACATTTGGCCCTAGATGGGTGCCGCTGACGCTGATTGGTGTCACGATTTAAAGGAACCGATGCAGATGCCGATAGACCACATTTAGCTTACCGTGGACGCCACAGACGCCCATCGGCGTCATGCTTGAGAAAGCGTCGGCATCGCAACACATTGCGGTTGAAGATTCTTGACCATTATTTAATCTGTCTTTGTTTCAGTGTATTATGCTCCGAAATTATATAAGATAAAAACCTGATCTTGCACCAGTAACTCAACAATAAATATTAAAAGCTCAAACACTCATTGCCGTGGAAAAATTAAAAGAGCTGCTTCTAAAGCTATAATATAAACGAGTCTCCTCTACGAAAAACACTTAAACTTATAATATTGTTACGAGAATGGGTCGATTCAAACCAACGTTTAGTAAGCTCCAAGAAATGGAGCTCATAATTCATTGGAAACAAATGACCAATTTTTAGGCCTTACTGTGGTTTTAGACGCTTGGCTTTTCAACCATCATCATCATCATGTCAGCCGAAAGACGTCCACTGCTGGACATAGACCTCCCCCAAGGCTTTCCACTCAGACCGGTCTTGTGCTTTTCGCATCCACCGCGGTCCCGCGATCCTGACGAGGTCGTCACTTCATCTTGTTGGAGGCCTACCTACAGCTCGTCTTCCGGTCCGCGGACGCCACTCCAGAACCTTCTGACCCCATCGGCCATCAGTCCTGCGGGCAATGTGCCCCGCCCACTGTGGCTTTTGAACATGTCATGCAAACATGCAAAAATGGCTGGGCGCGATTGGCTCCAAGGTTTCTTGAAACGCAATCCTCAAATCGTTGAACGACAATCTGCAGCAACCAGCAAGTAGCCTGCATTCAATAAAGAAGTCAACCGCTTTTACATTAATCTGAAGAAATTATCTGAGAAGAATTTCAGCCGAGTCGCATTTATAACGAAGACGAAACCGGAATTAGAATTGTACCTAAAAAACAACAAAAAAAATTAGCCATAAAAGGGAACAAAATATCTAAGATCCTGTCAGCAGAAAAAAGCATCACAATAACGCAGTTTGTTGTATGAGCGCTGGTGGCCATTACATTCCACCAGCATTTATATATCCCCGCAAAAGACCTTGTGGTGATTTATTGCGTAAACACGGAGCATTTTACAAACTGGTTGCATCACTTTAAATACAGGAAGACCCAGTATTACCTACTCATACTTGACAAAAACTCATCTCACATCAGCTTCGAAGCGGTGAAATATGCTCCCGCGAACAATATTGTGATGCTGACGTTGCCTTCTCATGGAAATCAAGAACTTCAACCCCTTGATAGATGTCTACATAGCCCGGAAGAAGCGTTATTCCATATCAAGTAGCACGTTTATTTAATCAAGCATACAAAAAGTTGCCTACGTTAGGAAATGCTGAGTCGGTTTTTAAAGTTATAGGAGTATACCCCTATGATGATTTTGCTCCATCGTCTATCACAGGTCAAATGTACTAAGATAAAAACAGGGAGGAACTTGTTGAAGAGAAGCAACCAGCAAGTAGTGAAGCTAAGAACACCAACAATCCAAGAAATATACCTTCCAATAATAATCCTTATCATTCAGAGTCAAATAGAATTTAATAGTATCAATTTACCTTCTGTGAAGTGAAGAATGAAATTCCTGAATTTCAAATTAACGGTAGCCCCATAGAAGATATTACTCCGTCTCCTTCAATATTTGTTGCCACGCTGGAGATTGAACATGGTTCTGAAGAAAACATGGATCAGGATGATGATGATATAAGTAATCATCGTATTCCATATGAGAAGAGTAATAACAAGTGTCACGAGAGTTCGAAACATTTCATTCATCCAACGACGACAGTGAACACAGATCTGGTATCAGCGAAGAAAACATTGAAGAGGTAAAACATAGCATGTCAATTGCTTCCTTTCTACTTCCTTCTTCTTCTACAGTTGCTTTTCTTTCTACTACTTTTTGCTTTTTTAGTAAATGACATTTCATGTTACAAAAATAAAATCCTTTCAAAAAAATATGAAAGTTGTTTGCATAAAAATATAAATTTCTCTCTCAAATATTCGGTGCCTAAATTATTGATTTTGTAGCAAAAATCTTATTTCCTTACGATATTTTTAAAACTCCTTGACCTAATCAAAAGTTCTTTGCAAGGGGTCTAGTAGCATCAAAGGCATGTAAGGAGTATATTATTATTTTGAACAATTTAAAAAAAAGGGAAGTGGGAGAGTACCTATATTATAAATTTGAAAGTTTGTATGAATGTCTGGAATTTTTGGCATTGAGAGGCTAAACGATCCAACTGGCCACGTGATTGTAAGTGGGCTCTAAATTACACATAAAGTCCTTATACTTACCTTGTACCTACTAGTTTCTAAGTCAAAGACCCGTGCGTGACATACGGACAGACTGACGGTCATTTGGCCCTTTCAGCACGAAACCGTACAATACACGTATCATTCATTACTTGCATTGTGCCAAAATTAGCGCTTACATTTTGAAATAAGAACTAAATCCAAAATGGCGGAAAACAAACGAGGGTTTCTTTGTCTTGCCGTTTCATGACATCACTACGAAGTATAAACGAACTGACAAAGTATCAAACTTGTTAACGACCCATCATTTCCGAACTCCATTCATTTATTTGCTGTCAGGACAAGTACCAAGAACAAAAAATCATTTATTACTGTATACGAATCACTCGAACTGAATCCTGTATCTATAAACAAAAGTCACATTTTCAACGCATTCCATTTTAAACCTTAGATATTTAAAGATATAGTCGAAAATTGTTCAGCAATTTCAGTGGAGTTATTACCCTTTTTAAAGTGTAAACGCTATGCAAATGGCGGTACAGTGAACAAAAAGTTTTCAAGCCGTTTCGCGTGACGCTTGTTGTCAAGCAGTACGCATGCGCGATTGTTGCTACATGTGTTTAAAAGAGAAAAGAAACAAGTCGAAATGTAATAAAATTTAATTTGAACTTTATCTACACGCGATAGGTTTTATTGTTGAACGACCTTATAGTTGGGATTACGTTTTTCTTCTGAAAACGTGTTGCGGCATAATGTGTCTTTTTTAGAAATGTTCAGTGCCGTAAACACTTTTTGGTGTCTAAATTTCTACGGATGATAAAGAGGTGGCACTTAAGAAGTTTTAAAGTGATCGTTTACACAGGGTAATACAGATGCTGGTGTAATGGCGTGCGAGTTAATAAAACCTAATTTTAAAAACTGACGAAATCCTCTTTACAATTTCGGTTTTGACCAAATGTAAAATGTCTTCAGCTTCAACTTTTAGTCATGCTAAGGATTTAATGACTAACGAAATAACTGACTGACTGCCGACTAACGACTGATGACTGATGAGGCTAACTCATGGAATTACTCATTAACTCTGCCACGTATTCTTACCATTATTAATAAGTAGCAGTGTTGGCACTATTACGTTCAGGAGTAAGAGGCCCTTTACTCCTGACCTGATCTTATACGATCATGACGGCTTTTTCTGACGGACAGGGGTCATACTTTTCATGCCAATGACGTCAAGATGACGAAATTTTACACACAGGATGCTTTGCTTTCATTTGGCAGGTGTTTGGGTATGTAATAACTGGTACAAATAAAAAATGTAAATATATTAAATACAGTTTAATCGCAATCAAAATACGGATCACGGCAGCATCTTTTGAGAATTTTTTTGGTTTTATACATGTCAATGCCATAATTGTATTGATAACCATTTTATTATATTAATATTTATTAAAATATAAAAAGGTTCCTTTAAATGATAATGTTACTCGATGATTTTTGCCACTGTGCTTCTCAATCAAATAATTTCATTTACGTTTTAGGTATGAAGCAGGTATTTAATATCCTACGCGTCAAAAGATTACTTAACTCATTTGTACATGATTAAATGATTGACGTATAATGGTTAATAATTACAATAAAACCATTTGAAATCATACTATATGTAGCATGACGTCATTTTTGCGTCAACGGCATGAAAAGTCCGGGCCCTGCTGATGGAATAGGAGCCTTGCCAACAAAAAAAAAGGTTCTTAAGTTAGTTATCTAACTCCTTGGGTATTAAACCCCCAAAACTAAATGAATTAAACATAGATGTACTTTTTTTTTTAAAGTCTGAATTCATTTCTGACCTTCGCTTCACACTAACGCCAAAGACCAGTCAGACCAGACCAGACTCGTCAGAAATGACAGTTTGGTTCGTCTCGTCATTTAAATGGTACCTATAGACCGCAAACGACCTCACAGGCCACCTGATGGTCAGTGGGATCCGAGAACCATAGTCATTTGTCAATTCAATGCTTTGTGTGTCAGCTGTGGCTAATTTTACGACTAAAATATTCGAAGACTAGTAAACACGCACGTTAATGAATTCCAGCATGAAATTGTTACTACACATAGGTACCTAAGTTACATCTTATTGTACGCCCCAAGTAAAGTCAGCAGCAATATGCAATATCTCGAATTAGTTCCGGATATTATTGCACCCCCTCCCCCATCCCCCCTCATCCATTTACCCCCGCTATCGCCCTAAGCATACTGCCGATAGAACACCCTATATTACTGCTTTGGCCGTCGTTTTTCTTCAAAGTTACAGTATATGGAAAATCTTAGGAACCATGCAATTTTATTGGTGAAACTGAGTACTTTAAATCCTTTTTTTCTAATTCTAATGGCTTTCACTTCTGCTAAGGTGTATTTCGCGGGAACACCTTAAAATTCAGATTTTTTACGTATATTAATTTGTCCCGAATTTCGTTTTTCCGAAATCTACGTTACGCGGGAGCCATTTTAGGTTAAATTTATAATTTAATTATTATACATAGGTAAGATAAGGTTTAATTTATATTCGATATCAAAAAAGAAAAGTCTTCTTTCAAAACAGTTCATTCGGGATTATGAAAACTCGGAATTACGACTCTTCGGTTTTTTTTTTATGGCATAGAGTAGGCACACGAGCACACAGGCCATCTGATGGTAAGCGGTAACTGTGCTGTGACCCATAGACATTCGCATTCACAAGACTGCAAGCCTAAGACTGCAAATGCGTTGCCAACCCTGAGGACTAACATGGAATGCCTCTATGCCAGTCATTACACCGGCTGTCTTATTGGTTGGTTGATGGATAAGATGGTGGTAGCGATCCGGACGGACCCTGCACAAGGTCCTACCACTATGCCGAGTTATTTTTAGACTTATAGAGAAATAAGTAGATGGATATCATACATGAGGATAATTGATCAGTTAAGGAGAATAATTATGTTTATCTTGTAGACTAAACAGGAGTGGGGTTAATTCCACGCGCTTCTGTCAAGTGGTTTTATTCATAAAAATCAAACGATCAACTTTCTAAGTTAGCTGTGATACTCAAATACTTCCCTACTTTATTTATAGCATCAATTAAAACAACATTAGCGTTAACTACCTAAAATTACAGTGATAGTTGCCAGGTCAAAAAACATTCAATCCTAACGGGCAGTAATTAAAACAAAAAACAATAGACCGATATAAAACATGCCGTGGAAACACTCATGCGTCAAAATAATTTCCTCATTGCACTTGTATAAGTGTGTATGTACAGATAGACAACAATCTTAACTAACGTATAGTCTAACACAAGCACCGTAGCTGTGTGTGTGTGAATTTTGTTTTGAATCATAGTTTTATTTTTAAGGCATAGAGAAGGCAAACGAGCACACAGGCCACCTGATGGTAAGTGGAAACTGTGACCCATAGACGTTCGCATTCACAAGCCTGCAAGCCTAAGACTGCATGCGTTGCCAACCCTGAGGACTAAGATGGAATGCCAGTCATTGTACCGGCTGTCTTATCCCCAAACTGGAACACAACAATGCGAACACTGCTGTTTGACGCTAGGTTAATGGATAAGATGGTGGTAGCGATTGGTTGGCTTCACCACTACACACAAACAGGTCAATCTTGAAGCGTTTTTCCTCTACAATAACAAAATAATATCCACCAGCGCGTTAAAACAAAAATCTAGTAAACATCCGCCATTGTCTTTTAGAACAATATGGCGATGTTGAACGCATACGCACTTACCAGTTCAACTGTTTGTTTCATTCTAACACCAGAAAACAGAAAGCGACAGGGTGATGTTTAGTTTCGTGTTAGGTTTGAACAGGTGTTTTTTTTGTGTGCAGTGACCACGAAGAGAGGTCCGCTCGGCACGTTCTGGCCTGATAGGCCGACCCTACTGATTTATAAGCATTTTAATGTTCAGCCCGTTGAAAATATTTTTATTGTTAGGAAGTTTTAAAAAGCCGTAGTTACTTTTTGGACTTTTATCAAGAAAGTACATGAAGGTAGAAGCTAAATACATAAATAAAATTGTAACTATTAAAGCCATTACAATGATATAATGAGAAAATTTGGATACATCTCTTTCTAGTCGATTGTACCAATACACCTATAAGATCTAAAAGACTACGTAAAAAAAATAATTAAGAGCAACCTACATCATAATTTATTCATATGAAATTAAACAAAGGTTATTAAAACTTCTCGTTATTGAATGATGTTTTCATGAACAAAGAAATGGTAATTTTATTTAACAGCTAATCACACGACTATTGTATATTTTTAATTTGAAAAAGAATTATTGACGCCCGTTTTAATCCTAAACTATTTTAATAAAAACCGGTTTCGGTCAAAGGAGATTAACAACTTTAATCCCCAAATTCAACAAAGAAATCCGAAATTTACAGCCTCAATAAAGTGTCAAAATTTCCCTTATACTGTGCCCTTCTCTTATTATACAGGGCGCTCATAAAATGCTACCTATTTTGCACTCGTAAATGTCACATAAATTGTCAGTCACAAACGCATCCCCGTGATAGGGCGAGGTTTGCCGATGATCGCCGAGCGCCCCCGAAGCTTATGGCGCGATAAGCTACTATGCGTGGTACCCTCGACGATTGATTGAAGGGAAAAGGTCGATAAGATTTGTCGACGTTCGATTTTATGTCCTTTGTATCGGAGATGGGAGGCTTTCGATTTAAATTGTCTTTTTTAGCGCTTTTTTATTGCTTTCATCGATGAGAAGGGATTTAGTGGAATGCTTAAGTGGGCTGCGTAATCAAAGACCGAATCAATTTAGTCATACAAAAACGTTACGTTTAGTTCCAATTATGAAATAGTGCCAAGTTAAGCTATGCAATAATTTAAGATTATGCAACGTGGTAAATTATTGGTTCCATCTCAATCATATATTGTTTTCACTTCTCAGGCTCTAAAATGACTCACAATTGGCTTGTATAGCCGGACTAAAGTGATGTATTTAATCTCTAGGGAATAAAACTACACTTTACTCCCTAGGGACTAAAGTACTTTTTCTTTTTAATTTACTTTGGAAACCCTTAAACTGCCAATCATCGCCTTTTTCAGTGATTGTATATGGATCATTTTTCTTGCAAAAAATATAAATTAATCGATTTAATTTCACGATTAATGATTACAAATATGAATCTATTTAAATATATAAGGGATAAAATCTATTTTATTAGGCATGGTCCAAATAGTTTTCAAGTTTGTATCTGTTGGCTAAATATGCAAGCATTTAAACATCACGGTGTTAATGAATGGAGGATTATCGCCATTTTCAGAGATTGTGTATGGACCATTTTTAGGCCGTGGAAATAACCTCAAAATGCCAACTGTGCAAAATTATTAAAAAAAAGATTTAATTTCGTGAAACACGATTAATGATTACTAATATAAATATATTTAAATATATTAGGGATAGTTCTATTTTATTAGGCATAGTCCAAATAATTTTCATGTTTGTATCTGTTGGCTAAATATGCAAGCATTTAAACATCACGTTGTTAATGAATGGAGGATTATCGCCATTTTCAGAGATTGTGTATGGACCATTTTTAGGCCGTGGAAATAACCTCAAAATGCCAACGGTGCAAAATTATTACAAAAAGAGTTTTTTTTTTCTCGCATTCGAAGTGAAAAGTAGTGTTTAACTCGAGACTAAAACGCCATAATGACACTCGAAATTTATCCACCCTCGCTTTGCTCGGGTGGATAAATATCTCGTGTCATAATGGCTTACTTTAGTCCCTTGTTGAACAATCTACTATTATATACGTACTTCAATTTAAACACAATGTCAGATGGCAGTTCTCTGAAATCTATTTTACGAAGCAATAATGTTTGCTGTTACCAGTCGTTAAACGTGAGTTTTTATTGACGATCAGTAACTAAGAATGAAATAATATAGACTTTGTTTACTAAACAGTGTCTATAAATGTCCGTTAGTTTTTAATGAAACCAAAATAATATTTCTTTAGTCAGTGTTTTTTATCGACTAATCTAGAGGTTAAAATTTTTATATTAGCAATAACCTAGTGATTTTAACATAGTCCAGCGATATAAAAAATACCTTCGATCTCGGCAACCTTTCAATTTTAAAGTTTTTGTTACTAGCACAATAAAATTGATTTCGCAACAAACAAGTTTGCAAGGAAGTGCAATAAATTGAAATAAAGAAAAAGGATTTACTGAGTGATACACATGCAGCACCTAAGTCCAAAAAATAAGTATAAAGGATATAGGATTGTGATTTTTTATTAGTTTGCTAATTCGTATGAAAGTATTTTTATATCTAAGGTTCTAGTATTATTTGAGCCTACGTCACAGTTGTTTAATTTATATATAACTGTGTATTTGCAAATGAGTCCTTGAAATTTGGTATACGAATTTAAAACTTAATTTGTTTGAAAAATGACGCAAATTCGGTTTCCTTTTGCATGGACTTATCAGAGTTTCACCTACCATTAGGTTGTGTGCGTGCTGGTTTACGTTCTCGTTCCCATAAAATCCCAAAGTATCGATGGCAACCCATCCCTATCCCTAGCCTATTTAATCGTACCCTCACCACACACTGTTTTTAAGTTATGGCGCTACACAATGGTGCGGAAACGCAGGCGCAGCTTCGGGGAATAAATTGAATTGTTTTTAGAACACGCTTTATGTAGCGTTGTTGAAATAAAATCGATATTTTTTCGATTTTCTACTCTAATAAACAGTGATTACTTGCAAGCTACGTGCTTGCCATTTTGTTTTATATGTTCTTATACTCGTTGAAGAATTAATAATGAATAGATACAAACCTATCAGGGGCAATGTCACTCAGACTAAGTTCATAGATAAGCGGTAGAGTAATAAACCTTATAAATATAATGCGGGTACTCGTTGACAATATTACTACACATACCTACTTGTGTGAATGATAAAATATATAGCAAAACACTAGTCTCAGGAACATATCGGTATGCCAATTACACAGTATTTGCCTTACCGTGGATGAACCCGGGACCGCTAGTGTTTTATTTTCGAAACAGTGTTTCAATCGATTTTCAAATTATCTGTTTAAACTACTCTGCAAACACCGTACTATAAATATGTAGGTTGTTAGACTAAATATTTAAAAAAAAGTTACATACTTTAGTGCTAGCAGCCACACTACCTACAACCATCTCCACAATCTTATCCGTTAATCCATTAAACCAGTAGAATAGCATTACAATAGAATTCACTTTTAAGAACCCTGTACGCCGTAAAAAAGCTATTGTAAAGAAAAACAAGTCTCTTTTTGTCATAATTTTATTAATCAAAAGTCAACAATCGCGATAAAAAAACGACAAGCGACACCGCCCCAGTTAACTGAATTAAATTAATTTTAATCAGCCTGTATCTAAACTCGCCTACCTGACTTCTCAACAAAAATAAATTTAAAATAAGAATTTCATTAGAATCATCGCAAACTTTCCCCATTGAGAGCTACCCTCCGGGATAGCCATTCATTTACCCTCTCTGAATGAGGCTATAAACCAGTTGCGAAGACCCATCTTAAACCTAAGACTAAAGCGTCACAAAGGGGGTTGAGAGACCAACGTAAACTGGTCGTGGGGCTGACCTTGAAGCGTTTATACCGTAGGATCGATATCTAGAGATAAACGTTCATGTGAGAACGCCCTAGAGGCTTTAGCTTTATTTTGGCTCAAGTTACCTACTTCGTAGGTAATATCTTAAAACTAAGCTTTTGTCTACTGTTTATCTATCTACCTGAAGGTAGAAAATCGGCACATTTCTTTACACAGTTAAGAATCAGTTTATAAATGTTACAATAAATAAGTAGGTACCTACCTTTTTAATTGGTGAGAATAATAACAAAGCGCGACGCTATATTCATTATACTTACCTACTCTGTGGCTATCGGTTTCTGTGAACAGCGCGCCGAGCGAGCGAACCTTAATGCTGACGAGCACGCCCGAGCGCGCCCGAATGCGCCCGAATGCGCCCGAGCGAGCCCGACTCCCCAACCGAGCCCACCCCTCCCTCAGTCGCTGCATGGCACCCGCGAGCGAACACGAATTCACGTTCGTCGTGCGTTTGAATTTCGAACGAGCGCGACCTTGTATTTCCCTCGAATATATTGACTCGCCATTTTGCAGCTAAAGTGACTTAAGTGCTACCGCGAACGTCATTTTAAATCAGCCTTACGTGTTTGGGTTAAGTTTGAAAATAGTAACCTTATTAGTGCTATCTGAACGGAGTTTCAAAAGTGAATTTATGAAAAGTGTGTTGACTTCTTTTCTATTTGAATGTAAAACTTTTCGTTGGAAACTATCACGTGTGCCCGAATCAATTCGGTTGAATTCGGCGGCCATCTTGTTTGCTGTCAATCGAACGTCAAAATAATAACGCATAATTTTATACTCAAATATCAACCATGGCTGATGTTGAATGGACAAATAGTCTAGTTATTCGCTTGATTAAAGAATACGCAAAAAGGCCGGAACTGTGGGACTGTACGAACGAACTGTATCGAGTGCAGACAGCGAGATACGAGGCCTGGGCGGAATTGGCGGGACTGTTTGATTGTGATATCGCCGAATTACGAAAGAAACTGAATTCTGTGTTCGCTTCGCATAGGAGGGAGAAGGCTAAAGTGCGGATGGGAGGGAAGTCTACATGGTTTTTATATCAACATATGAAGTTCCTGCCGACGCATTTGCAAAATGAAAACAATTCTGAAGCAGCAAACGAGGTAGTGTTGTTATAACTACCTTTAATGTAGACAGATCTCGATAGTCTGATGTAAACAAACGTATTTGTAATTCTGCCGTTCTACAAAAGAAGGTGAATAATTGCGATGTAGGCGAAGCATTTTCTATTCTTTATTGTTAGCAGCGTTAAAATTAAAATGCTTATACTATTAATATGCCCTTAGTTGCCTTTCTTTTGGTATACGACAGAATTATTAGGTAGGGTCAGGGAGGGAACAGTAGCTCGGTGGGAACAGTGGCTCGAATGTGCTGTACTCGAAAGGGAAAGATCTATATTCCTGTCTTCTACATCAATCGGAAGCATTGGGTACCCGATCATGCACGAACTAGTCAGAGACCCACTCCGGCGCCATGCGGACGAGTTGCGATGCGTTTTTGTTTTAACCCCTGACAAAACTACATTTTCAGGTAAGTTTCACTTAATTTTTTTCTTAACTCGTACGACATTTTTGATAACTATGTTTTGCACTAAGAGTGTGTCTAATTGACTTAGTATTGGCTTATAATTCAAGGCCCTCAGCTTTGGTGTTTGCTTCTAGTTTGATCTAAAATCCAAAATGGCGACAGGGACAACAGTAGTTCGTTTCGGGAAAGTACACAGTCGCTCTCGAACCACTGTGTACCTACATGCAACTCTTTACATTACAGTATTATTAAAAATGTATTAGTAGGTAAATGAGTTCTATGGCAAATAATAGGTGAAAGTCATACTATACTATGGTTTATTGGCTTAACTTTAATTTGATTTATGACTTTAATGCAGCATTCTGAATTTTACTGTATTTATAATTTACTTTTAACATTTTAAAATTTGATGTTATTTTTTGGTCATTTATTTAAAGTGCAGAATTTAGTAGTAGAAAGTGCAGTAGATACCTAAGCGATTGAAACAAAAAAAAACACATTTTTTTATTACTGAGTTAATTTAATTCACAAGAATATTGATGTTCTTTTTATTTTTTGCCTTTTTTGCCTTTAGCGGACGGTTGTAGATGTGCTAAAATGTGATTTAATTTTGTGACAAGGGTTGGGTATTTCTGTAATAGTAAGTACCTAAGTGATTTAAACCAAAAATGACAATTGTTAATTACTGAGTTTATTTAAGTTACAAGAATATTGATGTTCTTTTTATTTTTGCCTTAAGAGGTATGGCCTCTACAAGGCGCTAAAATGTGATTTAATTTTTATGAAAATTATTTCTAAGTAGGTAGTAGATACCTAGACATTACAACTTTAATAAAAAAATAACAACCCTTATCAATTTTTAATTTTTCCTATAGCTGTCAGAACCTATTTGGTCATTGAATATCAAAACGTAGCCATTGTGTACTGTAAGAACCACTGTATACTAGGGAGTGTACACAAAGGTTCGAGCCACTGTGCACTGTTAGAACCACCGTGTACTTGGGGGTGCTAGTGACTGTGTACAGGTCGTAGTACACAGTCGCTCGATTCCCATTTTTTTAAAAAGACTAGTTATCTCTTTTTTGGTAAAAGTAATAAGAAATCTATTTGCTACATATGAAACTTCAATAATGCACTGTGCTTTGTGCTTGCAATAACTATTTCAGGGATTTATATCTTTCATGCAATAGCCTGTTGAAAAAATCCTAGCCACTGTTCCCTCCTTGACCCTACTCATCACTTACCTACAGTGAGCTGGTAAAACATGCTTCGGGTTTGTATTTCCTCTCAATCGGTGTCAATTTTGTCACGCAAGCCTACTCAAATTTATGGGTAACATACCCATACCCAAAAAAGACGACATCTGGTAATGCACATTGAGTTATTGAAAGGTATTTTGTTACTTATACATACTTACATATTCTACATTGCCCAAAAGAGTTAATAATAACATGGGTGATGGGTGATTCTGAGTGAAATTTTGCAATATGATTCAATATTCACGAAAAACGATTAAACGAGTTGGTTGCTACTATAGAAAATGCTGGTTAGTTGTCCCGTTATCACGTCAAAAGTTAGTTATTGTTAAGATTTAGGTAGGTACTTTTCCCAGCGGTTTATTTGCCGTACTCGTACTGTTGACCTTATATGTGGGTAGATACTTAATTGCTTTGTCACTTTAACGTATGGTTGAACTGCTGCAGTAGTCTATCAAAGGCGTAAAAGCGCCAAGGTAGCAAAGTGTGCAGATACTTAAAAAGCCGAGTGAACTCCCAGAATACAAAGGATACTTATAATCCCACGAAAATAGACAGTTCTCTAGTAAATAGTGATAGACGACTTCTACGCAGACAGACCCGAGGACAGCTAGGTGGTATCTAGATCGCTATAATAATAAATAAGACCTAAATATAAGGACGGACAATTTCACACAGGGTAGCTTAACCTTGCTTTGTCCTTATCTGTCAAATTCAAATGTCACAAATGACAGATAAGGACAAAGCATGGTTTAGCTATTCCACGTTTATAAGTAAGGGCAGTAAAAATCCAAGACTCAGTAGCAAATAATACTCGCGTTCAACACAAGTATTTGCCTATACCGGGAATCGAACCCAGGACCGCTAGCTTCGTAAGCGACTCGGCTACGCGTCGTCAATATTATTAATAATAAAAGCAAATAGCGGTGGCTTCAAGCTTGTCATTACTAGTTAACTAGGGTGCAATTTCACCCCTGAAGGGACACCCTACCTAGTATAGTAATCACTGGGTCCCCTTTCTTCATCGTACCCCTAGGGTACTTAAAATTTGGCGCATGTCGCTATACCAGAATCCATAAATTTTATAGACAAGTTTGTCAAGTCAATTTGCACAAATTTTGTAACAGCTGATCGTATACGGACCCCGCACAAAGTTTATACACCAATAAATAAAAAAAAACCGGACCCTTAAACCGAGGGTTCCAAGATGACATGGTTTGAACACGCAAAAGAAAATACTCATTTTGTTGTGAAGTTTAGCTATTTTCTATACCATAGTCTAGCTTACATTTTAATACAGATTTTTAGTGCTTTCCAATTAAAAAATACATAACAAAGAACACGTACAAGAAGAAAGTGGCCACGAAATGGTTCGAACTACGCGTTAAAGTCAGCGCTCGCTAAATTGACAAGTTGTTTTTTTATTTAGCGTAAAACATAAATTATCTTGAAGTCCGTTTTGTTTTAGATTCTTACCATTTTGGTATGGAACCCTAATAAATAGGTATGAAATAAATACTTGTCATCGCAAAAAAACTGGTTCACTGGGCACCATTAGTTATCTCACTCACGTCATCACCGCGCACGGCGCGCCCACTTACATATCGTTAATTACATTTATTTACTAAGTAATTATCTTAAGTATTACTTGACGTTGGTACTGAAGCAATTACCATTTGTGCTGTATTTACTCTGATTTATTCGTGGCAGTAACTGTCTGAAGCGTTGTCACGTCCTACCGGGTGGCAAGTAAAACACTAAGTGGTTTAAAAGGTTTATTTTTAAAAGTACGCCGGTAGTGTGAACAGAAGAGGTAGGGTAGGTTCGTAGGGGTGGTCTGGTTCTGCGAAGCGAGCTAGCACTTCCCTCGCAGTTTGGTGACGTGGAGCGGCAGTGAGGAAACCGTCGGCAGCCCGACGGTGCGCGGTGACTGGACCCTGGCGTCGGGGGTAGCACCCGGTGTGTAGCACCGGAACCCACACGACGATCCTGATCACCAGAGTAGAGGCCGCTCCGGCCAAGTAGTGTGTCGTAGGTAGACAGGGCGTAGAACCCGACTCTGAAAGGTAACTCCTAGCGGAGCTGTACCCCTAGCGTTGCAGTTAGCGTAGCTCGTACTCCTAGCGGTGGTCCCTGGAAAACCCAAGCATTGGCTGTGTGAGCCTGGTGTCCAGCATTGGGATAGTCCGTGCCAGCCGCCGTTGAGGGGTGAAGCCCCGAGGGAATAGTGCGTAGTTTTTTAATTATTGGCGGTGGCAAGAATTATCGGAACGGAGTTACAATTACGAAATGAAGCGAAGCCAAAAGAACAATTTAATAATTACTAATGACCGTTATGAAGTAACGGTCAGATATTTAGGACAAAAAGGTTGGAAGAACAATTTGGAAGAATCTAGCAGAACACGTTATAAAAAGGTAAAACACAAATACAGTAGGTACACAGCAAGATAGCAAATAAAATAGATAAATAGGTTCGTTGCACTAACTTACCCGATTTGGGGAATTGCACCGATTCTAAAAGATAGTTAAAGTATGACGTGTATAACTAACTGTTTCACGTTAAGGTTGAGCAGCAAAGAGGCCGAATGAAGTGAGCGTGGCCTATTTATAACCTTTCGCCCTTTTCGGTTAATTTTGAATGTTAGCAGGGCGAACAAAGGAATCCTAGCAAACTACTGCGCGTCATGAGTGGAAAATAACTGGTCATGTAGAAAGACACCAGCTTACCCTCAATTATTTTCTCATGCGCTGAATGTTAATAAAGTAAAAAGAACGATGATCAATATTTAATTGATTTAATTATTATTATACTTGATTTTAAAAGATCATTTACATTTACATTGACTTTTAATTTAATAATTAATAAAGAATTGAAAATTACACTAGGTAATAGAGAATAGCTCGTGCCGCCATCTGTTGGCTAAGCGTCGCTAACATTTGACAATGTCAATATAGGAGTGTCACATCATCGCTTATCTATGGTGACGTGCTGTCTGTTTGACAGTTACAGATGTTGATAAACAAATACAAGATGTGAAAGTGATTTTAAGTGAAAATAAAGTGATATTAAGGCTAGTTTGTCTATAAAATGCACACAGGTAAGGAGCGTAACAACTGCATTGTTACAGTACCCCCCCTTCTCCAGTAAGGATTTTGATCCTAAGATAAAAATCCGCCTAAGAAAAACTTTTACGTCTACACATTCAAACTTCTTTCATTCATCACACATACAAATAACTAGCAGAATATCCTTTCAAAGTGAGTAAACTATTTAGGCAATTTAGTTGACCCTGACGCAAAATAAAATGGCTAGATGGAACTGGATGAAAAACTGTTAAACCTTCCTCTAAACATCGTCATAGGATCACCACCCGTCCTATATATAGATCACCTAACGATACATGCAGGGCAAGGGCTTATTTAACGAGTCACTATCCGCTCGGGGCACGTATGTTAGATGAAGAAAGCATAGCTGCAATCTTAAGTAGTGGTCAAGGTAGGGCTTATTTTCCAAGTTACCAACCGCTTGAGTGAAAGGCTTTGTAGTTCGACTAGTAAAGAGATTTTAAAGTTTAACAACTAGATGGTGTAATGCAAATTAAAAAAAACAAAAAGACAATTATGTTAAAAAAAAAAACAAAGAATCCACAAGTCACAAATAATTCTGCCAGCACAGAAATCATTTTAGAATGTAGTAATAGTATAGTAGAAATAGATTATTTAGAATTTACAAGTTTTAGGTCCTTGATATGCCACGTGCCTAAATCCTTGCCGGACATATCTTGCAATACATAGACTAACGGTGATTTTTTAGAAATCACACGGCATTTTACAAATTTTGGTGCTAGTTTTTTACTAAAATGTTGTGACTTGTCACTCAAGAAATAGGTTCTCTTCCAGACTACATCTCCTACATTAAAATCAGCCGGTTTTCGTCTGAGGTTATATCTGGAAACGTTTTTATTATGTGCATTAAACAATGCCTGTTTTGTAAAGAGAGAAATTTAACCTCAGACATGATTTTACTGTACGGATAAATTTGGGTAGATAGTCAAAAAAAAATAAAAAAATGTAGGTAGATAGTAAAAAAAAACCAAAAAAATTTGTAGGTAGATAGTGCAACGAACCGACTAGAATAACTACTCTCCGTTCCGTTACAAAGTATGAAGAATAAGCAGATGAATAAAAATAATTGTAACCCGCAGCAAGTAATGTAATGAAAAAACAAACCAGAAGGGCAAAAAAAAAACGTTAGGTAGGTAGGTAGTAGTGCGCGGAAGGCGACACCCAAAGAAAAGGTTCCGCAGAAGGCGGCGCGTCAGCTCACACCGGGTGTAATGATGTGAGCTTAGCGTGGACCGTTTAGAAGAAACGGCCCCGAAAATTCCTTAGTCGCCTTTTACGACACCTCGGATAGAAAGAGGGTGGCACTACTCTAGACCCGGACACCACACGGGTAAAAGAGCTTGCTGCGAATTGCAAAACAAAACACGAAATACAAAAATACTAAAAAAAAACACAATAAAAACACACACACCAACAATTAAACACTACACAGAACCAGACTTAGACCACGTAAAGGGCGCCACTGTCACGTCCTACCGGGTGGCAAGTAAAAACACTAAGTGGTTTAAAAGGTTTATTTTTAAAAGTACGCCGGTAGTGTGAACAGAAGAGGTAGGGTAGGTTCGTAGGGGTGGTCTGGTTCTGCGAAGCGAGCTAGCACTTCCCTCGCAGTTTGGTGACGTGGAGCGGCAGTGAGGAAACCGTCGGCAGCCCGACGGTGCGCGGTGACTGGACCCTGGCGTCGGGGGTAGCACCCGGTGTGTAGCACCGGAACCCACACGACGATCCTGGTCACCAGAGTAGAGGCCGCTCCGGCCAAGTAGTGTGTCGTAGGTAGACAGGGCGTAGAACCCGACTCTGAAAGGTAACTCCTAGCGGAGCTGTACCCCTAGCGTTGCAGTTAGCGTAGCTCGTACTCCTAGCGGTGGTCCCTGGAAAACCCAAGCATTGGCTGTGTGAGCCTGGTGTCCAGCATTGGGATAGTCCGTGCCAGCCGCCGTTGAGGGGTGAAGCCCCGAGGGAATAGTGCGTAGTTTTTTAATTATTGGCGGTGGCAAGAATTATCGGAACGGAGTTACAATTACGAAATGAAGCGAAGCCAAAAGAACAATTTAATAATTACTAATGACCGTTATGAAGTAACGGTCAGATATTTAGGACAAAAAGGTTGGAAGAACAATTTGGAAGAATCTAGCAGAACACGTTATAAAAAGGTAAAACACAAATACAGTAGGTACACAGCAAGATAGCAAATAAAATAGATAAATAGGTTCGTTGCACTAACTTACCCGATTTGGGGAATTGCACCGATTCTAAAAGATAGTTAAAGTATGACGTGTATAACTAACTGTTTCACGTTAAGGTTGAGCAGCAAAGAGGCCGAATGAAGTGAGCGTGGCCTATTTATAACCTTTCGCCCTTTTCGGTTAATTTTGAATGTTAGCAGGGCGAACAAAGGAATCCTAGCAAACTACTGCGCGTCATGAGTGGAAAATAACTGGTCATGTAGAAAGACACCAGCTTACCCTCAATTATTTTCTCATGCGCTGAATGTTAATAAAGTAAAAAGAACGATGATCAATATTTAATTGATTTAATTATTATTATACTTGATTTTAAAAGATCATTTACATTTACATTGACTTTTAATTTAATAATTAATAAAGAATTGAAAATTACACTAGGTAATAGAGAATAGCTCGTGCCGCCATCTGTTGGCTAAGCGTCGCTAACATTTGACAATGTCAATATAGGAGTGTCACATCATCGCTTATCTATGGTGACGTGCTGTCTGTTTGACAGTTACAGATGTTGATAAACAAATACAAGATGTGAAAGTGATTTTAAGTGAAAATAAAGTGATATTAAGGCTAGTTTGTCTATAAAATGCACACAGGTAAGGAGCGTAACAACTGCATTGTTACAGCGTAGACCAGTTGCATTTTAGACGACATGATACTAACTCAAAAATAGGAAGCGATTCTATTTGGAACTTTAGTGCGTAGTCATTGACAGTGGACAGTACAGTAGTGTAAACCGGTCGGCCAGTAGCGAGTCAAGTTGCCTTGTCAGTAGTTCCAGATAGAATCGCTTCCTCTCTCTTACTCCACTATCTTTGGCATTGTACTTGCCACTGTGCTTGGGCAATGTAAATAGAGCTTTAAACTGACAAAGTACTACAGTGTGCAGCTCCTTATACGATCGGCCGTAGAGTAAAGGAAAATTATTCCGTGACCACTTTGGACTATGTCAACGTGACGTAATCAGTCAGAAGGTTTTTTTTTATGACATAGAGAGCAAACGAGCACACAGGCCACCTGATGGTAAGAGGAAACTGTGACCCTCAGACATTCGCATTCACAAGACTGCAATCCTAAGACTGTCAACCCTGAGGACTAAGATGGAATGCCTCTATGCTAGTCATTGCACCGGCTGTCTTATCCCCAAACCGGAACACAACAATGCAAACACTGCTGTTTGGCGGTAGGTTAATGTATAAGATACTTCTTATGATTTTATTTACAGTGTCACTTTGACATAGTCCATAGTGGTCTAGGAATAAAGGAGCATTTTTTTGCTGTATGGGGACTATGCCCCAGACGGGTGCGCCAAAGTTGAACTAAATTTTTAATGTCGATTATCGGAAATCCGAAAATGTTGTTCCTAATAATTTACATCCTAATAATCACTACTCATAACTACTTTGTTCCTAACGCTCTGAATTCCTAATCATTCAACTTCATAATGTCCGTTGCAATAAACATCGATCATACTACTATTTGTTTTCCTATATTTTCTCAACATAACCATCTTTTACACTATTGTTCATTGTTATATTTGTTTTATGTAGAATGGTTTTTATTCCTAAAATTGCACATTATTATAAGTACATTAAACTTATTTACCACATAGAATACGTTAAAATAAGCACATTTTACTTGAAAAACTTTTCTCTAAAGTTAATAGTGACTGAGATCCTAAGGGTCCGTCATTACGTAGGCAGTAGGGAATAGGGACTTAGTGGCAAAACCGACTCGGATCGCGGATAGGTTAGAAGACGAAAGCTTTCGTCTTCGAGGTTATTTTTTTTTATAAAAGAGCAGATCATCTTTAACTTTAAAATAATCCTGCGTAAAGTCCTGTACTCGGAAAGTAGGTAAAAATACATTCGGAGTAAAATTTTTTAGGTGAGCCAATATAGACCCAAAAAAAATATGATTAAGAATGTTATTTAAAAAAAAAATAGGAGTTTACAAAAAGTTACATCAGTGACATTAGCACTTAAAATTTTAAGAGATATGAGTTTTATGAGCTACGTTAATAGTAAAATAAATTGTAGGAACGAAATTTTTAGGAAAACATTTTTTAGGAGCAGTGATCATTAGGAGTACAAATCGTTAGGAAAATCAATTTCGGGTGATAAACTTTAGCGAAGCCAATATGGACCCGCCCCAGACACGTAATGCAACGTATATTAATAAAACTTATGTCGATTACACTGGTTAAATTTGATTAACCGAGTCTAACCGAGATGCTGAAAAATATGACTGTTAAATTATGAAGCCCAATACAAATGTGAATCAATAAACGTAACCGTTTCTAGTGGGCCCAGAAACAACTGACTCCTTTCCTTGACAACATAATACGTTCAAATCTGGCTAGGGGTGTTTGACGATTGAAATAAAAAGGTTTATTTATCCACTAGTCTTCGACGTTCCACAGGTTCCACTCTTCGATCCGTTTCTTCATTTGTCAATATAATGAGAAACTATCATACCAATAAATGGGTGAATATTCGGGCGTTTCAACCGCCGTCATTGTTGTCTTCAATATATTAACGAAAATAATGATAAATACCAGCAACTTTTGATGCCAAAATCAACGGACCCGGGGGTAGTATCTATTTCATTTATAAGATCAAGAAATTTATAAAGATTACCTTGAATAATATGATAAAACGATAATGACAGCGGTTAAAACGCCGCATAATCACCCAAATACCGTTTAGCAATAATAGTTTTAGAAGTAAATAAATATGAATTTCTAAAACGGCTCGCTTTAGACAAAAAGATAGAAAAGCAGGTTTAAGACTAAAATAAGCTTTTTTTTTCGTTTCAAAGTATTAACTATTGTTTTATTCAACAGATCGAAGAACATCTTGAAGAAGAACACTTAGAGCTCATGACAGATGAGGAAAACTTCAATAATGATGACGAGGAACAGCATCAGGACATTGTTCGTGAAGAGATCATCATCAAGACTGAGCCTGAATTAGCTTCTAGACGAGTTAGAAAACGACTGAGATACACTGCCCATCAGACACATAAACCCAGACTTACTAAGGTTCCTAGAAAGGTAGTTAAAGAAACTAATCTAGACCACAAGGTTTTAGAAACGCTTAGTTTGCTTAAGAGATCAGATTTGACGAGGAAGAAAGATGAATGCGATAGTTTTGGAGAATATATAGCGATATCGTTAAGGAAACACGATGATAGAACACAGTCAATGATCAAGCAAGCTATTAATAATATACTGTTTGAACAAGAGATGAAGAAATACAGCGTTGGTCAGTATGCAGTAGTTATTTCGGGTGTGGATGAAAACCCTTTGATCTTGGGTGATGACAAGTAGGACTCATTTGTGAGCGAACTGTGAACCTAATAGATTAATAAATGTGGGTTAACATGTAATTTACATGTTCATTAGATTAATAAGAGTAAGATTTTTGATTGGTGTTCTGTTATCTGAATGTTTTTCATTAAGCACATGTTAGATGGTTAATGAGTCAATTGGCTATTAAAAACTTAGTTCTTTATGTGTTCATTTTATTATCTGACTGTCAATCAATAGAAAAAGAAAAGCTAAATCATTTGAATACCGATGCTCTTATCTACGTGAAGAACGATAAGAAAACTGCTACTTTAGATGCGCTATTCTTCAAAGTCATTGATAACACGCTTCAAATCACGCAAACCAGTGCCAGCCACGCATCAAGAAATGTTTCCATATTTTTTCCATCGCTCAGAAATCTAGTTCGACTTGTCTACGTGCACCACAGCACGGTGCACCTCTACTTTAAAAAAATGAAAAGGTTATCTTTACTTGTTCGCTATCCATTGCTGTTATTCCTTCAACCACGATCATGTTAGCATAGTGGAAGCAGTCTTGTACATTGCATCTATCGCAAGCTCAATGTTATCAATTTTAACCGTTACCCTGCAATTTTATTCTGGTTTGTTAATAGTTTTAGTTTCTTTGCGATGTTTGATACCTATTGCCGCTTAGTTGAGAACAGAATAACTAGATTGTAATGCACGTACAGCAATAGGAGTGATGTTAGTAGTTTATATTGCAGCTTCATTGCGTTTAATGGATGCAGTGGTAGTGGTTAAGTGGTGCATTAGCAGCCAACATCACGCCACCTCGCGTCATTAAAAACTCGTGCAGTTTTTGCTGCAATCTGGCCAGTTTGTAGGTATTTAATTCTGCTTATATTGGTTATAATTTTTCCTTGTAGTTTTTATGACCATTTAGAACTTCCCTTGCCTTTTTTCGTGAGAATTTAATTTAGATTGTAAGCTTCAATGAAAACGAAGAGAATTAAACATGAGAGATGTCTGAATTAAGGTTATTTAGCCCAGTTGTCGATTTAGGGCGACATAAAAAGTGACACACTATGCAAAAAAATGTTATTACTTAGTGTCAGATTGCAGGTTGAGTTCTGCCACAACATGTTAACAAATTGGAACCTTGTTAAAACTATGTTATTACTCGTGGGAAACATAATATAGGTTGATTTCACGGTTAGTGGCTTCGAAGAGAAGGGACACACTAACTAACAGCTGGGAAGTTCTACGGCTATACTCAGAGCAAGCCCCATGAAATGGCAAAGTATATTATTATGGTTCAGACAGAAAATAGAGATATTATAGAGAGCTGGTATATTATTCTTTTCTAGCCCACTGATCCCAAAATACTAACATAACAGCGCCAATTTGTCAACTCAAGTAGGGTTTTAAATACAATTTTGTTCCTTGTAAAATAGAGTAAGCACAAAGTAACAAAAATATTGTCTGAATTCAGTTTTAATGGTTCAATTTTAGGCGAATTCTTTGGAATTGGATGTCGTTTCAAAATCGAAGACAACTAAATGACTATCTTTTAAAATATAAGTTTTATCAAGCTTATTTGGGGTGTTAAGATTATTCAAATAAAGTATTTATTCTGACCATAACTCTTGCAGTTCTCCAGGTACGTTTCCAAACAGAATTGACTCAACATTGGCACTCTCTTCTCACAACTTTAACTTGTAATGTAACGGATGCCATTATGTAAATTGCCCTTACCCTTTCACTTGAACAAGTACAGAAGAAAATTAAAAAAACGATCGTACAAGTGTAATTGGGAGAAATCTAAGTGCATATGCATAATAACCTTGTGGTTTATGGAAAGATTTACTTGTTCAATGCCGTTGGCTCCTTTTACAGACAAAACTTGTTAATTTGTTCTTGGTTCTAAGTTCTAACAAGGGAAGGTACCCAACTGTCCGACTCCGATTTTGTTGATTTTGATATATGTCTACTTCAGGGCTAGCTGGAAGAGATCCCATTCAGGGATAAGTTCGCCTTTGTACATTAGTTTAGTAACAATATTGTAATATTTATATTTTTGTACAATAAAGAGTTTACATACATACATACATACATACATACATATGTTAGGTATTAGTCTAAAATAACAGACACGTATTTTTTTTTAGCTGCCCAAACTCAACCTGTTGGTAGAAATTAACCTCCAAAGTACTGAAAAGTGACTAAACCCTCTAACTTCTACAGACATTTCCTTTTTTTATTAAATTGCTAGTTTCTTACTGGTTTAATTATTATGTTTAAGAACATGAAAAAGTAATGAGCACTGGTTTTGTTATATCGGCTAAAGAACACAAAAAAAAACCGAGCCGATATAACAAAACACGTGCTCATTATTTATCATGTTCTTAAACATATAATCAAACCAGTGTAGGAAACCAGCAATTAAAAAAAAAACTATAGAATCTATAGGGTTTCCAGTCACTTTTCAGTATTTTGGAGGTCAATTTCTCCCAACAGGTTAAGTTTGAACAGCTAAAAAAAAACGTGTGTGTTATTTTAGACTACTCTCAAACGTACATCAAAATCAATCTAATCGGAATCGGCCCTTTCCTTGTAAGTTTTATGGTTTATATAATTTTGTACAATATGTGTGAGGAACGGGGAGGAACTTACAGGACGGACAACAAAAGTTTATAGCAACAGAGCTCCTTTAAGTACGAAAAGCTAAAAAGGGTCAATCTTACTGAGTGTATGGTATATATACAATTTCAACTAAAATATGCTTGAAGACGTCAATGTCTTAAGAGATGCCAGTCATTTGTAAGTAACAGGAAACTCAACCTTATCGTTGTAGAATGTTAGATTGACCTTGGACCTAAGGTACCAGATTAAAGTCTGACTGTACCTATATCCTTTTTACAAAAAACATAACATAAATAAATAACCCTCTTTCTAAAGCCACATAATTTAAACCTATATTTTCCATGCACGACTCCATGCATAACTGCATCGGCTGATGCAACATCATTACTGCAGACAAGCTGGCGGCACATGACGATGACTTAAATGACTCACAACACCAAGGTTATGGAATCGTTCCATACTGCGGTCTAGGTTAGCAACATATCAACTCACGCGCACTTGATACCTATATTATAGAAAAGTTGTTGTTGTAACTCTTAGTTATTATAATTATTGTAAGTATACTTATTATTCAAGGAGTTTAGTTGATTTCTGTACAAAACAAGTCTTATAATGCTGGTTGCAATATAGAGGTCGTCAAGAATTATAAAAAAGAAAAAAGAAAATGCCACATGATCTTTTTTACGTCACCGCTCTACGTAACTCGAAACATAGGCCCTTTGATCCAAAAAAGGGGGAAAATTAAAAAAAAAAGTTTTTGCATCTGTCATATCATAATAAATACTTATTATTTAACGTTTTTTCAACGTTTCTTGCACATTTCAATATTATTGAACTGTCACCTTAGCTATAGTTTAATTTAAAGTTTTAATTCTAGCTCATCTTGAATGGTATTTCAAAACAGACCAACAATCAAACCTAAAAAACGGAAGCAATATTTTTTAAATAAATTTTCTCCTATTTCAAATATATTTGTTTTTATAAAACCACAACCCTAGGCATTGTTCAACTGGATGCATGTTGAGTCGACCTTGATACTCCGCTGCAACGCGTGGATAAAGTTTCAACCACTCAGGCGCAACGTCAACATATTACCGCTTTGTTTCGTATTCCTATTTCTACGGCTACAGTTTCATTGTATGATTCATATGCTTGGCTTTATTGTTTGTTCAATGAATTGGACATGGCGATAGAAGGAATTATAATCTCAAGCGACAGCCACTTTAAGCAGCTATTATGGAGACAAAAGTGCTAAGATGATTTGATAAAATAGGCTTTTTGAGGTGCAGTATTATTTGCGTACATTTGCTTGGTTAAAAAGTCAAATAAGAGACAAAATTAATCAATGCTATTATGGAATCACTATGGAATGAAGGCACTTTGGGATTCGAGAGATGCGTTCTGAAAACATACCGTTTGAATTGCGTTATGAATTGGTCGATCCGTTCCGGAGCTACGATACCAAAAAGATATAGAGATACACACATGCACACGTTAACTAATTGGGTAGAAGTACCGTTTGTGGCCACTGTACCTTTTTGGCCACTTAAAAAATACTGTAATATTAAAAATGTTGGTCATATTGTTAAGACTGAAGATTCATTAAAAAATAAAATGAATAAAAAATGTTACTTCATAATGTTTTACATACTTAAATAAAAATTGAGAGTGGCAAAAATCGGTGCAATTTGGCGAAAGCCGGTACTTCTACCCTAACACCCCCACTCGGGGGTTGAAATGGAAGCAAACACAGGTTGTTTCCACACACAATTCACAGAATCATTATAAAGCCAGCCATTGTTCAATGTCATTAAATGTAACTCATGCTTCAGCTACATGTTTTTCCCGACAGCAAACTATCTGATAAGGAAAAACTGAACCTGATGCAATATCCACTATCTTTGTAACATTACTTGACCTAAGGATATAGACTAAACAAATTAAATGCTGTGTTTAGGGAAAGTCAAGAAGAAACGATAAGATTTATTGTTGACAAAAACGTTAGATTGAGTAAATTGAGTTTATCAAAAGAAAAGTAACAAATCCGAGAAAAAGCCAATCTCTGTAATATCCCAAACGCAAATTTTGACAATGGTTTTTGAGTTGTCGGAAGTAATTTGCGATCTGGATATAATTATCCATAACAACTGTTAATTGTGAGAACACGATAGAAATAAAAACCTCTTTATTTATCTTTCAAACATGACATTTGGTTAAATATTTAAAACATAATCTTTAACGAATATTTTAGATTGAATAAATAGTTGAGTAAGGGCTGCTTTTTCAATCTCCAGATAACACAATCTGTCAGGTAAATTGTAGCTCTATCCTTTTCCTTGTCATAAGAAAGATAAGGACAGAGCTACAATTTACCTGACAGATAATGTTATCTGGAGATTGAAAAATCAGCCCTTAATATAACTTCTTTATTATTGTACCTAAGCCATTTTGTAAGAAATGTCGTTTTATGGTAACCAGCAATTACTTGAATTTAAAGTTGTAATCAGGGCGCACGTAAACTATCTCCATCGCAAGTTATTTGACTGAAAGCACTTTAAGCAATCCATTTGAATCTTCATACAGGCGTGGAAAATATAGCCTCATATTAATGCCCATGTAATTTACTTCTAAATTAGCCTTTTTTTAAATAAATTACCAAGTGACAGTTAACGTTAAGTGGAATCTAACAACATCTCATTTCTCGGCATCTGGTTACATACCTATCGGTGAACAACATTAACGTCTCCTTCACGTGCAGTCGAGTAAAAAAAAACCAGAAATTATAGAAATACAGACACACTCTTCATATTGTGGGGAACCAGCGATTTTCAAGCAGTGGATATTAGTCGATGTGATGACGGTAATAAAATATGCAATTTAGGAGCAAACGTAACTTCGAACTTTGAGTTTCAAAGTAGGCGCGGCCTCAGCATTAAAATCACTAACAATTTAAGATTTGCTGCAATTGAAATTGCCGCCGGTACAATCGGTACATTCTCGTTGCTACCACTACAGTCTGATTACGGTCACGCCTTTAAACGGTTTCTCTACGTCAGAAGCAGTTTATCTCATAATAATTATCATTAACAACATTGTCACAGCTATCTAGTCATAAATATGATTTATATTCTAGAAACAGTTATCCGAGTATTGAGAGGCCTCCACTTGAGTTATTTTTGAGACTTAGTATTGTTTTATATATTGATTTGTTTCGTCTCGTACTTCGGTAAGAAAGAAAGGAATAAAACAAAGATACAAAATTGAGCTGAGCTATAGAATACCATAGTAAAGAAGATGAATATATTAATAATATAATTCCGTCGCAGATTTTTCATTTCAGGAGGGCATATTTCTCGACGCATGTTTTTTTTTTTGGTGGTGATTAGTCTAACCTAACTTAACCTAAGTTATTAATGTGATATCCTGAAAACATGGTTTCAACAGAAAATAGCTTTCAATGAATTAAATGACGGGTTTACTACCTAATAATAATTAATATAGCTAAACTCAGGAGCAATGCAAACGGGTCACGTCATATGGTAATTCAATACAAAGTGATCCATTTTCATTGCCCTTTATTGCACCATGCCAAATATTGGAGCTTTGAATATAAAAATACCCGAAACAGTTGTGATTCTCCTTTCAGAGCTGTTAACTTCTAAACGGCTCGATTTTTATCAAACGTAGCTTAAACTTATTCTATTTAAAAAAAACTTATAACATTTATGACATTGTTATTGTTAAATCAATATTTGATTGACATCAATCATTTAAGTCAAACATATCAGAGTAATTACTTCCACGTATCATAAAACCGTCTAGAAACTCTTGTAACGCATAAAATGGGAATAACTATAAAACTATTCATAAAGGTTTTATTATTCTGCTTGAAGTTCCGTTAGATTTAGTAATCATTACACGAGCAATCACAAAGTGATCTTACCGACCCGGCAGACTTGTAGTCGCCTGCTATATTTAGCTCTTACGTAAGCCTCTCACATACATACAGTGACATACAACATACAACAACCACAATTCAATTGACGTCTGCTTTGGCCTTTACTACACGTATTATTAAGATTATTTTAGCTCGTCCCAGTGGTATATGGTTATCCTACGATTTGCCAGTATCAGTGTTTTGTTTTTTCGATGCGTGCGAGTGCTGCTAGAGAACTTTTACTGGATGTTTGTCTCTTTTTGGCAGGAGATTACCATGTTTATGCCAAGTTTATTAGCATGAGAGGCAAGATGATAGGATAAAACTTTCTTTCGTTACTATCAATAGAATTTTCCAGAATGTTAAAATGTTGTCAAGATCTTGCCGGTGATGATCGTAAGACTAATCTTATACTTAAGTGTATTAGATAGAAAATGATTTATAATCGTTTGAGTCGCAGACATTACTGTTCTAGAAAAGTATTCAAGGTTAACTGTAGTTAATACCTACTTGGTACCTAACACTAACGACTTGGTTACAGTATTCCAAGGCTTCAGCAAATGCTTGTTTTTCAACCTGATAAAATGTTGAATAATTCTAGCTTTTAAATAAAACATTCCATTCGTTATCACCAGGAAGCAAAACATATTGTTTTCCACTATATGACACATTTATATTGGACATTGTTTACCCGCTATCGACCTTCAGTTTATTTTTCATATTATGACATTTGGTAGCACCATCCAGAATCCCCTGAGCTCTGATTGCCATAAAACTTTCTTTCATCGAAAGGCCAACTTTTTTTGGGCGTGCTAATCATGTTACGTGATAACAGATAAATAGCGAATACGAAAACAACGTATCGTCAGAAGGTTATTTTCTTTTGATGAGGATGGATAAGTAAAAGTTGAGATTAGGAAGATTATTACATTAGCAATATTTACGGCATTTTCCTTATTTCTTTGACGTTTCATTCTTAGTAAATAATCACACCGCCACACCGGGCGTTTGAGAACAGTTCCCCGTCGCATGGCACTTGCGGCTAAGAACCCGCGTGTCATCGGTCCCACATTCTATGAGCGTCTACCCGCTAAACTTAAAAATGTAACATCCGACGAAGCATTCAAACATCAGCTGAGAAACCTTTTATTGGATAATCCATTATAGGTACTCTGTCGACGAATATATGCAACTTAAATTGTAAAATTATTATTGATATTTGACCTTTATTAGTTTTGTGTATTGACATCGGAAACTGACCATTTATTACTTGTTTATCATTGTTGTTTTTGATTATTTGAGTGTTATTATATTATTGTATTATTTTAATATTATTTTATCATTTTGTATTAATGTTTTGTTGACAATATCAACGTAATTTCCTATTTTTTGTCATGCAATGCAATCTATATTGTAACATTACCTACATTGATAAATAAATAAACTAAACTAAACTAAACTAATTATGTAATTCCGTCCAGGGTCTCTATTTTACTTTGTTATTACTCCTATTGCAATCGCATTATTCAGACTTTAATGTTTATTTAATAAGAGCTATCTTAACGTTAACAATACAAATACAAATAATAAATAGTATATTTATTAGCGTAAAGACAATGTAGAATTGTTAAGGATTAAGTAAATTTCTAACAGAAAACCTATATTACGCAGTATTTAAACGAATGGCCTTGATGTTAATGTCCTCGTAAATTGCCAATCAATTTGCTAAATGCGATATTGCATAATCAAGAAGTTTTGTTCTCTCTCGAGGAAAAAGTACAGCTATTGGCATAATCAAATCGATTGTAACCTTAAATCAATTATCCTCAACAAAAAATAATCTTTTTAAATAGTTAGTAACTTAATACTGATTAGTATTTACCAGTAAAGAGCTTGTTTTGTTGATTTATTCAATAACAAAAATATAATTGATGATAGGTAAATCATTACAAAAATTATCATTTTTGATCATGTCATTATCTTCCTACCATTATATTATTTTTACAAAGGAATAGGTTTTTTCTTTAACACCTTAGGTGATCGGTGAGGTGGTGGTTTTGATGGCTACAATACTTCATCCCCAAAACCGAAAAATGCATTTCAAAAACCCCAAAAACCACAGCAAAAAACTGGAAATCTAGCTGGCCAACTTTACTTACCATCTTACTATCAACTGTAAGTCCTTGAGTTTTGGTCTGTTTTCCGATTACTCTCTTGCGTACGTGCAAGAAAACATCATGCGATCTCGCAGCAGGATATTTTAAGAAATGACGCGCCTCGAAAGTTCTTTGTTATCGTTTTCTTAATTTGTTATTGTCTGCTTTATCTTTATTGGGTTTGTCCGTTTCCTTAGTTATAGCATTAATTGTTATGGATTATTGGGGTTTAATGAGGTTAGGTTTATCAGGTACTTTTTCTATCTATAATACTTTTGCAAATGAATAAAGATTACCACTACCTGAGTATGTTAATGACCACGTTACTTATTTATGTGCATTTTGGTTTGCTCAAGCCGTTTATGTAGATTAAGTTCAACAATATTCCATAGGCTGCTTTTTGTTAGCTCTAAAGATAGAGTAGTCTTTTTATAAAGTCTTAACTAGGAAGGTTTTATTCCTCATTCATTAGTGAGTACCTAAATATTGTGCTGCTAACTGGCTGACTTACAGACAAAAGACCCTGTTGGACGTCAAAGTATGTCCTTTTGCGATTTTATGCTTTTTCCCTATTTACCTGGCAATAATGACATTTATTTCAAGTGATACATTACGCAATTAGTCGTTAGTCATTAAGAAATTACCACTTTCTATCTGTGTGAAATCCTTATCAGCAATTTAAACGTGTTCTTCTTGTTCTTAGAATTATGTGATTTCAAAACAGCATCATTCAGGTATATTAGCTAGCCCAGGAGTTTAAACAATGGTTTATTTTGAAAGTTCTTACTACACTTTATTTCATTCAAGATGATTCCTGTGACAGCTCATATGAACACGTATTACACTTGTATGTTACACTTTATATAAATATTACATTGGTACAAATCTACCGACGACATTCAGGAACTTAAATACACTCAGAAGCAAAAATACCGGGTCAGAGTGCGTCTTTCTTACAAACAAGACTATTTCGAAGCCTTCGTTCCTCGCCTGGGGTTGTTTTGAGTGAGGTTAAATGGTGGATACTGCGAGGTTCAATAGATTAGGTCAAAAGTTCAAAAGGTACCTAACTGATCGCACAATCAGTAACACCACAGCGGGAGAGTTTGGGTCAGCATTTGGATTTCCGTACATTTCATTGTCATTTTAGATGTTTTTCTGAACATGCTCAATTCCGGCGTTAACCGCAGATTTATTCAGTTGGGTATACTAGGCACTCTGGAAGTCCTGTATCAATGCTCGAGGTCATTAGATTTCACTGAAAGCCTTCTTTGGCGAGGAACCAAGGATTCGAAATAGCCTCTTTAGTATGAAAAACGCACTCTGACCCGTTATTTTTGCTCCTGAGTGTAATTAATTGCCTATTTTTAAATACCTCGCATGTGAGTATAGTGAGTGATTGAAATTTCGAAATACGGCTGTCACAGGAATCATCCTAGAACTACCATCATCATCATTCTCCTGCCTTTATTCCAACTTATTTGGGGTCGGCACAACATGCATCTACTAATTTATCTACCAATAATCAAAATTTATTTATTTCCTTTTGTGTAAGTACTTTCATTAGACTTGCACTTCAAGGTAAACTTTAGGCCTAATTTTAAGCAATAGTTTGTAAGCCTTTTTGTAAACGTCTGTTTGTTGCGGACGGGCTATAGGTCAATAACATAGGTATACTAGTATTTAGATATTTCAAATGATTTGCAACTACTGACCTAGGCCAAAAGTCATAAAATCATAGCCTAGTTGAAACATTATCGAATAATGCGTGAAGTTGCATCACGCCATGCGGTCCTTCACCTCGGGTGTCCCTCTCGCACTCCGTTGTTGTTCTTATTCCGTCTCGCTCTGTAGTCGAGCTCGTCGTCACGTACGCAAATCTTGGCTCGGAATAGTGGCAACAGTGTAGTTTAAACATATTTAGTTTTAGTAGATCACTAAATAACTAGATTGGTACGAGTGCGTGAGTGCCTTTTTAATAAATGGCAAGTTTTTTTTTTTAATTTTCCTGAAAGAAATCATGCTTGAGGTTTGTTTTTTTTTTTTAATTAGTATTTACCTAGAAACAATATTAAATAAATAAATAAATAAATAAATATCAGGGGACAATGTTACACCAATTGATCTGGTCCCAAACTAAGCTCTAGGCTTGTACTATGGGTACTAGACAACGATATAAATACTTATATAAAGAAATGTATACTTAAATACATAGAAAACATCCATGACTCAGGAACAAATATTCGCGCTCATCACACAAATATCTGCCCTTACCGGGATTTGAACCCAGGACCGCTAGCTTCGTAGGCAGGGTCACTACCAACTAGGCTAGCACGTCGTCAATATATATATATATATATATTGTCTCTTAGCCAGCTTAGGACTAGTCGGAGTGACGTCATTTTATTTATGACCGCGTTTTTGTTCCAGTATAGTACCTACTATCTTAGTTTAGTTTAGTTTAGTTTTCAATTAAGTTAGAAAAACTCATTGGTATACATAGCGACCGCAGGGGTTCGAACAAGTGTTGTACTAACTGTGACGTAATAAAGACCACACGGCGTTTAAGCTCTTTAGCCATTAGCAAATTGTTTTTAGATATTTATTTTCTCAGTAAATAACGAACAAAAATGGTACTAGTAAGGATCATAAAAAAAATCGCTATTCTATATTCTGGAGTGGTATGGAAGGGGCTTTCTTCGTATTTCATAAAAAAAATATTATTTGCTTTATTTTTGCCTCTGTTTAATAAACGTGTAAATTCAAGTTTTGACAAAAACGTGCTAATATGTAAATTCAATCCCCTCATAACATAACCTCTGGCTTGTTTGTTCGTCTGTCTTAAATGTGACTGCTCAAGTAAATACCTAAACGAGAGGTATTAACCAATGTGCCCATGACGCGATCTAGTGTCCGTTTTGTATAACAATTTAGTTCCGGGCACCGAAATCTTTAAAAATCGTTTTTGAACACGTGAATTATTCTATTTTCAATATTTTTTGTACGTTGTTTTTCGTTTGTTCGGTTAAGGTTAAGAGTATGGATTTTCCAAATAACGCAATAATAACAAAAGTGACCCTTTTGTTCTTAAATGGGTGTTTATTTTTGAGTTAAAATTTAAGGATATAAATAATTAATTATACACATTACCTACGTATACATTTGTTTGTCTGTGTGAAGGTTAACCAGCTTTTGCTTTTGCGGCTCGTCATCATCAGCTGAATTGAAGAAAATGCAGAAACCCTACTTTCAAATCCCGAAGATTGAAGAAAATTTCGAAGTTTTAGCTCCGTCCTTTTCCCTTGTCATTCGGGACTAAATTGGCAGAAAAGGATGAAGGTAACTTCGAACTTTGATTTTCAAAGTAAGGGAAGACCTGAGCAGACCCAGCCTTCAATATGTTAAACACTCTGGTAGTGTAATAATGAACAGCATTTCTAAAAATAAAAGTTCTGTGATGGGTCTGTCCGGATCGCTTCCACCATCACCTTATCACAGAGAAAAAGTGATCGCATTCTGTTCCGGTGTGGGGATAAGACAAGTGAAAATACTGGCATAGTGGTATTCCACCTCAGTGCTCAGGGTTGGCAACGCATTTGCAGTCTTTGGGATTATTGTCTGGTGATTTTAGTCATGAGAATGAAAATGTCTAAGGGTCCTGCCATGAAAAAGTTGACGGTGTGAGGAAGGAATAAGTCAGAATATCTCTACTTGGGCCAAATAGTCTCCTTTCAGACACGAAAGAGAAATCGTGGCAAGCACTGTTACCCGTAATGCCTGGAGAACCTATTGGTTGATGAAGGGACCTCTACCACTTTGTCTAAAGTGGAAATTAATATAAAGCTGCTATATATCATTTTATCTCATTTCTAAATCATACTGTACGTAATTGACTAAGTCACTGCAATAAATCTTGACGTCAGCTTTATTTGAGACTAGTGACCCGCCAGCGGCTTCGCCCGCTGCAAATTTCAGACGTTCCCGGTGGTTTTTTTTTCTTTCATACAAACCTTGCCCTGACAGTAACGAATACAACCAAAAAGGAATCAGCCAAATCGGTTCAGCCGTTCTCGAGTTTTAGTGAGACTAACGAACAGCAATTCATTTTTATTATAGATTATTCCTTGGAGCTAGCGCGCGGACTGTACCTAACCACATTTCGTTTGTTGAAATGGGACCACCATTCGTTCAGAGAGGAGATTCTCGGTCGCGATCGAGATGGATTCCTGTTCGAGATTCCGTAGAAGTAACGTTGTCATTCCATGCAGAGATTCGTCGAACGACCCGTGAATTATGAATATGTGTACGCTTTAGTACTTACCTTGTCTATTTATTGTTATATTTAAACTGCCATATGTGAATTATCACAGCGATTTAAGTGACAAGGTACTAAAGGGTAGGTACACATATTATGAACTCGACTGTATAGGTACATGCATACAGGTCGTAAGACAAAATGGAATATGGACTGGTCGTAATTCGCAAAGGCAAGTTAACCGCTTCGCTACCGTAAACAGAGTGAAGTGTTAATTTGGTACTGCAATTTGAACGTACAATTATGTTATATTTGTAGTTTCATTTAACAGTTGCCTCGCTGGTTCAAAAACAACTTTATGATTGTGCTAATTCCGACATCGGGTTCCGTCTAAATAAAGCTTTATAATATTTATTGGATTACACGTCAAATAGTAAACTATAACATCTCATGAAAAATTATAGCACTTTTTTGAAATATTATTAAATAAATATATTTTGATGGGGATTTCAAAATGATTGATTTAATCTCATCTAAAAGGTAATTTCACCCGGGTGAAGCCAGGACAGGTCTCTAGGTTTATTGTTAAACAATAATTTTCTCTCGTGTGTAAAGTTGTTTATCTAATTTAGATAAGCTATTTGGGATGCACTTTCCACTCTGAAGAATTTTTCGTGCTTACTCTTTTTACATATTCAGTCAGCAGAATCTGTAGGTTTCCTCACGATTATTTTCTCCACGTAAAGCAAGAGTTACGAAAGAAACAAAGCAAGTAGTATACTAGTTTTTAAAGGTATTGCTGCTGGAATGAAATATATTGTGTCCGTTTATATGGTGCAGCCACAGGAATGGAACATTGGATGAGACTGTCTTAGTACTCAGACTTGGCAACACATTTGCCGTCTTGGGATTGCAGTCTGAAGATCCTATTGGCCTATATGTTCATTTGCCTCCTTGCCTTAAATACCCACATACAAACCGGTCAAAATCATAACCCTTTTTTTGCTTTGCCGTAGTCGGGTGAAAAAGAGCTCCAGTTTCCAGTACCTTGTTAACTCGAGTCGAGTCCTCAACCCTAAGCTCAGGTACTGAGTAGGTAATCAACAAGAGGCCCTATGTTAGCTCCATCCCTTTCTTTCGCTTTATTCTCGAAGACGAGTGACAGGCATGGAGCTAACGTTCGAACTTCGATTTTCAAAGTAGGGCCTAAGGTTCGCAGTGCGAACTTCGCACGTTATTGACAACGTAACCGTTTTTATTGATCTCCAAAATCAGATCCTTCCACTTGGTTTTGAAAGTAGAAGCCGTTGGTTTTTTGGTGGCTCACGCAAATATGATGAAGTCACGATTTTATATTTGTTTAAAACTGTTTTTTGCGTGTTCAAATTATAATAATTATCATACTTTTAAAATAAAGATAGTAATTGGTTAAATTGCTTTGTATTTTGTGTCTCATGAGATATCGTTATTTCTTGGATAAGATCTCGTTGAAGTTGTATCGCTAAGATTAATTATCTTGTGCAAGGTCCGTCCGGATCGCAACCACCATCTTAAACCAACCAATAGCCAAGCAGCAGTGTCCACGTTGTTATGTTCTGATGCGGGGATAAGACAACCGGTGAAATTACTAGCACAGATGCATTCCATTTGCGGCCTTTGGCTCGTAGGTATTAATAAGCTCATCTTGGCTGAGATAGTCACGTCAAAGTAAACGCCAAACCATAGAACACTGTCATTTATGACGCATCTCGAGACGAGCCTTAGAGTTGAGATCAGTTTGTTAATACGGGCATTTAGCCTTGCAGTCTTAAGATTGTAGTCTTGAAAATGCAAATGTCTATGGATCATAGATCCCATTTATACCATCAGGTGGCCAGTGTGGTTACCCGTCTTATCTATTACTATGGAATAAGGATAAGACTATATTATTAATAAAATAAACCATAAACTACTAACAAAAACCAGTCAAGGAAAAAAAGTGACCATTATTTTTTATTGGAATGCAATATAAAAACAAAAACAATAACCTCACAGACTATAAGTCGTTTCCGTCCGATTGACTCACAGAACCTTCTCCGAACCCTGACCCTGTCACTATCAGGCTGATGACTTGGGGCTGCAGCAGCATTGCCCGTTCCTTCGGCATACTCCTCAGCAACGAAGCAATATATTTACCAAAATTATCGTAGTAATCTTCACGTTTTGTTTCTGATATAGCTTCTACTTTATTAGAAATATCTTTTATCATTTGATATAGGTCATCTCTACTCCTTTTAGAAGACGAAGAGGCAGAGTTCACGTGTCTCTTCTTACCTCTTTCAGATTTCTGGTAATCATCAGAGTGGAGGCTTTCACAATGACCTATGACTGGATAACCTGGTTCTGGTAGACTGTCTTCACTAGGGTCAATTGATTCTGATTCATTATCTAGTATCTCTATTTTAACCTTTTCTTCCATTTCTTGGTCGTTGACATGCTGAAAAAATATTCAAAAATTATAATTAGGTATATTACTTTTTTCTTGTCTTTTTGACATTTTATTTAAAACAATATCAGACAAACATGCACGAGAGACGCATTCCTAAACCAAGCCGATCTAGTGTAGTTACTAGTTATTAGGCAACAATAAGCCTACTTAAAAAAAGAAATACCTACGTAAAATAATAAATAGAACATCTAAGACTCAGGAGCAAAAACTTGTGCTTATCACACAAATATTTGACCTCACCGGGAATCAAACCCGGGACCTCTAGCGTCGCAGGCAGCAGACAATCAGGCTGACTGAATTCAAACTTGTAGCATTTTACAAAAAAATATCTTTGAAAAAATCAGTCGGAAATAAAATTCGGAATAAGTAGGTACCTACTAGGTAGGTTTTGTTAACATGTTTTCATCGTAATCAGTGAATGCCGTCAATTGACTACTAAGGTCGAATAAAATATAAAAAAAAACAGCCGAAAGATTGACGCTTCTGTAAAGTACCGGAGGTATTAGATTCAAAGCTCTTAAGCCCCACGTAGGTAGGGCCTACTGTAGAAAAAAAAGACAGCTGTCAAAAATAACTACTGCCAACAGGTACCTGTGTACAACATGTGTGTTAGTTTCGACAGCGTTGAGTCCGTCGTACAAATCACCGAGCCAGTTTAAGTTGACTCTTGTATTCTTAGAAACTGTTTGAAAACAGAGACCATAGCTTTTAACGGACTAGAGATAAAATCACAAAATAAAACATACATTTTAAGAGATTGCTTGATAACCATAATAATTCTGATCATTTTCAAAGCGAAGTCAAGTATGTTTTATGATTTAAGTTTGCTAAGAAAACGCGATAAGAATGACACAACATCAAAACAATCATCGATGATTGGACAGTGTAAAATATAGCTCCATTTAAATCAAAGTAACCTACCTACACTACTTAATATGCCGATTCAACAAATCAAGGTTGCTTACCAAGGCCGGAAAGGAGTTGCGCGACGGTTGCAAGTGCGGCCGCAGAAACGAGTCCATCTTGGAAAACCAAAACACCTTCGGCTTATACACCTCATCTTCACTCAACCCCAAGTTCACACTGGTTGCTATCTTCTTCAGCTCCTGACAATAAGAGTTCCTCAGGTTCTTAAACTTAATAACAACATGGCGGGCTTCAAAGTATTTAATATTCAACTTCTCCGCGATCCGCTCGGTCGCGAATTGCCTCTTCCCGCGGCTTTTGTACTCTGGTGACAGCGTGTTCCACAGACAATCTTCTTTCTCATACAAATCCAACAATTGGAGCGTTTTCTCGTCACTAATGCGAAGAATAGAGTTCTGAGTTTGTGTTGTCGCGTACGACATGACGTTCCGGTGTTTGAATGTGGTTGTGACGGCAACACGACGATAAATTCAAAACAAAAGACGACCGTCAGTATAATATGACTCAATCAGTTGTGTACATGTACACGCTCACTCACACATGGACTCGCGCAAGTTTCAAGTGATTTAGCTCGTGCAGAGTGTCACGTCCGTGCCCTAGCGTGGCCACGGCTAACTGGCAATGACAGCCGTAGCGACGCGCGCTGGGGTTGCGCCCGCGTCGCTGCTCACGCTCAGTTTTTTCCCGCCTTTTGCCGGCTGCGTGGCGTTTTTTCGTTGCTAAGCCGTATTGTTATTAGGTAACGGCCACGGTCGGTTGGTCATTGTTTGTGTGTGTTCGAGTCATCTTATCGTCTGTGCTATTCACTTAACAAATCATTGCCAAGCTAGTTAATTTTCCCCATTTTTATATATAAAGTATGAATTACCTACTTATGGAAGTGTCAAGTGAAGGTCAGATATGATGTGTAACGCTGCATAATGTCTACAAGCGTACGGATATGCTTATTAAAGTGAACATCACAATAGCTGTTTAAAAAGTACATTTTTCATGTTTGTATGGCCTCAAGTATTCGAAGGTGATGAATAATCAATCTCATCCAAATCTCATCCAAAAATATTTTAGTCTCACTAAAACCGTTAATAAAAAAAAGAAGTTCAATAATATAATTAAAAATATTTGTACCTAATAATTAAAGAAAGCTTTCATAATATAATTTTTTTAATAAAATGTAACTAGTGGGATAAAATCATTCCCAATAGTTCCATCAATGGATGAATACTTACTTCATCACCCTGGCCACTACCTTTTTTTACTCACCTTAAACTTACCATTAAACCTACTTAGAATAAAAAAACAAAATTATAGTTTCATACTTGATGCCACAAATGGAAGCATTATATCAGTGTAATCTTACCGTTCCACACGCACACAAGTGCTAAAATATTGTGTACTGAGCAGACCAAATTTGGCCTGGTGTAAGTGGCATGATTGGTGCGTGGACTAGATTTCTATGTGTAATAATTTCAAGCCTTCTACATTTTTGATGGATCTCACTGAAGCCGTCCTCTTCAGACAGCGCAGACCCGGCGAAGATGGTGCAGTGACTTGGACGCTTGAAAGGCTGCCACGCATGTGTTGTGGAAGTCCCGTGAGACGGCCTTTTTCCACCAATAGGACACAATTAGGTTAATAATAAAGGAGTTCTTTGTTTTATTATTGTTAAAAATATAAGCTGTGTAAATACTTTATACCTACAGTACGACAAAAAAGAGTAGACGCTAACTGAGGGCGCCACTTTCTACGTAACATGGCATGGTTTAATTGGCTTTTTGCAACACAATTTCATTTCTATCTTGTATTGTAAGCTGATGGATCTCCAATAAATCATAAATAAAGCAATAAATAAATAAACAATTTAGTCTGGATTTTTTTAGTTTCATTTTATTTAATTTCTACTCCTTTGTGTCGCACTGTACCAAACTGTAAAAAAAATCGGTTAAGGCTTTTACAGATTTTCAGTTCGTCGATGAAAATGATAATCAGAGTATTATATGCATTTAGGTCCGTGTTGTTTTTATTTGGACCGGGCCTTCGGTAAAGCAGATCGCTGCCTGGGGCCCTTTAAAAATCAATTCGACATCACAAGGGAATTCTAGTTCATTTTGGGACTAATTGGACCATTTTATTTTAGGTTTGTACATAAGCGGCTACTTACTATGGAAATGACCAAGGATATGAAAGGGTACTATTTAAAATCCAATATGGTAAGGTTTTTTTTTTTTTTTGAAGATTAGAAACAGTACCTTTTTTGATTTCATTCAATAGGAAAATGTGACTACTTTAAAAGTAACGGAATTATTTTGTTGAATTGATCTGATTACATATTTAGCCATATTTCATTGATTTAAAAATATTTCACCATCCAATATCAAGTATTATTATCAAAAATGTACCTACGCAAAATGCAAGGGCACAACCCTTCTGACGTTAATAAAAAAGGCGGCTAACTGCAATGTAGTAGACGAATATAATACTCTATTTGTAAGTAAATTAGATTAAAAATGCTTATACCATTACTATGGAGTTATTACCCTTCTCTGGTATTGTCTCACCCGGCTTTGTCCACAAAAGGGGGCGATTTTAACAATAGTTATAAAGGTAAAAATAGTTTCCTCGCTACGGCTATTCAATTAGCTATAATTATTAGCTTTGCCAAATTTTGTACTTACGACCCTCTGCTTCATTGTTGTCAGGCCACTGGGCTTCCACTCTACTTTTTTGTAGCCTATCTTGCGTTCATATTGCGTTTATTCCACTTTGTTCTAAACCATATCGTTATCAAATTACTAGTGTTTGTAGCTCTAACAACATAAACTAGATACTTACATTTAGGTTATGACATGATGAGAATAGAGCGTCTAGGTATTTTATTTAGATTTAGCAGCTATAGTTTTAGAACTTACGTCCAGTACGTAAGCCCATCTGGATTAATGATGTGTAAGTTGCTCTTACTTACTTATACAGGTACAAATTATATTTTATATTACTTACCAGTTAATTGTCTTGGATATGCGTCATTCATACGTAGATTTTTCAAACAGATATTTAAAAAAAACACTATCGGGGATCGAACCCGTGACCGCTATCTTTAAATGCGTTGGTAATAAATAAATACATAAGGAATAAGTAGATAAAAACTCTCCCCATTTTTAAGTTTTTTTTTTTCCGAGTAAACCGATTTCCTTAAACCTAGATAAAAAGCACTCTGATAAAACTAGCTTCCTTAAAAAACTACGTCATTATCGGCCCATATCTTTGGGAGCTACGATGGCACAAATAGACACACGTTTAATTAATAACTCAGTGTATGTCTGTCTGTGGAGTTGAGCCAAAAGAAACAAGAGATCGTCATTATAAGTATCGCCGTCCTACCAAAGAACTGCCTATAATATGTGCCAATTGAAGTTGTCAAAAATGTAAACACAACCAAATGTAAAAGGAACCAATTTACCATTTCTACTCGATAATCACGTGCTTTTAAAGATCAAGTGAGTTCTCAGCAATGATTTATTCACTTTACTTCTAAATTAAGTTTAAGATATAACTATTAACTATACGTTGATTAAAAAAAATACTCGTGATAAATATTTGAGGTTATGTATCAAACTCTGACAGTACTAATTTTTATCTTCGGCAATATCAATTGACACAGATTATAGTAATAGTGTAAGCATTTTAAATTTAATGTGGTTACTGATAGGATATAAAATGGCTCGGCAACTACATTGCAGTTAACCTTCTTTGGTAGGACCGCAGATCGGGGGTTTATATATTTTTAATATAATTACCTATTGTTAATTAGTACTTATTTCCTGTCTCGAAGCGACGACAGCGTTTGAAAATGAGACTGGCGTTCCCAGGTTCAATCTTCGGAATGAGCAACTATTGACTACGCCTGTCGTGCAGCGCCCTACATACATACATACATACATACATAAACTCACGCCTTAGTTCCCAGAGTGGGGTAGGCAGAGCTACAGAATCACCTACAACTCTAAAAACTGGTTATTACCACAATTTGCGCAATTAGGCTTAGATGTTTGCCTGTGATGAGGGTTCTTTACTATTACTGTTTTCTAATAAACTAAAATATAGTTGAAATTGGAGGAGTTTTTATTCTACAAAAGAAAACACAATTTATAGCATAATTACGAACTTTAATAACATTATAACCTACCTACGTGTAGTCAAAAGTCATATACCCTATAAATTTTGTATTTATTCGTATATTAAAAAGTCATACTTTGACAACAATACTTTGGTTCATTATTTAAAAAAAAAGTGATGAGAGCAAGGGGGGTATTGGGGTACGGCTTTAGTCTCAGACTGAGATGAAAAATCGACCAAGTGACGATTATTTATTTTTCTTTATGTGGTGGTAGAACCTTGGCCTCATGAAGGGTCCGTCCGGATTGATACCACCATCTTACAATCGAATCTGCCACTGGTCATTATCAAATGTCCTTTAAAATTGAATAATTTATTTCAAATATCAGATAATTCCAAATTCTAAGTTTTATTTATTATTAATATCTGAAATGATAACCAAGATGATAATACTCATAACGGTTCCGAAATGTCAATGAATATACAAACAGTGCAAAAATACACAAAATTAGATTGTTTTACTCGAGAATTGTTTCTAGGAGATGTATGTTCAAATAACTGGACAGATCGACCCAAAACCCGCTTTTAAAATGAATTATCTGTGAAACTACCTACTAGCATAGAGGCGTTCCAATTCCTCAGGGCAGTGTTGAGATTGCAGTCTTCAGATCGTAAGGGTTTCAGATCCCACTTACCATCAGCTAACCTGTGTTTTCGTTTGCCTACTCATTAGTAATTTAATATTTTATTAAAAAATCATCGTCGACGTAATATTATACTAAAATATCAGTTATTTTATCTTGTAACTTTTCCCTTTCCTTCCCTGGAAGTCTCTGTAACTTAGCGCCCACAAACCTCAGGAATGTCAGTAACTCAGGATCCGGATCTTGCAGGAGAACCTGATTTTTCAGTATACATATTATTTCATTCTGGTTTTTCAGCATTTTACTCATAAAAAACTCTGGTAATAAACATCCTTCCTTTGCCTCCACTTCTTTATCAACTTTAGTGGTATCCCGCGGATGGGGTTGGACTACCTCTGGTGGAATAAGGAAATTTTGTGGAGCTACTTCCATTCTCATTTTCTTGCTGCTACAAGCCATCTCTTCGTCCTGACGCCTCTTCACCGCTAGTTGTTCTATTGGGTCGACTTCTTCTTTTACAATGTCGTCATCTATTTCTTCTTTGATGATGATTGTGGAACCAGTTTCATCTTCGGGATCTTCGTCATTGTTTTCACTGGGTTCCTGTAACAATGAAGCCGTTTTAGTTTTTTGGACCTTTATTTCTGGGCTTATGTACCATTGTACTATGCTGATACATGATAATTTATGTTTTAGGTATTGACACACATAAAATGGTCTTGTTCTGCATTAAAAATGAATTGAGGAATATTTCAGTAAATACAGGAAATCATAGTGAAAGTCCTTAAGAATAAATTATACATTAAGAGAGATATAATATGAGTCACTGAGGAATATAATGTCAAAAGAAAAACAACAACACAAATCTGCATAAAAAATATAATTTTGATTTCACGAATCAGCGGTCTCAATGTCATTGCCACTATCATCAACACACAGACCAACTAGCCTAGGCTAGTTGGTCTGTGCATCAACATTAACGTTGCACTTTTAATGAAATGACGTTCGTAGGATTTTTGTGAGTTAACCTGAGGATAATAATACTTCATAAAAAATCACACAACTGTCATAAACCACAATGTCTGAAGATCAGGAAGTGGATGGTGGTTCGACCACATATTCGTATATTCGTTTCCGCGCTGTTGACTCAGCAGTTCATGTTTCTACGCTGATTGCTTCCTGAGTTTCTTCATAGACGTGTGAATTTTTTTTTGAAGATGTTACGAATAACTGTAAAATCAAGTATTTACTAGTTTATGTCACAAAAAAAAAGAGTGAGCTGCGGAGAGAAGAACCTCCCTCTCAGTACGTGCCGTGTCTAGGAATACTGCTTTCTGTATCTTATCCTTGGCCCAGCCATCTATATAATTATTATTATACCTAGTAGGATTACTTGGTTACGATGTCCATCGTACAAGTTCATTCTAAATTATAAACATGTAGGGATGATACATTTAACAAAACGGGATCATGCATGTATTGCTCATGCTTTATAAATAATACAATATTCATTACGCAGCACAAGGAGTTACAGTGAAACAAATATATAATTTAATAACAATTTAATTTTCTAATCCCTACATTACACGTATAAAAATGGGTAGGATTGACGTAGTCTGATAACAGATCGCTTATGTCAACTGCATGCGTTGTCGGGTCAACCTATTGGAACACTAAAACAAAAAGAAGTTGAAGCAACTCATGCTTGCACACGTGAATCTTTGATGCAGATAGTACTTGAAGGTTATCCTATCGTATCTTATATTTTTGGTGGGGTCCTTACGGATACACTTCGACCCTGTGGGATCTTTTGTGTAATTACCCTGCTTTTAGCACCTAATCCAATGCAGCCTCCACCCCTTCCAAAAAGCGGATAGTGGAGTGCAATGGCAGTGCCTTGAAATCGTTCGGTTCTGGGTATCCACAACCGAGGATTTTCATTCTTACTCCGGCGAGGGCACATAACATTCACACAAGTATTTCATTGTCTCAGCCTCTTCGAGTACTACTACTTGAAGGTTAGGCAATTAAGTGTATCGTAATGATGATTTTACGCCTCCTCATCGTTAGGTTTGCAATGACCTATCCTGCAGGAGAATTAATTAGTGGCTAATACTAAGAATCGCTAAACCTAAGATAAGATAAGCCACTTAAAAGCAAATTTCAAAAACAATGCGCCGAAAAATACCTAGGCTAAAAAAGCCATGTAAAAAAAGTCGTCGGTCATTTTAAAACTCATGTTTTGTGCGTGGTAGGTAACAACTTACCAGGTATACGATTCTATTGGAAAAAAAAAAACATAAAAGGTGTTTATTAAAATTTGAACGCTATCGGGACCATGCACATCTCCAGTAGATCTAGGTAGGTACGGCTGATCTGTTAACCTTCCGGAGACGAGTTCCTGGGGCCTGCAGCCATCATCAAAAGCCATATTGTGTCATCCCTAGTAAGTCAGTAGGGTTGACACTATGTGGGTACTCATAGACCGACCGACCGAGTGTATACCCTAGTCAGTCATACAAAATAGTGTCAACCCTAGTAAGCTGTCATCTAAGTCATACAACTTCTATGACTGAGATAATAGCTTAGTAGGGTTATTTTATTTTCTCTTTTTGGGTATTTTTGTATCACTTTATAAGAGTGATTTGCCTAGATTCGTTGTTAGTTAACATTTTGAGAGATCTATATCTATATATAAAAGGCGAAACTGACTAACTTAGATATCAACGCACAGCCGAAACTACTGTACGTAGTAACTTGAACTTTGGTACAGGGGTTCCTTTCGTGATGTGAGTGAGCACTAAGAAAATAATTTTGGAAACTCACCCCCTAAGGGGTAAAAATAGCGTAGTCTGGTATAATTTTGACGTCGTAGTCAATTCTGAAACATTTCTCGTCATCCGGAACTTACTCGTCGATTCGTCTCAATCAGCGCGTTTTTCTTTCTTTCTTTTTTCCAAGGTTTTCTTTTATTATGCACATGTTTTCTGATTGTTTTAACAGAGCAATCAAACTCCTCCGCAAATACACGAAGCGGTGTGGAAGGATGCTCCTTCAAAGTCAGACGTATCTTCTGAACTTGCGTCGGGTGCAAAGCTCGCGGTGGCTGGGGACGGTGCCGGTCCTCCAGCTTGCCCTCGGTCTCGAAACGGGCGATCCAACGGCGGACCGTACCTCTCTGTAAAAAAATATTAAATATTAAATCAATCATGAAATTAATGGCATATTTTTTATCTAGACTGGTTGGTGCAATGTTGTCAAAGCATTCTAGACCCTATTGATCACATTAAGTTAAAAATGCTTATAGTATTACGGCAGTATAGTTATGAAGTTATGATACATAACGATCTTCAAGTTACAATATAAAGCGGTTTACAAAGAGGTCACTATTATACTATAGGACATGAGATAAAGCATTAAGTTAAAGCAATTATATACAAACCTACTTATTACAAACCTAGCAAGCATAAAAAATAATAATGGCAACATTAAATTAAGAACCAATTGTCACCGACGCACATCATAGGTGAATACAGTCGATTTCATAAATATGTATAGATTTTGTGATAATTTATGTGTGGCAGTATATATATGACATCAAATAGACAAGTAATTTAAATACTAGCGTTCCCGGTGCTTCACCTTTAGGGCGATTATCGTTTGAACGTAGCTTGTGCTCATTATCAATAACACGGCAACACTGGCCAATAGAATGCAAGGCGGTTTATCCCAAGTGGAACACCGTGAGCGGAGGCGAGGGTACTTCCATAAACGCTGCTGATCTTAGTAAACACGAAATTTAATAGTGTCTTTTTAATTTTCAAAAAAATCTTTCTTCTTACGAGGACACTTGAAAGACTTATAAATTGTTGTGAGTTCGGTTTTTGCAGGAAGGCTCCGAAATAAAATCACAACGGTATAATAAATATAATGAAACGAAACCTTTTAATAACTACCTATCAGCATTAACGCAATATTAGGTATACAAAATAATATTTGCTTTATTATATTATGTACAATAACTTTAAATCTATCTAAATTAAAGTGTATAAGTCGCATTTTTGAAGTACATAGGTAGGTAGGTGGTAGTAGGAGATAAACCATTCCAAACAACAAACACTCTTTTGCATATACTGTTGTACCTATCAATTGGTAAGGAAATTAAATAAAACACTTCGCCAACTAAATTACAGAAGTAAAAAAAACACTTACCGCCATTTGAAGTTCATCCGCAATTTGGCTTATGTTGCGCCCAACTCTGTGGAGCTCTATTATCTCCTCTCTTTCCGAAGACAGTAAATTCCGCGGCATGTTTAAAATCAAAGCATGCAATCAGATCAGTCCAAATAGTTAGAAGAGAGCTGGTCGTTTAAGTTCGGAAACAATAACAAAAATGGCGGCAGCACGTCCGCTCGTGACGCAGGTTGCGAAGCGAAGCGACTGACTTCTTATTACTAACAGTTGGCAGACTCATGGACATGCGAGGGGCAACGATGGGGGGAACGCGGGGAAGCGGGCGGGAGAGTCGGCGAGTGCAATCTGTAGTTTGCCCTCTTTAATGAGAACGGGTGTACCTTCATGTGACTCGTTACAAAATTTAATAATGTTTTACACGATTTGTTCTGTAAATCTTCATCAATGTTTGAAAAAGACTTGAAATTATACCGATTTATAATTGTAATAAATCTGCTTACGTTATACATGAACGGCCCCTAAGATGTTAGTCGAGTCACTAATTAACTTGCTGTTGTTACTGTCAGCTGTGGCTGTAACTAATATCATAAATATTTAAATAATGTAGGTATTAATTTTTTGTCAACTAAGAGAAAATCTCTTTGTTGCCTCTCATTTTTAGTGTTGATTCAACCACAAACCTCTGATCTCTGAGGCCTTTCAACCTGGATTTTCGGGTCCTTTAAACTTCCCGAAGGTACCTCATTGTCCCTGGGGAGGTGGTAAGACGGTACGGCACCAGAGCGGAGTCTCTTGTTCTTCCACATTTCACTTGGGAAGTGTGTGGAGCAAACATATGGATAATGGAGTAAGGATAAGCGGCCCTGGTTGAGCGATTTAATAATAATATTCAACAGATACTAACGACTTACATAAGTATATTATTAACAAAACAAATATAACATAACAAAACGATTAAGCAAATACAAACCAAGTCTCCACATCTTGTTAGGTAATAAATTTAGATCACCTGATTATGAATATGTATATTTTATGTCATTTAAGAATACCTCTTCGTTTTAGAGCGTATTTCATGTCGTATAAAATAAATAATATGGAGTAGGTATTCTGCCATAACCATCGCTATTAGAAGGCTAGGTATAAAATGAATAGAAACAAAAAGTAGGTAGGTACTTAGTTGTAGATTGAAAATAGAGTCTTTGATACTACTTATTTAATTAAAACAGGAGGGACACAATAATGGTCACGTTCACTCGCTTTGTTAACGTAAATTCAACTGCCCTCTCTAAAGCGGGGACACATATTATCGACATACCTACCTACAGGGATGTGCAGCTCGCTATCGATCAGCTTGATATCGATCTTCTAGTTGGTGGTTCAAACATTTCATAGAATCGATTTTTACACTTGACAGATAAATAAAATTAAAGATGTTAACACACACACACACGCACGCACGCGAACACACATACATACACACGCATGCATGCGCAAGAATATTGTAACGTATAAATGTACCTTTTCATTATTTGACATTATCACTATATCTATAGTCGGATGAGCTGTGCTGATTAGTCGCCGGTACTTTGATGTTGATGGACCATTAAAGGTATCCTTGTGAAAATGTATGGAACAAATGCGGTTGTTTTTTGTAGGAAACCAGTTTTTGCGACCCGTTGCTTCTATCCATCTACTTTTTACAAGACGATCTTTAGGAAAACTGGAACAAAATTGCAATATAGTAACTATATTTTTAAATTATCGATATAACTATAATTATTATCTATTTCTTTTTGACTACCTACTACTTCATCAGTCATCACACGGCTACATAATAGTAGGTCTAAATAAGCTTTTGTTACCGACTGTACTTTTTTTTGGAAAATCTTTACCGGCTTAACAATGACAAACTATTGAGTCCTAACACGGCGGGTCAACGTTAAGAATGGCGGAGATCCTGTCGCCACCTTCCGACTCCATCATCAGATCACCTCAAAGATACTATAATATTGCATTGTCATCGAGTTTACATATGTGGTCCAAATTTCAGCCCATTCGGTTAACAGGAAGTGGGTCAAATTTAATTTGTAAGGTTTGACCCGTACATACATACAAACTTACATACATACAGATTTACATATTCTACATACATTGCAAGTTAAATAAAAGCTTGTAAAAATAAACATCGTCTTTTCTGTTTTCAAAATCGATTTTAATCGATTAAGAAATCGGCATTGAAAATCGCAGGGTACAACACTACATCTTACTTTTGACAGAAAAATGAGAATTCAACCTTGAACGCGTCTCGACAAGTGCTCGACAGTTTAGTTTGTATTAATTTTCGTTGCTGATTTTCAATGCATGCCAAGTCTGGCACGTCAAATTAAAGCAGCAATGGAAAAGTAGCATTAGACACAGAGTCGCCCGCTACTGTTTATATGAAATTAATATCGAGCAACAAAATAAATTGTTTTATAAATAATAACAGATATTTAAGGGCAAAGAGTACTTACCTATGAAAGGAAATATCCTGATTTACAGCTCCTCCTTTTTTGGTGGTGTTTGTACAGTTAATTATCGAGCAAGAGGGCATTTTGTGGTTATATTCGAACGTCGCACGCGGACACCGGTCGAGAGCGGACTGAGCATCGCGGCGAGCAATGGGGCGGGGCGCGGGGCGCTCAGCACCTCTTTTTAGCACGCGAGGTACATACACTCTTTCCTTCTATCTCGATATAGTTCTGTGCCCAAACTAAGCTCTTGGCTTGTACTATGGTTACTAGACAACGATATAAATACTTATATAGAGAAATATATACTTAAATACTTACATAGAAAACATCCATGACTCGGGAACAATTATTCGCGCTCATCACACAATATCTGCCCTAACCGGGATTTGAACCCTGGACCGCTAGCTTCCTAGGCAGGCAGGTTTATGTGTTATTACGTTGTATCGTACAAAAAGGTAAAACAGAAGCGGCAAATGAAGTAAGATTATACTATACCTATGTATGTATTTTATTAAAGCCAACATTATTACTTTTTATTATGTCTGTTTTCGGATGAACGTAGGTACTTGGTTTTGTTTTTCTGTTATTTTGTAAATTTGCCTATCCTCTTGCATTGTTCTAGCTTATTCTACTCCAAGGTTAACTGGAAGAGACCCCATATGGGATAAGTTCGCCTATGTACATAATCTATAGTGATGCAAAGTGTTTTGTAATTGTTTATGTGCAATACAGAGTTTTCATACATACATACATACTATAGTAAAAACACTGAATAAAAACAATAATTACTGAATAATGGTAAAGCATGAGTTAGGCTTTATCGGTGGGAGAGTCCGAACCGCTCTTGACCGGTTTTTTAACACTACTTCTGGGTCTAATGCCTAAACAATTTTATCATTATATACTAATTAGTATTACAAGCTACTTTAATATTTAGGTGTTATATAAAACTACGTTCCAAAACACGCATAGCTGACGTAGGAGAAAAAACCGCCAGGCTTAAGTGGGATTGGGCTGGTCACGCCTGCCGCATGCACCCGGACCGGTGGGCTAGCGTAGCCACCAAGTGGGTGCCTCAAAATGGGCGGCGTAAACGGGGCAGGCCTAGACGGAGATGGCGGGACGACTTGGACGCATTCCTCAACAACTGGCCGGAAGAGGCACCAAATAGGGACTCATGGAGATCAAGGGGAGAGGCCTTTGCCCAGCAGTGGGACACTCATACAGGCTAGGGAAAAAAACAATATATATACAACTTTAAGCTTGAATGTTACTTAGGGTCATAGCCTGAGGTAGCGCAGTTGCGACTATACCTGGAAGGTCGTATATGGTCATGGTCTTTCCTGGGTTTGTTCTCATCTAACAGTCGCAAGCCCTATTAACTGCTTTTTGAATGGCCCATATACAGAGCGGTCTAACGGTTGTAACTTATGACTACAGTGTGGAGGATAAGACAACATGACGATCCAACTGTTGCGACAATAGTCAATGCATTGAATGGACACGTGGGACGAATGGTTATCAAGAAGAAGTAGTACTTTGTGATCTGGAGAACAATTTGTGTAGTTCTGAAAGTGTTTTAGAAATATCAGGAAGTCATCCTCTTGCATCCAACCACTCTTATTCGCGGTACCAACACTACCGACAAGCATCCTTCAAAAAGAGATCTTTATATCGAATTCGCGGGAACGTGAACATCGGTGGAATTATATTGCCAATCGCGTTAGCTGCCACAGTGACTGTGATAAGAGTTCCACGTTCCGCTGATGTTATTGCACCTACTTGTCTGCTTCCTTTTTTGGCAACAATTCTATTCGGTTTTTGTACCGTCGTCATACCCGTTTCATCGGCATTATATATATCTTTAGCTTGAAAGGACGATGGGTAAAAATGTCCCCACCCACCAACAGTGATGAAACATGTGCCAGTTTATAGATCTTGGCAATATGATGTATTTTTTCTATGGCGACGATCACCATATGTATGGGGTTTTCTTGAAAAATCATAATCTTATCGTATGGAACTATGGAATTTGTTTGAAAATGAACACGTATGTAGATGATTTGCCTTGCCTGGCCCTTTGTTTTCATTAAAAAATTCCCATTGATTTTGCTACGAAGATAAGTATTTTGTCTTTTATTGGGTCCTAATGAACATATAGACCTGCAGCCCGTTACTGTTGGAGGGGGGGGACGGGGTCCGTACAAAATTGCCCATCACCCTTTGTGCCGATCTAATACTATAGCCAAATTATCAAAAAACTCACCTACATTAGTCTCATTAAAACTTGTCGCTCTAGCCAAACTCGTTGCTTGAGCGCACCGGATTGATAGTTCTGGATGGCGGTCTAAAAAACTTCGGAACCATTCTATTCCAGCCATCTTATTTTGGTCCCAACTAGCTGGTCTTTGCAGTTTGTACTTCACAGTTAAATCGAAGGCAAATCTCCGCAAGTCTTGGGTGGATAATCCAAAATTGATGTCAGCTGACTTGATCGCGTACTCTACAATGTCAGTTTCTTGAGCTGAGGTAAATACTTTTTTTGCAGAATTATACCCCATAGTTATATTCTCTGTAGGCACATTTTTGGGCGCGCTTTCTCTTTTTTTTTTGTACCTAGCTAACGACACGTGATCAATGTTGAACATTACTGCAGCCTTTCTCAATGACCGCCCCAATAAAACTTCTTCGTACGCCTTTTGGTACGAAAACAGGTCCCTTGAACTCCGTTCGGTAACGTGTTTCCTTTTTCTGGGCATCTAGAAGAGAAAAAAGTAGGTATTATGATAGCAAACATTTGTACTTACATATGTTTTGTACCGGGTACCTCTTTTCTCGAAATACCCTACAATTCTACTTTACTAGACATAAAATTTAGTACCTATTTATAATTTTGCCTCTTTTTTTTACACATTAAAATGCATATTATACAACCTTAGTTAGTACCTTAGCTTTTTTTCAGGTTTATACTCATTAAAATGCACACATAAATATATACATACACCTTAGTTTGTAAGATTTTTTTCAGGTTTATACACATGAAAATGCATACCTAAATATATACATACACCTTAGTTTGTAAGCTTTTTTTCAGGTTTATACACATTAAAATGCATGCATAAATACATACATACACCTTAGTTTGTAAGCTTTTTTTCAGGTTTATACACATTAAAATGCATACATAAATATATACATACACCTTAGATTCTAACCTTTTATTCAGGTTTATATAAATTAAATAATAATTACCTACTAAAAGTAACATAAATACATAAAAAATCATACGTAAATTCATATTTATTCTTTCTGGTAAAAGTCCGTTAAAAAGGGACGGTTGGAACACCGGGACGATTGAAACGTCTCAAACGTCCACAGGCAAATCGTTCCAATCGTACCCATCTCCTATTTTTCATTTCAAGGTCGATATTTTAGTCTTAAATACTGCTTTAGCGATTACCGATATCAATAAATACAATCTCAAATAGGTATATCATACAATGAAACAAGAAAAAATATCAAAATACAAGAGATAATTAAGATAAACCGAAAATAAAAAGAACATAAATGCTTACTTTTGCGTGTGAAATTTTTTCCGAAGCGTCCTGCGCACGTCCGCGTCCTTCGCTGCCCCGCGCGTCACTGTCCAAATATTCCAAAATGGCCAACCTATAAACGATCTTCGTGTCGCGCCGGTAGGTGTAACGGTTTTCGAGACATATGAGTTGTTTCAATCATTACGAGTTTCAATCGTACCCAGTCTACCCTACTAGACAACGCTGAACATAATTATATGTATATGTAGAGAAATAAATACTCAAGTAAATACAAACACCCAAGATTCAGAAAAAAAAACGCACTCATCACACAAACATTTGCCCCGATGGAATGGACTAATGAAGACGAACTAGGTCACCTGCGTCATCATGAAAAAGCTATCGTAAGAGCTTCTAAAGAAATGATAAGACCGAACATAATATGTATTTATAAATTGCAAAAAACGTTAACAGGAAACCTATAATGTAACATCCTAATGATAGCAAAAAATCAATGAATAATGCAAATTATAATCCGTTTTCCTGAAAAGTCACATGTGTTAAAAAAAACCATTGAAAATAAATAATCTTAACCGCTGCGCTATACGGTCTAATTCAGTTTAGCACACTTTGCACATGATTCCTGATAACAGTGATAAATACAAGTATTTGGTCCAAGAATCGTGACACTTTTTGGTTTTTTTGGCGTACTGAAGGCAAACGAGCACACAGGCCACCTGATTGTAAGTGGAAACTGTGACCCATAGAAATTCGCATTCACAAGACTGCAAGCCTAAGACTGCAAATGCGTTGCCAACCCTGAGGACTAAGATTTACCGGAACACAACAATGCGAACACTGCTGTTTTGCGGGAGATTAATGGATAAGATGATGGTAGCGATCCGGACGGACCCCGCACAAGGTTAAATAGTTCTGACAATTATTACAAAAGTTGGAATGCCTAAAGAAACGCCATTTTGTTGATATCCATATTGAACGTAACCATGGTAACCGAATAACAAATGGATGGATATTAAGCACCTTAATTTAAATTAAATATAAATTAAAATCTATACATATAATTTGTCTCTAAATGCATTTTGTTTTGAATACGTAATTGTAATTGGAATTAAAAACAAAAACGGTTTATTATACAATTTAGGATTTCAAGTGTTCAATGAACGCGTACTGATAACCAGGACCGTAACCATGGTAATAACAATGCTATAATAATTATTTTAGGACTGATTTTACCATGGCAACACTCATTATAGAATTGTTACGGTTACGCTATAGGTGAGGAGGAGGTAGCGGTTTATAGTAAGCGAATAGAAAAAAAAGTCTACTTACGTCTTTTTTTTTAATTGTCTCCATAGGAAAAGTAAATTCTGACGAAGTGGATGCCATCCCCTTCTCTTCTTCTAATATTCGTTGGACAGTTTCTATAGAAACACCTGCAGCGTCGGCCGTGCGACGTGTTGTGTCGAGCAAGTGAGACAGATCACAATGAGGTTCCGTGAGGGTTTTAGTATATTCACTCTCTGCACGCAGGAAACGATAAATTCTAGCTATCATGTTTCGACTCTAGAACAAAACCAAATCGAAGTAACTGCGCGTCTAAAAATCTCTATGTGTTTCCTATGTGGAGCATTTTAGATCGTAGACCGTTGAAATAAAGTTAGAAATCATTTATTTGAAAACCAATAAATTTATAGCTATATTTGCACGCGCAAAGATACAAATACAAAACAAAAATAATTTATTCCACGAATATCATACAAAAATATGCAAATCACGTCGTTTTGAAAGGTTCAATTTGTTAATTTTGAAATCTATTATAAGTAAAATCTAAATGACAGTAAAAACTGTATTAAAATCCATTCCGTGGTCAAGAAGTAAGCAAAGAAACAGACGGACTCGACGTAATGCTATCTACTTTGTTTTACACTATTCAGATATAGGTACATATTATTGTTAAAAATGTTTAAAAATTGTTACCTGACTATGGCCACCTTTTTTTCGTTTAGTTGCCATGCTCACGTTATTTCCGCAAATAATTTAGCGTGGACTCAATATACGAGTGACCGGGACCGCGTCGCGATCGTTACTGAGCTCTCGACGTTACGCACACTAACACAATCTGCATATGTGAACTCTTGACGACATTCGTAGCCAAACGGACTTGGTGAGATAGACTTGCACACATACATAGGTCTCGTCGCTACGGTAGTGTTTCAGCGCCTTTTTGTTTAAAGGAAGTATATGGCAACTTAAGTCCCTGACACACGGGCGAGTAAGGTCGCCGAGCCATAAGTACGGCGTACTTACTCGCCCGTCTATCTGGGACTTTAGAGAAGGTGCTTCGGGTTTGTACTTTTCTCTCACTCGCTCTCATACGCTCTTATTAAGAGCGAGAGAGGAAGGAGCACAGACCCGAAGCATCTTCTAAGTGCTCACAGACTGTAGAAGAGTTTCGCATGGTAATATTTATTATACTTTAATCCTCTAATTCATAAACGGACTAGAACCTATTCTAGTCATAGTATACTTTATCGCTTTCTGTCAGATACAAATGTCACAATGACAGCTATTGACAAAGAATATTTTAAACATACTTTAGCTATTACGAGTTGATGAATGGAGGCCATTTGCAACGTCAAAAGATGGCGGATGTGTTATATGTTTTAGTTTTGTATTTTTTATGCCTTTGTGTTTCACAGTGATAGAAGACTTGGACTTATTTCGTGTATATAGCATCTTAATTCTCGTTTCAAGTGGACGCGCAGTGGTACAGAGGTTCAAACTATCTTGACCTCTGCCCTACATATCACCGTACAACTTTGCCCCCAATCTTCCTAGAGAAGATTGGATTGTGTTTTATTGCTATATTGATTTATACTTATATATACTTGATACTGGCGAAATCACTTCATTGTGGAAACGCCATATCCCCGCCGTAGTAGCTGTAGAATTCGCCGCGGGGAAAAGTAAAAAAAAAAACAGTTGATGAACAAGAGTATAATAATATTATCTGAATGTATAAAAACAAAGAGCTCTGCGTTGTGTCTTTACGTTTCTCGGCTTACTTCTTATACAGTATTTATTCACTGTCATTGAGACAAATGTGTAACAGAAGGTTTATATGAACATAACATTCCAAATAGTAGGGAAAATTAAATGTTTTCACATAATTGTTCGAAAGTACATTTACTGAAGACCGCTTTAACTCCCGTCGTTCTAAAAGACCTATAATGATAGTTCTTTACCTTAACGCAGTACGAAATATAACCTGAAACATTCCTCGAAAACATTTTATGACAGTTGAATTGACAGCTGTCAAAACAGGCCTTTTAGAACAATGGAAGTTTATTGGTTACAAAAATGTTTACTTGTACGTTTGTTTTTATTTGTCTGTTATAGATATTTGTGCATATGTGTTTATGTATTTTATTGTAAAATTGAATAGATATTTCGATTTGATTTTGTTCTAGCGTTCAGCGTTGCGTGAAGAGAATGAGGTTACAAAAACACACATGGAACTAAATTTAAATCATTTATTTGCCAGAACACAGTAGATATAACTAATTGTTAGTTAACGGTATGTGATCATTCAAATAAATAAATAAATAATAAATAAATATCAGGGGACAATGTCACACCAATTGAACTAGTCCCAAACTAAGCTCTAGGCTTGTACTATGGGTACTAGACAACGATATAAATACTTATATAGAGAAATATATACTTAAATACATAGAAAACATCCATGACTCAGAAACAAATATTCTTGCTCATCACACAAATATCTGCCCTTACCGGGATTTGAACCCAGGACCGCTAGCTTCGCTTAGCTAATGTATCAAAACCTGCATGCAGGCGTGCATATTCTTACGATAATTGAATTTAATACAAAGTAAAAATCTACGGCAAATAAAACAAAATAACCTGGGTATTTATTTATAACTAAGCGATGAACATAAATACATTAAATTTGAACTAAATCAATACTATAACAGAGAGCGCCCCGTGGCAAAGTACCACAGATGCTGGCAGCCAGCCTGGTTGTATATCATTGTGATAATGTCGTACGTGATTTGTCTTATTTACGGGATATCACAAGTCGCACGCAGCCGAGGTCGCAGATCTTTCTTCAGAAACTGTTGAATGTACGGTCGGCCCAGAAAGTGGTCTAACAGTTGATAAAAGTTAGGTTGAAACCTGTCACTGTCATAATATTATTGCAAGGGAAAATCGAACTTGTTGTATCATGACTTGCAAATGAACTTCAACCTTAGGGCGGTAGACCACATATTTGGCCGACCGTACGTATATTAAAAGAGAAGGTGTTGCCAATGGGGAGGGGGAAGTTCACTTCTCGAAGAAAAGAAGAAAGCGGGATATTAAGATAGAAATAGATAATTTTACAGTCGATGTTGTACGAAACCAATGTCGTCCATAAACAAATTATTTGGCTAAGTTCACTCGCATTCACAAGACTGCAAGCCTAAGACTGCAAATGCATTGCCAACCCTGAGGAATAAGATGGAATGCCTCTATGCTAGTCATTACACCGGCTGTCTTATCTCCAAACCGGAACACAACAATGCGAACACTGCTGTGTGGCGGTAGGTTAATGGATAAGATGGTGGTAGCGATCCGGACGGACCCTGCACAAGGTCCTACAAACATTAATACGAAACCAATAATTTACAGAACTCATCGTAGCTGAAAAACACTGTAGTCTAATTGCGGCCGTAGCAAGCACTGATACTAGTTTTTTTCTCAGTAACTTAAATAATGTAAAAAAAATGAAAAAAATGCATGTTCCTGAGACAAAACCTCTATTTTTCCAAACACTATTTCAAAAAAATCCAGGCGTCACTTGTTGTGAGATTGGTCGTTCGATATTTATTATTATTTATAAAATAGGTTTTTTTTTAAACTTGATGTTTGATGAGTGATGACTTGATGACTCATAATGATTGTTTACAACTTTACATGGATCACGCCACATTTAATTAATTCACTTGCGGTGAAGGTGACGGGTGAAATACCTACCCACAGGTAAAGTTAAAAAAAAACAAAATTCAAAATATTTATACAGTAAATTGGCCTCATGAGGGCTCTTTTACACGTCGGTAATATAGAGTGAATCTACTAGTGCTTCGGAGTCAAGCGAAAGTCGTACTCGCGCACCGAGGGTTCCGGGTTCCGTACCGCCGCATAATAGACAATTAATATTAAAAAAAAAAAGTGGAAAAAAAACCGTTCTTCTAAGGGGGGGCACCTTTATTAAAACTACTACATATCTTTCTTGAAAAAATGTTTTTTTATTAAATCCGCAGTAATAACACATTCTGAAAAAAAAACAACTCGCTATGATTTACGGTTCAAAAGATTCAGCTCCTTTAAGTTCGGACGGACGGCTTAGGCATATTAGGCTTAGGTAAGGTAAAAAAGATAAAGGATAAAAAAAGATGTTTATTCAGTAAGTAGGCCGCACGGGCACTTTTACACGTCAAAATCTACCAGCGCTTCGCAAGAGACCACTGCTGAGAAGAAACGCCGCAAGAAACTCAACAGTCAGTCGTTTTTTTTAAATACTACTTATGATATTATACAAAAAGCTTAACCTAGCATGATATAAAACAATGAATTTAACATAAAATAAAAATAAAAATAAAAAACATTCAAGCGTAGGTAAGGGGCATTTCGGGAACGGAACCCCAAAAAAGAGGCGTAATGGAACCTACTCATTGGTAGGTACTGTGTACTTACTTGTGTGAGCGACGCAGGGGATCCGTCGATGATCACCGGCGGGAAAAAAAACATTGGATCCAAAACGCCTTCACCCTGCGTTGAGACCTAAAACGAAGATAGTTACGGTAACCAGCAATAATATACTATCCCACATTTGGCGCAAAAATATCTGACACCTTCTTATACCTCAAGATAAAAAAAAAAAAGATGTTTATTCAGTAAGTAGGCCGCACGGGCACTTTTACACGTCAAAATCTACCAGCGCTTCGCAAGAGACCACTGCTGAGAAGAAACGCCGCAAGAAACTCAATACCTACCTAATAAAGAAGTGTCAGACATTTTTGAGGCCAATGTTGGATAATAGGTACCTATATCATTGCTGGTGACTATAGTTAGTTTGTTTAGGTACTTAAAAAAATGTAAACAAGGCAAACCACGTGGCATTGTTAAACAGCCAATCAAAACTGTTTTATCGCACTTTGACGTATCAGTGTTCTGCTTCTATTGGCTGACGAACTATAAAACGTGGTTCTTTTGTTTATATTTTTTTAAGTACCTAAACAAACGGAGTATACGTATGACTGTAACTCATCATGATCCGGTAGTGTAATAACAGTGATCGGGGAAAACGATGCAAAACTTTAACAAAACTTGTAAAGTTGACATAAAGGACAACTTGCAACCAAGAAAAACAACAATATTATTAAAAAATAAGAATAATATTGGCAGATTAGTGTTCAATTTAACTCCATATCAGTCTCTGATTCGGTATAAGGATTATTAATAGTGTCATGGCTGTAATGTAAGTTTTGTTAAAGTTTTGCGGTGTTTCCCCGATCACTGATAATTAAGTATTTAATGGACCCGATTCTACAGTGGCCTCTAAACTTCCTAATTCTATTTAGGTGTCGCTAAAACACTTTGCTATTCTATGAGCAGCTGTCACAATCTAATGACAGCGCTAATTTGAATCTGACGCTTCTTATTTTAGGCGGTCTATTCAACTTTATATTGACATTCTGGAATAGCACTTATCAAATCTGCCGTCTAAACTATGTCTAAAAATTAGACATTTTAGTTTTAGGCATGTTTTAGGCTAGTTAAGCGATGTGCACGTAGAATCAGGTCAATTATAAGAGTCCACTACTGACTGCATAATATATTATGTAATAATTAGCGACTGCCCGCGACTTCGTCCGCTTAAATTTCGTTTATATCACTATCCCCTTCTAAACTTTTAAATTTTTCGAGATGAAAAGTAACCTCTGTGTTAATATTGTGCTCCATACAAAACGTTTGTTCGTTTTCCTTTCCAAGAAAATATTTCTTGTTACAAAAACAAAAACAGAAACGTACAGGCCTAGGTCTTTATAATAACTACAACATATTCGCAAATCGTGGAAATCGGACTTGCTTTAGGGGGTGAGGAACGTTTTCGCCCGGAGCTAAATTTATACAGATTTTTTTGACTACGCGATTTCAGCGGCGCTTCACAATATATACATATATTTAGAAAAAAAATGGTGGTTAGTACGACGAGCCTGAACTGTCTTACAGGAGTTTTTTTTTTTTTTTTTTTCGAGGTGTAGAAGTATGTGGAGGGCCGGTATTTTTTTAATAGTTTCTATTGGTTACATCAATACATATGCAAAATTTGGCATTTGTGCGTTTCGTACTTTTTGAGAAAAAAAAAACATTTTAGGGTTAAATGGATGCCGTGAGGTTCCAGGAGGCAGTAGAGGGTTAAAAATTGGTATGAAGTATTTTCTCTTCACAAGGCACCATCTGATAATAGTTCCAAACTCAAAGCTTTGGGGGAATTTTTGAAGGGCAGTTCTGATTACACCCTTTCACACAAATCCGTCAAGCCGTCGCAGCGTGAAGAGGCAATTAACCAACTTACACACACCTTAACTCACAGTCAGTAAACTATGTACTTCGCATCTCAATATTTCGATAGTAATGTCAACATTTCCGGTCATTTTTGGAAAAAATAATTATGTACTTCAATGAAAAGGTTCGTATAAACACAATACGTACCACACTTGGCAGGTTAATCGTCGGAACGGCATTGGTCACTAGTAGACGCTTGTGGCTTTTGCCGTATTTAAAACATCCTAGTTTAAAATGGCGGCTGCAGATGACGCTGGTGCGTGCAGGGAACCAATCAGCGGGGCGTTTGGTCGCTTCAATCCAAATTTCCTTTATTTTTGGACACTTTGGAAATCTTTAATATGAAACAGAACATAAGTGAAAATAAGTATGATGCCAAAAAAAAAGCATAGGAAACTTATGAATAAGACAATTTTGTAGATACCGGTATCTCAATGCATTTTTAAACTCTGATAAAACAAAACCGGCCAAGTCAGTCTTTACAGTAAAAGGCACATTATTGTCAATGGCGTGGACACTAGATTTGATTGTATCGTTCTAGAGTTTTTAAAAATTCTTTATGATTGAAATGCTTAGCGGGAATGTCTTGGTTCTTGCTAACTCGTGTATCTTTTCTGAGAAGCTCGGTATCCACTTTGAATAATGGGCGAACATACCCAGAGCCGTTCGCATACTAGGCAAATCATGTGGTGGAGGTAAGTTTTGAAGAGGCTCTAATCTATCGCTTTCTGGTTTAATTATGTTATTGGATGTAGTATATCAAAGTATAGAGGTCTGTTTGAAGTTGGATTTAATTTCATTCAAGGTCAGATCGTACTTGTTCGCAGCCGAGAGAAAGTTTTGAAATTTATTGTCGTTCTCTTCTGGTGTTTTGCCACAAACCGTTATGTCGTCGAGGCACGCAAACGTGCCCTCGAGCTTTTCCGTCCGAATTACCCAATCAATGGTTATCTGGAAGCTGAAAACGCCGTTGGTTACTCCGAAAGGATTCCCGTGGAACTGGTATATATTTCCAGCAGCTTGAAAGCAGTAAACAGTCTCTCTTCATACAAAATCGGCGCTCTTCATATCTATGGCGCTAAATATGGAATATTTGGCCTTTTTCGATACTAATTCCTCTATACTGGGAAGTGGATAGGCGTCCAGTTCAGTATATTGATTTATGGTTCTCGAATAGTCGATAACAAGGCATTTTTTGTAATAGTATTTTTAGTAAACAGTCCCTGTGCTCGCCGTGGTGATCTGCTTTCTTGAATCACACCTTCATTCAAGAGATTTCCTCCTCTTCAATAAAACGTCGATCATCATCACTATATCTTCTTGACTTAATAGCGATCGGTTTGCATCCAGGTGTTAAGTTAGTGAATAAAGGCACGAAGACGGACGCCATTAGTATTTTTTGCCGGCTGGGTCTCATATTCAAAGAGCACAGTTTAGTAAATTTGAAATTTATAAAGCTCTTCAAACTCCCCGTATCGAGTAGGGCTTCGTCTCCAATGCCTTTAAGGTACGCAAGGACTGTAGCTTTGCGTAGGGACGATGGCGATGCAGCAATGATGCTGGCGTTAATTTTATCCGAGTTCGACATAGCAGCTCTAGTTATATTCTTACTTTGACAGACGTTAGCGAAATGTCCTTTTCTATTCTAGAGGTATAAGGCGTCAAAGGCCGAGCAAGTCTTCCGCGGGTGCACGCGTGCTCTACAGAAAAAGCATTTACGATTTGAGCAGTTTGGAAAGGTTGGCGTAGCTGCTGAAGCAGAAGTATTCTGTGCGTTCATATTATTTGGGATATTTCCGCTGGTCGCATTCACAGGTATATTGGTATAATGTAACGTGTTGACTTCAGCCATCTCCAAAGAGCACGTCTGGTTATGAGCTTCGTCCAGTGTTAGGCAAAGGTTTTCGAGGAGTGTCTCCCTTATCTTTGTAGAGAAAATGCCAGCTATGAATGCATCACGAATGTTATCATCCCCATTTTCTTACTATCAACAGCGGCGAAATTACAATGCTTGGATGATTGGCTTTAATGTATTAGGCTTGAATGTATGTGTCAATAGTTTCGTGGCTATTTTGTCTCTGTGTGGCCAGAGTGTGACGTGTATATAAGATGTTGTTCGGTTTTACAAACAGCCGGTCCAAGAGGCTTATTGCCTGTTCATGTTTCGCACTCGCTTGTGTAGTTATATTATGAAACTACTAATGTTCAAATTGATTTCTATAAGTATATAACTAATTTATTTCAGAAATAAAAGTTTGTTCCGCACGCAATATTTTATACCATAGTTCATTTCATCATAGTTTTACAGGTATCAAAACGTAAGAAATCAGTGCATTCACATCACTTCAGTGATTAGACAAAGACAAAGAAAGAAAGAGACAAACTACTGTTGAAAGACATCAAAGCGACGCCATCTTTGTAATAAATGTTTCACTTTTAATTATTAAATTATTATTGTTTTGAGGAATAACAGGTTACCTGTGAAATGAGATTCCATCCTTTTGGACGCCAGATGTCTTGTTACGACTTCCACACAACTTAACTACACAATAATACGGCATATTTCAGATCCTATCGCACAACACATAGCCGAATATTGCATGTTGCTATGTCAACAGGCGGCCGCGTACTAAAACACTGTTTGTGGGCATGACAACCGGTTAGCGATTGTTGAGCATACTCATCAGCTTGGCTTTTTGTATGCGTGGTCTAGAGGTTAAGTTGTCTGTGCGTTTTAATTTCAAAAAATAACCTGTAAATCATTACATTTTCTTGGAATAGCTTGATTTTATTTATCGATTATGTGATAGTACAAATTTTGCCGGTATAAGTTGTCGAATCGTTTTTTTATAACGCTTATAAATTTGAGACACATTTGAAATGGGTCTACTGAATCAAAATTATATATTAAATAGAAAATTTGAACATTAGTTGTTTCATAATTATACAATTCGGTTAGGACAAAGACGGAGTTGGCAAAATCAATATGCAAAAGATATTGACAGACCGCTGTTGAAAACATCAAAGCTTCGCCAGTCGCCATCTTTGCAATGAAGATTTCTCTTTTTATTATTATTGTTTAAAGTAAAAATAGCTTACCTGTGAAATGAAATTGCGTCCTTTTGGACGCTAGATGTTTTGCTACATTTTCCACACATCATAACCACACAATACGGCATATTTCTGAAACTTTGCACAGTAAATAGCCGAATATAACGTGTTGCTTTGACAACAGGAGGCCGCGTACTAAGACCGCTTGGGGGGCGTGGCGGCCGGTTAGTGTTCTTTGAGCTTGGCTTACGAGGTGGGGCGCCTTTGTATGCGCGGTCTAGAGATGGCAAGTGGTTTGTGTCTCTCAAATCAGTACATGTACAATCAACGATACGGCCCCGTAAATAACGGGTAGGTACATCCTCGATGACAATAACGAATTTGTGTTTCGGTCTCGATCCAGCTAAATCTAGCGAGTGCTAGAAAGAAATGGATACAATATCATTCGGATTACATGTCGAGTGAATGACAGTGACAACAAGGCTCAGTAAATTGTAACAAACTTGAGTAATGATAATGAGTATTTAAGGCCCGTATTAATAAAGTGATCTCAACTCTTATGCTCGTCTCGAGATGCGTCAAAAATGACAGTGTCCTATGGTTTGGCGTTTACTTTGACGTATTTTGTGACGGGCCTCACAGTCAAGATGAGTTTATGAATACGGCCCTAAGTGTTATTATAATAAGTAGGTTTTATTAAGCAATAAAGCTTAAAATTTGGTTTTGCTAAACGATTCGGAAACAGGACCAACGTGGCCCGCGGTCGAAACCGCGCGCAGGCGTGGCGCTTCGCTTTAGTTATGCGGACATATAAACCTTATTTCAAAGAATTAAGGTGCAAAAGCGTATGCATAACGTTGTACTCGACTATATGATGTCGCTATAGCGGACGATGTTCATTAACTCTTTTGGACTATACGATGAATACTGTTACAATGAAAACGCACCAATGCAATTCGCATATTTTTTAAATCCGTTCTGTGACGAGACGTTACGTTCAGACGTAAGCTGCCGGAGGACGCTTCGAGGAGCTGTCAATTCAATTTTATTCAGCTTTCGAAAATAGTTTACGTTATCTTGTCTATGGTCTGTTCCAAATAAAACCTAGGATTGTTGAGTCCAATACCTAATTAAAGTAGATTACTTAAAACTATAGTATATTCTGAGGTAATAATTATTAATGTGCAGTTTTCAGGCACAAATTAGTTGTTAACAAGCCACTTGTTGTAAGTTGCTTAAGGTCATGTTGGTTGTAATGTAGATAATTCAAGATTAGCTAATTCGGTAATTTTTATTTTTTTGAAGTTTAACGGAACCCATAACCTTAAATTAATTGCTTGATTATCTCAAATCAAAATTCTTATATACGAGTGAGTATGAGGTAACGCCAAACAATGGCATCGGTGGAATTTCTAAACGTTGTTACATTGGAGATAATTGAAATTCAAAATCGTCCGTTCTCGACCAGACGATTAATAGTTCATAGATCCCAAATCCGTCTTACGTGCTTTTCTTTTTCGTTTCTGGCGTCTCCGAAGTAGCAAAACTAACAGAAGTGCTGTCTCATAGAAATCAAGCGAAAGTCTCTTTCTAACTCCTTTTGCTAGCAAAAGACCTCCGCTTGTAATTTGTAACATGAAGCTTAATGAAACGGGCCTGGCCATGACTGGTCTAAAGCCGCATCTATATGCTTGGTGTTTTCCACCAACACTGCGGACGCAACTGTACGTTAGAGTGAGATAGAAATACATCGTGCTCACTTTAACATATTGTTGCGTCCCAGTGTTTGTGGCAAACACCAAGCATGTGGATGCGGCATAAGAGGTGAGCGGGGCGGCGAGCGGCGCGGGGGTTAGACCGGAAAGGCGAGCATGCCAAGTAGGTGTACTGTGGACTTCGCAGAGTTTGCAGTAGCGTCAGCCATATCGAGCGGTAGGGACCTATTTAAAATGGAGTTCTTGGCTCTTATAAAAAAATGTAGTTTTTATAAAACAAGCCTAACCTAACCCAACCCCAGCTAGATATTTCAAAAACTCTGAATTATAAACCGATTCAGTAAAAACACTTTATGGCTTGCGATAATTATGAGTAACAATACATTCGGACTACATTTTTTTATATGAAATGAATCGAGGCTCATTCTGAATACATTATAAGAGAAGGAGCGTGGACGAGCTTAATAGACGTCGTTGTACATATGGCTAATCCTACACTTTGTACCTAGAATACATAGGAATATAGCATTATTACACACGACGAACAAATTGCTTGTTTCATGTCCCATTTACACGCACTAAATACGCTGGAAACTCATTTGTTAATAGAGTGTGTAGTAAATATAATAACTGTTTCGGTAATATCGATATGTTTAGCCTGTCACTTCCTAAATTTAAGTCATCCCTTAGAGTATGTAAGTAGTGTTGTCTAGTTGCATGTTTGAAATATTGTTTTCTTTTGCTGTTACTCCTACGGTTGTACCTACGCTTCCTTAAATTTTAATATGTCTCTGTAACTTGTGGCAACTTTGCTGGTTTATGTTAAATTCATGTTCTTCTTTATCTTTAAGTTATATTGTACCGTTTGTGCCCAAATAAAACATTAAAACATTAAAACATTAAAACATTATTTTTGCGGATCGCTCGCCGCAAGTTTTCTGCGAAATCGTTGCGCGCTCGCTGATCGCTGCGCGCTCGCGTCGCATTCTACTCGCCGGTGTGATAAGGCTCTTACACGCAAGTGAGAAACAGTTAGGTATGTAGTTGTATTTTTTGTTTGTAAGTACTATTTTAATCACGTGTCCCTTTCACGCATGCAATGGCATTGTATTGAAATGTTTGGAAGTTTATTCTGTTATGTAGCAACACAAGTAAGTAAATAACGGCTGGATGAATCTGGATGAAATGGAATAGTCTACATAGAATAGAAAATTTACTCGTAAGTTGAAGAGTTCTCGAGGGAATAGCGATAAACGGAATCTACGCGGGCTGAGTTTCGCGCCAAATCTAGTTTGTTTATGATATTTATCTATATATATAAAAGGCAAACCTGACTGACTTCTATATCAACGCACAGCCGAAACTGCTATACCTAGAATCTTGAAATTTGGTGCAGGGGTTCCTTTCATGATGTAAGTGAGCACTAAGACAGGATTTTTCAAAATTCTCCCCTTAAGGGCTTAAAATAGGGGGAGTAGCGGGAAACTTATTGTACGCGAACGAAGTCGCGGGCGTTCTCTAGTTGGAACATCATATTAAAGCGAAGTTTTCCGTAATATATATACTAGCCTGCTACTAAAAAACACCTATGAATATGTCAATGCGTTACGGGAGCTACAATGCCAACAGACACACAGAAACACCTATTAGCGTATGGGTATTAAAAAATGGCCGTTGACAGTTTCTTGATAATATATTTTTTACAATTTATCAAACTGCATTCACCTTATCAAAACCATCTGTAACCCACCGAGGGCTGTCAACTCGCCCAATTTCAGGCTATCGTTCTTCCTCAATATAGGGGGCGCAGGTGGCCCTGTACTCAATATAAGCGGCAACAGGAGTTACTGCGAGCCCTTACACCCCCTATTTTAGTAACACTGCTGTTTTATGTGGCTGGAATAATATTTGGTAACGAACTTTGTGATATGGGTGGCTGCAAAAACGGAACACGTATGTTACAATGATTTTAATCAGGGATTTAAAAAAAACGTTATGGCGGAAAAACAGGTAGATACGTCGATACATGAGAGGCCATTTGCAAAGTCAAAAGATGGCGGATGTGTAATTTGTTTTAGTTTTTATTTTTGTGTATTTAAGTGTACAAAGTTCTTTTTTGTTAGTGATTTGTACTTTTAATGCCTTTGTGTTGCACAGTGATAGAAGACTTGGACTTATTTCGTGTATCCTGGCATCTTACTTCTCGTTTCAAGTGGACTCGCAGTGGTTCAGAGGTTAAAACTATCTTGGCCTCTGTCCTACATATCACCGTACAACGTTGCCACCAATCTTCCTAGAGAAGATTGGATTGTGTTTTATTGCTATATTGATTTATACTTATATATACTTGACACTGGCGAAATCACTTCATAGTGGAAACGCCATATTCGCGCGGTAGTAGCTGTTCAAGTCGCCGCGGGGCAAAGAAAAAAAAAAAAAAAAAAAAAACGCATAGCACACTGTCAATTTTGACGCATCTCGAGAAGAGCATTTGAGTTGAGATCAGTTTATTAACGCGGGCTTAAGACACGTAGGAACCCGCAGTTTTTACAATTTAGGTTTTGTGACTCGTTTTATTAAGGAAATAATATAATTGCCTAAGACAATACGATGTCCTTGCACCGTACTCACATGGCGTAAACCATAACCACAGATTATACAAGTTACTAGGTAAATATAAAAAAATGTGGCGTGAGTCAAGCTGTATTAAACCTTGTGCCATTTATAATACGAATATTGACGTGTGTTATTATTGTTTCTATAACTTCCTACCAAGAGTGACGTATTAGATAAATGAATTGTATTAAGATGTTATTATTTGAATAGCATTTACGTCAATTTTGGGTGTGAAAAACAGATTTCAAAAAAATATTTGCTTGATGTTTACTTATTTTTCGTTAATATTTTAACATGACTCATTATTTATTACAATAGATGGGAATTGAAAAAAGGCCGATACAAATTTATAAATGAAGTAAGTAATCCATTTTGCCAATTACCTACTCCTTAGTTTTATTTATCTACATACAAGGCCAGTATAACCAATTCAATGCAATTTATTTATAAGTAAATCTAATTAAGTAATTATTAATTATTAAATTATTACTCTAGTGTTTTTTTTCCTTTTTTTATGGCATAGGGAAGGCTGACGAGCACACAGGCCATCTGATGGTAAGTGGAAACTGTGACCTATAGACATTCGCATTCACAAGACTGCAAGCCTAAGACTTTCAACTGTCTAGATATCACGGATCATGAGACAGCCTGGTGACAGACAAACGGACAGACAGACGGACAGACGGACAGTGGAGTCTTAGTAATAGGGTCCCATTTTTACTTTTTAAAAAGTTGTTAGGAATAGGGTACCCTAACGTAATAACGGTGTCATACCTTTTTTTTTAAGCCTGGGACTGCGTATGCGTTGCGTTGCGGACTAGATGGAATGCCTCTATGCTAGTCATTACACCGGCTGTCTTATCCCCAAATCGGAACACAACAATGCGAACACTGCTGTGATTTATAGCACGATCTCATTTAATTAGTAGCGGCTTAAGACAAGTTGAATAAATGTCGGACTTATCACACTGTCATCGCAACAGATAACCAAATCACATATCCGGAACTATATTACATTGTCTAACACGGAAACGCACATAATATACTCTATTTACCAACTTTTCCTAGCAATTTAGACGTAACTGCCTGCAACGTAACAGAAATCGTTAGTAAGTGACATTACGCCATTTTCACTTATCATTATCAGTTGATAGTAATTTCCTGATGTCATGTGGTCAAAACTGGACCGATAAAAAGGGCTTAAGTGCACAATTAATAGCTAAGGAAAAATCGATCATATCACGTTAGTAATAAGTTCGCATATCCTACTCAACCTACTTTGCTCTCCGTTATTCCCTGTTCCAAAATGGAACTTGTCAGTTGCCTCCTATGAAAAGTAATTTTTGTCCTATCTATTGGGGTTAATTGTTAACTTATAAGCATGCTAAATTTCAAAATCGAGTTAGCCGTTTAGCTCTAAAAGTGAAACAGACTGACTTGAAAACTTGGTACGTATCATGATGCAACAAGATATCATAGGTACACGTTACTGTATAAGTAGTGCCTCTGAGGGTTCAAAATTCAAGTTATGGCAGTCCAATGAAGTCAGGGATAAAATGAATATCAACGCGTCGAGCATAGCGTAACCTGTCAGTTAATGGCTTGCTCAGACAAATTCGACGCAAAAGGCCTCTTTAAACAGTCATTTGCCATCGTTACTCGTGTATGTGAAGTCATTACAGACACTTAAATTCTTAATTAGGTGCTAACTTAACTAAAGGTTGCATTAAGTCTGTTTTTGTACACCATTTTGGTGCGATAATTTATTTAAATGAATATATACCCTGATATGAAACGGTAATTCGGAAAACATTAGAAAGAAGTGACCTTACGAGCGTTGTGTATCGACGCAACACTAGCGCCAGAGCGGCAATGGCAACATAAACCCCTAAAGGGCAGACGAACTATTTTTCAAATTTATACCTTTATTATTGTAGTTAAAATCTTAGCTGAAGCGGCCATCCTTAAACAATTATAAAATCCATCGTGCAATAAAAACATTCCAATATATATAAAAAAATATATATCTACCAATCGTTAGTTTATTACTCGAAGATTTGGATTTCATTTGGAATGAAGATAGCTTATACCTCTGGATAAATACAGAGGCTACTTTTCATCCCGGAAATCGATAAGTTCCCAAGAGAATAGCTCAGTCGAAATCTACGCGGGCGAAGTCGCGGGCAGAAGCTAGTTATATATTAAACTCACCCTTTCTTGAGGTATAATTAAATCTCCGCACCCAAACTCAACTGGCACCTTGTATGGATTTAGGACGACTTCCTGTATGCTTCTTTCCGGTAGCTCAGTAGGATATGCAGATGGAGGCGATTCAAAGTCGCGCTGAAGTGTGGACTCGTTCGATGGGCTTACAATGTGTGAGTTCTCATTAAGTTTATTGAATTTGGCACAAAATATAGCATCCGATATAATTTTTTGACATACCATCAGCTGATTGTTATTCAAATCCTTTATTTGGTAACCTATCGATCGTCCATATACTTCCCACTGTTCATGTTTTTTTTCAGTTTCAAGTAAAAAACAATCCTTTTCTTTTCTTTTCTCGACCGTGTAAGATGATCCTACGCTTAGATTTTCATCATCCGAAGATAAGTTCTGTAAATAAATGTTAAAGAGTAGGTATTATTCATTTCCAGATGCCTACCTACGACTGAAACAGAACGACGAGTATCAGTTTAAACAGGTCGAATTTCAGTAGCTGAGTCGGATCGTTTGATGTTAAACATTATATAATCACAATCGAACCTCCTGGTCGCGGCACCTTGTTTTATAAAGGTATTTTAGTGTACTGTGTAATGTTGTGAATGAAAACCATGAGTTTATAATTATACGTAAATGTAGGCGTTAATTGGTCTACACTATTCAATGTTATCACTAGGTGATTAATAATGATTTCAATTTGTTATCACCTTCTGCACTACCACGCACTGAAGATATCAACGAATCTTTAATCATTTTTTAAAGGATCATGCGAATTGTAGTGCAGTTGGAAATGTATAATTCCGGTTCCAAGTTTTATAATCTGATAATGTACCATAGATTCCATCGATACGATGTAATCACAGAGCGTCTGATACATTTGAAAAAGGCAATTAAAGGACAGTCTATTTTTGGTGAGAATGGGACTGCACCAGAGCTGTTGTTTATGTGAGGAATCGGAGCAGAGGCTAGGAGATCCTATTGGTGGATGTTGAATTTTTCCTCGCGCACCGCTACCTGTACAGTCGAGAGCTTAAATTTGGGACCCACCGAAGGTCGAAAGTAAATCTGTCACTCTACAACAATAATGTTGAGTTTCCTAAAAGTTACTAATCACTGGACATCTCTAATGATATTTACGACTTCGAGCATATAATGGGTCACAAATTAACTTATAATACGGTACAATAATAATAAAATAACCAGAGGAGCCATGAGGTGACTATTGTACGCAACAAATTCACGAGATATTTCGTTGTGGAAGGCAGGCTCTGTATCTGTTTTCTATCTTTAGAATGAGGTGGTGCATTATACTGATGCTAATTTCAATGCACCTTGAAACATGAGTGTCGTTGTTAATAAACAACTATAGCATATCTTCAGAGTAGGAAAAAGCAAGCGATCACTAATTTCGTGGGTCTTAATTAGTTTCTTGGTGGCATAAGTGGTAATGGTGGTGGTGGTAGTGGCCAGAGGAGATGAAGGTTTGAATCCTCTCCCTAAGACCGACGATTTTTTTCAACGCTTTAATATAGTTCAAGGCCGATATTCAAGATCGAATGATAAACGTAATACCAAATTGATGACGTAGACGACAAGTAAGTTATTTTCCAAGTATAATAAATGTTTTACTTACCTCATTTTCCAAGGAGTCGGTTGGACACGATGTCCTGTTCCCCAAAAAACTTAGACTGTTAAAATACCATAGAGATGGTACGTAAACCTCATCTGCCCCAGTATATTTCGATGTCAAGACCTAAGACACAAAACTATTCATCAACAAAATAAGTATTTTGACAGCACAGGAAATAGTTACTAGAACACTAATATAACAAATGATTTTATACGGTCAAGTTCTAAAATAGACCATTTTGAACCTTATTCCCATGACCTGACATAAGTAAATAACTATACCTACTAATTACAATTACTAATAATATTTTTCTATGCTAAGAAGTGAATATATCAATCAATACATACCTTGTTCAGTTCCCTCAGATAATTTGTGCGCATATTTTCTATTTTTTTCTTCACGGTTTTTATGGTCGCTTTTGCATCGATTTTTTTATATGTTTCCAGTAACACTTTGAATCCCTCCTCCCTTACGTCTTTTTTCAAGTATTCACTGTGGTCTTTTTTCCAAAGGTACGGCATGTCTTTATACATGTCAATAATGGAAAACAAAATTTCCTTTCCTTTCATTGAGCACATGTTTTGAATCAAAATGGCGGCCGCTCAAGTTGAAACGATGAACACTAACGCACTCAAGCGCTCTCCACGCTAGCCGCGCGTCGTCTGAGCACCCTAACTAGGTACCCTAACTTATTATTACCTACACGGCCCGAGCGTGGGGGTGAGTAGGGAGTAGGGAGCAAGGCCGCTGGGAACGCCCGGTCGCTTTAACTAGGGAACCGTTCTATTTTTACAGCATCCCGTCCCGATTTAGGGACAGGGTCCCTGATTAACGCGTAGTGGAATAGGCCCTTTAGTTTAGCATCGTACTCGTTGGGTACCGTGTTTTAAATTTGCTTAAAATACTTTTTGAAAAGGAAAACACACGTAGTTTTTCATAATCTCTACAACATAAATCAAAAATCGTAAAAAACGGACTAGGTTTAACTGGCGAGACACGTCATCGCATTTTGCATTGAAATTTTCAGCTTCACGATCCTAGGCTCTTATGATCGAGGGATAAACACATTTCTAGTATGACGCTTTCAAAATTGCAAGTGTCTACGTTTAACGTTTAAAGTGATACACCGATTGTTATTAATAAGCAAAAAACAACGAAAGCATTCACGTGTTTTGCCTTTGTTGTTTATAACAGTTACAGTCATACACACTCTGTGATAAGTCTAGTGATAACGGGTCATGAAATACATCCGGCTGACTGATAGACAGACAGACAGACAGGTAGACAGATGTACAGCGGAGGTTCAGCACTAGGTTATAATTATAGCATAACACCAGGGTACGGAACCCTAAAGGTTCAAACACAAACTATTTTTTGGGGTTTAAAAAGAGTCATTTTTAGGATAATAAAAATTGGTTAAGAGTTATATTACAATACGATAAAAAACTAAGGTACAGTCAAGGAAATTGATTCCTAGATCACTACGACCCATGTCAAAGTGACAGTGTAAACTAAACATAAGAAGTCACTTACGTTTTGATTCATTACGTCAGTTTGACATAGTCCAAAGTGGTCAAGGAATCAATTTCCTTTATTGTACCTAAATTAGGTTAGGTTAGGTTAAAATTGATTACATTTCCCAAGTTAGGTTGGTCTTTATTCATACTGACGAGTCAAAGTGTTTAAAAATGTAGTTTTAATTGCCTTGCCCACTTGATGCAGACATTATGCATACAGACCGGAAATTTATCAAATTGTCCGTAACATAAATAATATACCTACTAATAGTTTAATTTAAAAAAATACTAGACAGGAAAAAGCTAAGTATAAAAAAAATATGGATTAAAGCACTTTGATTTTAAAATCGAAACTCATTTCATAGAACGTTTCACTCCACCGAATTTTCATTTCATAGAAAGGCGTTTCCACGTGCTTTATTTTTTTTGTGGTCGTTACTCTAATTTAACCTAACCTACGTAACGAATGCTTAAGATAACCTGAAACCTATCAGCAGAAACTGGCTTTCGACGAAATGAAATTCGGTGAAGCGACGCATTCGATGAAATGTTTGTCGATATTTCAAGGGGATCCTGATTTTAATTTACTGGCCTTCTTTTAACATTGAATCTTTTCTTCTAATCAACGTTTAAAACGTCTAATGTTTACTGTCAACAATGCCAGTAAATCAAGATTAGGTATATCAAGATATGGTCTACTAACTGCTTCACATGTTGACGTTTTCAGTACGTCAATGGTTGGAACTGCTTCTGGAATCAGTCGCCGATATTTTTCTGTTTCCTTAAAGCTACTATCGTCGAAATGCTTAGAGCAAATTCGACTATTTTTTGTTGGAAACCAATTTCTGTGCCCGGTAGCTTCCATCCATATCTCTTTTAACTTTGGATTACTTGGAAACCTGTAATTTGTAACCTATAATTATGTTATTCAGACAGAAATATTATTGCAACAAAAATAATTAACCTAGGAAGCCATTAGAATCATGAAGAATCGTAAGGTACCGACATCACTATTTGCATCATTTGACAGAAAAATTATAATAGTAGGTAGGTACCCCTACCAAGACGCCGAGCGACACAAGCTAATATCGATCGTTATATTTCCATTGCGCGTTTAATATAGGCAGTCCCTACAAACTATTCAACTAAAGTAGGCAATGTATCATGAACATGGAGTAAAACCACGACCAATCTAAAATAAATTATTTTAAAATATAGTAAACATAATTTTAGAAGAAATTTACTTACTTATGGTAGGAAACATGTCCATTATTTGGGTCAGTTCTTGCTGTACAGTTTTTACAACTTAATATGGAACAACCAGTCATTTTTCTAGATAATTGGTTGACGTCTGGAGGCGACGACGCCGATGACGGTCGAACGCGGACTGAACGACGCCGCGTAGAAAGCAAACATTTAGACTGCTTTCTGAGTTCTGACACGCGAAGTACGTACACTCGCGGCGTCTAGTTGGATAAAGGTGCGATGTCGAGTATGACGATGGCTACGATGAAATAGTCGATTTTCGGGCTCGCTGTTTCACTGTATTTTTAACAGTTATCTAAAGAAAATCTATACCTTGGAGGTAACTAGTTATATCCGAGGAAAAAAAACATCAAAGATAACCAGTTATCTCCAAGGAAGATTATAATTTCGTCAGATGGATCTTCAACTATAGGTAACTAAAGCTTCAGAAGATCAAAGCTCTCAAAGTAAAAGTTTTTTTTTTATGGCATAGAGAAGGCAACCGAGCACACAGGCCACCTGATGGTAAGCGGAAACTGTGACCCATAGACATTCGCATAAGACTGCAAATGCGTTGCCAACCCTGAGGACTAAGATGGAATGCCTCTATGCTAGTCATTACACCGGCTGTCTTATCCCCAAACCGGAACACAACAATGCGAACACTGCTGTTTGGCGGTAGGTTAGTGGATAAGATGGTGGTAGCGATCCGGACGGACCCTGCACAGGGTCCTACCACCCGCAAAACGGGTAACGCTATTTTTCTGGAATGCACGCCCGGGTTGACCGTTTCTCAGAGAGATTGCACCTAGTTAAGGATTCAAATTAAGACACGTTAACTTTTCCGTTGCGTTACGAAAATTTTACTGCTATAAAACACATGGTGGTATCTCAGACAAGACTCCTGTAGCAAGAGCAAGCTTATTACTAACGGGTGAGGATTGAATCTGCTTCATTTATTGTATTTGAGATACTGCTTGTATGCGTTGAGGGTAGTATTTATGACTAATTTTCGTAACGCAACGGAGAAGTGAACGTTTCTTAATTTAAATAGCTTAACTAGGTACAACCTTTCTGAGACACGATTACGAGGAAGACGTTCATAGAATTTGACACGTTAGCTTAGTTGGTAAGCTGCCTACAACGCTAGCGGTCCTGGGTTCGAATCCCGGGAAGGGTAGATGTGAGATTGTTTGATGAGAGTAAGTATTGTCCCTAAGTCTTGAGTTTTTTTTTATGTTTTTAATTTCAGTCATTTGCGTCATTTTGCCCCCTGGTATTCATAATTATTCACTTCAAAAGCATTAAATAACGTTCATAGGTAAGTTCCTAATAATCGGGCTAACTGCAAACATAATTATAATAATTTTCCTTTTATGTATTTGTCAATTATAGATGTATTAATATTATTTAACTTTGTTCAAGATTGCATCAGCGTCGACTAATGACCGTCTGTCTACGTGATAACTTACGCGTTAACAGTCCACTTTTAGTACAATAAAGTAATAATATAAATAAAACAGCAAACAGCAGTGTTCGCATTGTTGTGTTCCGGTTTGGGGATAAGACAGCCGGTGTAATGACTAGGATAGAGGCATTCCATCTTAGTCCTCAGGGTTGGCAACGCATACGCAGTCTAAGGCTTAAAAAAAGGCTATGACACCGTACCTACCCTATTCCTAACAACTTTTTAAAAAGTAAAATTGGGACCCTATTACTAAGAATCCACTGTCCGTCTGTCTGTCTGTCCGTTTGTCTGTCACCAGGCTGTATCTCATGATCCGTGATATCTAGACAGTTGAAATTTTCACAGATGATGTATTTCTGTTGCCGCTTTATCTATAACTAATATTTCATTAAAATAGGCTGAAAGAAGGGATCACAATTATCTAGAGGGTTTTTATCCATGTACAGTCAAGTTCATAAATATGACCTTTACACTTTAGTACCTTTTGTATATTTAATGTCACATTTATTCATATTTATGAACTCGACTGTAATACATATATTTAACATATATTACATTGGTACACTCAATTCTAATTCGGATAATTAAATCACTTTCCTTAACTTAATTATAAATATAACTAAGTTGATTGTCAATCAAATATGTTAATAGTGCTTCTAATCAGAAACCTATTAATATTATGTAACTGTATTGGTGTGTTTGATCACGCGAGGCGCGTAGAAGTGATTAACATACATACATTAATCGCTTGTAACATCACTAGACTCAAAAATAGAATTAAAGAAATCCTAACCTTAACGGGCGCACATTCGCCGTGATTATTGCATTTTGGTTTAAATGTAGGTATTTTTATCAATAAAACTTACACTAATATTACTGGTTACACGAGTTCTCATTCATGTTTTTATGAAATAATTTTAAAATTAATTAATAATCAAGATGGAAACTGTCAGATTTGGTCTTTAATTAGATTATTTATGTTTTCTTCTATTCCGTAGATATTGAAGACGCGTTGGCCTAATTGGTATTGACCCTGCCTTCGAAGCTAGCGGTGACGGGTTCGATTCCCGGTATTGGCATTTTGTGTGATGAGCGCGAATATTTGTTCGTGAATTTTCGAGTTTTTTTATGTATTTTATTGTGGATTTCTCTGTATAAGTTTCGTTATTAGTAAATAAAGAAAAAAAAAGTATGCCTTTGGGACAAATGTCTATAAGCATATTTTTTTCAGAACACTTTTTATAAAGTTGTAAATGCCGCTTACCTCAGCTGACGATTCACTATATTGGCAAGAGTGCGCTCTGGATAGTGAAAAAAAAAAGGGTATATGTGGAACATCGGCTGAGACTGGGCTCCCTAGGATTAATGATATCTAAGGGCCGTATTAATAAACTCATCTTGACCGTGAGGCCCGTCACAAGACACGTCAAAGTAAACGCCAAACCATAGAATACTGTCATTTTTGACACATCTCGAGACGAGCTTTAGAGTTGAGATCAATTTACTAATACGGGCCTAATAGTCACCACTATCTGTAGTAGTATCTGTAGTCTTGTTATTTATTATATTAAATTTATTTTAATATATAATTTAAAGAAATCATAAAAAAAACGTTCTGTTAACCTGCCAAGATCCAGACAGAAAACGAGACGCGTATAATTCCTTTCACTTTGTCCCATTCTCTACCATAGGCTTTTAATGATATAATATACGGACTCTCGACATTAAATTCGCAACGTTTCAAACGGATCTGACCAGAGACTGGAACAGATTGCAACATGAACCCATGACCAAGTTTAGTCATAACTTTACATCCTTATTCTTCAACAATGACGGAAAAAAACCCTGTTATTACTTGTTAGGTCAGGGTTAAGCCAAGGATCCTCTCACCGGAGCTCAAGATACGCTGAGGTTGCGTAAATTGGTCGTTGCACTGTTAAACTTTGACGACACAGTCAGCTTAGTTGGCGAACCCGGGTTCGATTCCCGGAATGTGCAAATGTTTGTGTGATAAGCGCGAGTATTCGATTCTGAGTCTTATTTTATATATGTATCTAATTGGATTATTCGACGCTTATGCCATTATTGTTTCTTCCTAGTCGCGATTCTGCACAATATGAATTCCACACATATGCATTTCATCACATTCGTTATTCTTCACAGTCATTATTTTTGTATAATCCGGTTTCTAGGTACGTATTTATTTTTGTATATAAGTACAGGCAAGAAATTTAATTCCTATACCACTTTGGACTATGTCGAAGTGACATAATCAATCAAAACGTGAAAGACTTCTTATGATTTTATTTATAGTGTCACTTTGACAAAGTCCAAAGTTATATAGGAATTAAATTCCTTGACTGTACGTTTATCGTTGTCTAGTACCCATAGTACAAGCCTAGAGCTTAGTTTGGGACTAGGTCAAATGGGACTGTTTATATTTTAAAATTACTCTGATCCTAAAACCATTTCGAGGAAGTATTGTATTATGAAGTTTTTGAAATATTTATCTATTTCGAATATTTCGATAAAAGTATATTATTTAAGCAGTTTGACTTTCGTTTACGGCTTTTTTAAAAAAAAAAAATTCTACTAAATAAATAAAGATGTTAAAACAAAAATATTGGATCAAATGCAAAATTAATGAAATTGCTGTCTAGATACCTATTCTTTCGAATTAGAATGTTAAAACCGTTACTTTTTTTTTTTTTTTTTTTTATGGCATAGAGAAGGCAACCGAGCACACAGGCCACCTGATGGTAAGTGGAAACTGTGACCCATAGACATTAGCATAAGACTGCAAATGCGTTGCCAACCCAGAGGACTAAGATGGAATGCCTCTATGCTAGTCATTATAATATTTAAGTATTATTAATTTATATATAAAATTGTCTGTTAGGTGGTCGCATAGGAATCAAATTAGCTGACTGCACCTACCGGTGTTGGAATAAGACAGTCGGTGAGATGATATTCTCCTAAAAATGTCTCTCTGTCGAACGGTCAATCGAGTGACCAAAGTCACAGCACAGGGCCGCCGTAGACGGACTCCTTAGACAGTCGGGTCGGGGACGACAGCTCCGAGATCACTATTGGTCAATTTGCAGTTTCAATACGAACTTAGAGCATTAAAATTGCAGATCACCTAATAGCGACCTCAGCTTTCGTTCCCGACTTCTCTAAGCAGCTCGTCTATGGCGGCGCATAGGGCTCACTCGACAGATACAACAGGTAAATTGAGAACGCACGCTGTTATGTAGTTTTTACGACTACAACTCGCTGGTTAATTATGAGTCGAGTCAAAGAGAATCACCTACCAGGTGGCCAGCATGCTTGTTTGACTTCACCAAGCATTATTTTACATGACGTTTAAAATAGTCGTTACGCCACAATTATCAAAGAACACGTAAGTTGTGACGTGGGTTTGACATGATTGGACACGTCTGGATTTGCGGTCGTCACGTCTCACATCGGATGATCTTTGTTGTAGAACTAATTAGTCATCATGCAAGTCTTTCATTAAATTAAATAAGTGAATATCAGAGGACAATCTTAAACAAATTGACCTAGTCCCAAACTAAGCTAATTTGTGTCTCAGAATGGGAATCTGTTTCACCGAGCAAATGGAATGTATAAAACCCTGCACGTTCACAATATATAAATAAATAATTCGTGCCATTATCGAACCTATCACTTGTACACACACCCTAAAAGATTTAACTTTCCGTAAGTTTAAATTATATTTAAAAAGTGGCTAATTGAAAAGTGCTTTCATAGTTTACAAGAGTTTTTTAGTTATGAGCTATAAGTAAGTAGACTTAAGTTTATCTTTAAATTTCGCATGCGTTGTTTGGTAGATTTTAGTGATACTTGCGTAATGTTTCTTCAATGATCTCATTCTACCTAAAAACAAGTGAAATAAATATTTTGACTTTTGACTCTTTTGACTTTTAAGCTCTAAGTACTCTGGGTAGTTCACATATCTACTTATATTTAATCAGAGATCGGATAATGGGCGTCACTACTCTCAATAATCTGGACATTGTCATGGTCTCCAACATTTTTATTTTACACATTAAATTACAATAATTGATTACTCACCCTAAAAAAAATATTGATCCTTCGCAAGGCAGTAATAAAGAAATAATACAAAGACATGTAAAAATAAGTTCGACCTTGTACGTTCCTTTTCTGTAAATGGGTGATTCCACGGGCGTTTCAACCGCCGTCAGTCCCCTGTCATAAATATTGAAAGAATGAGCTACACCAAGCAGCTAACATTCACACAGAGCCATACTGTTATCTTAATTCTTGCCACAATTGATCGAATTTTAAATATATTATCGCCTATTTATTAAATACTTAGTACAGCGGACTGACGGCGTTTGAAACGCCAGTGGAATCACCCAAATATTGTATTTTAATTTCTGTGTTTTTGTGTTTTCAGTTAAAATAAACTTATGAGGTGAAAAGCGAATTTCGACTGAGAGAAAGGGACGGTAACTTAATATCGAACTTCGATTTTGAAAGTAAGGATTTCTATATCTCATAAGCTTGCTGAAAATGGCATTTCAACCCCTAGGGAAAGTGACTTTGAATAAGAATTGGTCAAGCACTCAGACATTTCTGACTTTCCTCGACCATGGAAGAATCTTAGCCATTACAAAACACGTTTTTTTTTAAAAATCGTTTTGAGTTTGTGTCAAAACACACTTATTTTTCTTTATGGCAATAGGTACCTGAACACTTAATTCGTGACAAAAACATTTGAAAAACAAATTTGACAAGCAGGTGTATTTTATGAACTGCTTTTTTTACGTAACTTTACAATTATAACTTTGTCGTTGGAAAGGTAGATTTTAAAGACAAAAAGCAGGTTCTTTCTTACCAGTCTGAATTATAATTAGAAGGAAGGTAATTTTTTTCGCGTATCAATGTAAGCGTGGGTATGTCCGTTCCATTGTCATGTTGTGACCTCCTGTGACCTAAAAGGCTTGAACGATTTTGAAGATTGAGGTGTCGTAAGGTTCGTATATTGAGGGAGTGACAGAGGCAATAATATTTTAATCAAAGTAAAAAGGATAAAAGTAATAATTAAAATTATTTTCTTTCTTACCTACTTACTTGGAAGGAATAATTTATTTCATTGTATACTTATATTTGCACGATAAACTAATAAATATAGAAGGTTAGTTTTAACTACATAAACAAATTTAACTGGCAGTTGATCGATGTTAATGTTTTAATAAGTCTTATCATCAGTTATAAAAATATATTATATGCCTAACTGAGTGCCCACAGCAGGGTGATTGAAACAAATCCCACCGTTACATAAACCGTTGATTTTCACCACTATTAACCCATCCAGATGATTCTAACACGTGGTGTGACGTCACGCGCGCACGCACTGAGTCACTGACAGCGCTGTTGCCAACCGGCGCCGGCGCAGCGAAACGTTACGTGCCCGGTGACAGTTACAATCGTGACTCATTAACCGTGTAATTTGTTTACTGAAATAATGTTCTCGATTTTTAATAAGGGCATTGAGGTTAGGTTTTGTGGTTTAGCTGTCGTTGTATAAAGTAACCAGTTCAATTTCATGGGGTAATGTTTTATTATAAGGAGTTAAAAAGACTGGGGAAAAGACTAAATCTCACACACATTGACCTGGTCGGAAACTTAGCTCTAGGCTTATAGATAAACATTTACTTAAATTGGTACAAAGAAAACATTAAAACCGCGCTCATTGCACAAGTATTTGCCTTTACCTACTAAGAATCGAACCCGGGTCTGCCACGTAATAAACCTTATCTGCTCTTGGCCTATATTTAGCAGTATCTGCGTGCCTATGCGATATCACAACCGTTTCGTCTCTAAACGTTTGAGAAAAAAAACGTTTTTTTATTTGCTACCTATTTATTTTAAGTGTGCTAAACAATTATTTTTTTCTCTTTTATACTCTGCAAGCACCTTTGTTATATTATAACTACTTATTTAGTAATAAAAAGGACTTGACCGGAATGCGTGGAGTTAACGCCATGCGCTTCTGTTTAGTCCACAAGAGAGAATACAGGTAGATAGGTAAGGTAAGTACCACTCTTTTTCATGGACTTATTTCTCTAATAATTTACTATCACTTGACATTGGTAATATAGCTTAATATGAGTGAAAGCCATTAGAATTAAAATTAGATATAGAAAAAAAAACGTTAACACAATTTGCACAGCCAAACACGTGGTGCCTATAGGCTTAATTTTAAGTGTCACACAGATAACTGTTAACCTTCAAAACAAATTTAAATTGATTATTTTTAGTTCTCTCCCAAGTTCTCTAGTTAAAATATCTTTTTGACACAACGAAGTTTGCACGTACAAACACGTGCGATTTTAAAGGTCATTCGAGAATAACGGAAGCTGATTAGGCCTTCTCGGGTCATTTTTTTTGTTAAATAGGTTATCGGAAGACCCCCACTGTGCCGATAAAATGGCGGCATGTCGTAACTGGTTGAAAATTGTGCAAATCAGGACGCACGTTTGAAATTACCTGAGATCTGTTTACCATTTAGTTTAAATATGTCAACTGTAAGTATATAAATAAATAGATAAGTATATATATATTTTAATAACTTAGGTACTTACTAAGGTAAGACGTCCCAACCTTTGCTATTGTTAAATAATAGTAGGTACCTAGATAATAACGAAACTTTTCAATTCATCGTGTGGAGAGCTGGATTTTTCGAAGGACTAACCTCATTTAGATAAATTGACCTAGTATTAACCTTCACGCTTGCACTATGCTGCTGTCCTAAGCCAAAAGGCAGTATGTCACATTAAACTCCCGTAGCAATATCAACCTTATTACTCACCAAATAGAATTGAAACTGCTTTGGCTGTTGAATTTGGGATACTGCTTGTTGGCTTAGGAGGGCAGTATGGGTAACTATGAAAATTCTTGAATAGGTATTTTTTATTTTTTATTTTATGTTAAATTCATTGTTTTATATCATGCTAGGTTAAGCTTTATAATTGTATTATATCATAAGTAGTATTTTAATAAAAACGACTGACTGTTGAGTTTCTTGCGGCGTTTCTTCTCAGAAATGGTCTCTTGCAAAGCGCTGGTAGATTTTTGACGTGTAAAAGTGCCCGTGCGGCCTACTTACTGAATAAACATCTTTTATCTTTTTTATCTTCTATCTTTTACTATATAAATAGTACATAGGTACTGATGTAGTGCATAATTGTTTACCTTCGTATTTTCACGGAAACTTACGAATGCTTTTTCAGTCGGTCACAGTACAAAAAGTACTGATTTTGACTGAAGTAGCATGACACTTTCGTACGTTTTCGTCAAAATACGAAGGAAAGCAATATGCACTATATACTTGTAGGTAGGTACTTACCTATTGAGAAATACATAGACGACATTCAAGACTCAGGAACAAAAATGTCCCTATACTTAATTTTTTATCAGAAATCGAATCTGGAATCGCTTGCTTCCAAGGCAACAACCACCGCGTTAGAAAATAAAAAAAAAAACACCTAAGAAGTATCCTTGTATAACTAAGCTTTTCTACGGTATAATTACATTCTATCCACCTAAGTAGCTACCCATAGTCAACAGCTACGAAAACGGGTCACCTTGTATAGATTTTGCATTGTAATCGACCCGTTTTCATTGCTCTTGCGAGTAAAAACCTAACCTACAGTTAAAATATTACTAATACTTACATAACATAAGTCACGTGTTATCGGAAGACCACTTGTGCAGACAGACCGACGACATGTCGCAACTGGTCCGTATCAGCGACGTCAGAAAGACACGTCTGTCTGTTGCTATGCTGACATTTCCCGCATTTATAGAAATAGTGGTGAAATACCTACTAAATGAGTAGGTAGTGACTAAGCATATGAGTGCCTACTTCTTTTTTTTGATTAGAATAATAACGGTCAAATGAAGAGATTTGTTGTTTAACGGACGTTAATATGAGTCAGTATGTATGTATAAAAATAATTTAATGTACAAAAAGGTAAATAATTAAAAAAATAGATAGGAACACAAATATATATGTACAATGGCGAACTTATCCCTTGGGGATCTCTTTCATGTATTTTTTGAGCGATTGGAAAATTTTTGAAATAACAAATAAGCAAATGTACAACACTGTAGATGAGTAGGTGTTTCATAATTTCGTTTATAAATAACCATTAAACTAAATAATGTAATACATAACTAGATAGTTTACCCCTTTCTAAAAAACGTTAAGTAACCGTGGTGTAGTTAACCCATGCTTTGTCCTTATCTGTCATTGTGACATTTGAATTTGAGAGATAAGGACAAAGCATGGTTTAGCTACACCACCGTTACTCAACGTTTATTAGCAGGGGGGGGGGTGATTTGTTTGATGTACGAGTATTTATTATTAATTTTATTCACTTGTATTTCCTTTTATATATATGTTAAGTCTACTTTCTGCTTATTTTTTATGTCAAGCACACGAGCACTTTGACATTTTGATTTCAAGACCTCAAATGCGTTGCCAACCCTGACTAAGATGGAAGTAGTTCACCGGCTGCCTTAATCCACACTGAAACATAACAATGCGAACACTGCTGCTTGGCAGCTTTTTAGGTAAGTTGGTAGTTAGCTAGATCCAGACTGTGCACGATGTCCTACTACTACCTAGATCACTTATCCCCAATTTGCCCCAGCTGATTGAGCTTGGCAGGTCACCCCATTTTCTTTGCATTATTGTAGGTCATGTAATAAAAAGTTATTTAATTATCGCTATGATTTAATTGAGCCCAGGTGGCGCGATGCGTGAGTCAAGTTTCGTTTTACAATACCTACATGAGCGTCAAGCAAAAGTGGAATAGATGCGTCATTGTTCCAACAATAAATGCTTACCTAGTGTTAAAATGGTTGGAACAATGTATTCAATAAGTAATTGGTTACTTAATAATATTTATAATGCAAAAATATGCCAAGCCACATGATGGTAAGTTGGAACTGGGATCCATAGACTTTTTAATTCTCAAGACCGTAATCTTAAGGGCCGTTAATAAACTCATCTTGACTGTGAGGCCCGTCACAAGATACGTCAAAGTAAACGGCAAACCATAGAATAGAACACTGTCATTTTTGTCGTTTGCCAACTGAGGAGCAAGTTGGAATGCCTCTACGCTAGTAATTTCACCGGTTGTCTTATCCCCAGGTCCCAACCACCAGTAAATATTGCTGTTTTTAGGGTTCCGTAGCCAAATGGCAAAAAACGGAACCCTTATAGATTCGTCATGTCTGTCCGTCCGTCTGTCCGTCCGTATGTCACAGCCACTTTATTCCGTAATTCCGTAACTATAAGAGCTATACTATTGAAACTTTGTAAGTAGATGTATTCGGTGAACCGCATTAAGATTTTAATACAAAAATAGAAAAAAAAACAATAATTTTTTGGGGTTCCCCATACTTAGAACTGAAACTCAATTTTTTTTTCATCAAACCCATACGTGTGGGGTATCTATGGATAGGTCTTTAAAAATGATATTGAGGTTTCTAATATAATTTTTTTCTAAACTGAATAGTTTGCGCGAGAGACGCTTCCAAAGTGGAAAAATGTGTGTCCCCCCCCCCCCGTAACTTCTAAAATAAGGGAATGATAAATGTAAAAATAATATATGATGTACATTACCATGCAAACTTCCACCGAAAATTGGTTTGAACGAGATCTAATAATATAAATTAAAATAAAATAAAATAAATTAATACGTTATAAATCGTAAAACGCATTTTACCTTTCATTCAATCAACTCCAATATAATAAAGAATAAAGAAAAACATTTATTTAGATGTATAGTGGTACGGAACCCTACGTGCGCGAGTCCGACTCGCACTTGGCCGGTTTTTTTTTCTTTGTAACGTTTCAACACCTCAACCAATTGATCTGACATTAGGTATATCAAAATCAAATCAAATCAAAATCAAAATACTTTTATTTCGGACAACGAGATCCATATCGGGTTAGTTAACAATTACAATTACAAAGACGATTTTAGGACAAATACCAAACACAAAAACACTAAAATTAATTTACTAATAACAAAATAACAGGTATAGAGATGAGTTTATAGCATGTGGGCATGGATATTTATGTCTCAGATAATTAGACAGTTTCCATGGCAACCCAGCAAGTACCAAGAATTTATTAATAATTATGCAACATTAACAATTTAAGATGTTACTTAGATATTTTAAGTGTGTTCACATGATTTCATGTCAATTGTTTTCGGCCGAATACTTGAACATGGTGTAGCACTTAGCTTGGCCATGTTTGTCAAAAATATTGATCCTACATCTTTTACATTTGACATAATGAATGAAAGAGAGGGATCTAAAATATTTAACAAATAACGAAGTGAAGTGACACTATTAAAATACCATAAGACCTTGTGCACATATGTACATAACGTAAGTGTTCTGGAGAATAAAGATTGACATGGAGAAGGCAAACGAGCACACAACACAGGCCACCTAATGGTAAGTGGGATCCATAGACATTTGCATTCTCAAGACTGCAATCTTAAGACTGCAATCCTAAGACCGCCAATGCCAACCCTGACTGAGATGGAATGCTGATATTCTAGAAATTTCCCCGTTTGACTTATCCCCACACCGGAACATAAGAATGCGAATGCTGCTAGGTGCTAGATTAAAGGATATGAGCGTGTTAGATTGGAGAGACCCGGCTCTAGCTCCTACAACCACTTTTATTCAGTAAATTGGCCACATGAGGACTCATTTACACACGTCGCTTACTAATTCATAATTATATTTTGAATTAAGAAGGCACACTGAAAACCACTACGCACGCGTCTTAGTCTTAGTCGCCGCTAATAAAAACGAACACTAATGGTTCAGATAACCAGATGGCTGAGTCGCACGAGTTAAACGATAAATGAAAACCCGCCAGTAGTAGCGGGCGCTGACGACTCCCGCAGTTTGCGGCTCGGACGCGGCCACTCAAACACTCGGTAGGTATGCGCCGATGCTAAACAAAATTAATGAAAAACGCGTCCGCAACTTGTGGCGGCTAGTCGTACTATGTGGCCGCCAGTAGTGGCTCAACGTGCGGCCGCCCTTAGTAGCGAAATAATAAACACAACTTACATGATCAGACAAAGAAGTTTCTCCGTGATAAATATGTTCATTGGATGAAAAGGAAGGTCCTTCTTCGGATACTTCCTCCTTAATCCAAATTTCAGGAAGATTTCTAGTTGGAACGGCATGTTGGTTCAAATTCTTCTTTGAGTACATTTTAAATTCGAAGTGTAAGCTACACACGGTTTTGTAGCGCAAAACCTTCTCTGTATTCGATAACAAATCTTGTCTATCACTTGCTTGAATCCACAAAAGGCGTCTGAAAATTCAATAAGAACATAAAGACGCGATTACGTTTTGTCAACGTCAAAGAGTTTCCTTCTGTATTTGTTTGTAATAATGAAATCCAAATGAATTACCTGCGCTGGTCCGATGGAAGACGAAAGAACCGCAAACTTTCGTGTTTATACGATGAAGACGTACAACCTCTCACTATACATGTAGTATATACCATTGCATCGGTAACGACGTGCGCGCGTGAGCGAAGCTGTTGAGCTACTGACTATATTACCACGTCTCGCTGGCGCTGTGGTAACCCCCTCTCCTCCCCGCAGACACGGCGGAAAAAGAGGAAGCGAGGGGCTCGCTCTGACCTCGCGCGTTTAAAAGGTCATTTACGAGTAAGTAGGTACGTTTTATTTTTATTTTGTAGATAATTATGCTTCTGGATAGCTATTTACTTTTGTATTTATGTTTAAGTAGTTGTAAAATAAGGATCGGAATGTATATAGACGACATGATTTAATAAAAAGGAGAAATTATCACCTTTTTTATCTTTTATAGTTGATACTAGTGAAAACGGATCACTTTACATAAAATTGCGTAAGGCAGGTCAGTATAATTGATATTATTATAAGCGCAATTTACCAAAACCATTCTCTAATAAATATATATTCGTCAAAAAAGTATAACGTACACTTTTTTGGGTGAATAAAAAAATAACAACCGTATAATGAACTAAAGTAAGTTACTTTTTGCTCAGTTTTTGCGCCTCGGCGGCAGTTCCTGACCTTTATTTCGTTCCTAAATTGACATAATCAATTTTATCTAAACTTCAGAGGTTTTTGCTTCCCGTCTACTGTCGCTTGCCTTGTAAATAATCAAATAATGACTAGTAATATGATAACGATATCTTTATTCAACCGCAATATCGTAAGAGGGTCGAATTTTATTTTATTTATCAGGTGACGTTTCATTCCATAGTTTGTAGGGTTCGGTACTCAAACGGTACCAATGGGACCCTATTACTAACGCACCGCTGTCCGTCCGTCTGTCACAAGGCTTGAAATTTTCTTAGAGTATAGTGACTAAATGTCAAATAAAGTTTACCCTAACCCTTTGTGAGCGAGTGCAACTCACACATGGGCCTTTTTTTACGAAATACGTTTTTTTTACTTATTCTTAAGCCATTATTACCCATTGATTACGAGACTTACGTTGCATTAGACTTAACTCGACGTAATATAAACGTTTACTTGGGTAGGTATCCTTCCTTACATCACTGTTGTGTTCCAGTGCAGGGATAAGATAGCCGGTGTAAAGACTAACATAGCATTTTTTTTTAAATATTAGATTCATTGTTTTATATCATGCTAGGTTAAGCTTTATAATTGTATAATATCATAAGTGGTATTTAAAAAAAACGAGTGACTGTTGAGTTTCTTGCGGCGTTTCTTCTCAGCAGTGGTCTCTTGCGAAGCGCTGGTAGATGTTTGACGAGTAAAAGTGCCCGTGCGGCCTACTTACTGAATAAACTTTATAGGCATTCCATTGTAATCCTCAGGGTTCGCAACGCTATAGCAGTCTTAAAATTGCAGTCTTAAGATTGTAGTCTTAAGATTGTAGTCTTAAGATTGTAGTATTGAGGATACAAATCTCTAAGGGTCTCAGATCCTACTTACCATCAGGTGGCCTATGAGGACTTTCGCCTTCTCCACGTTTTTTTTTATTAATAATGGGTTTGCGTTTGATTTCAGTCTCACCTGATCTTTAGTGGCCATAAACAGAAAATGGCAAAAGACAGAAAGAAACAGTAGCAATTTGACGAACCAGTGATATTCCAAGGACAGCGTCGCTACGTCAATGACGTCAGTTTTCTACATTAGAAATGCCTTTTTATTGCCTTAAAAAATCTTCAAAATGTTTTGTTATTCTTTACACCACTATATTCTATTAACTTATCCCGGAACCCATTTGTCTGTAATCAAAGTGCTAACCAACTATTACGCTCTAACAACTTCAATAGTAAACAGTAAACTAAGTTTGGTAATGTTTGGGGTACGGTTTCCCACACTTTTCCCACTCTATATATGATTAACGGGCACGTCTGTTTGGCAGTTGCGTTCTAAAACCATGGACAAACAAACATACGCCCACGCTTGGAAATAAGTGAAAAGATGGTAGCGGTTAATTGGTATAAGTCACTATAAAAACAGGATACAATCTCATTAATTGAACGTGTCCAAAACTAAGCTCTAGGCTTGTATTATTGGTAGTAGGCAACGTTAAACATATTCATTTGTATATAGAAATAAACGCTAATATGCTCGTATATAGGCTAGAAAATAGGTTCTAGCGGTCATCACACAAATATTTGCCCTACTGGGAATCAAACCGGGACCTGCTAGTTTTAGGGCAGTGTCACTGTCAACTAGGTCAAATCAAAAAACGGTGCCGTGACCAGGATATTTTTAAGTCAATTAATTAGAATGGTGTGCTTTTTTAAATTGTGTACTAGAGTTTTGAAAAGTGTATTATTTCCTTTTATTCTAATGCTAAAATCAATGAAATAATCTTTAAGGACCAATTTCCCGATCTCATCATATTTTAATGAAATCAAAATCAAATTACTTACACTAGCCTGTTTTAATTAATGTATGTATGTTAATTGTATTTGTATAGTCAATTAAAAATACGTGCATTTGAATTTTTACCAAATAGTCTTCATAATCCATATTTCCTATACAAAACGATCGCAATATCGAGTTCTGTGAAACAAAAGCCAAAAGCTCATTAACTTAAAAGCCTTTAACTTGAGCCGTCTCTCCCAAGCTTCCGTTTGACTTCCCATACTAAGTTTTACTGCTTAATTATAACTATGAATAGCCAGTTAAATTTACAGAGCCAAGGGTTCGCCTTCGCATTGTGCGATAGTACTTTGATTTAATAGCTTTGAAGTTTGGACACAGATTCAAGATAAAGGTTTCTTTGAAAATAACTTGTGGGTGAATAATTGGAATTTAATTTGTAAGTAATTTCATCTGACTTTGCGGTCTTCTAAAACCTATACTGCCTTTCAAATGAAAAAGGGAGTAAGTGAACGAAACGTTTATGCTAATTTAGCCGTATTCTGATCTAGTGGAGCGTCCAAGTTGGCTTACACACATACATTGTTAATGTAACGGTAAACGCTCAAATGGCTGATATATAATATACCTTAATCATCAGAGTTGGTTATCTCAAGATCTCAAATATCCATGAGCCAAAAGGGAAGAAGGCTTTCAAATAGATTATTTACAGAATTGGAATGTACAAAGGCGAACCTAACCTTTGGGAGACAATAGTACACAATAAAGTTTACAAAAAACGCGTGAAGCAAATTTAGTTTGTCCGGTTGACTTAAAAATAAATAGTAATTTCAAGTGGCAACTGCCTGTTGCATTTCTAATTACCGTTTTACCTTTTTATTGACAAACTACACCTATTTTGATCCTTACAACCATAAAAAGCCTGTACCTACTTTTTCTTTTAAATGTGGTTCCATAATATCATTGTTTTAAATACTGCCTTACAATTGGTTGACACGGTTATAACAAGTAAGACGGGCTATTTTAATGCTAGAAAGAAAAAGCTCTTTTTGGGTAAAAAATGGATCATGGTACCAATTTCGTGTCAAACCACTCAATTTTTTATCAGTTTTTTTAACCTACACTTCCCACGTTATAAATAAACCTTGATTACGAGCTTATCGGTATAATTTTATCCATCTATAATAGATAACTCGATCCGTCAACCTTTTCCGACCCGGACGGTAATCGGGCACGGAACCCACTGCTCATCGACTAGGCTTAAGCGTGGATAATCGAAACATGATAGTTACACCCCCTTTCGAAGGAATATGAACCTTAGGTGAAGTGACATTGGATAGATTTTAAGCTAGCCTACTCAAGTTTTAGTTAACAGTATCGATAGTTATTAGAGAGAACAGCCGATTGAGTTTGCGCAATTGGAAAATAAATTTAAAATAAGTATCAAGAATATAAGAGTATAAGTGTCAGGGAGAATTATTATCTGTTTGAAATTATTTCTGTGCCAAGAGTCCCCTGATATTAATTTGTGTATATACTGCTTCATACAAGTTAATACATGCGAAAAATATGACAGAGTAGGAGACAAACTGCACATAAGGGTACCATCATTCATCATCTCATCTATTGAGGTGTGAAATTGCTCCAAGCTATTTTATGAATCAAGTTAGTCCTGCTAACTTATTGTAATTTTATGTCGTGTCCATTTTTTGACAGAAAAGTATTGTTTATTTTAAATAAAGAAATGGTATGATTAGGTACTCTTCTTAGAAAAATGTACATATTATATCTAATTTTAACTGAAATATGCCAGCCTGAAGACACGTTAAAGTTACCGGCCAATCATATAAAATTGTCATTCCTGTTGTGCTTTAAGACGGGTATCTCATCAAGATTATTAATTACGGTTCTACTTTCACGTAAGTGACGCTAACAAAATCAAGTAGAAACAACCGCACGTTTTTCCCCTCAGCAAGGTCTGTTCCCCCTGGCTCCATCGATCGAATCAAAATGGCTACAACAATAACTGTCAGCTGTCCACCCCTAGTAACTACTGACCTTGAAACTCCCATTCAAATATACACCTTACCTACAATCATTTAAGGTCCTAAATAAATTATGATCAAACCTTCGACCTACATTACCTCTTCATATCGACTTTGTCTAGTAGTGTTAAGGTTGGTTTTCGATTGTAATAGTCCGCATAGTAACAGAGGGTGATTCGTGTTGTGTTCTTTGTATGGAAAGTTATTTGCGAAAGGTTATTTTGTACAAATAGAAATAAAAAATGGTCACGTTTTATGCTGGCGAAATGATTAAGGTAATAATAATGATTGAATGGTAAAAACTCTCGAAGCAGTGGTGACCCTTGCTTTCAAAGCTGATAGATTTTAAACGGAAACCTCACTAAAAACTATCGTTTCTCTTCATTTGTCAACGTACCTATTGTTACTGAAGGAAACATTCCTTGGGTTTTTTTTATAGCATAGAGCAGGCAAACGAGCACACAGGCCACCTGATGGTAAGTGGAAACTGTGACCTATAGACATTCGCATTCACAGGACTGCAAGCCTAAGACTGCAAATGCGTTGCCAACCCTGAGCTCTAAGATGGAATACCTCTATGCTAGTCATTACACCGGCTGTCTTATCCCCAAACCAGAACGCAACAATGCGAACACTGCTGTTTGGCGATGGGTTAATGGATAAGATGGTGGTAGCGATCCGGACGGACCCTGAACAGGGTTCTACCACCCGCAAAACCAGGAAGAAAAGGTTAGAACTTTAGAGTGGTTAGCTTAATGTTATAAATTACAAAAAATATCTTGAGGGGTAGCTTCTGCTCCTTCTATAATTTAAAAATATCTTAAGTCTTACTACTACGCTAGATGGTATGTTTGGACGGTATGAGGGACAGACTGAAAACCAGCGCTGCGCGAGTCCAAGTCTTTGCCAATTTTTTATTGTATGTAGTGAGTTAAGCTAAGAGCTCCATGTTTTTTGTCCACTATTTTTACGCGTGCATTCCATGCAATATGTTCAACAGCCTCTTATCTCACCACCGATACCAAGTTTCTACATTTCAATCAAAATTCGGCTCAATGTCGTTATTATTCCAAAGCTTGGGCTCCTAACGTTTTATAACCCCCCCATAGTTTTGCATGAGCTATAACTTGGCGTTAATAAGTGGTGGTGGGTTATAGCGGCCATAAAACCACCAATCTCGAGGCAGCTCAGGCGTGAAAAATAAAAATAAAAAACACATCTGTCCCCAGTGTCCCCATTCGTTTTAAAGCTTGTTAGACAGAAAGCTATGCGATGTCTTTATCGCAAACTCCGTGAACTTTGGTTTATAGATTTTATTTCTTTAGGTTTTGATGTGATTTAAGGACAAAAATATAAATAAGTGACAATTTTATTTTTTTGTAAAGTGTCGGGTGTAAAGCAACGTTTTCACAGTCTTGAGATTATCTTCTTAAGACTGCAAATATCCATAAGCCTGAGAACTCACTAACTATGAGGTATCATGCGTTCTGTTTCCCTTTGAAATGTAAAATACAAACGAAAGACCAGCGCTAGCTTAACAGCCGGCGCATGCTGAGTTGGGAAGGTTTACAACAACTGTCCAAATGTGTGTAGGAGTTTCTTTTTACTATATATGTGCGTTGTTTTACTCTGTCAACGGTTGTTGTGAATACATCTCATGATCACTCAATATTTGAACAATTACTAGTAGTCAACATATTAAAATATAATTAATAAAAGCTTGCAAACCTCTCACTTTAATCAGCGTCAACAATACTTCCCCCTCACTCTCGTAATAGTGCAACACAAGCTTTACGTGTTCCATGACACCCCGAGTTCCCCAATCAGCAAACAGCGTCATGGAGTCAAGGGGAGACCGGGCGATATTGAAATTGTTCAACACTGAATTGCGGGCACAAATTTAAGTTTAGGGGAAACTACGTTTAGCAGTTTGTAATTTGAGAAGTAATACTGATACTTTAACTATGTATACTATAAACGACGACTAACCAATATCAAGAAGTCTCAAGGGCTTCTTAATATCCTACTAATATTAAAAAAGCGAAGAATTGTGAGTTGGTTTGTTACTCCCTCTTGCTGCAACGGCTTTGGATGAACTTTTAAATGGTCCCGTTTTTTTTTAAAGTTCTCGAGGGAATAGCCTAAACGACTTCATCGCGGACGAAGTCCCGGGCAGAAGCTAGTTTGTTATATAAAAGAACTTATAAAATAGGAACTTATAAGACTACAAATTGACGTTCGGATCACAGAACTATATCGAGATAGAAGGAGAGAGTTCGTCGATTTATATGAGAACCGAGCGTGTAACATTTTGCGTAGGTACTTTGACGTCACGCGAGTCTTTTAGTGATGTGCACAACTAAAACAGAATCGTTACGAATCGTGTCATCGATCGCAACGGAAGAGCGTATACTGTATCTGTAACACACACACACGCACGCACGCGCACACACATATACATACACACGCATGCACGCACGTACTCGCAAGCGCACATGCACACACACGTACACATGCGAAATAAAACATTGCGCAAGAATATTGTAACGTATAAATGTACCTTTTCATTATTTGACATTATCACTATATCTATAGTCGGATGAGCTGTGCTGATTAGTCGCCGGTACTTTGATGTTGATGGACCAATAAAGGTATCCTTGTGAAAATGTATGGAACAAATGCGGTTGTTTTTTGTAGGAAACCAGTTTTTGCGACCCGTTGCTTCTATCCATCTATTTTTTACAAGACGATCTTTAGGAAAACTGGAACAAAATTGCAATATAGTAACTATATTTTTAAATTATCGATATAACTATAATTATTATCTATTTCTTTTTGACTACCTACTACTTCATCAGTCATCACACGGCTACATAATAGTAGGTCTAAATAAGCTTTTGTTACCGACTGTACTTTTTTTTGGAAAATCTTTACCGGCTTAACAATAACAAACTATTGAGTCCTAACACTGCGGGTTAACGTTAAGAATGGCGGAGATCCTGTCGCCACCTTCCGACTCCATCATCAGATCACCTCAAAGATACTATAATATTGCATTGTCATCGAGTTTACATATGTGGTCCAAATTTCAGCCCATTCGGTTAACAGGAAGTGGGTCAAATATAATTTGTAAGGTTTGACCCGTACATACATACAAACTTACATACATACAGATCTACATATTCTACATACATTGCAAGTTAAATAAAAGCTTGTAAAAATAATCATCGTCTTTTCTGTTTTCAAAATCGATTTTAATCGATTAAGAAATCGGCATTGAAAATCGCAGGGTACAACACTACATCTTACTTTTGACAGAAAAATGAGAATTCAACCTTGAACGCGTCTCGACAAGTGCTCGACAGTTTGGTTTATATTAATTTTCGTTGCTGATTTTCAATGCATGCCAAGTCTGGCGCGTCAAATTAAAGCAGCAATGGAAAAGTAGCATTAGACACAGAGTCGCCCGCTACTGTTTATATGAAATTAATATCGAGCAACAAAATAAATTGTTTTATAAATAATAACAGATATTTAAGGGCAAAGAGTACTTACCGATGAAAGGAAATATCCTGATTTACAGCTCCTCCTTTTTTGGTGGTGTTTGTACAGTTAATTATCGCGCAAGAGGGCATTTTGTTGTTATATTCGAACGTCGCACGCGGACACCGGTCGAGAGCGGACTGAGCATCGCGGCGAGCAATGAATGGGGCGCTCAGCACCTCTTTTTAGCACGCGAGGTACATACACTCTTTCCTACTATCTCGATATAGTATGTATGTATGTATGTAAACTCTTTATTGCACATAAACAATTACAAAACATTTTGCATCACTACCTATAGATAATGTACATAGGCGAACTTATCCCATATGGGATCTCTTCCAGTTAACCTTGGAGTAGAATAAGCCAGGATAATGCAAGAGGATAGGCAAATTTACAAAATATCAGAAAAAATAAAAAATAAAAACTGTACATACATCTGAAAAACAGACATTAAAAAGTAATAATATCTGGTTTAATAAAATAAATACATAGGTAATAAAATATACTAATATATACTACCACATATGTAAACAGCAATTAAAACCTACAACAGGGCAAAGGAACAACACTCACGAGTCACGACTCATCCTGTACATTTAACCACAACTTCTTTAACTTTTCCTTAAATGAACAGATAGATCCAGATAGTTCTCTGTTCTGTGTTTCGGATTCAATTACGTAAGTTAGTTTTAAATTCGTCGACTCAGTGGTGAGCCTGCCAACCTACCAGCGCCGATGACAGAGTGGCGGTTGTGATCGTATGGTACCGGGTTCGAACCGTAGCGGTCATGAAGTACCAAAGAGATTTTATAACTTAAATCCGACGCTCTTAACGTATGAAAAAATATCGGTAGGAATCCGTAATTGAAACAGAGTAATCCTTTTAGTCGTAATTATAAACGCGCAATAGGTGTGCTTGAAATATGCTCTGTCCTTCCTTATCTATCATTTTGACATTTGAAATTGACAGAAAGGAACAAAAATACTTGTTATAACTAAAATAGGTTTAGCCGACTCGTACTGTGCGTTTATAAAATAAGGGGGTATATGTTCAAGGATACGAGTCTTACTCCATTTCGCTGTCCGAGTTAGCAGTCCCGTATTCGATCTCAGGTCAGGATATAATTTTGTGTTAGGTTAGGACACACGAATATTTGTTAATGTATGTACCAGGAAGACTGAGCTCCGCTCCACAGGTTCAAAAAGAATTATGACAAAATTGACCACCTGACATGTCAATTTTCGCCTCCGTTAGTAACAATCTTTGCCATACCTAATTACAACAAAATCTTTGATATTTAGTCAGTTTTGTGACAGCACAATACCCCTCCTACCCTTATCGATCCCCCACCCCGTAATAACTGGCAATAAATCAAACCAAATGGCCCGAAATAACCATAATTCCGTACATAACGTAATTATTGTAAAAGCAAGGTAAATTATGTTCGTGCGAAGAGAAATAAGTAAATACGGCTTTGCGCACCAGCTAGTCACGTCGGTCATTATTTTCCCTATTTTTAAAAGGAGATTAAAGTCAATAATAAATAATAATAATAAATATCAGGGGACAATGTCACACCAATCGACCTAGTCCCAAACTAAGCTCTAGGCTTGTACTATGGGTACTAGACAACGATATAAATACTTATAAAGAGAAATGTATACTTAAATACATAGAAAACATCCATGACCCAGGAACAAATATTCGCGCTCATCACACAAATATCTGCCCATATCGGGATGTGAACCCAGGACTGCTAGCTTCGTAGGCATGGTCGCTACCAACTAGACCACATCGTTTCTTAAGTCCCGGATAGGCGGGCGAGTAAGTACGCGTTCTAGCTCGACGACCTTTGTCGCCCGTGTTTACATTTAGAAGTTCGTCAATGGTGTTACATACATATTTGTGGTCAAACGGAACTTAATCACGTAAAATAATCACTATAAACTTTTGTTTTATTATGTTACTAGCGGACGCCCGCGACTTCGTACGCGTAGAATTAGTTTCCCAGTACTCCCCCTTTTTTTCCCGTTGGGGGTCGATTTTCGGAAAATCCTTTCTTAGTGCTCAGTAACATCATGAAAGGAACACCTGTACCAAATTTCAAGTTTCTAGGTACAGTAGTTTCGGCTGTGCGTTGATATGTCAGTCAGTCAGTTTCTCCTTTTATATATTTAGATGAACCTCGATGCTACCTTATTATTACTAATACTTGCTTTGGTGTAGTTACAGCACCAGTGGCACTTTAAGCTGACAGGCACCAATAATAGACATATAACTCTTAATTCAAAGACGATACGGTCCGAAATTGATTTTGAACAAATGAATAGGTCCCTATCGTCTGGGAAATAATCAAGTGTCATTCAATGCTTTTTGTCTCTTACTGGTTCCATCACCTTAAAAGGGGTGACAGATGTGCTTGTGTGTGGCTCGGCGATCTTACTCGCCCCTGTGTCACCCTAAGCACGCGAACTTCTAAATGTAATCACGGGGAGCTAGAACGCGTACCTACTCGCCCGTCTATCCGGGACTTAAGAAAGTTCCAAAGAATTAACACATCATTTTTAATTGCCATCGGCTGGTTTTATACCCACATCACAACTAGGGTTGCCAACCGTGATATAATATATAGTATTGTACTATATTTTGACTCCGCGTAATATATACGCAATAATATTATATTTCGGTCAGTCCTTATTGGGTCGTTTTAACCTGATTTTAATCACCTATGTAGTTGGAGTGGAGAATTTGGCTTTTTTCAGCTCGGGTAGTTGCCTCAATAGTTGGCAGAATGTTAGAAAGTAAGTAGTTTGTTAAAAAAAAATGTATGGTAACCTAGAAAAACTTACTTCTTTATATACTAGGCGTAGGTTCACTGTCGGAACAGTAAACGAATGAAGTTTCCGGGTTTTGACTCGTCGATAAAAATCTTCCTCCCTAAAATGATCGGAACAAATCCTGCTCCATTTCCCAGGAAGCCAGCCATCTTTTCTTCCTGTCGCCTCTACCCACTTTTCTCTAATAGTAGGGTCGGATGGGAACCTGAAAACCAGTTTCTTCTCTAAATAGTATAAGTTTCATCTTCAGCTACATCTTTGGGACATTTATTTTGTTGACAACTAAAAAACATATCAAAAATAGTTTAATAATATGCTAAATCTTACACATGATATGAAATCCCACTATTTTTTAAATTTTTTGTCCTGCTTCGGTTATTACACACTTGTACGGTACAAATCAGCATCGGCATCGTGCGGAGCACTTGCCTGGGCGACGATCTGCGCGTAACTGCGTCAACAAGATGGCGTCCTCCTGAGCGACCTACATGCGCAGTGAGCAAATTACGGACCAAATTGGTGGGGGCGACGGGGGAGTGCAAACCTCTCCGCTTTGCTGCCACGCTATTGGTTTTGTTCGCCTCCACTAGCCGCTCCGAGCTCTTTTTAAATGTGTCGACCTTGTACATACCTATACGCGGTTAAGAGTGTGCTGCCCCGTTCACAAAATAATAAAAAAGGGCTGGTTTTACGTGCTTCCATTAGAGGAACGTGAGATGGAGATAGTATGCGCGCTTTGATGGCAGCGTCAAACTCTATTAATTGTAGTATACTTTAAATCCACTACATTTATTCAAAAAGTGGTTAACCAGGATTATATAAGAAGTTATAAATACTCAACTATTTAATCAAAACCGGGCAAGAGCATGTCGTACCATGCTCAGCGCAGGGTTCCGGAGCCGCTAAGTACTACAAATATAAAAACAACAAGTAGCTATTAACTAATTTTCTATTTAAAGTCATTTGGTGCCGTTTTTAAACGCTTTAAAGCTTAATATTTCATAATCCCGATATTTTTTAAAGTCCTATCCAACGACACCCCACACTGCGGGGGCAACTAGAAAAACTTTGTTGGCGTGAGTAATATGCATATTGGTGCCAAATTACAGCTTTCTCTGAGCTAGGCTACGGACGGACGGACGGACATGGCGAAATTATAAGGATTCCTAGTTTGAGTACGGAACCCTAAAAATCATCGTTGAAGATCGTAGGGTTCCGAAGATTCAACCAAAAACATGCCTAAAAGGGGCAATGTTTATATTCAATAATAATAATTGAAAAAAATGTTTCTAAACGTGTTTTTACGTTTTATACTCTCAAGGAGAACTGAGAGGCGTTATGGTTATTGAGGTCCAGATCTCGGGAAACAACCGAGATTATTATTAATGTGGCGTTATAATCAGAATATTCAAGGTCACTCTATCGCGTCAGTTGGCGCGACCTCCTGCCAAATCTCATCGTGAACGTCAAATCTTCAGTCCTAATGAAATGGTAATGAGCAATGACTTTTTCCATCCTGCCGTTGGGCTTCAAGTCATTTAAACCTTGAATTTGATAAAGAGTTTACATACATACGTGCATACCATTAGTGTGATGAACGCGAATATTTGATCCCGAACCTGGATGTTTTTTTTTATATTTTATATTTCTATATAACAAGATGGAGTGACGACCTCGTCAGGATCGCGGGACCGCGGTGGATGCGAAAAGCACAAGACCGGTCTGAGTGGAAAGCCTTGGGGGAGGCCTATGTCCAGCAGTGGACGTCTTTCGGCTGACATGATGATGATGATGATGATTTCTATATATAAGTTTATCTTGCCTACTACCAATTTGTGTGAGATCGTCACCTGATAATTTAAAAAAAAAAATTATGTATATCAGTCAAGACTAGGGTTTGCAATTCGAATATTCGAACATTCGAATATTCGAATTATTCGCCATAAATAATATTCGAATTTGACAATATTCATTATTCGAATATAACGAATATTTCGAATAGTGCAGATATAATGTCTGTAATTATTTACCTTAGCTAAACACGCCAGGATTAATTATCCCCCACATTAACAACTCCGTGGAAATAAAAATAACTTCAAAGCTAAGAAAAACAATACATTACCTACCTATTTATCTTTATCCTTCCTTTCCAAAATCTAAAACGAACTAAATACCGTACCGTAATTGGAAAAAGGGGTAGCGAGCTAGCGATTCCGGCTACCTGCTATGCTACGTAATTATTATTAACAGAGATAAACAAAAACCCTAAAAGCTCAGTCATCTTTTAGCCGCTTAAAGATTAGGTCATGATCTTTCAGGTGTGGTGATGGTGTGGTGTTAATAATTTTCTGTGCTGTGCTGTGATGATACTGATGATGCTGAATCGCTGACTGACATGAAAATATGTAAGTAAATCAAATTATAATTTTAATATAAACTACCTACGTGTCACAGTTAACTTATTATTTCGTGAAATTTTAATGCGACAGACGTGATCGTGATTCTACGTTATCCCTACATATTTATTTTTATTATATTTATGTTAACAAAATAACTAAAAAAAAAACACTCAATTACCTTGACCTTTGACTTAAGAACATCATATGTATATTTAAAGGTGCAAGTAGTATAATAGTAACAACGCAATTTTTGTTTTACAGATTCACGCACGCTTATGTCTATGTCCATTAAGAAGAAATAATTAACAATGGACAAAAATAGCGAATTCACGGAATACAAAAAGTCTAGTGAAGATAAAAACTCTGTATGGCAGCATTTTTTGAGAAGCAGCGATGGAAATAAAGCAAAATGTAAAATTACCAATAATGATTATATTTTTCTAATTAGGCATAACGTTTTGACTTTTTATTTTTTACGTGACATATTTTACAATTACATAACTAGGAAAATAAGTTTTTATTTGTTCATTAAAGTTGATCTGCTGATTTTTTCTCTGAAAATTGTAGTAGTTTAGACTTTTATTTGTTGTTTTACAAGAAAGAAAGTAAATTTATAATGTAACTGTGTGCTGTGATTGGTTTATCAAACTGTATATTTTAACTCAAAAGTTGTTATTATCCAAATTAATATTGTTTAATTTGTAGAAGACACCATAAATGTAATTTTTTAAGTGTATGGTTATTATATTTTAATTTTACATCATGTATTTTACAATTACACAACTTAGAATCATTATTTCGTTTTATTTTCAAAAATATTCGAATTATTCGAAATATTCGAATATTCGAATATTGAAAATGTTAGTATTCGTATTATTCGAATACTAAAATTGGACGAATATTGCAAACCCTAGTCAAGACTTTACTGGCAATTTATATCTCCTCGTTTATAAAAAATAATACTTTTTTACTATCACAAAGGTCTGAGATATACTTAGGGCTACTACAAAAAATGACAGTAAGCTAATAACCAGTCTGAGAGCTTGGTGTCCGTACTAGGATAACCTGTATGACAGATCGCCAAGCCCTTCCCCGATTTCACTAAAAATTAAAAAAAGGTAAGGAGAATATATTATTTAATTATATTCTCATAAGAATACTATCTACTTATGAGCTATTGATTTAACGAATGCGAGTCTGTTACCTATTAGCAATATTAATATAAATTGATATGCAATTACTAGTGCAAATTATGACGTATGCATATAAACTGCATCTTGCATTTATTACTGCATTTCCGTTGTTTTATATTCACTAAAAGCGACAAACATGTTGATGTAAAATTATGATGAATAGTTACAAAATATTGCTTAAATACGGTTTCTTTTTCAAATAATTAAATAAATGTGGTGACGAAACTATCATTCTACTTGTACTTGTAGTATAATTTTACTTTTTAGGGTCCCGTAGCCAAAAGACAAAAATACCCTAAAGCTGCTTTTCCACCGCAGATGCAAGGGAGATTGAAAATTGATCAGTACCTACACATTTTAATTCTCGTCTCGTCTCGTCTAACCTCGCCTCGCGGGTGGAATAGCACCTTTAAGCTTGCACTATACCATCGTGCAACATCCGAACTGACCGTTCAACCATCGTTGTGTATGTAAGCCGCAGTTTAGAAGTGTGACTGTGGTCAGTGGAACCATGTAAAAAAACCCCAGCCAAGTATCAGTCCCACGAGGGGTTCCGTACCTACCATTCTTTCATGGAGTCTTAATGTAGAAAATTACACACTGATATTTTGAACGTGTTCCAAAAAAATAACTATTAATTAAGAACTAAAATTAACAACGGTAAATTTTCCATTACGTCACGAAAATAAACTACAATGGTAGACAATGTGGTATCTTAGAAATAACTCCTATAACAAGTGCAACCATAATGCTAACGGCGGAGGGTTGAATCTGCTTCGGATTTTAAATTTGAGATGCGGCAATGCCTATTGGTGTATGAGGGAGGGCATATTGTTAATTTTAGTTTTTAACTACACACTACTAACTAACATAAAGCATAATAAATACAAACTTATCCAACCACAAACAGTTTTGATTATTACTTACAACGTCTCTAAATACTCATCTTTTAATTAATTGATTCTGAATCCAGCATTTCAAGCAAATAACATATTTTTAACAAATCTTTATCTCATACAGAATACTACTAACGCCATCTACCGGTGCTTACAAAACTACACTGTTACTGTTCCGTGCCAGGTTCCTCTTTTTACATGTAGCATTGACTCACATGCGTAGACGTTGGATTTGGTACGACCGGCTTAATAAGTAGCTGCACATTTTAGTTCTTTGTCACGTTTGAACTGCTTCACTAATCTATCAAGCGCTTTAAAGCGACAAGGTACAAAAGTGTTCAGCTACCTTATAAGGCCCACTGTATTACACCATGGACGTTGCAATGAGACTAACCAAACTATGTATAATGTTAAATGTGTTTTAGTTTAATTACTCCCAAGACAATGTAAATTATATGTTTCGCAATAGCCCATCCCTTCTGTCACTTTTCTATCAATGTAATAGAGTAAAAGGGACAGATGTTGGACATGTAGTTTTAATAGGTAGGTATTGATTTAAGTATAATGGAGGTGCTTTTTATTACCTCTCCATCAAGAATACTTACTTCATATGTAACCCCAATCTCATCTCGTCGAAGTCGATGCATAAGCTAATCTAACAATAAGTTGCATCAATCATTTCAGTTTTAGATGATGCCAACTGTACTTTTTACACTGATGATTAAGTCTGTAAAAAGCTGAGTCAACCGGGACAAACTCGATGGACCATATCTGAATAAACTTACCTACATCAGTACATAAAACTGCAAAATTTAAAACTATCGACTTCTAAGATTTTATTACATTATGAGTTACAAGTGAAGCTAAGTTATAAGATTTTATCTTCCTATAACACTCAAAATAAATCACACCCGGACACTTCTTGATAGAATCCCAGATGGACATACCGACATACTTATAATAGTAGGATATCCGAATAGGAGACGTTTTGCACCGGGCTGCTTATTCGATAAGAAGTATTTCAGTCCAGTATTTAATTACATAAAAAAATGCAATTGCTTGTTTAATAGACAGATTATATACCTACCAATCAAAAGTATGAAGACCATAGAATATGCAAACGTTACTTTGACTGTTCTTTTCCCGTCAAACTATTGGGTAGGCAGGTTTTAACAGGTAAGTCGGTACTAATCATTTGCACCACACCTAACGTTTACATATTCTATATAGGCTTCAAACTGTCGATTTGTATGTAATTTGTCTAATAAGAAGCATTTGCAATTTTAAATAACTTTTATTAATGATATAGGTACTGGACTGATTTTTTTAGCCTACCTATTCGCCAAATATTATTAAGCGTATTAAATTTGATATAAAATACTTTTCATCAAATAAACAGCCCTATGCAAATCGTCTCCTCTTCGGATCTTAGAAAATTAAGGGACTTAAAATTGGAACCAACTAGACCTTTTTTAACTTCTCTATCGCACCAAAGAATACAAACACGGAAGTTTCAAAGCCATTTAAATAATGCATGTATGTGTGTATTAGCATAGAAATCGTCTAATGTTTTGTTTGGAGCAACCGGACCGTGCTCCCCAAGGGTTCGTTCTTTTGTTCCACTTCAGAGTTTTGGTTTTATTTTAATGCTTGTGCACTTTTACAAAATACATTAAAATAACAAGCCTCTGTATCTTATAAACGGCTGCTTTTAAAATTAATGAGCATTTAATAGAGAGATTGAAAAACGTCTTAACGCAAAGTCAGGGCGTGTCGCGTGTCTCTAGTAGCTTATAAAGATATGGTCCACAGACAGGCAAATTATTTAGTTGCAAGTGTTTTTGATAGAGAGCGTGAGAGAAGATCAAAGCAAAGCACGATCAGTAAGACCTAGCGTTTGGCAACGTGTGTGTAACCACGTATAAGATTATATTTAATCTCACACTGACACTTACGTGTTAGCGTCAGTATTGTTCTGAATCATTGGTTATCATTTTATACAAAGAAAGCATTATCTGACTTACCTTTGATACATATTCATTCAATTCTAGTAATATGTACTCTATTTCTATTAAAAGTCTTTGTCACAGACATAATGTTTATTATCAAGTTGTATTATTACTGAAACAAACTCAACAAATGTGATAAACGTCGAATGATACAAAACGTTTTAAAGCAAGTTAGGTAAGATTATAGGAATGTTTTGTACCACCATTTTGTATCAAGTAACGAGCAGTGTTGAGCTTGAAACAAATCTATTGTTAGATCCGCCCTTCTAACCCAAAACAACACATCTGCTTTATATCTCCTTTAGTTAACAACTTTATTACTAACAGAACAAAGACTGAAGTACTTTAGAACTGTAGCTGGCTCACAGATGTTTTGACTTTAACTTACAAGGGCATCAATCTGATTCTGAACTCTGTTGTTTAATACTTACGTTTCAATTCCAGCCTTTAATTAAAATCATCAATCTAAATTTACATCCAAATGGGTCAGCAGATTAATGCTGGTTATGAGACCCAGGCGTCAAGTGGAGACAATATATTTCAAATTATCTAAATGACTGTTCCACTATCGCCTAAAGATACGTTGGCATACATTTAAATTGATAATATGATACTGATAACCTACAATATTAAAAGTTATCCAAGGTCTCTAGGCATCAAATAAAACCACAATTATTTCAATACCTTTTATTTTAAAACACCAGTTTAATTATAACCATGACTTAAATAATAAACGAAGACAACATCAAAACACATAAAGCACATGAAAACAATAGACGACATGTGTGCCTCTGTCTAAGGAACTCGACACAAACAAAGCAAATTTAAAATTGCTAATAAGTGGTTGTCTTAACTTGGCACAACGTTAACACGAGTCTTGAATACTGATCATGGCCAACATTTGCGATGGAAATGAGCTAACCGACCGAATACAAATGATTCTAAACCACACCTTACTACTAACGCAGAGCTGACTTTACAAAAAATGGTGTTATACAGAATATTGGAAGCAATGTTTGTAGATCGCCTAGATGACTACTGAATAAATATTAGCCTAAGTCATAACAGAATGAAGCAATTTTAGGTGATGTTTAATTCAGTGAATTCATTATGTCCTAAAATATTTTTTGAAGTGGTAGAGGTAGGATCGATCAATGTTGCTCGTCTTTAGATTGTATCTCGAAGAATAATACCGGTTTTGTAGCAAGTCGGGGTGGGTCGTGACGTGTTCGGACAGGATGACACGAGAGCCCAGGGACGCGAGTTTCTTGTTGCTAAGTGTAGGGGTTTTATAAAAGGATGCTTGCTACCTGCCCAAGGACCCATTGTCAAGAACTTTATTGCAGGTCTTATTATAAATCCAACGGACCTTTTTCAGAAAAAACGTGGACTATAAAAGACATGCGAATTATAAATAAAGATTTTGATATGGTTTACAAATTTAACGCTTAACAAGACAACGTGAATTGGACATACATTGTGTTTTTTCGTCAGTAAGTTAACGAACTTGCCAATAATAATTCTAAATGCTAATAACCTGAAGAAATATAACTTGGCTGGATACCATCGGCTCTTTATCCGAATGATAATAAAGTTGTCACAGCTTGTTATTCTCGTACAATGGTTGTTTGCGTTATTATATCATAAAGAAAACAATCGGACCGACATTTAATGATATCATGATAGCAAAAAATATTGTTCCTTCAGACGGCTTTATCGCTTCGTATTTACATTCACACAACTATATTTAATGATAATTTTGTCTTCATTAACATTCAAATACCTAGAGTGAGTCAAAATAAGTCTCTGCGTGAAATTGCAAATGAGTTGGGAAATTCGGCAAGTAAACAACATTTTTATACAGAATTGGAGAAACAATGGCCTGAGGACATCGAAAACCTTTGACCGAGTTGTTTAATATTGCCGAATCCAGCACCGGAAATTAAGCAACGCTTTGCAAATAACTAGATAATTTCAATCAGTTGAGTAGAACTTTTCGAACAATCCCTTTGTTAAGTTTTTTAATAGTTTTGTAGAGATTTAGACAAAGGGCGTGCCCAAGATTGGGCCACGGCTTTTTACCTGAAGTCGACCACGTTCACATATCGATTTCCTTTGTTCCCTAAGTCAATCACGAACCCTCTTTCTCACCGAAAAGACTACATACAATAATCGTATTCGTCAATAATCGTCTATTTAATCAAGGTGCAATTTTCCATGTTTAGTACCGAGAATGTGAAATTGTATCAATGATGTATAAAACGTAGGATTGTTAGTGAATTGAACTAATATTTAAAAGAAAAATGGTGTTTAGTCCCCTATATTGAACATCATGATTCCAGTCACGTAACGTACAAGACTAACCCCATTACGTGCGCTTTGTGTTTTAACACATTTTAATACCAAAATCCCATTTTTTTCTCACAAACTTGACCCTGAAACGAGCCGCTGGATTGTATTAACGCAGTTGCTATTTTAGAATCGGCCAGTTTTGGTTTATTTAACTACCACTTTATCGGTTTCTTATCAAGCTAGACGGTAAGTGGTCAGATAAAGCGATTTGATTCGGTTTCGCCATTTTCCCGTTTCCAAGTTGGAAATGAGTTTGGTAAATTTTTCATTCTGTTACTATGTGAAATAGTTATAACAACGTCATTTTAAAATTCTTCGAGCTCATCTTTCTCAGTGATAATATGGATTATTATTGAATCATCGTGAATATCGGTTTGTTCAATGCTAATATTGAATCGTATGATATTGTTTTTTTATGCCATAAAGGTATTGTTATTGAAATCACGACCGGCGTTGGCTGAGTCACCGGAGCCGTGCCGGCCGGCGCAGCATAGCAACACGGCCATTTCTCTTTTTTATTACACCTTTTTGCTACCGTTTCTATGATTGCTCGTTTATATAACCCATAAGATTTTATCGTGATTAACTATTGTTTTTCAGTTATTACCTGAAATTGAATATTTCTGAAGGTCCTTTCAATAAACTGTTACTAACCGATTTAATGCTTTTAACAAAGATAAGAATTCTTCACGAACATTATTTCACCTCGGAAATTTCTGGAAGGGCGTTCTATTCGGTTTATTCAAAGTTAAATGAACACAAATTCAGTTTTTCTGAGGGATCGGAATCAGTCTCGAATGTTCCGGGGCGCTGATGCAATTTAACGATAAAGTTACAAACTTCTCTGGTTTACTTTCGAGACTTATTTTTTGTCACTTTTGGGGATTTTGAAACTTTTAGAAAGTCATTTATGATTTGGAAGTTTACAATTTACTTTGGTACTTACGTGTGGGCGTTATAAATACGGATTAAAGCACAACATTTACCTTTTCAAATTCCCTCAGTTCGATACTTTACATGCTCTGATAAGTCTACCTACACTAAAGCCTGTTAAAGATTATTAACAATATGTAGGTACATAAAGTAAGTCTTATCAACAATGTCTCACACAATATGACAAATAACGTTTACAGTGAATTCGAGAGAAGTTTCAGGAACTTTATAGATAAGGTTTACAATTTTATCTATTACCTACATTACAAGTTAACGACCTCGCACAACTCCGTTTTCTTAATAGGAACACAGTTATACCAACGACATTATTACTTATAATTAGTACAATTCTAATTACATTCTCGAGTAGTGTACAAAGTTTCACGTCCTAAGACACTGAACATTTTGTAAGCAATAACATTATATCTGTGAAGCGTCAAGCCAGTCGGATCGACGCCGCTGTTATCAAACAGTAATCCCTGATAGTCTAGAACAACATCCTACGACAAAATATACCTAAACCTTAAGGCTACTTACAGTCACTTTAGGTCTAAAACTTTATAACCGTCCTTAAAACACTTTTGGGGATGGTTTACTTTGTGAGAAACACTAGGGTTAGGGTGGAAGAGGCGGTTTCGAGTACCGGCGTTAGTGGAACAAAGAAGCCGGCCGGCTTGCGACCGGCCGTGACGCGGACGACCGACGCGGCCGGCGGACGGGCGCTACTGGCGCGCGGGGCCCCCGCGGCCGCCCGCGCCGGTCCCCCCGCCCCCCCGGCCGCGGCCTTCTATATAAGCGCGCTCTCCTCCCGGTTTCATCAGTCCGTCAAACACAGCGACAGGGTCGGGTGGGTCAATCAGTGAGCCGAGGGCGAGTGACGAAGCCCTGTGGTTACGAGATCAGATCTGATGCAGTCGTGATAGCCTTGGACGTTAACAGTTTCCCATCGATCTCTAGACTACTAGTCGGAGTTGTTCAGTGCGCATTCGCAGTACAAAAGAGACTTGTGATATTTTTCTAGTACCTATTAAGTTCCGGAACGGAACGCTTTAATTTTTCGTATTAAAAAGTGTACAATATAAGTAAAAATTTGGAAAACATGGAGATACTGCCGGTCACGAATCAGTTTGGAGGCGTGTTCAACAGTGAAAAAGGTGAGGATGACTTTCTATTCTGCCGGTAGCGGCTTTCTAAACGCTCAGCTGTTGCTAGGCGGCGCGCGCAACCGCAGCGCAGCGCGCAGGGCACGATCAGCTGACGCGACAGCTGTTTCGTCGCGATGCGCCTCCTTGCCTTTAAGGTCTTTTTAATTGGCAAATTTTCCAATCACTTATTTTATTACTGCACTGAGACTTTAATTAGTATTAAATAACTTTTGTAATAGAAATTTAAATAGATTCTAATAAGAAATATATTTTAAAAGTGTTTTTCTATTGTTATAGCTTGGAATGGGCCGACATGGCGGGACGCGCCGATGCCGGTGCCGACGGAGGCGGCGCTGGCCCAGCGGCTGGAGCGCGAGCTTCGAGCCGCGAAAGGAGCCAGCGAACTAGCGGCGGCGGAAGTGCTGGTGCCGGCCGAGCTGCTAGCGCGAGCGGCGCGCCAGCTGCTGGTGCTGGCGGAGGGCGAACCCTGCGGTTCGCGCGGCGCGGCCGTCATCGTCGACGTCGCCGGCCGCCGGCTCGCAGCCTTCAAAATAGACCCCAACACGCTCACCACGCACGAAATACATCTGCATCTGGAACACGATGCCACGAACTGGACTAGCCTGTTGCCGCAATTTTTAAAGTAAGTTTTTTAACAACTCAATTAAGCAAACTCGCAATCTCTTCGTTCCTTTTATCTCGATAAAGTTACTAGGTTAAGACTCAGTGATGCGGAACTAACGGCCCTTTCCTATTGTTACAGAAATTTAACGCGAGGCGGCGCCATCATAATCAGCCCCCAGTTCACGATAGAAAAACAAAAGCTCTTCCGAAGCGGAGCGGAGTGAAGCAAGTGATGCGAGTCGACTGACTGCCCTCCTCGATATCTACGTATCGTTATTTTAACAAATATCAATATTATTATATGTATATTAATTATTATATATTTTTAATAAGAGAAAAAAAAGCACAGCGTGATATGTAATGTATAGTTGTAGTGTAAGCGCGCAGGGGAGCGCAGAGTAGTTTGGCAGGCGAGGCAGCGTCGAGCGCGGCCGCCGCTGGCTGGGGCGCCGTTGGCGCTAGCCGCGTCGGCGCCGCTAGCCGGCTCGGCGCGCTCGGCGCGCTCGCCCGCCGTCCCCACCGCTGCCGCTCCCCGCGGGCCGTACTTACGTTATCTTCGTGCGATCGTTGTTGTGTGTTCGTGGAAGGCTGCGCGAGCGCGGCGGCCGGTGCGCCCCGATCTCAGGCGTCGCCGCGCGTGTGATAATGATGCCCTGAACGATTTAGTCTTAGGTATTATTTTTTGTTTCGAGTTCGATTCTATTCTGAAGTTGCGTAGAATTTCGTGTATCGTATTTATTAGAGGCGATCTCCGAGGAGGTCAGATATGTGTACGTTTTTCGTAATTGTACTAGTTCGTACATTTGTTTGTGATACTACTTTTGTAATGTATAAAATTTAAAGAGAAAAAGATACTTTTATGAATGAGAGCACGCATGCAGATTATGATGTTAGAGGTGTATTATAATGCCGAGAGTGAACGGGGGCAATAAGAGAGCCGGCGCGGCAGCGGCGCGCGCGCCGACCGGGGCCCCGTCGGTCGGGGCGCGGGTCCGAGAGGCCCGCTAGCGCGGTCGGCGCGCCTGCTACTGCCAAGCTAAATATATTGCAAAGATCTCACGTTATATTATAGTTATTATTAAAAGTATTAAGTTATTTAAGTTAATATAAAAAGATTGTAATTTTTGTAAGTTCGTTCTCTATCGCCTCACGAAGCTCGTCCAGTGGTGGGAGAATATTGACGCAGTCGATGCATTTTCTTCATCCAGTGTAATTACATTTAATGTAAATCAATAGCCTTACAGTTTTAATGGAATCTGAATGTTTGTAGGGTCCAGTGTTCGCGCACAATATCATAGCACTAGAGTTCACTTTCGTCTAAAACATTTTAAATGCTACAAAAAAGTTTTACTTCTAAACTTGAAATGTCGACATATATACAAAACTAACAATATTAATAAATGTATCAATTGTTTATGATTGATATTAATTTGATAGACCGTAAAAGAAAATGTAGAAATTATTGAAAGAAAAATACATAGTTTCAATAATGGAAAATAAAATGGTTTCAATAACTGTCCCAACCCAAACTTCCCCACCTATTTTCAACCGACTTCAAAAAAAGGTTCATCTAGGTCTAATAATACCTATTTGAAATCGGTTAATTGATTTTTGAATACTTAATATCACCAGGTATCAAATATCAAAAGCAGTCATTATCATGCAATAACAATCAACACGATGACAACATCAGCAAACAAAGCAAAAATGAAAAACAAAGGCTAGAGAAAAATAAAATGGCCGGTGTCCATTTCCATACATTAGCATTAAGCATAGGCACGAGATGTAAAAGATTCTGTAACCCGTTCGAACCGGTTCGTACTGGATGGGTGCCGAACCGGTCTCCAACAGGCCTAGTAACTGGTTGAAGAGATACAAACAAAGCCATTAAATTTACCAGTTTTGTAGACTATATTTATTGACCAAAAGATACCAGATGGCTGGGCTCACGTCACTGAGTCTGTCTTCCGAAGCTAAAAGACGGTATACGCATAAAGACTTCATAGCTTTATACTGCCTTTTACATTTGGAGACCAGTTATGCACACATACGTATTTACGATAGTTATATCTCTAAGAACAAACAAAGCAGTATCTAAATACTACTAGGTATGAAATCGTATCGAGCAACAAAAAGTTTGTCAACGTTCCTATTGATTTTTCAATTGAATTTCGGTTATAATACGAAAATTCTTTATACATCAAGGAACGGAAATACGTAAAAATATTACATAGTGAGTCACCAGGCGAGCTTATCACTAAATAGCTACCAGACAACCTTTCAAAGAAGAGATGCTTCAAAATACACTATAAAAATGGCCTGGCGTTGCTAACTGAACACCTACCTACCTTAACCTTACTTTAGTGAAATAATACTTAAAAAAGCGACTAAATCAAACTGACGAGCGAGTCGCCGTCGAAGTCGTTTATAAGATTCCATAAGTAACTTTTCTATTTTACGGTATAATAATAAACTATTTTGGTTCCAAACTTCACGTCGATCACTTTAGGCGTTGAGCTGTGACAACTAAACAAACAAACACACTTTCGCAATTAAAATATTAGCTAGGATAGTATGGATTCTAATTTATTATTATTATTTAATTGAATTACAATGAATGCTTATTCAGACATAATTACAGAAGTCAAAACGCCCACTTTACATTTAAAAAAAACATAGTCCGAAAATCAATGACCACAGACAAGGTGTATTTTCCAACAAAAAAAACATATTGACGTTAGCTGCCGGATGATTGCGTTGCGCAACTGTCTATTTCAATATACTTTGAGAGTTTTGGAAACTCATTAGCTATCCTAGAATTCAATCTATTTAGCTCCACAGTAGGTAGTTTCTCGAAAAGACGGATGGACGGGCGGACGTACAGTGTAGGCATGAAAATTGGATTTACGTCTGATAATTCGAACGCTGGACTTAAAAAACATCCCTTGATGTATTTATTTATTTCCAATTCAAACGAAGTTGTGTCAATTGAAAGATATCCCATTTGGCTGACAGTACAGTCAACCAGTTTGATTCCTGGGCCACTATTGGAACTATATCAAAGTGACGTAACGAATGAAAACGTAAGAGACTTTATACGATCTGACCTATAGCGTCATTGTGACATAGTTCCATAGTGCCCTGGCTAATCAATTACGGAATATTCATGACTGATTCATGTAACAAACAGTTGAGAGAGATCATTTTTTGAAGCTAACAAAGATATGTTCCTATCTCTTTCTAGCACAACAGAATTTAACATGAAGTTTAGCCGTTTTATAAGCCGACGTGTTACATGACGTCACACGGTAGTTGAAAATGCTTGTATCTTCCGTATTTCTTGGACGATTTTAATTTCAATTTCACTTTTGGTGATCTCTTTTTCTAAAAAATCCATTCATATTTGTTGTCTATAAATACAAACACCAAAGCCAAACTGTTCATATCCCTCTTTGTCCCTGTTCTCTACCATATTCAATTAAGCTTCAAAACGTTTGGGTCTGCGATAACCTTGAGCACTGGGTCGCATAGACCCATAATGCGTTGTAAGGATGACGTCACAAATTTAGGGGGACTGAATACTTAGCGAACCCTTGAGCTCCGCTCCGACCCCTGCGGGAGGGTTTTCTACGCAGTTCGTAACATCACAAACCCTGTCTCGTTCTATTTCATTAGCGGATAGTTGGAGAGAAGGAAGCAGAGCTATCGTTACTATAGCTATGTTATTTTTTTTAATAGACAATCATAAGTTGACCTGAATGAGGGAATTTATTCAAAGTTTCCAGTTTGTTTAGGTTTTATACAAAATGGGCTCCTTTATGTGTCATTGGTTTTTAGAGTTAGGAAAGTACCTACAGTGGGCCAAAAATGTGGTCTACCACCCGACGGCTGAAGTTCATTTGCTCGTCATGATACAACAAGTTTGATTTTCCCTTGCAATAATATTATGGCAGTGGCCAATGTCAACCTTAGCGATAATTAGATCTCACAGAAACTTTGGTCAAAACTGGTAGATCACTTTCTTGGCCGACCGTACAGCTAATGGCTTACAAAAGTACTTGTGTCCGAATATACGAAGCTAACAGTTTTGAGTTCGATTCCAAGCAAGGGCAAGCGTTTGTGTGTTAGGCACGTAGGTATATGGCTACATTTCTGAGTCTTGATTTGTTAGATATTGGTAGGTAGGTATTTGTTATTCAAACCGCTGGATGACAGCAGCAGAGTGTACTGTGTATTCCGAAAATCCTTATCTCAAAGTGGTGTTTGATACCACTCGCATATTTTACCACTATTTTTTTCCCCCTTCTTCCCCACTGTTCAACTGAACTGCTCAACCGACCAATGTCTTTTATTTCAAAATGGAATTTTACAAACGCTCGAGCTCCGCATAAGCGCCTCCCATTTCTGGGTGGTTTTGGCTCTCCGGCCCTGCTGCAAACATAACCTAAACCTACCTAATTATGATAACTGAGCACTGGGAAACTAATTCTACGCGTACGAAGTCGTGGGCGTCGGCTAGTTGAAAATAAACATAGTAGGAAAACGTGCGAACACAGCAGAGGACCGATCGTTGTGGAAAATCTTGAGGAAGGCCTTTGCCCAGCAGTGGACGTCTTGCGGCTGATGATGATGGTGATTTTAATCATTATTGGTTTAGACCAGGTATATTCAAATTATCAGGGGTAAAGCGAAGGTCAACATTTTAAAATTTCAATTGATAAAACTTAACCCATTTTCATATTGAATTCGTACACGTGAAAGTAAGATCCCAATAGGCAGAAGTCGAGGTAAATTTTCAATTTACGATTTGCGCCGATCGTTCGATTCGAGGGAAAATGAGCCAACGGTGTTACTATTGAATCTCGAATCTGAGTCACTTGGTACGACTTGGCCGAAAAAAATCAGGGGCTATTTTTTGAAACTAGACTTAGGTGAATAATTATTTCCTAAATCGTCTAAGTATATGTTACTCGATATAGTGCGATGTAAAAAAATCGCCCTTTTGTTTAAATTTAGCAATGGTCATTTTTGCGCGACGGCAAAACTACCTTAACTTTTACCCTGCATTATACATTACTATAAATGTATATGAATATATAATATTTCGCACATTAAGTGGAGCATTTACGTTGTAGGTTTTCTCAATATCATGAAAACGAAAAATACGCTGTGAAAATAACTTGCAACAATAATGTGCCATTATGTAATTATTTAGGGTTAGATTTTGTTGAATGCTGCAAAAAAACCCAATTCAATTGTGTAACCAAACAATAACTTGAGCAACTAAAAAAGAAATTTAAATAACACTTCTTTGCCTGTAAGTCTCGGTAAAAAACAACTCCATTTTCGAATCCTCACTATCTAAACAATGGGCTATGTTATGGGTTCTGCTTGAAGTATTTCAAATTGAAATGACGGTAAAAAAGCGGCCAAGGCCGAGTTGGAGTCGCACACGAACGGTTCTGTACCTCCTTACATTATTTAACACCATAGTAAATGTACACATTTAGCCGAGAAAACATGTTTCTAGTATGATGACACACTCTGTAATACATTCTTAATCAGTCGTCAAACAGCAGTATTTGAATTGTTGCGTTCTGGTGCTGGGACAAGACAACTGGTGAAATGACTAGCAAATAAGTGTTCCATAATACCATAAGTCCTCAAGGTTGGCAGCGCGTTTTGAGTCCTGAGATTGACATCGTTAGATTGCAATTATGAGATTTAAAATGTCTATGGGCACCTGAGTTCGCCTATGCATTTTCGATTCCATAAAAAAACATGGTACTTAGCTCCCGTCCACCACCCTGCCTGACCGTTGTTTGCTTCTTCTCCGCAATGATGGTCTTGTCCAAAGCGCTAATAGATTCACCTCATTTTAATTATTTTTAATAAATATTTAAAATTTATAATTGTGACCGTTTAGGTACGGAACCCTAAAAATCAGTGGATGCGTCATTGATCGTAATGAAGAGGCACGAGGGCCAAGAGTCATTAGATCAATCAAAAGATTAAAGAACGTAAAAAAAGATGGATGGTATGAACTTTGCACTTAGGTATTTAAGAAAAAAAGTTGTGTGCGCAAGCGACTGTTTTATGGGAATTTGTTGCTACGTTTAAATATATGGTTGATATTTTCGAATTAACTTGAGAGTGGGTATAAATTAGACCACATTGCCAATCTCAAGCGTCTCATTTCCATACTTTCTTTTTAACAACTATAGTGTGCTTTTCGTACATAGTTTTGTATTATGTTCTGTGATATTTATAGCTCTCAAATTACTTCTATTGAGATCCCACTAAAAAAAGTTGTTTGTTAGGCGGAGATAATCAATCGGCCGATGACGATACAGTTTCTTCGGTTGAACTGGTCCACCATTAGTTTTCATTAGTATTATACTATCGTTTATTCATACTAGTTATCTCTTTTATAAATAAACTGTTTGAGAATGACATCATAGTTTATTCAAGAGTTTTAAAGCTAGAAAACACCAGTAACTTAACGCGTAGCATTTAGATTTCCGTTACTCCCCCTTATTTTAACCCCTTAGGCGATGAATTTTCAAAAATCCTTTCTTAGTGGACCCCTAGGATATTCCTTCCAAATTTCAAGTTCTTAGGTCCAGCGGTTTGGACTGTGTGTTGATCGATCAGTCACCCCGTCGGTTTGGTCTTTTATAATTATGTTATGCATAAAGATAAATACTTTCCATTAATTCTTATTAAGGTTTGGGTTTTAAGTTTTATCTGTCTATATTAGCTCTAAATGTATTTTTTTTGTTAGACCTTGCTTAGGACGATTTTTTTAAGTAAATAACGTACAATGATGGCGTTTAACGAAAATATACAGCGGATTAAAAGTCAGGCAAAACTTTAAATATTCTGCACTTATGACTAGGTATTGCTAATAAAACCAAATCAATCGCCACAAATCAATCAATTTGATTCGATCGTTATTAGAGTTATTATGTTGTAATTAATAATGAAAAAGCAACAAAAAGAAACGAACCAAAGGTACCGCAGCACCAGAATGTTACGACGCTCAGAAAATGAGTATTCGGCTCATATTGGCTCGACTAATCTGGTTGAGTATGGTTTATTCCACTTCCTGGTAACAATCAGGGTAACGTACATATTATGTAAAACATATAATTTATCTGTGTACTGGATTTATTTAGCTGATATGTTACGGAAATAATGTGGTTGGACTAGAATAGATATTATTGCCAATGTACCTAGGTATAATTCTGATTGAAGTCCAGAAAACTCTTCAGTTAATTTTCTGAAGATTAAAAAATTATATCATATTGTGCGCGAAAAAAATCATTAATTGTTAATCCCGATATCTATAATCCTCATTCATATCTTACGTATAGGGATACCTAGTTTCAAGCAAGACAAACGTAGGTATTTGGAATTATAATTAGTAAAGATTCAAAAGTCCAATTAAGCCTATATAGTGGTCATGAACTCTGAGTTCACACTAAATTAGATATTAGATTAGACAGGTAAAGGGAGACACTAAAATATGACATAATTCATACCCAAATAATCTACGGCTATCATTCCGTTACACTGAAAAGCACTTAGTTAGGAGGTAACTTCCCCAACCTTCAATTATCTAGTCAACTATTTAAACGTTCTTGTTATGAACAATTCAGTTATTAAATAAAACAGAAATTAGTAACCGTACATTTGAAACACAATTAAAAAATATATCATTACATTTTTATTGGTTACAAACAAGTAAGTAATCAAAGTAACAACTTTCTTTGTTACGGAAATATCAATGATGGTTAGATTTGATACTACTAGCGCCATCTATCGGCGGGCGGCGCCGTTCAACTTGTTACTAGGCGGCTCGTACCGTTGGTATTCTGAGCCTAGGTATTGATTTGCAAGTTTTGCAAGAGCATTGATTGTAATTACTTGAGCGGAAATTGTTACGTATTAGTTATTATTGCTTCTGCTATCACAGAGGGTAACATTTTGGAGAGATAAGTTTCGTTCTATAGATATGTTTGCTGTATTGTACGATTAATGTTAAAACTACGTAAGAGGCATTTGATTATTTGAGATAAATGTCATTTAAATTTATAATTGAGAGGCATTTAGATTTTTTATACTTGAGTATTATGCAAGAAAAAAGTTTACGTAGGTATTTACTTTACATAATATTTTCTTTAAGTATCCGACTTCCTTAAAAGAATGGTAAATATGATAATATTTAGTAATGTACATTGAGTTCCGTGTTTTTTTAAGATTTAGTGAGAGTACATTTTAAAGGACACCAGGAAAAAAATTAAGACCTTATACAATATTGGTCGAGCTTAAACCTTTGTTTACCGTCACAGAATAGTTATGCTAGAGACAGTAAAAATAGAGAGGAACTGTTTCTCGAATAACACTTGGAATATGCGCTGTTTATGGTTATTTACAGCGAATTAAAATATACTTAATCAAATAAAATCGATCGGCAGATGTGAAGAAATCAAGCGTCGATTTCAAAAGAAGGTCAGGGGGGCGATTCCGGTAGATATCCGTGTCATACAGAAGTTAAATTTTTTGTTTTTTTTTTTTGTTTTTTAACTTGTCATTAATGTGTCCAAATGTGTTAAATAAACATCTTGCTTTCGTTCTGTGTTAAGTGCTCAGGTCGTTAAATTGGTTTTATTTTTAAACGTCTTGGTAAGTGTTTTACTAAATAGAAAAAGTAAGAAATGCCTAAGTAAATAAAACATAGGCATTCTCCTAAGCTAACCTAACCTAACCTAACCTAACCTAACCTAACAATAGATGAAGTTTTGTTTGAGACTCAATATTTATAGAAATAAGTAAAATTTGCTGCAGCTCTTTAGTTCATCCCCATGTCGCACTCATTCATAACCACTCATGAAATCAGTACGAATTAAAACCTTTAAAAACAATTTTTATATACACATTTATACGTTAATTTGCCAAGTTATTTATACATTATCATTTCACGTCGGGAATTATGTAACACGCCCTAATTTACGTGTTATGTCAAACATCACATTCAATTTCCTTGATGGTTGGTACGCCGGGCCCAACTCAATTTCAGTAGGCAGTTTAGTTTATACGAACGCCGGAGCGCTAGTTTCGCAGGCAACTCGGCTACCATTACTGAGCCCTAGAAAATATGCATTCGACATTCGCTATCGACTGTCGTTACCAAATCGTATAGGATAGACGTGCTGACAGTTTGTCCGTTTTCGATAATCGTTTACGTTAGCGTTAACCAACTTAACTAGCCCAAGTGTTAAGTAAAAAGCTATGACCATATGATTATACGGGGTTACTAATGTCTTGCACATTTTTTTTTGGCATAATTCATCATTTCGCACAATCATCATTTGGCATAAAGTATTTTTTTCTGAAACCGTGTACTTTTCAGGATTGACATAATATAAACCTAACCTAACCTATTGGGTTCTATGCAATGGTATTTTAAATAATCCTGAAAATTACACGGTTTCAGAAAAAAAGACTTTATGCCAAATGATGATTGTGCGAAATGATGAATTATGCCAAAAAAAGTTATGCCAGATGAAGGGAACCCGATTTTACGATAACATGTCAAGAGCAATATAGTTTTCCCTATTAGAATGCTCCTGTATATACTTTCATGTTTGCACCATGGCGGCATGGGTGGCATGTAAAATAACAATTCGTGTATGTTGTAACGTCTGCTTGATAACTCTTTGGCTGCCGCTATCGGGCCCGATAACAGGCTGATAAGCCGGTGGTTGCTCCCACCCATGTCCCTAACCCGGCCTTATTTATCCGAAACTCGTTTACAATGCTTTTATATGACTTAGAGCGTAGTTGGGTAGGATTATGTATTATTACTAGCTGTGCCCGCGACTTTGTCCGCGTGGAAATCAAATCCCGGCCCTGGTTCCTTCGAACCCCTCGGGGGATCATCAGAGCTTGCAATCTATTAGGTATCAGCTGTTAGTTGAAAGGTTATTCAATACAAGCGGGTGGTAGGACATTGTGCAGGTTACGTCCGGATCGCTACCACCATCTTATCCATTAACCTACCGCCAAACAGCAGTGTTCGCATTGTTGTGTACCGGTTTGGGGATAAGACAGCCGGTGTAATGACTAGCATAGATGCATTCCATCTTAGTCCTCAGGGTTGGCAACGCATTTGCAGTCTTAGGCTTGCATTCTTGTGAATGCGACTGTCTATGGGTCACAGTTGCCACTTACCGTCAGGTGGCCTGTGTGCTCCTTTGCCTTCTCGATGCCAAAAAAAAAACAATCCGTATGCACCAAGATATGAAAGACTGAGAGTTAACGATTATTCATCTACTACCGATTTTTAATCATTAAAATTGGAAACAACGCTTGTAATTCACAAAAGAGTGGTTGACATTGTTAGTGCATTATATCAATAAAACAATAAGTATTTTTACGAAAAATCTACTTATTTAGATTCCTGGACTGGAATAAGTTAGTTATTGCGACTATCGTTCCTGACGTAGAGACCTCGTCATGTACTCCTAGTCACTATTTTTAATTTAATATTTTTGAGCTTACATTTGTAGTGATTTTATTTGTGTTAATATTAAAATAATTATTTATTACTTGAATGCCTTGATGTTACTTTTAAGTATTATTTTATTTTATTATTGGAAATAATGGCTGGAGTTTCTTGCGGCGCTTCTTCTCCGCAATGATGGTCTTGTCCGAAGCGCTAGTAGATTCACTCTATATTACCGACGACGTGTAAAAGAGCCCTCATGTGGCCAATTTACAGAATAAATATTTTAAATTTTGAATTTTTAATTGAATTTAGTTAAAGTTAGTTAAACAAAATAAAATATAATATTCTTGCACGTAGATTAAGTTTTAGATAACCTCGCACCAATGCACGACAATTTAATAATATTTTTCATGTTCCTTTCACTTGGAATAAATACGCTAGCAACTCTTTTATCAACAGTGCTTGTAAACTATAATTAACGAACGATTTTATGATGCTTATATAGTTGATTCATCTATCCTCAAATTTAAAACTACCATCAGCCGTCTTAGCACTTAGTTTGTTTTTAAATATTTTTTTTTTGTTTCTTCATAATAATCTCTGTTCATCGCAGACTATATGGAAGATTGCTGTTTTTAGTCTTAAGAGAATTTTAAACTTTTTACCCACGTGTCACGTGTTATTTGTATTCTTAACTTGTGGTAACTTGAGTGGGTGATGTAATAATATCGTTTGTATATTTACCGTTTGTTACCCTAATAAACATTAAAACATTAGAAATAAAGTCTTGTTTGTCACATTCACACGTGGAATACGATAATCATATATTTTGGAAAGGACCTTTTTTTATTAACCAACTGCGCCAGAAGGAGGGTTATGTTTTTCGGGCGTATGTATGTATGTATGTATATAATATTTCTTTGGCACGCTCCGTAGCCTAAACGCCTTGACATATTTCAACATAACGAGATGCCGTTAGATTCGTCTTGTTTGTGGGAGTAGTAGGTAGATGTGCTGTAAGGTCGGGTTTTTAAAACTTGCTTTATAGTATTTCAATAAAAGCTAGCTCAAAGTAAAACACATAGAGTCTGGCAAATGAAAGATGAGGATGAAAAAATGGCAACACTGTAGTGTCGTCCCTTTCTTCTTAGATTGATTTGAAAGGGACGACACTACAGTGTTGCCATTTTTTCATTCTCATCTTTCATTTGCCAGACTCTATTTTGACGTAACTGCTTTATGCCAAACTCATCTGCATCTAACAATTCATTCAGTCATTATGCAGTTTATTTTACGATCGCCCCTATCAACGTCTCAAATGATCACTAGAGCACCATGCCGCTTCCAACAGTATCATGATTCCATATGACGGTTCTAACAGGATGTTAAAGCGACAAAGTACTTAAACGAGCAGTTAGTCGACTGTTTTTATGACCCAGGATGCGCTCGCATACGGGTTCCGTCGCGGAAAGAACAATTAGTTGCTCCGGAGTAGTTTAAAAAGTAATGACTGTTCTTTGCCTGCGGGTCTACAAAAACGTTCGAGTCTCGTAATTGTTCGTGTGTCTTTAGACATGATTGCAGGCGATGGAAGAAGTTTAAAAAACTGGGCATGATGGAGCATGTTGGAGCATGTTGGAGCATGCTCTGTGTTGGGTTTTATTCTGTAACTACAAACATAAAAATTATCTCGAAAACTACAAGTAAGTATTAACGAATTTTCTATTTAATGTTATTTGGTGCTGTATTAAATGATTTCTAGTAGCATAAACAATTTAATCGCTTGTATCTTCAGAACCAATATATTCTACTTTGTGGTGATAGTTTTTTTAGTACAAGATTTTTTGCAGATATTTAGTATTAGGTAAGGTTTTAGGGGAAACACGCAACTTTAGCGAAAATTACTTTTCTAATTCAAATGGTCCCCCAAATCAACCTTTGTCGGCGTAATCAAGGTGTAAAACTCTGAGTTGCAGACAGACGGACAGACGGGCATGGCGAAACTATAAGGGTTCCTTTTTTGACTTCAGAATCCTAAAAACCCCCGAAAAAAGAGCTACTCTACTTATAGACCTGATAATTCTTAGACGGGCCAACCGATTCTCACCAAAATTTCCCAGTTAAAGTAGGTTTCTTTTAGAAAAACCGTATCTAAATCAATTAACCCGTTTGGAAGCTACGATTCCACAAACAGATACTCCCATAACTCCCCTATTTTTGCGCCAGTTCGGGGAAGTATTAAAAAAGGGCCAGGTCAGGGGAGTATTCTTAACCGACGCACGTGGAGGAAGCGAGGGAAGTTTGTCTGGATCATAGAAATGATTGCAAGTAGATTCGACTGTCCTATACTCTTAAGCATGTGTAATTTAATTAAGTCGAATCTAGAGTTTAAGTTTTAAAGTTGTTCCTCAGTACTAACATTAGATAGTAAGATAACAGTGTATAGCATACTAACCAATATGGGTCAAGATACCCGAAATAAATGTTTTGAATTTGAATTTGAATTTGAATAGCAAGTGGAAGAACCCTTACGGGAAAGAGGAGTGATGAGGAGCTATGTCAAAAATTCAAGATATTGTGTAAATCGATCAGGTAGCCAGGTAGTAAAAAAAACTAATCTCTTATGATAACTAATTGCGGCCTAGCTCTGCATAATTATCGTTATTCTATTACCAAATAATCTTCTAAGTCATTTTTCATTGCATTTTAATGCAGTTTTAACGACTGTCCCTAATGATCAGAACGAAGGGCTAACTATACCTAAATCGCTCAAGCCTTGCATCCACAAACGTGTGTGCCTAGTTGCTAGGGAACCTAAATATACCTCGACCTCGAAGAGTCATAAGGAAAATAATTGTCAAACAGAATTTTAACTTAAGTTGACTGACACAAGATTATTTTGGAATCTAGCAAAATTTAGGGCCTTAAGAAGCAAAGAGAAGATTTTCTGTGATGACCTGATGGCCACGGAGAATTTGTTTCCGATATTTGGATGTTTTCTATGTATTCAAGTACCTATGTCTTTTCCTATCTGAGATGTTTAATGGTATCTCATAGCCTAGAACTTATTCTGGGACTAGGTTCATTTGTGTTAATTATTGACTTGATAATAATCAAAACTGTATTTAAGTACCCGAATCTTAAGTACCCACACCGACGAGCGTCCATGACTCGATGTATGAATGTGGAAGAAGCGAAAGAGATCTGTCAGGATCGTAGCAGGTGGAAAGAATTAGTCTCTGCCTACCCCTCTGGGAAAAAGGCGTGATTTAATGTATGCATGTATGTATTCATGTTTTTAAACCTGCCAAGTTCCTCGCAGTGAATGAGACAGAGCTATAGAAGCAAATCTCCGTCCCTCTGAGCTGTGTTTACGTTCGTATTGACCTGAATTGTTGTGTTTGTTACACCACTACATACACAGACCGCTTAACTACTCGCGATTTTATACCTACCTATAGGACCTATAACAATTAGTGTTTAACACGTGTCTAAACCATATGACCTGAAAACACGGTAGATTCATCTTACTTGTCTGATGTTAAGATTTTTTATTAAAAAAAAAAACGTCTTAAGGGACGATCCTTCATTAACCTAGTCGCAAAATTATAAAGGGCGCTGAAAAAGGGTTTAAATCATGATGATGATAGTGGAGAGAGGTATTATTACTAACCTAACCTAACCTTTTTTTCCTTATGGATGGAATGACCTTAATGGAGGGTTATGTGGGACTCACCACCCCCTACCTTCCAGAACGAAGGGGAAGAAGGAAGCCTACCCACTAAAACCTAACCGGTGTTAACCTCCATGGGCTGTTAACGGGTGCACCGTGGGCTGAGGACTATTCACCACTGGAGAGAGGGTTGAGTTAACACCCCGAACCCTTCCCCTAGACGTGTAGGACCATAGTGTGGGACCCTATCCCCACGGTCCTACTAGGGGTTCAGAGGGGCGGCAAACTGCCTCCGCCTTCGCCCCACACGTCTACGCCGGAGCGGGTGCGCATCCACGTCCTCCTCGCGCTCCCGTTCCGTCGCCTCCTTATGCGAGATAATGCTCTCGGAGAAGGAGAAGACCGCCAACCACGATCTCTCACTGCTCAGCATGGCAGACACCACGCTGTGCATTGAGAGATCGCAGAAACCTAACCTAACCTAACCTAACTACTAGACTTGTTCCATTTCTGTAAGGATCCGTTCGAAACGGGTGCTATCCGTCCATCTGTCTGTCATCGAATTGTATGTATCTCATGAACCATAATAAGTAGACTGTTAAAATGTTCACAAAGTAATTATTATTTATTCATATTGCCACTACAGCAACATAAAAATTAAATTAAAAATTAAACGGAGGCCCCCGTTACAAAAATGGTAAGGAACCCTTTGTGCGCGAGCCTGACACCCACTTAGGTTTTAATTACTTTTATACCTTAGTTGACTAATACTTTTTCCACTAGGGCTAGATAACCTTGTGTTGTGTCAGTCATGTCAGGGGACTAGCTCTGTCACTTTCACTCAGCAAAACCACTGAGCCGATTCCCCGCTGATCGATGCCCAAGGATGTAAGACCACAGCGTAGCGATATCGTTATCTGGTCGCAACCGCAGATCCGGTGCACAAAACTGCCCCCCTTAGAAAAAAGGGCGTATGTCTCATTGAACCGCGTATGTATTAGTGACCTAATTTCTTAAGTAGTGGGGTCAGATTTACTTTGACTAACAAATTGCACATGCGTCCTTTTTGTTTAAGAGGACAGAAAAGCACTTCGCAGGTGCGTGCGCGCAGCGATGAGCGCAGTAAACAACGCGCAGTACGACAACGTTCTTAAAAATTGCATGTGTAGAATGTCTTACATGTGCGACTTTATTATTATACTCGTGTTATCTATTTATTTGTGACTTGTGCGACTATTATTAACCGCATATTGTATTTATTTTCGTTAAATATAGATTGATTTCTTCTTACACGATTGTGGTTGGTGTAAATAAGAGTCTTGATTAGCTTATATGTGAGCATTACACGGAGTTAGAGACATACGCAAAACATAGTTCCGAAGAGTAATAATTCCGAAATCATCGAAATCCCGAATTTTCGTAATTTCAATTACTATTATTTTGATATCGCTTATAAGTAATCAGGACCAGGTTAGGTTAGTTTAGGTTAGGTTTTTTTAGTACGTAGGTTAAGGCAGAAGAAGCCTGAGGAAATAGAAATTGAATTATATTTCGCAAACTCTTATAGACTTGCGCCGTTAGTTAACAGTTAAGAGGCTTGTGAAGAGACTCTAAAACCATGTAGTAGTCAAAAAAAAAACCATACAAAAGATTCTGACCCCCTAAATCAAGTCAAATTTCAACGATCTTTGAATATCATCATCATCATCATCAGCCCGGGGGCGTCCACTGCTGGACAAAGGCCCCCAAAGAGCGCCACAAGTCACGGTCTTGAGCCGCTTGCATCCAGCGGCTCCCCGCGATCCTAACCAGGTCGTCCCGCCCCACCGTCCCACCGGGTGGGAGGCCGTCCAACACTCCGTCCACCGGAGGTCCGTCTTTGAATATATTGTAGTTCAATGAAAAACCTTATTTCTATCGAAGATTTGATTTAGATTGGTATTTTCTTCGAAAGGACAACGCATGAGTCTGGTTCTGGGTGTTTACAACATATTCAAAAATCATAAATATCGGACGAAGTACTCCGGATAATATTTCTGAATCTAGGTGTTCTACTTTAAAGACAGAAATATCAACATACATTTTGCTTTACACATATTATTGCAAGTGTGGCCAGTCACAGGAGGATGGCTACTTAATGACACTCATTTGACACTCCTTAGCCAAGGGTCGTAATTTTGATGCCGATGACGTCAAAATGACGTAATTTTACATACAAGGTGCTCTGCTTTCATTTGGTAGGTGTTTAGGTATGTATTAAGTGGTACAAAAAATAAATAATAAGAAACGTCAAAGTGATTATAGTTAAATACAACTTAATCCTAATCAAAATACGGATCACGGCAGCATCATTTTATTTTTACCACTTATTACTAAAAATGGCAAATTGAGACAATTTTCTTTTATGAATGTCAATGCGATAATTGTTTGTATGTTTGTATATTTAATCGTATAATTTGTTATTACAACATAAAAACTATTTTTTTTAATTTACGTGTTAGGTATAAAACAGATATTTATTTTTCTACGCGTCAGTAGCTTACTTAACTCATTTTACATGATTAAATGATTGACGACTTATGGTTAATAATTACAATGAAACCATTTGGAAACATAGCGTGACGTCATTTTTGCGTCAACGGCATGAAAATTACGGGCCCTGCTCCTTACCTAGTTTATTTTATTTACTTATCCTTGTCTTGTCGATAGAATGTTCATTTCATCAAAAGGCTTTTCTAGACGTAGGGCTTATCATTTTTTATAGTCACAAGTTGTACCTAATTCCAAATATACACGGTTTTCACAAACACACAAACGATTTTAACAGAAAATAGCTTTCGGTGTAGTCAAATTCGGTAAAATATTGCATTCTGTGAAAATTGTCGGTAAACCTTTTTTTTATGGCATAGAGAAGGCAAATGAACACACAGGCCACCTGATGGTAAGTGGAAACTGTGACCCATAGACATTCGCATTCACAAGACTGTAAGCCTGAGGCCCGTATTAATAAACTGATCTCAGCTCTAATGCTTGTCTCGAGCTTCGTCAAAAATGACAGTGTTCTATGGTTTGGCGTATCTTGTGACGGGCCTTACAGTCAAGATGAGTTTATTATTACTAAGACTGCAAATGCGTTGTCAACCCTGAGGACTAAGATGGATTCCTCTATGCTAGTCATTGCAACGGCTGTCTTATCCCCAAACCAACACAACCATGCGAACACTGATTTTTGTCGGTAAGTTAATAGATAAGATGGTGGTAGCGATCCGAAGAGACCCTGCACAAGGACCTACCACCCGCGTAGCCACCTAGGGGAAACTCTTGATAAAACGACAGTGCTTACTGTTAACACATTCACTGTGGCCCAACAAGAGTGTTAACTGCTTTTTATGTGTAAATTCATACTATTTTGGGGAGAATATTTATAATTAGAATAATTTTATTACGTTTTTATCTGATGAAACAAATGCGTGGCAACAATACCTCGGCGGTAAACCGGTAATTATGCCATATCCTACGAGGGGAGGGCAGCTGCGTGACAGATCAGCTGTTCCATTCATAATTTATGTGTATGCGCAAGTTTACTACAGTTTGGAGGCAAGAAAGTAGTTTATTGAATGTACGACGTAGTTTAAGCGTTTATTACTTTAAGAAAGTGATGCTTATTTTTGGATCAAAGGATAGCTTTTTAGGGTTCCGTGGTCAAGTAGGTCATCCATAGCTCAGAGACTGTTAGTACTAATAAGCTGTAATTTGGCATGAATATACATATTAGTCACGCCAAGAAAGTGGTAAAATAAAATCTTGAAAAATCTTTTTTTCTTCTCCACTACCCCATTAGTGTGGGGTGTCGTTGGATAGGTCTTCCAAAAACATTGCGGTTCAGTGGATACAATTTTAGTAATCCGTTTATGAAATATGAAGCTTTAAAGCGCTAATTTATGTTAGAGTTAAGTACCCCCCCCCCCCTCCCCCTAGAGTATACATATAAATAAGCACTAAATCTATATTGATACAAATTCCATTCGGGCTCTAGGTTCAAGGTACGGTCACGGACTTTAATTGATGAGCCACCATATAACCTTGCCGCATAAAACCAACAATTAATTCCTATACAATTTCTATGTCGTCACTTGACGCTGTCATGACAAGGTTCTATCGTGGATCAACATTTAAAGTCCTTGATGGTACGTACACTCCTTTAGTGTTATATATAAATTAGATCATCATTAGGAATCTATTTAAAAAACTACGAAAACCTTCATTCAGACCTCAAACCCAAATAAACAGAGCGACCTTCTCTATTTTGTACATATTGAATTTAAACAAAAAGGCCGTATATACAATTAATTTGCTTATACATTTTGAATCCTATCCTGTTATAATGAGGTTCAATGTGATGTAGGAGTTATTAAGATGTGCCCTTTTGAGTTAGATTAGTACGCTAGTGGACAAAAGCTTTATATAAGATCGTACGCGTCACGCCACGTGTACTGAACACCTGGTATAGTACACAGACTCTCAACAGTAACCTTTTCTATCTTACCTACTTATTCTCCTAGGTTTTCGTGTAATCAACATTAAAAATATTGATGGGCTTGTAACCGGTCACTAATACACTGGTAAACATCTTAGCCCGATTGTGCAAAATCTGTTTACAGAATCTGTAGTTTTGTAGCATCTATGTATGTATTTAATGAAATGACCTTTCTTTTACCGGTCATTAAAATGGAGTATATACGAACGCTTCGAACAAGACCTTCATTGAAGAGAAGAAACTAGCAGACGACTCTAATTCGCTTATGATTATAAATTCCCTATTCGCTTTCTGGAAACCAGACCAATACTACTCTGCTATGAGTTGTTAAGTGTTATGGTGTGCTCGTGCTGTTTCTAAGCTGATTTCTGCGCCCGCGCAGAGTGTACCCGATCCATGTCAAGGTCCCTCGTACATGAACCCGCGCTCAGCCCGCCTTATTTATAATACCAATCTTATTTAATACATACTGTAATGTTACGCTTACAATCGGATCTATGTTGGTTGTTGTGCGTTTACCTTGATTTTTTACTTGGATAAATATACAGAGTAGCACATTTTGATGCAAGTGCGTAAAGTATGTCATTTTACACGAGTCCTGCGGTGTCTTGGCCCGAGCTGCAGGCGAGCAGTATCACTTTTTCGTAAGTGTATAAATGACGTTTTGTACATTTACAAAAACGTGACAATGATACTTTTTTTTTTAAATTGTATATTTTAAATTATATACATTTTAACTAATTCTACGTTTTATTTAGCCCATTTTGCTCCAATATCGAAACTTATTGCATGATGGTGGCCCATATTTACTTGACAGTAAGAACTACCAAAGTTTCAGCAATATGATGACGAGAATAACAAGATACTTACTAGAACGTGGAATAGAAATATTGTATAGTTTTTTAACTGTACATTCTCTGCGTCGAATAGAAAATTATTTAGCTACGTTATAGCTTTTTTTTCTAGATTTAATTTAATTGTACCAGTTTATTTCTTCATTTAATTTCTCAATTAATAACATAAGCGTTTGATTTTAGTTTTATGGAAACGCGGCGTAATGCCATCGGCGATGGCATAAATAATGACTTGGATTCCATTTTGAACGACGACTGGCCAGAGACTGCAAACACAAAGAAAACATGTAAAAAGTGGAGGGAAGGCCGCCGGGACACATCATGCTCTAAAAAAAGGCAAAGGTGTCAAAAACTGTAGTATGGTTTCGTAAACAATATGGTTTGAGATAAATAAATATAAAAAAGGACTTACGCTAGCCCAAAGCGATTTAACTATTTTTGTTAATGATTTTTTTTAATTAATTTGTAATCGGTTCATAACTGGAAACCTTAATTGGCATTAAAAATATTGTTTAACTTATCAGTCTCTTATCAGACATGTAATGCTTGACCTATTAAGCCTGTAAGGAAATAAATAATTGTTTACTTTATAACTATAATCCTTTGTTTTTGTTATGTAATAAAAAGGCAAACGTGCTAGCGGTTACGTTGGTCCAAGTGACCGTTGTTCTAAACAACTACAATTTTCTGTCCTACTGTGTTTTAGTTGTGGATAAAAAGGTTAAAAAAAGGATACTGTGCAGGTCCGTCCGGGTCGCTACCACCATCTTAACCTTTAACCTACCGCCTAAAATCAATTGCATTGTTGTGTACCGGCGCGGCGGGGGATAATTTTACAAGAAAATAGTAAAACCACTTTCGTAACAACGGTTTCACAATTGGTTAGGCAAATAACAAGAAACATATACATTAATAGGTTCGACGTAGCTCCGCCTCCGCGGAGCTCCTGTTTCTGTGTGTTTTTGGCTTGTGGCCCTGCTTAACATCGAACATACCCTAAATCTACCTCCCTTTTATGATACACATTTTTGCCAGTTGTGCCACGGGGAATACAGGGGAGATAGTTTTAGGTTATGTTAGATGTTCAGGTAGGTAGGGCCAAAAGCACCCAAAAATAGGAGATCCGCGGACACTATTTATTTTGCTTTTTAATAGAAATACGAGTAGATAATTGGCCAGTTGTACTGAGTAGTGGTGCAACGTGGAATATATGCGAAAAACGTACCTGGAGAGCATATATGACTAATCGGTTACGGTTATGAAACAGTGAAAAAAATATCCTTATTCATAATCGCAGTGGTTAAAATTATTAGTATGAGGCATTCCATTTTGGTATTGAAGGTAGGCAACGCATTTGTGGTCCTAGCATTGCAACCTTGTTGCAGTTTTGAGAATGCAAATGTCTAAAGGTTTCAGATACCACTTATTGTCAGGTGGCCTGCGTGGCCGTTTACCTTCGCTTTGTGATTTAAAAAAAAAAGTAGTGTCACAGGTATCATACTGTTCTTAAAGTATTGACTTTATGGTAACGGTGGCCAAAAACAAACCTTTAAAATGACTGACTGTTGAGTTTGTTGCGGCGCTTCTTCCCAGCAGTGTTCTCCCCTCGGCAAGCGCTGGTATATTTATGATTTCGTGACTTTTGTATTTGTTGGCCCTATTTGCATATTCCCCCATCTCTTTAATTGCAGTCCTAACACTCAAATAAAAAATACTTCCCAACCATCATTTTAATCTCATAAGACGAAAAACACATTCGGGATCCTCCGACATACTCTCGCCTTCTTATTTAGCTAGATTGCTTTACTAACCTCATATCTTACCAACGCACCAAACAAATTTTAAACCTTATTTCGAGTGATACAAGTTGTATTTTATTTTCATGTTATTGCAAGATACGAGTTTACTAAAGTTAATAGTTAAAATGATGTGCTGGGTAAATTATTTGTTTTGCCGTTGCTGTTTCGTGTACAGTCTGCAGCAAAATTAGCCTTGGTCGTGATTATTACTAGAAGTGCTAAAGAGCACAAGATAGCATGTTGAAAGTTTATAATATAGTCGTTTAATAAACCTCCCATAAAACAAGAGGGGTGTTAGTAGTGCACAGTCTGTAAAAAAATAGAAGGTGTTTCGGTTTTGTACTTCTCTCTCACTCTCTTAGTAAAAGGGTATGAGAGCGGGTGAGAGACCGTAACATCTGTATATGTGTGTGTTTGTCCTCGTATCTCCCAGTTTTAGTGTTAGAGCCTCATGCAGGGTCCCTCGGGCTCGCTACCACCACCTTATCCTTTAATCTAGCTTCAAGAAGCATTCTCATTGTTGTGTTCCGGTGTGGGGTAAGATGACCGATGAAATTACTGTAGTAGAGAAGATATGTTTTAATTTTTTCACCTTATTCCATTGAAAATAGGGTGCAAAAATGTTAACATATCTTTGACGGCGACGAACCAAACGGACATGGTGAAACTATGGGGTTCCTTAATGAATACGGAACCCTAAAAAAGTCATTGAATATGAAGAAAAACAGTAAAAAGTTTGTGCCAAATGACCCTAAAATAATACTTAGTAAACGTGTGTCTTAATCTTCGCGAACAATGCATACGTGTATTTTTAACTGCGGAATAAAAACGCACTACATTTTTCGATCAAATCGCCTCGCAGGCGACTGTACTGATCTATTTCTATGGAGCGCAGGCGCTTGCCAGCGCGAGAAAACACATGTTTCAGAAAGGTCATTGGTCTGACGCGTAAAAAACAAGATTCATTATTACGGGCATTGGGTTCGGTTCCGGGTAGAGGCATTTTTCGGGTTCCGCATAGTGCTTTTATTTTAGCGTAGGTGTAATGATTTTTTTTAATTTTTTTTACATATACATTTTAAATATTGGAAGACGGAGCTTGTACCTATAAAGTGACTTTGTTGTCTCTTTGTCCGTCAATTCGTGTAACCGTCTATCTGTCAAGATAAGAGCCTTTGTATCAAATTTAAAAAAATGGAAATTTTGTGAAGGTCACACGTTAATTACTCGTATATGAGTTATTGGTAATTCCGTAGCTCTGCCCACCCCACTCTGGGATTAAGTGACGGTACGTACTACGTATGTATATTGTGATAGACTAAAAAAAAATGGTAGTTGAAGTGAAACGCGACGAAAAACGCCCTGTCTCCCTTTTACTTCAGAAACTACGAAAGATAAAAATGACAAAGAAATTACATAAACTAGGGAATAATTTATATGATCGCACTAACACTTAAGTTATTAAAAACAAGATATAGACTGTCACTGGGTACAGTGCTTCAATTTTCTTTGTCAATTTTCGTTGTTCTATGACACGAGTGAGTAATATATATTGTCAGTTTCGAGTGCGAGTGTGATAGCGATAGCCAGCCGGAAGCTATTAAGGAGCTCGGAATACTGTAAGCTTAGTCTATTACTAAGGTTGGTGAAGTCTCGGCTCTGTTTACTTTATAGTTATACCTTGTATAACGGGGCTTCTAAAGTATGAAGACAGCATGGAACAGCAGGACATCATGAGTTTCTTGTTTTATGCAAATACGATACGTTGCGGAACCCTCCATGCTCGCGTCCGATTCGCACATGACCGGTTTTTAACATAAAACTAGGACACGACTCCCGTTACGTAGAAATCGAGGTTCACTATTCCCACGGGAACGGGGAAGATTTTAGGGATTAAATATTACCCTTGTCCGCATTGGGTTTCTATCTGCAAATGTGCAAAAATCAAGAAGTAGATCCGTTGCTTCTATGAAAGAAGGACAAACCAACGAACATTTCTCGGGATCAATGAACTCAGAGTGTAAAAAATATGACAGATCAGACAGAGACAAAGACTGAGAGAGAGAGAGACAGTCCTAAACTATATATATGAACTAGGCAATGATACATACTTACGAGTATACAGAGAAATACATACTTCTCAAGAACAAAAGTTCGCGCTCATCACGTAAAAATTGTCCCTTATTGGCTCCTCGCGGACCGCCGGCTTCATCAGCTGGTGCTCTACCAACTAAGATAACCGAAGAGACCTTATGTCTGAACAATCTTCCCAATCTCTTACCAGGAAATGAAGGAACCCAGTAATATAAATACGTAGTAGAAATAATATTGCACCAGAGAACAATTGTATTTCTTTGAAGAAAAACATGTCAAAGTGCCAACAGGAAAACGTAAGACATTATCGTAAATACGAGAAACAACTGTCAAATTAAAAAAAGTGGATACGTGTCACGTGTCGTTTGCGGGTGGAGGTCTTATTCATTAGCCTACTGCCAAACAGCAGTGTTCGCATTGTTGTGTTCCAGTATGGGGATAAGACAGCCGGTGTAATGACTAGCATAGAGGCATTCCATCTTGGTCCTCAGGGTTGGCAACGCATTGCAGCCTTAGGCTTGCAGTCTTGTGAATGCGAATGTCTATGGGTCACAGCTTACACTTACCATCAGGTCGCCTGTGGGTGCGTTTATACCATTAAAAAAAAAACTAATAATGTAAGAACAAGGATTTTTGCTGTTTTAAATGGCCGTTTTCTTATATAAAGTTAATTACTAATCACTGAAATACTTCTGATGATGACGTCAATCTCTTCCTCATCAGGAACCATGGATTGTTATTTTTAAACGTTTGTGTTTTCTACTCATATTTAAATATATGTACTTTTTAATACATATATGTATTTTTATTACTACTACCTATAAAAATTCTGAGTTTTGACACATTTTCCTGCTCAAGCTACGCTTGAATATATTTTTTATTTTATTTTATGTTAGATTCATTGTTTTATACAATGCTTAGTTAAGCTTTATAACTGTATAATATCATAAGTAGTATTTAAAAAAAACGACTGTCTGTTGAGTTTCTTGCGGCGTTTCTTCTCAGTAGTGGTCTCCTGCGAAGCGCTGGTAGATCGTTGACGTGTAAAAGTGCCCGTGCGGCCTACTTACTGAACAAACATCTTTTATCTTTTTATCTTATCTTATCTTTAATTTAAGGTGATACAGTTGCCCGTTCTGCCACTCGCTGATGAGACCATCGCCGACCGAAGGGCCTAGTCCGGAAGCCTTCGAGCTCGGTGGTCGGGCTCCGCAATTGTTCCGGCGCTGCGGCAACTGCAGCCCCAACGCCCTTGCCTATCAAAGCACTTGCAATATTCACCTTCGCAGCTTCGGTTTCGTGGTCGTCGAACCCAGCCTCAGCCGCTACGGCTCACACTGTGCCAATCTATGGTGTCAATAGTTTCCAAAAAAACGCCGTATTTACTCAAAAACCAAAATCCACAGAGAACAATTTTTCACATAGCTGAAAGAAAGCAGCTTTGTTTACAATAAATTTCTTATTGGTAATTTCTTATAGGCTTTAATTATCGATTGGAAGCTCCGTGCGCTCCTTCATGAGGCTTTGTGTCTGCTCGATGTCTCTATTTTCCGATTCTCTAAGGTGTGGGCTGGCTCAATGTTATTTGACGACGGCATTGTGAGCATACGTTGACAATACGATTACCTACATGTCAAAAGCGATATGGTTTTACCGAGTAGAATAGAGCCCTTATTTCATTAGGGGGAGCGGTCTAATTAGAGAAGACGGAAAGCGTAAGGTAGTCCCCTCACCTCCCTCAACGTCTCCCATTCCGCGGGACGGTCACGCTTAAAGTTGTTCAACTATAGTTAAAAATACCTACGTTTTGTGTGTTCCATTTTTGCGGCTGAAAGCGTTACAGAATAAATATTAAACTATGTGATCCCAAAGTAACATACTTGCGCCGGTGACTCAGCGGTTAGCATACAATGCGCGGGTCGTGGGTTCAGCCCCGGCTCTTGCCCCGGTTGGTTTCTAGAACAAGTGTTCTGAAGGTCGCTGTATTTGGCTCACTAATTTTATTTTTCATTTATGACTAAGAGGCGTCGAGGTTTCACTTGTTTGAACTATTGTTCGGTTTTTGAACACGTTTTAGCCGTGGTTGTCATTGATATGGATTTTGACGCACCGGTTTATGAAAGGTCACACGGGTCAAGGGACTCGCTCTCCAGTTTGGACCAATTGCGTAAAGTCGCGTGTCTCTCGGTATTTTACAAGGTGTATGGAGAGTGTGCCCAGGAACTACATGACCTCATCCCACCCAGTTTCTCACATCGGTCTTTTAGACGCTGGGAGGGCTTCCATCCACATGTAGTAGAATACCCAATGGTTCGCACGCAGCGGTTTGATGCATCGTTTCTTATTCGCACTGATGAGGAGTGGAACGCTCTTCCTTCGTCTGCATCATATAGCCTTGGTGTTTTCAATGCAAGAATGAATAATCATTTTCTGGGTATGCGTGTACCTTCGACCTCGTCGTCACTTTACTTCAGGTGAGATTGAGGTCGAACGCAAACCCATTATAGATAAAAAAAGGTAGTGAACCCACTAAATTACAATATAGTGACAGTGTATCCATCGATATTAGCCTGACAGTTCATCATTATGAACACGGACTGTCAGGTACCTGATTTATAAGGACTGTACTTGACTGTTACTCTGTGGTGGTGGAATGGTGAGAACGTTAGACTTAAAAAAAAATTTATTAAAGCAGTCAAATATTCAGGGTCCCAACACGGCTGCGTTTATCGAGTGACGAAGTTAGGATAAGGCATTTGTCACGTTTTGACATGTAAATAAGTACAACAGTGACGGATGCTTTATCCACATCTTTTGCGGGTGGTAGGACCTTGTGCGGGGTCCGTCCGGATCGCTACCACCATCTTATCCATTAACCTACTGCCAAACAGCAGTGTTCGCATTGTTGTGTTCTGGTTTGGGGATAAGACAGCCGGTGTAATGACTAGCATAGAGGCATTCCATCTTAGTCCACAGGGTAGGCAACGCATTTGCAGTCTTAGGCTTGCAGTCTTGTGAATGCGAATGTCTATGGGTCACAGTTTCCACTTACCATCAGGTGGCCTGTGTGTTCGTCAGCCTTCCCTATGCCATAAAAAAAAAAAAAACATCTGTGTCGCGATATAGACGCACCCACATAGCCTCTATTCTCGGCGGTAAAAGCTATATCGCCTTTGACCTGTTGTGGTATTGTTTTTGACTCGGCCGCCTTACTGTCACGTAAATAAGAGCTATCAAAACGTTGACAATACGATCGCATGTCAAAGACGATATGGTTACCGAATAGAATCTCAGCCCAAATAAGCTAGACAAAACACTTTATTTATCTGTAAATCTTTGAGACAATATTTCACCTTTACAAGCATCATGAAAAGTAATCAGTTAGTTTTAGGCCATATTTATATAATACTGGCAAGTTTTAAGACGCAGCTATGGGTAAGAGCGAGTGGAAAATATGTTTGTTTCAAAACTTACAGCGAAAACTTGCAACTAATGCCTCGGGAACTTTTAAATTTTCCGAAATGAAAAGTAAATTTTATCCAAATCCATCGAGCCGTTGCGGCGAAGAGTCACATACTAACACACAAATTTTCGCATTTAGGATATTAGTGGGATATAAAAAAAAATTGGTTAAACCAGTTTTCAAACATTCTGACTATTTCATACATTTGACATAACACAACTGATTTTAAGCTCCAGATTTCTTTAGGCTGTAAATGGTCCGTAGTAACAAGCAATAACTCCCCATTATATATTTTTCTAACACCATCGTAATCTTTGAAGACATAAAGGTAGAGGCAACGACGACACTCAGAAATACGAAGACAAAACCGGTGGTAGAAAGCGCTGCCGCAATAGCAAATAAGGCGGGAACTGTATAGTAATAGAATAAGCATTATAGATTTAATGCAGTTGGGAATAGAGTATACAATGCTTCGACTACATTATTGCACTTAGCCGCTTTGTTTGGTGTAACGGCGCAACAACGGAGCTGGCGGATAGATACGGGCACGCTACGGTAGCCATGGGTTTAGGGAAAATAAAAACGGTTACTGTCTTATTCCATTTTTTTTATGTGTTTTGATGGTTTCACTCATTTTAAGGTGTATTTTGATAATGTCAAGTTATTTATAGATACTTCCATAAACTTATTAGAGATACAAATCCATTCGTGTTAATGCTTAATGTGCTGATGTGCAGATATAATTAGTTTCTATTATTATTATCTTTGCTAAAATCTGAATTATATGTATAGAGCAATCTTGTTTAATCATGTCTTAGTGGAAACTGTTGAGGAGTAGGACGCATGTTTTGCTTAAGGTCTAGAATGTTATTATATTATGTACGTTTTACTCTGTTTTCCAAATAAAAACAAAAAAACATGTCCATAATACGGGCAGGCAAATTCTCTACTGGACTAAACGGGCGCACGTTGGGTTAGCTCAATGTGCTTCTGTTAATTTCAATAAAGGTTGTACTCATCCCGTTTAAAGAGGACTGATTTCACAGCTGTCAGGACAATACGAAACATAACCTCAAACATGCCTCAAACATATTTTGTACTGAGTTGAGATCTATCACATACGGTCTTTTAGAACGGCGCACTATAGGTGGTTCTTTTAACAACAAAATTTTCAACTTATTGTTAGTAAACCAATTACTGGCGAGGTTTAGGTGATATGTTATATAGCATTATTAACATTTTTGTACGCAGGTTCATCTGGGACCTAGCTTTTTGTCGACAAAGCAGCTTGGCCGAAGCGGTAAAATAAACCTAACTCTACAATACGCGCCTACGCGGTTGAATATTAATTTATCAGTTCTGTTTATACTGAGGAATTAAAAAGTTATTAATTATAGTGAATTCTTCTACAACGTGGTGTAGGTTCCTCATCTTTGGTTGGTCTTTTAATCTAAGGCCGCAAATACTCTCGCAGGTAATGAACGCGAGAAAAATTTGGGCTATGAAATAATTTTCTTTCCAAACATTCTAGTTACAAAGTTACATCTTTGACATATATGGCCTAATAAATAGATCTATTCAGAAAATGGCTGTTATAAAATTTCTTGATAGTCTTGGTAAAATATTTTTTGTAGTGTTAACGAATTTTATGAATATGTATAGTCGTTTTAAATCATTTTTGCAATGTTTACAATTATGTTATTTATTCAGCATGAATTTATGGTAGCACTCAGCTTGCAATTGAATGTTTGGACTAAAATGGACTGTCCCAAATCCCCGTTAAATCAGGCACACCCTACACGTTTATCCGTCCTAAGTCACGCGTGTGTTTGTATCCAACTCGGCAAATAGAAACCGTCCGTCTGTCTGTCTATGCGTCGCTTGCGCAACAACACACGTAACGTACGTTTATGGCTTTATGCTCTTTATGTAAGGTTTAAGAGGTTATGTTTTACTTTGTTTAGAAGTGAATTTGATTGATAACAGTCATTTTGTGAATAGATCTTATTATTGAGCCTTGAAGATTTAACTTTATGGTTCTCTGTTTCCGTGTAAAAGCTGAAGAGGTGGTCTGATTTTAACTAGCGAGTATCGTAAGATTCATCTTAGCACTGCGTATGTTACTGGTAGTTTTTTAAATGTGTATTTGGCGAAATTAAAAATACATCTACACTAAAGAGGAAATATTTGTATATTTGTATGTTTGTAACGGATATACTCAAAAACTACTGGACCGATTTTTAAAAATTCTTTCACCATTACCTCGGGTACCACATTATCCTTGAGCAATATACGCTATGTATTATTTTTCAAGGCTCAAGGTCACTCAAAGGGCGATGGAAAGAGCTATGCTGGGTGTCTCTTTGCGAGATCGAATCAGGAATGAGGAGATTCGCAGGATAACTAAAGTAACCGATATAGCTCACCGGATTGCAAACCTTAAGTGGCAGTGGGCGGGGCACATTGCTCTTAGAACTGATGGCCGTTGGAGCGGAAAGGTTCTAGAGTGGCGACCGCGAACCGGGAGACGAAGTGTTGGCAGACCTTCCACAAGGTGGACCGACGATCTGATAAAGGTCGCGGGAAACCGCTGGATGACAGCAGCAGAGGACCGATCGTTGTGGAAAACCTTGGGGAAGGCCTTTGTCCAGCAGTGGACGTCTTGCGGCTGATAATGATGATGATTATTTTTCTGCATGGACGGAGTCGCGGGCTACAGCTAGTACATGATAAGTATGATAACTAACATTATATAACGACATTATACAAACAATAATTGGGTTTTTAGACTTGTTTCATAGCAATTATAGGCTCCTACTTTATGTTTCGGCAAAGTAATATTATGACAATTACTTTAATTCGAAAACCATTTCGAGGAATATTGATTTAAAGCCGTTCTGCATTATTAAGTTTTTGATATATTTATCTATTTCGCTTATTTTGACAACAGTATATTTAACCTTTGTTTGAATTTCGTTTTCTGCTTGAAGCCCTCCTAGGTGTATCTTACGGGTTAGGCGAAAACCGCTTGAAATAGTATGTTTTAATACTCTATTAAAATGCACTAGAGATCATTTAAAACGCCATCGCAAATTTAAAATAATCATGTCATCCATAAAATGTCTGCTAAATAAATAAAAATATAAAACACAACTATTGGTACAAATACAAAGTTAGTGCAAAAGGTCTGTTTAACTTACCTATTATTTCGAAATAGAATGTAAAAACCGTGAGTTATATTTTTTGTTCTATCCCAATTCGTTTGGAAAGAGTAACCTGACATTCCAAACACAATGATTCACATATTTCACACGTGTGTTTTATTTGAATAAATGAATACACATTAATGTTCTAGTACATTCAATTAATGCTAAACCACATTGTAAAGGTATTTGAGTCACATATTCGCGTTTGACTTTGTCCATCGTAGAACAGCTAAATAAATACTGAAAACAATACGGTAAATTGAATGCAAGTTGCATGGACATTCCAAGGATTAATGTTTTTGTACTTTATTTGTTTTTATTTAGTCACGTTTATAAAATAACTAGATTTGCACGCGACACCGTCCGCGCAATACTGTTTTACCGTCATTCGAGACTAAATAGTCAATAACTAAGAGCTAAAAAGATCCAAATAAAATTCACGTAACTGTTATACCATATTGATTTTATTACTCAATATATCACAGTATAAATTACATTACATGTCAAATTATATGCAGTTACATTGAGATCGTCAGAAATAGAATTAAATTAGAATAGTAAAAATAGTAAAAGTCAACACAAAAACAAAGTACATTACAAAATTGAATAAAATAGAATAAAATAAAATAAAATAATAATAATTAAAAGTCAAAGTAATTTACAAGTCAAGTTCCATATACTCATTTACCGAATATAATGGGTTATCCAACAAAAGATTTTTAAGCCGGCGCCTAAACATTTCGTCAGATGGTTCGCGTTTAAGTTCGGCGGGTAGACGCTCGTAGTAGGTGGGACCGATGACGCGCGGGTTCTTACCTGCAAGTTTGTCAAAAACTGCGACATTTAAAACAGCGTCATACAAAAAGCAAAACAATTTATTCTTAAATGGCATCACATTTATCACTTACGCATGAAGATACTGAACGGTTATTACAAGTCGTATATATTAATTTATTTTTATTTTTATATGGCATAGAGAAGGCAAGGCACACAGGCCGCCTGATGATAAGTGGAAACTGTGACGCATAGACATTCGCATTCACAAGACTGCAAGCCTAAGACTGCAAATGCGTTGCCAACCCTGAGGACTAAGATGGAATGCCTTTATGCTAGTCATTACACCGGCTGTCTTATCCCCAAACGGAACACAACAATGCGAACACTGCTGTTTTGCGGTAGGTTAATGGATAAGATGGTGGTAGCGATCCGGACGGACCCTGCACAAGGTCCTACCATCCGCAATATTATTATTATAAGAAAAGTAAGAAGTTGCATTAAACAATCCGGTCAGAATGATGTTGTGAATACAGTAGGCGCTCGGAAATCCGGCTCCGGTAATTTTCCCCCAATGCCGGATTGTTGGAACTGCCTGATTTGATTTGTATGGGAAATTATTTCACATATCATTGATTTCCACAATAAAAACATTATAATTATAAATTTATGTATTTTTGTATAAATTTTAGCCTACCACGATCTTGCCTAAGAATATCTAAGTTTTCGTCACACTTAATATCTGCCGTTTCCGGAATTTGCACCCGGGACAGCTAGTTGCGTAGGCTACTACCAACTCGGCAAAAGTAGAGTGGTAATCAGTTGGTACACTTAACATTGTACATTTTGAGATCTGTGCAATTGAAAATTACTATTTATAATAGGGTTTTTTAAAATTCTAATCTCTATATGGGAACAGGAAGCCCTATTATGATTTTAACTCCCGACGTATAAGTAGTATGCAGATACGGGTTTATTCCATTAAAATGTATTTTCCATTTTAAACGACACCGATCCTCTTTTGCCGTACTCAGTGCTGTCATTACCAGGAATGGCACCGTCTCCCTTTCACCGACAAAAAGGGGTTAAATTGGCGAGGAAACGTTACAGTAGTATTTTTATTTTGTATAATGTTTGTCGTTGTTTATAATATGCTCGTAGTACAAGCCTAGAGCTTAGGAATCCTAGAAAGTGACCTGTATGTATGTACGTTTTTTTTAATGGCATGCACAAGGCAAACGAGCACCCAGGCCATCTTATGGCCTATCTTATGTTTTTGTTCAATGCTAAGGTAGGTAGGGTACCTATAATTAATAATAATTATAACAACACAAAACACAAAATTATCACTGGATTTGTCTAATATCGTCTTGGTCTTTTTGTTATTCACTGATGCCGCTGCTAGAGTTATGTTGTCGGTGTTGTTATTTGTTGCTGTTGCTGTTAGAGTTGCTGCTGCTGGCGGTGCTGCTTCTGTTGTTATTACTGCTGCTGATGTTGCTACTGGTTAAACTGATCTGGCTGGTTCTGGAGATTTTTGGTTGCTGGTTTGGCGTGTATGGAAAAACAAGTTCGATTCTTCGTTACCGGAGAGCCATTTCTAACGGTAGGATGGTAAGTATCTGGGAGACTTAATTATAGATCCAAATACCAATAGATCATTGACAATTTTGAATTTGGAAAGAATATAAACGAAATGTAAAAGTGTCCAGGAACGCAAAAAGGAGGTTGTAACAACCTCGTTACAAGTGGGATCTGTGACCCATAGACATTGGCATTCTCAAGACTAAAATCTTAAGACTGCAAATTGTTTCATTATTTCACCCCTTTTATTATTTCACTTTTCAAACCATACAGCTGTTAAAGTTAGGACGGACGGACAGCGTATGCATATTAATGGGGTTCCGTTGGGTTCCGTTCAAATACAGCGTATTATAGGGTCGAGGACTATCTAACAGACAAAAATGCATGGCCTACACCCGAAACTAAGTCAATAGTAATGTGTTCAAATGCAAAGGCTTTATCCTGCTTTTTCTTGTCTGGGGGACACCGTTGATGCAGGAAAACATATCGAAACTTTTATGTGGTCATCTTGCACCATCTCATATACACATATAAGTAGGTAGTTGTAGTTATTTTATTTTATTCTTTTCTATCTTTCTCTCCCGTAAGATTTTTGGCATGTTTTCCTGCTGAACTACTGTTATTTGATATTATATTTAATTTAATACTTGTAGCTTTATATAATGCTAGATTAAGTTGTACATACCATTGTAATATGAAATATGAAATAAGTTTAAAAAATGACTGACTGCTGAGTTTCTTGCGGCGTTTCTTCTCAGCAGTGGTCTTCTCTTGGGAAGCGCTGGTAGTATCTTGACGTGTAAAAGTGCCCGAGCGGCCTACTTACTAAATAAATTTCTTTTATCTTTTATCTTTTTTACAGTGCCCTAAAAAACCCTGCCTTATTAATAATATTCCATCAAGACAATGACGGTACCTATTTTAACTTACCACGGTTCGAACAAAAACATCAGGAAAAGATTATTACGATCCAGTTACTGTATTGTACAAATTATTAATATCGGTTAGCAGACTGCCAACGTTGATACTAAATTAGTCACGCCAGTTTAAAGTAAACAATAAAACCTGACCCAACCTGATAATACCAGTTCCAACGAACGGCAAATATGTTGCATTGCATTACATACAATTTAATAGAATTCTTTATTTGTTGCTGTGTGCGTGCGTGCGTGCGTGCGTGCGTGCGTGCGTGCGTGCGTGCGTGCGTGCGTGCGTGCGTGCGTGCGTGCTTGCTTGCGTGCGTGCGTGTGCGTGTATGTGTGTAATTTGCAATATAGGGGAGAAAAATTGATCTGTTAAGTTGTCATCTTCGGGATAGTTCGTTTCCGACCTGAGCGTACCTGCTACCTTGATGCCCGAGGTACTGTATACAGTTTCGAATGCACTTAGACTTAATAGAATTTTATGCGCCATTTTTACACGCTCAGCTGTTCGAATGTGCAGATTTCTGTTAGTTGACTTGACCAGTGTTTTCTCTTGATGAGCAAAGTCATGCCTTTGCTGTTATTTTTTCAACTGCATGTATGATTTGTAACACGCAAACAAAAGTTTTATCTAGGGCTTGCACTCTGGACCTTTTGATCACGAGTCTACACTCTAAGCCACCTAAGCCAGAGGGAGTGTTTACTCAAATAATAATTAATAATACTTACTAACGCTACTTGTTATTCGAAACATGAAGCTTTAGCAGATGTGTTGGGTCGTATGACGTACACTTCAAGTATTGCATAGGTTTTATAAATTACTGTAGGTAAATTAAAATGTATACAGTTTGTCAGATGTTGGAACAATTATACTGTTAAATCCTACTAATATTATAAATTCGAAAGTTTGTGTGTGTGTGTTAGTTTGTTACTCCTTCACGCTGCAAATACTCAACGGATTTGGATAAAATTTGGAATGGAGATAGCTCATAGACAGGATTTACACAGTCATAGTCTCCCTTTACCTTGCCCAATTGATGACTTTTGTGGCGATTGACAGTTTAAAACCAATTGTCATACAACGTGCGTTTTGCGGTGATCGAGACCGATTAGCACATGACTGTTTATTTTGATATATTCAGTAGGTAACAAGTGAATTTTCCTCCATATAGCATCCTACTCAAACTTAACGAACTACTTATATAAAAAACACAAAGTAATTGCTGTTTTTAACTAACATATAACTAATACATATTTTGCGAGTGGACCTTGTGCAGGGTCCGTCCGAATCGCTACTACCATCTTATCTATTAAGCTACCGCTGTTGTGTTACGGTTTGGGGATAAGACACCCGGTGTAATGACTAGCAAAGAGGCATTCCATCTTAGTCCTCATGGTTGGCAACGCATTTGCAGTCTTGTGAATGCGAATGCCTATGGGTCACAGTTTCCACTTACCATTAGGTGGCCTGTGTGCTCGTTTGCCTTCTATATGCCATAAAAAAATATAAAATTAAAATAAACACAAACACACAAACTAACAAAAAACATACTTAATACATATCATACTCGTACATAATACATCTACATATAAACAAATATATCCTCTCTCCTCTCAATAAGCAAGCGCTGCCATTCTAACAATACAAAACAGCTTTTATTAATCATTATTTACTTGTTAGATCATGACTCACAGAAACAACAATAATGGCATATTTATAATTGCTTCGTTTTGATAATTTATTATAAAGTCTTTTTCAGTGTTCATAAATCAGTGCAAACCTGTCAAATAACTACCCTCTTATTCATAAATGCAAGATAGCTAAATTGTGCTTCAAATATGTTTTGTCCTTAACTTTACTTGTGGCATATAAATTTGACAGAAAGAGTCAAGGTATACTTTAACAAACATAGGTTTTTAAATAAATAAAAACCACCACAATAATGTGGATCCCTTCTTTCAGAGCCGCACTAATTTTTAATCAGTTTTGGAGATACAAAGACACCGACAGACACACATTAAACTATAAGTGTTTTATGTAAAACGATTTCTTTTTAAGCAATAAAGGTTAACTTACTTAAACTTATACCACTATTCTTTTTGCGGTGGGGGGCAGAGTCAGAAATCGAAAGTTAAAGATAAAAGATAAAAAAGATAAAAGATGTTTCAGTAAGTAGGCCGCACTGGCACTTATATACGTCAAAAATTTACCAGTGCTGCAGTGCTTCGTAAGAGACCACTGCTGAGAAGAAACGCCGCAAGAAACACATCAGTCAGTCGTTTTTTTAAATACTACTTATGATATTATTCAATTATAAAGCCTAACCTATATAGCATTAAGTATATAAAACAATGAATCTACCATAAAATAAAAAGTAAATATATTCAAGCGTAGACTGAGCAGGAAAATGTGTCAAAACTCAGAATGCTCAGAGGTATTAATAATTAGTAGTAATAAAAAATAAAACAAACATATACTTACGTATGACAGTGCAAGACAACCACAAACAAAGTTAAGTGGCAGTATACCTAATTGTTCATAACTGGGCCCTGGGATACGTACGGATATGCAATCAATTTGTGATTTCATTGCCAACCATAAAAAGGAAGTTAGTTGCTAGTGGCGAAAAGAAACATCTTGTGGAAAATCCTGGTATTCACCCATACGGGAAATTAATGTTGGAGGGTAAGGAAGAACTTGAGGACCTACGAGCCCAATATAGTTAGGAGACCCAAGCAGAATGCGTCGCTATTGCCTCACGCACTAGCAATCGCAATCGGCTTCAAAGTGGAACAATTGTTTTCAATTCATATGCAGACTCGTCTTCGGACTGTCAAAATCAAAACGATCGCGAGAATGGGCTAGGACCTCGACGGCTTAAACGGCGGATGTACTCACTCATTTATTAATTACTGTAAGTAAGTGGTTTACCCGTGCTAGTTAAATAAAGGTACACTGGTCAAATCACATCTTTGGAATTATAGTGACGCAACCCACAAAATTTTAATTTCGATTCAGGACTCTATAATGACTCGATGTCGAAAGCTGTAATTTTGAATTAGGTCACTATAATTCTTAAGCTGAATAAGCAACATGGTTCGTGGTAAAATGCACTGTTTTACCAATTCATTAATAAATGTTATGTTATAATCTGTTCGTAAAAATAAATTTGATTGTAATGCGATGCAATGCAACCTAATACTGACGGTTGTTCGAACGGGTATTATCGGGTTTGGCCAGTTTTTAGTGTTTACTTTCAAATAGAGTGACAAATCTGCTGGTGCAGAGACCTTGTGCAGAGTCCGCCCGGATCGCTACCACCATCTTATCCATTAACCTACCAAACAGCAGTGTTTGCATTGGTGTGTTCCGGTTCGGGGATAAGACAGCCGGTGTAATGACTAGCATAGAGGCATTCCATCTTAGTCCTCAGGTTGGCAACGCATTTGCAGTCTTGTGAATGCGAATGTCTATGGGTCACAGTTTCCACTTACCATCAGGTGGCCTGTGTGCTCGTTTACCTTTTCTATACCATAAAAAAAGAAAAAAATAATTAACCAATGTTAGCACTTTGGGGTCTGTCACACTGTGACTGACACGAGCATGCGCTTTAATATTGTACCGAACTGCAAAGTAATTGGGATGTAATGCCCCGTACGTCCATCACGGAGTCGCCAACTTTGTACTTCTCTTTCTGATACCCGCTTTTTTTCGGACTCGTTTGCGGTTCAAGCAGCAAGACTCTGGAATCCTCTGCCTTTGCGCATACAACAAGCTCCTAATAAATATAGTTTTAAGGAACAGCTTCGTGAGTTTTACCTCTCATCTCTCTCTGTTTAGTTTTCTTGTCGAGCCTTAGACATCATCATTATTTCTGTTAGCTTGTCGCGTATTTGTATATATTTAGTATAATATGTATATATATTTAATTATTAAATATGTATGTATATTTATTTATACTATATTGTAGACTCGTTCAATTCTTCTAAATTTAATTAAGTAAAGGGAAAGTATTGTCTTTTTATTGCACCTACCTACTTTTTTGATTTCTGTTTCACCTTAAAGTTGACTGGTAGAGAATGCTTGTAGCATTAAGTTCGCCTTTTGTACACTATTTTATTTTTGTGCAATAAAGTATTTAAATTATTAAATAAATAATGTCCACTTTCGTGATATTTCCATTTGAATCCGGTTCGAGAAAGTACTGTATTGGAATCGAAACTAAATAAAAAAGAGTAGGTTTCGACGCAGAAGTCACAACGTACAATGCACAATTTTAGGAGCTCTTTTAAGCTTGATAAAACCATTACCACCCTGGACGTGTCAGCGTATTGTCATCGTTACCATAGCTCTTATTTATTTGACAGTATGGCAGCCGAGTAAAATACAACACGATAGCAAATCGAAAGCAATATGGTTTTACCGAGTAGAATTAGAGCTCTAGGAAGCACTCTCGAGCTGTGGTTAGGCATTGTAGAAAATCTTGAATTTAAAATGCACGTTAAATAGTTTTAGTTATGAAAGATATTTTCTCTTTCGCTTTCACTCCTTATTTTTTTTACAACTGTTTTGTATTTAAATACCCTACTCTACTCGTACTGTGTAAACTATTTTCCTATTACGGTTTGTGAGTTACAGCCCGCTGACAGACAGCAAGACGGACTGACAGGGGAGGCTTGGTTATAGAGTCCTGTTGGCACCCTTTGGGCAAGGAAGTGTAAAAATCCGTCAAATAATTATGATCCTCCATTAAAGTCAGTTAAAAAGACAATTCAGCACCTAATTTTCAAGTACCTTGTCAAATAATTGCAATCTCGAACGGAAGTCTGGACACAAAGCAAGCATTAAAACAATCATCTAAAGACAAACACTTGATAACACAATCAACGGCCTCTATACTGCATTTACTTTATCACGAGTACATTATTTGGATAAATTAGTTGAACATACCAAAGCTGCGTATGCGCCGGTGAACGCGCCGTTCGATACAGAACCTTAGTGCGGTAAAATCAGAGTTGATGTTGATTTGCGAATTGTAACAGCTTCAACGATTTGCGAAAATGATGATAATAATGTAGGTTGATCGAACTAGATTCAACTGGTTTGATCCATTTTCGAGTCCTATTACGTGTTGAAGGCAAGTGTCACGTCTCATATAAGATTAACTTTCAGAGCCCACGTTCTAGGTTACCATGGAAATTGGACTCCTAGTCGAGTTCCTGGCAATGGAACAGAAATATAATAAGTCAAATATTCTTTTAATATTTTGTTGACGGCTGTTAACATTTAAAGCGGATTAGATTAGTTTTTTGTTTTTATGTTGTTTACACGTGTCTAGATATTGGATAGGCGGTATCAAGGTCGAGGCCACTGGTGCTTTTATTTTCACTTACAACTCTCCAAAACGAATTGAATTTTACAGTTTTTAAGAAGTTAGTATTCATCAAAACCCTATATTTATTAAATGATTTTAGTAAGAGATAGTCGTCCTATTGTTTTCTCCCAACCAATTGGGCTATCTAGTGTGTTATCATTCATATAAGCGATACATAAGCATAGCGATTTAGGCGCTAACATGATATACGTAATAAGAGCTTGGTCGGGGCAAAGCGAGGCGATTAGCGACGATCAAAACAGAGCAGTGGTTGCTAAGCGGCAGTTCCATATTAGATACAGTATCATTCAGTACTTGTGTGTGGTTGCATCTATTGAATTTTCTTACGCATATAGAATAGAATATAATAGAATAACTTTTTCAGGCTACAAAGCCAAATTTTCGGGTGGTAGGACCTTGTGCAGGGTCCGTCCGGATCGCTACCACCATCTTATCCATTAACCTACCGCCAAACAGCAGTGTTCGCATTGCTGTGTACCAGTTTGGGGATAAGACAGCCGGTGTAATGACTAGCATAGAGGCATTCCATCTTAGTCCTGGGGTTGGCAACGCATTTGCAGTCTTAGGCTTGCAGTGTCTATGATTCACAGTTTCCACTTACCATCAGGTGGCCTTTGTAAAATAATATATATACCTTACAGAGTAGCATAGATAACAGAATACTAATACAGTTTCGCGGTGTCTGCTAGACGGCAGCCACGAAATCGCCGAAACATGACACCCCTCGGCCAGAATTCCCGCTTTAAAAAGGTTGACAGATCTATGTTCGGTACTCTCACCAAAAATGACTTCAAATTAACCTTGTGGCGGGACTCCAACCACTCGACCCCAACAGTACTTTGCCTCCGTAGGGTAATATAATCAGGACACGTACTATCGAACCAACGGAACCCTGACCCACCATGGAACCTTGTCACAATGATTGACGTACGATTGTCGTATAGCTTCGTATGACAGTCGTAACGTCAATCACTGTGACAAGGTTCTATGGTGGGTCAGGGTTCCGTTGGTTCGATAGTACATGAGGAGCTGGACACAAGTGGTTCGGTCCGGTCGGTGCGGTGCCGCACAGGTTCTTTGGGGCAGGCTTCTTCTTCCTCTCCACACGGTTAAAACCATCTTTGTCCTGCTTGGGACACGTCGGGGCAACACCTGGCGAACACATGACATGTGTTTCCTTGCAGAGCCCAGTAACAAAGGGAAGACTGTTATAAGTGTATCGTGTGCTATCTTTGGCATCATCACGCCCAAAAGAATATCAAGATACAAACTCTATTGGGATGGTTGATCACGTGATTTATAGCACCGTATGAGAATGTCATCCAATACATTCACATACACTTTGCCCAGTGGTGGAAGGAACTGGTGCTGGGTCCATCTGGATCGCTACCAGCATCTTATTTACCTACCACCGATCACTTGATCTTTAAAAGTACGTGATTATGGAGTAATAATGGAGAACCAATCGCAAGTTCTATTGCAAGTTCTATTGACAGCGACTTTAGTGGATGATTTAATGTTGTGTTATTCTCCAATATGTTTATTTATTTATTTATGTCTTAATTTGTTGCCTCAGCATATTTCCAATTCCAGTGAAGAGGTTTTTTGGAATTTTGCTCATGTTTCAAATAACAGTAACTGTGTATTGTTTTTTCCTCAACACATTCATCGCCGCCTCTTGCTACAAGTTCTTGGAAAACTATAAATTAATTAAAACCATTTTCTTTTTAATTTGCGAATTTGAAACAATCAAATGATTTATCCGTCCTTTACATATGTTTGTTCACGTGGGGTTTTACCTTATGAATGAATTCACAATGCTCGGTGTTATTGCTAAAATTGTTTTTGAATCATTAATTACTTAGTACACTTGTTCAAATATTAACATATTTTAGGTACAAGGCTGATGTCTCGTCGATAATAAATGTGGTTTTCGTTTGGATTTTTATTTTCACTAGCTTTTGCTTGCGACTCCTTCGGCGTAGAAATTAATTATGACAGGTAAAAGTACACTATGTCCTTCCTTGAGGCTTAAGCTATATCCATTTCATCGGAATCGGTTCAGTGGTTTACTCGTAAAAGCATAACAGACAGACCAAGTTACTTCGTATTTATAATATTAGTATGGATTCTAGAATAGAACCTTCTCCAAGTATCAGATGTGTTATAATGTTAGGATTAAGCAAGCCATCTGAGACCCTACTTTCAAGTTACGTTAGCTGTATCCCTGTCACTCGTCATTCGAGACTAAATCGAGAGAAAGGGATGGAACTTAACATCGAACTTCGATTTTCCAAGGGCCTCTGTTCGGGAGCTACCTATGCGGGTGCCACAGACAGGCCCGAATATACACAGGTTAAGCTTTTATTACCCCACTTCTTACTTAAACACTTAGTGTTAAAGAAATACAGATGCTCACTTAGAATTTACAAATTTTGGAGCAAATATTGCGCAGATCTAAAATCCTTTTCATTAATACTTAAAATAAAAATAAATAGGTCCCATTACTTTCTGTTCCAATGCTATTAGCTTTTCTTATTAAACATTTACCACGTGTCCGGAACCCCAAAAAGTTGGTAGGTTAGGTGCACCAGGCATCGTTAGATGCCCGAAGGGCAAACCGCCCCGAAACAGGGGCTCCGTCGAATAGCCGTTCCATTATTTGTAGACATTAAATAAAAAAAATGAAATTATAATATTTAAGAGAAAAACACTCCTTACTCACGTGACTCGCACATAACGCCACCTCGGTAGAGCGAGATAGTGATAACAGTTTTCCGCTTTACCGCCATTTGTTTTGTTAACACAACTGGATAAGGCAAAAAAAGAATTCCAATTGTCTCTTTCTTACCAATGTGACTCACAATAAGAAAATGAAGCCTGAAATGGCGACTGACTCAACGATTTACTCAGGTGTTCAGAAACAAACTTAGCTGTTCAGGTGGTTACAGCGTATGCTAAAACAACACATAGCCACTTATGACCTTATATTTTTAACACATTCATATCCCGATATGGTAAAACTTTAGAGTACTTATTATAAAAAAGGTAGTAAGTCTATGCATGCTGTCAAAAGATATTGGTACAAGTTGTCTCCTTTATTTGCAATAAATTCTTTTGTAGTTAACAAACAATGATCAATTGAAAATGATTGAAATAATGAACGTGTGCCGCCTGTGTCAATAATTATTGATAGTAAATGCATCCTATGTCAATATGAATTAGTTACGATATACATAAATGGTGTTAATATTAAGTTTTAAATAGGTTTCCGACATAAAAACAGGCAGCTAATGTTGTGTGATATCGTTCGTTCTTGCTCGAAGTTCCCGAAACCGACGTGCATGCATGACTCGATGTATGAATGTGGAAGAAGCGAAAGAGATCTGTCGGGATCGTAGTACGTGGAAAGAAGTAGCCCAAGCTCTGCCTACCCCTTTGGGAAACAGGCGAGATTTAATGTATGAAATGTACTGTGAAAAGAACGTATGGAAAAAACCTTAATAATTGAAAATAGTTATTTCATTACTGCCCGTTAATATATATATTTCTTTTCTGCAGCCACAGTAAAGTGGCTGCCATAGGAAATGCTAATACTTATGTAGAAAAATAATGCCAAAAAAAATGACATTTTTTATCTGTGTACAGTAATGTACCTTCTTAATAGCTATTGCTATCCCACTTGCTACCACTGACAATATATTTGTCATTCGTGTTTCACAAAAAACGTGATTGCCGTTCGCTGCAGGTTGATATTTTTTCACCACATACTGGTCCAATTTATTAATAGAGCAGTTGAATGTTTTCTCTAGATACATCGTACCGAGAATAACCTATTTACTTTAATGGTCTACTATTAAAATAATTATTTACTACATTTTATTTTACACCACATGTTTATCAAAAGAGCTCAATACTAATTAGTAATTCTTCATTCCTAATTCAAAGAGGCCTACTTACAATCAACTATTTGACGTAAATTCAACCGTTTCCTATTATTTTTAAGGTCATTATTGCATTGAGAAATGAATGTATTTATGTGGTTTTTGAAAGCTACTGAAATATTGTAGTTGGGAGTGGTCATATCGGCCGGGTCACAGACCCGGGTTGGTTTTTATACGAACACTGCTAATCACTTAAGTAGTAATGTTAACGAGCTCTACGTCGTACTAAATAAAGATAAGATAAGATAAGATAAAGAGACATTTATTCGAAACGAAACAAAACCAAACCACATTACATAGATACAACAATATCAAGACAGAAAAATTGTTGCGAAACGGTCCCAACTCAGCATTCGCTAGCCGTAAAGCCAGCACTGGTCTTCCGTTGGAACCGGTTGGTGAAAAAACGGAAAGTGACACATTTAACACAAAACAACGCTAAAAGAAAAACATCAAGGATCAAGCACAATAATTTGAATTTAAATGACCATAAAATTTATGGCCTGGTAAAGTTAGCAACACAAAGGAAACAGAATCAATAAAATAATACCAAAGAGAATTATAGTCTATGGAAATGTAAACAAAGCAAGCATATAGGTTACGCAACAATAACAAAAATGATAGACTTTCAATTCAAGAAATAAAATAAATACATGTTTTAAATGACCTATGTATACCGCTGTTTTCATTATACATAAGTAACAGTAATAAATCACTCCACGAATGCAGTTTTTGAAGAAATAGGGTTAATACACTGGACCGAAAAACTAAGTATCACACTTTTAAATAACATTTCATAAAGTGTGATAGTTCGTTGTGCGGTCCAGTGTATTATAAGTTTTAATGTTTAAATGTATTAACTTAAAGGTAAGAGAGAACATGAATTTAACATTAACCAGCGAAGTTACCACAAATTAAGTTCTGAAACATTGGAGATGATCGACGGAAAAAGAAAACTTGTATTATACGGAACTGAAAACGGTTTTTTTTTTCTAGAAAGTTTCTACGGTCACCGACTTTAATTGGTGAACCACTTTGTCGAATAAAACCAACGATTAATTCCTATGTATTTTTTATCTCGTCACTTGACAATGTCATTATGACAAGGTTCCTTTATGGCACCTGATTCGTTTAAAAACATTAAATTTACATCATTTTCTTCTATTTACTTTAAATCTGTATTACCTACTTCATTGCCTAGCTCAAGAGAATAACAGCTTAACAAACCAACTCCTTGTCAAAACAGGAGCAGGACAAAGTATAACGGTACAGAAAACGATAGATATTATTTACATGACCCTTCTTATCTCTTATATTCCCTTTTTCTTTTCAACTATTGAAAATACATTTCCAATCTACCAATACCTTATCAAAACCAACTCCCTAACTAATCATTAATAATAACAAAACATAATTTGCAATAGCTATTCAAATCAAACAAACACACGATTGATCCGAACAGGATAAAATATGCCTTATCTCAGTAGCTTACCGTTGAAAGTGCATTGAGTTACCCAGTGCAAGTGCATCCTTGTGGTAGGTCAGTGACCGCGGTATCTATGTGTGCAATCGAAACGTTATACGCAATGATCGTGCGTGAAATGGAATCATTAAGTATACCTACTAGTTATGAGGGTTCCGTTTTAAAATATCAGATAAAGGACAATGGGCAAATTTGTATGGGCACTGTCCCCCCCACCAACAGTAACGGGATGCATGTCTATATGTTTATTAGGACCCAAAAAAAGACAAAATACTTATTTTAGTAGCAAAATCAATGGGATTTTTTTAATGAAAACAAGGGCCAAATAAGGCAAATCATCCATATATGTGTTCATTTTCAAACAAATTCCATACGATACGATTATGGTTTTCCAAGAAAACCCCATACATCTGGTGATCGTCTCCATAGTAAAAATACATAATGTTGCTGAGATCTATTAAATGAGACATGTTTCATTTCTGTTGGTGGGGGGGGACATTTCTGCCCATGGTCCTTTATTTTCTTATCTTTACCAAAGTTATACATGTTTTTTTTTGTGTTCTGTTTTTACGGCTTTAGGAATAGTATATAACCTGGAGATGAATCTAAACTAATTCTTATCCCGAAAATTGAATCGTTTCCGAGGGAATAGCGCATAGCGCTCTGCTGCTCGGTGTTAGTTCATTTTATAATTGTAAATTCTGAGTTAAAGTATGATATAATGTGTTAAAAATGTTATGTCATTTCGTGATCTCATTACCATATAAGTAGAAACAAAGCCCAATGTCAAATTAAATGTAACATAAATATACGAAAACAACAAAACAATAGTCAACTGACACAATTAACGACTTCCGAAATTAATAAAACAGTATATTTCTAAAACAGCATTATCGTGTGACCCACTGGCCACAGGAAGTACGACAAATTAATTTGGTATTATTACCGTTGTATAATTAAAGCACCTATACGCTGCGCAGGAGTTTACGTGCGCAAACGCAGCATTTTGGTTTTGTGGGATAGGATGGGAGTTTCAGCCATTGTTTTCTGTTTTAAAGCTCAATTATAATCCTGCTGAACTGCAAAAAAATCCGTCGTGTACTTTCTGCGATAAACATGAACATGTAAATACATACTGTAGTTATGTAGCAATTCGAATGGCTTCTAATGTCAGTATGGTCAGGCCTGACGGCTTGGCACTCGCTCAACTCTAAACGGTAAAGTAGCATGGGATACATATTAACTGCTTCCTTTATTGTATAACATGTAGGCTAGGCATAGATTGTAACAGCTTTCGCCTGCGACTTCGTCTACTTGGATCACATGAACAACTTGAACAGTTCTACCAAACGGAATTCAAGGGTGGACCTGAAACCACCAAACTATAGCATCCCTACTAAAGTTTAGCTACAACAATATATAAATTAAATACCCTGTAGCCTGGATAAAATTCAGCTCATATTTTCCAGCTTAAGGTACTTAGTAATTCAAATTCGTTGGCTGGATATTTTTTTTGGAAAATAATCTACAAACGTGAGGCTAAATAAAACACCATTTTATACACGATAAAATAAGGTTTCTCAGTATTTTGTATAACTTTACATGCGTGTACATAGTTTGATATTCAGTCAAAATCCATTCTAAGTGCACCCCTAGCATATACAAGCAATATTGCCTTCAAATTTCAAGTCCTTGGTCCAGCCAGTCAGTTTATTTTTATATATGTACAACATGTTACAAAACACCATAAAAATATTTTAAAAATTCAGGCACTGTTCTTATGATTTCTTTTTTAGTTGTTTTTGTACCACGTTATATAACTAACTAACTAACATACAAATTTAGCTCCCGGCGAAAATGTTCCTCACCCCCTAAATCAAGTCCGATTTTCACGATTTTTGAATATCTTGTAGTTATTATAAAGACCTTGGTTTTGTTCAAAGTAATATTTTCTAGAAAAGCAAAACGTACAGACATAGTTTTTCGTGACACTCGTATCTTCAAAATATTAAAATCGGACGAGGTTCAATGGGAGAGAAACGTTTTCGCATTTTGTATGGAGGTTTTTGACTTCACAATCCTCTTAAGAATCAGGAACAAAAGTCTCTGTTCATTTAACAAATTAACCTTTACATCCCAGCGCTGTTCAAATATGCTTTGAACTCCTCATCTCTCCGAACTCAAAATTAACTTTGAACATTACAAGTAAACCATCGGCAAGAACTTGTAATCGATTAATCCAATTTAGTGAAACTAAACGACATAACCAATATAACTTCCATCCTTCTCTAAGCAGAAGTTAGACAGCTGTGTTTATTACACCATATATTATAAAGTAAACTAATCTAAATAACCGTCGTTCTCTAGGCATTTGTTAGAGCAAGACTGTGTTTATTACATACGAAGTAAACATTATTAATTAGGTCATAATTATTATTGTTTACCACAGGTTTTGTTGATAGGGTTAATATTAATTGTTTGATATTGATTAATAATGGAATGGAGGAAAATTATTTGATTTATAAAGCAAGTTATTTCATTTTATTTACTGTATAATGGAGCGATTATTTTTACCTAGCGGTTGCCCATGTCATTAATTTTACGGGATATCTGTCTCAGGTTTAACTCTATCTTCACATCATCTTTTTTTTATTCAATAAAATGTTTAACTGTGAGAGAGTAACTTACAAACACACTACTTTTATTTACTATTCCCAAAAAGATCATAAAGTTTGTATTTTATCTATGCCAATTACGTCGCACTAACCGTCGGCCATTTAACTATGAAAATTAAGCTATAAAATTATATATTCAGTTTGGTAAGAATCTGGTTTGTGTAAGCACCTTGTAGAAGTTTAAATGCATGCTTTCGTAAGTTCTAGTTCTTTTATGAGCTTGATCAAGTTGCAAAAGCTTTGTAATCTACGTGCTTTTCTTTATCTTAACGTATATATACAAGGTGGATAAAAACGAACGCCACATGGACGGCAACTACCTTGTAATTGGAAATGGCAAGTTCTAAGAAAAGGAAACCTACATTTATTAAAAAAAAAACAAAATTAATGCATTTTTGAAAAAAAAATCCTTAACCGGGAATCGAACTGGTCGAATATGACAAAACAATAAAGTCGTGTTTTATGATACAGATCGAAAGGGTCATTGATCATTCATGTCTGTAACACATACACCTTTAAATGAAATAGAGACCGTAAAATAAACCCTTCACTATTGTTTTGTCATATTCGACCAGTTCGATTCCCGGTTAAGAGATACGAATTTTCAAAAATCCATAGATGTAGGTAATTTTCTAAAATAAAAGTTAGTCTCCTTTGCGTACAAATTGCTATTTCCAATATTTAACGTAGTTGCCGTCCACGTGGCGTTCGTTTTTTTTAACCTTTGATATAAGTAATGGCGATCTCTTCTTTCAGAATGATAGCTATCTCTTAAACACTTCACCGACGTTTATGAAACATACTATACGCCCGCGACTTCGTCCGCGTTAATTTCTATCACCGTTATTCCGTTAGAAACTTTTATTGTCCGGTATGAAAAGTAGCCTGTGTTAATCCTAGGTTTAAGCTTTCTTCATTCCAACTGTCATCCGTCCACGGCGGCGTCAACGAGTAACAAACACACACACGAACGTTCATATTTATAATATGAAGTAGGACTAAAGACAAGAAAAAAAGGAGTTACACAGATACATACGTACAACAGACACAACGGTAAAGTTTTAACCCCCTTTTATTGCTTGGGTTTAAAAAATCACACAGAAACAAAGAGAAATAATAGAAATCTCAATAAACTTAAACTACCGTTTACCAAATTAAAATTAGTTGCGTCCAGTCCACACCAAATGATGATCAAAATATACAAACATGTACCAAATTCCATCAAAAGTGAAAATAAGTTTACTTTATTTATATATAAGTAAGTTAAAAATATTTTTAATTGATGACTGCTTCTATAGTCCAAGTGAATTTTTAAATACCGAATTTAGAGATAAATGAAAGGAAGTATAATTCTTTATCATCATGTCAGCCGAAAGACGTCCACTGCTGGACATAGGCCTCCCCCAAGGCTTTCCACTCAGACCGGTCTTGTGCTTTTCGCATCCACCGCGGTCCCGCGATCCTGACGAGGTCGTCACTCCATCTTGTTCGAGGCCTACCTACAGCTCGTCTTCCGGTCCGCGGACGCCACTCCAGAACCTTCTGACCCCATCGGCCATCAGTCCTGAGAGCAATGCTCGAGTAATTCTTTATAATATATCATCATCATCATCATCAGCCCGGGGGCGTCCACTGCTGGACAAAGGCCTCCCCCAAAGAGCGCCACAAGTCACGGTCTTGAGCCGCTTGCATCCAGCGGCTCCCCGCGATCCTAACCAGGTCGTCAGACCACCGGGTGGGAGGCCGTCCAACACTCCGTCCACCGGTGCGGGGCCGCCACTCGAGAACTAACTTATAATGTATAAGTAATATAATTAAAAATAAGTTATGTAAGAATTATTGATATGTGCAATATTCGTAGTTAATATTTTATTCTAATAATTAGGTACTAGCCCTACTGTCCTAAGTTGCTACGCCCTTGCAGGGTGTCATATGTATACCTTCCATGTAATTCCATCTATATCACCTGTAATATGACATGCAATAAACGAATTTGTATTTGAATTTGAATTTGAATTCAAGATGCATAATAATCAAATGAAAATATATTATTATTAATTTTGCTCATATGTTAGGTATAATCTGATAAATGGAACGCTGACCCGCCATAGAACTGTGTCACTGTAAGAGTTTGTTTGGCAATTCCTACGATTTTATTATTACGTCACTGTAACACAGTTCTATTGGGTGAGGGCGCCAATTAGCCGATTGTACATATTCTGCCGAATTGCTGGATACGAATTTTATGTCTTTATTGAAATTATTAAGTACATCATCAATGTATTACTAAGTATATTTACCTTGAAGTATTGCTGACGCGTAACGTACAGTGTTATGTCATTGACATTTATTTATTTTTTCCGTGTTATATAACAGTGCATACAGTGCATTGTGCAATACGTCCGGTTTCGATGAGGTTATTGTTTTATAGCCATTTTAGCCTAGTTAAAATGTATCAAAGACATGTAAAAAATAAAAGGAAAATCTCAAACAGGCTTGTATTAACAGTGCGAAACATACTCACGATCATAACGCAAATATTTGCCCATAACGGGAATCAAACCTACAGTAGAGGATCCGAATAGGAGCCGACCTTCACCGGGCTGTTTATTCGATAAAAAGTATTTTATATCGAATTAAATATGTTAAGTAGTTTATGGCGAAAAGGTAGGCTGACAAAATTTCAGTTCAATATAATTAACTAAAAATAAAAAAATGCACTTTAAAAACAAATTACATAACAGTCGAATGTATAAAGCCTAATCTATATATTATATAAAAATGAATTGCTGTTCGTTAGTCTCACTAAAACTCGAGAACGGCTGAACCGATTTGGCTGATTCCTTTTCGGTTGTATTCGTTATTGTAAGGGCAAGGTTTGTATGAAAGAAAAAAAAACCACCGGGAAAGTCGGAAATTTGCAGCGGGCGAAGCCGCTGGCGGGTCACTAGTAGAATATAAAAACGTTAGATTGACCATGTTGTTCCCATCATATAACGATTGTGTAGGCAGGTATAACGCAGGTAAGTCGGTGTTAATAATTTCCACCAAACTTAGGCTTCATAATTTCGATTGGTATGTACCTAATTGGTCTATTTAACAAGTACCTAATTGCATTTTTTATCGAATAAACAGCCCCGAGAAGATCGTTTCCTATTCGGATCTTAGAGCACTAGGATTGCCAGCCTACTAGTTTTTTTTTTAGTCATAGAGAAGGCAAACGAGCACACAGGCCAATTGATGGTAAGTGGAACCTGTGACCCATAGACATTCGCATTCACAAGACTGCAAGCCTACGACTGCAAATGCGTTGCCAACCCTGAGGAATAAGATGGAATGCCTCATGAGTCATTACACCGGCTGTCCTATCCCCAAAACGGAACACAACAATGCGAACACTGTTGCTGCTGCTAGTTATGGTTCCTGCGTCCCTTCTCATTACATGTCCATATCACTCTTTAAGTGAACCTTCTAAATAACTTGACATAATCAAAGGAATACTTCTTAATCACAATTATTATAAAACTACTAGAACATGTTAGTAACGCAGCTACTAATGCAGTTGCATGGAACAAGGAAGTGTGCTTTCACCGTACGCACAATTTCTAACGCTATTTTGAGCTGCATTCGATGCATATGACGAGGAAGTCATTTACATGATTTTATCAGTATTAGAAACACAACAGCGGCAATATTTTTCACACCCGAGAACAATGCTTCTACAGTAACATTATTGCTAGTTTATGCCCGCGATTCCGTATGTTTTTTACTGTTATTTCTATGGAAACTCTATATTTACAAGCTGTTATTTAACTTGCAATGTATGTATCTAAGTATGTATGTATGTACGGGTAAAATCTTGCAAGTTAAATTTGACTTACTTCCCGGTTACCGATAAAGCTGGAAATTTGCATACATGTGTAAATTGGATGACAATGCAATACTATTATGACATGGAGCTGATCTGATGATGGAGTTAGAAGGTAACGACAGAATACTTAACGTAGACCCACCGTGTTAGGACTCATTTTTTTTGTTCTTGATAAGCAGATAATGATTCTGCAAAAAAAAGTACAGTCGGATACAAAAGATTGTCCAAAAAAGGACTTTTTATAGGACCTTTAGTAGTTGCTCAGTAACCTTAGTATGGTCGGCTTTATATAGATGCACACTTTTAATGCTTCGTCACTTTAACGTCACGTTTAAATTGCAGTGGTATTGTTCTCCTAAAAACGGCGTTTAAGTAGTCCCTTCAGAGGGTACAAAACACATTTTAGCGCGTGCATTCTCAAATAAAAACGCGCGCGCTACGTGGGCGCTAACAATGCGCCTCATAAGGAAGCTCAAAGTCACTCAGAGGGCTATGGAGAGGGCTATGCTCGGGGTTTCTCTGCGTGATAGAATCAGAAATGATGATATCCGCAGTAGAACTAAGGTTACCGACATAGCCCGAAGAATAGCTAAACTGAAGTGGCAGTGGGCGGGGCACATTGCTCGCAGGACTGATCGCCGATGGGGTCAGAAGGTTCTGGAGTGGCGTCCGCGGACCGGAAGACGAGCTGTAGGTAGGCCTCCAACAAGATGGAGTGACGACCTCGTCAGGATCGCGGGACCGCGGTGGATGCGAAAAGCACAACACCGGTCTGAGTGGAAAGCCTTGTGGAAGGCCTATGTCCAGCAGAGGACGTCATTCGGCTGACATGATGATGATGATTCTCAAATAAGCATCATTACACGTTCGATTGAAAATGTGTTTTGTACGCTCTGACGGGACTATAAACTCGCCGGTTTATATAATTAAGCTGCGCCGCGTTCACTCATGCACTAAACTGTCAAAAGCATTTAAGTGACAAATTCCAAGTGTGCAACTTATAAAGCTGACTGTTCAAGTCTAGAGCTTAATTTGGGACTAGGTCGATTTGTATTTATGTCCCTTATTATTTATTTTATTTATATTTGCTTTTGGTAGGTTACTGCTATTATATGAATATGCACGTGCAACGGACAGAAGGTATATTTGTCTCTCATATTATATAGAAAAACGTTAGGCGATTGCTATTTAGAAATTAGTTGCTTCTTCCATCTAAACGATTGAACGTCTCAAACAATTGAATTAATAACAAAAAGCAAGCTTTAAAATGTTTAAATCGTTATAAACTTGTCAATTGTCATGGTTCGTTGTTTTTTTTTTGTCTATTTTACAATGTGGCGTCTGATTGCCGCGATATGGAATTTTGATAACTCTTATATCATTACTGACACTCACAAGATTAAGACAAATCGATTGACATAAGAATCATCAAAATCGGTCCACACGTTCAGTTTCTAGAGCGGCACAAAGGAACAAACATACATACGAACATGTATAGGGTGATAAACACATTAACCTCCTCCTTCGGAAGTCAGGTAACAATTGGAACATAAAATATAATCCTTATACACTTAAGATCATTGATAACGAGCCAATTTCCATGGTTTAATTCAATACAAAGTGAACCTTTTCTATTGCTTTTGACTATAAATCGTAAGATAGACACGGGGAAATTATATCCCGGAAATTTGGCCACTTTCCAAAGCAAATTGCGATAACTGTGTGGACAGCGACGCGGGAAAAGCTAGTCTTCCATAATATTCCTAAACCCTTTCAAGTTAGCCCCTCGAGGTCCCCATATCAATCGGATCATGGTTGATAAGGCTCAAACTTGTTACCAAACTAATAAGGAACACGGGGAACTTCCTCCATTATAGTGTTTGGGAAGTATTTGAGGGGGGGCGAGGGAATTATGAAGGGCTGGGTCAAATAGGGCTTTGCAATGAGCAAGTGCTGATGGTTCTTCGATGAATCTGTGCTATTTGGACCCTTTGGAATTATTTGAAAAGCGCTCGGGTTCGTTTAGTGTAATTGCATTTCTGGTTTGATTATTGTTTGCGGAGAATTTGGAGTAATATATAATATATATAAAGTAATGACACACACACACACACACACACACACACACACACACACACACACACACACATCGAATCACTGTACACCTACTATTTTATCACTTATTACCTCAACGAAGAGCGGTGCTTCCCGACACAAGCAATTTAGTGATTTCTATTATTACTGTTACTTATTTATAATGAAAACAGCGGTATACATAGGTCATTTAGTACGGCGTAGAGCACGCACGCACGCACGCACGCACGCACTCACCCACCCACACACACACACACACACACACACGCACACACACACACACACACACACGCGCACACGCACACACACGCACACGCACACACACACACACACACACACACACACACACACACACACACACACACACACACACACACACACACACACACGATTCAACAAAAAATGTGAATGCTTACAAAAACCGAACCCCCTGCCAAAGTTGACCGCTATATCCAAGTCTACTTTAAAACTTAACGCAAACATATCTAATTATAATCATCCTACCCTCAATTCTGTGTACCCACCCATGATTACCTAACGAAGCAGATCTAAACGAGAAGATACAGCTATCTCGATAATATCCGGGTCAGCCATTTGCGGCTAAGTGCCCCCAGGGCAGCATTAGCAGGATGGTCATTAAAACTAAGTTGTATACCTCTGCAGTAACTTCGAAAACTATGGTAGGTATGTCCTTACTTTTATCATAAGGATCGTGTCCCTTGTGAAAGGTTTAGTTGGCTTTATAACAACTGATGCTTGTGATATTGGGGTTGGAGTAGTTTTTGTGCACGATTAGATACTTCACAACTAATAATCTTAGAGGTTCTCTGCCCGTATTTGAGAAAGACATAAACTCTTTTAATGTAGACTTATTGTTTTTTACTGTGCACAGTCAACGATTTAGCAGCGATCAAAGTCAGGTCAAGATCTTAAGGTCAACTGAAGTTTATATAACTAACATCAGAAGACACACATGACAATGACAAGGTTCTAAGTATGCTTAACATTTTTAGTGGGTGACTGTAGATACCCGTTTAAAGTAATTAACTTTTGTAATATGTTTAGTTTAGTTTATTTATTTATAAATGTAATGTTACAATATAGATTGCATTGCATGTCAAAAAATACGAAATTACATTGATATCGTCAACAAAACATTAATACAAATTGATAAAATAATATTAAAATAATACAATAATATAATAACACTCAAATAATCAAAAACAACAATGATAAACAAGTCATAAATGGTCAGTTTCCGATGTCAATACACAAAACTAATAAAGGTCAAATATCAATAATAATTTTACAATTTCAGTTGCATATATTCGTCGACAGAGTATAATGGATTATCCAATAAAAGGTTTCTCAGCTGATGTTTGAATGCTTCGTCGGATGTTACATTTTTAAGTTTAGCGGGTAGACGCTCATAGAATGTGGGACCGATGACACGCGGGTTCTTAGCCGCAAGTGCCATGCGACGGGGAACTGTTCTCAAACGCCCGGTGTGGCGGAGCTCCTTGCCAGGATTTTTAGTATGACATACTACATTGTACACTGTACAATATCTACATACATACTCGTACATAAATATAACTTGAACTGAAGCAATAGTGATATACGCACTAACTCCGGCTGTCGAGTCAGATCATACCCGACATTAAGCCGCTCCTCCACTTAACATTTAAAGCGAATCCCGGGCGATATATCATCGCTTCCGACTGTGCGCCGTTGCAAAATTTACACGGGCTCGCACCATTGCGGCAGCGGAGTGGCGAAACGGAATAATTAATGACGTTGAAATATATATGACACTTTCCAAGATGTGCAATACCGATTGTTATAAGGCGTTTATTTATAAACGTGGAGTAACCGTGTAGGCTAAGCCATGCTTTGTCCTTATCTGTCCAATTCAAATGGGCTTTCTGTCTTATTTGGCCAATGGATCCCCCCCAATTAATTAAGCAGAGTTAACAAATTGGGATAGACCAAAAAAATAATTATTTAGCAGACATTTTAGAAATGACATTATTATTTTAAATTTAGGATAGCATTTTCTAATAAATTACAAAAATTAAATGGCATCTAATAATAAAAAGTGATTGTAATAGTGTAACGAAAGTCGAACAAAGATCGAATAAAAACGTAAAAGATCTTGTCGAAACATTCGAAATAGACAATAATGCAGAACAGCTTTAATACCCTATTCCTGGAAGTGGTTTTCGAATTCGAGTAATGGTAAAAATATGAACCATCCCAATTATGTAAAATATGAAGGGTCCACGGAAAGAACATGTCTAGTCACTTTTTTTTTGAAAATTAGTTTTTAATCCCAAATGTAGAGGACGAAAATGAACTATTACCTACCACTCAGTTTCAGATATAAATCTTCATATAACTTGTATTTTTTCACTCTTAAAAACACCTCTACACGAAAATTACGTACAAAATGACACGGTTCCTAACTTTCAAATCGCGATATCTCAAAAAGTTACTAATGTGACTAGACATGTTCTTTCCGTGGACCCTTCATATGGCCCAAAATACTTCTTTTTTTTGAACTTCTTCAGGAATTGTACCTTTTTGCAGTCCCAAAAGTTACAAGTTCCTGAAACCTCTCGAAGGTAAGGTTAGTATAATCAGTTTTCCTAATGTGAATATTTAAAACTTTAGCCCAAACGACATTGCAGCACGCGGCGGAACCCTTTCCCGCAACAAATGTACTGGAAATGGCTGATTTATCGCCATTGGGGAACAAAGTTCAGCTCGCCCTTTGCCAAATGTCGGGGAATTGATTCCAGTGGGTTAGTTTGTTTATAAACCGTTATCATAACGATTAAAGTAACTCGATTTTGCGTTACTCTCTGTGTTTATTGTTATAAAATATACTTTTAATGCGTTTACAAAGTATAGGTATATTTGTTTAAATATTTGTCCTATTTAATGCATATAATCTTTATTTGCTATTTTTATTTTTGTCTTCAGTATCACTCAATCACTCAAAGGTTACGGTTTAAGATATTTATTTTCTCAAAAGAATACAATTCACTTAGAGAGAAAATACAAGTTTAAATCATATACAATATGCGTACTTATTTTAACATTAGCGTAGGTAGAATATAATTCAAACGGTTAACTTAGGCCCAACCAAGCTTTGCTATTAGTTAGCAAGTTAACGTAAATTAAAAAATATATAAGTATGTTCTTAAGTAGGTATACCTATAGTTAAATGGCAAACACCAAAAGAAATGATTTAAAACAAAGGTTAAGGATGAAACAAAGATTAACCGGGTTTGAAAATTTTCTGTTTGTACAAAAAAGAGTTTATACAGGGTGTTAGGCAGAAGGTTGGACAAACTTCAGGGACTAACTCTGTAGGTCATACTCATCAACTTTTATTATGGGACCAACATCCAAAATTGCGAAAAAAAAACAGCTTTTCCAAACAAACTTTGAGATCTAAACAGCCGAAATGTATGGAACAGGTGTTTTTTTTTTCGCAATTTGGATGTTGGTCCCATAATAAAAGTTGATGAGTATGAACCTCAGAGTTAGTCCCTAAAATCTCCGACACCGATGACATAACACACTGTATACATTCATACATAATACACACATAAAACTATACAGGAAAGTTTGTATATTTTGGAGGCAAAATACGAACATCGATGAAATTTTGTTTATAACTTTATCTTGGCACTAGAAATGAGAAAGTGCCGAGTCCTACCAAAATTTTAGTTTAAGGTTAGAAATAAAGTTTTATGGATGTACATAATTTGCCGCCATTCTGTCACATATTTACCTCTAAAAATTACTAACATAGAGGCATTGCATCTTAGTTCTTAGGGTTGGTAACAAACACATTTACGGTCTTAGGATTGCCGTCTTAAGATTGTTGTCTTGAGAATGCATGTCTATAGGTCACAGATCTAACTAACCATCAGGTGGCCCGTGTGCTCGTAAGCCTTCCCCATGCGTTAAAAAATCCAAATATTTGTAGTTTTATTTCATTAATAGTAGCTACCTATTTACTTACAGTGTGATAAGCGCATTTTATTAAATTCATCCCAATCTTTACGACACATTTTCATCAAAAGTCAAACAATGGACTTATCCCCAGCGATCTCTTCGAGACAATGCGGCTACGTTGTTCGGGGTTCATTATTCTAAGACACATTAACCGCTGGTTGTATTGATACCGATCTTTCATTGTTCCAGAGGTCAAGTAAGTATTATTATAAAATTTAATATTTAATTTTGTTGCATATAATCAGAGATAAACCCTATGAAAAATTACCTATGCATGCATACTTTGACACAGCCTAGTTGGGTGGTGGTAGGGCCTTGTACAGGGCCCGTTCTGATCGCTACCACCATTTTACCTAGCTTCCCACCAAACAGTGATCACATTGTTGTGTTACGGTGTGGGGGAAAGAGCTTTGAAGCAACTTCATCATCAGGATTGCGTTCGTATCAGAACTCGTAACATCAGGTGTTTGTTTGCTTCTCCACCAAGGCTACCTGATAGTAAGTGGGGAGTGTACCCTTGTTTCACCCAGAATCATTTCATCTCAACTATGATTCATGTAGGTTAGGTTAGGTTAGGTTAGACATGTAACCATAACAAGATAACCTAGAATCAACACGTGTTCAGCAGAGAATAGCTTTCTACTCGTATGTAACGAATATTCTGCCTAGTGAGACGTTTTATGAAATGAGTGTCGGTGAAACAAGGGTAAACCTAAGTGAGATCTAAACCCATAGACATTCACAAACTCAAGACTGCAAATGAGTTGGCAACCCTACGGATTGATATGAAATGCCTGTTGCCCTAAACAAGTGGCCATCGAATACAAACGCTAGCGTTTGGAAATCACCTATCGTTTTGGGTTGTCAAAAATAAAAAAGCTGTGTTTATGGCAACTTGCCTAGCCCCGCTGTATACTCATGTCACCGGTTGTCTTATCACACTCCATCACAAAACAATGTGAAAACATCTTGGCGGTACGTTCAAGGATGAGCTGGTCAGTACTCTGACAGACGTTGCACAAGGCTGGTACTAAGTGCTACCACATTCACCATGTCAGCCGAAAGACGTCCACTGCTGGACATAGCCCCCAAGGCTCTCCACTCAGACCGGTCTTGTGCTTTTCGCATCCACCGCGTGCTACCACAAGCCCCAGGTCGGTGTACCCTTGTTTTGTCGACAACCTTTTCATCGAATATTATTTCATCGACAACGATTCATCGAAACTTTAGTACTAGTAATATTGTTTGGCGTTATCTTATTTCAACTACTATTTATTTAAATTTATCTTACTACGTGGAAATACTAATCAACGAATACTACTTAATCGCAGATTTGTTTCAAATTATCTTAATTGGTACAACTACAAAACATTGCAATTCATTTCTTCGACGTATTACTTTAATACAATTTTATATGTCCTATTGCACATTTATACATTTTTCAAATTATGTAGTGTGACATATAAATATATATAATAAAACCAAGATTTATTGGTGTATCAAAGTAGGTTAGGTTAAGTTAGGACTGCGACCCCCAGAAAACGAACTGTTGACAGAAGTGGGTTAGGTTAGGTTAGAACTGCGACCCCCAAGAAAACGAACTGTTGACAGAAGTGGGTTAGGTTAGGTTAGAACTGCGACCCCCAAGAACACAAAAACATGACACATTACTATTATTACAATAACTTTTATTATTATTAGCATAACATTATATGTATAAATTAGGAACATAGCTATAATCGCGCAGAGTGAGTGATTGCGTTTAGTTTTGATAGCAAAATATTACCAATTCAAATAATTTTAAGCGGAATAAATATTATTACAAGAAAAAAATACAAATTAAAAAGACACGAAATGATTAGTCATGACATGAATTTTATTGAAATATGTGAACTACTAATTAAAAGACCTCGGTTCAAATTACCTAGTATCGAGTCCACGACGCAATGACTTGTCGATGAAATGAAAATACTTGAAACGTTGTCTTTGAAATAATATTCGATTAAAAGTCTGTCGGCAATTCAATGGTAAACCCCACAGGTCACTTAATAAAAATTAACCTTTTGTGAGTTTCTTTATGAGCATTTGTTTGACTGGTAGAGAATGCCATAAGGCATTAATTCCGCCTTGTGCTTCTTTAGTGCATATGCTTACATATTCATATAAAAACCAACAACTCAACTTGATAATTCTGTAACTACAGTTTAGGGCATTTTTAGTTACAATTTATTTTTGGTGCAAAATTAAATAAATTAGTAAATAAACAAGATAAAACTGAGATATACCCAATTTCGGACCTTATTGCAATATGGTCCGAGATTTCTATATTAACTATAAAACCAATCTAGCTCCACATTAACACTCCCAAGGGTACTGAATTTAAATTGAATTCTCCAGAACTAGGTCCGCTTTCGATACCAACAATACCGTAAATCCTAAATTTTCCAGCACAAAGAACCCTGCCGAGTCGGGGCTGAAGTACTTTCGGGGAATAAATTGATTCCTCGGCAGTAATTTACTTCAAGGACTTATTTCCCTGAGTGCTGTCGAAAGGCCCTCCTAATCTGCCGCTTAAGATGAGAGCTGTGGTACGGCTGCCTCACAAACGTTAATAAATATTTATTCACTTAGCGATTGCATGCGTTAAACGTGATTTTCACGAAAGTATTACTTATTTCGGGATAAAATGTGGGCTAAATAATATTTGCGGAATAGTAAAATAAATTTTGTGGGGATCGGCTGCGGATATCGGTACAGTGTTTATTTTGCAAAAAAGGGCTATTAGAGCTATTTATAACTTGGGGTCGCGTGTGTCATTGAGGGAATTCTTCAAGGAAATAGATATTCTAACACTGCCGTCGCTATATGTATTTGAAATAATCATCTTTGTTAGGAAGAATCTACATAATTTCCCAACGAACATTGATAAGCCAAAAGCAACCAGGAGCACAGGAAAGCTCAAAACCACTTTTTATAGACTGGCCAAAACTTCAAAATCATTCTTGGGAAATTGTGTAAAATTCTACAATAAAATTCCAAAAAGTATTACTGAACTTACTGACTCTAAATTTAAATCTGTCGTAAAACAAAAACTAATTTCCCGAGCATATTATAAAGTAAACGATTATATCATGGATAGGGATGTTTGGCAGTGAGTCGTCCGTCCTGCATGAGTAATCTACGCTTAAAAAAGGTACAAAAATACCGTGATATTGTAAACTATTTATAATTATAATGTAATGATGTAAACCTTTTTCTTGAAAAAAATATACCTTGCCGAGTTTCTTACGCCGGTTCTTCTCGGGGCAAAGGTTTTATTTTTCGAACCGGTGGTAATGCTTTTTGACATTCATAGGTGCATTATATTATGCCTAAATTGAAGAATAAAGAACTTTGACTTTGACTTTGACTTTAATCATCCAAACATCCTAACAAAATTTCCTTTACAAAAAACAGGACGTATTGGAGCCTTTCTCAGAAAGATTGTACCTACACCCAGGAGCAAAAATACCGGGTCAGAGTGCGTTTTTCATACAAACGAGACTATTTCCAAACCTTGGTTCCTCGCCAGGGGTTGTTTTGAGTGAGGTTCAATAGAGGAGGTCAAAAGTTCTTAAGTTACCTCACTGATCGCACAATCAGTTAACACCACAGCCGGACAGTTTGGGTCAGCACTTGGATTTCCTTACATTTTATTGCTATTTTAGATGTTTATCTAAATGCACAATTCCGGCGTTAACCGCAGATTTATTCAGTTGGGTATCCTAGGCACTCTGGAAGTCCTGTATCGATGCTTGGGGTATTCATCATCAGATTTCACTAAAAGCATTCCCTGGCGAGGAACCAAGGTTTCGAAATAGCCTCTTTAGTATGAAAAACGCACTCTGACCCGTTTTTTTATAAATTTGCTCCCTTGACGTCAAGTGAAGTTGAAAGTACATTTAGTATATATAAATAGCGTTATAGTGATAAACGAATTTGTTTGCTCCCAGAGAATGTTGAAAAACTAGTGATTATCTACTCCTATCACCATTATACGAATAAAACGCCATGTGCTGTGTTTCATCATCATCATCATGTCAGCCGAAAGACGTCCACTGCTGGACATAGGCCTCCCCCAAGGCTTTCCACTCAGACCGGTCTTGTGCTTTTCGCATCCACCGCGGTCCCGCGATCCTGACGAGGTCGTCACTCCATCTTGTGCTGTGTTTACTAACGTGGATTACGAGAAAGAAATTGAATATGTTTCTATATAACTTCGAACAAACTATGAATGTTTTTTTTTATATTGTATAGGTATGTTATTTTATTTGGTCACGTTTTTTATTCTATAACACAATTATCGATATCGATAAAATGATGTTTCTATCACTACGATTCTGTAGCCCCTTATATAATGGCGACTTGCAGCAGAGATATAATAGGCTCAACCTATTTTTATAAAACCATGATAACGGTCACCCATTGACCCTTTTCAGGACTAAAACTAAGAAACGTTAACTTTTCTGTTGCGTTACGAAAATTAGTCGTACATTTATACTAATGTCGATCGATTGTCACTGGTGTTTGTGTCCTCATCCCTTTTTGTTTTGTTTTAGATGAGTATATTTAGGATAGTTTTTAAGTTAGGGTCTTGCTGCACAAAGCTGAGAGGGGCCATTTTCAACGCTATGTTAAACGTTTCGTTCTGATTGTCATCTGTTTTTTTTTCAAATGTGTTTGCGTTGAATCAATTATTTATATTCAATTCTATTTTATTCTAAATCTGACAAAGAACAAACATACACATAACAACACAATATGAACATATTTTCCTCGACTTTACGTATATGGTAACCAAATTCAATTGGCTAGTGGAATTACATTATTAACATGCTTGTGTGATACTACGGAATTGAATCATCGTAGTAATTTATACAGAGTGTCGGTAGATACCTATGCTCTAAATTGTAATTTGCTGGAAGTAGACGGCGGATTCTGGAGCACGCTCGATAAAAACACAGTCAAACTAGTGACAGGAGTGAACCAGACAGGGCTATTACAGTTATATAGCTCTCTGCCTTGCTCTCAATCTAAACTGAGTTGCTTTAGTATGTTATAATAACCCCCTAGGCTTGTTCCAATTTTTTGAGGTTTGTCACATCATTTACCATTTTAACGCCTTCTCGCCCATTCACGTTAGTAAGCTATTATTTACTAGGTACGTCCGGGGTTACATTCATTCGTAATGAGAGAAAAAAAACGCATACACTCACGCCTTCGTTTCCCAGAGTGGGGTAGGCAGAGCTACAGAATTACCCACAACACCAAAAAAAAAGTTGTTGTACCTAATATAAGATAAAAATGGGGACTGATGGTTGTGTGGTGAAATCAAATGACACCAGTATTTTGTTCTTTGTCAGATTTAGAATAAAATAGAATTGAATATAAATAATTGATTCAACGCAAACACATTTGAAAAAAAAACAGATGACAATCAGAACGAAACGTTTAACATAGCGTTGAAAATGGCCCCTCTCAGCTTTGTGCAGCAAGACCCTAACTTAAAAACTATCCTAAATATACTCATCTAAAACAAAACAAAAAGGGATGAGGACACAAACACCAGTGACAATCGATCGACAGTGATTAAGCCAACTGACATACCGATTTTAAAAGATCTTATTACCTAATTTGCTTTTCCAATTTATCTTAAGTGAGAAGAAGAGATTACTTTAGTTTGACTACGGTTTATTCCCACTTTCATTTCCAGAATACGGACACATCCGGGTTTTGTTCCTGGAGATTTGGGTTAATCCGACTCCGTATTTCTGGAAGCGTTATTAGCGATATCTTCCCGGAACTATGGCATCCTGGTACATTTTACGAAGACTTTGTAATGTTTGGTTAATGAACTAACGTAATAATGGTGCAATATCTAATTAAGATTTTCTGGATGAGAATGTATAGTGTACTGTAACGGTTGTTTCATAAGAAATTGGTTTATACACTCTTGACGTAAATATTTTTGCATTATTACAAAGGTTGTCTGGAAGAGATAGCTTGTAGCGATAAGACCGCCTGTTGTCTACCGTTTAAGAAGTTTATGTTGTCTTTACATGCTTAGGTATTTTCTTTGTGTTGTGTTCAATAAAACGTATTTTGTATTGTCGTGTTTTTGAAGTTTCTTAATAAAATTCACTGTTAACTTTTTCAATTCTTTAATTTCACAGACTTATACTTAACGAGCGCCCCGCCCTCGCTTCGGTTCGGTTCTCTTTTCTACACGTTAGATATTTAAGAAAATTCCGTAAAGCCTACGGTACCAGTGAAATAAATTATGACGCTCAATAATTAAGTAGGGTAAGGTGGGGGAAGATTGAATGGTTTTTTTATGAGATGGACAGTGTTATGTTAAAACCCTCGTAAAATAAAAAACTATTTACTTTCTTTCAATTGCATAAATTGGAAGGTATAGGCAAGGACTATATTTTTGTAATCTATCGATAAAACTCGGTTACGCCTATGCTAATATATAAAAATAATTAAATAAAATACATTTTTGACTGAAAAATAGACGGGTTAAGATGGAATGGTCGAGGGGTAAGATTGACATAGTGTCTAAAGGCTTTTAAATGAATGCAAACGGCTACTGTTGCTCGTTATTCTATAGAATTCCTTACGGTTAACAGATACAGATGATTTTTGCGTAAATATTCCTGATAGGTAACAAGAAAACAGCAGTTGAAAAAAAAAGTATTTTAATCTTACCCCGCTTTACAGGGAAAAGGACAGTGATACTCAAACTTTTGATTGTATATTCTTCGTATAAAAATCCTATATTCTGCAGCGGATACTGGTATAATTAGTATTGGTTTTTATGGCTGAAAAAAAACAACATTCCTTAGTTAATACTTTATAGACCCTTATTTAAAATAAAAAGTAATGCCTCATCGTGGTGTACAGTCGACTAAAAAGAGATATACACATCCAATATTCAAAAATATGTATCCACAACCTTAATCCCCAGACAATAGAGTCGTGAATACTTTTTTTTAAACATTGAGTAGGTAGTCTCTTTGTAGTCGACTGTACATCTGATTGTTTTTTTATTATTTGGGGAAGACTTCACTCAAATCAACTTAGTCCCAAAGTAAGAAAAGCTCGTTTTATGAGTAAAACTTTAAGACTTATATGAGTACTTAAATAAACAAATAAGCAAATAAAGCTAAATAAACATATATTTACAGTACTATTTATGTTATCGTGATTAGGTCAGTAAATAAACCTTACGTAATTATTTTTTTAAGTGCAAAGTTTGAGATTATGTGTCTTTTTCTATGACTTTCAAAAACGGGGGAACATTGAAACATTACTATTTCAATGTTACCCCATCGAAATTGGCTGGGTAAAGATGGAAACTTCTCGTAAATCTCAATATATGATGAATAGCTACACCTAGCACTAGTAAATAAAAATAAAATCTCAAATAACTCATAAATAGTCAGTCAGAACTTTTATACTTACCTAATTAATCAAGTTATGAAACACGGGGTAAGATTGAAAATCGACGAATTCACCACGAAATGCCGACCTTCACAAAATAGCACATAACACGGGTCTACTCACTCCGAGCGATCACTGGCGACTGAGCGGCGAATCGTCACAAAACGGCGGCTTAAAAGATTGATACCAGCACTAAAAAATTAAACAAATTAGGGAGTTATGTGAGACTTTTAATCTTTCCCCTTTTTTCATCTTCCCCCACCTTACCTTATGTCAACAAATGGTATGTGAAAAAAATAAAATATGACCAAAAAGTTTCTGTCTGTCATTTTGAGATAAGCTTTTTTTGCCGACTGTACTTTTATGTACAGTCATTATCTGCTTATAGAGATCAAACAATTAAGCCCCAATACGGTAGGTCTACGTTCAGTACATATAGCGGAGATTCTGTCGTCACCTTCTGACTCCGTCATCAGATAAGCTCCATATCATAATAATACTGGATTGTCTTCCTCCTTATCCTACCCTTATTCTAAGAGCTTACGACACTAAACTTACTTAGTATATATGTTTACTCCCGTCATTAATTGGGGAACACGAAAAGGTGATGCTGCAATCCAAATAGTAAGTTGTGGCTCCGATGTCAAGTATGATAATAAAACTCCCAAGTTTCTTTTATTCTTCGGAACACGCGAGGGGTAAGAATATACGACAATGCAGTGCTGCAAGCCCCCTGATTGGCCTAATCAGGGGCAGCAGTATGATAAGCGACGCCTCGTACTTAAGTATCTTTTATGATCGATCTCCTCAAAAAACCAAAGCTCATCTGAAAGATCATCAATTTCTGTGTAAGAAAAACCACTGATGCATTTAGACATCTAACTTAAATATAAAAAAAAGGTGGGCCAGGTTGTTCACATTGCATGACGACCGTGTAATAGTGACGTTTGATTCCACTCGTAAGAAATGTCTAACAAATAGTTTTAGAATGTCACTGTGACACGGTTCTAAGGTGGTTCAAGGTTCCATTGGGCTGATAGTAGGTACATACCTACCTACATACATCATCATCATCATCATGATCAGCCCGGGGGCGTCCACTGCTGGACAAAGGCCTCCCCCAAAGAGCGCCACAAGTCACGGTCTTGAGCCGCTTGCATCCAGCGGCTCCCCACGATCCTAACCAGGTCGTCAGACCACCGGGTGGGAGGCCGTCCAACACTCCGTCCACCGGTGCGGGGCCGCCACTCGAGAACTTTTCTTCCCCAACGGTTATCAGTTCTCCGAGCTATGTGGCCTGCCCATTGCCACTTCAGCATGCTAACTCTCTGAGCTATGTCGGTGACCTTGGTTCTCTGGATGGGTACCTACTACCTACATACATTGCAAGTTAAATAAATGGTTGGCAAAATATATGGGAAACAACGGGCTCACCGTTACATTATCTACGTTGTGACACCTCCTATTTATTTTGGAATAAAATGGCTGTGTGGGTTAAATACCAGTTCCGGTTTAACCAACATAATAAACACAGTAACCTCCGCTTTACCGTGTTAAACCTGCCTGCGCTGTGTTGATAAAAGATAGACACAGAATAGGTTGGTTTGGGTTCTGGTTACCACACATAATTTATTATTTTAAACATTCACAATTATTTTATTGAAATGTTACTAATAATACAATTAAAATGACAGTTAAAAATGATTTATTTTTACCTTGAAACTAAAGCTACAGCAAATTAAAATAATTAAATCTAAATAAAAAATATAAAAAAAAAAAAAAACTATCTAAAAACTACATAATTAGGCCATCTTCGGGTGCACCAGTGCACTGTGGTTCAGCTTGTATGGAGCAAGTGTCAAAATTCGATTTCTCCAAAAGTATAAGTATATTATATATGATATAAATTTATATATAACGTATTATTATTTGGTCTAATAAAAAACAGGAAATGATATGAATTGAATTTATTTATATCAACAAAAAAAATAAAAAGAAGAAATTAAAATTATAGCAAAATTCACTCTATTTCAATCCTTTATAAAATATGCAAATAATGAATATTTATGAAAAATATTATCAAAAAAACAAAATTGAATACATGTTCATTATGTACAATATTAAAACAGTATACATTTTTTACAAAAATATAGTAACAAAGTTGCGTCGTAACCGTGCTATTAATGGAACATAAAAAATGCAGGTTATGACTTGTCATCTTAAAAATACTTAAATTAAACTATGTTACAATTAATTATCACTGTTAAATTTACTCTAGACATCTAAAAGACTAAGAACAGGTTTCGACAAAACAGTTTTTTTTTTTCTAGGTAGTTTTCTTTGACTCGTAATTAGTGGGTCTGAGTTTAACAAAAGTCGATTTATGAGATCCGTGTTCGTCAAGACGCGTGACATCTTCCTCGTGTTATTTAGTCTGAATGATTTTATGTTTTTATTTGTGGCCTCGGCAGCTTCTTCTGAAAGCTGTCCTATAGATAAAAATACATGGTCGATAACTTCAGACCCATGAATAAGGACTTTATGTACAGAAGCCGGTAAATTGTACCACGGATATTCATGAACAAGCTGCCGAGCCGTATCTAAAGCATAAATCTTAAACCTATCTGAATTAATTTTATAACCAGAGTTTAAACAGTTCAAAATTGTGCTACACCTATCAATGAGATCCTTTCTGATGCCAGTAATTTCAGCTGAAAGAGCGGAATTATTAAAAAACCTACGTGCCGTGTTACCGTCGTTTGATGTACCACTTCCGCCACTACGTGGTTTGTCAACGATCAATCCTAACTTTGTCTTAAATTCATGTTGAAGTGTCTGCTTTTTTTTAGCTACCAGTTCTTTCTCTTCGGTTGATCGCACTTGCCATTTTTTTACTTCTAATCGATATGATAAGTGTATAAAGTACTCAAAGAAATATTTTGTAGAAGTAACTCAAGTACGTGGCTTGATTTCTCAGTTTGCGAACCAGGAGCAAGGTGCCACAACTCAAATATATGCATTCTTGCAAATTTGCAAAGAATAAAAGTACCTGAAATGAAAAGAGCATGTATTAAGAAGGGATGGTGATAGTTCTTTACGGGGGAGCAATCTCGTAGCACTGCTACGACTTCCGTAGAAGGCTTCTGGACAAGGGTCCGGCGAAAACCGGCCAGTAGACAATATGAAATAATAATCTAGCCTTTATGAGCATTCTATTAGATATAGAGTCATCTTTAGATTATTGTACCAACATAGTTAAAACCTTACGTGAACGTACACAGTACACAAACACTTTGTTTGCAATTAAGCGTCACGTAGACCTCAAACAATTTAATATTATTATTAAAAAAAATAACAAAATAGTACAGATAGTAATAATACATACCTTTGTTAACAACTTCCATAATGATGTAAAAGATTAATACACAAACGATCCTGAGATATATGTCATAAACAAACTTTTACTTTAACGACTTACTGATAACGCTAATTACGAGTGGCAGATGCGTTCACTTTGAATGTCCGAAACGTAATGATTATTTCAAATAATTTGCAAACTATTTATAGTTTATGGATGTACGGCTACTAGTGAGTAATTAGGCATAGAGAAATTATACCTGGGCTATACCAACAATCTGGACTTATGGCCTTCTACGGGACCACTGTGCAGTGCCCGACTGATTAGGAGTCGACGGCCGCCATGGCCGAAAACGGTTGGAAAGATCATCATCATCATCATTTAAAAACTAAAAAAGAAAGCCCCCGTGGCCAATAACCACAGATGCTGGCAGCATTTCCTTGTTGAAAACCAATGCTTAAACGTTGAAGGGGGTGAAAATTAAAAGAAAAGAGGGAAAAAATTATGTGTAACGCAGTGAATCCTAAATAACTTTTGCTACCAAACCCAAAGCGACGACAAATTAGAGCGAAATGTAAAATTACCAACGTTAAGATAACGTTAAGCGTAATCAAGGAACGCACTTTCCCGAAAACGCATTCAATACCGGACTCAACAAATTTCATACAAATTGGGCTTTACGGAGAGTGTTGCGCCCTGAATGCGCCCACTGCGCCTTGCTGATAACAGATAGACAGTAAACAGCTTACACGTCCGTAACTCGACGCTTCTTTATGACTGCTTGAAACTCGTAAAAGTTAACGCTTGGCCACAGTTCAGCTAGCTACCAGTGGATTTACAACAGTACTTTTTCCTATTCATGTCCTTAAAAAAAGGGGCACTTTTACACGTCCAAAATCTACCAGCGCTTCGCAACGAGACCACTGCACCATTGCTGCTGCTGAGAAGAATTTACGCTATTGGTTTTATGGAAATAAAAAAGATTTACTATTGTTTAACCGTAAAACTTGTTATGATAGAGGTGTGGTGACCTAGCGACATCTAACGGCAACTTGTATTAATCAACTTCCCAGCACCGTCAGCGTCGCGTCGCGCTAACAAAGTTTTTTCAATCAGTTGATGTATCCAACTTCATCCCAACGGACTTCGGTCCCCAGGCATAACACCCGCCTGGAGAGAGATATCCCTATAACACTCTCTCGTCTACAGAGGAATTTCATCCTAGTCTATCTGTTTACCATCAGGAGATAAGTCTGCGCATTTGCCTTCTCACGCTAATATTAGAAATGCGGAAGTTTGTGCCTGTATGTGTAGATGTAAAGCTTCTTCTTTGGATTAACACAAAATGTTATCTTTAAGTCCCGAAGTAAATCGCCACGACGAAGTCACGGGCAGCAACTAGTAAAGGGTAGGTTCTCTTTTTTTTTTTTTTTATTTGCATATTTTAGCTTTTGAAACATATAGCTTCCGGCTAGGCAAAGGGCCCCTTCCCTTGTTTTCCGCCATTCATCCCTATTAAGTCCATGCAGTCTTCAGATTTAAGATTTCAATGTCTCATAGTTCAGGTACCGACAGCTGGCATTAGCACTTGTTTCCCTTCTACATGCCATCAAAACGTTTCTGTGCCAACAAAATACTAATCCACATAAGCTCCTATACTTACAGAATATTACATTCTTACATAAATTACAGAAAGAAGGCGAGACTGAACTCAGGTTACAGCTGTAGTGTTTGTGAAACCACTGTTTTATAACTGTTAAAGCCACATCTTAAAGATTATTGGCAGTTTAGATTAGGTGAAACTAATTATTTCTCCGTTAATAAAGCAAAGTGCTGCGTTAACGACAGTTTCGGCCATTTTGACGAGATAAAAACATAAACATAAACCTGAGGAGCTCTTAGTTTTAGGTGCTTGAGCATTTTAGCTGTCAAGCCAGAGGTACTAACTTCTTTATGTCGCGTTAAATATTAAATCATGAATGAAGGAATAGCGGTCGGTTTTGTGTAAAGCCAGCCATTCACGGCCGCTCCAACAAGCCAAATGGAGCAGCGCCGCGCTAAAATCGATCCGTGAATGTCAAAACGGTAGCGTTTAAAGGGGTGCGCTTCAATCAGTCTAAAATCATTTTGTATAATTTAATTTAACTAACCACGAAAAGCATAATGAACGTTTAGCATAAAAACCAATTGTATAATTTCATCTGGCATACGATCGAATAACATAACACTAGTTTTCTTGTTATTATGCATTTTTAGTCAACTTGTTCTAGGTTAGGTTAGGTTAGAACTATGACCACATTAATAGTAATGTAAGCCGTTAGAAATATTTATTTTTTTAATTTATGAACAATAAAGTGTTTGAAATTATGCATTTCGTTTTATGCATTATGACTATTATAATTATCGTTGGTTTAATATAGAGATCGAAATTATGCAATTCGCATTATGTAAAATGAAAATTAGACCATTTGTCTTGATACTAAACATTACACACCCGTTTAAAAGTACTTGGCCAGCGCGACGCGCCAACGCGCAATCCGAATGGAACTATTGTGAATGTCGAAAGTCAACGTTGGAACGCGCCACGTCTCCGCACAAAGCCAAATGGCGTCGTCGTGAATGCGGTCTCTGGCTGCCATTTTCTAGGCGTGGCGTGGCGCGGCTGTGAATGTGCTCAAAATATTACGCCCGTCCAGTTGTATGCACTCCATCTGTCGCCGAGACAACCGTCGCGTCCGTGAATGCCCAGCTTTATACCAATTGTGGGCGTTTGACTGTTTTGTACCTTAGTTTAATTTGAAAGGAAACTACGTTTTTGTTTGACTTTTGTTTACAGGTTTATTTTCAGTGTTCTTGTGTGTGTGTTGTATGTTTGTTTAGTTCACATCTAATTGTAAGAAAAAAGCGATCCCACTAGTTTTGATTTGAACCCTGGTCGGGCTCGTAATAAAAGAGAAGAGAGAAGCAGTCGAATAAATAAATCAAGCGTGTAAAATCTTAAATGACATAAATGTAAATATTATTGAGAAGAAGAAATCACTAAGCCGATTTGACAATCATCACACTTGCTCGTAAATAGTGTCCTAATATGCTAGAAAAATCGACCGTAAATCCAAAATAATACCCGCGGGCCTTTTTTACCTCGTATATAACTCGTGGACTCAAAATATTTATTTATTACCAATTAGCACTAACCTTAAACCTTCCGTGCTAATTGTTACACATTTAAATACACTATTTATGTCGACAGGGTATGAAACTAATTATGAATACAATATTATTTACGTCAACTTATTTAACATGTTCCAATAGAAATATGAATAACAAAAAATAGTATAATTATGAACATGTCCGCTTACGCTATACAATACTATATAGGTACAAAACAACTAGGTAATTAAATACTATGCCATGTTATCTAAATTGAGCTCGGAGTCACTATTGCCTCTAGAAAACAACATGATGCGTTAAAAATCTTGACTCTGGGGTGAAGATAATGTCGAGTTCTTGTGCCATTCGATATGAAGTCTCATTCGAGATGAAATGTCACAATAATCGGACTCCTGAACACGTTTGACCTTATCTGTGGTAGGTCATAGACAATGATGTAGTCTGCCGCTAATTTATAAATATAATCTTTTGTCTGAATTTATTTAATTTTCTCGCAATCGTCATGAAATACATTGTATGTTACACGGGTGGTAGAGGAAATACAAAGCTCGAGTCATTAAAGCCTTCTAATAGACTCTCGATTGTAATTCTGTCTTTTCCACCCTTAATACACAATGTACTATTGTTGTTATTCTGTTCCATATACTACAAAACAGCAGTGGTAGTTAAATCGTTTTACTTTACACTGTGAAATAGTCTTTGATTTGTTTTGAATTTAAAACTTAACAAGCCTACCGTCAAACTAAACCACACCCAATAGCACTGTCAAAGGTTTCAAATTAAAATAACAAAAGTTGTCAGCAAGAATTTGGTGACATACAAATTGAAATAATTTGTACTCTATCTGGTAAAGCATAGAGTTTAAATTTGGCCAAGTTCAGGTAAGATTGTAGGGATAAGAAGGTATTTCGGACACGCAGATTTTACGCAGTGATAGAAGGGTCCCCCTTTTACCGGAAATGATGGCTACTTTTGGACATTCACGGAAAAAAATTGCATCCTGGCTCTATATTTAACAGTAAGTAAAAGTGAACTGAAAGTGTTTTTTTTTTGTAGTTCGATTATACCAATACACATTTGTACATCGTTTGTGACATGCAATGACTGAATGAATGAATACGAATGTCAATAAATTTCAATATAGGTATTACTTTTGCGGAAAAAACTTCAAAACAAAATGTTAAACCTGATGTATTAAAACATAAATAAATTTCAATTCATGTTGTGTAAGTTATTCCAGCATGATATCTTAAGATTTTAGTCAATATAAAAGACATTTTGAAATGAGGAACAAAATACACATTTGAGGTTAGATTTAATTATAAAAAATATCTACTACAATATAAAGACAGCAAAAGACCGCAAATACGTTCCCAACCCTGATGACGAGGATATTTTGAAGCTTTCCTCTGTCTTTTCTAGATTTTTAAAACCGTAAAGCTAGCGTACTCACGTCTCTTAAGAGAAATGGCGGGAATCTATTTCTAAAGATTCATTTTTTATATCTCGTTGGTAAACAACGAACGCACGACATTTGGCAGAGTTTTTTGCGCGTGTTACGTTATAATTGTATTTATTGCCATGTTTTTGCACGAGAGAACATATATTTAACACGACAACCTGGCATTTTTTAAATTATTAATCAAATTTTAATTATATGTCGTTGTGGCAAAAAAGGAGGTGGTAGGACCTTGTGCAGGGTCCCTCCGGATCGCTACCACCATATTATCCATTAACCTACCGCCAAACAGCAGTGTTCTCATTGTTGTGTTCCGGTTTGGGGATAAGACAGCCGGTGTAATGACTAGCATAGAGGCGTTCCATCTTAGTCCTCAGGGTTGGCAACGCATTTGCAGTCTTGTGAATGCGAATGTCTATGGGTTACAGTTTCGACTTACCATCAGGTGGCCTGTGTGCTCGTTTGCCTTCTCTATGCCATAAAAAACAATAAATAAATAAGGAAATTAACTGAATTCACTGTAATAACGACTTACGATTGCAATATTTTTTACTTTAATATACTTTATGACCGAGTTTTATAATGGCAATATATAACGTTAACTGCACTTACCGTTATAATGGATGTCATTTTAAAATAATGTCAGTTGATATGACGTAAGTTGGCCACTTAAACAAATACGTATTTTGGCTACAAAAGCTACATAAAAACATGCACAATCCTCGTCCTCCTCTTCTTTTTCCCCCTTTTTTTGAGTCGTTCAAAACCCAGACTTTTTGGGGACTGGTCATCTTGAACAGTTTGCGAATTGCTATCGTAGGCTTATCCGAAGCATAACTGTGATGAGTGGTCACCCGCTAAGTCAAGTTTTTGTAACATATAAAATGTGGCAAAATGTTCAAAAACAATAAAATAAAATATACAAAAGCGAAGGTATGTAACTAATCTTTTTTTTTTTCAATTCACACAATGGACAATCTTTAAGCCATGTCATGTCATATTGAAGCATGATTATAAAGTCTGCATGAACAGCAAAACATTAATTTTTAATATAAAATATAAGTTTGTACACTTTTTTCCTCAACTGTACTTCAACTACACCTTTTCTTCAAAAACGCGTACTATCTCCCTTCCGCTCGGCCGGCTGACAAAAATGCGGGGATTCGGAATAAATTACCAGAGCGATGTTCTATATCGTTTCCTATTCATAAAGTAGGGAACCCATTGAGTTATATAACAAAGAACTCTGAAATATGCTATTTCTAGTTGTCTGAGTAAAAGTGGTTTTTCGCAAGTCCCTTGGGAACTACCCAAAGTCCCAACGTGAAAAGTATCCTTTGTTCAGCGGCTAAACCGTGAAAGCGTGACAAACAGACAGACAGAGTTACTTTCATATTTCTAACTACCGACTCGCCCCTTTGCATCGGTTTATGAGAATTTTTGCTACATGGTCGTGCATAAAACAGGATTTATTACAAGTAAAAATCGTTATTACAAGTCCACAAGGTGGACTGACGATCTGATAAAGGTCGCGGGAAACCGCTGGATGACAGCAGCAGAGGACCGATCGTTGTGGAAAACCTTGGGGAAGGCCTTTGTCCAGCAGTGGACGTCTTGCGGCTGATAATGATGATGATGATGATGAAAAATCGTTTGGGAAAAAATATCTTACTGATGGTGAAAGCCTTATGAAAATTCGTTCAGTAGTAATAAAGATTATCGCAAACTACGGCGAGGGATTTTTTTTGCTCTAAAATTTTGCATATAACATTACAAAATGTCTGTCTTTACCATAATACTTTAAATGCTGACATCTGTATGTCTCTTTTTTAGTTCAAACGCCTCTACCGAAGGAGGAATGGTAAATATAGTTATAACCTAGTAGACATAGAGTGTTTGTTGTCCCGGAAAAGGTAACAGCTTCCGGGGGAATAGCCGAGGGACTAGGCAACAGTTAATTTGTTATAAGTATCGAGGATATTTAGACCTTCTTGCACGTAAAGGTTAAACCTAGGTTAACACCAGGTTAAGAGGTTAATTTGTAAAAATTGGGTGTGTAATGTTTAGTACCTAAATGGCATAATTTCGATCTCTATAATAAACCAACGATATAATAATCATGATGCATAAAACAACAAAAACTATTTTGTTTATAAATTAAAAATATTTCTAAAGACAGTTCTAGCCTAACCTATAAAAATGACAGAATGATTGTACTGATTGATTCCTTTTTCGGCATATTCCTTTTTGGCCATATTCCGTTTTCGGCATATTCTTGTTTTGGCACATTCCGTTTTCGGCATAAATCATTATATACAACAAATGAATTCAATTCTAGGTATCGTTGTTTTTTATCTACAAGAATTTATTTTTACCTAGGATTGTTTTAATTTGTTGTACATAATCATTTCTGCCAAAGACGGAATGTGCTGAAACAAGAATATGCCGAAAACGGATTACGTCCAAACAGGAAGGTGCCGAAAATGGAATCAATTGTCAGTGGATACTGATGGTAGGTACTGTTTAATTTTCGTCTTTTATTTTAATTGATTAAAATATAATTTTTTACTAGTAAATGTTTACTTATTTTATTATGCAAGTAAAGTCACAAGTATTTCATAGTATAATTTATTTACTTAAATGTGCCGAAACAAGAATATGCCGAAAACGGAATATGTCCAAAAAGGAATGTGCCGAAAAAGGAATCAATCATATTTTTAAATGAGTTTTATGTTATTCGATCGTATGCCAGATGAAATTATACAATTCGTTTTTATGCTAAACGTTCATTATGGTTTTCGTGGTTATTTAAATTAAATTATACAAAATGTGTTTAGACTAATTGAAGCGCACCCGTTAAAATTGATAGTTCTTATACGAATCTTTCGTTTTTTATTAATTTAACCAGGGGTTAACCTAGGATTGAATTTATATATTTATAAAGGCAAGTGAGCCTTAGAGGTTATCTTTAAAGGACCATGGGCAGAAATGTCCCCCCCACACCAACAGAAATGAAACATGTCTCATTTAATAGATCTCAGCAACATTATGTATTTTTACTATGGAGACGATCACCAGATGTATGGGGTTTTCTTGGAAAACCATATTCGTATCGTATGGAATTTGTTTGAAAATGAACACATATATGGATGATTTGCCTTATTTGGCCCTTGTTTTCATTAAAAAAATCCCATTGATTTTGCTACTAAAATAAGTATTTTGTCTTTTTTTGGGTCCTTATAAACATATAGACATGCATCCCGTTACTGTTGGTGGGGGGGGGACAGTGCCCATACAAATTTGCCCATTGTCCTTTACCATCTTGCTGCTTTATCGAAATCATGTTGTTGCCGTTTTATAGCTAGTATTTACATGACAGTAAGAATTTCTATAACGTGAGCAGTTATAATAAGATTGTTGTAAAATAAGAATAAACATATTGGAGTATATACTAACGTTGTTCAACGTCCAATCGACCAAAGGAGTTGTATTTACCTAATTCTGAATACGCACCGTCTAAATGTTGTTTGTACGCTCTGACGTGACAGATTCAACTCGCCGGTTAATGTTGAAAAGTTGAGTTAAGAATAACATGGCTGCTTATTTTGATCCTTTGATCATCGCACACGCAGCAACATTTCAACATGGCGCCACAGTCAAAAATCGTAATGTTTAATGTCATTTAACTCCACAAATAAACACCAAAACAACATAATCCGTAGGAATTAAAATCATTAATTTATCGTCGTGTTTTTCCTCTAATATTTTGACTTTTACAAACACGTGTCTATGCGTTTGCGCAATACGCTCGGCGCACTGCCAATTAGGTAATTTATAGCAAATTATAATTAACGACACGGACTCTTCTCAAAGGTGCTCTAAAAAAAAACTTTAGTAAAGAGGTTTGTCCCAAAACATACTATTTCTTTGTTCATTATATTTTTTGACAAAATATATAAACAAAGGGGTTTGGATAAAAGTGTTGTCATTTGTAAAAGTCACACACATTTTCAAGGTGAATAGAATTATTCAAAATAAACATATTTTGTTACGTAATCTCTTAAGTGCATCGGAGCCGACATATTTAAATATCCATACCTACATGTACTTTTAGTAGGTACCAACAATCTTAATATCTAGGTACTTAAAAGATATGATAAAAGTCATTTATTCAGTAAGTAGGCCGCACGGGCACTTTTTAGAATTTACCAGCGCTTCCCAAGAGGAGACCCCTGCTGAGAAGAAACGCCGCAAGAAACTCAGCAGTCAGTCATTTTTTAAACATATTTCATATTACAATGGGACTACTTCTAACCATTATATAAAGCTATAAATATTAAATTAAATATAACATGTGTAGTTCAGCAGGAAAACATGCCAAAAATCTTGGGATAGAGATAGAGGGAGAAAAAAAAACACCTATCTAAATATATAAAAGGAGAAACTGACTGACTGACTGACATATCAACGCACAGCCGAAACTACTGTACCTAGAAACTTGAAATTTGGTACAGGTGTTCCTTTCATGATGTAAGTGAGCACTAAGAAAGGATTTTCCGAAAATCGACCCCCAACGGGAAAAAAAGGGGAGTACTGGGAAACTAATTCTACTCGTACGAAGTCGCGGGCGTCCGCTAGTTCTGTATATAAGACGGTGCAAGACGACCAAATAAAAGTTTCGATATGTTTTCCTACATCAACGGTGTCCCCTAGACAAGATAAAGTATTATTGCATTTGAACAAATTATTATTGACTAAGTCTTAAATCTTTAATATCTCCGCACCGATATTATTTACCGCATTAAATTTTATACATTTATGTGTATGTAGAGGTCCTCTAAAGCATTATAAGTAAAACATCCGTGGCCGTTGAAAAATAAAATGACTTTTTTTTCTGCTAATGACTAAAAAGATTTACACGCCACGTCGTCTTTTCTACGTCAACACTCACGACTAGTGCTAAAATTGAAAAAAAAAACACGGCTATAAACACAATGACGTCATTCTGACCACTAGTCAAAACGTGTTGCAAAGACTGATATTCAATTTGTTTTTCTTAGTGAATATCAATAAAAAGAGCGAAACCTGTTACAGTCAAGATTTTTTCAGAACACCTTTTAAACTTTAAAAAAATTCTTGTTGTCAGTTAGATAATTTATTTCTAATTATAATTACGTCTATTATAGCAATGGCTGCCGTTCTAAGGCAATAAGTCACAGTTCAAATTCAATAACCAAAGCAGTTTCAATTCTATAACGTTAAGAATAAGGTTGATATCACAACACGAGTTTCATCTGATAAACTGCATATTGGCTTTGAAGAGCAGAATGGTAATTCATGATACATTGATGTTCTTTTGGCTGTAAATGCATTTAGATTGCATATACGATAAATGCCACATAGCGACCAAACGTCTTAGGAAAATTGGCTAAACATTACTTGTTGTTGATTACAAAATAAGATTTATGTATGGTACCAGCCACGCGAACATTCAACTAATTTTAGCTTTACCTATACTCCGTCTGTTTAGCTACATACACAAAATGTAAACAAGGCCGACCACGTGGGTCTGAAAACACCCAATCAAAATGGTTCTCTAGTGGATATTGGATAGCAATAACGAACGCCGAATGCATTGGGGCCTACGTCAATTCCATACATTCGGCTGACGTACAAGTCGTAGGTTCGAACCACCTTATGGAAATGAAATTAAATGAATGTTTATTTGCTAGAATGCGATACATAGGTCTCAGATTATCGGGTAGAACAGGCATTCCGTCGATAAAAAGACATGCAAATTTACAAATAACGTCAACTTAAAATCTATACAATTACAGATAACCATTTACAAATTTAAATATCAGCCTTCAATTATTAATTTAATAACAAAAGATAACACATACTGAAACACATTTTGGAGGTCATGAAATAGTTAATTACGATTAATCGATCAAGGAGCAATCTCAGTAAACTCAATTTTGTATTTTTTGCCCTGAAGCATTATTATTTGTAAAGGATTAATTGTATACTCTTATGCACATATTATATGCGATCTTTTTGTAAATATCTGTGCGAGATAAAGGTTTATGCAGCATATGCTTGTACTGATTCCTAGGGTTTCTACTAAAGACATCATAACGTTGGCTAAGGAATCCTGCGTGCGCTATAGAGAACAAAAAAAGTTTAAGTATGTACAAACACGCTAAAGGTAAAAAAAAATAGTTCTTTAAATAAGGGTTTGCAGCTGTGCAAGAACCATGCATTGCATGGTAAGTGGGATCTCTGACCCATAGACATTTGTATTCTTAAAACTACTATCTCAAGACCGCAGTACTAAGATCGCAAATACTTTGCCAAACCCTGAGGACTAAGAAATTGCGCCTCTATGCTAGTCATTTTACGGGTGGTTTATCCATACACTGGAACACAATAATGCGAACACTGCTGGCGGTAGGTTAAAGGGTGGTGGTAGCGATCAGGACGGACATCACCTATCATTTTATCGAAATTAACTTTTTCGTTGAATCATTTCGTCGAATTTCATTACATCGGTAGGGCTAATAGTTATATTCCAAAATCACAGTTCCAAGCGGAGGTCAATGCAGATAAAGTCGCAGGCAGAACTTAGCGTATTATACTACCTGAAGAATCCGAGACTGTCTAGGTACTACAGAACGTTCTAGATTTGGGAGACCACAAAAACACGTCTAATCGGTAACAGCATTTAATTAGAAGAGAGTATGGGTAGTTGGTACACTAAAGCGGTGCGATGAAAAGCTACCCTCAATATCTCATATATTACACCTCCACCACTATTCTTAACTAGGTCAACTTAAAACTAGACATTTACATAACTTAATCAATCTCGTAACCATATCTTTTAACAGGTAACAATTTGTCTCTGGGCCTCAGTGTAGGCCGACCTAGTATCACCGGAGGAGAGCCGGATTCGGGCACACCTGAATTTACCCCTGGGACTGCACCCCCAGTCTCGGGCTCTGGCCCCACGCCGTGATCACTCCCTGAACCCTCCCTGGTCCTCGGCTCACCGACAGACTGCGCTGGCCACTCATATGTGCCCGCCCAACGACCTTTAATTTGGTCCACATGCCGATTTACAGGTGAACCGTCTTCCGTTGCGACGACATAGTTCCGAGAACTAGTCTTTTCCTTGATTTGGCCATCGATCCACTTCCTACCCCCAGTATAATTCCTAAATCGCACATTGTCTCCTACACTAAAAGCTCTGGATGTACCACCAGCGTATGCCACCTGTTTATTCTGCCGTTCTTTTACTCTGTCTTCAATGATGCGGTCACCCTTTAGTAAGTCTAATCTAGAACGCAAGTTTCTACGTTGTAACAACGTTGCCGGCGATACTCCCGTGGTGGTATGAGCCACGTTCCTATAAGCGAACAAATATGCTTGTAACGCGGTGTCTATATCGCAGCCCTCGTGCTGCGCCTTCCTGACGGCCCGTTTGCACAATTTTACTGCCCCCTCAGCCGCCCCGTTAGATGATGGGTGATACGCCGCCGCAAAACTAACTTTGATCCCATTTTGATGCATAAAACCGCTGTACTCTTTGCTCGAAAACGGAGGACCATTATCGGAGACAATTTCTCTAGGGAGCCCGAACCGTGCAAACGTCTCCCTTAATACTTTTATGACTGCCTGTGCCGTAGTTGTATGCATGTGGAATACCTCCAACCATTTAGAAGTAGCATCTATGATTACTAGGAAGGTTTTACCATTAATGGGACCCAAAAAATCCACATGCAATCTGGTCCAGACCTCCGGTATATATAGCCACGGGCGCGGCGGCGCGCGCGCGGGCGCCGCGCCGTCCGCTGCGCAAGCTGCGCAGCGGCCGCAGGCGCGCTCCACGTCCGCGTCAATGCCCGGCCACCACATCGCGCTGCGTGCCATGCTCTTCATTTTGACTATCCCCATATGCCCTACATGTAGTTCTTGTAATAACTTTTCGCGTAGTTCTGGTGGAATTACTAGACGGTATCCCCAAACAATACAACCCATATCCAAATACAATTCATGTCGGCGCACGTAATATGGCTGAATGTTTTCATTTTTGTTTGCAGCGGGCCACCCCGTTTGCAAGAAACCTACTACTTGTCTTAACACCGGATCTTTTTCGGTACCTTGCTGTACCATCTTCCTATCGACGGGCAAAAAGTCCTGAACAAAATTTAAATATGTCGATTCGTTAACTTCTTTAACCGGTTTCCCTACAGGAAGGCGGGATAAAGCGTCCGCAGCATTATTTTCGCTACGTACATATTCAATTTCAAAATGGTACCCAGCGAGTAATACCGCCCATCGCTGCAACCTACTGGCGGCCATTACCGGTATACCTTTCTTTTCACCGAAAATCGAAACAAGGGGTTTGTGGTCTGTCCGCAACAAGAACTTCCTACCATATAAATATTGGTGAAACTTTCTAACGCCAAATATTATAGCTAACGCTTCTCGCTCGATTTGTGAGTAACTCTTTTCTGCGGAATTTAACGTGCGGGACGCGTAGGCCACGGGGCGCTCGCCCTCCGGCGTGACATGCGACACCACGGCGCCCACGCCGCGGCTGCTGGCGTCGGCCGTGAGCACCAGCGGCAGCTCCAGCGAGTAGTGCGCCAGGACCTCACTCGACATCAAACACCCTTTTATTTCTTTAAATGCTACTTTACATTGGTTGTCCCACTCGAATTTCACCCCCTTCCTAAGTAAATTATAAAACGGCGATAATACGGTGCTTATGTTACGAACAAATTTAGCATAGTACATTACTAATCCTAAGAACGACCGCAACTCTGTGACATTACTCGGCTCCGGTGCATTTTTTATAGCTTCAATCTTCTCGGCGCATGTATGTACTCCTTTTTTGCTTATCACGAATCCTAAATACGTTACAGTCTCAGCTAGGAAGGTACACTTGTCCTTTTTAATTTTTAAACCGTACGTTTTCAACCTGTGAAACACTTCGTGTAATGTTTCCAAATGGGCTTTATCATCTACGCCGGTAATTATCAAATCATCTAAAAACACCCCCACCCGAGGCAAATCCCCAAACAACTGTTCTAATTTTCTTTGGAAAATACCCGGGCTCGAGGCTAATCCATATATCAACCTATTATACATAAAAAGACCTCTGTGTGTGTTGATAACTGTAAATCTTTTTGATTGCTCATCTAACTCAAACTGGGCATACGCTTGTGATAAATCCAACTTTGTAAATTTCTCACCCCCATGTAGTTTAGCTAGCAGATCTTCTACCCGCGGCAACGGAAAGCGATCCACCTCCAAACATTTGTTAAGCGTTAATTTAAAATCGGCACATACCCGGATAGTGCCATCTTTCTTCATGACGGGCACAATAGGAGTGGCCCAGTCGGACGAGTTTACCGGAGTGATCACGCCGTCGCGCGCCAGCTGCTCCAGCGCGCGCTCCACCGGCTCGCGCAGCGCGTACGCCAGCGGGCGCGCGCGCAGGAACACGGGCGCGGCGCCCGCGCGCAGCCGGAACCCCACCGTCCCTCCGGTGAACTTCCCAAGGCCGTCCTCAAACACTTCACAATAGCTGGAACTGAAATTGGCCAGATTAAAATCTTGCGTTAAACCGCTAACATTGTTACAATTCACTAAAGGCCATTGCATTTCTAACTCTTTTAACCATTGTCTGCCTATCAAACTGGTTTTCCCTTTTTCAACAATATATAAATCCAATTCTTTACATTTATCTTTATATCTAACTAACGGCCTTATTTTACCAACAGGTTTGACAATTTCACCTGTATAGTAGCGCAAACTCAAATCACTTTTTTGCAACTTACAATCATTAAAAAGTCGTTTATAACAGTCATAGCTGATACAGGCGATCGCGCTGCCTGTATCTATTTCCATCTCAATCTTTACGTTATTCACTTGTAGTTGAACCATGTATGGTCCAAATGTTTTTAACTTTTTAACATCCAATGAAAAGTTGTTTACCTCGTCACTGCCGCCGCTGCTCTCGCTGTCAGAATAGCCCACCTGCCTTTCCAACATTGCATGGAACGATGAACCTTCTGTGACCATATTCATATTCATATTAGGGCACATCTTCTTTAAATGGCCTTCTTTATTACAAACTTTGCACACATAAACCTTGAACCTGCACGAAGCCGTTGCATGTTGTCCGCCACACGCCGAACATAATGCCGCTTGTCGTCCCCGGTAGCTCGAGTCACTTCTAAAACTCGCTCGCTTATCGCCGCCCGCTCCGCTCATGCCTCTTGCACCGCCGGCCGGCGCGACCTGCGACGCGCGCGCCGGGGCCGCGGGCGCCGGCCGCCGTGTCTCCCGCTTCGCAGTGTACAACTTGTGCACCGAAGTCCCCGCTGGTACCCCGTCACCCCTCACGGTCCGGTCCTGTACCATCGCCGAATGACCTTCTGCTGCCTCCATCGATACTGCTATACTAAATGCTCTTTCGAATGCTATTTCATCTTCCGTGAATAAACGTTGTCGGATGCTTTCGTTCTTAATACCGCATACAAACTGGTCTCTTATATTCTCTGTCAAACTGCTTGCCGTAAAACTACAATCTTTGACTAGTTTTTTTAACGCCGCCACATATTCTGCAATTGTTTCGTCACTCTTTTGCGCCCTTTGTCGAAATTTAAATCGTTCAGCCAACACACTTGGCTTTGGCTGTAAGTGTTTTTTCATCACCGCCACGAGTTCACTATATGATTTGCTTGACGGTTTATCCGGCGTACACAAATTTACCATTAATTCATACGCCTCACTGCCGACGACAGTAATTAACGTAGCCAGTTGCACTGCTGCTTTTACATCGTTAGCCACAAAATACTGTTCCAGCCGATCCACGTACAAGTCCCAATTGTCCTTGGCAATGTCAAAGGGCCCAATCTTACCGACGGCCATTTCCACTTATTTAACGCACTGGAAACACCAACACAACGTTCCACGTAACGTCCACACGCGCGTAATGATCGTACTCGTCGCCACTGAAGAATCCGAGACTGTCTAGGTACTACAGAACGTTCTAGATTTGGGAGACCACAAAAACACGTCTAATCGGTAACAGCATTTAATTAGAAGAGAGTATGGGTAGTTGGTACACTAAAGCGGTGCGATGAAAAGCTACCCTCAATATCTCATATATTACACTACCCTGCTAAAACAAAGGCGGTATCTTAGACAAAACTCTTGCAGCAAGTTCAACCTTATTGCTGACTTGAGTGGATCTACTTTGGCTATTGAATTTGAGATAACCCCTTTTGGCTTGTGAGGGCAGTATATCGGTTCCAACACTTCAAACAGTTTATGACTGTATAAGTTTAACACATTAACGGCTTTATCAGAGAGCGCGGCGATCGTTTCGCCGTCGGCGCTGGCGCACGGCCAAGCTGCGCGTGCGCGGGTGCTATTCCCGGCGAGGCCCGAGCGCAGCCGAGTTTGCCCGAACATGCCCGATTTAATGATGTTATGATATAATTTTTAACTTATTATGGCACTTTGATTGTGACATTTTGTTGTAAGCAGATTCTGTTAATAGTTACGAAAACTCTTGGCCGTATGGTTGCTAGCTTTGAATAGTGCCGTGGAAGTCGTAAGAGGCCACTAAGGGAATAAAGGCTTGTAGTATTATCAGGCGATGGGCTTGCAACCTGTATACACAAGGTAAACATCTTAGCCTGATTGTGCAAAATGTGGTTACAGAACAAACTAACAGCAACATTTTAGAGTTGTTGGTTCTGTAGCTATCTGCCTACCCACTTTGGGAATGAAGGCGTGCGTGTATGTACGTATGTATGTATGTAGTTAGGAAAACTTATTTATAGGCTTAACGAAATTGGGAGCTTTGGATTGCAGATAATATACAAAAAATCCTAAACTTTAAGCCCGACACAACATAAAATTATCACAAACAAATAAATGATACCACCAGTTATAAAACTGGCGACTGCACTCTTTTCCGCCCTCTGCTTGTTAGTAGTTCTATTTAACGGGATCGTATCATAATTTATGTATGTTAAGTTCAAACTACATGATACATCGTTTTATTTCTTACACCGTATTTTTTTTTAGGATTTTTGGAAATGCCATTGTAAATTAAAAATATGCTTCTTGAAAACAAAAATTAAACAAAATTTTCTGTCTGATAGCAAGTCCTGTTAAGGTTGATTGTCCCATTAATTGAATAATGTTATAAAATACAGATGAAACTTACCATGAAACTTACTTTGAAACCATTCTGGCACTACGAAACGTAAATTAAGTTAGTAAGTAAGTAAGCACCATCTATCGTACCAAGTAGTATTAGATTATTGAGCGCATCAGTCGCCAACAAACTGACACAGTTTGGCAAAATTTAGATTATTGTACAATGCAAAAAAAAACTCATTACGTTAGGTTCGTTTACGGCTTTTACGGAAAAAAAACATACTTAGTAGTATTATGACCATTATGTATTATGACTTATCATCTAATTTGAACTTATATACAATTATATTACGTTACAAAATGAAAACTCCATAAGAGAGAGTCTTAGCAACTCGCTTTCCTTCATCTCCAAAACCGAGAAGCGTTTTGGACATCTCCCAACCGCAACCTAGGCGAGATTGATCTAATAATATTTTAATAAACAACCAGAAATAGCCCGGGTCCACGTGCGGGCCGTGGCTGGCTGGCAACTTGGCACCCGGGACCCACACTCGGAGTTGGTGTTCCATGGTCGGTGGTTTCCCTGGCTTAGGGTGATTGAGCATGATCGATTGACTATCAGACTAATAAAGTCTGGCTGATTAAAGAAAATAATGAACAAATGGTAACACTATAGTGTCATCCCTTTCAAAACAATCTAAGAAAACAGGAATGACACTACAGCGTTGCCATTTTCTCATTCTCATCTTTCATTTGCCAGACTCTAGTACGTCTCAAGCCAAGATGCAAGCGTTACTTACGTTTTGATTTTCTATTACTCAAAATGTATGAGACGTTCTCGTGCGTTACGAGATTCCACGTCAACTGTCATCCCATACATTTTGAGTGATAGGGAAGAAAATCGTTACTAGCATTTGCATGTTGGCTGCGGCCCCAGTTACACCATTCTCTTATACAAACTTATTATTATCTTATTCATAAACTCAATATAAACTTACGTTAGTAAAAGTATTATTTTAGTTTTTTTTCCAGGATAGAGCATATTTTAAAAACACTTTAGCTACTGCGCTTTCATGAATAAGAGGGTAGGTTATATTATATCTTAGTCTATTTTAGTACCTCCTCACTTCTAACTTTACTACGACAAGGTATTATAGTGTAGAATTACTTCTGAGTTCGTCCACAAACTTAGTTTCTGACTAGGTCAGTTTATGTACGATAGTTCTCAGATACGTATTATTTAGTCATTAAATGCCTTAAAAAAATTGCGATTTCTGGCGGTTACTTTATGGTTTTGGACTTATCCTAACGTAACCGACGAATGCGTTTCATGCACGTCTTTAGTGACACTGTTGCATGAAGCGACATACGTTAATGCAGGCCGACCGTCACTCCACGTTGGTCTATAAATAGACGTCATATTGCATCAATGTCTTTCATAATGGATGTGTAATTATAATGTGTAACATATTTTTACAGTCGGTCTTATTTTTAATTATTAATACTTGTTTTTTTTGTCAGTATTAAGGCACTTACACATGCCTAAGTCTATTCACATTTCCAAATAGCTATACTGATAACTTATTCCCAGTATTAACACAGACACACACACATACACACACAAACACACAAACACACACACACACACACACACACACACACACACACACACACACACACACACACACACACACACACACACACACACACACACACACACACACAGAGAGAGAGACACAGACACACACACACACACTACCTTTTTAGTTACTGAATTATCATCAAGTTTTCAAAGTTGTAGGTAATTCTGTAGCTCTCTGCCTACCCCACTCTGCGTTAACAGGCGTGAAGGTATATATTTTACATATGTACAATACTTTTTATCCCGAAATATAAAACGTCTCCGAAGGAATAACGAAAACTGAAGTCTTCGCGGAAGAAGTCGCGGGAGAAGCTATCTCCAAAAGTTTTTAAAGATATAATTTTGTAATTCTCGTTTCTTCTCCACTTTACATAATGTAGGTGGGTGAATATTTGGGCGTTTCAACCGCCGTCATTGTTGTCTTCAATATATTGACGAAAGCAATGATAATTACCAGCAACTTTGTCATGTCAAAGTCAACGGACCCGGGGGTAGTATTCATTCCATTTAAAATCATAAAACAATTAAAATGTTTATCTTGAATAATATGCGAAGACAATAATGACGGCGGCTAAAACGCCGAATAATCACCCAGGTACCTACTATTACTGTGCCCTACTGTTTCATAATCATGTTTACCTTGCATATTTGTATGTAAATAGTTTGTAAGATACATGACATGTGACTTTTATGCAAGAATTATGAATATGAATCTTGGTATTGCGATCGTCCAACGACCTTAGAGCCCACTTACCATCAGGTGGGCTAGCTGTTAATGTCACCATCCTGCCTTTGATCCGTGACAGGTGACTATTCTGTAACAAGGTGGTTACAATACAACCTCATTACACGACTGCCCAAAAAAGGGAGTGTAATGTTTTCAGGGTTCATGTATGCACGTATGTAATGATTATTTATTCCACCATAACTTCTAAACGGCTGATCCGATTTAAATGTGTGTGGTATCGTTAGAATCCTTTCACCAACTCAGGTGATATAGGATACCAAAACTATTAAAATTGAAATAACAACAATGGCAAAATGTCAAATAATTAAATCAACAAAAAAAGAGTATTATTACAATATGGGTATCATTTGAAAGGTCTTAATGTGACCATCTCAAATAATAATTATCAAGATATTCACTCGGGTTTTCAAAGCTTGATTTAGTATTTTTTGGTTTCATTCCTGGCCACTCTTACATTTCTTTTATTGATCTAAATCCTTTAAAATTCAAAATGATCATGATCGATTCAGATATCATTCTATAGACTCTTTTAGCTACCTACCGTAAATAACATACAGGCATCTCTTAATTTATAATTGTGCTTTTATATCCATAAATAATTAAAGATAGAATAAAATAGAATAAGTGTATTATTTATTCACACCTGCACAACAACCCGTCCTAACATCACCAGCGCCGTTATCGCAGTGGTGGATCTCTGAGATCATCATGATCATCATGTCAGCCGAAAGACACCCACTGCTACACTAGGCATCCCTCAAGGCTTTCCACTCAGACCGGTCTTGTGCTTTTCGCATCCACCGCGCTCCCGCGATACTGACGAGGTCGTCGCTCCATCTTGTTGGAGGCCTACCTACAGCTCGTCTTCCGGTCCGCGGCCGCCTTCCAAAACCTTCTGACCCCATCGGCCATCAGTCCTGCGAGCAATGTGCGCATATGTGTGTGTGATCTCGGAGATACTTACCCTATACTGTCAGAATTCAGTATACATCGCATAGTCCACAAGTTCCTACATCACTTAGCTTCATCTACTTAAGTTACGCAATGTTCGAAGTTGTCAATTGACAACTGTTACTGTCGGCGTGGACATAACGAGCTAAAAACACAGACGGTTTTCATGCCATCATGCGAAAACGCGTTGCATGTTTGGTGAGGCGCCTGCGCGTCAGCCCCAACAGCCTCCAGCTCAGAACAGCCTCAACAGACCCTGGCGGTGCGCCTAGATGGACCCTTCCTACTCCATTGGGACAACTCGCACAGGGCGTCTAACTGATAAGTTGTACCCATTAGTAACGTTACACTTCCTAACATAGTTGTAAGGCTCATTGTTACTATTATTATATGGAAATAATTCTTAAATAAAGGTTTTTTTTTTAAAGCATGTCGGATCATGGTTGGTGTAGGGTTCCGGGTTACTACAAACAAATTAAACCTCGCGACAAACGCAGCTATCAGTTGGAAAACTGATATCCCCATACATCGACATAGGTCGCCGTCAGTTTACCACACCGCAAATAAATTTTGGGTAGGTATAAATATTTAAACCGTTTGTAACTCTAGAACCAATGAAGTCTACTTAGTCGTGATAGTTTTCCTATAAAATTCGTTATACCTATGTGCTTTCATTTTCTGATTTTTAGTATTTGTAGTTTTGGCTGTAAGGTAAATGCAGCTATCAACGACCCTCCTAAGGCAATTTTGAAATTGATCATACTTATTAGGAATATTGGTAGCCGTCACAGTATTTTTATTACTTTTATATGGTAATATTGAATATTGGGTTTATATTTACCACGTTAAATGCTTCAAAATAAACCATTTTCTTGTGAAAAATTATTAATAAAGTGGGTAAGTCGATTGTTTCTATTACCGACCCATAGTAACGGCTGTGAAGCTATTAACGTTTTTTTTGCAGCTATTAACGACTGTCAAAAAATGATACAACTGTAAATGGTGAAACATACTTTAATCTTCATAAAATTTAAAAAAATATATTCTACAACATTTAAAAAACAATACACGTTACAAGTGTATGTTTTATACGGTCATCTACCTACATAAGTATCTAAGTAAGTATAGTGTTGAGCCTTAATTTTATTTATAAAAACGCATTAAAAAGGGTCTAGCAGACTAAGCTAACAAGATTAGCCCTCAAGAGGGATTTGGTTATACTTTTGAGAAAGAAAGAAAGAAAGAACACATGACATAGTCCAAAGTGTTCTAGGAATCAATTTCTTACGTTTTCGCGAATAAATCAAAACAAAAGAAAATCGAAGTCTGATAATAAGCATTCAGTGGTCTTAGATCCTGCCACTACTCCACCTAAAAGTATAACTAAATCCCTCTTGGGGTCCAATCTTGTTACCTTAGTCAGCTAGACACTTTAAATTCGATTTAAACGTCGGTTAGATAGCAAAAAACTCATACGATGAATACTATACTAGATTACTTTCAGAAAAAACACTGTTAAACCAAACTGTTTTAATACTATCGCAGAATTACTTAAGTAAGTAATCTGTTTCTTGTTGAAATTTCCCAAAAGTTTCAAAAAACAAAGAAACCAATGAAAATCGCTGGACATACACGGGGGTGTTTCAGATCGGCTTAGGCATCTAGATTCTCAATTAAATATATCATTAATTCTTGGACCACAATTTACACCAATATTAATAATATTACTAAACATGAAATACTTAAGTATACCTAATAATTTGTGTAGGGTCGCTAATAGTTACTCATTGTTACTATTACCGACCCACATGGGTCGGTAATAGAATATGTAGGGTATAATAGTAAAATGTATTACCGACTTAAGAAAAGTACATAATATTTATGATCAGTGGTTTCCTGACTGTAAAAGACACCGTGATTGATTAAAGTAATACAACATTCAACTACAAAAACCAAGTTTATTCAATTATGGTTAATTAATTATTGTCTCTAAAGTATATCGAGTTATGAAAAATGTAGTCATTTTCAAAAAAATTACAACGCAAAAACAAGAAAACTACACAAATTATTGTATAACGCTAATATATTTATACAAAGGCTGATTGTTTGTTATTAAAATGGTTTATACAAATGCTTGGATAATTGTTAAATTTCAACAGAAAAGATATTAAAACGTAAGTCTATGTGGCGGCCATTACCGACTCATGGGTCGGTAATGGCTGCAACTAGTAAAATGGAAGAAGCTATCACCGCCCTATTTTTAATTAAAGTTTTATGATATAAAGTGACGTTTTTTCAATTAAATGCATAACAAATTCAAGAATTTATAAGTAAATGTATACATAAAGTACTACACGATACTTGTAGGTATCAATAATATGCATTAAATGTCTTAAGCAGAAAAATTGGGTACTTACCTGCAGGAACAAGGGCCAGTACGACAAGACCTGCGTCCACGCCGGCCGCACAGAAACTGATGTATTTTATCTCATTTTCGCACTGTCATGCACACTAACTTCAGAGTATCCGATGCTCAACGAACAAACGCGTGTATTTTTTCTATTACCTGTGGCTCAAACAGTCCCAGAAACGTTAAAAATTCGAATTACACTTATGGGTCGGTAATACCTGCAGATTTTCGATGGGTCGTTGATAGCTGCGTTTACCTTAGTGGGGGGGGGGGGACACTTGACTCTAACAAAAATTAGTGCTTTAAAGCTTAATATTACATAAAAGGATCCCTTGATCGAAACATTGTTTTCACAAACACGCAATATTTTTGAAAGACCTATCCAACGACACCCCACATTAGGGGGTAGAAGACAATAAAAAAAAAATACATCCCTACGTCAAGTGTAGGGGAGGTAAACTAAAAAAAAAAACATGATTTTCTACTACCACTTTGTTAGCGTGACTAATATAGTATATATTCATGCCAAATTAGAACTTTCTAGTACTAAGGGTCTCTGAGCTAGGCTGCGGACGGACGGATATGGCGAAACTAGGTATAAGGTTTCCTAGTTTGACTACGGAACCCTAGCAAACTAAGCTCTAGGCTTGTACAGCCCTAGTCATATATAAACATATAGTTCACAAGACATATTCCATGCCTCTATAAGTATGCCAATACATAGAGAACGTCCAAGACTAATCTAATCTATCTATCTCACGATCTTCATACAAATATTGGCCCATACCGGGAATCGAACCTAAGACCGCGAATCGTAGGCAGGGATACTACCAACAAGGCCAAACGCGCCGTCAAACGTGACGTCATTACCGTCGTGTATTGAAAAACGCAGAGTACCTAAGCGGTAAAAATTCAAAGAATTAACCGGGACGTGTGATTGATCAGTGGACGTCTTGCGGGTATTACTACACTCAGGACCAAAAATAACGGGTCAGAGTGCGCTTTTCATACTAAAGAGGCTATTTCGAAGCCTTGGTTCCTCGCCAGGGAATGCTTTTAGTGAAATCTGATGATGAATACCCCAAGCATCGATACAGGACTTCCAAAGTGCCTAGGATACCCAACTGAATGAATCTGCGGTTAACGCCGGAATTCAGCATGTTCAGAAAAAACATCTAAAATAGCAATAAAATGTAAGGAAATCCAAGCGCAGACCCAAACTCTCCCGCTGGGGTGTTAACTGGTTGTGCGATCAGTTAGGTATCTTAACAATTTTTGACCTCCTCTATTGAACCTCGCAGTATCCACCATTAAACCTCACTCAAAACAACCCCAGGCGAGGAACGAAGGCTTCGAAATAGTCTCGTTTGTATGAAAAACGCACTCTGACCCGGTATTTTTGCTCCTGAGTGTAGTTTTATAGTTTCCAATAATTTCCTTCCCCATAGCTAAATAACGTAACTATCTAACTAAAAACTTCACGCACTTCTTTAGCACGCATTGTGTGAGTTTTTGTAACTACATTCGGTTCTCAAGTCAATCAATTGTATGGAAGACAATCAATAACCGTTTCCCAACGCGTTCGCACTTAATTAATGCGAAATTGTACCTGTTAACTAGTAACCCTTCACTGCCGCAATTATGTCTTGCTACAGTTAACATTTATTAGAGGATTTTAAGTTAGTCGTAAACTTTAATTAATTTGAATTTAGGAGACTTGAGTAAGTATTCTGCGAGAAGACGCGTAAGCTTAATTAAATATTTAATTATTATTTTAGGTAAGAGTTCATTGATATTATTTATATTTCGGTGAATAATAATTAACCTCGGGGCCTCCTCCCTGGATTTCCATAACTCCCTGTCCATTGCGGGTGGTAGGACCTTGTGCAGGGTCCGTCTGGATCGCTACCAGCATCTTATCCATTAACCTGCCGCCAAATAGCAATGTTCGCATTGTTGTGTTCCGGTTTGGGGATAAGACAGCCGGTGTAATGATTAGCATAGAGGTATTCCATCTTAGTCCTCAGGGTTGGCAACGCATTTGCAGTCTTAGGCTTGCAGTCTTGTGAATGCGATTATCTATGGGTCACAGTTTCCATTTACCATCAGGTGGCCTGTGCAATCGTTTGCCTTCTCTTTGCCATAAAAAAAAATACCTTCGGTCAATCTTTTCGGAAAGCGTCCAAGTAGCCCCGCCGTCTGGTTCAACTAAGCCGGAAGCTGTCGTGGGGGACTCGGGTCGCATTAACCCACCTTTTGTGGGAGCATGCGGCAGACATGCCCAGCCCAGGCACACTTTAGCTGGGTGGTATTTTTGTCTATAAAACTATGACTATAAAATAAAACAACGTGTCAAAATTTTAATCAATTACAAGTGCAAATTAACACTATAAAATGGCATTAAAATATTTTTTTAACAGGAACACAATCAACAGAGACATACAAAGATAAACTTATCTCCGCCGGTAGTTTTTGGCGTATGATTTGATAACATAACCTTCAACCACGAAATAAACAAAGGAGTATGCTTATTCATTTGTGTAACTTGTTATTTTTTAATAAAAACTATTTTATCAAGCGTGTTTTCAACTTCGCATATGGTTTATAATAATTTGCAATATCGTTCGTTTCATGTTTGATTTGCTCGTAAGTGAAAACAAGAAAGAAGTCCAACAGTACAATGACAACAGGATTTTTTTGATAAAAGTTATGCTTATTAGAGGTTTATCTCAGAAGCATATAAGTACCTTTTTTTGTTTATTATTCACCGAGAAAAGAAATAAACTAACTAACCTCTGGTAATGGCTAAAGAGCTTGAACGCCATCATGGTCTTTTCTACGTCACAGAGAAAAAAAGGTTTAGCAGGAGGCCGCGACAATGCAGTCCATACACTCCAAGATTATCATTTACTTTGATTTACGTTAAAAAAAAAATCATGACATGTGCTATCTCATGTTATGCAGTATGTCTTTAGTAGTCTTACACATTTTTTACTTTGTATTTCCCTTTCCAAATTGACCTAATAAATCTAAATATAAAGGCTGGCGTAAATAAAGGTGTTAGCAGAAGCGTCGGCTGAGGCGGAGCAGGAGCGGGTTAACGTGGTTCACGTAAACACGCTGAATCGCTGCGCACGCGTAAGTCACAGGCGACAGCGGAAACACTGTTAAAATGTTTTTGTGGCGAAAATAATGCAAACTAGCGAACAGGCCACTCGATTGAGAGTGGGATCGAGACAACATACTTGCATTTTTAGGAGTGCGCATACTTTGCCAACTCTAAGCACTAAGATGGAATGCCTGTATGCTAGTGCTGTCTTATTCTCACATCGGAACACAACAATGCGAACACGGCTGGCAGTGGATTAAATGGTAAGATGCTGGTAGCGACACGGACGGCAGGGTCCTTCCTATCGGTTGGACAAATAAGACAGATTTTCTTCAACTTATGTAGGATGGAGGTTTAATTATTGATATTTACCATATCAGGACCTCCATGTCATATTAGATTGTCGAAAAAAATACAACAAAAATAAAATTTTGGAAACTAAAAATATTTTTTGTAAAAGAAGGAAACATTCTTATTTACCTACACTTAATTAGACGACATTAATCGTTAAACGACACATGTACGAGTATATGTATAACTAAATAAAAATAATGCAACTCATAAATTAAGCAAAACTAATTTTATCAAATGAACAGTATACCTGCCTACTCGTTTTGATTAAATATGATATGATTTATGCTAAACAAAAGTTAGGTAACTTAATCGTTAGGTTTAAGAATATTATAGAATACAAAAATGGTACAAAACGTCTATTACACTGAACGTGGTTCGGTCAATAAAACATTAGACTAAACAAAAAATGTGAAAAGTGATGTTAGACAAATGGCTAAACATTCAAAACAATATTAGGCAAAACAATATTAGGCAAACCGAAATTAGGCGAAAAGTTGTTACGAGTATATCAACCAAGGGAATACCAATTTCACCAGCCAAGCAGTATTCAATTCACAGTGTTTCTAAAGGCTTAAAAATCGTATGGAATAAAAACAGATGATGACAAAAAGTCTAATCAACCAGAATCACAAATTTGACAGAAGCAACCAATTTCGATAGTGATCGATTATTTTACCTTTTACAAAGCATAGCGTCCGCGCCGGCTCCCGCTGCCGCCTGCGCTTGCGCCGCTCGGATCTGTTGCACCGCTAACTGCAGCTCGACATGCGAAGTGTTGAAAGCATTGTATTGTTGCATACGTGCGTTCGAAGCGTGTTGCTAACCAGATGTATGAACAAATTGATGCGGTGTATAAATAATAATTTGTATTTATAATTAACTACACGTACCATTTGCTTGCGTCCTATTAATTTACAGCGGAATATAGAAGAAGAAGAAGAAGAAGAAATACATTTATTGACCAACCATAAGACGGACAATACACAAATGATTAAAGAAAACAGTGTTTGTAACATACATAGCACGCAGTGTGTCCTCGCGGCGGTGAAACGGACCCTGGCTCAGCAAAATGCTGAGGTGTCAGACACCTACAGCGCTGATTTTCAGCCAGTACCGGCATCCGGATATAATCGAATATCACTTAGAAATAATGTACTTTCGATCCCGGAATAAAAGTTTCCAAGGCAATATTGATAATCGAGATCTACGCGGATAAAGTCGCGGGCAGAGGCTAGTAAATAATATAATGTTAAAATAGAAGGAACTATAGTATATTACTGCAGAGGCCGGGAAGTTGGCTGTTGCGGGACGAGTATGAGTTAGCTATCTACTCACAATTTTATTTACATTCGAAACAGGTACGACTCAGTACGAAACTGAAATAAAGCATTAAATAAAATCACAAATTAAAAGGTATTAAAACCCATTTTAATAAAATATAGTCCAAATTATAATATTGATTACGCGTTTATGTTAGGTATTTCAGCAATTAATTTTGTTTATGAACGCAATTTCTTTAAACAACAGTCAAATTATTGCTGCTTGAATACGTTTACCTTTTTAGTCTGTGACATTTAAAAAGTAAAATTAAATTGGATTAATTTTGATTGTAAGAGTGTTTGGCTGGATCGAGTTAGTTATCCTAGTCCAAACATGGTTTTAAAAAGTAAAACACCGGGTACCTACGTAATGAAAGTAATGAAATTTCTGTAGGTTTTTTTATTTTAATTTTGCCTGGGCCCGGAACTCAAATCTTTGCGTTCTGATTTTACAAAAAAATACTAACTATCTAATAACATAACAGCACCCACAGACATCATCATTTCAGCCGAAAGACGTCCACTGCTGGACACAGGCCTCCCCCAAGGCTTTCCACTCAGACCGGTCCTTGTGCTTTTCGCATCCACCGCGGGCCCGTCCGCGGTCCGCGATCCTGACGAGGTCGTCACTCCATCTTGTTGGAGGCCTACCTATAGCTCGTCTTCCGGTCCGCGGATGCCACTCCAGAACCTTCTGACCCCATCGGCCATCAGTCCTGCGAGCAATGTGCCCCGCCCACTGCCACTTCAGTTTAGCTATTCTTCGGGCTATATCGGTAACCTTAGTTCCACTGCGGTTATCATCATTTCTGATTCTATCACGCAGAGAAACCCCGAGCATAGCCCTCTCCATAGCCCTCTGAGTTACTTTGAGCTTTGAGGCCCACTGTTAGCGCCCACAGACATAGACGCAAGTAGTAGCACGTAGACACGCAAGTAGTAGCACTTTAGTACAACTTCCCTTGTTCTAGTCACTTGGTCTCTAGGCAATTATTAGCATAGTTCCCCTAGCTAACAACGGATGATTAACGTTAATAGTTTAAACCTTGTTCAACCGTTTAAAGTTAATTATGGCAGATCGCCTGTTAGAAAAACCTATTTAACTGTGGGGTTATTCTTGTAAGTGATCGACGTCAAGTTATATATTTTAATTAAGTTCCCAACCGACCGACTCCGATTTGGTTTATTTTGATATATGTTAGAGTCTAAAATAGCAGACACGTATTTTTTTGGGGTCCGTTCATTTGATCAAAAGTACATTTGACAAACGTATCATTTTACAAACTTTCATTTCGCAAAAACGTGTTTCTGCTTAAACCATTACATATTGCATAGGTTAAATGAGCTTATTAAATAAGTTAGATTAGGTTACAATATTGACCACAAAAAACTTAAAAATAATACGGCGGGAAGTATCTCTTTGTCAAATGAAATTTTGTAAAATGATACGTTTGTCAAATGATCATTTGGTCAAACATTAGTGAACCATTTTTTTAGCTGCCCTCGTTCACCCTGTTGGGAGAAATTGACCTCCAAAGTAATGAAAAATGACTAAACCCTCTAACTTCCATATAGTTCTTTTTTTAATTGCTAGTTTCCTGTTGGTTTGATTATATCTCTAAGAACATGAAAAAATAATGAGCCCGTGTTTTGTTATATCAGCTAACTATATTTATAACAACTAACACTTCATGTTCTTAGACATAATAATCTAACCAGCAGGAAACTAGCATTAATAAAAAAAACTCTATAGAAGTTAGAGGGTTTAGGCACTTTTCAGTACTTTGGAGGTCAAATTCTCCCAAAAGGTTGAACGTGAGCAGGTAAAAAAAATACGTGTCTGTTATTTTGGACTACTCTCTAACATATATCAAAATAAACAAAATCAGAGTCGGACAGTTCTTGTTTAGTAACATTAACTTATTTTTTTCAAAATTAACTTATTTTTTTCATAATTAATGGCTTTCACTCCTTGTTTCTTTAAGGTGTATTCCACTGTCGAGTCTTAGACAATCTACATGGATTCATTACAGAAACAATTCAGACAATTGGGGATCACCTAAAAAAAAAAACTACTTGTTTTTATATTTTTATTCAAAAGAATAGACTTTTATAAGCAATTAATAAAAAAACAGATTTTTTGGTTGCGTCATATAATTATGAAAAATAAAAACAGTTTATTAAATCTGGGACGGATTAAGACGGACACTAACCTTAGTCCGTCACATAATTAAAAAAACAGTGACAGATTTGCCATTGACAGCTACCCTGTCATAAATTAAAATTTAAAACAAACAACATAACCTTCGCATGAGATTTTACGCCGGCTTTAACACCTCTAATTTCAGCGACGTTATACTTATCACTAGTGTTCATAAACTCCATAAGCATAATCGTATCTAGTTTTGGCAGATTTGATGTGTCCGCTCTAACAAAATCAGTGGTTCTATTCATATTTTGCAGTTTTCAAATTCCAGTATCAGTTTCAAGTCGTCGTAAAAAGCAAGAGTTATCGTCGAAGCAGGCAATATCAAAGGTCTGGTGTAGGTAAGCAGTCGAAAAATTAAAAGAAATCCAGAGAAAATTCGAAAGAAGCGGGCGTAAAATCACAAGCGAAGGTTATGTTGTTTGTTTTAATTTATGACAGGGTAGCTGTCAATGGCACATCTGTCACTGTTTTTTTTAATTATGTGACTGACTAAGGTTAGTGTCCATCTTAATCCGTCCCAGATTTAAAAATCTGTTTTTATTTTTTATAATTATATGACGCAACCAAAAAATCTGGTTTTTTTTTAAATTGCTTATAAAAGTCTATTCTTTCGAATAAAAATATAAAAAGAAGTAGTTATTTTTTTAGGTGATCCCCAATTGTTCAGTTAAAGAGTATTTAAGTACTCTTGTAGACTAGACAGGAGCACACGGGGTCAGCTCCACGCACTTCTGTCGTATAAACATTTATTAGAATTGATGTAGGAAGTGATACCACGCGATTTAAGACGACGACATTGTTAATAAACATTTATGCGATTTAGACTTCTATTGCGAAATGAAGATTAAAGAAAAGTTTAACCCAAGAGTTTTCACGTAAAACCATCTATCTTTTAGTATCTATGTTTCGCCTCAGATATTTTAATTGTTACCTGTATACATTTGTAAACTTAGATTTGTTGCATTGCAACGTCTGAAAATACAGTGATTTCAAATAAAATCCATTGTTTGTTTGATCGGAAATGAAATTTAACTTAAATAATCTATTAGAGACACGTTTCGACTGAAAAAGTTCATAAGATTTCAATCAATCATTGTATTTTTCACGACTTGTTAGATAACTTTCACGAAATTATTATTTAGTTCTGTGAAGCGATATTTTTTTTCGCATTTTCTCCCTTTTTTTATTTTACCCGATTTCAGTCCCTTTTTTCTCGTGCGACTTTTCCGAGTCGCCTTTTTTCCCGATCGATTTCTACCCCAGTCTCACTTTTTCTCAAGAGTAATTACATCGTTATGTAGGTAGGTTTAGGTTATGATAGTTTTGCAGCAGGCCCGGAGGGCCAAATAATCCAGAAGTAGGAGCTCCGCAGCAGCGGAGCTCCGTCGACTCTGTCAACTTTGTTTCATGGAAAGGGAAAAACACGACAGTAAAAATATGATGCTAGGAAAAGAAGCGACTGGATAAAACTCGCAAGGGGAAAGACACGAATATGAAAATAAACTGCCGGGAAAAAAGCGACTGGTAGTATTACGTTCGAGAAAAAACGCGAAAAGAAAATTATCATCAAGGAAAAAATGTGTTCGGGAAAGTCATCTAATAAATCATATCTTGTCGACGTCGAGTTTATAGTTTGCGTGGTGAAGAATAACACTTGTAATTATTTTCATTGTTCTTGTTACGATTGTTTACATTATCTTTTGTAAATGTTGTGACGAACTGTTGCTAAGCGAAACATACTTTGTATTTGTCCACTCTCGTGGCAGTTATTAAACAAAGTAAGCAATGTGGGCATACATAAGGCCGGGGCTGTATTCTACTCAGAAAACAGATTGCTGTTGACATATTATCGTATCATACTGCCACTGAACAGGTCTAAATTTGCACTGAATTTTTCAAGGATTTTTTGGCCCAGAATAAAAATTCCCAGTTGTCCACACACAGTAGGGAATTTTCCGCAGTGTGGAAAAAGGAAGAGGGCAACTAGGAATAGTAATAATAATATTATGACAATCTGTGGTATGGTGAATATAATACTTTTTTTGGCTAGTTAGGTTCTGCTATTTCTACTTTTTTATTCCATGGCAGATGCTGGTATAATGTATGAAACTTTTAATTCTAAGACATCTCATTTTAAGCAAAATATAGCTGTTCTTATTGTTGTTTTTATCTTAGGGGGACACTTGATTCTAACTTTTTTAATTTACGTTTTAAACCTTAATATTTTGTATACGGATTCCTTAATCAAAACATTGTTTTCATAAACATACAATATTTTTGAAAGATCTATCGAACGACACCCCGCAATATGAAGGAGACAAGAAAAAAAAACATCCCCACGTTACGAGTAGGGGAGGTACACTAAACACTTTGTTGGCGTGACTAATATGTATATTCATGTCAGGCTGCGGACGGACGGACGGACGGTCAGACCGACGGACATGGCGAAACTATAAGGGTAAAACTACTAGGGCCTTTGGTGAAACAAGACACGTATCGATAACGTTAACTATTTTCAAACTTGGCAAAGATTCTACGATAAAACCGTATTGCTTTTGGCGGGTCAAAGGTCAAAGTTTTTATAGCTCTTATTTACTTGACAGTAAAGGCGGCCGAGTTGAAAACCAAACCATAACACGTCAAAGGCAATATGGTTTTACGCTGTAGAATATATAAGCCATGACAAAATGTTTAGAATCAACAGAAACCGCAGACGCCATAAGCTTACGTCAATCCTATTAGCTATGTATACATTCCGTGATAAGTAGCAAGATTCTCGAAGACACATTTCTACCCACGCACGTCACAAATATTTTGTATTTCGAAATCTCCTACATTGAACTAGCAGTAACTGGCTGTTTACCGAATATTTGTAGTAATAATAAAAAACGGGATTGTTGGAAGACTTGGAAGAGGAAGACCAAGGCAAACGTTCCACGATCAGGAAACGTATTAAGACAGACATGATTGTGGAGGAAGTTAGGGAAGTTTTTCTGGATCGTAGCAAGTGGAAGGAGGTGGATGATTACCCCTACGGGAAAGATGCGTGATTGTATGTATCAATGTAAAAAAAAACTGATACATTTATATTATACAGCGGGGTGGATTCCGCAACTCGTCGTATTGAGCTCGATGGCTTTAAAATAATATTGAAAATAAAGCTATTGTTTTTAGGGTTCCAAAGCTAAAGAGTGCTTACAGGATTCTTTTACCAAGCCTCAGCTGTCCGTCTGTATATACCATAAAAGAAACGTGTTTCGGCGTGGTATTCAACCTTTCATCTTCAAGTTCAACTCGCACACAAAAAAGTCTTAAGAAACAAGAGAAAAAAAAGAAGTATAATTACATATTTGTAACAAAAGTACCAGAACTAATTAACAAACAAAAATATAAACATAAAACTAGGACGCCAGACGATGTAAAATGGTTTCAACGTTAGTGACAAAAATATATCCATCAATACCACATTTCTTTAAAATCCTTCAAGCCTATACATACATCCAAAAAACATTACCCCTGAACTATCAAATTAACTATAGTGCATCTTAATCCCTGGCTTTTAGCGTTAACTGAACCTTCAAAACTCACGTAAACCTGAACATAAGCCAACCCCTCCCTTATCAGAACACGGCCGACTAGCCATAAATAACGAACGCTTTGCTATTATCCCATAAATATGAAAAACCATTAATATTTGACCATAAAGTCAGCGCTGACGCATGGGCGCGGGACACGCGACGTGGAGCTGTTTTTGTGGGACAATGTTTTGGAAAGCGGTACAATGTTGTCAGTTCAGTTTTTCTTTTATGTCGGAGAAGTTTAACGAGCAATAGCGAATGATGATGGAACTGCAACTCCACTAGGAAAGTATTTGTGAGCATGGAGAGGAGAGTAGGCTCGTCCCTTGAAGATCTCTCATTTCATAAAGGTTTCACACCCGAAGGTTGCCCAACGGGACCCTATGTATATGCCTAAGCTGTCCGTCCGTCCATCCTATCTTTAACAAGATTTTTTAAGGAAGTGAATAGACTTCTTCTTTGTGTAGGTTATTTACATACTTACGAGCACGCCTTCATTACCAGAGTGGGGTAGGCAGACCTACAGAATTACCATCATCATCATCAGCCCGGGGGCTGGACAAAGGCCTCCCCCAAAGAGCGCCACAAGTCACGGTCTTGAGCCGCTTGCATCCAGCGGCTCCCCGCGATCCTAACCAGGTCGTCAGACCATCGGGTGGGAGGCCGTCCAACACTCCGTCCACCGGTGCGGGGCCGCCACTCGAGAACTTTTCTTCCCCAACGGTTATCAGTTCTCGGAGCTATGTGGCCTGCCCATTGCCACTTCAGCATGCTAACTCTCTGAGCTATGTAGAATTACCAACAACTCCTTAAAGTTGTTTTGTAGGCAAAACCATACTTAAATACATACTAAATATCGTCGGCTTAGTGCAAGAAGTCATTAAAGGCATAAAGTTACTAAGTACAGGTACAAACACAGGCGGATTCGCCACGACTTACTCTTTCTAACGCACTGACCCATTTCTTTTTACGTTTAGTAATTTCGATGTTACAGCAATGACATTAAGTCATTAATTTCAATTTTTGCTTTATTGATTTGACGGAAATGGTTTATGACCATTAGTTACTTTAATCAAAACATCTTTTTTTATTTTTACACATTTTATTACGTTTGAATATTCACTAATGTTACTTATTAACTTTAAAAAATAAAATAATATGAATATCGCTCTGAAAGTATTTGAGCTAGAATTCATTATATGCATATAGTTACTTTTAGCAAACAGTAAAACGAAGAAAAATGTTATTATAACGCTTTAATGATTTTTAACAAAATAAGCATTGGATGCATATTACTACTTTTACTTAAGTATAAAATAACTAAAGTACATTATACAGTTTAAAGAAAATAGGAAACAGCATTAATGGTAGCCAGAATGATTTTTTAAAGTAATCAATGATAGTTATCGATTTTAGTTGTGTCCAAAGATACGTAATTCAAGTGATTAAATTATGGTTAATGACTTTTGACAAATAAGTTGTTTCAATTTGAACACCTTTAGTGAAATTATTCTTGCTCTGATAAGTTCATATTTCAACTCTTTTATGCCTACCTACGAGTACGTCTTGCTCTCGCGGTAACCCGCCACTCGTTCGGTCATCGCGATCGAAGTCATACCGTTGCAGCTGCGACCAGGGATGGACGTTATGCGAGATGGTAGTGACTTCTTACAAAATGAAGCGAAATAATATTAACATTAAGGCAGGACGAGGATCTTTGATGCTAGAAAAAATTAAAGAATGAAGAGCGTTTGTACCTATTGTCATTAAATTATAATAAGATACGTTCAAATTGCTTATGCTGTTAAGTTATAGTGTAGGTAAGTAAGTACTTGGTTAAGTATTTCATTTGCAAAAGACTGATTTTACACGATGGGCGAGATTTTGTATAGGTACCTAGGTTTTGTTTTGACCATCACCTGAGGCGAATAGTGTTTATTTATATCTCATAATAAAGATCACAAATGCGGATTTAATTACTTAAAAAATATGTCCTCTAAATGTCGTCCCCCTACACGTGCACATTCATCAAAACGGAGCCTCGCGTTTTGTACCACTCGCAGCATATTCTGCGTAATGTTGTTGATTTCGATAGCAATATTTTTTTGGAAATCACCTATATTTAGACCGTGGGTTGTTATTAAAAGCTCTGCTTTTGAGATACCCCCATCGAAACAAATCCATAGGGGTCAAACCGGGCAATCTCAGCGGCCACGGATTTCTCCAAAGCGGTTTATCAATTTTCGAGGGAAATGTTCGCGAAGCACGTTCATCGACACTGTGGCCATGTGTGGTGTAGTACCATCCTGCTGAAGCCAGGCGTGTGATGAATAGGACGGATGTACAAGCAATTTAGGCAAAAATTTACCAGCTATCATTTTCCTATAGTTTTCACTACCTATTTACATTTTACTGCTAGGCATTTTCAAAAAAATAACCCCCAATAATTCTATTCAAGGATGCGGTAGACCAAACAGTAACTGTTAGATAATGCAAAGGTCTTTGGTGTTTTAACCGTGGATTAGACGATCGCGGGCCCCAGTAGCGACAATTTTGCTTTACTACATGCTTGTTGACATGAGTACTCATGTGAAAATGGGCCTTGTCACTACAAAAAATGCAATTTATGGTACGAAATCTGTGCAACATTGTGTCACAAAAAACTTTGTGTTTGGTTAAATCACTTTAATTAATTTCTTGAACCAGTTGAATCCTATAGAGATGAAACTTCAATTATTTTTTCAATATTTCATGCACTGAGAACTTTAGGAGTCTTAAAGAGAGCTGCTCTCTTCCGCACTGAAAGTCGTGGATTTTCCTGTAAACTCCGTTGCACACTCAATATGTGTTCCGGCGTCCGTGTGTGCTGGGGCCTGATCTCGGTATATTATGTGCCGAAGAAGTTTCTCGGAACCGCACCCATGACCGAATAAATTTTACACTCGGCCCGTCTCTTAACGAAATTATATAGCGTGTAAACGCTTCAACTGCATAAGAATGACGGCGTTCTGACCATTGAAACAAGATGAAAATAAAATTCGCAATATTGAACCGTGTAATCCCGCCAAATGTCAAAACCCATTTTTTTTTATTATAAAAATGACTTTTTGAAAATATAAAAAATCTGCCACCGGCCACCCTGTATAAAATGTATTTTACTTTTGATCTTAATGGGTGACAATCAGAACGCTGATTTGAAACTACAGTCTTTGTCGGATATTAAAAATGGCTTAGAGTCACCTAGACACATTCAAGCACAGAAAGATACGCCGCCAGTCCTTCTTACAAATATTAAGGAAGTAGAACAGTTTACGGTTTGCTAAAAATGTGCAATGAAAAAATAATACCCGCGGAACTTCACCACTGGTACCGGAACTTGTCAGCCAAAGAGTGTCGTGTCGTGATTATGTCCCTGAAGAAATGTCTTCTAACTCAGAAGACGTAGAGTAAAAAAGATGGACGTCAAGGGTTTTTTTTTTACTCTTTTTCGTACCTACTGTATTAGTTCAATCAAAAGCTGATGTCTTTATTTAAATTTTTAGAAGTTTTCACGTTTTACCTATACTAATAGTGCTTGCTGTTGTCTGGAATTATTATAATATTAAGTTCGTCTATCAACAATGAATATTTCATTATTATTTTAGTTTGAAGTTAAAAATAACGTCAGTACGAGAATTTTGTGTTATTTTTGTGGTCTTGCAGACTTTATAATCTGTGAAGTAGAATTAAATAAATCTGTTTATTCGTTGTTGATTAATAAGTTATATTTATAATGCTTCTAAGTTAACAATTACGTCTGATTAAACCAATTTTGTTATAGAAAACTATGTTTCCTGATTTATTTGTAATGAAAATAAAAAATAACTAATTGTAAGTTCCCTTAAGAGCGAGAAAGACCAAAAGTCACTAACTACATATTTAGGCTTTTAAAAAAGTTATTTGACTTTATTGTACAAAGTTTTTAATTGGATTTAATAGAAAATACATTCAGCTAAACATTGATGTTTAATTTTTAAATCTAGAACCGAACCTATTACAATTATGGTCATTTGACTGTGTCAAAACTTTGAGCCCGTTTTTCTCCGACTTGACTTTTTGTTAGTTAATGACTTCTTGCACTAAGCCGACGATATCTAAGCCTCAGGATTTGTACTTATCAATAAATGTCTGCCATTATCTTATCTTATCTTACAGATGGGTTCTTTTGGACACAGTTCATCCCTTTAGAAAGTATATTTTGTCCAATTACTCCTCTTACACACTCAGCTGTTCGAATGTTCAGGTTTCCTGACGATGTTTTTCTTTCACCGTAAGAGCATCGGTTAATGTACAAAGTTAGAAAAACTCATAGGAACATGGTAACTGCTGGGTTCCGAACCCGATACCGGATCAGAAGTTTACCCCCAAAGCCACGACCACTAACACTCTTAATATTTGCCCTTTCCGGGTTTTGAACATCAATATACGCATCAATAATGTTTAAATATCAAGAATATTCCCACATTATTTTGACCCTATAGGACCTTTCCGATGTATGTTTTCTATACTAATATTATAAAGAGGAAAGATTTGCGTTTTTTTTCCTCTTTTTATCCCGGAAAAATGAACTGTTCCCATTGGATGACAAAAATACGAATTATACGCGGATGAAGTCGCTGGCAGAAGCTTGGCTAATATAGAAGTATTAGCTTACTCTGTAAGTAAATACCACGGATCGTACTTAACGTAAACGTTGGAAGCACACATACTCCATCGCCCAGGCCCTTTGTTCCCCACAATGCCCGGAGATTTACTGGGCACATTGTTTTAAGGCTCCACAAAGGCACGGCAGTCTTATTTATTATCTACTAGCGACCAGCCCTCGCTTCGCTTCGGTTTATGTGAGTTTTCTGTAACACCCGTATTATACATAAAAACCTTCCTCTTGAATCACTCTATCTATTTAAACCGCATCAAAATCCGTGGCGTAGTTTTAAAGATTTAAGCTTACAAAGGGACATAGGGACAGAGAAAGCGACTTTGTTTTATACTATGTAGTGACTAGCAACGCCAGGCGGTTTTGCCTGGTAAGGTAATCTTACTATTAATAAGCTGTTTTTAGATGTCGGATCAAGAACGTAAAAAGACATCCTTATTATGCGACTGTCTGTTACTGCAACATTAGGTATATTTTAAAAACCATATAGCTATTATAAAAAAAGGTTTCAAATATCCAACGGTATCAAGAGGCTCTAATTCAACTTATTTTAGCCGATCTTTATTATCTCTTGGTCTTTAAATCAATGATTTTCACGCAGCGATACTACTACAGTCAAATGTACCACTTTAGTACCTTGTCACTTTAATCGTTGTGACAATTAATATGTGGCAGTCTAAACATGACATTACATAGACAAGGTACTAAAGTGTACATATATTTATGAACTCGTCTGTACATAATAAGTTACTTGATTTAGGGTGTGTTTGGTACCAAGCGTAGTTATATCTATACAAATGTTTTTTTAAATATAGAATGTAAGGAAATTATATTCTATACCTACTACTAAATGAAGAAAGTATTATTTACATAGAAAAATAATTATATTATATAAAAAAGTTAATTTTATTTATGTAGTGAAAAGCTTAGTTCTTAGACTATAATGTTATGTAAACTACTTACTCGAAATAATTTTAGCAAACATTTTCTTTGATAAGATACGATACAGATATGTAAAGGGGTTAGGAAGTTAGGGAGGTAGGGGTTGGGGGGTTGGGGGGTTCCAAAGGGGTTTGTTACGTATATATAAATGTATATACAGTCAAGGAATTTAATTCCTATACCGCTTCAGATTATGTCAAAGTGACACTGTAAATAAAATCAGAAGTCTCTTACGTTTTGATTGAGTACTTTGACATAGTCCAAAGTGGTATAGGATTTAAATTCCTTGACTGTACAATAAAAAATACTAGTAATGTCGTACATAAACGTTAAGATTAACTTGAGGCTACGTAATGGTTTGACGACACGCAGGCCTAGTTGGTTGGTAGTGACCCTGCCTACGAAGCTAGCGGTCCTGGGTTCAAATCCCGGTAAGTGCAGATGTATGTGTGATGAGCGCGAATATTTGTTCCTGAGTCATGGATGTTGTCTATGTATTTAAGTATATATTTCTCTTTATAAGTACTTATATCGTTGTCTAGTACCCATAGTACAAGCCTAGAGCTTAGTTTGGGACTAGGTCAATTGGTGTGACATTGTCTCCTGATATTTTTTATTTTTTTATTTAGTGTAACAAGGAAAGTGTAACAAATGGGTTAAATCAAACTGGAATAGACCAGCAACACTACGAATGGCCTGAATGTGTGGTAAAACGTCCCTAGAGTTAGAAAGGCATATCGGGACGCGTATACGTTTGTAGTGAGATACCCATCGCGAAAGTTGGATGCGTTTCCATTGCTGCTGGTAACTGGATTTAATATTTAATACGGTAACGTAGCAATGGATGTAAAACAGGATTTGCACGTCAAAAGATGGCGGATGTGTAATTTGTTTTATTTTTTATTTTTGTGTATTTAGGTGTTCAAAGTTCTTTTCTGTTAGTGATTTGTACTTTTAATGCCTTTGTGTTGCACATTGATAGAAGACTTGGACTTATTACGTGTATCTGGCATCTTACTTCACGTTTCAAGTGGACTCGCACACACAGGTACACAGGTTAAAACTATCTTGACCTCTGTCCTACATATCACCGTACATCATTGCCCCCAATCTTCCTAGAGAAGATTGGATTCTGTTTTATTGTTGTATGTTGCAGTTTTTATATTGTAGTCTTAGGTACGCACAGACACCACTTACCATCAAGTGGCCTTTGTGGTTTTTGCCTTACACATGCCAGAAAAAAAGCCATAAAAAACCATGTAGCCCACGCCACACTCTTTGTGTGAAGACTTATCCAAAGACATACTTAGTAGGATATATATATATATATACAAACATACACACAACGAAAAGCATTGCTAGGTAGTCGGTTAAAAAGAACATCTACAAAAATATACTGGAATAGTAGATTGTGTCACAAGGGAGCAAAATGACATATTTAAGGCGAGGGCGTACATTGAATCCTGAACGAAGCGAAGGATTCTACAATTGAATCCCGAGCGTAGCGAGTGATTCTAAAATAGAATCCTGAGCGTAGTGAGGGATTCAAGTGTTAACGCCCAAGGTGGAAATAATTTTGCTACCGTGTGACACATACTGCTTTTCACATCACCTATGAGGAAAATAAAAGATCTTAGTGATGAAACAAATTTAATTATTCACACATTCTAGAAATGCTGAAATTATCAAATTTATCAACAGGAAATTATCGCACTTAACAACAATTATCAAATTTGGCAACAAAGTGTCCTTGAACAGAAAAGTGCCACTTTGATCCCTCCTAGCAGGGAAGAAAAGTCCCCTTTCCGAGTAGGTGATATGAAAAATGTATTGTTCCGTGTTTTGTTATTTTGACTTGCAGTAAAAAGTATTTTATTGTAACACTTCTTTTTGAATAAACCTATTTACTAAATTCTGTACCTACAATAATTCTAGAAAAACAAGATAAATACCACTCTGCAGCCTCGCTTGGATCCCTGCCGAGCTATTTTAGCTTTGGGGTCAACCTTATCGTAAATATGTTGCCAGAATCGTGACTACATCGACGAGCAGTGGAAACGGGTCGCATAGGTATCACATTTGTAGGCTTCGTGACCAGTTTTAATGATTGTAGGTGCACTACTGAATATGGGCGAGGTCACAAACAATAGCGAGTTGTCTTCTACTCGGCCTTCAACGTTTTTGGCGATAAGATAAGCATGCAAATTGAGAAACTAGACGATATAAATGTTTTGACAAAATTAGCGATGAAGTGACTTGAAAATCTGTCGGTGGCCAAGGTGTCAAAGGTGCTTTTAAGGTTAACCCACTTTAGAAATGTCAGTTCTCTATGACCTGACTGACTGAGACACGCTACCGCATTTTGTTTGGTTATTTTTTCTCGGAGCGGCGGTTACTACTACACAATAACATTAACCTACCGCCAAACAGCAGTGTTCGCATTGTTGTGTTCCGGTTTGGGGATAAGACAGCCGGTGTAATGACCAGCAAAGAGGCATTCCATCTTAGTCCTCAGGGTTGGCAACGCATTTGCAGTCTTAGACTTGCAGTCTTGTGAATGCGAATGTCTATGGGTCACAGGTTCCACTTACCATCAGGTGGCCTGTGTGCTCGTTTGCCTTCTCTTTGCCATAAAAAAAAAAACAATAACTAACTTGATTTAGGGTGTCTCTTGAACCAAGCATATATCTAATAGTTATTGTTTATGCCTGGAATGGGGCCAACGTTATCCTTGATCTATTTTTTTATGATACTGTCCTAAATATGTAATCCCTATTCATAAACACACACTAACCCAATTTTAGTTAAAGTATGCTTTGTCCTTTTACACACAGCGTTTACACACGGCGTCCTTTTGACAGAGCATGTTTCAAGCAAACTTTTGCGATTATACGATTATGAATGAGAGTAAATCTCGTTCAATAAAATATAATAAACAAATTGCAGGACTATGTAAAAGCGAGTTGATGAGTATAAAATCTACGTGCAAATATCAAAGCATGGGCACTCTTGTTTATAGTAAGAATGATTATGTTGGTCCTTGGAACCGATTTGTGTTTGTAACGTTAAAAATTGGCCTGTATTTATTTATTCAAATAATTATCTATATATTTGAATTTTAGCCTAGAACTCAGTTTACTACTTGGTTAATTTATGTTAACCACCGCCTGATAACTTAAATATCTACAACTCCACTTATTTATTTATAAGTTTAATAACCTACCAATCTAAGATACTCTTTAAATATTATAAAACAACGTCGTTCTCCGCGTCTGTCTATCTGCCTCTCTGTCTATATATCTGCTAACTCTGTTACATTAAACCTCCGATGCAAAGCGAGCGCGGGTCGCTAGTTATAAGATCTATGTCAGCAACAGCTTTGAAAAATCAAAATCAGATAGCGCCATCGCAATACTATAAACCTGGTCCTTCGAGCCGGATCTTTCTCCGTCATTTCACAACAATGGAGCCGCGCTCTTAGGAGATACACTCCGGCGCACATCCCTTTGTGCGCGCCAACTGGGTCGGGCAATTCAATCTATCTCACATCGTATGATAATGCTTTCACAAATTAACGGGCATATTAAAAAGAGACAATCTGATCTGCTGACCACTATTATTAACTCTTTTAAAAGGCTTAAATAAAAGGTCTTTTAAAAGGCTTACGGCATCGCATGTTTTAGGGTTCCATACCCAAAACATGAGACCGTATTACCAAGCCTTCGTGTCCGTCTGTCTTTCTGCGGGCTGTATCTCATGAACAGTTTATAGGTAGACAGCTGAGATTTTTACAGAGTGAATATTTGTAAAGCCTCTAATAAATTAAAAAAGTTGCCATATATTTTTTTTTGCTGTAAGATCCGATTTGGAGGCGATTTGCACCGGGCTGTTTATTCGATGAAAAGTATTTTATATCAAATTTAATACGCTAATTAACATGTGGCGAACAGGTAGGCTGAAAATTTTCAGATTAGTACCTACTTATATCATTTAAAAAAAAAAATTTTTTTTCAATACCTACCAAATACTTACTTATCGAAAGTATGAAGTATGAAATATGTAAACGTTAGGTTTGGTGTAAATTATTAATACAGATTTACCTGCCTTTGTTTATACCTGCCTACCCAATAGTTAGACGGGAAAAAAATAGTCAACCTAACGTTTGCATATTCGATAATCTTCATACTTTCGATTGGTATGTAATTTGTCTAATAAACAAGGTGTTGCATTTTTTTTAAACAATGCAACACCTTGTCAACACAAAGTTAATTTTAGTTTTTAATTAATTATATACTGGATTGAAATTTTTCAGCCTACCTATTCGCCATATATTCTTAAATATATTAAATTTGATATAAAATACTTTTTATCTAATAAACAGCGCGGTGCAAATCGTCTCCTATTTGGATCTCCTACTAATGCAATTCAGTTTACGCTGAGAGAAAAGGACAGAGCTAATAGCGGTATATCTCTGTCATACCCTCCTGTTGAAGCATCTAGTGAATTGGACAGAGATAAGTCGGCTCCTGTAAAACAAGGATTCCTAGCTGGCTAGCTTTTAATTTATGTGTAGTGATCAACAAGCTGGACCGAAGATTCCGCAGTCAAACTGTGTAAACAGTTTTGTGGAACAATATGCGGGTGGTAGGACCTTGTGCAGGGTCCGTCCGGATCGTTACCACCGTCTTATCCATTTACCTACCGCCAAATAGCAGTGTTCGCATTGTTGTGTACTTGTGTTCCGGTTTGGGGATAAGACAGGCGGTGTAATGACTAGCATAGAGGCATTCCATCTTAGTCCTCAGGGTTGGCAGCGCATTTGCAGCCTTAGGCTTGCAGTCTTGTGAATGCGAATGTCTATGGGTCACAGTTTCCACTTACCATCAGGTGGCCTGTGTGCTCGTCAGCCTTCCCTATGCCATAAAAAAAAAAACTAGACTTAAACCCTTTTTCACATGATCTTCAGTAGACTTATACCCTTTTTCACTTGGACACCAATAGATGATGTAACTGACCCAATCATTGCGTTTACAATTGATTATGTAGCCAATTAGAAATCTATTAATTATTATTATTACGCCAGTGTTTTAGTCACGGCAGACCAATTGTGACCAAGTTTTTACTTGCTACTATTTCATTCTGTTTTAAACATATTGATCAATTTATGACAGCGCAGTTGGTTTAGTTGACGAATTAAAACGTCTACGTGCAATATACTTCTAGTATCCATCCATCCATACTTATCGATATCATAGTGGTGGTAGGACCTTGTGCAGGGTCCGTCCGGATCGCTACCATCATCTTATCTATTAACCCATCACCTAACAGCAGTGTTCGCATTGCTGTGTTCAGGCATTCCATCTAAGTCCTCAGGGTTAGCAACGCAATTGAGGTGTTAGGACTGCACTTTTGAGATTGTAGTCTTGAGATTTCAAATATCTATGGGTCTCAAATCCCACTTACCATCAGGTGGCCTGAGTGCTCGCGTGCCTTATCATTGCCATAAAAAAAAACAATAAAACAATACTTACTCCATACTCATCCATACTATTACATTCTTGGTAATCCTGCTTGCTTTCACGGTTAAATCACTGAAAAGGTTTCAATTAAATTTGCTATGGAGATAGCTTAAACTTACCCCGAGGGAGGACAGAGGGTACTCTCTATCAAGATTGATCAAGGCCCCCTAACCTTAAAGATTGTAATAGTAGTTTATGCAACAGAGATAAGAGAGGTCAAAAAAGACGAGTGGCGAGCCGAAGGCGAATATTATATCGTAAAGGACAACGCCACGAGTGTTTTTCGATTTAGTTATACACCGTTGCATACAATACGAGTACATTTTCTACGACTAGGTTTCAAATAAACCGCAAAATTAAATTTAACGCGATATTTACTCGACAGTAATTTATTTATTTATTTAAATACTTTATTGCACAAAAATAAAATAGTGTACAAAAGGCGAACTTAATGCTACAAGCATTAAGCAAGCAGTAATATAGGTATCTAACTTTTTTTTTAATGTTTATGGCCTAGATTCTGGTCCTTTAAGGCTCAAAGTTTTAGCCATAGGTTACTAATTCGAAATACGAGCGCAGCACAGACCAACCAACGAGGGGGAAATATGAAAAAAACAAAATATACGTCTATGGTTAACTTTTTTTAAATTGACGTTTACCAGCCATGTATTAATTTAAAAAAAGTTTTCTTACGTTGGCAGTGATACACATTATTATTTCAACATTTTAAACGAAAACTTTGAATTCTTTGATTTGTTATGTTGGTAAAAGTTAATTTTGCTGTAAAGTTTGTGTTTACCGCTTAATAATACACAAAAAGCACAAGTGCTGTTATGGGGCATAGCCTAGATAGACTTTTCTACGGATTATTCTGCGGACATATTATGCATGTTCTTATATTAGTCTTCCTTTCTATATAAATGACAGATAAACGTACAGGAGTAGAAAAATAAATAAAACCTACGCACAGTGTAAAAATGTACAGCAGAGAAAATAACTCAACCCGAAACCTAAACACATCCAAGAAATGATAAATGACCTACCAGGCGTCCAGAAGGCACGTGGAGTTATGTCAGTTATCCTTCCATTTCATTTGGTACCCACATATCGTGGACACCCGCCGACTGCAAATGGCAAAGGCGCATTATGGTTGTGACATACCCCGCGTTTTTGGACAAAATCGGGAGTAGAGAAATACGTGAATATTTTAGGGTAAAGGCCGAGCTTAATATACTCGTATCCTTTGTAGAGAGGGTTGGAAAACCTCAACGTAATTCATAAAATGCTTTGTTGGCTAGGATATCTATAGAAAACTTTCCGGGTCACTTAAAACAAAGTCCTGCGCCTCTATTCCATTTCATTCTAAAACATTATCGTCTTTGACATGTTATGGTATTGTTTTGACAACAGCCGCCATTGCCATTACTGTCAAGAAAATAAAAGCTATGAGAACGTAGACAATACGATAACAGATCAGAAACGATATTGTTTTTACCGTGTTGAATAGAGGCCTTTTTGGAATTTTCATTTTCGACATTTTTATTTCCTGACAATAAACATAATTTCGACATTTTTATACCTCGTCCTTTTTCCTTACCGACATTAGACTCCTAAGTCGTCCCAAACTAAGCTCTAGGCTTGTACTTGAGTGGTATACATACTTAAATACATAGATAGTGATAGCTGTACCCCACAATTCAAAAAGCTGCACATTCTACCCACTGCCATGTTTGTACATTAGGAGTATATGTATTTTTGTTAATTCCCACCAATCCTGTTTCGAAAGCAGTGAGATTTTCCAAAGGTCAACGAGGAAAAGAAGTATGTGTCTAATGTACAAACCTCCTTGTAACAAGGCGACGTATGGTAGGAATGTGTACAACATATGTATTAAAATCTATAGTCAATTACCAGAAAATATGAAGTCGCTTGCAGGAAACCTTTTCAAGCCAATATTGACAAAATGGCTCCTGGATAAAGAGGTTTAGTCTATATTTCCTTGATTATCATAGTGCCAACCTCATGACAGCTCCTCGTATCCAGTTTATAACATCTGCCATAGCGTTAACGGCATGATTACGACATTGAAGCAAGATATTCTATACTAAATCAGAATATATTCTTAGTCCAGTGCGTCCATTTTTGAGAAGCAAGTGTACGGCAGTAGAATATTAATTGCATGCAAGGAGCTGACGCTCCAAATAAATTATATTGTTTTACGCTCATTCTCAAACGGAATTATCAAAATTAATTTTAAGGCCATGTAATTATAAAAAAATACTACTTAGTTATCCTACGTATTTCAGACCAGCTTCGGGTTTAAAATAGTGTCAAAGTATAAAAATTATTGCTTACATTTTGGAGTTGGTCCCTTGTTTTTTTTACACCTGGTTTTTATTCTTTACTTTTCATTCTTTCATTACCGTGTTCATTACCAACTCTATGTTTCAATCTTGCCGCAGCCACGCCACGGGAAAGTCAAGCTGGTGTATTAAATAGCTAAAACATCTCAGGCGCCCTAACATGGCTGCGTCTATCGCGTGACAAAGTTTGGATAAGGCATCCGTCACCTTTTGACACGTAAATAAGTACGACAGTGATGGATGCTTCATCCACATTTGACACGCGATATAGACGCCGCCGTACTAGGCCCACAGAAATACGAGTCTCCAGAAATCATTCTGAAAATCGGTGCGGTAGGCATATACAATCACGTGTATGGACAAATACAGAACCGCCTTTACGTTTTTAGTCTGTTAAAGGTGATCGTGATCAAGCACTCATTCAAATCTCACCCAGAATAGGTACCTACACAGCGATGGTTGCCGCTCGGGGCTGCGTCACCATTTGCGATTATTCAGCTCGAAGGAAACTGCCGACGCGGGAGTGGCCTGGGCGAGCGTATTTGATAAAATGACGAGTTTGCTCGGATCTAAAAATACTGGAAACGGAACAAAATATTCGAATTCGAAATTTAAATTTTGAATGAAAAGAGAATCTGACGGTTGGTCAAACGTTAGATCAGACCATAGAATAAGTACTAGCAGAGAAACCGGACTGCATAATTTTGTTAGGTCGTCACAAGGTTTATAGATCAGTCTCTGAGTGATCTGCGTCCATGATACCCCAAGAAATCCAGGAAAAGATCATTCTTAGAGTCGACGTTGTATTTGACGTTGTGGCCGTGACAATTATAGCAGCAAAAACAGCTTAGTTTTTGTAGCAACTCCCCTTAAGAAATATGTAATCTAAAAAGTAGACAAGGATAGCTGGTGCAAAGTTTATCTTATGGTCCGGCTTCTATGCTATAAATGTTCTCCTTCCATAGCTTCCGTCAGACGAGATCGGTCTGTCAGGTTATCAGTTTATTTTAAGGTACTTACCTAGATTTCTTTACAGATTTAAGATTGTCAGGCGGTCGGACATTCTTGGGAGTGCATTTAAACTGCTAGTTTGTAGGATAATTTAGAATGATAAGTACTAATCCAAATGCTAAACGAAACAAAATTTCACGTAGAAATCGTTAACTATCAAAATCCTTGGAATGAAAGTATTGCAAAAGGAGCTCTCAAATAACAGAACACGGTCAATAAGACCATCTGAGTTCAATTCAACAGAAGCGAGTTTAAATATTTCCAAGCACCTGATGCCTGTTCCGACGCAATTTAATACTCACTTTACGTATCTTAGTTGATGCTTTGATTCGTTCCATGCTTAAATATATTTAAAAAAGGTTTACGTTTATTATTATTCCTACCGCTTCATTGTTTTCTGGCGTCCGTGTAATGTAACAAGGTTTGCAGGTGTCGACCGACCCTCGACGATTTCGTAATACATTATTTGACGCAGCGGTTCTGTGGTGCTCTCCACGTTTCTTATTCCCTGGTACATTTTCCTAGAATTTGAGTTTTATCAAGGCAAATTGCGGTGGATAAAAATGATTATTTCTGTGTTAGCGCATCAAGAGTCGAGAATTTGATGATCGGGTCCATTTTGTTGTAAGTTTAAATAAGGAATCTTTTAACTGTTTGCTACCTCCTTGATACTTTCATTCCTTAGTAGTTTAGGCGATAACTGTGTTTGCAAACTGTGCACAGCCATTCTGTTTTAACATTGTGTTTGAAACCACCTTTGTACATATTAAACACCGTATCATGTATCTCGATGCCGCCGGTGTAAAACATTGCTTATTTCACTGTTATACTTCGCTGCCCATAATAATTGTATTTGGTGGGTGGTAGGACCTTGTGCAGGGTCCGTCCGGATCGCTACCACCATCTTATCTATTAACCTACCGCCAAACAGCAGTGTTTGCATTGTCGTGTTCCGGTTTGGGGATAAGACAGCCGGTGTAATGACTAGCATAGAGGCATCCATCTTAGTCCTCAGGGTTGGCGCATTTGCAGTCTTGTGAATGCAGTCTATGGGTCGCAGTTTCCACATACCATCAGGTGGCCTGTGCACGTTTGCCTTCTACACCGTGGGCCCGAATAACCCGACCAATTTTAACAATCGATACTAGAGCCTATTTGTAGAATATAATGGGTATAATATGTAGTCCAATAACGCATAATTTCCGAGATTTTCATTATTTAAAAAACAATTCCATAGTTAATTTAATTTGAACTCTGTCACCTTAACCTAAAGCATTATTTAATAAGAAATTGATTAATTAATTTATGTTGTATGTGGATGATATTGCTACTTACAACATGAATCTTTCTTAGTAAATAATGCTTTAGGTTAAGGTGACAGAGTTCAAATTTAATTAACTATGGAATTGATTTTTAAATAATAAAAATCTCGGAAATTATGCGTTATTGGACTACATATTATACCCATTATATTCTACAAATAGGCTCAAGTATCGATTGTTAAAATTGGTCGGGTTATTCGGGCCCACGGTGTATATGACATTTAAAAAAAACTCAAAATCTGAACATAGTATAAAACAAAATGTCTTCCCGTCGCTTGTCCCTCTGTATGTATGCTTAGGTTGTTCAAACTACGAAACGAATTTTAATGCGGTTTTCACCGATAGATCGCCTGATCCAAGAGAAAGGTCTTTATGTGTAACAAATGCTGGTTTATGTTACGGATGTTACAGAAAACTGACATAAATCTAAGCAAAGCCAGGGTGGGTCGCTAGTTAACAATAAGTTTATCCTTTAAATTGTTAACATGGTTACAAAAACTTCTTGTATAGTTTGCTCTTTGTCTAACTTGAAAATGACATACCCATTTATATTTCCATTTCATGCATAAGGATATAACATTGGCTATTTAACTATGTATATTAATATCCGAAATAGAGGTATCAACGCAGTCGCCCGTGAGGCAGATTTAGTTTAGAGTCGCAATGAGGCCGGGAGTCGAACCTCGTTACCGACGGTCGCCCATCCAATCATCGGGACTGCCGTAGGGTTAGGCGATCATGTGGAGCTATACATCGATTTACACTTGTGGATGATTGGAATTTCAACCTACACGTGTAAGTATGCTAAAATAAATGCAACTCTCATAGTGTCTACAATATGGATGCGATTTTTGTTTGTTAGAAAAAAACTGAAAGCTAAGTTTTGATTTTAATTAGGTAAGACCATGATAATGTAATTACCGGTGATCTGTAGAGCCCCTGTTTTTAATATTATCCCCGGTTTTGGGCCACACACTGTATATTATATTTATTTTATGTAGAAGCGCAAAAGGCTAAAAACAAGTGGAACATATGACAATTAGGTACTTGTAAAGCTAATGAGATGTGTTTTGTGAAAAATAAAGACTAGAATGGTTAATATTAGCTTGTTAAAATTTATTTTTTATATTTTAGACTAATCAAATCAAATAACTAGCTTCTGCCAGGAACTTCGTCCGCGTAGAGTTCGTATTTTTGTCATCCAAAGGAAACCATTCAAGTATAAAAAAAAGCGGCCAAGTGCGAGTCGGACTCGCGCACGTAGGGTTCCGTACCACTATATATCTAAATAAATGTTTTTCTTTATTCTTTATTATATTGGAGTTGATTGAATGAAAGGTAAAATGCGGTTTACGATTAATAACGTATTAAAAAAAAACTAATTATTAGATCTCGTTAAAACCAATTTTCGGTGGAAATTTGTATAGTAATGTACATCATATATTATTTTTACATTTATCATTCCCTTATTTTTGAAGTTACGGGGGGGGGGGGGACACACATTTTTCTACTTTGGAAGCGTATCTCGCGCAAACTATTCAGTTTAGAAAAAAAATATATTAGAAACCTCAATATCATTTTAGAAGACCTATCCATAGATAACCCACACGTATGGGATTGATGAAAAAAAAAAAATGAGTTTCAGTTCTAAGTATGGGGAACCCCAAAAATTTGTTGTTTTTTTTTCTATTTTTGTATGAAAATCTTAATGCGGTTCACCGAATACATCTACTTACAAAGTTTCCATAGTATAGCTCTTATAGTTACGGAATAAAGTGGCTGTGACATACGGACGGACAGACATGACGAATCTATAAGGGTTCCGTTTTTTGCCATTTGGCTACGGAACCCTAAAAAGGCTATGTTACTCAGGGATTATGTAATAGTCCAATGTTGAAAGATTTTTTTAAACCGAATCAGTAGTTTTTCCGTTTATTCGTTACAAACATTCACAAATACAAATCTTTCCTCGTTATAATATTAGTTTAGAAAAGAGCGGCTAAGCTTGGTATGGTCGTACAGGACGTTAACAATATCATAACGATATGTTTCAAAACAAAATGGAATGAAGGCTCAGCAGGTACTCGTACAAACAGCAACACTCTTAACTGTACATCGTGGACCTTATTACAAAAGGCATAAGGTCTACCGATGGACAGTTAACAGTGTGGGCGATGGTACGCAACAAAACAACGCAAATTGTAAACAACAGCGCGGCACGAGCCTAAATTATAAAACTTATTAACTGTATGCGGAAGTAACCCCGAAAAATAATTACACTGTAGATTCGCGTGATTCCCAAACGTTACCAGCGCACACTGGCGGACAAAACAACGGATAAACTTTATACCAAAATACGGAAAAAAACGGAACTACATTTTTTCCTCTGGATATTTAATTTTGACGTAGACAGTGGCGCCAAAAACAAAAGAAATGTTACCTTGGTGATTGTAGAGTCGAATTTCCGTTAGTGATGGAAAATGGGATTAGGGTAGCTTTTTAATTTATTTAAATTGTGTCAGGGGAGCCATGCGAGTCTTTAAGTATTTTGGTTCACGATTGATAAAGGAAATGTGTAGTGCAGGTCAAAGTAACGATGGCATGGATTATACTAAAAGGTTTTGTAATGAAAAACAAAAGGGCATATTTTAAGCCTTAATTACTAATATAATTTGCAGGTCCGGAACGCTACCACCATTTTATAACCTACCGCCAAACAGCAGTGTCCACATTGTTGTGTTCCGGTTTGAGGATAAGACAGCCGGTGTAATGACTAGCATTGAGGTATTCCATCTTAGCGGTCAGGGTTGGCAACGCATTTGCAGTCTTAGGCTTGCAGTCTTGTGAATGCGAATGTCTACGGGTCAGTTTCCACTTACTATCAGCGGCCTGTGTGCTCCTCCTCCTCTTTTTTAGTTTTTTTTTTGGCAAACCCTTCTCTATGCCATAAAAAAAAAACTTTTTCAATTACGAGTTCATTAGATCTTTGAATAGATAGCTTAACAGTTTAATATGTGTGGAGTTTTACACCGTTTATTTTAAAAGCTTTTTGATTTAAAACTTAGTAAATAAATGAAAAATATTAATAATTAGAAGATAATCGCACGCAAAGTGATCTAGGTACCAGGGGTACATAACAACAAAATGTATATCGTGCTCTTATTTGTAATCCAAAAATTACAGTAATTGTCAAACAAGAAATAGAAAATATGAATCACTAGATAAATTACAAAATTCTAAAGACGAAAAAACCTTTGAGAAAATAAAAATACGCCGGTTCGAAGCATATATTTCACCCTAATCTAACGCAATCTCACCCAAACAATTTTATTCTTCACACGTTAAAACACCAACAAAACCTTTTCCTTAATATATTGTTCCTGCGAGCTATTATCACGGCGAAACAATACAATCGGTTCAAGTACAAAGCCCAAGGGTTTTCTGGACCCCGAAAACCCTTGGCGTAAATCTCATCTGTCAGATGATTGTCACATGGACCCGCTAAATAAACGATGCAATTAGCTAAAAGCTTTTTTTATGTTGGGTTTGGATGTTTTATTGATAGCGTAGAAATAAACATTGGTATTATTTTGAGTAGGTTAGTGTGGTAGACTCAAGCTTAAATAGGGCTTAGGTAGCATACTAACTATAAAGATTGCAAATTGATTTAAAAAAATACAGTATATTTTGGTTCCTATAAGTCCTATCACCGAGTCTTTTTTTTTCTTTACAATTTCAAATACATAATGTGTCAAAACAACATAAATAAATAAAGAGGTACAGATGTAGTGCATAATTGTTTTCCTTCGTATTTTTACGGAAGCGTACGAACGTGTCATGCTACTTCAGTCAACTTCAGTACTTTTTGTACTGTGACCGACTAAAATAGCAAGACACGTTCGTACGTTTCCGTGAAAATACGAAGGAAAACAATTATGCACTACATCTGTACTTCTTAGTAAAGATAACTAAACTAGCTCTCCAAAACTAAAAACTGAATGTAATTGTGTACTTATTTCGTTTTGTAGCCTAAGTTTCTAAAAATAGTATTTTAGAATTTATTTTAAAGTGTTTATAAACCCTCTATAGCGGACAGTGTTTTTTTTTTCTGGATGCTTATTAATTACTAAAAACATACATAATATCATAATTGTTCGATTAAACTTAGCTATAGATATTTTTATTATTTTTACTACTTGGCCCTACTATGAAAATCGAAGTATGAAAATACGTTACCTCCATCCCTTTCTTACGATTTCGTCTCGAATGATGAATGACAATGAACTTTGAACTTAAATTTTCATAGTCAAGTAGTGAAAATAATGAAAATACTATACCATTTTAATGTGTCCGCAAGTGTATAACCCAATGGAACTGCGGCATTCCTCGAACAAACGGCCACCGCGGCGTAGTTCCGTTTTGTTTACACCTGTGGGGCGTGTTACTTCGAAAAATGCTAGAATTTGACTACTAACGTATGCAGTGGTATTAGATATTATCATACGTACTAAAAGATACGAGAATTCACCTGTAAAGAGGCCCTAGACAAGTTGCTTAACGCTTTTATAAATTATTTTCAAAAACTGTCAAAGTGAATGGAATTGGCATAAACGCTCGACGCGACCGTCTGGCGGCTATACGAAAAGCATTGAACGATCAGGGGATGTGATTCTCTTAAGCATCATCATGTCAGCCGAAAGACGTTCACTGCTGGACATAGGCCTCCCCAAAGGCTCATAAGCATAATAATTATCAATTTTTAACTCGACGCAGCTAAATTAACTTCCTCTTGAGTCCTGAGTGCAACGAAATTGCGAGACAATAAAAAGCAGAAACAACGTGTCATTAAAACATAATCCTTCTTTTTTTAAACGACATATTGTAATTTTTCAGTCGAATTCAAATGTCATTATTAACCAGCGGGTTATAATGACTTACTTTAGGTGAGGTTTGCATGATATATAATTGGGCTATTTCGAGCATGTAGTGTGCAAAATATTTTAAAGAGGAGGTAACCACGTGACATCTCCAACACCAGGAGATGAATTGCATCACTATTGCAGCTGCGTGGCCAGCCTTTGAGAAAATAGTATGCCCTTGAACGTCCTTGAATTGTTAATTATGAATATTCAGTTATTTAAATTACAAAAATTCAAAGATGCAAGCTTCTTATTCATTTTAATTTATTTATTTGTGTGCACATTTTACTGGATTACACGGAGTTATAATAAAGGAGGGCGTCAGTGGGCCTTGCCAGTATTTGTACCTACATTAAATAACAGACATACTGCTCCCGGGGGGAGGATAAAATAAAATAAATGGTATGTTCTGGAACAAAGGCAGAGCTATCTAAATTATTTTAATAACGTTAATAAATGGATGCTATTGCATTAAAGTTTGATGTGATATGCATCACATAGTTTGGTATGAAGAGACATTTATGTAATATCTTTAAACGAATAGTAATTCTTGTATATAATCATGAAATTTAGTATGCAGGGGGTTTCTGGGGCGATAAATCGATCTAGCTAGGTTTCATTTTTAGAAAACGACGTTTTACCAACAAAAATAATAAGCAGGTACTAAAAATTAAACTAACAAACTAGTGAATTAATTTTGTCTAAGTTCAGGGTACGATTTGCAAAAAGCCGGGTACTAATCCGTAATTTTTGGATAACCTACTGATAAAATGCGAAATTTTGTGTTTGTTTGTTTATTAAACCACTTCACGCTACAACGGCTGGACGAATTTGGACGAAACTTGAAATGGATTTACTTATACCCTGGATCAACACATTAGACTTATCATCCCGGAAAACTTAAGTTCCCGAGGGAATAACGATAATCTATAATAAAGCGGGCGATTTATAAACCCAAGGAGTATTTAGTTAATGAAGTCCGCGGCAGCAACTCAAGGTTGAATACTTGGATTTTTAATAAAGGCCGTGTAGAAAATAATCACTACAGATCTACTCTCTAAGATTATATTTATAGCTTCCAAATTTCTTCTTCTTTGCCACGCAAAACACAAAACAAAACAACACAGCAACGCAAAACAGCTACTACCGCGGGGAAATAGCGTTTCCATGAGTGATTTCGCCAGTGTCAAGTATACATATACACCGTGTTTTTTTTGATTTACGATAACTTTAAGGGAACGTTCTTTAGGTCAAACAAAGTTAATTTCCCGAAGACAGACCAATGATAAGTCTAACGGTTTTAAAGATATTTAATTTTTAAATTCAATCAGTTAATCACGTTAAAGTAGTGTAAAAGGCTCTTAATTGATAACAACAATTTTCTTTTAATACGTATGAGTAAAGAGTTTCCAATTGTTAGGTTTGTATACGCGTCAATCTAAAGTGACTTGTACCTGTCAAGTGTTATCTTTACTTGTGTGTGTAGGTCACGCCAACATAGACGTATTTGACACTGATTATTAGCTAGGTAACTCTAAAGGCCCTTTTAGAATGACCAAAGATAAAAGATTTCATTATTTTGTTCTAAACTGAAAAAAAATTTTTTTTGCAATATTTAAAAATCTAATCTACCAATTAGTTTCTATAGACATACCTAGTAATATGCCGAAGTTATCGTAAATAAAAAAAAACACGGTGTATAAGTATAAATCAATATAGCAATAAAATACAATCCAATCTCCTCCAGGAAAATTGCGCGCAACGTTGTACGGTGATATGTAGGACAGAGGTCAAGATAGTTTTAACCTCTGTACCACTGTGAGTCCACTTGAAACGAGGAGTAAGATACCAGATACACGAAATAAGTCCAAGTCTTCTATTACTGTGCAACAGAAAGGCATAAAAAGCACCTAAATATACAAAAATACAAAACTAGAACAAATTACACATCTACCATCTTTTAACGTTGCAGGGAAAACATGTGGGGGCCACCACATGTTTTCCCTAAACAAAAAAATACCAAACCGTGGCAGGCACGTAAGAAATTTCAATTTTCTACTGACACCCACTAACTTCCTCTAGCTATCAATCTCCCCGACAGTCTGAAATTGTAACAAAGGAGGTAGGTATATTACGTGATGACTTTAAATGTCGGAATGCGAAGAATCGAAACAAAGGGGTATTGTTAGTATATACGTAGATATACCAATATAAGGAGGTAATATATTCGCGAATATTTGTAGAAAATATCTAAGTATCAAGGAATGTTTTGAATTGAGGCTTTTGTGCCAAAATGAATGGAAAGAAACACGTTTTGTGACACTTTATTGTCCGCCTGTCTGTTTGTATTATAGCACAGTTGTATTCGCTTGTTTACAGATATTTGAAATGGGGTATGAAGGGGGTTGAAAAATGAATGCCGTTAATTTTCCTCCTTTGTTAATCAAACGCTTTTTATATGTCCGCAATGTTTCATCTTTTTCTATTTATGGCATTCATAGAAAGTAAGATAAAGATGTTCTTATAGGTGTTCTTTCTTTATTTGGTAGGTCTGAATAGACCTGTGTTTATTTGATCTGCATCTGCAAGGCAGGTTCTAAAACCAACAAAGATAAGAGTTAGATCATTAAATAGGTCTTAAAATCTACTTCATTTCGTGCTATGGGCACCAAGTCGAATTCCATTGCAGAACTGAGATATTCATATTTAGTCAGAGTGAATGATAAATAAATAAACCGGCCAAGTGCGAGTCGGACTCGCGCACGTAGGGTTCCGTACCACTATACATCTAAATAAATAAATGTTTTTCTTTATTCTTTATTATATTGGAGTTGATTGAATGAAAGGTAAAATGCGGTTTACGATTTATAACGCATTAAAAAAAAACTAATTATTAGATCTCGTTCAAACCAATTTTCGGTGGAAGTTTGCATGGTAATGTACTTACATCATATATTATTTTTACATTTATCATTCCCTTATTTTAGAAGTTACGGGGGGGGACACACATTTTTCCACTTTGGAAGCGTCTCTCGCGCAAACTATTCAGTTTAGAAAAAAAATATATTAGAAACCTCAATATCATTTTTGAAGACCTATCCATAGATACCCCACACGTATGGGTTTGATGAAAAAATAATAATTGAGTTTCAGTCTAAGTATGGGGAACACCATTTTTTTTTTTTTCTATTTTTGTGTGAAAATCTTAATGCGGTTTACCGAATACATCTACTTACAAAGTTTCCATAGTATAGCTCTTATAGTTACGGAATAAAGTGGCTGTGACATACGGACGGACAGACAGACGGACGGACAGACATGACGAATCTAGTATAAGGGTTCCGTTTTTTGCCATTTGGCTACGGAACCCTAAAAACCGGTTTCTATTAGAGAATACAGACCATTAAAACATAATAAAAAAAATGTGTGACTGTACGCCCACAGCAATGCTTAAAAACGGTGACGGTACGGAATCGCAGTGGCGCATTGTATCCGTACCGTTTTTAACGCATGCGCTCCACACCGCTGTTTACGGTGCGTCATTAACGGCGCCATGTTGTTACTATGACCCCGTCTTTTGTTTACGCAACGACCGTATTTTAAGCAGCGGTGTGGCCGCACCTTAATACAATTAAATTTAAAGATTTAAAGACTATAATGATCTAATTCTCAGCACTGTTGGTTTTAAGACCATTTTGACGTATGGTAATTTGAAAAAGGAACAGGTTAATTGTATTTTTAATGACTCTGAGTAACGAGGCTACTTTAGGTTGGGCAAAACATCTTTGGTAGGAATAATGGTCATGAGACTGCAAATTAGAACTTTTTTTAACGTCATACGTGAGCTCATAGCCATGAAAAAATAACAAATTCTGCTCGAGGCATAAGTATTAACTCCCTAGCGACATGGCTGTCACCGCTGAATCATTCGATATACTCCGCGGTTTGGGGCGTATTGACGCAGCCCTGATGGATTGCACGCAAATATTGGTTACGTTAGGGCTGGCAACCATCCGGGTTTTTTTATTGGCTATAGTTTATAGACGGAGATATCCGTCATGTCAAATTATTATTTTTTGTGATAAAAAATACTTCATGTGCTTTCCCGGAATCCAAAGTATCTCCATACCAAATTTCATCTAAATCGATTGAATGGTTTAGCCGTGAAAGCGTAATAGACAGACAGACGAGTTACTTGCGAATTTATAATATTGAGGATGGATACGGATGGATCGACGGACGGCAGCCACATAAACTGTAAGTAGGACTGATGATGGGCTGAGAGGGAGGCAGCTATTTATTGGAATGAGAAACTATCCCTCTCCAACAGATAGCTGTTTCCCTCTTAACTCGTCAGTTAGTCTTTGGCACCTATTAGGGACATTTAAGAGACAAGATCTTTCTTTTGCCGACCTTTAGTCAGCAACGCATCTGCGATTTCTTTGGGGTCGTGGGTGTCCACGGGCGGTGGTGACAACTTTCTATCAGAATGAAAGAAAGGAGAAAGAAAGAAAAACATTTATACACAACAATACACATACCACGCAAAAATAAGGAAAAGAGACGGCAGATAGCTGTGTTTGTTGCAAAACGGCCTAAATTCAGTATGTGCTGGCTGTGAAGCTAACGCTGGTCTTCTTCAGCTGATCCAACAAGTCGATTGCCTCCTCTAACATATTTTGTTATTACAATCTGTGGCAACCCTAAAACGCATTGAGTGATATTGACGGAGTCTTTCCACACGATGCATTTCGGGAGGAAATGCGAGACTGGAAATACCAAACGATGGCAGAATGCTTTATAGAACCGGTGACTGATGTTGATGGAAATCGAACTGACTGCAGACTGGTGTATTCAAAAGGTGGTATGTATCTTAATTTAACAGCCAAAGCATATTCAATTTTATTCCATCAGTAATATGGTTGCACATGCAAAGTACTGTTCTTGGCGAACGAAGTCATAGTTAAAACTACCTAAGAATATGTGCCCTAAAATGTTGTTTGTATGCTTGGACGGAACAACTTAACATGTTCACAGATGCTCCGGCTACAGACGGAAATTAAAAGAGAACCCTCGTGATGTGACACTACGGCTGTATCCGATTATTCTTACCATGACAGAACTAGCAGTGTTCGCATTGTTGTGTTCCGGTTTGGGGATAAGACAGCCGGTGTAATGACTAGCATAGAGGCATTCCGTCTTAGTCCTCAGGGTTGGCAACGCATTTGCAGTCTTAGGCTTGCAGTCTTGTGAATGCGAATGTTTATCGGTCAGTTTCCACTTGCCATCAGGAGGCCTGTGTGCTCGTTTGTTTTCTTTGCCATAAAAAAACTGAAACTTCGTTCACAGCTGCACATTCTCATAGGTTTACAGTGAAGTCAGGTATCTTGTGCAGTATCACGCACACCACAAAACTCCCTAGTGTCGCAGCAAAAGTTTTACGGTAATCTCGACCTCATGCACTGCCCATAAAAGGGAACGACGCGTGTTGTGACACTCCACTGTTGTGGATGAGCTGCCACATCAGGAAAGATTTTGACTGTAGGAAATAACGGATATTCTTTACGCTCGCCTGTATTATTACATCCCTATTTGAATTAGATTTCAAATCGGTTCAGCGCAAGCCCAAATCACACTTCGCCACTTTTTGTGTTTGTTGTCTTTCTTCATGGTTTCTATTACATACCTATGTTGAAAAGGGAGATAGAAATTATATACTTCTAACTGAACTACTAAATAGAAGCAAAATGCCAACAAACATTCACTAGCATGAAACAACGCTTTTCAACTGTTTCCCGCATAGCAACTGGCAACAGCGGGTGCGTTACGCAAACCATGTAATCACCGGCATCGGTAGCAGTTGGAGTGGTACATCGTTAAACGCACTACTCTGTGGTCCCTACCACTTGTCTTTTATAAGTAGAAAAAAAAACAAATTTTACGGACCGACGATATAATTTGCGATGCTAAATATAAATATTTAAGTAAAGAACCATTTGGTCAAGATGGTCCCAATAATCCTATTCCACTTTCAAATCAGTTCTGGTTTTGAACATAGGCCTGCTGGTAAAGCAAACAGGCGGTATGCCTATTAAACTACCATAACAATATTGACAACCCTAACACCACATATGTGCCAGGCAGGCCATCATAGACCTGCGAACCTAATGCGAACATAATCGATGTCGATAAATGTATGCAAAACATCTGTCTCGTTTTGACCAGTAAGTGCGACAGTGACGGTTGCTTTATCCAGCGCGAAACACGATCATAACACGGGCCGCTGAAGATAAAACTACGTAAACATAACCGCGTCATGTTGCTAATAATGACCTTATTAGCGACACCACAAGTCAAGTAACTAATCAAACTGTTTTCTTTTGTGTACCCTATTCGTAACATAACAAACATAAGTAGTTTCAAGAACAAATTAAAAGAGCTAGCTTTGTCGCTACAAATACACGGTTGCACAGATCACTTTTTATGATATGGTTGTGTTTGTGGTTTATTTTTAACTATTATTATTATTATTATTTTATTGTTGTGTTTGATAAATATTTAGTTATGAATTTAAGCAAATAAGAATGCGTTTAGAGCGCTAGATCTCACTTTGTTATGTTGTGATTTATAAGTATTTATCTAGATTGTTTTATTATTTTAACTGTGTGTCCAGAATGTTTTTTTATGTGATTGTTATATTTCATTTGTTGTTTGTTTGCTATCTTACCATCTCTTACGGGTCCAGCTGAAAATCAGCGCTGCGGCTCCGTGCCACAGCACATGCTGAGCTGGCACTCCGTTTCGGCTATCTCATTTTAATTTTAATTAGTTATAAATAAGTTACTTTTGTTTTTGTTTTGTCAAATGCCTGTGTTTTCTTCTTTGTTTTATTTAATAGCCGAATAAATGAATCTATCTAGGTATCTATCTATCTATCTACCCGCCATCTCATCAGGCACATGTCTGAATCTTAGTGTAGTTTTATACCTACATTGAAAATACATCCAACCGTTTTAATTTTCGAGGGGTGGGCCAGTTTGTCTCCACGGGCTATAGTGCGGCATGAGTTTCCGCAGTCGATGACGAAATGAGAACCGTTAGTAGCGGCCAGTGCGTAACCTGCGGCAGATAGGTGAGGTTGGCCAATACGCCAGTTTGTTAACAAGACCCAAGGCATAAGTTATCAGAGTTATAAATAAAGTAAATATCCAAAGTAAAGTATATAAGAGGACTTAGTTAAAAGGGAGTGATCGATAATGAGAGTGGGCTGGGCCGCGGGGCACATTGCTCGCAGGACTGATGGCCGATGGGGTCAGAAGGTTCTGGAGTGGCGTCCGCGGACCGGGAGACGAGCTGTAGGTAGGCCTCCAACAAGATGGAGTGACGACCTCGTCAGGATCGCGGGACGCGGTGGATGCGAAAAGCACAAGACCGGTCTGAGTGGAAGCCTTAGGGAGGCCATGTCCAGCAGTGGACGTCTTTCGGCTGACATGATGATGATCGATAATTTATCAACATTTATCCACGACAACAAACACAACCACAACAGGCTCGTTCAAGGCTTATGATGGGCGCGTTTATACCGAAGTTTATGACTGTGGATAGAAGCGAATATAGCATTCGTCATTTTCTGACAAGGTAATCCCCCTCTACTCTACTTAGTCAATAACACTAAATGAGAGAAAACTGAGCAATATGCGAGATGTTTCACTAGCTAACACGCCCCGATGTGTCCACACAATGTTGCAATTGCAACGTTGCAATGCTAAGACCGCTAATTCGTTTGTCTTCCCTGAGGAACCAAGATGGCATTTCTCTATGTTAGTCATATTACCGGTCATGTTATCTTACCTGGAGACAGCATTGCGAACACTGATTCTTGGCGGTAGGTAGCGATCCGGACTGACCCTGAACAAGGTCCCACCACTACTAAAATACCAGCTGTGCTTGCTGTACAGGACCTTATAATAAACATGCATTAACCTTCTTCTTCTTCTTTGCCCCGCGGCGACTTCAACAGCTACTACCGCGGGGATATGGCGTTTCCACAGTGAAGTGATTTCGCCAGTGTCAAGTATATATAAGTATAAATCAATATAGCAATAAAATACAATCCAATCTTCTCTAGGAAGATTGGGGGCAACGTTGTACGGTGATATGCACGACATAGGTCCACTTGAAACGAGAAGTAAGATGCCTGATACACGAAATAAGTCCAAGTCTTGTATTACTGTGCAACACAAAGGCATTAAAAGTACAAATCACTATCAGAAAAGAAATTTGAACACCAAAATACACAAAAATACAAAACTAAAACAACATACACATCCGCCATTTTTTAACGTTGCAAATGGCTCCCATGCATTGATCGTATAGTAACTAAGCCATGCTTTGTCCTTATCTGTCATTGTGATAGAAGGACAAACCTTGGCTACCCCGCGAAGCCAAATAGCAGCATCTCAAATAAAACTTCTGTAGCAATCACAACCTCATTACTAATAATCGAGGATTGAATCTACTTTGGCAATCGAATCTGAGATAATGTTTTTTGGCTTAGCAAGGGAACAGTTATCGCTAGCTCTTCGTACTTGGGCCAAGTAGTGTTGCTGTTGCTAGCCGCCTCGCTGGCGGACGCGCCCGCGGCAATGGATACTGTTATTGGAATAGAGTTCAGAATGGCTCAAGAAACGCTGCAATAGGTTTTGAAAGGTTGAATACCCTACAAGAGAATGTATAAATGGTGCATGTATATTGAAAGATACAAACAACGAAGCTGAAACAGGGTGTCCCTTGGAATCACTAATAACGTTTGTCCTAATTATTGTTTGTCATAAACTGGAGTCAATTTTTTTTAAGTTTTTCTAACAATACCTGTGGTTAATTTACTTTAGGGTTTTAGAATAAAAATAATCAATCAAACGATGCATTAGGACAAATGATAATTATGGATTCGAATGTAGACCTAGCTGTTGCCCGCAACTCCGTCCACGTAGAAGTCGTTCATCGCAATCCCTCGGGAACTGACCACCAGTACCCTAAAAGGTAACCCTTTGTACTTCCCCGAGATGCAAACAATATCCATGCTAAATTTCATCAAATTCGGTTCGACGGTGAAATCGTAACAGACAATAAAACAGTTACTTTCCCATTTATAATATGAGTATAGATAAATAATCTGACTGTAGAGTTATAGCGACTAAAATATACTTTCATGTCATAGACAATTATATACGAGCATAAGCCTCCGGCACTTTGATTCACACTGTGTCTTATCAAGAAATATAGTGCTAAGTAAGCGTTTTACAAAAACCGACAATTTACACTCAGGAGCAAAAATACCGGGTCAGAGTGCGTTTTTCATACAAACGAGACTATTTCGAAGCCTTGGTTCCTCGCCAGGGGTTGTTTTAAGTGAGGTTTAATGGTGGATACTCCAAGGTTCAATAAAGGAGGATACCTAACTGATCGCACAATCAGTTAACAAAACAGCGGGAGAGTTTTGGTCAACACTTGGATTTCCTTACATGCAAAATTCCGGCGCTAACCGCAGATTCATTCAGTTGGGTATCCTAGGCACTCTGGAAGTCCTGGTATCGATGCTCGGGGTATTCATCATAAAGATTTCACTAAAAGCATTCCCTGGCGAGGAACCAAGGCTTCGAAATAGCCTCTTTAGAATGAAAAACGCACTCTGACCCGTTATTTTTGCTCCTGAGTGTATTACATTGACGTAAGTTAATGACAAATTATGCCGACAGCTTATATCACCTCCAAATGAGTCAATAAAAATACAGAAACGTTTGCATCTTTGCTAGGCCTACTGGAGTAAAAATCTTATAAAAACCAATTGTTACGTAACACAGCTAGTTAAAGGAATTAATATAAACATGACGTTTAGTATCGGTTAGTTTCGCAAGCAGTAATGTGGTGACCGCAGTCGTGGAGTTAAACCATGTGGACTGGCTCGCCGCAAAAACTAACTGCCTCGGTTACGTTTAGCAATACGTTGCGGTTTCATATTTGAATCGTTACGTTATATTTTATACGATTGGGTATGATAATGATATAAGGTTTAAAATAGTACTTAAAAAGGGACTGACTATGTGATTTTAAAGTACAATGTCAAAGAAGTTCTAAACGACTGAACCGATTTTGAGCTTGAGTCCCGCGGGGAAGGAGATCGATTTCGATGGAATTTGGTATGGAAATAGCTTGATCTCCAAGAAGGACATAGTGTGCTTGTTTTGCGGAGCTGGCCGCGGGGAAAAGCTAATAAAAAAAATAAAAAACTTAGGTACGCTAAGTAAGTTAGTCGATGGATGGCAGTCTACCACTATAGGTACAATTATTTCCGGACCGCTACGACTACGCCTAAAAACTCAGATTTTTTACAAGAGTTAATTAAATCATATTAAAAATTAAGGATCGTCGCCATTGTCTAACGCACTCGCAATCGCAATCGGCTTTAAGTGGAACGATTGTTCACATTATGCATGACGACTTGCCTTCGGACTGTCAAAACGAAAACAATTCCGATTGCGACTGCGTTAGGCCATAAGGCCTCAGGTTAAGTTGTATTAAGTTTGCTTGTGTATGTAGGGTAAATCGCCAATAACTGGCCACTTTTCAATAACTGGCCACCTCACACTAAAAATTAACTTTATTTACCTAGAATAGAATGCATTTTAGTATAAGGTGTTAATTACTGGCCACCCTTCAATAACTAACACGTTATACTAAATTGAATTCTGTTTGTAGGTAACAGAGTTCATTTTTAGTATGAGGTGGCCAGTTATGGGAGGGTGGCCAGTTATTGGAGATTTACTTTATTTAAAACCCAAGAAAAAAGTCATCAATCTAAAAACTAATTAACGCTACCTCAAACTTTTAACATTTACATTTCAGTAAATATTCATTTGAAATTGGATAAGCTTCGTTTCAAACTAGTTTGATAGTAGACCCAAAGCTCCGTCATATAACTTTTAAGTTTTATTGGAGAACTTTAGATTATTCGGTTAAATAATGTGTGAAGTTTAGATTGGGTCTGGATAAACGCGACTTGATTATGGTAACCATGGTAACAGACGGGGTTACAAAGTTATTTGAAAACCTTTATGTCTAGTTCACACGTGTTAAGTTTTCAAGTAAGTTAATTGTGAACAAACTGTTGTGTAAGTGTGGAGTCAAAATTTTAATGAACAATAAAATACTTTAGATTCCTATTTTATTTAATAAAGAGTTTACATACATACATACATACATACACTAACGCCTTCATTCTCAGAGTCTCTCAACTCTGTTATTTTTTTATTATGGCATAGAGAAGGCATACTAGCACACAGGCCACCTGATGGTAAGTGGAAACTATGACCCATAGACATTTGCATTCACAAGACTGCAAATACGTTGCCAACCCTCAGACTAAGATGGAATGCCTCTATACTAGTCATTACACCGGCTGTCTTATCCCCAAACCGGAAGACAACAATGCGAACACTGTTGTTTGGAGGTGGGTTAATGGATAAGATGGTGGTAGCGATCCGGACAGACCCTGCACAAGGTCCTACCACCCGAAAACTTTTAACTGTTATAAATAAAGATGTATACATAAAGATGGTCGTAGCATCCATAGCTAATGAATACACTCCACAAAAGCCTAATAGATTCCCAATGATCTAGAATCCTGAAGCGAGATCTCACAGCTAATCTACAGAAATATATAAAACCGTAATTTTTTATTTTAATCACACAGCAAAATAAATGGAAAACCGGGAATGTTTTATGAGATGGATGCGAACGTTTTGAAGGTTCCGTAGCCAATTGGCAAAAAACGGAACCCTTATAGATTCGTCATGTCTGTCCGTCCGTCTGTCCGTCCGTATGTCACAGCCACTTTATTCCGTGACTATAAGAGCTATACTATGGAAACTTTGTAAGTAGATGTATTCGGTGAACCGCATTAAGATTTTCATACAAAAATAGAAAAAAAAAACAATATATTTTTGGGGTTCCCCATACTTAGAACTGAAACTCAATTATTATTTTTTCATCAAACCCATACGTGTGGGGTATCTATGGATAGGTCTTCAAACATGATATTGAAGTTTCTAATATATATTTTTTCTTAACTGAATAGTTTGCGCGAGAGCCGCTTCCAAAGTGGAAAAATGTTTGTCCCCCCCTGTAACTTCTAAAATAAGGGAATGATAAATGTAAAAATAATATATGATGTACATTACCATGCAAACTTCCACCGAAAATTGGTTTGAACGAGATCTATCTAATAATTAGTTTTTTTTTAATACGTTATAAATCGTAAACCGCATTTTACCTTTCATTCAATCAACTCAAATATAATAAAGAATTAAGATAAACATTTATTTAGATGTATAGTGGTACGGAACCCTACGTGTGCGAGTCCGACTCGCACTTGGCCGGTTTTTTTCTTTAGTCTTAATGTTTCATATCCATTTACTCGTACAGCCGGCCACAATTAATATGGCGAGCGGATCAACCTCTCTCTGATCGTTCCCTCATGACTGAGAATCGTGGTCATCAGTTGGTGATCTACGCTTGCGGCGTATGATCTGCCTCCAGCAACTCCTGTCCATCGCGTCCCTTACAACCGAGCAAAACTTGGAGGAAGATGAATCCTTTATGATCGGTCCAGGCGGTAAAAACCATATCGCTTTTGAGCTGTTAGTATTGCTTTTAACTTGGCCTCTATTCATCATCATCATCATCATCATTTCAGCCTATTGCAGTCCACTGCTGGACATAAGCCTCCCCCAGGGTTCGCCACAATGCCCGATCTCCCGTTTTCGCCATCCAGTCACCACCAGCCACTTTATTCAGGTCGTCGGTCCATCTGGCTGGAGGGCGTCCTACGCTAAGTACGGTTCACTAATGTTTGACCAAAAAAATATTGACAAATGATCATTTGACAAACAACGTTTCACCAAATAATCATTTGGCAAACGTGACATTTGACAAAAGTATCATTTTGCAAAAACTCAATTAGCAAATGATCAAATAGCAAACACTACACTTGGTAAATGTGTTAAATAATAAAATGTCAATTGACAGTTTTCCATTTCACCAAATATTATTTCCTGTAGTTTACCTATTTCTGGGCAGAAAAAAATAACCTCGAAGGCCAAGGCGGGAGCAAAGCTCCCGCCTTGGCCTTCTAACCTAACCTATCCGAGTCAGTTCTGCCCGGATTCGTCTTGCTCGTTGCATTTAAAATTTTGTCTGATAACTCCGTTGCTAAATGTTCATTTTGTCAAATAATTACTTATAAAATGTAAATTTAACTGTTGATCATTTGAATAAGTGAGCCATTTTTAAAATGACAACTAGTAAAATGATCAATTGGCGAAACATTTTTTTGCAAAACGTTGTTTGTCAAGTGTAATTTTGCCAAATGACTTTTGGTCAAACGGCAGGACACCGCTAAGTACGCTTGCCGAGCCGTGGTCTCCACTCGAGAACCCGTCTACTCCACCGATCATCGGTTCTGCGACAGATGTGACCAGCCCACTGCCACTTTAGTCTGCTACACTTCTGGCCTCTATTACTGGCAAGTAAATAAGAGATATTAAAACGTTAACAGTACGATCTCGGCCCAGGTGGCCTAGTATGGCTGCGTTTATTGCGTGACAAAAAGTGGATACAACGTCCGCCTACCGACACTTAGATAAGAGTGACTGGTTGCTTTATCCAAATTTCGTCACGCTATAAACGCACCCATACTAGGCTTTGTGCGGGTGGTAGGACTCTGTGCAGAGTCCGTCCGGATCGCTACCACCATCTCATCCATTAACCTACCGCCAAACGGCAGTATTCACACTGTTGCGTTCCGGTTTGGGGATAAGACAGCCGGTGTAATAACTAGCATAGAGGCATTCCATCTTAGTCCTCAGGGTTGGCAACGCATTTGCAGTCTTAGTCTTGTAGTCTTGTGAATGCGAATATCTATGGGTCACAGTTTCCGCTTACCATCAGGGTGGCCTGTGTGCTCGTTTGCCTTTTCTATGTCATAAAAAAAAAAGGCCACGTGGTTCTAAAGATAAAAGATAAAAGATGTTTATTCAGTAAGTAGGCCGCACGGGCACTTTTACACGTCAAAAATCTACCAGCGCTTCGCAAGAGACCACTGCTGAGAAGAAACGCCGCAAGAAACTCAACAGTCAGTCGTTTTTTTTTAAATACTACTTATGATATTATACAATTGTAAAGCTTAACCTAGCATTATATAAAACAATGAATTTAACGTAAAATAAAAAATAAAAAATATTCAAGCGTAGCTTGAGCAGGAAAATGTGTCATAACTAAGTTCAAAACTAGAAATCCAGGTTAAGACAGACTCATAGGCAAAGTAATACGTTCACAGCAATAAATATTTCCTGACCCACCTCATTCTACCATTTAATGAGTCACTAGATTTACTGTGTAAGCTTTCGTAATACCACATACATTGTTAGATTGTTACACAACTGTAAATGTTATTCTGACGTTACATTTATGCTTCATAATATTTTAAATAGAAAACGAGAGGAAATAGTGTATGGTGTATTTGTAACATTTTAGTTCCTAGTAGAATAGTTTTAGTGGTGGTATGACCTTGTGCAGCGTCCGTCCGGATCGGTGTCACCCATATCCTTTAAACCACAGACCAGCAGCAACGGTCGCATCGTTCTGTTCCGGTGTGGGGATAAGACAATGGAGGCATTCCATCTTAGGCCTTACGGTTGGCAACGCATTAACCTACCACCAGACAGCAGTGTTCACATTTTTCCGGTTTGGGGATAAGACAGCCGGGGTAATGACTAGCATAGAGGCATTCCATTTTAGTCCTCAGGGTTGGCAACGCATTTGCAGTCTTAGGCTTGCAGTACATTTACCATCAGGTGGCCAGGTGGCCTATGTGCTCGTTTGCCTTCTCTATGCCATAAAATAAACGCATTTGGAGTTTTAGGATTGTAGTCTGGAGAATTTTATGTATGTGTATGGGTCACATATCCCACTTACCATTAGGTATCCGGTTTCTACCGGTAGGGTATGTTAACAAAATGTTTCAATTGATTTCAATATAGTAAAGTGATATGAGATAATTTACCTACTTTCTTGCTTAAGAACCTTTCACACAATCAAAGTTAACTACCAACGTCATCGCAATCTCCATGCCTGCTGCATTACAACAAAATCGTGGTAAACAAAACTATCAAATAACCTATTACCCAGTAACATGTAATAAAACACGTTGTAAATAATATAAAACAGCATAATTAGAGTCGGGTAGGATGTTCACAACATTCGCTTCGGTAATTTTCGCCCCTCTGTCACCTAAGCTAAGAGACATTTTTCTATGTAAATAATTAGCTATTAGTTAGTAATTGCTAGGTATGGAATATGCTGGAGAATAACTGACCGACCCCAACTCGTTCTTGAGGCGGTAGTTAACTGTTTTACAGCGGGTTTACGACTATTTTACGAGTATGTCCTGTTGTCGACCGCGCAGAACAATGGCGTGATGTTAAAACAATATTTTCCATTGTGTTGAATCTAAGCATCTGACAAAGCCTCGTGACGCTGGCTTAGTTCATACTGACCACACCTACAGTGATGTGTTTGATCGTAAACCAGTAATATTTAATTTTCACCCTTGATTATCGACAAAAACAACTGAAGATCGAGCTCAGTTCAGAACTATTTTTTGACTTTTGGGTCATAAACGGATTTAGGTTACCGTCTTGTCTGTGGACATTTTTTTTTATGACACAGAGAAGGCAAACGAGCACACAGGCCACCTGATGGTAAGCGGAAACTGTGACCCATAGACATTCGCATTCACAAGACTACAAGACTAAGACTGCAAATGCGCTGCCAACCCTGAGGACTAAGATGGAATGCCTCTATGCTAGTCATTACACCGGCTGTCTTATCCCCAAACCGGAACACATCAGTGCGAACACTGCTGTTTGGCGGTAGGTTAATGGATAAGATGGTGGTAGCGATTCGGACGGACTCTGCACAGAGTCCTACCACCCGCAAACATACCTAACATACCTAAAGGCCTTTTTAAGGGCTAATTTTGTGGTTGAACCCATATCCGCATAAACGGCGTCTTGTTTACTATAGTCCTATCAAACAATAACATATCTTATATGCACACAAGTTTTTAACTATTGACTACAGGGCAGACAACTTCTGTTTTTTCGAGTGTTTATGACCGTTTTAACAGACAATTCGTTTTATTCCGTATTAGAGTATTAAACCCCGTGATGGTTGCCGGGTTGGAATAGTGCCACTCCACTTCCGGTGGATGTCGTAAGAGGTGACTAAGGGAATAAAGGCTTGTACAGATGTATTGCATAATTGTTTTCCTTCGTATTTTCACGGAAACGTACGAACGCGTCTTGCTATTTCAGTCGGTCACAGTACAAAAAGTACTGAGGTTGACCGAAGTAGCATGACACCTTCGTACGTTTCCGTGAAAATACGAAGGAAAGCAATTATGCACTACACCTGTAGTACTGTTAGGCGATGGGCTTGCAACCTGTCACTAATACGCTGGTAAACATCTTAGCTTAATTGTGCAAAATGTGGTATCGCAACTATCCACAAGTTTTTCGAGTTTTTGGGTAATTCTGTATCTCTGCCTACGCCACTCTGGGATTGAAGGCGTGAGTTTATAATAATATGTATGTATGTATGTATATTTTTTCAGTTGGCTCTTTTGTTTAATATTTAGTCAAGTGTTTTTGTATTGTATCTCGTATCTTTATTATGATTTTAATTAATGAAGCAGCGAGACTATCGACCTCATTTCGGTTGTTAATTGATCCAATTAAAATCTAATTGGTCTTTAATTGACGTGTTTGTTTCGAAGTTTGTTTCAAACATATACTATAAATCAACTTTAATATGCTATGAATATTCATGTTTTAAGTTTTAGTAAAACCACGATAGGGATATTACGGTAATTATATAATTGATGCTTTAATTACATTATTATAACACTAAGTATACCTGGCTTTACTTACTAAAACGTATCAAGTGTATTAAAAAATGTAAGGTGATGTCAGTGGCAAAATTAGAATCAGATAGGTACCTATTACAAATAATATTTTTATTCGGTTGAGCATTAATTTAGAATTACATTAGTTATATGATAAGTATGATAAAAATATTAATGGAAAAAATCAAATAATTTGTCAAAAACTTAAGTAAGTAACTATCCAATGACCAAACAATTTGTTTTCTTTATACAAAAAATGTGGCTAAAAATCCCTTACCAAATTAAATTACTTCACTAATAATTAGTATTTGTAAAAAAAAAACATATCGTACATTAAAATAGCATACTTACCTATTAAAATCAAATTACATTGAAATTATGAAAAAAATTAACATAATTATGGATAAGATTTTCACAAAATCTTAAAAAATACATGTAGACTTAAAAGTCAGAAGTAACATTAAGACGCAAAGGATTTTCTACCTTATTTACCAAGCATTACACCACTAATAGTGTTTTCACTTCTCAGGCACTAAAATGACTCACAATTGGCTTGTATAGCCGGACTAAAGTGATGTATTTAATCTCTAGGGAATAAAACTACACTTTACTCCCTAGGGACTAAAGTACTTTTTCTTTTTAATTTACTTTGGAAACCCTTAAACTGCCAATCATCGCCTTTTTCAGTGATTGTATATGGATCATTTTTCTTGCAAAAAATATAAATTAATCGATTTAATTTCACGATTAATGATTACAAATATGAATCTATTTAAATATATAATGGATAAAATCTATTTTATTAGGCATGGTCCAAATAGTTTTCAAGTTTGTATCTGTTGGCTAAATATGCAAGCATTTAAACATCACGGTGTTAATGAATGGAGGATTATCGCCATTTTCAGAGATTGTGTATGGACCATTTTTAGGCCGTGGAAATAACCTCAAAATGCCAACTGTGCAAAATTATTAAAAAAAAGATTTAATTTCGTGAAACACGATTAATGATTACTAATATAAATATATTTAAATATATTAGGGATAGTTCTATTTTATTAGGCATGGTCCAAATAATTTTCATGTTTGTATCTGTTGGCTAAATATGCAAGCATTTAAACATCACGTTGTTAATGAATGGAGGATTATCGCCATTTTCAGAGATTGTGTATGGACCATTTTTAGGCCGTGGAAATAACCTCAAAATGCCAACGGTGCAAAATTATTACAAAAAGATTTAATTTCGTGAAACACGATTAATGATTACTAATATAAAAGAGTTTTTTTTTTCTCGCATTCGAAGTGAAAAGTAGAGTGTTTAACGCTAGACTAAACAACCATAATGACACTCGACCTATAGCCACCCGCGCTTCGCTTGGGTGGCTAAACATCTCGTGTCATTATGGCTTGTTTTAGTCCCTTGTTGAACAATCTACTATTTTTTTATCCGCCTCATACGGGACGAAATGGTGGCAGCAACAAGAAACGTTACACATACGAATTCGCTGGCAAATTCATCTTAATAGGCATGAAAATTAAAACAGATCAAATTCATCATTTAATAAGATGACGAATGATGAATGATGATTGCTCTATATCAGCAATAACTTATTTGTGCGTTTCATGCACTTTTTGGGCTCTCGTGTATAAAATAGTTCATACACGAGCGATCAAATTTTCCTAATTCAACAACATACTGCTCCAGCAATATGTTGCTATGTATGTCGAACGCGCGACATAATTATGTCGGCTATCGGCCGCACGCGGCAAAAAAACGTGACGCCCTAATAGCCACTTAACTAGTTTTCTTTTTAAATTGCATTTATATAACGGAGTAAAGGTATGTTTCAAATTTTAAATATAATTTTGGAGTTGTTCCTGTAGATGACATGGTTCGCCTAGCTAGACTGCCTAGGAAGTTAGTGTTATTGGGTATGATCATCATCATGTCAGCCGAAAGACGTCCACTGCTGGACATAGGCCTCCCCCAAGGCTTTCCACTCAGACCAGTCTTGTGCTTTTCGCATCCACCGCGGTCCAGCGATCCTGACCAGGTCGTCACTCCATCTTGTTGGAGGCCTACCTACAGCTCGTCTTCCGGTCCGCGGACGCCACTACAGAACGATGGGGGGTGTTCTTTTAAAATTTTATGATATGGGTTTGCTCTTGGTGTGGGTGCTTTGTGACTTGATACCGGTCTCTGGTACCCACGGAATAGAAAAAACAGTAGAAGTGTTAAGTGGGCGTGATATGTGTCATAAATATGCGGAGTTCCACGCAACCTACCTTAGTTTTGCCGCGATCGCTTGTGCATGGAAGTTGCATGAAAAATGCCTTATTGTGCTATTTTGGAATGTAAAAACGATAGCCACACCAAAAAAAATCCATGGAGCCGTGTTGTTTTTATGATAGTTTTAGTATTGGCGACCATAGGTCTGATTCTAAGCGAAGCTCATGCCAGTTCCACTGTTTTTTCTATTCCGTGCTAGTACCCAAAGAACAAGCCCAGAGCTCAGTTTAATAATAGAGGGGATATTTTCGGAAAAAAAAATGAATTTTAGTGGTGGTAGGACCTTGTGCCGGGGCCTCCGGATCGCTAACACCACCGCAAAAGCAGCAGTGTTTGCATTGTTGTGTTCCAGTGTGGAGATAAACCGGTGAAATTACTACCGTAAGGCATTCCATCTTAGTCCTTAGTTGGGTTGGGTTGGCGACGCATTGGCAAGATTGCAGTCTTAAGATTGTAGTCTTGAGAATGCAAATGTCTATGGGTCACAGATTTCACTCACCATCAGGTCTGTGAGCTCGCATAGGTAAGATATATCGCATGCGAGAAGGAACGTCACGAACCAAGCCCAAACTTTTAAAATTACTGTTTTACTTATTTAAATTAATTAAGTAATGTGGATTTTCGAATGAAACTTCCGAGTTAGTATTCAATCGTCAACATTACACCATGATGGGTTGCATTTTCGTTATGTTAATATGTAGGTACTTTTTGATTTATGGAACATAGTAAAGTAGGTATTAAAAGTAGGCTAAAAGTACCGGTTATGGCCATATCTACACCGTTTTTGGAAACTCTACATTTTAACTGATGTAAAGTATTATTAAATCAGACACGCCGCCCGCGGCTCCGTACCCGTTGAATAAGTTTCTCGCTACTCTCCCTATTTTAACCCCTTACGGGGTGAATTTTGATAAATCCTTTCTTAGTGCTCACTTAAGTACATCATGAAAGGCACCCCGGTACTAAAATTCAAGTTTCTAGGTGCAGTAGTTTCGGCTGTGCGTTGATATCTAAGTCAGTGAGTCAGGTTTGCCTTTTATATATTTAGATTTGACAGTATTTTTGATACTGTTGCCACAAACGGTATCTCTACTCTATACCTACTCGCACCTACATGTTCACAGCCAATAAATTATATTTCTTCATTGTGTATCTTAAACATAGATTAACTCTGGGCTCTAATGTTCTCCGTTTCTTTATTTTTAGATTGAGTTGCCCTTCACTTCCTCCCAGTTATTGCTACAATGTTATAGGATTTACAACTTTAGGTCTACGAGGGCGAGGTCTTAATTACTACAGTCACCAGCAATAATGTATGATCCGATATTGAATTCAAAAATATCTGACACTATCGTAAGCCTCGAGTAATAAGGACGTGTTGGATATTTTTACGTCTAATGTTGGATCATATATTTTTGCTGGTACTGTACCTAGTTGTAGACCTAGCCAAGCTACAAAGGTTGCCAACGTTTTTGTTTCCTACTAGACTCGAAATGTATGGAGTTGACATAAGTGGTGGACACGACCTTCAGTTTACGTCAATTCTGTACGTTTTGTCTATTTACGAAAATCGCTAACTTCGCGCTATGCGCTATGCATCTTAACTATGACCCCTGTTCTAAAATAAAAGTCATTACTAAGAAACTTTTATTCCTCAATTAGCCCTAAAAATACAGTCACACACCTAAACTTTCTATGTAAAACAAGTAATAAAAAAAGGTGTGTTATGCCACAATCTGTCATATGTTTCTGCTGCACTGCCTTCTGTACAATTATGGAATAAGACACATTAAACAGCAAGCATTCTCTAAAATCCATTGCGTAACACTTTCAAGTAGAAATTGCCAACGGAAACCAAGCCCGTATCTACCATGGTTAATAATTTCCTCCGAGAAAATATAAATCAACTTAACGTATCGCTTTATTTAAATCCACGGCCTTCTAAGGGCTTAGAATAAAACTCGAGCTCGAAAGAAATCCAGTAAAATCTATCTTACGACATGTTCCATACAAGACTAGAATGCATTTCTAGTCCGTTTTAGAAAACCCTGTCTCACCTACATGGGGGCATCCGCCATTTAAAATATATCTTCATGTGCCAACTAGTTTTTATATCAGACTTAGGTACTGCTAAGCAACCTAGAAAATAGATGTGATTCTATGAACCGGTACCAAAGTACTAATAGTCACTAACAAACTTCAGTACGAGATCTCACGACATCCATCGCCGTTTTTAAACTCTCTTAGTTTAAATTCTTGACTAAGCGACGCGCAATGAAGGCTACATGGTTGATAGGCTAGTGTAGGTGAAATAGAACGCTTGTGCGCTAGTGGGGGGTCGATGCAGTAGATCTCTCTGCCTTCACTTCGGTTGCTAAGCGAGCTGGTTGTTGGTGTGAGTGAGTGCATTGCCCGAGGTCCTAGGGCTGAGGCTTTGATTGCGACATCATTGTTAATGCTTTAAAAAAATTAGGAATCAAAGTTTCGATAGTGAGATGGTAAAAATTTGAATTATAAAGAACCTAAAAACAAGTAACAAAAAAAATACGACGAATTAGGGTGCCGTCTAAACGGTATCGAAGAAAGCGGCAGTGCTGATTTTCAGTGCCCTTTTAAAAACTACAGCTCGTACTATGCAAGCAGCGGAGGTAAGAATAGAAATACAAGCTATGACAAAATATCATCAAACTATATAATCAATCAAGGTATTCAAGGCCAAGTAAAGTAAATACCGAGAATCTTTCTAAAGCATGAAAAGGTAAATTACCATACATGCTTCTTGACTGTAGAGGTAAATAGATAGGCTCTAAAACCCAAGTTGACAAACTCAAGGCAACGATTGCGTTGCCAACTGAGGACTAGGATGTAATGGTAAACATTTTAGGCCGCGTCTTACTAACACCGGAACGCAACAATATAAACACTGCTGCTTGTTGACAGGTAGCTAAAACTGGAAACGGCGACTCAACGCAAAATACACACAATTACAAACTTACAATTACAACTTTATTATGCCACTTTATTATTCATTGACGAATTGAAACGGTGTTTTGGAGAGAATTGAAAAAAACAATCGTTGCAGTTCAGTTTCATGAAAATAATCGTAAAACAGTTTGAGATATGATATTTTTCTCAAATAAAACTTTATACCTTATTTGGGTAGTTTTCAAAATGGCGCTTAAGCGTTTTTAGCTTTCCGCAGTCGATATTAAATAAACCCACAAAACCTAATTGCATTGTTAAATAAAAAACACATTTACTAATGATTAACTACCTACACCAAGGCTATTTACCCGTTACGTTAATTACAACCAATCCTTGTTAGTTCATTCACTTTTAATGATGAATTAGCTATTGCGCCAGCCACCGTATCGCCGCCAAATCTTTATAGCTACTCCGGCCACGATAATAGATATGCCAGATTTCGACAATCCGCCATTGCACAACCCTAGAAACAGCGGCACGCACACAAACAACCGCATTCGATTAATAGCTGAAACCAACTTTACGTTGCCGTTCTAAAACCAAATGCAAAGCCGATTTGAACTTTATATGTTTGCAGCGTCAGTTTCGAGGTTACGTTAGGATTGTAAAGGTAATATGGTTGGAATAAAAGTGTTATCGTGTCGATGTGTGCGCGCTAGTGATGTGTCATCGACCTGTGTCACTGACTGGACCTGCCCCAATATGAAAAGTGTAGGTATTCTAAAACAGCTGTAGGTTTAAATTGTTTTAGGTTATTTTTAGATTTTCGTGCAAGTTGCATAATGTATGACCTAGTTATCACCGCTAATATTGAAACAAAAGTGAGTTCGTCCGTTTGTTACGCCTTCATGGTTCTACGTATACTGTCGTATAGATGGACCATATTTGAAACATTTTTGTCATCGCTTTATAAATATATTGTTTAAATTAGTAATAATCATATATTTGATGTTTTCAAACATTTCCCAATAACTCAAAGGTTAACTGGAAGGGATAAGTTCGCCTTTCTACACACGTTTTGTGTATCTGCCTATTTTGTTGTTTCTTATTTTCCCGTTTGTACAATAATGTATTTTACACAATTTTTAGTTTTTTGCTTCAGTCTGTACCCAAAGGGTACCAGCAGGACCCTTTTAGGTATTAGGCATTAATACGTACAATATATTATTTTGCTTTACTGCACGTTATCATCGCACTAATCCTACTAATATTATTAATGCGAAAGTTTGTGTGTGTGTGTGTGTGTGTGTTAGTTTGTTACTCATTCACGCCGCAACGCCTGGGCAGATTTGGATTTAATTTGGAATAGAATAGAATAGAATAGAATAGAATAGAATCTTTATTTGCATAAAACATGGGTCAGAACAGATGTTACAATAGTATAGGAGCCAATCATGTCCTGCTGTGCCAGCGCACAAATATTGTCAAAATTATTACTAATTTATCATAAATTTAAGTTATACTTAAATAAAATTATTACAGCAGCAACATACAAAATATAAATAAATAAAATAAATAATAATAATATAAATATATATAAATCATTCAAATTTACACTCATTATTAAGGAAGTCGTTTACGGTGTAGAAACAATTATCAATTAAATATTTAAATAACAGTCTTTGGAATTTATTGGTTGCATGTTCCTTAAAGTCCCCAGGTAACTTATTGTATATCCTAATAGCCATGCAGTAGGCATTGTTTCGAAATAACGCAAGTCTTTGAGAGGGAGCTACTATAACATTTTTTTTCCGCTTATTAGGTAACACTTTAAATAAGTATAAATGTTTTTTTACAAACATACACATTTCGAAAATATACAATGATGGCAGGGGCAGTATATTTTTCCTCTTAAATAAAGGTTTGCAACTGTCTAAAAAGTGAGCCCGACATAAGGACCGAATACACTTTTTTTGGGCTTTAAAGATACGAATGGCATCCACAGAATTACCCCACAAAATCAATCCATATCGTAATATTGATGAGACATAACCATGGTATGCTGCAGTTGCTGCAGCTTCAGATACAATAGAGCGCAGTCGACTAAGGACATAAATACAAATCTGTCAAGCTTAACGCAAAGATTTTGAACATGAGGAATGGAGATAGCTTACACCTTGGATTAACACTTTTTCATCACACTTGCTCGTAAATGGTGTTATTCCATGCCTGTATACAGAAGGACAATGGCCTAAATTGTTCCCGCGGGAATTATGGCGAGTTTGTCATCCCTAGGGAGTAATGACTTTCTTTTTAAAATTTGCAACTCTTTCGTACATCATTTCTGACTAAGGAGGTTTAATTTTCAGCCAAAAATTAAATCGGTTTCTAATTTCATCTTTAAAAATTAGCTAAAGACTAACATTACACAAAACCTATACGTTTCATTAAACTTCATTATTTTTATACCTATTTCAAGTTTATATCAACATTTATCATTAATTTTAGTACATATATATACATACATTTTTATCAAATTGGCTAAATCTGGCTCGAATCCAGGTTGAAACTAAACGCAGTTATTATCTGTGGAAGAGGTCACAAAAAAAATATCGTTTCCATTTACGTTCCAGTTCGTCAAAAGTTATTTCTTTATATTTTGCAGACTTAAAGTGTTTTCTCTTTGTTTTTTTTCCTCGCAAATGTGATGAAAACCATTGTGTGTATCACAGGCAGTAAGGGGATTACTAACTCGAGTCATTAAAAGCCCTCCGCCTACGGCGTCGGGCTTCTAACACTCTCGTTAGTAATTCCCTTCATACTACCCTTGATGCACAATGTACTATTGTGCAATAAACAGTTTACATATATCTATACATACAAAGGTACTACATTTCATAACTCGCTTGTCAATAATCTCATACACTCTTATTCATAAATGCGGAAAAATCTGTGCTTGAAAATATGCTCTGTCAACTTTGATAGAAAAGGACAAAGAATACCTTGTCTATTTAATTTCATGTTTAAACTGCCGCCACAGCGAGTGTGAGAATGTACTGAAGTGTTTACATATTTTTATGTATTTGACTGTAAAAGTAACTAGGTACACACTCGCTACTCTAGACACCTCGAAACAGTACCATGAGATACAACTACCGTACTCGCTTGCGAGTCGAAAGCTTTGTCCTTCACAGACCTCGCAGTATTCTTGTAGAGTAAGAGAGAAGGGTCATTTGACTCGCTAGCGAGTACCGAAATTGTAACTCATGGTAAGGTTACTTACTGACTTACTGAGCCTCTAGTTTATTTTACATACACACAAACGTCTTGATCGCCTTTAAGTTTCTTGTATTAATAATTTGATTATTTTCGCGTGCGAGACGGCACGCTGCGTGAAGAGCTATTTACACTCTTCTTCTCCTTTGCCCCGCGGCGACTTCAACAGCTACTACCGCGGGGTCCGCGGGGATATGGCGTTTCCACAATAAAGTGATTTCGCCAGTGTCAAGTATATATAAAAGTATAAATCAATATAGCAATAAAATACAATCCAATCTTCTCTAGGAAGATTGGGAGCAACGTTGTACGGTGATATGCAGGATAGAGTTCAAGGTACTTTTAACCTCTGTACCACTGCGAGTCCACTTGAAAGGAGCAGTAAGTAGCCAGATACACGAAATAAGTCAAAGTCTTCTATTACTGTGCAACAGAAAGGCATAAAAAACAGAAAAGAACTTTGAACACCTAAATACACAAAAATACAAAACTAAAACAAATTACACATCCGCCATCTTTTAACGTTGCAAATGGCCCCCCATTTACACTCCAGGCACAGGCCAAGAGATCGACATGACAATGCCTAACAGATGACAGATGGCAATCCGGTGTTCATTGCGTAGGTAGGTTAATATAAATGAACACCTCAACACCTGCATACTGCCGTCCTAATTCAAAAGGACGCATCTCAGTTTCATAGGGTATGAGAAACAGGCGATAAAAAACCTATCTTGAAAACACCAAGTGAAAAAGTGCACCAGCAAAAGAGCGTATCTTCATGGCTCTTACGTTCCTTTGTTGAGAAGCGCAGTTTTTTGAGATAGGTTTTTTATGAATGAATTAAGCTAAAGGCATACAGAGACATACGGAGATAGAAGGCTGCGCACTTCCCGCGCCTGCGTTCTTCTATCTCCGTATGTATAATAGTAGTCTTTAGCTTCTATAGATTTTGGTTGAAAATTCATTAAAGGAGCGCCGCGATGCCGACGCGTCCGCGTCTTACGTCTCTTCTGTTTGGACCGCGCCCTATGAAACTGAGATGGGTCCTTTTGAATTAAGACGACAGCATAGGTCTCTTTTCTACAGGGTAAAAACTTATTGCCTTCAACAAGATATCGTGTATACAGTGTGTTATGTCATCGGTGTCGGAGATTTTAGGGACTAACTCTGAGGTTCATACTCATCAACTTTTATTATGGGACCAACATCCAAATTGCGAAAAAAAAAACACCTGTTCCATACATTTCGGCTGTTTAGATCTCAAAGTTTGTTTGGAAAAGCTGTTTTTTTTTCGCAATTTTGGATGTTGGTCCCATAATAAAAGTTGATGAGTATGAACCTCAGAGTTAGTCCCTAAAATCTCCGACACCGATGACATAACATAACACACTGTATAAAGCCACGTATGTAATATGTAAAATAATGCATCAAAACTTAAGTATGTTTAGGGTTTCGTGCCATTGGATAGTTTCAGAACACGTTTTCAAATAGTAGACGCGTTTTGTAAACGTGACGTAAGGATTGAAATGTTCGCGCTCAATTAACAGTAAGTAATTTAAATAATTAATCGGCCATTTGCAACGTCAAAAGATGGCGGATGTGTAATTTGTTTTAGTTTTTACTTTTGTGTATTTAGGTGTTCAAAGTTCTTTTCTGTTAGTGATTTGTACTTTTAATGCCTTTGTGTTGCACAGTGATAGAAGACTTGGACTTATTTCGTGTATCCTGGCATCTTACTTCTCGTTTCAAGTGGACTCGCAGTTATAACTATCTTGGCCTCTGTCCTACATATCACCGTACAACGTTGCCCCCAATCTTCCTATAATATAGAGAAGATTGAATTGTGTTTTATTGCTATATTGATTTATACTTATATATACTTGACACTGGCGAAATCACTTCATTGTGGAAACGCCATATTCCCGCGGTAGTAGCTGTTCAAGTCGCCGCGGGCCGCGGGGCAAAGAAAATAAAAAATAATAATAATAATAATTAATCACCTATTGTTCATTCTCTTCCGAAAAGCAATGGTCACGTAATTGGAAACTTTGAAATCGGTGTATGTAATATCAAAATAGTTACGTAACAATAAATACTAGAATCAATTTAACAAAGATTGTTAGGGGACACCCATTAATTATTTAATAGCTAATTTCAATATATCATTTATTTTTAATTTTTTCATCCTCGTTTACAAAATTAGGGTCTTTAAGTCGCTTGGCGACTATGTCAGTCCCGTGATACATACTAATACCAAATGTTATAAGTACTTAATATAGTTAAATTTTTAACAACACCTTAATATCTAATATGGGAGGGTACATACAGCTGTCACAGGGATCATCTTGATTAACCGAACTTTAGTAAGTAGTGAATAATCAGGACGTCGCGGTTGGTTATCTTATCAACGCACAACGTCAACCCGTCCGTCCACAACATCAGAACCTCAATAAAATGACTCATCACTAGACCGCGCTCCGGCGAGCTGAACGAAACAAAAAATACCATGACGAGCGCGCATGAACATTTTCATCTGTAACAAAACCACGATAAGGGTCATTTTGAACCTCGCTACGCGTCAACCGTACGCGGCCCTCGTTCCGCGCGTCCGACGCCATGACAGTACCACGCGGACTGGTACGCGGAGCGTACGCATATTTCGCTAGCTCTTTCCTTCCCGTTTGAATTATATTATAACGTACAGTGCTGGTTTGTCCTCTCCCACTCGCTCTAGTACGCGAGTGTTACCGAACGAAACCGAACTATTTAATCGCACAAGCGCCGCCGTGTCGTGTGAACGTCAATTTTGTTGGTTTGTGACACAGACCACGCGTGGCGTTAAACAAAATGGCCGGTCTGATTGACACGGAAAGAGTGATTGTTGAAGTCAGATTGAGACAATGCCTGTGGAACCCTCGTGTTGATTCCTACAAGAACAAGGAAGCAAGGGCACAAGCCTGGGTGGATATTTGTGAAGCGGCTGCTCCTAGTTACATAGATAGTTCTAATGACGAGAAGATACGAATTGGTTTGCTACAGTTTATTTATTTAATTATACATACTGCTACTAATACAAAACAATATTTAAATACCTACGATACCTAGTAGACTTATAAAATAAGGCCTCCATTTGTTCTTACTTCGTGTGTTGGGCCATTAATTTTCGTTAAAATAGCATCAATTCAATTTTTGTAGGTTATGGTTTCCATGATTCCAAATCAGGCTGTCGATGTTATGAAAACGCGAGATTCAAAAGAGAATCGACAACAAAAGACAAAACAAACTTTTATTGATAACGTAATTAATACAATAACAGATTGTTCATTTTAATAAATTTACTGAGGACAAACACAAAAGAGGAGTAACGTCAGAAGGAACTGGATGTTAACAGGACGGGGGATATTGGAGGGAAGTAAAATAGCATCAGAAATAATCAGTACCTCATTTTTATTTTTTTTGCCCCGCGGCGACCTCAACAGCTACTACCGCGGGGATATGGCGTTTCCACAATGAAGTGATTTCGCCAGTGTCAAGTATATATAAGTATAAATCAATATAGCAATACAATACAATCCAATCTTTTCTAGAAAGATTGGGGGCGACGTTGTACGGTGATATGTAGGACAGAGGTCAGATAGTTTTAACCTCTGTACCACTGCGAGTCCACTTGAAACGAGAAGTAAGATGCCAGATACACGAAATAAGTCCAAGTACCTAGTTAGTAGGCAGATAAAAGTCACTCCTGACAAATTGCATAACCGTGAACTTTCTTGACAGCATAATGCCGCATAGACATGCTTGCTGTTCGCCACAAACACTGCGGGACGCAACTTTATGTTAAAGTGGGAACGATGTATTTCTATCTCACTCTAACGTACAATTGAGTCCTGTAGTTTTTGTGGCAAGTTGTTTTCATCAAACGTAGACAGAGAAGGTATTACCCAGACATCCGGCTCGCATCTTTCGCATCGGCTTTTGCGTCCGGATCGCTACCACCATCTTATCCATTAACCTACCGCCAAACAGCAGTGTTCGCATTGTTGTGTTCCGGTTTGGGGATAAGACAGCCGGTTTAATGACTAGCATAGAGGCATTCCATCTTAGTTCTCAGGGTTGGCAGCGCATTTGCAGTCTTAGGCTTGCAGTCTTGTGAATGCGAATGTCTGTGGGTCACAGTTTCCACTTACCATCAGGTGGCCTGTGTGCTCGTCAGCATTCCCTATGCCATAAAAAAAAAAAAATCTGCCCTTTGGGATAGCAATACTAATAACCCGACTAAATCAGATATTACCTTCAGCAATAACTTATGACTTATGACTTTTCGTATAAATGCTTCTCTTTTAAGTAATACTCTTGTCTACGGCATTCAAAAAAACAGATCCAAGTATTAAGGATTATAGATAAGATAACATTTTTTTTTTGCTTGGCTGTGTAAGGCTAGGGCACCTTGCCCATTCTGCCAAAAATGTAGGACTTGCAAATTTGGTCTACCAGAATCTCATGAAAATTTTAAAAGTAAAAATAATCGACTTTCATATGGCAATTTTACCTTTCGCCTGACAATTCAAATTTCACCTCTTGTCTGAGTTTGTTATTGTTTGTTTTTTTTACTCAAATATAACGTTAGTTATCAGGAAAATAACCTTAAAGCCCTTCGATGTAAGATGAAAAATATCGTTAATCATGTGTTCTGTAAAGATTTTGAACAGGAAATTCTAAAACAACAATATATTCGGTTTAGTGTCGTATTTTAAACATACTAACAAATTAATTTGCAGGAACGTTACTTATAACTCTATTTAGCTTTTATGTCTGAAACGTAAAAGTCCATTTAGAAACCTTAATAATGAGCTGCCATTTAATTCCAGAATTATTTATTGCCACCGTCTGTGTTTCAGTGTGGCACGGTCTTCATGATTTTTTCTTGAGAAATAGAAAAAAATACCTCACATTTCCTCGGAATACGAAATTGGTTTACATGAAAGTGCATATAGTCGCTTAACTAACAAAATCTTAAGTACCCCAAACCGACGTGCGTGCATGACTCGATGTATGAATGTGGAAGAAGCGAAAGACATTTGTCAGGATCGTAGCAGGTGGAAAGAAGTCGTCTCTGCCTACCCCTCTGGGAAACAGGCGTGATTTTATGTATGTATGTATGTATGTATGTATGTATGTAACTAACAAAATCACGTAAACTAACGATTGGACATGAATTAACGTACGTCATTTTGGACCTGCTCGGTATTGTTAGCTAAGCAACGAACGATACGTTATTGAGTTTTTGAAGTCGTTTTCAACTAAATCCTCATAAACAAACATAATGCACATGATTGTTTTAATTTAACCTTAATACAACATTTAATTCAACAATAGGAAAATGGTTTAAAAATTAGGTTGGTAGTAAGTAGTAATTATTGGTTTGTTCCGTCCCTTTACCGTTTGTTATCTTTACGGCATAGCCGATAGTCAATTGCACAGACTTGATATTTATTTTTTTCCCTGGAAAATTGAATAATTTCCAAAGAAACTTATACTAATACGCGGTAATAATAACTTATACGCGGACTGAGTCTAAAAGACCTTTAAATCCTATTACTCCGGAGTTGCAAGCCCTAAATTTCAATTTCCCTTTTTTCCATGACATTCTGGTAGACCTATAGGTACCTATATATAAACTATATAACCTATTTCGTGACCACTTACAATACTTCTTGTGCGTTTTTACGTAATGTAAACGTAATCCCGACGCACAAAGGGGTGTTGTGCGTGCGTGCGTGCGTGCGTGCGTGTATCAGGACTGACTTTTTATCTGCCTCGTACTATATATGTACTAAGTATTAAAAAAAGTAATTACGAGAGGTTGTCGACTAAAATCCAACTCAAATAAAATTGCTAGGATACATATGAAATATAAAAAAATTGGTTTCTATATTTCAGAAAAAGCCGTTCAATTGCGATGGAAAACAGCACGTGATGCCTACATAAGGTGCAGAAGTAAGAAAACTGGGCCTGGTAATAGAAAAAAATACATTTTCTACGACCTTATGACATACTTGGATGATATTAAGGATTTCGATTCGACTGAAGAATGCTCAAACACAAATGACAACACTGCAAGTGCTGCAACTCCTGCGGAACCAGTCACCGCCACTGAACCCAGTCAGTCAGATGAAGTTGACGAAATATCCAGGTCGTCACCATTGCCCAAGAAGAAAAAAGCCGCCTTGACTGAATTCGAAACCCAACTATTAACTGTATTGAAAAACAATTCAACTTATACTGCAAACCCCATGGTGCTACGCGAAGATGACCAAAGCTTCTTCAGTTCTCTTGCACCGATTATTAACGAGTTTGATATTAATAAGAAATTGTTGTTTAGGACTAGGGTATTAGAGTTGACGATGCAAATCAATGCTATATCCTCGTCGACGCAAGGAATCATTCCGGAAAAGTGGCCATAAACCGCCACATTTACCCGACTGTTGGAGGGGGTTTTTTTAACCAGTATTCCCAGTATTCCAGGTTCCGTCCGGATCTCTACCACCATCTTATCCATTAACCTACCGCTAAACAGCTGTGTTCGCATTGTTGTGTTCCGGTTTGGGGATAAGACAGCCGGTGAAATGACTAGCATAGAGGCATTTCATCTTAGTCCTCAGGGTTGGCAACGCATTTGCAGTCTTAGGATTGCGGTCTTGTGAATGCGAATGTCTATGGGTCACAGTTTCCACTTATCATCAGACACAGGCCTGTGTGCTCGTTTGCCTACTCTATGCCATAAAAAACATGACATTTATGTTTGATGCTTTGTTGTTGTTCCCTCGTAAGTGTCCGGAATACTTTTATTTTAATAAATAATAATTGTAAAGTATAAAATCTAACCAGTCTATCAAATAGCAAAATCAGACGTTTGTTTAAACATTTCGTCTAATACCTATACTCCATTTCCTTTAACGACCTTGTATAGGCTTCTCTCACTCGCACAGTGCCATACAAATAACAAGGACAAAAGATAGAGGCAGGGTGGGCGGCAACAAACGATAGTATTCTTAGGGGTCGTTCACAATGGTATTTGAAAATAAAAGATTAAGGAGACATCGGTCGGTTTTACTACCCAAGTCATAGGTCAGTCACAATAAGTCGCACGAAGGGAAACAAACGCGTCCGCACCGTGCTGGTAAGAGCCGACTGATTACCTGCTCCGTTGTGTTTACAGGACTAGGTCGTTAAAGTAAATGGAATGTAGTGACACTCGTGACTTCCTACAAATATAACGCCACCTCTTTTGTTTAAATCGAACCATTCATTCAGAGTCTGCCAGGAAATAAAGAACCATGCATACAGTTCATTAAAATTACTAATGGCAGTCTTGTAATGGCCCCTGTACACAATGGGCCAATGCGTTGGGCCAGTATGCGGGGCCAACAATCGGATCTCCAAAAGGTCGCCGTTTACACATTGGCGTTGATCATTCTGCGTTGGCGCTTTGATTAAGATTGACGTGGAAACTGTTGCAGCCGCGGCAATTTACTTATACAGTACGTTTAAATTTTACCTAAAAATGCGGCAAAAGAACATGGTGGATGTTGACTGTTCATCGGAGCAGGACGAGGCAAATGCCTTATAAGTTATTAGTTATATGGTATTAATAAATAATTTGTGATTTTATATTATTAGCTCATTTCGGTACATTTCTATAAATTGTAAAATATAATTTATGGTCCACTGCATAGTAATAGATAATTTCACTCACGCGTACACTACTGCCTTTGCTGACGAATAACAACTAACTGAATAAGAGGTCAAAATATGAACACTGATTGCGGAGCGCGCCAACATCCTTAGATGTGTGCATGAAAAACCAGCCGGTTGGCCGGCCAGCGTTGGTCCCCAACTACGAACAAGCCAATAGTGCAGCTTGTACACTTTGGCCCAACGCATTGGCCCACTGTGTACAGGGGCCATAAGACTGGTTAAACGCCAAAATCAACTGCAACGATTTTGACCCACACGGGTTTAATTGAATCCTCTAATAAACCGTAATGTGTCGTTGTGGGACAGTATAATAAACTGTCAATAACTCACAAGTTCTAGAGAAACAAGGAGAGATACCGGTCATACAGGACTCAACTAGCTCTGTCTCTGTCACTGATTGAAACTTGACTGAATTGAAGAGTTGATAGTACTCGAGCTTTTACGTGTTACCAGGGCCTCTATTCCCGACGGTAAAAATCGTCTTTGACCTGTTATGGTATTCTTTTGACGACATCCGCCATTACTGTCAAGTAGGGTAAATCTCCAATAACTGGCCACCCTCCCATAACTGGCCACCTCATATTAAAAATAAACTCTGTTACCTACAAACAGAATTCAATTTAGTGGCCAGTTATTGAAGGGTGGCCTGTAATTAACACCTTATACTAAAATGCATTCTATTCCAGGTAAATAAAGTTCATTTTTAGTGTGAGGTGGCCAGTTATTGAAAAGTGGCCAGTTATTGGCGATTTACCCTATATAAGAGCTATCAAAACGTTGAAAATACGATAACAGATCAAAAACGGTATTGTTATTATCGTGCTCAATAGAGGTCCAGTACTGTATGTTGTTACCAGTCTTATTAAGTGCCTCATAATTAGATAGATACTTAGTAAAAAAACATACATAGTTTTATTTTTCCTACAAAAATACACTACAATATCCTTAAGTTATAGTAATTCCCGTAAATAAGAAGTCAATACTTACGCATTGCTCAACTAAGAAGTTACTGAAGGGAGCGCTTCAATCAGTCTAAAAATATTTTGTATAATTTCTTTTAACTAACCACGAAAAGCATAATGAACGTTTAGCATAAAAACCAATTGTATAATTTCATCTGGTATACGATCGAATAACATAACACTCATTTAGTATAACTATCACTTTCTTGTTATTATGCATTTTTATCCAATTTCTTCTAACTAGGTTAGGTTAGGTTAGAACTGTGACCACATTAATAGCAATCAAAGACGTTAGAAATATTTATTTTTTAATTTATAAACATTATAGTTTTTGAAATGATTATTATATCGTTGGCTTATTATAGAGATCGAAACTATGCAATTCGTGTTATAGAAAATGAAAATTAGAACATTTGATTTTATACTAAACATACACACCCGTTTCTGAATATTGATAAAGCTGTAAAACAATGCTAAACTTATTTGTTGCGTGTGCAGGAATAGAAGCTTTGTTTTACTGCCTTCCAATCAATATAAGTACTGTACTTACATAATAATACTATACAAAAATAATACACTTAATAGTTACGTAATAAACCAGATATTTGGCTACCAAAATTATATCAATTTAATTTCCCAAACCATCTATTGTCTGCCAAGTAACAAACGTTTGCGAAGTCGAAAGAACTAAGCGTTTCCGCGACTGCCATTATTTCTGCATTAGTTGCATAATGGCTGCAGAGCAGGCGTCACGTGCTGCACCAAGTCATCATCATCAGCGAAATATCCGTTTCAAGTCATTAGCCATATGACAGATTTCGGCTTTCTACGGAAATTATGCGAAATGACCCTAATATTATTATTTTTAGAAGACTGCACAAAGCTGAAATTGGTTTGTTTGGCGAAACATGTACTAATTGCGAAAACACTAGTTAAAGTATGCTTTGTCACTGTCTGATGCAAATGTCACTGACAGATAAGGACAAAGCGTATTTTTAAATATGGGTAACTTCAAATTGGTAATACAAAATCAATGATTCACACATCTTCGCTAATGTAAACCTCCACTAAGTCTTATGCTGATAATCAATTGAAATAAGTATATTTTTTCGAATGTTTGTTTTATTTCATTTCTTTAGCTTCATGCGGTTTTTTTTTAGTTGTTGATATGGCGTTTCCACAATGAAGTGATTTCGCCAGTGCCAAATCAATATAGCAATAAAATACAATCCAATCTTCTCTAGGAAGATTGGGGGCAACGTTATACGGTGATATGTACGACAGAGGTCAAGATAGATTTAACCTCCGCACCACTGCGAGTCCACTTGAAACGAGAAGTAAGATGCCTGATACACGAAATAAGTCCAAGTCTTGGAGGGAGGTCAAGATGTAGAGAAGTAAGATGTCAGATACAGGAAATAAGTCCAAGTATTCGATCACTGTGCAACACAAAAGCAGCATATAAAACACAAATCGCTATCAGAAAAGAACTTTGAGCACCTAACTACACATAAATACAAAACTAAAATAAATTACACATCCGCCATATTTTAACGTTGCAAATGGCCACGCTGCGCTATGTTTAAATTAGGTCGATAACGAGTGACAAGGATGACAGTTGGGCACAGAATAAGTAATAGTTGGGTATTCAATGTAGCGTAACCACACTTTGGAACTTTCATTTTTAGTTTTATTATAAATATTACGGTAGTCAAAGAAGGCTAATTTAAACAACTGAGTTAGTGTAGTGCTCTATTGGTGATTAATTGAGCCACAACGTTTTGTATTACCAATTTATAGTCAACCAGTATTGCTAAGATGAATTGACAAACAAGAAGGATTCTATGTTATATTTTAAGAAACACATTTTACGCAATATAGTGGTTGTGCGCTTCTTCAGCTCATTGTGAAATATATCTTGCGGGTGGTAGGACCCTGTGCAGGGTCCGTCCGGATCGCTACCACCATCTTATCCATTAACCTACCGCCAAACAGCAGTGTTCGCATTGTTGTGTTCCGGTTTGGGGATAAGACAGCCGGTGTAATGACTAGCATAGAGGCATTCCATCTTAGTCCTCAGGGTTGGCAACGCATTTGCAGTCTTGTGCTAATGTCTACGGGTCACAGTTTCCACTTACCATCAGGTGGCCTGTGTGCTCGGTTGCCTTCTCTATGCCATAAAAAAAAAAAAAACACTAATTATAGTAACTATTTAGGGACCCCATTCTATTCTGGAAAACCATTTTACGGCCGCCATTACTTCACAAGTAATTAAGAGCAATCATAACGTTGACAATACGATAGCATGTCCAACGCAATATGGTGTTACCGAATAGAATAGAACCCTAGTTTACTTCAAGGTCTCCATCGTAGAAACCTGTTGCAATCAATCGTTGCAATTATTTGGCAATTCGTTGTCGTTAATTATTTATCAATCGCTTTCAATCAGTTATCAAGGTTAACTGGAAGAGATCCCTTAAAGGGATAATTACGGCTGTGTATTCTTGCTATATGTCAATGTTATAATCAGGTTGGTATCATCTCTTTTGTGTGTCCATGCACGTGTTTGCATACAAGCCTATGCAACAGGCTTGCTTGGGGCTTGATCAAGATGCATATCGCTAAACTAGCGATTTTCGAAAATCGCGTCGACCGCTTATATCTACTCCATAAGCTGGAGTCGGTCAGGAACTAAGAACTAAAAGGAATTAATTCCAACCACAGACCGAAAGGAACTAGCTCTTCGTATACGATCTTAATCGGTGTTCGGTCCTTTAGTTCAGTAGCAATTGGTCAACGTATTAGTGAAACAGAGCGAACGAGTGAAGAGCACACGGCAGAGCGTTTGATGTGAACGAGACAAATAGTATCTATTTCAAAGCGTGTCTGCTTAGATCTCAAATCTTGCTCCGGAGCAAAAGGACTTAACGAAACTAAAAGACCGAACTAATTCCTTTGACCGATTGACTGAGATCGGAGCGCTCCCTTTAAAGAACGAGCAGGCGCAACTCTACTCCATACATTTCGAGTCGATAGAAAGGGACAGAGCTATATAACTGCTATAGCTCTGTCCTTTTCTCTCAAACTAAACTGAACTGCTTTAGTGTTTGTATGTCAGGTAACACCCCAGTAGGGCTAGCCTAGTTGGCTACCGTAGCCTTACTGGATTACATTATCATGAGAATGTTGTATGCGTACCTATAGGCATCTCCAGAGCACAACCTATCAGATTATTTTAGCTCTGTCCTTGTCTTTTATATGCCAAAGAAAGGAACGCAATAACTTTAACTATTAGTAGTATGAGATTAAGCGTGATGGGGATTCTGTATGGACCCCATCTCCACTCTCCAACAGTCAAGATACTTGTCAATACGTGCATTAGAACCCAAAAAAAGACAAAACGCCAATTTTAATTTAATTAAAAATCGATAGTTATCGATATCGATTTTTTTTGAGCACGAATATTTTTTTCTGAGTCATGGATGTTGTCTATGTATTTAAGTATATATTTCTCTTTATAAGTATTTATATCGTTGTCTAGTAACCATAGTACAAGCCTAGAACTTAGTTTGGGACTAGGTCAATTGATGCGACATTGTCACCTGACTCTTTTTTTTTTATTATTTAATGAAAAAATAACCAACACGATAAGATTTTAATTTTCCAAGAAAACCCCATAAATAGGGTGAACTTCTTTATATTAAAACACATGTTGCCAAGATCTATAAACTTAGACATAACTAATTTCTCGTCGGTGGGGACATTTTGCCCTTCGTCCTTACCTAAATCCTAAAAACAAATATAAAACGCGTAAGAAAATGCGACTTTATAACTGATTAACTCAATCTTAAGGTTAATAAGTCATCTATATTTAAATTTAAGTTTATCAAGCAAATCAGTTAATTGATCTCACGTGTCTGATCCGGCGCATGATCGTAGTATTTACGTCAGCTTATTAATAAGTCACGTGAAGTTGATTTGCTGTATAATTTCATATGCAATTATAAATAAATAACTTGGTTGCTGTCTACAGGTATCAACACTTTGCCGACAGTTCTTCTAACACTGATAAAGAACTCACTATCAAAATTTCAAACGAGTCCAAACTGGATGGCTCTATGACACTATGAGCTATTTGAGGAGTCCTGTGGTCACCTTCGTCTCCACCATCAGACCAGCTCGATGAGATAGGGAATATTCGTTTTTTTTTCACAGCTCCAATAAAAGATGATTTATGTAAAAATCAGGTGAGAAAAATCATTTTTGTGAATAGCTTAAAAAATAACTAACTTTAAGGCTAATATTTTGTTGATTTTGATATATGTTAGAGAGTAGTTTAAAATAACAGACACGTATTTTTTTTAGCGGCCCAAACTCAACCTGTTGGGAGAAATTGACCTCCAAAGTACTGAAAAGTGACTCTACCCTCTGACTTATGTAGAGATTTTTTTGTTTTTATTGCAAGTTTCATAGTGTAGTGCATAGATTATGAATGTTTAAAAACATGAAAAAATAATGAGCATGTGTTTTGTTATATCGGCTAAAACCCATAAATAATAAAAAATACCCTTCAAAGATCATCGAAGATACACTTTCTTTGGTTTTTTTTTTTAACATTTATAATCAAACCACTACGAAACTTGCAATTTTTTTTAAATATCTCTCTCTCTCATACATATAAGTTAGATGGTTTAGTCACTTTTCAGTACTTTGGAGGTCAATTTCTCCCAACAGGTTGAGTTTGAGCCGCTAAAAAAAAATACGTGTCTGTTATTTTAAACTACTCTCTAACATATATCAAAATCAACAACATCGGAGCCGGACAGTTGGGTACCTTTCCTTGTAAGAAACAAGCCAAAAAGTTTCTTTCCTATCTCTCACTAACAAATCAAATAATCCCTATTGCATTTAGATCAAAATTGACAAGATTAGATTACATTATTAGTTTGTAATTACAAGTGAACTTATTAAAAGTCTTGTATATAAAAATGCTGTAGGTAGGCCTCCAACAAGATGGAGTGACGACCTCGTCAGGATCGCGGGAGCGCGGTGGATGCGAAAAGCACAAGACTGGTCTGAGTGGAGAGCCTTGGGGGAGGCCTGTGTCCAGCAGTGGACGTCTTTCGGCTGACATGATGATATAAAAATTGAATGATTTCTACCGATTCAATGCTTTAGCTTATATTACTCAATTCCAATCAATTTAACCGAAACCTGCTCCAAGTTCTTTATTTATTAATGTCACCGTAAGAAAGTCGAAAACACACAAACAAAGTGATTATAACATTAGTATTTGGCCAGGCGAGGCGATATGTTAATCTTGGTCGCGAGAGACGGAACCCGTTGCTAGGAACGGAGGCTGGTACTGGCAACAACACAAGTTTTTGAGAACCAATATTTTTTTTGTACTACACTCAGGAGCAAATATACCGGGTCGGAGAGCGTTTTTCACACAAACGAGAGATTTCGAAGCCTTCGTTCCTCGCCTGGGGTTGTTTTGAGTGAGGTTTAATGGTGGATACTGCGAGGTACAATAGAGGAGGTAAAAAGTTCTTAAGATACCTAACTGATCGCACAATCAGTAACACCACAGCGGGAGAGTTTCTTTGGGTCAGCACTTGGGTTTCCTTACATTTTATTGCCATTTTAGATGTTTTTCTGAACATGCTCAATTCCGGCGTTAACCGCAGATTTATTCAGTTGGGTATCCTAGGCACTCTGGAAGTCCTGTATCGATGCTCGAGGTATTCATCATCAGATTTCACTAGATGTATTCCCTGGCGAGGAACCAAGGCTTCGAAATAGCCTCTTTGAAAAACGCACTTTGACCCGTTATTTTTGCACCTGAGAGTATATCTTTGGTTGTAGTGTGTAATGTTTGTGTCAAACCAACGTTATGGGTTAGCGTGGATGTCGTATGAGGCGACTAAGGGAATAAACGCTTACAGTGGAGTTGGGCGATGGGTTAGCAACCTGTTACTACGCTCGTTAACATCTGATTGATTATGGAAACAAGTTGTCGATAATTCTGTAGCTCTGCCTACCCCACTCTGGGAATAAAGGCGTGAGTTTATGTATCTGTAATAATGAATGTATGTGAGTAGAGTATGGGAATTAAAAATAATGTAGTAAGTAGTAATTATTGAACCTATAATTATTATTACTTACAACAAAATTCCCCGCCCCGTCTCTCTGTCTGTATGTTAGCGTGATCTCAAAAACGACTGAACAGATTTCACCATTAGATAATTTTTCACGGAAAGTTTTCATGTATAAATTTAGGTTTATGTACAGGTATTATAGAAAACTTACATAAACCGAAGCGAAGTCTGGGCGGGTTGCTAGTTTGATGACTGATGTTTAACTATGCCTATGATGCTACCTTAATATTTTAACCTCTGAGAAAAATGGGGGAGGCGCTTATATTAAAGTGTGTATCTGTGTGTCTGTGTGACCGTCTGTGCTATCGTAGCTCCCAAACGGATAGACTCTTTTAGACGAGGTCAAAGGTAGTATGGTTTTTTACCCCCGACGCAAAAAGTGTTATAATTTTGACCGCTATATGTGTCTGCCTGTGGCACCGTAGCTCTTAAACGGATGGACTGATTTCGATGTGGTTAATTTGAATGCAGGTTTTCTAGCGGTGGTCCTTAGCTAGATGTCTCGAAAATTGGTTGAGCAGTTCAAGAGATATCAGCCCTGAAAGGGGGGGTCACCATTATCTAGGGGGTTTTATTTATCTAATAGTTATAACTAGAAGAATACCAGTCAGTATCAGCGGTAATAATTAAAAAATGCATTACGGTTTCTAAACATGTGGAATAAATATAGTATTGCAACATTGTAACTTGCAAGATGTCTCGATAATGCATTAACTTCGACTTCAGACAGTGCCAATGCTTCCTCAATAAAATAGTTAACTGACGTCTGCTGAGCGGAAATAGAATAGAACTAAAACGGACAGTTAACTGTCTCCAGAGTAACATTATAGTTGAAGACAATATAGAAATTATATGATTATTTATTTATTGACTCTTAGGGTCTCCCCAGACATATCGACGCGGAATCGGATTGAATCGGTAAAAAAAGTTTAATGTCCATGCAATAAGAGCGAAAACGACGTTGATATGTACAATTTCATTAAGGGTTTTTAGTTATGGAAGAAAAAAGTTTGTTAATGGAACACTAGAATAATAGAAAGTGACGTTAGCGTAAATATAAGAAATAAACAAAAGGTAAAAGAAACTTTAATCTTCAGTTGATTCAAAAATATAAATATAGTCAAGAGAAATGAAAATGAGTCTGTATAGAATTTCCATGTAAAGTTTTCACTGGAACTGAGTGTGCTTAGTGCGTTAGTAGGTACTTACGGTAGGTAATAAGCTAGTAAGACACAAGAAACTTAAACATCCCTTCAAATATTTGTACAAAAAAACAAGACCGTGTGTCTATAACTGACTGAAAATTGCTAAATTAAACTAGTAAGTATCCTTTTTGTCCCGAAACAAGTGTTACAAGTGTTTTGTAATTGTGTATGTGCAATAAAGGGTTTACATACATACATACATACAATCGTATGAACATAGAAGATAAAGCTATCGCCAAAATTAAAAAGGGAACTAAACCTAAATTAAAAAACGTAATTAAAAACGTTAAGTGTTGTCTGTACTTGAATTTAATACTTGTACTAGAACTGAATACTATATAAACACACATTTTTGAGGTGTTACTGCATTAGTTAATTGTGGCAACTTCACTGGTCTATGTGTTATGTAAATTTTTCTGTAATATTTTTTCTTTACTTGTACTGTTTGTGCCCAAATAAACATTAAACATTATAATCCAAAAATCAATCTAAAGAATCACTTGCGCGCCCGCGAGTACCAGTACAGTCGATATTAGAAAGCGCAGGCGCCGGCGCCGCGTTAATTATACCAATCAGCGGCAACATAATACCGCCGAACCTTTCCACATTACATTGTTACGTGACGTTCTTTATTTCAGTGGTCTGTCAATGCTTGACGTACCTTTATAGGGTCCACCTTTCATAATAATATCGAGGTATGGGCCTTAGACGACGCATAACGCTATCGAAACCGATGTTCGAAAACTATATCGTCTGCCATAATTATTTTTAGTCATAATCTGTTTTTGGTCATAACCATCGCAAGTCATAACGTATTTTTTTAAGAAACTGTTACTTTTTTAGGAGCACAGAAGGATATAGTTAAGATCTGGTGACAATAAAAGAGTCATTTTTTGATCACTGGCAACAAAAATTATACATATATTACATGGTGTACTGCCTTTTGGCCGAAATACGTTTGGTCGAATGTTTCGCAACTTTTTCATTTGACAACCCACGTTGATGTCTGTAACTGTAAATATTTCAGGATTTGTTTCTGTACCTTCGTGTAGACGCTATAGGTCAGGTTAGGTTAATTTTTATAAAAATCCCGGAATATTTACAGTTACAGAAATAAACGTGGGTTGCCAAATGAAAAAGTTGCGAAACGATACATTCGACCAAACGTTGTTAGGCGAAACGGCAGAGAAACATATTATATATATGTCAGTAAAAGAGACACATTAATAGTTGATCGCTGTCTCTATCCACTTCACGCTCATCATCGGAAGTGGCTAACGCTAACGTAAACGATACTCGAAAACTGACAAAATTATGGAGTTTTAAGAAGCGCCTGACGAAATTTATATGCCCAATCTGGCCCTCTATTTTACTCGGTAAAAACCATGTCTTGGACGTCTTATTCTATTGTTCTTAACCCGGCAGCCATTTTTTTCATGAGCTATCATTCATCTGTATATTTTAAATGTTACGATAACAGTTCAAAAACAATTCAGTTTTACAGTGTAGAATCTCAGCGCTGGGCTCGGGCTCCGATCGTTGATCTGAAAGTGAAACTAGCGACCCACCCTCGCTTCGGTTCGGTTTATGTGAGTTTTCTGTAACACCCGTACAATATCCAGAATTTATTATACATAAAAACCTTCCTCTTGAATCACTCTATCTATTAAAAAAAACCGCATCAAAATCCGTTGCGTAGTTTTAAAGATTTAAGCATACAAAGGGACATAGGGACAGAGAAAGCGACTTTGTTTTATACTATGTAGTGATGAGTTTGCTCTTGACTAACTCTTGCGCCTGGAGGGGGAAGATTTTGTCGACGATGAAGTGAGTTCACCGACAAGATGCCTATTCACGCTTGTTTTACACTCTGCTGCCATTATAATCAAGTAAAGAAGACGATTCTTTTTTGTGCAATATAAGTTTACTTACATTAATGGTACGGAACCCTGCATGTGCGAGTCCGACTCTCACGTAGCCAGTTTTTACCATTATGTTCCGCTTACTATTACATACTTACAATTTACAATTGAATAATATTCAACAGTTGTTTTTCACCCACGCTACAAGGTTGTTGAATTAAACATTCATAGCATGCGTGTTTAGACAGCGGGCGGCGCGTCCGTCTGTCTGTCACTTCTGACGTGAGCCATTTGAGAATTAACTTTTGCATAAGGAAATTCTTCGACTGTAATTTGCTGTGTTGTTTACTCTCGTACTTAGGAATTAAAAATAACTAAATAAACTGATTGATGAAAAATATTGCAGCGATGTTTTTTTTATAATAAGCAACTTTTATCGAATAGGATCCTCATGATAATATAATATTTGCTACTAATTTTAAATTATAATTCAATTGTTATTTAAGGGTAGTCGTTTAAAGGTTATCCCTTTGCTATTGTTTGTCTGTCCGTCCGTCTGTCTCATCCAGTTTGCTCTGAAACTTCTACACCACTTGAGTTGAAACTTGGTACACATAATGTTAGTCAGTGATCTAATGACGGAAATCTAACTTTTGAATATTTCATTTTTGATCACCCATACGTAACTGGCAGTGGGCGGGGCACATTGCTCGCAGGACTGATGGCCGATGGGGTCAGAAGGTTCTGGAGTGGCGTCCGCGGACCGGAAGACGAGCTGTTGGTAGGGCTCCAACAAGATGGAGTGACGACCTCGTCAGGATCGCGGGACCGCGTGGATGCGAAAAGCACAAGACCGTTCTGAGTGGAAAGCCTTGGGGGAGGCCTATGTCCAGCAGTGGACGTCTTTCGGCTGACATGATGATGATGATGATACGCAACTTGAAGTCATCCGCACCAAAATGAACAAATAACTGGAGCCATCTCACACAAATTGACCCAGTCCCAAACGATTTATAATAGAAAATAGAAATACTCATAAATACAAAGAAAACATCAAACAAGTACTCGTGCTCATCACAACAATATTCAACCAACTAAACCAACAATCGATGGTTATACAGCCATGGCGTCAAACGTATTTACTTACTCTTTCGTATCACACACAACGTATAAATATCCTATCTAAAGCTGCAAGATATCGAGCGTGAAATTAGAGCAGTCTAAAATTAGACACAGTCCTACCCGCGCCCACTTGTCTAGTTGACCCGTCTATGATGAGACCTATCGCACCAATAACGTGCTGGCCATGCAGGGCTCTCATTTAAGTATAAACACTCTGTGGTGGTTCCAGAATTTATTTTGGGGGGGAGGTAATACCAAAAAGGGGGTGTGTAATGTTTTTCATAACAACTATTTGCGAATTTTCATGTTGCATAAAACTAACTGCATAATTTTGTTCTGCAGAAATTATTAAATAGTATAATAATAAAATGCATATAAACGAATTGCATAATTTCAAAAGCAATAATAGTTTAGTAGCATACTAATGAATCTGCATAACATACAATCAGTATAATGGTCACTTTGTATAATATTTAATGCTCATAACATTCTTTTTTAATAAAAACCAAGCTCATAATAATCAAAGAATATAAACGCATACTAAAAATTAATAAGCAAAATATAATTTAGTGACTTAAAAAGAAGACTATGTACGAACAAGTCGACGGAGCTCCGCTATGCGGAGCTCCTATTCTGCGTAGTTATGGCGCTTCGCGCCTTGACGCAACTCTAACCTAACCTAACCTATAAGTAAAAGCAAAATTGACCTAATTTGGTAGATTGATTTGCATGACCTTGATTTAAACATATTATAATTTATATACTCATATACTCATATACTCATTTATTCATAATATTTACAGAATATTACATGTCACAATCATTACAAAAATATTTCATTTAAAGTCAAGGTACAATAATGGGTATTAATGATTAAGTAATATATATGTTATTGATATTTATCCGGTACATTATTACTAGTAAAATCGAAGAATTCCGATATTTCATAGAATGCGTTACTAATAAGTATTTTTTTCAATGCGTTTTTAAAGGAATTTTCGTTTGACAATTTTTTGATGCCGTCAGGTAAGGCGTTGTAAATTTTCGGGCCGATTACGTGGGTAGTTTTGGTAGACTTAGCCAGTTTACAGGTCACCGTCTTGAGTTTTCCGGCGTGATTATTTCTTAAACCTATGCGTGGGTCGGATCTTACTGGGAAAGAGTTAATATTTTTTCTAATGTAGCACGCTATGTTGAAAATGTACTGTGATGCCACTGTCATTATCCGCAACGAGATGAAGAGCTCACGAGCAGGTGTACCCGGAGGGACACGTGCTACTATTCTGACTGCTCGCTTCTGTAAGATGAAGACGCGGCGCCATTCTGCGGCGGTTCCCCAAAACTCCAGGCTGTAATTTATGACTGAGTGGAAGAGTGCGAAGTAACTACTACGAGTATGGGATGGTGGCAGTACAAAAGATAGTCGCTTTAGAGCAAAGCAGACACCTGAAAGTTTGCAAAATAATAAGTTATATCACCTGATCATTATTGCAAATGTTTTTATATTTTTTAATAATTATGTTTAATGTATAGTAATCAAATGGCATTATTCCATATGAATGATATACAAAATATGCTAAGTGAGTATTATATTATGTGACTGTTATGCTACAACAAAATATACATTTTGTATTTATACTAGATGTTTGTTATTCATTTCGTAGTTAAATTATGCAAAAAGTTTGTATACAGATTGAAGCGCACCCCCAAAAAGGTAATAATTAGGTCTACTAAGTATTCTGAATCTTAACCAAAATGGGGCTGTATTTTAAATACTTACTCGGTAAATGATTACATTGATAATGTTCTTGTAAATGTGATCTAAGACCCATCTATAGACATTTGCATTCTCAAGACTACAATCTTAAGTTTTCAATCCTAAGCCTGCGAATTCGTGGCCAACCCTGACGACTGAGATGGATTACCTTCGTGCTAGTAATGCCATTGATTGTCCCCACACCGGAACACAACAATACACTACTACACTACACTTCTGTTTGGCGTTAGGTTTAAGGCGATGGTGGTAACTATCCGGACGAACCCTCACAAGGTCCTACCACCACTAAAACTATGTAAATTTTAATTTAAAATGTAATTATAGTATTTATATACCACTGTACAAACTGTTTACATTTGATCGAATGTATTAATTCATAGAATTCATTTCCAATTACCATCCCAACTTCCCAAGTCTAACCTTACTAACCTCCTTACGTAATATGTACAGGACTTCCTGAAAACAGTGAACAAGAATACTGCTTGCTAATATCACACATCATCAAAAACTATATGTATTTAAAACGACTCACGTTTCAATGGATTATTTAAGCTTGGGTTAGGTTTAGAACTGTCTAATTGGGCAATGGCCAGAGACAAGTTTGCAGCATATACCTATGGCCGACCTCCAATAGCGGAGGTGCAGCCTCAGAAGTAGAAAACTTACCTTTTTGTTGTCTCTTTGCTCATAGTGCCCTAAGGAATAATGTATTGTACCTATTATATTACATAATAAAACAAATAACCATTAACCTTCATCAAATTGAATTAAGCTAGCGATTCGCGCATGATCGGGCTTGGTCGGGCGCGATCGGGCGCTCGGGTCACCGACCCGCCCTACATTCGGCTGCGCGCACGCAAGATTAGGAGATGGAACTGTATTAATAATAAATTAATAATGTAAAGTGTTTATGGGGCAACGAAATGGACAACTTTTTATGGATTTTTTAGGTTTGGTGGTTGCTAATCTATTTTGTAAACACATACCTGCATACACATTCATGAATTACTAACAACTCTAAAAACTTGTTGTCTATTCTTTTAACACATTAATGACAAGTTGCCGGTCCATTGCCAAACAATACTACAAGCCCTTATTTCCTTAGTCACCCGCTTTTTTAAGTAATTTCGATAGTTATTCTTTTTGTAGTGGTTTCTATTTCGCAGCTGGCCAAAAGCCTTCCTCAGGCCTCTCTTCACTCCTGACTCAGCCTTAACAATTCAAAAATGTCTTCTATTGCTCGGAATCGCATTGGCCCTGCTGGATTTCAATGGAAACCTGCTGAACCAGCCACGTTCTGGGAACGAGGTGATCCTCGGTCCTGTCACGCAGACGACGGCCGAACTCCTTAAAAAGCTCGTTGGCTTCCGAACCCCAAGGTCACGATGTCTTCAACGCGACAGGGACAAAACATTTTTTTTTATTCACTTATAGTCAGTTTCACAAGGAATAACATGTAAAAGTGACCACAAGATCTTTTTTTGTGATTATTTGTTACGCTTGCACGAAGATTTGACATTAGGTTAAATTATTCACGAATGCGAATTCATATGAGAACTGTCAATTTTGACGAATTAACCTGTTATGTGGGCCTTTGGCTACCAGCACTTAGGATACTACTGAATGAACAAAAAGATGCTAATAATCTCCATTTTTCTCCTTAAATCTCGTCCAATTTTTATGATTGATTGATTTGAATATGTTGTAAATATCATGAAAAACTATTGTTTAGAACAAAACAAATTTAAAAAACAAGAAACAGAAACGTACAGACCTAGGTTATAATAACTACAACATAATTCAAAACTCGTGAAAGTCGGACTTGATTTAGCGAGTGAGAATTTTATAGAGGGCGGATTTTATTTGACAGCTAGTGTGCTTTGAATGTATCGTTTAGACCTCTAAACTGTGTCACTTTACCAGCTATAAAGTAAGGATGGGCTACGTCCCTAATGAAGTCATATTCGCTCCATAAATCATTCGCAGCGCACGCCCCAGTCCTCTCCTCATTGTGCTAAATATAGCACAACCAAGAAAGACGTACAATGAGAGTTGACCCAACTTCGCCACGCAAGCGATGGTTAAGAAGTTAAGATAGACGTTGTTATTCGAATATTCGTTTGTCTGAATTTCCATTGCTGAATTTGTTTTACGGGTCAAGCTAAACTTAGTATTAGACAAGTTTTTTGGGTGGGTTTTTGACTTAGTGCGAATAAAAAAATTGGACAAGTTAGACTAGCACTCGCGCACCGGAGCCTAGCTCAGGTACTCTAAGTACACGAAGGAGTAGAAAGCTGTAATTTGGCATGAATATACATATTAGTCACGCCAGCAAAGTTACAAACAAAACCATGAAAATATTTTTTTTTAGTGTACATAACGTGGGGACGTATTTTTTTTTCTCGTCTACCCCAATGTGTGTGGTGTCGTTGGATAGGTCTTTAAAAATATTACGGGTTAGTAAAACCATTTTTCAATTAAGGATCCGTATATGGAATGTTAACCTTTAAAGCGCTAACTTTGAAAGCACACAAATCTATAATGAATTTAATAGGAAAACTACGACTAAGTAGACTTCATTGGTTGTTGAGTTACAAACAGTTTAAATGTTTAGTACCTACCGAAAACTTATTTGCGGTGTTGGTAAACTGACCGCGACCTAAGTCGATGTATGGGGATAACAGTTTTCTAACGGCAAAGTTAAGTTTGTCGAGATGTCTAATTTGATTGTAACGGCTTCGGAACCCTACACTGAGCATGTTCCGACATGCTCTTGCCCGGTTTTACATTTTCTTTAGGGGGCTTTTAAACGAGCAATATTTTCACGGCAATGTGTGGCCGGCACCTATACGCATCTTGCTCTAACATACGAAGTAAGAGTAAGATAGCACTAGTTGCCGGCCACAAATTGCAGTAAAACATGGCCCGTTTAGAAGCCCCTTTAGGGTTTACAACTAATTAGATCTTTGACGCTTGTACAAGTATTACCCCTTTTCTGTAAGGATACCTCCCGTTTGGAAAATGTTGGTTACGAAGACGTAAAAATAAAACAACAGAGCGCGACCAGGGTTGAAACAATACGATAACATTTCAAAAGCAATACCGTTGTACCCAATAGACAAGAGCGCAAGTTCCTTCAAAGTCGTGTAGATTTTCAAACTAATTTACCCTATCACAAATCAGAGCCTATTCATGACTCCATCATTTCCAAATCAATGCAGACCGCACATTATCAATCACCGGTCATCAAAGGTCATGACTCGGCGCTGCGCCCCGCGGCGTAGGCGCAGCATCATCCTCGATGATTGCCTGCCTTGTACGGCCACCCTGTATAAGGACTGATGACAGGAGAGTCATTGTAACTTGCTGATAGCGATGGCATACTGCAATTGACAATAGCCAAGATATAACGCTACTAAACTTTTTCTTTTCTATCACTTAAAATGTATGGGATGACAGTTGACAACGCGGTTTATCGCAACGGACGACAATGTCATTGCATACATTTTGATACAAGAAGACTTTAGTTAGCGTTTGCATCTTGACTAGGGTCTCAGGAAAAACTTGTGCAGGGTCCGTCCGGATCCCTACCACCTTATCCATTAACCTACCGCTAAACAGCAGTGTTTGCATTGTTGTGTTCCGGTTTGAGGATAAGACAGCCGGTGTAATGACTAGCATAGAGGCATTCCATCTTAGTCCTCAGGGTTGGCAACGCATTTGCAGTTTTAGGCTTTGTCTATGGGTCACAGTTTCCACTTACCATCAGGTGGCCTGTGTGATCGTTTGCCTACTCTATGCCATAAAAAAACATGCTTTGAGGTTTATCTAAAAAATACTTCGTGGTCCTATTTTTTCTCAGAAAAAAATATTGAAAACTGTCTGTGTTTGCTACGCCCGCTTTGTATTAGTGGTCGAAATGACCAATGTGTGTGAGATTCTGCTAGGATATTTATTTATTATATTAAAAAGACTGTGTGTGTGTGTGTGAGTTGGCTTCATTAAAAGTTTCACAAGGCAGATTTTGAGACAGCAGACGTTACAATTAGATAAAGAGACTGTACCTGCATATATCAACAAAAACAGGAAACGAATTTCGCAATTCAACTATAAAACGTATATTATGTTAAGTATCGCTTTTATAAAAGTCGACCTTTGCGTGCGTTAAATCGAGTTTATTTTTGACCAAAATCTAAAAATAACACTTGCTCTACCGGTTTTTTCTTATAAAAGCGTCACTTTCAACTAAAGTATACTGTCACGAGACAATATAAAGTGGCGTGATCAGGCGCCATTATACGCTCACCCAACAAAGTAAAAGGAGTTATACTGGTTTATATAATCTTCAATATCAAGACTTAACTGAACATATTAAGACTCTTTTTAACTTGTAATATATTAAATCCTTAATCCCTTTTGCCTTTCCTTTTGCTGTGTGTTCAGCTGTCAAATGTCATCCGCCATTATGATTTCACTGGATTTTATTGAAATCTCATTTCGCCTGACTTGTGACCGTATTTAATACGAAATGTCATGAGGTTCACTGTAGAATATGACATGGAAACGACAGATCATGTGTAGGTTTCAATACAACGCCTCTTACTAGTGGCATAGGAGCTTTTTAGATCTTTTTGAGAGCAATTTTGGACAATATATTATTGGCGATAACTGTTAAACCCTACAGCTAAAAGTTTTGTAATATTCTTGTGGCTTGTTTGGTGGTAGTGACCTTATGCAGATACCGTACAAATCGCTACCACCATTGTAACCTATCCAAGCAGCAGTGTTCGCTTCAATTTTGTTTCGGTGTGAGAATGAGATAACCGGTAAAGTAAATCATATAGAGGTTCCATCTTGGGCATCAGCGTTAATGTCCATGCATTTGCAGTGTTAGGATTGTATATTATGAGATTTAAGTCTTGAGAATCCAAAAATTGATTGGTCTTTGACCTTCTCTATGCCATTTTTTTTAAAATATTGCTAGCAGTTACTATGTTAATATTACCCTAATAAGCCATTAAGTGATATTACAAATTACCTCTTGTTATTTCTAAGGTAAGAGTACAAAAGGAGAACTAAATGCCTAATGGAATTCTACACCAGTTGACTTTAGGAAAAATCAGAAAGTTGTTGTAATTTCTATAGTATTTTTGGGATGCCGTCATTTGCATGATTCTAAACAATCAATAAAGTTTTTACATGATTCCTTGATACCATCGCACGCACGCAAAAACATGTATTTTATGCCCACTGACGCGTCAATTATATCGCCAGCAAACTAACTACTGATGTTTTTTTTATAGATCCCTCAGCAAATACCTGTGGCACTCCTTCAATTAACAATTTCCTTATTTTTTCGACATCCCTACCCAACCTTGCGCCTACGCATCTAAATATACTCTCAGTGTTATTCTTTACCGAACAGAACCGACGTAGCTGATCTAAGTTGACCCTCGAACGCGCTACTATCAAGTGGTGGTTGGTGTCTGCAACGCTGGTTCTATCATCTAAATAAATAAATATTAGAAGATCATCTGACAGAAGTTGAAATAGTCATAAACATAATTATTAAGAGAAATACGTAATTTAAATATGTGCTAACTCAAAAACAAATAAGTTCGCCTTTGTATATAATTTTTTTTCATATAGGTAAGTGTTTTTCTGCTAAAATGATTTATTTTTATGAAATAAAGAGTTTACCTACTTAGTTACAAATATTTGTATAAAACATCCCCAAAAGAGAATTGAATCCTAACAAAAAAACAAAGTATATAAGAAACAGAAACACAAAAGGTATGTAGAAAGGCTAATTTTTCCCTTTAAGGGACGTGTTCCGGTGCGTCTTTGAGCTATTGAGAAATAAATAAAAACAACAGATGGCTAAACGTGCTATAGTTAAGGATAAAAATATAAAATACCTACTAAATACGTAAAAAATGTAATGCGACGTTGCTTAGCTTCTTCTTTCTCGTGTTTTTTTTCGACATGTTTATATAGTAAACAGCCATATAGTAAGACCGCCTTTGTAATGACGAGCGTAGAGGCATCCCATCTTAGTCTTAGGCTTGCAGTCTTGTGAATGCGAATGTCTATGGGTCACAGTTACCGCTTACCATCAGGTGGCCTGTGTGCTCGTTCGCCTTCTCAATGTCATAAAAAAAATGTGTTTGATATTTTCTATAATGTATGTTAGTCTAGTGGTTAATGTGCAAGTCTGGAGCTTATTTTAGTACGAGGTCAATTTGAATACTGTAAGATGTTTCCTAGATATTTGTTTGTTTTGGGTCGTATAACACATTGTTCAGATGTGTAGATTGACTTTAATTCTTTCATTATTATCAAAGCAAGAGCAGGACAAAACACAGCGACTTCAAATATAGCGAAACAGAATAGCAACGCACCCAAAGAGTATTGAATCGGCTGTCACAGTTGGCCTCCATAGCCCTTAGAAACTAGCTGACGGAACAAATGTAAACTTATAGTGAGTTTAACGTTATCATTCATTTGGCATAGCGCAGACGTTACAACAGACGGACATGTCGTTAATACAAATAAGGTTTTATTCCCTTTGTGTGTCTGTTTAAGATGTTAGCACTTGGCAAATTCGAGTCAGTGAAACAAATAGAGGGGTAAGAGTCACATAACTCTGTCTCATTCTCTGATTGGAACTTGTCAGGCTTTCACAGCAACGACGATACAGCCACTTACAATGAGAATAAGGTTCATTTAGTGATAATATTATTATCAAACTGTTTTATTAACTCGTGACGCACACTAAAAGTTTTTTTTAACGAGCAATAAGATTTTATCCAACATTGGACGCATAAATATCTGACTCGCTCCTATAGCTCTAGCAATAAAGACGTGTCAGATATTTTTATTCTTGGATAAAGTACGATAGCTCTTACAAGATCCTTCGGGTTTGTACTTGTGTCTCACTCGCTATACGCTCTTATTAGGAGGATTGTGAAGCTGATAATTTCCATACAAAATGCGATATTGTTTCTCTCCCGATTTTTAAATATGTTGTAGATAATATGAAAAACTATGTCTGTACGTTTTCCGTTCAAAGAAAACATTCCTTAAAAGGAAGAAAATTTAAAAAACAAAATATATAAACGTACGAGCCTAGTTTTTTACAATAACTACAACATATTTAAAAGTTGTGGAAATCGGACCTTGTCGGATCAATTCATGCATGTCGGATTCGGGTAGTTCTTATCTTATCATTTTGGTGGGGTCCTTACGGATACACTTCGACCCTGTGGGATCTTTTGTGTAATTACCCCTCTTTTAGCGCTTAATCCAATGCAGCCTCCACCTCTTCCAAAAAGCGGAAAGTAAAGTGCAATGGCAGTGCCTTGAAATCGTTCGGTTCTGGGTAGCCACAACCGAGGATGTTCATTCTTACTCCGGCGAGGGCATCACATTCACACAATTAGTGTTTCATTGTCTCAGCCTCTTCGCCGCACATTCTATAATCTGTGTTGTCATAAAGGCCCATCTTTGTTAGGAGATTTTTAACCCGAAAGTGCTCGATACTGGATAATTAGGGTAGTTAAAAAGACGGGCCTTTTCCATTATTTCTCCCATTTAATTCAAAAAGGGCGGCCCCTTCCTAACCTCCCACTCGCTGTCGCCCTGTATCTCTTTCGTCAATCTTCTTTCATCCATCCTTTCCAAATGACTGAACCATCGAAGCATGCCCTTCTCAATCTTAGTCACTAGGTACATCTTCGTAATATGTAGTTTCAGGTAATGATAGAGACAAAGCTATAAGACTGCTATAATTGTGTCCCTATATAAATAGAAATCCTTATTGTCAGAATGCGAATGTACAATATGATGTTATTAAACAAGGCAAGAGCAGCGCGTCACTTTCAACCGGTTTCCAGTGTATAATAATTTTGTCGCTATTAGAGCAAAATATAAAGGTCATCCTATTTAACTACATAAAAATAATTACAAATAAACAATATGCCTAATATTGTATGAATAAGTGCGAGAGAGACGGATGCTTTATCCACATATGACGCGATATAGACGCAGCCATACAAGGCCTGCTGAATTAAAATAAACCTCCCCGAATTTAAATATAAAGATCTTAATATTGTTCTATTTTAACACACCATTATATGGCCTCTGTTTTTGTATTTATTGTTATCGACTTGTTTTGGTTAACTGTAAACGAATTTATTGTTCTGTTTAATGGGGGTTAATTGGAATTTAATAGTCTGCGGTGTAAATTGAGTAGTTGGCAGAAGGCCGATTGCTGATGGACTAATAAATATCTTCCTACATGTTAACGGCTAAGTGAAAACGCAAAAACAATCTTGAAATTATCTTGACCTTAAGATGGAACGCCTCTCGTCTATTTTTATCCCTGAACGATAATAAACAAATCCGTTTTTTTTTATATATTTAGGTCGTAATTTTAAACTACGCCGCATACATCATCTCGCTCTGCATTTATCCACACAGCCTAACACGCAGAATAGGTCTCCCAAATGGTATGTTCTTATAGTTGACGGCAAACTTCTTGAACACGTAACCTTGCTTGCGCAGAAGCGATTTTTAGGTGTCGTTGGGAGCGGGCGGCGGGAGGTGGCGGCGGGGGAGCACGCGTCGTTCGCACCCATTGGTCAATCAGTTGACGTTTGCGTCCCGCACCGCGTCCCCGTCCCTCTGCCTCCCTGCACGTATGTCTACGATGCGCGAACTTTCCCCCACTACCTCGCCTAATGTTCAAGAAGTTTGACGGCAATTATACCTTGGTGTAACTCGAAAATCTAATTAAAAACCAAAATCTGACAGTTCCCATCTTAATTATTTAGTTATTTTAACATTATTGCTTGATAAGAAATATAAATACGGTGTTATACAAGCGTCAATAAAGGGCAGTTTACTTTTAAGTTCTTTTTATAATTTAATTTGTTAGTGTTCTACTACTGATCACCCTACCTCAGATTGTCAGAAGGACTGTTAATTTTACCTTTGTCATGTGAACCGTGAACACTGTTTGTCGATGATCAAGTGTACTTGAAAATAGTTTCGTAGAATTATGTTTGTGTCTGTTAGTGTTCATATAAATATATAAATAAATACAAACATGAATGAGAACTAGTGTAACCAGTAATATTAGGGTAATTTTTAGTGATAAAAATACTTACACTCAAACCAAAATGCAGTAATCACAGCGAATGTGCGCCCGTCGAGGTTAGGATTTTTTTTCCTGGCATAGAGAAGTCAAGCGAGCACACAGGCCACCTGATGGTAAGTGGAAACTGTGACCCATAGACATTCGCATTCACAAGACTGCAAATGCGGTGCCAACCCTGAGGACTAAGATGAAATGCCTCTATGCTAGTCATTACACCGGCTGTCTTATTCCAAAACCGGAACACAACAATGCGAACACTGCCTTTTCGCGGTAGGTTAATGGATAAGATGGTGGTAGCGATCCGGACGGACCCTGCACAAGCTCCTACCACCCGCAAACGTGTGTTTTGACGTCATCCGCCATTACTGTCAAGAAAATAATCGCTATCAAAACTGTGACAATACAATAAAATAGCTCTTATTTATTTGGCAGTAACAGCGGCCGAGATGAAAACAATACCATAACATCAAAGACGATATGGTTTTGCCGCGTAGAATAGACCCCAAGTGTGCCAACCTTAAACGACCAATTTCAACTGTCATAATAAATGTACTAGCATCCCAAAACGTTATTAGAAAGTAAAATTGCCAAGTTAATTAATATCGTCCCAGCATTAATATAAAACTGGCTGCGCTTGCGGCCGCTAATGGAATATGTAATCAGGCCTGTTTGGGAGCTGGGCGCGACACTGCCGCCCTAATACTTTAGCTAAATCAAACAAGTTATAATTAAGTAGACCTCTGTTTGTCATTATTATGAGCAAGTAGTGACCTGCTCGCGACATCGTCCGCGGAGAAGTTCTTTAGATGAGGGTGAGTCATTCAGATGGGGGTGTTCAGTCATCGTACCAGGAGTTTAGAACCCTGTAAGTGTCTGCTCCCTATGAGGTGGACTGACCAGATAAAAGCGGCAGTGAATGGCTCATTATCACTGCATGAATGCACGAGGAAGGCGGCTATCAGAGAAGAGTGGCGGCGTGTTGTGAAGCTTGCCACCAACACCTGAAGTGATGACCACGACCACTCTATCAAGAGTGATACCGACAAAGAAGAAGAAGAAGAAGAAGAAGTGTCTGTTCCAAACTGCCTGGGTTTACGGTTAAACAGAAGTTAATTTATCACCTTTTAGGGTTCCATTCTAAAATGGGACCCTAATACTATGACTCCACTGTCCGTCTGTCTGTCACCAGGCTGTTTGTCGTGAACCTTGATAGCTAAACAGTTATTTTCGCAGATGATGTATTTCTGTTGCCACTATAGCAACACATTCTAAAAACAGAGTAAAATACGTACAATTAAGTGGGGTTCCCACACAACAAAATTGTTTTTTTTGCCGTTTTTTTCTCGATAATAATAACGGCAACAGGTAGACGCTTATATTATTCACAATGTACGGAACCCTTCGTGCGCTAGTCCAACACACACTTGGCTGGTTTTTCTTTGGTATTTTACGGGATAAAAGGAATCCCATGTGTAAACCAAAATATGCACCATCTATTTCTTTATGGCATGGAGTGGTAAACAAGTTCTCAGGCCACCTGATGGTAAGTGGGATCGGTGATCCCAAGGCATTTGCGTTCCCAAGAGAGCCTTAAGACTGCAATCCTATGACTGCAGTTGCACTGTCAACCCTCAGGACTAAGATGGAATGCATCTATGCTAGTAGATTCACCGGCTTCTTATCCCCGCACCGGAACACAACAATGCGAATGCTGCTTGCTGATAGGTTAAATGATAAGATAGTGGTAGCGATCCGGACGGTCATTGTAAAAGGTTCTAACCACGGCAATAGTGTGCCAAACAAATTAAAAACCAACCAACCTTATAACCACACAGACACACAAACGGGTAAAACCTAATATTCTCTTTTTTTGTGAGGTGGTTTTGTTTATAAGCTTGATTAGTTTTCATTAAACTTAACTAAAATCACCGCTAAACCTGAGGTTTGAATCATATGCGTCACTTACAATACATACATACATAAACTTACGTTCCCAGAGTGGGGTAGGCAGAGCTACAGAATTACCAACAACTCTAACAACTTGTTGATAATTCTGTACCCAATCACATTTTGCACAATTAGTCTAAGTAAGATGTTTACCGTGTGTTAGTGACAAGTTGCAAGCCCATCGCCTAACAGTACAAGCCTTTATTCCCTTAGTCACCTCTTACGACCTCCACGGGAAGACATAGAGTCGATCTATTCTAACCCGGCAACCACACAGGCACACAAAACATAATAAAATGAGTACAAAGAGATAAAAATATGTAATAGTTAAAATGGTTGTTCAACCCAACATCAAAACAAATCCTAGCTTCAGGCACAACAATGATCCAACAGTACTTAGGTCGTTTGTCCATTTGCAACCATATTTATTTGCTCTTTAAGATAATTTTCATGCAGTCATGTTTTTACAAACTCCTTATTGTAAATTGGCAAAACATTTTCCTTTATAAAAAACTGGGTCACATTTTGTCACAAGCATTCATTATTTTAGGCGTAAAATTGCTAAAGGATATCAGATTACCTAGCTTTTTGTAAAGTTTGAGAGTTCACGGCTGACAATCTACTTTGGTTCAGACTATGTTGATTCGATATCGTAATCACACTGTTAACGAAATAGCTCTTGCTGTCAATTTAATAAGAGCTGGTATATCTCCAATAATACGATTACGACATTAAAATAGAGCAAAAACTCAAGAGAGTTATTCCTGAATAATTCAGTGACGCTGCGTCGAAGTTCAAACAAGTTCGAGACACGTTCCAACAGGTAACGTTTACGCACTGTCGGGTCAACCAGTGTATCTTTGTCAACGAGCTTGCTACTAACCCAGCCTACAAAGCTATCGGTTCCGGATCCCCGGATCCCCGGATTCCCGATAAGGTAAAAAATTCTGTGTGATGAGCATAAGTATTTGTTCCAGAGTCTTGGGTGTTTTTTGCCAGTATTAAATATGATAGTTCTGTATGGCCTTCACCGAGCGTCAAAACAAGTACGAGTAATAGGTGACTAAGGTGGAAGACAAGTAAGAACACATAGTTTATACGAGCTGGCAGGTCAAGTAAGGATCGCTGATTTCGGCTAAGATGTTGAAATTAAATAAGCTTATAAACAAACACTGGCTTCCAGTGCCAGCAGTACCTTCGATCAAACAAAATAGACTCCATTTTAAGTTATTGGCCCTAAACAGTTTGGGCCTTGGTTTTTTTACACAATAGTAAATGTTAAACGTGTTGAGGCCCTGTTTAGAAAAAAGGGCCTCAGTTCTTTAGTAATAGTGTTGAAGTTATGAGAGAAACGCTTTTATTGATGATGCAAGGATAAAAATTGTATCTTTATTATTATTATAAAAGTTATATTATTTGTGGTTTTGTGGTTGAAATTATGTGATGGAGTCTAAAATACGAGTAGGTATAATACGAGCATGTGGGTCAGAGATCTCACTTATATTATAAATGCGACCTAGAAACTAATTATAGCACTTCACTTGGCATTAATTGCCAAATATTTGCGGATGGTAGGTCCTCGTGCAGGGGCCGTCCGGATCGCTACCACCATCTTATCCATTAACCTACCGCCAAACAGCAGTTGTGTTCCGGTTTGGAGATAAGACAGCCGGTGTAATAACTAGCATAGAGGCATTCCATCTTAGTCCTCGGGGTTGGCAACACATTTGCAGTCTTAGGCTTGCAGTCCTGTGAATGCGAATGTCTTTGGGTCACAGTTTCCACTTACCATCAGGTGGCCTATGTGCTCGTTTGCCTTCTCTATGCCATAAAAAAGAAAAAGAACTTACAGTGATAACGGAAATATTTCACAAAATAACAATCATTTTTATAAGGAATCCCTTGAACGCCAAACAGTCCGTGACTTGTACCATTTCTTGATTCTTACCATTAAAGGTCCACCAAGGTTCCTCTCACGTGACGTTACTCGAAGGGCTCCAGTGCCTGCGAAACTTGAGAATTCTTCTCAGTGCGTCTCGTTCATTGAAGCTTAGTTAGAGGAAGAGGTACCGCGTGAAGAAAAAACCACAAGGAAAAGGTACAGGGGCTTCCGGAACAAAGCGTTTTTGAATTAATTATTTCTTTAGATTCTTGTAGAGGTTTAAGGAAATGGCCACTTAACACGTGTAACGCCTGGTTTCCGTTTTTTATATGGTACAAAGAAGTCAACCAGCATATGAATTGCCATTACTTTGGACTAACATTGAATAATAATAATTTAATTGGCCATCTTACTGCTTCTATGAAACATATCGGCCTTAGACAAAATGTAAACGCATAAACGATTTTCGAAAACGGACTAAATGTATGGAATTGACATAAACCCCGTACATTTTACATAACGATGAAGTTCCTGAAATGCATCTTGTTTGAGAGCCACAGTGCTGCAGTGCCTATTGTATACGCGTGTGGAAGCATTTACAAAAAGATCATAACAACAACTTTATTTTATTTATGGCTTGGAGACGACCAATTATGAACACACTGGCCACCTTACGGTAAATTAAGTTAGCAGCCTATTTTTGATGATAATCTTAAGACTGCAAATTAAAACTTTCATATGTTTCGGAGCTACGATACCATGGAGAGATACATATATACACAGATACGCACTAAATGTATAAAGCTCCCCGGGTTACGGTCGGGAGTGTTAATTATGTAACAATAACAAAACTCATCCTAACTAATTCACCACATTCTTTATTACGCTTCCGTAAACAACGCAAACCGAGCCTTTTTAATTACTTTACCAAAACCATTCAAAATAATCCACCTCATCATTCAAAAGCTCACAGAATATTTGCGTCCGGCTCGAAGGACCAAACGCATAGACGCTATAGACGCTTCCGAGGAAGGTTCTGAAGTACTCAAATTGGTCACGCCCCTTGGCATTAAAACGTCAACGCTTGAACATGCTATCGCTTAACGACTGTGCAGCAGTGGAAGCTAAGCATTGCTTTGTTTACAGAAGTGTTTGCAAAACTAATCGCTGACGTTTGTATATGAACATGTGGGAATCCTAGTTCGAGTGATGCTAAGTAAATGCAACTGACTTTTACTAGGCAAATATAGACTGTTAGGTTATATAGATAGAACCTTCATTGAAAGCACACTGTTAATACACAAAGTCATGATTATGAGCAAAGGACGATGGGCAAAAATGTCCCCGGGAATGTGACGGGGTCTATTCAAAATTGCACATTATCCTTTCAAAGTAAAAACTAAAAACGTAGATAAAGTTAAAACCTAACAAAATACAAAAGAAAATGCCAGATCATACTTTTTAAATGTTAAAAAGGCCATGAGTCACCTATCAACTACGAGGGACAAGTGGCTATACTAAAAACAAACGATCTAAAACTAACATATACCTACACCTAAAACTAAAATTGGAAATATTATCAAATTTTTGTCTATAATGTGATGTTATCGGTTCATTTTGACAAAATTCCCAAGTTTAATTAACAACAGAACGTAACAATTAACTATTGTTACGTTCTGTTTCCGAGATAATTACTTTTATTGCATTTTATTCTTTTAAATAAATAACTAAATTAATGTCACCGATGGTCCCAGCGGAAGACCAGCGCTGACTTCACCAGCGTGGCCTAGCATCTGTTTTAAGTTTTGATTGTTAGTGTTCGTCCTTTTGTTACATATCTGAAAAAAAAAAACCTTCATCGTTTAAAATTTTATCCTGCAAAAACAACTCAGCGCGTATCTTTCCCTGTAACACATCCCTTGCCAAAGGGCAGGCCTCGAATGGTTTCCGTTTCTTTAATTAGTTAAATATGCTAAACAGGCTAAGCAGCTCGCCTCGACTTTCTCCATCGCTCTACACTGCTCGCAATGGGGAGTTTGCATTATTTAAATACAATTTGCAACTCGTAACCGAAGTGTAAGGCGATTACAAGAATCGCTATTGACTTTCTGATGAGGCGAGTTAGGGAGTTAGTGTCTAATTTGAATTCTGGTTCTTTCACTGTTTGATGAGAATATAAAACAAAAAATAGTGGGGAATCTCCATTATAATGGAATGAATAAAGAAAGGAAAAAGGAATAAAACAAAAATAGCGCAATCAACATTGAAGAAGAAATTAAGGATGTAACGGAAATTTTGAGAGGTCGCAGTAACGAATGAGCCCCCGCTGAGCTGATACTCCGATGATGAAGTTGATTCAGAAAAAACATTTCATGTTATCATGAACAAATCTGTGAGAGTAAATAATAACTTGTCGAAAAGTTAAAAAGAAATCAATCTCAACAGTGAAATAATGAAATGTGACAAAATGATGAACTTTTTTAGGTAGTTGTACCATTGCTTCCCAAGAGGAGACTACTGTTGAGAAGAAGCGTGATTATTAGTACTATCTATAATGAAATTCTTAATTTCTTCATTTCTGGTTAAAGACATTTATTTACTCAAAAGAAATATTACATTTCACTTAATGAGTAATTTAAAGTACAACTATAATAATAGTAACTATTCGTGAGCTTATATAAATAGCTGTTAAAAGTAAAATAAAAATTTAATTAGTTACAGCATCCAAATCTTGAATTAACTCCCAAAATACTTTTAACCTTCGTCCATCGTATGCAGTGTACATTGAGTTTGATTTAATCTCTTCCGACATGAGCAAATAAAAACAAAGGCGCATCCCCCCCTCCTCCCCCCAACCCCGAGGGTGAGATCAAAAAACTTTCCTCAAAGTTCATTTTGGAGGGTGTTTTTTGTCACAAAGCTCAAAAGCAGGCGTGTTTTGGTTGATTTGTTTGTAAAACTCGGTTATAAGTTGACCTACATTTCTTTAAAACATTTATAATTGTGGAAAAGCTGAAAATAACAATTTTAAGGCACTAATTATCATGTTGAAATGTATCAAGTTTGGCTTTAAGGTGTAATAGGATAACTCCAACAATCTACTTTTTTCTAAGAGCCTTACTGCCTCCCGAGATACTTTTACCGCCAACTGTCGACTAACGTCATCTAAAATAAAACTTGAAATCTACAAAATGCTTCTGAAATATTATTATTTTACTACGAATATTGCTGTTTTTCCAATGCACCTCACGACTGGCAACTATATTTGGCAATTTCAGCGTTTACGCTATATTATACGAATCCCCATGCAATAACTTTAAGCGATTTCTACAGATTCCAAATCTAATATCGCAAATGGGGGAATATATTCGTTCCAATTTTGTAACACTGGCTTTTATTTTCGACTCCGTTCACATAAAATCCGTTTCGGGAAATCTTTATTTATCTGTTTTAATTCCATGTTTTCAAATATGATAGTAAACTTTTGCCTTGTTTTGTAAAGAAAATAATAAAAGTAAAATACACTGTATCAGGTCCTCTATTCTACTCTGTAAAGCCATATTCCTTTTGACATATCCTGTAAATAAGAACTAAGAGAATGAAGCCCTTGATTCATAGTGTTACCAATATACTCAAACACCGTAAATCCCAAGTGACAATTTGCAAAGCTTATTATTTACTCAGAAATCTATAATCATAAAAAGACACCTCATTTCATTTCAAAAACTCGAGCTTAACTAAAAAGTTAATTTTAAAAAGAGGTCATGCGTATTGATAAACTAAACAACCAATATGATTCTAACGTTGCCAGGTTACTGCAGTCATAAATATGAGAGAATATTAAAATTCTAGGCCAGGTATTCTTGGATAGGTTTCTAAACATTCGTATGTAACATTATTTGATTGTTGTTAGACGTGGGATTATAATGTCAAAGATTATCTTTGGGCAGATAAGAATGTACTTAATTATTTAAAAAAAAGTATTATGAGACTTGTAAGCAAATTAAATCATTACTTTTAAAAGGTAATTTTGGGGCTTATTTCTTTATTCTACAGAAATGTCGAAATGGTTTTTTTGTTCTTTTGACATGGCAAAGCATTGGGCCCATTACGGTGCCCTGGGAACTTCTGTTTTTAGATAACTGTGTTTAATAATTACTTAATACTTTATTTCTGACATCATCAGACATTGGAAGCCCTGCCTTCTCCCTCTATCGTGTTAGTAAATTGGTATATTTATGTTTGTTATACTCTGGCGCGTTCATCTTTGTTGTGAGTTAGTCCAGAGTCGTATGTAGGTCGATTGCCCGCCCACGCGAGAGGGTCACAATATAGCTACCACAACAGATGTCGCGGTATTGGTAATAGTTACATATTTAGGCTCATGTTTATAAAACGGAAAACCTATTTTAACTTACTTTAATAACTGAGCAGTTTCCAGCGACCCTTGTCACTGATCCATCTTGTGGTAGATCCGCCAAAATTGCGCTATATGCGAGTATCAAGACTATCAAATGATCGATATTTGCGGTCCTTATCTTATCCCAGCCATTAGATAAAGGCCGCGAGTGATACATACACTGAATTGATACAAGTCAGTCACCACCTTAGGGGCCTAATGGCCAGCAGAGGTAGTGTTTCAGCAGAAATTATGATGATGATGCCCTATCAGTTTCTGTCAAGTTATTTTGTACCTATCGCTTAAGAACTTAACAAAACTACTAAACGTAAGCGTATGTTTTCAAGAACAGGTCTATCTGAATACCAATACAAACTGGCAGCATTTTTTTAAAATTAGCCATTGTTAGTGTCTAACTGTATGGCTACGGTCTCCCTCTTTTACACCAATCTTCCCTATTGAGTACATGCTCCTACCAATCGCTTTAAATTCCTCCAAGTCGTACTGTCATTTTAATTTTGGGTCTGCCTCTGCTCTGGTGGCCATCTTGCAGCGTCCATTCGATGACAAGTGTGGGCTACCGCTCCGTTATCTTTCCATTCCCAAAAAACTGCCTTTAAAATTAGTTTGTAACTGAAGCACTGTTGGTTACACACTGTGTGCTATCAGTAAATCCACCACGATCCATTTTATAAATTATCACTTAAAATAATCGGCGTTCCATTTGGCCAGCGTTGTGAGGAAGCTACTAGTTCACTAGTCACTAAATGAAGGTCAATGGGCCGTAAAAACTTTGCTAGTTGTCTCTGGTAAAGGTGGATTTACAATGAGAAAAAAAACTTCGGACAACACCATCATTGCAAAGAAGAAGAGCTGCAAGAATATCTAGGGAAAGGTTTATTTAATAGAACAACAGGACCTTGCGGGTGGGAGGACCTTGTGCAGGGTCCGTCCGGATCGCTACCACCACCTTACCCATTAACTTACCGCCAAACAGCAGTGTTCGCATTGTTGTGTTCCGGTTTGGGGATAAGACAGCCGGTGTTATGACTAGCATAGAGGCATTCCATCTTAGTCCTCAGGGTTAGCAAAGCATTTGCAGTCTTAGGCTTGCAGTCTTGTGAATGCGAATGTCTATGGATCACAGTTTCCGCTTACCATCAGGTGGCCTGTGTGCTCGTTAGCTTTATCTATGCCTTAAAAAATAAAGGAAAAAAATTAAAAGACAATTTATTTATTTATTTGTTTATATAGGTACAATAGTATAATGTAGGCAAAAACATTATATAACGACATAGAGTAGATCTTTACATATTGTTTACACTACTATAATAATTGTACACAATATTTTTAAAAGCCAAATCAAGTCTAAATTAATATACTTAATCTATATATATAAAAGGAAAACCTGTCTCACTGACTTATACATATATCAACGCACAGCCTAAACTACTATACCTAGAAACTTGAAATTTGTAACAGGGGTTCCTTTTATGATGTAAGTAAGCCCTAAGAGAGGATTTTTGTAAATTCGCCCCCTAAGGGGTTAAAATAGGGGGAGTAGCGGGCAACTAATTCACCGCGAAAACCAAAAAATACGAAATGCAATAATAAACCGGGTAAGTACATAAGAAAAAACATAATAGATAGAAATATCTGGTTTTAGAAGAAGCACCTTTGATATTTTATTGTGAATATACCTTTATTGGAGTTACCTAACCGTCACCCGCTGTGCTACTGACTGCAACTGGCAACAGTGGTTACACAGCGGACACCCGGGTTGCTTGCTGCGGCAATTGGAAAAAAAAGCAATTTATACGGTTAATTACCTGGTTAAATGTAGTAAAGAAATGTTGGTCTCTTTACCGGACAAAATGATATAAATTGACGACGTGTTTAGTAGTAGTAGCCCTGACTACGAAACCAGCGATCTCGGGCTCGATTACCGGTATGGGCAAATATTTGGTACTGAGTCTTGTATTTAAGTATGTGTTTCTCTACATAACTATATTTTTTGGGGTCTAATATCCATATAACAGCTAGTCATAGTTGTCATTATGTATGTAAAAATGCTTGGCCTTAACTAAACTAAACACCTAAATAACTTAATAATGAATTAGTCATAAAAAAATATGTTAACATTGTATATTATCTAGGGGACACGGTTTCTGTAGGAGAATTCGCGAAACTTTGGATGTGGTTGTCTTGCACTGTCATAGGTAAGTATATTTTTATATATTGTTATTTTTATTACTGCGAATTATTAGTCCCTATGAGCATTCTGAGGTTTTACACATCATCATTTTTTGTTTTAAAATGATTGATTGATTGATTCATTGTTTTAAATAATGCTAGGTTAAGCTTTATAATTGTATAATATCATAAGTAGTGTTTTAAAAAATGACTCACTGTTGAGTTTCTTGCGGCGTTTCTTCTCAGCAGTGGTCTCTTGCGAAGCGCTGGTAAATTTTTTACGTGTAAAAGTGCCCGTGCGGCCTACTTACTGAATAAACATCTTTTATCTTTTTTTATCTTTATCCAATTTCTCAATACGAAAAAAATATCTACACGCCACTAACAATAAGGTCTATGTATACTTATATTTGACGCGATGGCTGGGCAGATATTAATGCTATCGACTGTACAAGCTTAGAGCTTGTTTTGGGACCAGGACATCTGGGGATGGCCAGAGCCTCTGTTCTACTGGGGAAAACTGTATTGCCGTTGATATGTTATCATATAGGTAGGTAGTGAACTTTATTTACTTAACAGTACCTACTCGTAATGACGGCAGTGTTAAACACAGTACGAGTACATGTCAAAGTCAATATGGCTTCACCAAGTAGAATAGCCGACATAGCTCAGAGAGTTAGCATGCTGAAGTGGCAATGGGCAGGCCACATAGCTCGGAGAACTGATAACCGTTGGGGAAGAAAAGTTCTCGAGTGGCGGCCCCGCACCGGTGGACGGAGTGTTGGACGGCCTCCCACCCGGTGGTCTGACGACCTGGTTAGGATCGCGGGGAGCCGCTGGATGCAAGCGGCTCAAGACCGTGACTTGTGGCGCTCTTTGGGGGAGGCCTTTGTCCAGCAGTGGACGCCCCTGGGCTGATGATAATGATGATGATGAAGTAGAATAGCGACTTCAGTGCATTTAAAAGCCAATAACTATAGTGAGATGGCGACACGAAAAAGCAAGCGATCACTAATTTCGTGGACCTTGAGTAAGTTCTTATGGTCTCGGTGGCATAAGAGGTAAGAGGTAAAAGGTTAGCCGGCATCGGAGCCTACGTAAGACCTACGAAACTTGTTCGCTTTAATATAGTTTAGAATTCCGTAACAGAGGTTTCTGTTGAATTAAAAATCTTTACCACTGGTAACCCTACTTGCACAAAGCACTGTGTGGATGGAGACCCCTTCTACACTGATCGAATGTGACAATTTTGCGAATGCCTTGCAAAACGGTTATGCTATTTGGTTTAGTTTTGCCTGTCAATAAATCAGTCCGTAATGGATCAGTTTTAAATGAATAACTAAATAATTTAATAGGTATATTCTGCAAAACATTAAAATTATTAAAATAATCATCTCGTGTTTGCATAAATTAATATAAAATTAGATTATTAAACTATTTTGAGCATAATTTATGTATTTTAATATTATAGTTGTGTCTTCATTGTGTCAAGGCTTCTCATTATAAATTAGATTACTTTATACTATAGTAATATTAAAGAAACATATGAAAAACAATCCTGTTATGTTAAACAGTCAATAAAACAGTGTATCAAAACGGTATCCATAATATTAATTGTAATTAGTGATAATTTATGTTATCATCGGTCAGCCGAAAGACGTCCACTGCTGGACATAGGCCTCCCCCAAGGCTCTCCACTCAGACTGGTCTTGTGCTTTTCGCATCCACCGCTCTCCCGCATCCTTACAAGGTCGTCGCTCCATCTTGTTGGAGGCCTACCTACAGCTCGTCTTCCGGTCCGCGGACGCCACTCCAGAACCTTCTGACCCCATCGGCCATCAGTCCTGCGAGCAATGTGCCCCGCCCACTGCCACTTAAGTTTAGATATCATAATTTCTGATTCTATCACGCAGAGAAACCCCGAGCATAGCCCTCTCCATAGCCCTCTGAGTGACTTTGAGCTTCCTTATGAGGCCCATTGTTAGCGCCCACGTCTCAGATCCGTAATTCATCACTGGCAGCACACACTGGTCAAAGACTTTTGACTTCAAACACTGCGGTAATTTGGACGAAAAGGTGCTGCGAAGCTTCCCGAACGCTGCCCAACCGAGTTGGATTCGACGAGTGACCTCTTTCTCAAAGTTGGACCTAACAATATAATTATCATATTATGCATTACTACGTATTTGTTTGTCTTTCTTTACGTCAAAAAGGAACACAAGAGCTCAGTTGGCCTTAGAATACCCACCTGTTAGTAAATATATGAATAAACTAAACTTATTATTTAAATCACGCATTACAAGTCCTTTTAACTTATTTATATAATAGTTATTATATAACTGATGCATAAGACAACCTTATAGCAGAAGACATTGATTAGTTTTTCGGTTCCTTGAATGAATTCACAAAAACGGCACTATTCTTAATAATATATTACATGAGTAGTATTTATTATAAATAGATAGTTTATATAATTTATTGTAATATAATACTATACCTACCTAATAAAATAAAAGTAGGTAGTTACACTATATGTCTTAGGTTTGCTAACAGAAAAAAAAAAAGTTAAGCGCTCTGATGACAGGCACGAATACCTTAAGAGATAAAAGATAAAGATAAAAGTCATTTATTCAGTAAGTAGGCCGCACGGGCACTTTTACACGTCAAGAATTTACCAGCGCTTCCCAAGAGGAGACCCCTGCTGATAAGAAACGCCGCAAGAAACTCAGCAGTCAGTCATTTTTTAAACATATTTCATATTACAATGGTACTACTTAGTCTAAGCATTATAAAAAGCTATATATATTAAATTAAATATAACAGGTATCAAATAACATGCGTAGTTCAGCAGGAAAACATGCCAAAAATCTTGGGAGAGAGATAGAGGGAAAAAAAACACCTACTTGTGTGTATAAGACGGTGCAAGACGACCAAATAAAAGTTTCGATATGCTTTCCTACATCAACGGCAAGAAACCGTTACTGATAACCGTTGGGGAAGAAAAGTTCTCGAGTGGCGGCCCCGCACCGGTGGACGGAGTGTTGGACGGCCTCCCACCCGGTGGTCTGACGACCTGGTTAGGATCGCGGGGAGCCGCTGGATGCAAGCGGCTCAAGACCGTGACTTGTGGCGCTCTTTGGGGGAGGCCTTTGTCCAGCCCCCGGGCTGATGATGATGATGATGATGAACAAATTATTATTGACTAAATTTCGGGTTTAGGCCATGCATTTTTGTCTGTTAGATAATCCTCGACCCTATAATACGCTTTAGACATTAACGACTTTTAAAACTACGTAAACTGCTAGAGCTAATTATGTACCATTGCATACATCGGCGATTGAACGGATATGGCTGAAATTTGACACAGAGATAGATGATTGGATAAGCCGTAGGGTTCTAGCCTGGAAGTTCCGCTCCCAAAGGGAGCTAGGGACCCAGCAGAGCTCATAGACTTGAGCCTCTTTGTCTTTAGGACTTGTTATAGGGCATAAATGAAGATAAAAAAATAGGTATGTATATTCATATAGTTATCCTTAACGGTTGTCATAAATAGCCTTAGCGACAAAACATTTATTTCTCCTTTTGTTTGACCTTATTCTCCATAAAAAGTATTATTGTGGCCTTTACGACGTTGCTACGAGTACCTTGAGACCTATAGATCTCTCGTTGATGGTTATAGTTGATCTCATCGTTGGTTAAGGAGATCAGGGTCCTATGTTACAAACTTTAAAAATAAATTGTATTTTTTTAATCATTACGTCTTATTTATATATTGATAACGCGGTTAGCTTTTTGCCAGTGAATTAGGCAAAAAAAAAGCAATCAGTCCCGTGTTCGATTTTCGGGCAAATAAGGACGGTTATACAGGGTGTCCTAGAAACCGTAGTCAATCCGCCTAGGGCTGATAGAGCAGCTAAAAAGCTATCGATTTAACCCCTATGTATGTTCAGCGATTTTTACTACTTTAGGAGATATTGATAATTTTTATGTTTTTTTGCAATTTTCCCCTATGACCATGTCACAAAAAAAAAAAGTTTAATTTAATACGCTTTTCAGTGGTATCTTACATAATAAGAATCATTAAGAATCAGCGAAGATTTTAAATCTATTTGCCAGTTTTTTTCAGTTTTTTTAAGTAATCACATCACACACAATCACACAGTAGTTTTTTCCATACAAAGTGAAAACCAAACACTGGGACACCAAGTATGGAGAAAAGAACTCTGTCCCTTTTACGTAAGTAGTATCTATTGTAGAAGCCTAGAGCTTTGGGACTAGATCGATTTGTCTGAGATTGTTCCTTGATACATGTTTATTTGCGCTATGCCAACTGCACTACGTTCGCATAGCGTATTTTCGCATGTATATTTTAAAACGATAACTAATTTAGAATCACGTCCGCATATTAAAATACCCTAAAACTAACACTTTACGATGTGAAAAGGAATTTGTGACGAGTCTCTTCCCTCTTCCCTGTTACCGTTGCCAGAATGCACACGTCACAAATTGTACACGTTTCAAAGTAAAATGACTTAACTCCAAATAAATCCAATTAAAATCGAATCGTGACAAGTATTCACAAAGTTGAAAATTGCAGTATATTTCATTATGACTTAGTTTTTTTTTGGATTAATGTATAACGTGACGTAATTGTGTTTGTCGCATTGTTTGTTTGTTTTCGTGAGGTCAATGACTGCGTCACCAAGCATTTCGTTGACGCAAAGTATAAAGATTACTGATGGAATTGCACTTATTTATAAATCGTATGCGCATTCGTGTTATTTTCAGCGTTGTTTTCATCAAAGACACACTATATATTGATTGCAGCACAGCATTACCACCCTTCCATACTTGACCGGAATGATCCTATCCTGGGGGTTATTATGACATCGCTATGCAGTTCATTTGACGGCGAGCGTAAAGGATAGAGCTATAGCATATATATATATATAACTTGTCCTTTTCTCTCAGTGCTCTAACGATAGTATGGTAAGTATCTCGGAGACTCTTAAATAAATCGCTTTCTTCAAATATTATATTTATGGAAATAGAAAGATTTACAGAATTATATTTAAATAAAAAAGTAAATAAAATATAATGAACCAGCGAGATAGACTCAATTATAGATCCAAATACAAATAGATCATTGACAATTTTGAATTTGGAAAGAATTTAAACGAAATGTAAAAGTGGCCAGGAACGCAAAAAGGAGGTTGTAACAACCTCGTTACAGTGCTAACTGAACTGCATAGATGTCAATAACCCCCCTGTAGGGAGACCGGGGAAGTTTAACTATAAAAATGAAGGGTTTGTTTTTCAGTGTGCCCGTATTGAAAAGGTGTTTATCGTTGTTTGTAGTATTATAGACTGTTCTACTAATATGTCAATAGTTATTTTTACAGGAGCCAATCTTTTACAAATTTCTGTGCGGAAATATTTAAATCGTGACTAATGTCAACTTTGAATTTTAATTGACTGATATTTTTATTTTTATTTAAATTTCCCAACTTGGTCTTTAATTTGAATTGTATCGCTCCGACAAATGTTTTGAACGCCTGCATGCAGGACTTATTTAAAAATTAAATTAACATCTGCACAACTGTATTCTGAGTAATTAAATTCATTGAATCTTTGAATCTTTGAACATTTATCCCCTTTGGGGCGAGTTGATCCATCTTTGAGGCAAATTAACCCACCGCCAAGCCCGTGTTCGCATTGTTGTGTGGAATAGATACTAATGCATTGCAAACTTCGAAGACTTGAAACAAATATTTGCGCTCATCACACAAGTATTCTGCTAAGTACTTCTTTTTTTAATAATCTAACAGATTAGACACTGAATCAACGTAGAAATGATTTTACAAATATAAAATCGAATGAACAATGCCTAAATATCTCTTACAGCAGGTAATGATCCAACCGCGCGGGTTGTATGTATGTATGTAAACACTTTATTGTACAAAACATAAACACATATACAAAAGAATAAAATACGAATGTACAAAGGCGAGCGATTTCATTGAAAATTTACCTTTTTTTAATACCTCAAAATGAGCAAATTGTTTCAAATCCTATATCTACGTTCCTTAGATTAGATAGGCTGTTTTATACCTCAGTAGTTCTATGTGGGTATTCAATGTATGGGAAAGTCAAACAAATTTATAAAGTTATAAAAATTGTGTGACGTGATAGCTTTGGGTGTGGTGTTTAAAGTCCTCTACTCTCCCGTTAACGGTGTTTTAACTTTCTTGCAATAACTACAATACAGGGTGAAATCTAAGTCGTGAATCGTGTTGTTTTTTTCCTAAATCCTTACTCGACTAATAATCACTTACACCATTTAGTAACTCAAATAAATCATTCTTTTTTTTGCTCAAACTTTAGTTTTTATCCTAATTTATTTAACGTCTTGGACACCGTACATTACGACAGATACTTGTCACAAAGTTCGAAGAGAACATATTGAAACTCTTTGCAATTTACTGGCTGGATAGTGTTTTGGCATTAATCGTCAATAACGTCAACATTGTAAACATTTCTCAAAAGAAAAGTAAAGCGAGTAGGGTGACCACAGGTGATGATAACTGGGTATTAACTTGCTCTTTTTAATGAAAATTAATTAAGGAGCTCGTTAATTGTGATACCTACTAGTGCCTCGTGTTAGTCATCAGCAGCACTACCGGAAAACATCATTACGATTCACGACTTAAATTTCACCCTGTAGATACGAAAAAAGTGTCAAGAACAAAAATATTCCTTATTAAATTCTAAAACGAAAAGGGGATTTGTACTTTTTTGATAGGCTCGACGGTTTTCAAGCTATAGCTACTAGTACCGGCCACTAATATATCGCATTTGTAATTAAATCTCATACGATTCCATACAAGTTTGACTTACCAAAAATGCCAACCAATCAAGAGCTAATTCACCAATTGTATTGCTATTACTGAATTCGTTGGCTGATTAAATGAGGTTCAAAATGGTATATAATGAATGTTTTTACATATCGTAGTTTTAACGGAGGAAGCATTTATAAAAACATCGCTAACGCGTTTATATGAGCGTTCATATAAACGCGCCGGCCATTGTTTTTTTTCCTGAAATGGACATAAGAGAAAATTAATATTATGAATATCTTAGAAACTAATAATATTAGGCCAGGGTACTAGGTACATGACCTAATCTCCAAAAGGGCTCTATTATGCCTCCATTAAACGATATTATCGAATATCCAGTCACCCTGTATGTACGGTCAAACTGACGGTTTTTACATTTCGAAAGAATAGGTATTTTAAGAGACCAATTTCATTAATTTCGTATTTGACCCAATAGTTTTGTATTAATATCTTTTTTTATTTATGGGTTGACATTTTCAAATATATTACAACAATTAAATGATATTTAATGATAAAAAGCGATTGTAATAGTGTTTTAAAACATCCTATTTCAAGCGGTTTTCGCTTAACCCGTAAGATACACGTACGAGGGCTTCAAGCCGAAAACAAATGTCAAACAAAGGTTAAATATAGTTCTGTCGAAATATCGGAAATAAATATATATTTTGAAAACTTGTGCAGAACGGTTTTAGTTATCGAATTAGAGTAATTGTAAAGATATGAACAATCCCAATTCTGAGGCGAGCTGAGAGAATGTTAACGATAATCGACGCCCGCGCAATATCTCTACTGTTACCCCACCAAGCCGACTCGCGTGACTTAAAAATAAATAGCACATTTAGAATCGATACCGCATACTTTCTCTCCAGTGCCAAGAACCCAAAACGGAGCCCATAATAAAAAAAACACTTGGTTCTGAAAATTGAGAGTTAGAAGTCATCGAACTTTCATTGAATTATTAACGCAAGTGTGGTCACTTGTTAATAAATTGAAAACTAAATCAAATGTGCTAAAATTTCAAACTCATTAATACAGCTGTTGGGTTAAGATTTGAATAGTAAGAAATGTCGCTTAGGATGCTTTAGTACCGAGTGGGAGTAGTAAAATAGTGGATATTGCCTGAAAACTAGAAACTAGTGAAGTGTGAGTGGGAGCGAAACAAGATAATCTTTTTCTTTATTGCTGTAGTAAAGAAAAACTGGACTAATGTGCCTATAGATTTAGAATCTGGACTACGGCTCTTTTTTATATAAAATAACAAAATTTTACAAGACATTAATCGTTTAGGTTATACCTTCTGCCCCGAATTCGTCCGCGAAGATTTCTTATATCGTTATTTTCTTAGAACTTCCATATTTTCCAAGATATAGGCTATTCCCGTTCTTAATATCATCCAAGTCCGTGAATCCAAATACAATATTAACTAGTGGGATTTGTGGTTACAGTGGCCGTAAAGACGCATTCGGCGATCGTTAACGTTATCAAAAATGTATATACACCTAAGAGCAATAAAAACTGGTCACTTCCTATATAATTATATACAAAGTGACCCGTTTTTTTATTGCTCTTTAGAATAGGATGGATGTGAACTGCCGGACTACCGCGTCAAGTATAGTCACGGTATGAAAAGAGTCGCCACAATTCGACTCTATTTCAAGGCAGTTAAATTCCAAAAGTTACGTATTTTTTTCAGTGTTCTAAAACTATCATTAAATTGACAAGAGGACAAAAGAACATCGACAAAAATGTCTTAAACTTAGTACTTAATTTTTTGCTGGACCTAGAGACTTTAAATTTAGAGGGATTGTTTCTTGGATGCCGGGGTGCACTGACAAGGGATTTTTGAAAATTCATCCCCTAAGTGGTTGAAGCGCGGACGAAGTCGCGCAGGCGTCCTCTGGTTTCCTTTTAAAACTCATCATGCAAGACGAATTAAATATTTCAAAAGGGTGCGCTTAACATGACAGAATAATCGACGTTAATTATAATAACGATAAATATTTACCCACAATTAAAGCTCAGCGGGAAGAGCTTTTGTAAAAAGCACCGACAATTTTGAAACGTTTTAATTGTTGTTTGCCGTAATTAAGAGCACATTTAATTTTAAGTAATTTTCATTAATCCGAGCGTTTAACAGGATGATAAAAAAGAATAATTATAAAACAGACTCACTGTGTTCCGAGATACAGGCTCAGATTAATAAAATTTGGGAGTTGAGTAGCTAGATCTGTTCGCCAAAGTAATTCCGCGTAGCAATTTTTCAAGTTAAATTTTCCAAATTAATCATTTTAACTACAAGATTTTTTTACATTGTAGCTTTTTCCGAGTGGCAATATCAATTTTACAAAGACAACAAAGCTCAGCTTCGCGGGGCTCCTTTTTCTAGGAGCTCTGGCCCTTCGGGCCTGCTGTAAAACTAAGATAACATAAAACCTACCTACCTGTTCCATTGTAATAACAATATGAAAGTATGCCATTAAGAGCAATTCATTGCAGAAAATATGCGACTGGGTAAAATTTTAACTCGGGGAAAAATGCAACTGGATAACTGCCCTGCTAATACAAATGGCGGTATCACTGACAAAACTCCTGTAGCAAGTGCAACCTTATTACTAACGGGAGAGGGTTGTATCTGCTTTGGCTATTAAGTTTGAGATATTACCTTTTGGCGTATGAGGGCAAAAAAAACTCGATACACTCCGAATTTGGTTCAGGATATTTCATTAATACCACATTGTTTTTGATATGGAATGGTATTGTTTTTAACTGGGCGATCATTACTGTGTAGTAAATAAGAGCTATCATAACGTTGACGATGCGATAACATGCCAAAAGCAATTAGGATTTGCCGAGGAGAATAGAGCCTCTATGTTTATTGTTTCGGTCAAAGTTTGCTCTTGTTATTATCTAACGAAAACCAAACACTGTTATGGCTGTTCTATATATAAACCCTATTTAATTCCCCGTTGAATGAAGAGTAAATGTTTCACTTGACGGTAATGCAATCGGCCTTGTTGTGATGTCGGCTCGGGGCCGTGACCATGGCTCTTAATGCTGAGCAATAAGGGCTATTTTTGGAATTTAATTTGATGATTAATAGCAATGTTAAGTGCCAAGTACACGGAAACGGGTCCATTTTGTATGTGACTTGATTTTGTATTACCGGGCATTGAATGTTAAAAAACAATGTAACTCAGAATGGACTCTGGACCCTGGGCCAGTGGGCCACTATTCGACTGGGTAAAAACCTTTGACGTATTACCGTATTGTAAAAATGCTTTTCAATGAATTGAAAATTCTGCGTAATGACATAATGACACGTTAGTTGATTATTTATTGAAATTTTGTCATTATTATTTATTACCTATATTGACTAGACTAACTTTTGACTATAATACCTGATTTTTTTATTTTTTTATTTTTTTTATTATTACCGAGTTTATCATTTAATTTAGATTTATAATTGAGTGCCACCTTCTGTACAACTTCTGTGCCATATGATGACAATGAATAAATGAATATGAATATGAAAGGTGTTTCGATAAAATAATGGTTACCCCTGCTGTACATATAGTATGCATAACTATCAGTGGCGAAGCGTCACGTAAATAAATAGACAAGCCGGAGCAAAAAAAGGTGTATGGCGTGTGTACGTGTTTGCCCCTTCCATTATTAAAAAAACCATACCTACCTACCTTAATAAAATAGATGTCATCTTTTAGTTCCCAAAAAGCAGTGCTGAAGTAAGTGCGGTAACTGTTTCTACGTGCGATCCTTGCAGTGTTCACCACCTTCGCCATACATGACATCACTGGTATTACATGAACAGTGTATGTCAAGTATGACAAAAGTGGCTTTGAAAAAAGCCGTTAGTTGCGTACGCACACATTAAACACACAGACAATATAGTTAATTTACGTTAGAAATCAAAACACAGTAAAAATTAGCTTGCTAATACCTATCATGCAAAATAAAAAGTTGTCCTTTGTTAAAAACAAAACAAAAATAAACCAAATTAAATACATGCACTGCAGGTCTGCACACAGAAACCAAAAAAAAAGACTTAATTAAACATATATTTACAAATTCGTGCAACAAAATCAACCGAAAACCCACAGCCCGCGGCATGCGCCGTCCGTACCCGCCTATTAAGAAAACCGTGATGACACGAATAAAGCGCCAAACAATCCAAGTAAACCTAAACTATGTAATAATATACAACTCCGTATATGTTTCTCGCTTTGAACATGTTTCTTAGCTGAATTATATATATTGTTGATATCTGCAAAACCGGTTCGATTCCAAACACTGCTAGAGAAAACAGCAAACACGAATAGCAAAACAATTTGTTTAATTTGCAGCTGCCAGTCAGCCAATTGTATTTATCATATAATTCACTATGGAAGTGTTTGAAGAATCCTTCTCTACGCTTATAATCAATTTTTAGGTCTGGGAGAGCGCGTCCTAACTTAATGACATGTTTTTTATTTTCAAAGGATAACCTTGAAAAACTTGTTAGCTCATTAAGTAGGTAATCTGTAAGACAAGACAACACTCAATTTGAACCAATGCGGCCATATTTTGAGTACCTACAGACAGAGAAAATATTGAAAAACCACGAATATAACCTAAATTAGATTTGGGTAAAACCTATAGGTACCTAACGTATTAAAAATAGAATAGAAACACCAACCTCCGTCGTCGGGAACAAAAACAAATAATCCAAACAGTAGGTAACTACAAACACAGCACATGAACACAGAACGAACACTTAGCGAGCTAAATTTCACTAGTTACTTGAATCATAAAACACTAAATAAATAGGTAATTCAAAAAAACTTTCACAAGAATTACACTATCTTTGCGCGACGACGCGAACTAAAGTAATGGCGTCCGTCGCGTAATATTGCGTAATGAAAAAAGGATGCAAAATATTATTAAAGTTTGAAGGTCGTAGGTGGCGGCGACGGCGTCCTCGAGAAAAGAAAGTGACGCGTGCTATACACTTAAAGTTGAAAATTGTTTGAAATAAGCCGTCGTCCTACCGCGGACTAGAGCGTTCTCTCACTCTGATTTTTATTGTTTTCACATGCTGCCGTGTCTGTTGTGTGAGTTCGAAGCGCTAGAAAAATGTTTGAATGTTTGAATTCAAGTACAGCCGAAAGGGACCGCCGGACCGGCCGGACTTGTAATAATTTTGTGGGTGTAAGTTCGCGCGCAGTGAAATGTAACTGCGCGTGTGTACGAATATATTGTTATTGTTTCTTTCTTGTAGGTAAGTGAATATGTGCGAGCGAGTACTGCGATAGATTTCGGCTTAGTAAATAAATTGTGTTTTGGTTATGCATCGTATTATGAAGATGGTAATGCAAGGTAAAGCTATAGTATACCGGGTTATTTTCGGTTTTACGTTTTGTTTGTATACCTACTTTATGCATAGGAATTTTTGGTAAAGCCGTAAATAATCGGCTTGTACGAACGCCTCGCGACTGATAACTATATACTGTACTCTCTGTCGTATGTTATTATAAAGGAGCCTATATACATACTTACGTACGTAAACTCACGCCATCTCTAAAAACATGTTGGATCTATATTCGAATCCAAAATAATTATTTGTCCTAATGCATTGTTCGTCCGAATTTTCGTGTATTCTAAAGCCATTTCCGCCTGAACTATATACAAAATGAACTGCAGGTATTTTCGGAAAAATTTGAAAAGATTGTCGGACTGGGCTGAAAACCAGATGTTAAGGACATACGATAATTTCTAACAAACGAAGCGTTAGGATTATACGGGTTCCCGAGGGCCCCCATTATGAAGGTTACCAATTGTTTAGTACATAGAAAGTAACATCTCTGTCCTAATATTTACTAGTTTATCAAAAGCAGTATATTTTTAAGTGTAATAAAATAATTTTGTAACTTTATTTGTCAGATTATTTGTATAATATCACCATTTTGCTTTATTTATGACATTTTAAGGCGTTAATATTGTTGGCTTGTTTATTAGAAATGTCGCAAGACATGTAAATAATATAGTTTACTAAACTCGGTTGAATCAGAGCGGAAGTAATCAAATTGAAGGCAATGGACGAAAACTAATATTGAACCAACTATATGAAATTAAAAATATCTTTGGTAGCACAAATGCAACCATTTCTTGCCTCATCATCATTTTACTTAAGAACTAGGCTCTTGTCAGTGGAGAAATTTCCACTTCTCTACGATATTTTTTACCTACTTCACAAAATAAAGGAGGTTATGTAGTTGGTGTCTTTGACCGTCTGTTACCATCTCGGGCTCGATTGGGTTTACCATAACGATATATTTAGCGGATAATTGTGTCTAAGTTTCTCAAAATAGGCCATTGTAGTGATCAATTCCTTTATTCTACTGGGTAAAACGAATAAAACTATATAGCCTTCGACGTGTTATTGTATTGTGTCTCACTCGGCCACCATTGCTGAAGTGAAAAATGACTACACAATACAGTACAGTCAAAGACAGGTTTTTACCGCCTAGAGGCTCGGCCCAGCTCTGTAGGTTTTAATTTAAAAAAGGCAAGCAATTTAGATAAATATACGGCCTTTCGTCGAATTACATTTCTGCTTTTTCATAAACTACTAATGCGTTATCCCTGCAGAGCTTCTATTCTACGACTTTGACAATATTACTTTTGACGTGTTTTCGTATACCTAGATTCACTCAACCGCATCCCTCAAAAAAATGTGAGCCAACCAAGAGAGATATTTTCTTGGTTGAGTCATATATATCAACCAAAGCTTATGGTCACAGCAGCAAGTTCTTCATTGGTCCAACATACATCTTAGTTGATGTATCAAACGTCTTGTTAGGCTCGTATGGAGCAAGACGCCTATAAACAATAATCATAATCTTGTTAGAAACTTTTAAAACAACCCATTTTTAGAGTCTCAACCCTGGTCAAAAGCAATAATTATTTTACGTCGTACAGAATAGAAGCCCAGACTTCCAAATCTAACATCCAAAGATCTCCAAAAAACCAGCAAGATTAAACTTCTATCTACACAAACATCACGTTCCGTTTGCCTGTGACCATCGACAAATCGGCACGTCCCTTCCTCCTGTCCAAGGAAGTTACAAACCATTCAAAAAACACGGACACAAATATCGGACCCAATTATAGGTCAAATAATCACAAGGCCGCTAGTGTTTGCAGTCAGTACAAATGTATAAGCAAACGTTGGTAGTATTTACGGATTATCTTGGCCATGTAGATTATAAAATTAGATAGAAGGGTTAGGGCTATGTTTGACTACCACTTTCTATCTTACTATTCAACCTGTCGCTATGCAGGTGACGGAACCAATAATAGACCAGGACAGGGTTATTCATTTGTCTTGCAATAATCAATTTAGGAACGCATGATCTTTGTATTGTGAAATGTCCATCATTCGTGCCTATCAGCTTAAAGTGTCCGACCAGTTGTGTTCTAGTATACATTAGGTCCCGTCTTAGGACGTTAGATGTCTACCAACGCAATTTCAGTCTTTAGATTACAAACGTCCCAGGGGTCCTAAGCAGCAGGTGGCTTGTATAATAGCTTGCCTTCTTAATATTACATAAGAAAAGCGATAGGTAACGCGGAACAGTTGGCCGATGGGTTCAAAGACTTCTCGAGTAACGACCGCGTACCGAAAGACGCAGCGTTGGTAGGCCTCCAACGAGGTGGACCGACAACGTGGCTTACGTTGCTGGAAACCGCTGAATGCAAGCGGCGCAAGACCGAACCTTGGGGGACGCCTATGTCCGGCAGTAGACGTCTTTTCATGACGATGATAGGTAACTTCCTCACGATCAGAGTCTCGTGTGAAAGCCATGAATTAAATAACCCTTCTATACTTATTCTTCTTTGCTCCAGACGCCGTACGCCGTATGGAGCCGACCTCGCGAAAAGCAAATAAACGCCATTGTGTAACGCTGCGCGCGCGCCGCTCGCGGCTTTAGCGCCGCACGCCGTTTGCGCGTGATCATGAAGCTTTTGGGCAACATGTCATCATGACGCTATGGTAAAGATAACAATCCATTACAAAAATTAAAATTATACTAAAAATATAATATCACATATAACATTTTAAGAGATTATTAAGTGTCAACATTTGCTGGGTAAGGAAATATTTTTATAGCGCTGGGCCGAGATTCATATTATTATCGTCTGTGACCTATTACAGTATTGTCAACGTTTTGATAGCTCTTACTTACTTCACAGTAATGGCGGCCAAGTTAAAAACGATACCACTACAGATCAAAGACGCTATGGTTTCTTACCGCCTAGAATAGTGGCCCTGCTCCTACATAGTTGTTCCCCCTTCCACTGCCTGCAACTTGGAAGATTTATACACACTTCTAAATACGTTCTAGAGCGGATTGTTGATGAGTTTTGCAGAACTCCAAAAAACCTAGTCTGGATTTTCACACCGGTGATTTAGATTTAGACCACTTTGTTATTTTCGTGTAACTACTCATGTTAATTATCAAATGATTATACCATGCAATTCCAATCTAACGAGAAACATTATCCTCCTTCTTGGACAGTCGTGGCAAAATGACTAAGGCACTTAATCCCATTAGAAAGTAGGCAAACTATTTATTATTAGGCCAGTTCCACATCGAATTAAAACACTAAATTGTAATCTGGCAACCGGTCAGCAGTGAATAACAACCTCGCCCCATTTCGGTTAGTTTAAAAATAAACTAACTGGACGCGGAAACCAGTTTAATCCGGTCTTCCTCTCCCCCTGGCGTGACAACGTTCAAATGACAAGAGGGAACTACTATGTGTTAAAAGAGGTCAGGTTATAATGGTCTAGGAACATATAGGCAATCGTAAATTGTCAGAAGAATTCTGTGGTACGAATGCGACAGTATTTTATTATAGTAGTGGTACATTATTTTAAATTAGAACTTTATTCAGTTTTTATATTCTGTGAGATGCAGACGATTTTCGACAACTCTCACAATGTATGGAATTGATGTAAACGTTGGACACAACCGATATACGATAACGAATGCCGAATGCGTCTAGTCTAGGGCTACTTTGCCACAACCCGCAAATCTAAACGAGGTTACTTAAAGTCTACATCTGGAGCACCGCGTTGTGTATACGGTAGCGAGACTTGGACTAACACTGGAAGGATAAGGAAAGAGGCAGAGAATGGAAGGAATTACCGGGACAGAGAAGAAAACCAACGAAGAGGTTTTGAAGATGTTAAACGAGAGACATACTTTAGAAACCATAGAATGTAGAAGAGGAAAGATGATGGGACACCTGATACGGCACGATAGTTTCTTTTTAAACATTTTGGACGGCAAACTTGAGGGAAAAAGAGGAATAATTACTTCAGCCAGAAGGCCAATAGCGTGTCGTATCAGGAGGTTAAAACGCTGTCAGAGAACAGAAAAAAGTGGCAATTACTCCACTGACATGAGCCTAGCCTTTAAGTAAATTGATGATGAAAGTTTTTAGTTTTCTCTCCCCGTGTGGCCGGGTTACAACCATGTCTTTCCGTGGATGTCGTAAGAGGCGACTAAGGGAATAAAGGCTTGTAGTACTGTTAGGCGATGGGCTTGCAACCTGTCACTAATGTAGACTTGTAAACCTCTTAGCCTATTTATGCAAAATGTTACAGAACTAACGACATTTTTTTAGAGTTGTTGGTAACCCTGTAGCTCTGCCTCCTGAATGAAGGCGTGAGTGATGTATGTACTTTTCTTTATCATGTAACAACGTACCTGAATCAAATGCAATCCGCGAAGTTATATCGTTAATGTTCTCCAATCTCCTCCAGAACCGATCGCAATAAGCTAGAAAGTGCACTTAATTGTCTATCAGAATCTTGTCCGGTAATTACTGTGCCTATCAGTTACTACACTTTACTTCCTAGCCTTTAGCTACAGGTGGAAGTTACCTACGGCTTTGAAACACTGTCATAAGTGAGTTAGGTAGAAGACACGTAGTTTATATGCACTGGGTTGTCGCGCTTTTTAGCCCCAAGAGGCACATTATTAGTTTAAGTTTGTTTGTCTATGGCGACGTAGTTTGCTGCAGTACAGTTCAAAAAGTTTTACATGATAACTTAGGTAAGTACGTATTTTTCTTAGGAATTATCAATTGTAAAAAATAAATGCCATATCTTCGAAAATTGTAAGGTTTGATCACTAACTATATTAACTTTTATGTCCTACTTAAATAATCCAGTGATTCAGAATTGGCTTTTAAAAAAATAAGCTGAGGATCTATCGGGTCAGCCGCTTATTTACATACGCGGCTGGCTCCATAATATGCAATTTTGTCAGTTTTCCAAAATTTCCACCTTTTCAAGGTGTGGTTTGCAATGAATTTCATGAAGCGTAATTATAAAATCTAAAATAGTAAAACGTGATTGATGAAGTCCTAATTCCTTCAAATAAAGTTCGATTCACAAAACATTACGCATTTGCAGTCTTATGCTAATGTCTATGGGTCACAGTTTCCACTTACCATCAGGTGGCCTGTATGCTCGGTTGCCTTCTCTGCTGCAATAAAAAAAAAAAAAATGTATCGAGGTTGTTACCACCTCCTTTTTGCGTTCCTGGCCACTTTTAGATTTTGTTTAAATTCTTTCCAAATTCAAAATTGTCAATGATCTATTGGTATTTGGATCTATAATGGAGTCTCGAGAAAATTTCGATAAGCGCAGACACAGGTCCCGTGTCTCGCTGTTTCAATATTTTTTTTATTTTTTTATTATAATATAATTCTGTAAATATTTCTATTTCCAAAAATATAATATTTGAAGAAAGCGATTTATTTAAGAGTCTCCCAGATACTTACCATCCTACCGTTAGAAAATAACCTAAAAAATCATCCTTCCTTACACGGCTTACATAACCAGATGCTTCTCATGCAGTCCATCAAACTCCGCCGCGTTATGTTGTCCCTCGTTCATCCCGGTTTATCCCGCAACATCCAGTCCACCTTATCACGGGGCTTTATCTCTTTATTTCATTATATCTCCAACCGCCTCATTTCCCTAGGCGACGGATAAAAAATTGTAAGGAAAAGTTAACCTATGGCGACCACCGAACCAATCTCAACTCACTTCTCAACACACAACGTTCAAATTTGCTAGCTTTCACTTGTGCTATTTTTAGATTGTTCATCCTGTAAGGAAAAAGTTGGTATAAAAGTAAGAAGTTGGTACACTTGGCCCCGGAATTAATGGACGCTTTGAAGAATATTTATGGCCTTAGGAATATGTTCTTGTTTTCGTTGTTTTGGGGTTGGATTTAATTTTAAAGACGGGTTAAGTCGTGGAGTGTTATTGGTTTTTTAACTTGTATAAAAAAAGATGAGTTAGGTATCTTTGACTGCCTGTGTGAATATAAATTAAATTTTGTTAGGTCAACAAAGATCTGAAATGAACTACAAATTCTACTATTTTTAATTCAATTATTACTTTTAAAGAGGTCTTGTCTTTGTCACTAGGTACTTCTCTCGCTCTTTTATTGTTATCAATTTGCATTTCTATTTTGATGAAAGGGTGATGGGCAATTTTGTATGGACCCCGTCCTCACCCTCCAACAGTACCGGGATGCATGTCTATATGTTCATTAGGACCCAAAAAAAGTCAAAATACTTATTTTAGTAGCAAAATCAATGGGATTTTTTCAATGAAAGCAAGGCGAATCCACGGTGTTCATTTTCAAACAAATTCCATACGATACGATTATGATTTTCCAAGAAAACCCCATACATATGGCGATCGTCACCATAGTAACAATACATCATGTTGCCAAGATCTATAAACTGGCACATGTTTCATCTCTGTCGGTGGGGGGGACATTTTTGCCCATCGGCCGTTGGCCAATTTTTTTATTTACATGACCAGAAAGGGAAAGGAATAGAGACAAAACCAAACAATAAACTGGGAATAATAACGCAATATGAAATTAGATTTATAATTATCCTGACATTCTGCTTAGTTACTGCTTAGTTATTTAATTAACATATTGAGTAATATAAAACCGGTCACAGGTTAAAAATTATACGCTTTTCACGCAACGAGCAAAAACTAGTAAGCCATAAAACGTCGCGTGTGCCCGCTGCCATTTTGAAATAAAATAACAATTAATATGTTATTACGCAGCATGTCATGACAGTTTAATTTCTCCTCGTAAAGTTTGACATTAAACGCAAATCCTTTGATGGCATACCGGATATCCGTTGGCCAGGCAAGGGAAAATATACTTTATTTTATGGTAATTAAGTTTGAAGTAGTGTTGTGAGATAAGGTGAGCGACGATCCTTGGTGTTACAGAATAGAACAGCTTTCTCTTTAAACCGTAAACGCGGTCGTTGACAGTTTTATAGCAAAATGATTTACAAAGTAACGGATAGTGAGTTAAAAAGTTTGTAGATCTCTGTGAGGAGAAGAAGTAAAGAGCGAAATAAATGTCCTTCAAGTGCCACTTTTTGAGTTGTCTAAACTGTCGCACTCAGTCAGTGAATGACAATTATCTCGATTCTTAGTGAAAAAGTCACAAAATAATTGTCTAAAATATCTCTGAGTACGGAACTTCGGGTTAAAGATTTTTATTATCTCAAAAGAATATTTCATTTCAATTTTTAAGACTTAATAATAACATGCATTAATTTATTACACCAGTGAGCGTTAATGTAATAACGATTACTTACATCTAAATACCTTAGAAATATAAACACTTAAGTTCTCCTTACAACATATTACATAGATACACTTAAAGTGCATAGCTAATGGAATTTAACAACAAGTAATAGAAGACAATAATTAAAAATACGCAAAAGTGGGTATGCACAAAACTGATAACCGGCCCATAGGGTACAAAGCAAGGGCAAACCCATTAATAGGTCGGCGCGGTGTTATTTAAAATATGAGCTTTCAATTTCCTTTTAAATACGTTGAAATATTTAATACTCTTTATATCGCTAGGTAAACTGTTGTACATTCGTGCTCCTTCAAACCGTATGCTCTTGTTGCCAATTTTTTTTATTCGAATACGAACTTAATCATCTGTTTTGCTGATATGATATATGTTTAATTGGTTATTACCCCTAAAAATGGACTCATACTCATTCCCCTCGAAGTATAAACGCAGTATGAAAATGACCGTTACTTTTCAACTCAATTTCAATGCTTTTAAGATCCAAAAGTGACGATCCTTATCACACCGCGACTAAGGTGGAGTCTTGTAATTGCAAATAACTGGATATTACAACTAACATAAATAATTCCCTCTAGGATCACTTGCTTTGAATAACTGAATGACTGAATTCCCTAAAAATCTATTCCAATGTTAAAATAGTTTATTTTCCGACTTCTATAGTATCATGTTTAAACGTAACAGCTGTAAATATTTCAGGCAGTTTTTTTTTAAACGATCCCTCAGTTTTTCTCTCTGTGGTTTCGTGTCCGAAGGTTCGGAACTAGGCCGAAATAAAAACGCTACGTCTGATTTATGCGATAAGAGTGCATGCGATAATGTCGAGCGGCGAGAAAACTCGCCTGCCGCGCGACTTGTCTATCGGCATTTCAAAAACAAAAGCTGGTTTAGGTGTATGTTCAGATTATTAGAAAAACTCTCTTTAATTTACAATATTAAAAAACTATGTTTTCTCATCAAGGAAATATTAAATTCTGCCACCTATACGGATTGCACCCGGGACTACCGGCTGCGTAGCTATTTTTAGGTTACCTAAGTAGGTAATCAAATTGCTTATGATGCTTAACTCTATCGAAAACGAATTTCGAGAACAGTCAGCGTGTGTGGAACTGACATAACCACTTAACACGACCATCCGCAGCTTACTTCGATCCTATACATTTTCTATAACGATAACGATCTCGGCACGCTTCTTGTCTAGGGCCACTGTTTTTGTTTCAAGAGTGAAGTGAATAAGAGCTATCATAATGTTGACAATACGAGAGCATGTCAAAAGCATTTAGGTTTTATCGACTAGAATAAAGCCTCTCTATGTGTGCCCAATTTCATAATTTTTTTGAAGTATTTGTATGTTTTTCTTCAGAGTTTGTTTTTGACGCTTTTGTTTTACCAATTTTACTTAGCAACAAAAATAAAAATATGGGAAATGGAGCAAGCGCCTTTTGGAGTGGCAACCTCGCTCAAAGAGGAGCCGGCTGGCCCTCAGCAAGGTGGGCGGATTACATCAGCTCATCTGCAGGCCCAATCTGGGGGAGATCCACCGCAAATCGGGCCCAGTGGAGGAAAATTGGAGAGGCGTATGCCCAACAATTGGCACATATGCGCTAAAGAAGAAGAATAAAAAGGTTTCTTGTATGGGGACCCCTTTATTATTTAGCTTTTATTCTTTTAAATTTATCCGCAGTAATAACACATAAAAACATACCCGCTATCTATAAGAGTTCATAAGATACTTCTGTTTTGATTAGGACGGACAGACGGACAGCTTAGGCATGTAGGTAATAAGGATCCCGTTGACCTCCCTTAGGACACGGAACTTAAAATCGACACTGAGAAACGACTTAATCGTCATTAACTGAGTGAAGCATAAAAAACATTCAAGACTCAGGACCAAAAAATGCACACTCATCACACAATATTTGGATTTTAACCCGGGACCGCTATCTCCGTAGACCGGGTCACCACTTGGCTAGCTTAAAAATAAAATTATATCACTAATATCAACTTAAATGTGCAGAATATACACTTACGAATTATATTCGCGATATTAATAACGGCCGTATCGGGCGCGATAAACCGCCTCGCTGACCCCACGGAACCGGCGATACCGCTTGATTTATTAGCGCTGTCGTTTATTCTGCCGAGTGAACTGGCTGCGATAAACTGTTCTGGAACAATCTGGAACTGAAGTAATAATAAATGATAAATATTAGAATATTCTCTTTTGCTTGTTCCATCAAGGCGTTTAAATGCTCATCCATCATAGAACCTGCGCCGCTGTTGCCTAATGCGAAGTGGAACAATTGTTTTTATTTTGTATGTAGACCAAGCCTTCGATTTTCAAAATGATAACGATTGTAATTGCCAGTGCGTTAGGCAATAGCCCCTCTGGTCGTAATGACTGCGTCAAGAGACGAGATAGAAATTAATCGTTGGTCTTAAGGCTCTATATTGGTATCAATTAGTGTGTGTACCTACTGTGTATTCCGAAAATGGTTTATTCCAAGTGGTGATGAATACCATTCGCATAGTTTGCCACTATATTTATTTTTTAATTAGGTTCTTCCCCACTGCTCAACTATCATAAATTTGAGGTAGGTTTAGGTTATGTTAGTTTTGCAGCAGGCCCGGAGGGCCAAAACCACCCAGAAATAGGAGCTCCGCATAGGCGGAGCTCCGTCGACTCTATTAAATTTAATTAATACATAAAAACATTGGTCAGTTGAGTTGGTTGGGCAGTTCAGATGAACAGTGGGGAAGAAGGATAATAAACAACTCACTCTCTTCTGATCCAAAGAAAGTTGTTAACTGCTTTAATGACTTTTTCGCTTCTGTAGGTCAAAAGATCGACCATATGAGTAACGGGCAGGGTAACGAGCCCTATAGCCTCCCTGTGCAAAACCCAATACTTAACTCCATATTTCTCAGCCCTGTTGACTACTGGGAAATACATAAATATATAAAAAATCTAAAAAATAAAAATAGTTGTGGAGTAGACGAACTTCCCCCATCCTTGATAAAACAATGTGCGGATCAGCTGGCATTACCATTTACTATCTTAATAAATCAATCATTTAATGAAGGAGTATTCCCAGGCCTATTGAAAAAAGCAATAGTTAAACCTATACATAAAAAAGGTCCTAAAACTAACCCAAACAATTACCGCCCCATAGATCTACTACCTACTGCTTCAAAAATTTTTGAAAAGGCCATGTGTGACCGTGTTTATGCTTTCTGTGAAAAATTTAAAATACTAGATGACAGCCAACATGGTTTTCGAAAGAAACGGTCCACGACTCTAGCAGTCTACAAGTACATCCAAGAAGTCCTGAACACTCTCAACAAAAAAAAGTACGCAATAGGAATATTATTAGACATGTCTAAAGCTTATGATAAAGTTCAATATAATATCCTACTGAATAAACTGTATAAATTAGGAATCCGCGGTACAGCACATAAATGGTTTACGTCGTATCTTACGGATCGGCAGCAGTATATAGAAATGGAATACTTCGATCATATTACTGGCCAAATAATGAAAATTCGCTCGGATAGCAGGACAACTGGTGCTTCAATCCCACAGGGAAGCGTGATCGGATGCCTCTTGTTTGTGTTGTACATAAACGATCTCCCCAAAACCATGGATGAGCCATGTGTCCTGTTCGCTGACGACATCTCCATACTAACAACATGTGAAAATAATATAAACCTAAATAACAAATTAAAATCAATACTTGATAAAACTAACAACTGGCTTAGTAATCAGAACCTAGAAATAAACTTTGCAAAAACTAAAATAATGGTATTCCATCCATACCAAAAAACATCTTTAGAAATAGACTTCTGCTATAAAAATAAAAAGTTAGAGGTAGTCAACGAGTTCTCATTACTCGGTTTAATCATAGATACGCATGTAAACTGGAAAAAACATATCAAAAACATTAAATCAAAAATATCATCTTTTGTATATGCACTCCGTGAAATAAAGAAATCGACTGACTTAAAAACTGCACTCGCCACCTATTATGCTTATGCTAATGCATGGTTTAAATACGGTATAATCCTCTGGGGCAATAGCACAGATGTCTCATCTTTATTTACCTTACAAAAAAAACTTATTCGAATTTTGGTAAATATAGACAACACAGACAGCTGTAAACCCCATTTCCTGGAGCAGAAAATACTAACGCTAACTGGATTATATATCATGGAAATTTGTAAGTTCGTACGAAATTATCCCGAATACTATAGGAAACGCGAAGACATACCCACATCTCATCAGCTTCGATTTAGAGAAAAACTCATACTACCTTCTTCAAAACTTAAAATGCATTCTGATTCAACCTATGCCATGTCTATAAAAGTATATAATACTCTGCCAGATAAAATAAAATTCGAGAAAAAACACTATACATTCATAAAACTGTTAATAGAATTCCTTATAAATAAAACCTATTATACCCTAAGAGAATACTTAGAGGAAAAACTAGAATAAAAACTAAATAAATTACATCAAATAGGCTACTATATAATATAATATAAAAATAGAAGATAATTTCCTTTTTAAAATAACTAAAAATAATAAATGTGCAATACATAAGTAGATAATTTAAGCAGAATTTATATCTATTTAAATTTATTAAAATACATATATAAAGTATAATATTGGAAATTAAGTACGGTTCCTTATAATTTGCACCGTGTATGCAAATTTTAAGAAATTGAGCTTTATAGAAAGTACGTGCTCAAGTCGTCCTCTCCTCACCAATTTTTGCGGTGCCCAACAGGGTCCACAATTAAGTATTCTAATTTATTTTGTATAATTACTAAAACTTAAGTTTACCTAACATCTTGTAAGATTTGTGGAATGCAATAAACGATTGAGTATTGAGTATTGAAATAGAGTGGGAAAATATGCGAATGGTATTAATCGCCACGTGAAAAAAACTATTTTCGGAATACACAGTACACACTCCATGTTGTGTGTTAAGTAGTGCAGTAACCTGTCAAAGGCGTTAAAGCGACAAGGTACAACAGTGTGAAACTACTTATAAGCAGACATAGAAGTTTTTGTGGCAAAAACGTCAATTAACTAGAGACTTCCTTCAGATAATAAAATTATGGATAACTGTTTTAAAATGAAATTTCATCGTTGATAGGTATTAAGTTCATAAATTAGCTAAAATGCTGATGTTATATAAGGATAGGTAATATTTAATTTATGTAACTTATAGGCATACTTTTTAGGCATTTTCAAATTAATTTTTTTTTAGTAGATACATTTTTAATATTACCGTTGTTTTTATACAAAACTTCATTTCATTATTCAATCCATTTCCATACAAACTAAACTGAAACCAAGAGAGGCTTGCATCATAAAAGCCTATTTAGGTAAACTGTATGACATTATGTAGCAAAAAAGTATACTGTAATATAACCTACTCAGTTTTCAAAAAATATACTGAAAATGCTCAAAAAAAAAAACGATTGGTAGATAATCATTTATTTTTATCGATAAATTAATATCCTACGGAAATGCCTAGGAAAATTTTATACGAGCCACAAAAACTTCTATATCTACTTATAAGCCTGACTATTGGGACCGAGCGCGACGACAGCGCCACGTGACAGGCGGCCATTATGGACAATTTTTATCGATAAATTAATATCCTACGGAAATGCCTAGGAAAATTTTATACGAGCCACAAAAACTTCTATGTCTACTTATAAGCCTGACTATTGGGACTGAGCGCGACGACAGCGCCACGTGACAGGCGGCCATTATGGACAATATTGTCACCGCTGTCAAACAAGAAGTAAGTAAATATTGTGAAAAATATTAATGAAATCTTGTTATTTTACTATATTACACAATTTTGGACAATGGTAGTCAGTAACATTATTGCCAATAATATTAAAATTGTTGTTTTCAGTGAGAGCCTACTCGTGACTAAAACGGGGTTTCGTTTTTTTCTTACGGCAAATATCCACTTATTTCTTTGGTCTCGTTTCCACAATGGTCTTAGAAATTGGTAAAATTTACAGTCGCTAGGATCATATTTTTATCTCAAAAACTATTAGAAAATGTAAAGTTTACTGCAATATGGATTTGACAGCTCAAGTCAGCGACAAAAATGACAATTTTAGCCGTAGCGAGCGCTGTGATCGTTTAGGCTACCCCCTCCACCCGCTTTGCACTCTGCCAATACACACCATCCTTACTTTACCATCGGTAGGGTTAGAAATTGACAACCCTACGTGCCAGTCGCATTATTGAACCATCTGTCAATTTAACGGCTTTAAGAAAATAAATAAACATAAAATATTCGCGCAGTGTTCCCATTTCAAACAGACTAAACACCTTTAACCACCTCTGCAACTCAATAAAAGCAGCAGCATGTCTTTGAAACACCGTTGAAGGCAATAAAGGGCCCCCATCACGTCCCTAAAACGCTTCCGACACTCGATAAAGTCCTCCATAGCAACAGAAACACGCGTAAAATACAAAATACACAACACGTAACTACACTTTGAACTGTCATTATAAACGGGTATGCGACAAAAAAAAAAAACAACGAGATAAAGTGTCGCTAATGTCGCTATGTCTTCACTAAGTTAATGACGATAAAAGATAAAAAAAGATAACAGAAATTTTGTTCAGTAAGTAGGCCGCTCGGGCACTTTTACACGTCAAGAATCTACCAGCGCTTCCCAAAAGGAGATCACTGCTGAGAAGAAACGCCGCAAGAAACTCAGCAGTCAGTATTTTTTTAAACATTTTTCATATAACAATGGTACTACTTAGTCTAAGCATTATATAAAGCTACAAATATTGAATGAAATATAATATCAATCAGCAGGAGAAAACATGCCAAAAATCTTACGGGAGAGATAGAGGAAAAGGAAAAAGAAAAAATAGAATCAACTACTTATGTGTATATGGGATGGTGCAAGATGACCACATAAAAGGTTCGATATGTTTTCCTGCATCAACGGTGTCCCCTAGACAAGACAAATTAAGACGATTAAGTAGTTTCTGATAGGGATGATTTTTCATAATCAAATTCTAAAAACCACTCAAGTGCGAGTTGTAATTGCGCATCGAGGGTTCCGTACAGCTGCGCAGTTGGTATTATTACATAACGATTTAGGATGGAATCAGCGCGTGCCCCAAGCACACTCGACTATTTTTAGTATTTGTTGTTTTTCTTCAGGGTTTGTAATTATCATTCCGAGTACGATTGTTGTTTTACCGTTTTCACAATACAATAAAAATATAAATGTGTTGAAAGAAACGTTTTTTGTATGTGGACCCTTTTATTTATTTTTTTATTTTTTGTTTTTGTAAGTCTGCCGTAATAACACATATTGTGAATAAAAAAAGGCGGTATTAGGGTTCAAAAGAGACGGCTGTTTTAAGTTAAGACGGACGGACGGACGGACAGCGGAGGCATATTAAATCCGTTGGGTTCCGGGACCCTGAAAAGAAACGATTTATACTCTATAACATGACAAAAAAAATTACAAATGACAATCATAAGTAACATTACTTCACAGAAGACATTATCTTAAACAAACTCCATTTTAAAGGGTACCAAAGGGACTTTATTTCTAAGCATCAGCTGTCCGTCCGTCTGTCTGTAGGCATTGGGGCAAAGTGTTTGGGGGACAATTTGCAACGTTAAACAATGGCGGATGTGTAATTTGTTTTAGTTATGTATTTTTGTGTATTTAGGTGCTCAAAGTTCTTTTCTGATAGTGACTTGTGCTTTTTATGCCTTTGTGTTGCACAGGAATAGAAGACTTCGTGTATCTGGCATCTTACTTCTCGTTTCAAGTGGACTCGCAGTGGTGCAGAAGTTAAAACTATCTTGACCGCTGTCCTACATATCACCGTACAACGTTGCCCCTAATCTTTCTGGAGAAGATTGGATTGTATTTTATTGCTATTGATTTATACTTATATATACTTGACACTGGCGAAATCACTTCATTGTGGAAACGCCATATCCCCGCGGTAGTAGCTGTTGAAGTCGCCGCGGGGTAAAGAAGAAGACCAAGTATTTTTATTTCCACTATAACAAGTAAGGCTTCTTTGACACTTAACTACCTAATTGAGAATGCACGCCCTAAAATGTTGTTTGCCCGCTCAGGGACAACTAAAACTCGTCGGGTGATAAATAGTCCGTCGAGTTGCGTCGAGTGAGTTTGCGGGTGGTAGGACCTTGTGCAGGGTCCGTCCGGATCGCTACCAGCATCTTATCCATTAACCTACCGCCAAACAGCAGTGTTCGCATTGTTGTGTTCCGGTTTGGGGATAAGACGGCCGGTGTAATGACGGGCAAAGAGGCATTCCATCTTAGTCCTCAGGGTTGGCAACGCATTTGCAGTCTTAGGCTTACAGTCTTTGAATGCGAATGTCTATGGGTCACATTTTCCACTTACCATCAGGTGGCCTGTGTGCTCGTTTGCCTTCTCTATGACATATATATAAAAAAAAAGTTGAAAATATCCTTAAGAGGTTAACATGGCTGGTATTTTGGTAAAATAGTCAGGTTGTGTCGCTGCCATATTGTTCAGTATTAAAAGGGAGTTTTATAGCATCATTAGGGGATATAACGGGAGCTGTTATGGCTTCGATTCCCCATTGGATTTCGATAACTGCTAAAAGACTGAAAAACATGTATCTGACAGTAGAGATATGGCAATAATGAGTAAGTACGAAAAGGAATATTTCTGCCTTATTTTTTAGAATAGCATAATTAATGAGCTACAATACATTTTTATGAAAAGTTTTACCGAAGTTGACTGAAATTGCCTTTTCTGAAAAACTATACACGACACGCTGGCCTAGTTGGTAGTGACCCTGCTTACGAAGCTAGCGGTCCTGGGTTCAAATCCCGGTAAGTGCAGATGTTTGTGTGACGAGCGCGAATATTTGTTCCTGAGTCATGGATGTTTTCTATGTATTTAAGTATATATTTCTCTATATAAGTATTTATATCGTTGTCTAGTAACCATAGTACAAGCCTAGAGCTTAGTTTGGGACTAGGGCAATTGGTGTGACATTGTCCCCTGATATTTATTTATTTATCTATTTATATAGCGGAAGGTGGTGGACAACAATTAATAAACGAGTTCTACGAGGACTAAATCGCAGGCAAAACCTAGTTAATAGTTAAACCTCAAAACCTGTAGTCAAGTAAGCCTTAAACTCTAGTTAATAGTTCATTATTTAACTAATTGAGCGCCAAGTTTCACTAATCTAACACAAAGTAGGCTCTGTTTGGAGTTCTTGGAACTCACTATGTTAAATTAAAGCGTTAACCAACTAGGTCTCGAAGCCTACAGGTGGCTTTACGGGTTATGGTGAACCTCAGGGCTGTCCCCTGTCCGGGTTTTGTCCGGATTTGTCCTGGTTTTACAGTCCGGGGTGTCCGGAAGAGGTATTCTAATTATTATTAATTTTTTTCATGCGTTAAGTGATCTTGATTTACCGGACGCCCCCAGACACCATTCGAATTAAGTCAAATATATTTGTAACACTTAAGTTTATTCGTTTTTGAATTTTATTAAATATAATTTCTGTACTCTTTATTGAATGTATAGTTGCCAACAGATACATTGGAACAAACAGAGTGGTCAAAAGTGTTGGTAAGTACACGCTCTAACGCAATAACAATAGAGCTAGGTCAGATATTTTTAAGCACATTATTTTGTTCTGTGGGACTAGTATGGCTGCATCTACATCGCGTGTCAAATGTGGATAAAGAATCCGTCACACTCGAACTTATTTACGTGTCAGAAGGTGACGGATGCCTTATCCAAACTTTGTCATGCGATAAACGCAGCCATATTAGAGCCCCTGATTCATTTATATATATAAATCTCGAATCTTTGTTTCCCTTGGTCACGGCATAATTCAAGAATGGGTACACCGATTTGCATTAGGAAAAGGTTTATATGAAAAAGAAAATTACACTCGGGTGGCGTCGGGCACGGACAGCTAGTTTTCAATAGTGACTGTACACCACAAATGAAATTAAAAGATAAAATTACCAAGTACAAGGATAAGTGTAACTGGTATTATCAAGTTTTAAGCGAGCCCTGTCAAATCTCCTGATAAAATCACGTTTTTAAATTGTCCGGCGTTTTGTGTGACTGCCCGGCGTCAAGAGATGGAAGGGAGGCAGCCCTAGGTAACCTAGATAGACCCAAACGGGTTTCAAAAGTTCGAGCAGAAATCTAGCGTTTCGCTACCAGACCTATAAGTAAGCTAGTTTTTTACTTTTATGTATAAAAGTACGTAAGTATATGATATATATTTTAACCTCGTATCTTCTCTATATCATCACAGCCGGCACATGCTGAGTTGGGACCGTTTTCCCAACAATCATATAGTTAACATCCATGCATTGTTGTGTTCCGGTTTGGGGATAAGACAGCCGGTGTAATGACTAGCATAGAGGCATTCCATCTTAGTCCTCAGGGTTGGCAACGCATTTGCAGTCTTAGGCTTGCGGTCTTGTGAATGCGAATGTCTATGGGTCACAGTTTCCACTTACCATCAGGTGGCCTGTGTGCTCGTCAGCCTTCCCTATGCCATAAAAAAAAAAAAAAAGTTAGAAGCATGTCGTCTCTTATCCCTTTCCTTCTTTTTAAATGTTTTTTGCCTGTGTCATCGTTGTTAGAAGTTATTATTTATTATTTCTATCTTTTTTTAAATCTATATTGGATCAGTTATGGAAATGAGAATTCCATAACTGATCCAAAATCAACTTGCAAGGTTTGAATATTAACTAGAAATACCTACTTACCATCAAACCGGCCAGAAACTTCTCTGATTTGGATTCTTATGAGAAATTCTTGGTACCTAACTTATAAAAATATTTTTTAAGTTTTGTATAGAAATAGAACGTTTAGTGCTTCCCAGAAGCATGCTTGCACAAACTTTTACCACGACTAAAAATTACTAATACTATTTTAGTCATTTTTAGAGAAGATTTCCAAACTTGCAACGTCTAAAGGTAACTGCTAAAAAACATGTAGAATGAAAAAATGATTGAAAGTAATTATCATATTAAGAATGATAACTATTGAAATAACCTACACTGAAAACAATCAGTATGTTTAACCAAATAAACAGTAACAATCATTGCTTTGTACCACACTGTATGAGCTTAAAGTTCGAAACGGTACCTAATTGTAACGTGAAAAAACAGTCAAAGCTTGCTGACAAAGTTTACCGTCTTGACAGTATTATGAAGATGTGTGTAGCATTGTATATATTGTAGGTACATTAATTAAATATTTAGTAATGGTAGGTAGGTAGGTAGGCATTTATTCCATATTGAAAATTACATTATTCTATGTCACATAATCATAATGAAATCACAATAAAATCTTCAAAATGTAAAAAAATAAACAAACGCATTCAAAATTTAAAATAAGAATTAAATGAAATTAAAAATATATACCTAATAAAATGTTCAATCAGTCAACGTTAATGTTTGTTCTTTAACTGTTTTAATAGCTCTTATATACTTCACAGTAATGGCAGCCGAGTTAATAACAATACCACAACAGAACAGGTCAACTACGATTTGAATTTTACCACCTAGAATAAAATAAATATCAGAGGACCATTCCACACTACGCCCAAACTAAGCTCTAGGCTTGTACTACGGGTAATATACAGGGTGTCCGGTAAATAGTGGACTTCCTTACAGGGCTGGATAGCTCAGCTCAGGACTGGTCAAAATATGATAAATCATGTTTAGTAAAAGTCGCACCAAAAACGAGATATCTCAACTTTTCAAAATTTTGGAAATGCGGTACCCTGGTTCACCATTTTCGATGCCGTGGCCACATTTATTAGTATTTTTCAGTTTCGTTTACTGTGAGAGATTGCTGATTAAATTTGCAATAAGACCTTATTAACGGAATTAATAAAAGCGAAGCGAATTTAATAAACGACTTTTACTTCCGTTTAAAATGAAGTTAACTGATTTTAAATGTTTTAAAAGATAGTTCACCTGAGTGTGAAATGCTACAACTCTACGATAAAAGGTAAAACTACGACTATTAGGTCGATAAAAAATGTCACATCATCAACATAGAACTAACGACTGTGGAAATGGAATTTAGGATTACAATCATTATGGCAGAAATTAGTTTCTGTTGCATTTAACATTCACGTAAATTGTCTATTGAAACATTTCAAATCAGTCGACATGATTTTAAACGGAAACAAAAGTCGCTTTTTAATTTCGATTGTTTGATAGAATTCAGTATTTGTTGGCCAAACTTAATAATAACTTCTTTGGTGTAATCAATAAACTCGATTGTTATATCATTTTAAAATTTCCATTAACCAGGCCAATTTTTAGGAAAGCAGCACTACAAGTCTTGCTACTTTTTTTTTACACCGTGCGATGTTAAACTTGCCGCAAGTTAAACTCAGATTCCTAAACTTTAAACTTGATTTGAAAAATTAAAAAAACTGCTAAACTTTTATTGATTCCGTTAATAAGGTCTTATAACAAATTTAATCAGCAATCTCTCACAGCAAACGAAACTGAAAAATACTAATAAATGTGGCCACGTCATCGAAAATGGTGAACCAGGGTACCGCATTTCCAAAATTTTGAAAAGTTGAGATATCTCGTTTTTGGTGCGACTTTTACTAAACATGATTTATCATATTTTGGCCAGTCCTGAGCTGAGCTATCCAGCCCTGTAAGGAAGTCCACTATTTACCGGACACCCTGTATACTTAAATACATAGAAAAAAATCCTGACTAATTAACAAATATTCGCGCTCATCACACAAATATCTGCAATTACTGGGATTTGCACCCAGGACCGCGAGCTTCGTAGGCAGGGTCACTACCAACTAGGCCAGCGTGTCGTCAAAATAGAGGCGCAGTTACTCTAAAGTGTTATTAGGAATACAATAATACACGAAATATAATCCAAAAATAAGTGTTATATTAGTGGCCGTAGCGATCTTCGCGCAGCCTCTAGATCGGCCGTACACTCGTGCGCACGTCGTAAACAATGCTGGAGGCTTGCGCAATGCAACCGTGCTACACGCTGTTGCTAGGCTACAGAGTTGGGAGACAGACGCGTCGGCTGATGGTGCCTACGATGTTAAGAGGATCGAGAGGAAAAGTAAAGGTAATAAACAGAGTAGCAACTTCTTAAAATACTTACATAAGTTACAGGTCGTCTGGGTTCTAGCGATAAGACAGCCTGTTACCGTGCCTACCCGTTTAAGAAGTTCATTTATTTGTCTTCCCTTGTTTAATTTTCGTTATGTGGTGTTCAATAAAGCGTATTTGTATCGTATTGTAAGTACCTATAGTATTTTCGATCTACTAAGTCGCGCTCTATTACTACTTAAATTTACCTACGTAACATTGATGCAACCGTGCAACGTCAATTTTAGTGGCTGAGCGTACCTTCAATAATTCTAAACACTATTGGTGGTTTTGGCTCATTATGTGAAGCACAATAATATATTAAAAAAAGGCTTTCAGCGTTAAATCTGTTACACTTCAATTCAAAATTCAAACATACTTCATAGACTTGCGGTTCTTCTTAAAGTTTAAATGTCACATCATTACGATCAAAATACTCGATTAACTGTTATAAAAGCTCCTAAACTGTATAAAACTCGGTACCTATCACTTGAAAAAACGCGCTACAAAATGTAACTACAACTGCCACCGGTACCAATAGATAAACTAGGTATTATCCTTGAATTATATTAGTCGCCTCTGCCTCATAATCTATGGTTAGGTCGTCGACCTCCATTCGAGGCCTCTCGATGCTAACAAATAACAGCTGACCCGCACACAAGCACACCGACACGTACACGGACGGACACGGTTGCATGTGTGCGTTTAATAGTACTTCATGCTATAAAGAGAAAAGGCTTCATTACTTATAGACGCAAGTACATAGATGTGAATAATATTTCGCTAGTAGTTTTCTAGTGATATGAATTGATAACGATTGGATAGGATATGACGTAAGTAGTTTAAATTCTTAGGTCATTTTTGTATTTGAAAGCATTTTTTTTGTAATTTTTCATTAATGTACTTTTTTTAAAACAGCATTATTTGAGTCGATGCAAATATTCGAAATATGCTATTACAGAAGAAAAAACGTTTGCATTTGTTTCTAAATATATTCAATAATTTGATAAAATCATTCTTAAATGTGACAAAGTGTCAAACATAACAATTATTGATACAATAGCATCCACAAGAAGTTACTTGACATTATTAAACGGTGTTTTTACTACACTTTCATTACAATCACGGAGTAAAAAGATTCGTCACTTCTTAACTCTACTTAATGCTTAGGTTCAAAAGAGACGAAACTTGTCAAACTGCAACTATATAACCTAGTTCAAAAGGTGTTTACTAACCCAAAACTCTTATGGGGGGCTCCAACGCGATGATAGATGAACAAAGGTTGGACACTGCAGGTGCCGTAAATGAATAAAAGGTTTTTAATACGGTTACTCTAAAAGCGGTACTTTTTGTAGCTGCATATCGTGCGGGAAGATGGATTTGGTTTTATTTTTTCATTTTTTTTCCTTAATTTCAAATTGCACTGTGAATTAAGTAAAAATTTCTTTTAAATGACTGTTTTATTTCTGTTACATGGTTTTTTATCAGAAATATATTGGAAAACGTCGTTTGATACACGTGTGGAACTGTCAATTACACTCGTGCCGAGCACGACACCTCGGGACTCGTGTAAAATGACATATTTACCGCTGTTGCATCAAAATGTACTACTGGCGACTAGTATGGCATACTCTTCTAAATCCTATAAAGCCTTTAGCACGTTCTCCACAAATCATATAATACTCCTTAATATAAAAAAAACCAATTCAATAGTTCATAAACGAATTAGAACATGCAATGGTTGCTAACGTGCCAATACATTATCAAACATGTGTTTTTTTTGCCGTCGCACAGTTAAATAAAAAGGTTGTTCCACAGGGCACGATTCTAGTACCTCCATAGCTTATCCAATACCGTTGTTCTAGGCAATTAGGCCTGCCCTTTGGAAATGTCGAGGGCAAATGCCAAAACAGTTGCTGATACTATCACGACTTTGTTTTCTGGCTGAAGTCTCAACTTATATATTTATATGCCAAAGTTTGTTTGACATTTCACGTTAAATTGGAGCAAAATAATGGACCAGCGTGATTTCTTGCAGATTTGATGTTGGTTGTAGAAACCGAAATGGGATGGGATATTTAAATGCCTGTGGGACAAAGAAGGGTATGTTGTTGTATTTTATATGTATATGAGGTATGGGAATGAAAGTACTAATAAAGTACCTCCATATTTAAATTCATAGACTCAGGCACAAAAATATTCTTGCTCGTCATACAAAACTGAACCCGCGTCCGCTAGCTACCACTAAACTGTTCGAGTCATCGTAAAACCAAACTGTGTTGTCAGACCCTTCTAATACTTCCATAATTAGAATCATTTCTATAGGTCTCTTTCACGGTAAATTATACGGCAAAACAATTATTTCAAAAGCACCTAATATTTCCATAACTGGTTGAATTATATGCGCCCACGGCGAACAACCTGTTCTCAATGCTAAGCGTAAATGGATGTTTGTTTACTTCTCAAGAGATTTACAAGTAAATAATACCGAGTTAGTACCTATATTACTTGATTCGCGTTTCTCCGTTCTCGTATAATTCTAGAAGTCTTTTTATCTCGATAACTGTACAATAGCCGTCTCTCTAAACTTGCTATAGGAGTCTATTCTGCTCGTTAAAAACATATTGGTCTTGACATGCTATTATATTGTCAACGTTACCATAGCCCTTCCGTAATTCCCAAAAAAATTTTACCTTAAACCCCTTCATCGTCAACTGAGCCCGCCGGACACTGAGCCCGCGGGTTCAGTTGACCAATATTATTTTTGTTGTGGGTGACTGGGCCCCACTGATCGGACAACTCAGGCCGCGGGCTCAGTTCACCACTATCTACCTACACTCATGGGTTGGCTGAGCCCGCGAGCTAAACTAAAACCTTTCGGTACCTGTGTCCTAATTCCTCTGATCAACAATTCCTAAAATTCACATAAGGTTTATTTAACGTACTTATCACTTTGGACACTTCCTAAATTCCCACTTTCATGTAATATCTATTTCCCGAAATTCCCACTTTTACAAAATTCTCAGTCCATACGTCGTTATGCCTATAAAATGAGGTAGGTTTAGATTATGTTAGTTTTGCAGCAGGCCCGGAGGGCCAAACCACCCAGAAATAGTCGACACTCTTATTTCAAATCAATCAGACAGTGTCGTTTGGGTCAAGTTGCCCGCCAAGAAATCAAAGTGATCTACTGAGCCCGCGGGCTCAGTGTCCTGTGGGCTGAGTTGACCATGAAGGGCCTTAAACTCATTAGCATAATTTATAACCGCTTAGTGTCTGCTCTCGTGCCTAATAACTAGTAAATAACGTCTGCGTTACGTTTTTTATCTTGCGATTGTCTAAAACTGATTGTCCCGGCTAATCAGCATAATGGCTGACAATAAACACGTTGTAATTGTCCCGCGAGGCCGCGACTGATTAGCATGCGCTCTGCGCACGCGACGCTTTACACGAGCTTGTGGATAAAAAATAAAATATTAATAACCTAATTAGCTTAGCTTATTGACGACGCGTTTAGCTTAGTTGGTACTGACGCTAATTACGAAGCCAGCGATATGGGTTCGATTCCCGTTATGGACAAATATTAAGAAAATACCAAACAAAAAAAAAAGACAGAAACAGAAAAGGCACAAAGGCGGATTTATGCCTTTAAGGGATCTCTTCCAGTTAAACTTTGAAAGCGATGAATTATTTGTGACGAGTGCATTTTTTTTCTTAGTCTTCGATGTTTTTAAGTGTTTATTTCTCTATGTACCTAAGTATAATATATTAAAAAAACAAAAAACCGCCTTCAAAAATGCAAAAAATAACTTCTTATAAAATGATAGGTACCTATAGGTAGGTCAGTCCAACTGTATTCGGCTTTTGGTTTAAAATATTGTGGGACGCCGACTTCAGTTGGACTGACCTACCTATAGGTACCTATCATTTTATAAGAAGTTATTTTTTGCATTTTTGAAGGCGGTTTTTTGTTTTTTTAAACATTTATTTTATTTAATACTTTTTAGTGATCCTATTTATGCTGTTATGTAGTTCCACTTTTCAATAAATGAGAAACTATAGAAAATTTCGAGCTCGCCGCAAGCAACGCCACTGGAAAGTTACAGTCATATTTCAACAAGTAAATATTCTTCGTTGTAGTCGCTCAACTATCTTAATCGACATATCTTATCGTTATCGCCACCCTTGAAATAGGTACCGTTGAGGAGTTCCGGTGGCCATCTGTGGTCTTCATCATCAGGTCCACTTCACCAAATGATACTTTCTGAATGCAAATGCTAGACTTGTTACTAAAAATACTAAAATCGCTTTATGTTTGCCTACAATATTTGAGGAGTTCTCTCAATTCCTCACTGATCCCCTCATCAGATTCCGATTTGGTGGCAATGGGACCACCTCGGAAGTATACCCTATCAAATCAAAAAAGAATTTTCAAAATCGGACCACAATTGACGGAGTAATCGGTGAACATACACAAAAAAAAAAAAAAAAATACATACAGTGGAACGTATAACCTCCTCCTTTTTTTGAAGTCGGTTAAAAATTATAATTTTCTTGTATATTTCATATCTATATCGCTATTTTTAAATTCTAAAAAACCCTTGCGGCGATAGTGTAACTTTACCCTATTATTCGTAAAGGTACAATAGTTAAAGTGGGCTTCAAATATGCTTTGTCTTTATCTGTCATTGTCAAATTTCCTTTTGACAAAAAGGGCTAGCTCATGCTTGAACTACAATCGTTTATGATGCGTTTATGTATAAGAGGTTAAAATGTTTCACCTCTTCATATACTTCTTGCTTTTGAACATATTGGCCTGCTTATACCTTTTTAATAAAAAAAAGTATCCCCTATGAGATGGACAGACCAAATTAGAGCTGCTGTAGATAGCTCGTTACACCAATGTACCAGAAAGGCAGCTGTCAGAGAGGACTGGCGGCGAGTTGTGAAGCTTGCCACCAGCGCCCGATATGCGGACCACGACCACTCTGTCAAGAGTGAAAACGACGAAGAGAATAAAAAAAAGATATTTTACAAAACATTAGGCAGAGCCCCGCAATGGTCTTACGAAGCCCCAGTGCTCCACGGAGCGCACTAAGAGAAGAACGGTTGTATGCAAATTACAACTCGGTCATCGAGCTAACAACGAGTAAGTACAAAACTTTAGAAAATACGAGTATGTAAATTACAGATGGAAGGGTGAGCTAGTCGGTTATGCAAATGGCAGCCATTTGCAGCAATCAGGGATAAGTGGCATAAATCTTAGTATACCAGATCGTCCATCATGATTTAGTTTCTTAGTGAGCAATTACTAGTATTCAAGACAGATTTCAATCTTTACAGCTAGGACACGGCCACAGTATCAACAGTAGTTCGTCTTCAAGCAAAGGTCGCGCGGCTTGCATGTGTGCGTGTCTCGACCGTACGCGCCGCGAGCCACCACAAGCAAACTGAACAGGATGGACCGAGCCGGTTTAGTTTAGGTTGTGTGCATATTAAGTATCACGCGACGCGCATCAACGCAACCCGAGTAGCAATAGATAACAGAAACTACGAGTGCGAGGACAACTTGACTGAGTCTTCGTTTATTTATTAATCAATGAATTATTGTAAAGTGAGTTATTTAAAATATGATGGAATATCACCCCAAAGCCATTCCACCTTTTTAGGCTTAAACTAAGGACAAAAAAAAGATAAAAGATGTTTATTCAGTAAGTAGGCCGCACGGGCACTTTTACACGTCAAAATCTACCAGCGCTTCGCAAGAGACCACTGCTGAGAAGAAACGCCGCAAGAAACTCAACAGTCAGTCGTTTTTTTAAATACTACTTATGATATTATACAATTATAAAGCTTAACCTAGCATGATATAAAACAATGAATTTAACATAAAATAAAAATAAAAATAAAAAACATTCAAGCGTAGCTTGAGCAGGAAAATGTGTCAAAACTAAGAATTTTCATAGGGTAGTAATAAGTAGTAGTAATAAAAAATATATATATATATAAAATATATATATTAAAAAAAATAAAAAACTCCTATGACAGTGCAAGACAACCACCACATACAAAGTTTCGATACATTCTCCTACAGAAACCGTGTCCCCTAGACAATATACAATATTTACATATTTTTTATGCCTATTTTATTAGTCATTTACAACAACAAAAGAATAATCTGAGGTGTATTCTACTCGGTAAAACCATATTACTTATGACCAGTGATCGGAATAGGTAAGGCTAATTAACCTAAAGTCGCAAAAGGATATAACATATGTAGAGTGGTTACTACCGGGTAAAATATGAAATTAAAAAATGCAAAAGTTTCCGTGTGTGTTAGTTTGTTACTCCTTCGCGCTGGACGGATTTTGATGAAACTTAAATGGAGATACCTCATACCCTGGATTAACACAAAGGCTACTTTTCATCCCGGAACATATAAAAGAACCCAAAGGAATATTGATACTCTAAATCTACGCGGATGTAATCGGGGGCAGAGGCTACGAGTAGTATTAAATATTGTTTATGAAAGTTGGAGTTTCCGGTATTTTGACACCTGTTTTAAATTATTTTAACCCTTGCAATACAATTGTTAAACCTTCTTTAAAACCTTATTTTGCTGAGCTAAGGAATCCAAAAGTATGAATACTAGAAATCCGGAATTGAATAAAAGCAAATTGATTTTACCCATTTGTATACTCTCAGGAGCAAAAATACCGGGTCAGAGTGCGTTTTGCATACAAACGAGACTATTTCGAAGCCTTCGTTCCTCGCCAGGGGTTGTTTTGAGTGAGGTTTGATGGTGGATACTGCGAGGTTCAATAGAGGAGGTCAAAAGTTCTTAAGATACTTAACTGATCGCACAATCAGTTAACATCACAGCGGGAGAGTTTGGGTCAGCACTTGGATTTCCTTACATTTTATTGCCATTTTAGATGTTTTTCTGAACATGCTCAATTCCGGCGTTAACCGCAGATTCATTCAGTTGGGTATCCTAGGCACTCTGCAAGTCCTGTATCGATGCTCAGGGTATTCATCATCAGATTTCACTAAAAGCATTCCCTGGCGAGGAACCAAGGCTTCGAAATTGCCTCTTTAGTATGAAAAACGCACTCTGACCCGTTATTTTTGCTCACTGTCCTTTTGCAAACTTTAGGTAAGTTAGCTTTACCTATTACGATCACTGCTTATGTTAAATGTTATCGTACTGTCAACGTCACGATAGCTCTTATTTACATGACAATAATGGTGGCCGAGTTAAAAACACTACGATAACATGTCAAAACCAATATAGTTTTGCCGAGTAGAATAGAGCCCAGTTTCCCCAACGACTGGGAGGTATCACTCCCCGAGTTGCTTGTTCCAGTTTTTGTAATAACGAGCTAGATGAGACGAGTGTGGGACTAAATACTTAAATACCCACTTGTCTAAATAACCTCTGACAGTTCAGGGCTGCCACTTAATAAATAAATGAACAGATATCAGGGATAATGTTACTTAGATTGACCGAGGCCCTAACGAAGCTCTAGGCTTATATTTGTTTCATAACTGAGTATAAATTGATTAAGTTTGTCAATAATATTTTATAGTATGGGTTAGAACTCGGCAGCCATTACTGCCAAGTAATAGAGATATATCTTAACGTTGTCAATACAATTAACATTTGAAAAGCAATAAGGTTATATTAATTAAAATAGAACCCACGACCAACAAAATTAATTTAGTACTGCTACCTATCGTAAGTCCGAAATCTTTTGTCCGCTGTTTCGTTCGTCCGTATTGTCAGTTGTCCTTTTTTTTAATATCTGAAACCGTTTAATTTTCTAGATTGTTATAAAACTAACCTATCATACCAATTCTGTAGTTATATCTCAATAAACATTTTGAAAAGTTAATGGGTTCAGGGAAAACGATTTTCGGACAAACAAAACAGCAGACAAAAGTATTTCGGAAAAAAAACTGACGTCAAATACGATATTTAACCCTACATTTAACTCTGTATTTACAATGTTAAGGCCGCTCAGCAGATTATAAGAATAACTTTTTCGATATTTTTTAAATCAGAAGAGGTTTGAATTCACGACTTGTAATTTAAAATAAAGAGTGAATACATGTGCGTGCGCGACCCTGCCCCGACCATTATTACAGTTCGGTGTAACAAGTCCTAATTTAATCAGCGCGTCTATTTCAAAGGAGGCTCGACGAGGAAACATAAATATAAATAAATCATGCAATTAACGTCAACGACTCCCAAAATACGGGCCAGTCGTTAAGACCCACCGCGGTCACACCGATGCGTAACAGTTGAACCAAATTATGTACGCCTTACCCTTGTTTGACTCTCTGACACTTATTTTATAGAATGGTTTAGTTCGCTGAATTTTCATTTCATCGACGCACAACACACGCAGACACGTGCAGGAGTTATAATTTTTTGATGGTAACAGGTCGAACCTAACCCCAGAAATTAGCTTTCGATGAAATGAAATGGGCTAAAATTATACATTCGATCAAATAAAATAAGTGTCAGTACCAGTGCGTTGTTATAGTAAACTTCAAACAGAACATCAAGTGACACACATGACTACAATACCGAAGTAAGTAATCATTATCATCATTTTTGCCGAAAGAGGTAAACTGCTGAACGTTTGCCTCGAGCACCGATCCTGCACCGCTAGCATCCATCAGTTTCCTGCAACCGCGTTATTAAGTAATCAAATTTAAGTAACTATACTACTCAAAACAAAATAGGGGCCATTTAGTATTTTATATGTAACATGAAAATAACAATAGTTAGTGTTATTTTTTTATAAGGTGACAATAAAACAAAGCTTTTATTTTCGTTTAGGCAAATTATTCGTTTAATTAAGTTAGCATTTGTTTTGATTATTCCAGATTAAATTAAATTAGTCCATCATCAACATAGCACCAAATAAAAACACTTCACAAAAAATAAAAAGGAAAGATAATTGCATATTTTTTTAAATCTTTAATAACGTGTATGTCCTCCTCGCTTGTTTATGCACTCCTGAAGCCTAGAATGCATGCTCTCAATCAAGTTCCTCACGTTTTCAGGTGGTATCTCTTCCCATGCACGTTTTAGAGCGTTAATGAGCTGCTGTTGGTTGTAAACCTCTCGCTCTCTCTCTCTAGTCCTTCGTTTTAATTGGTCCCACAGGTGTTCTATCGGATTAAAATCCGGACTGTTGGCTGGCCACGGTAGCACCGAGATACCAGAGTTTTCAAGTTCAGTCCGAGTAACCCGAGCTGTGTGTGGACGGGCATTGTCTTGCATCAGGATGAAGTCAGGACCCACTCGCTGGGCAAAAGGAACCACATGAGGCCTGACGACTTCCTCGATGTAACTTTGAGCAGTTACGGTGCCCTGATTTAAGATGGCGAGCTCAGTTTTGCCGTGTACGCTAATGCCACCCCAAATCATAACACTGGGACCACCAAAACGATCACTTTCGTGGATGCAAGCTTCCGAAAATCGCTCGCCGCGTCGTCTCCATACTCGAATCCGTCGATCGTCACTAAAAAAATTAACTTTACACTCATCTGTGAAAAACACCGATCCCCACTGATTTATGTCCCAATTCAAATATTGCCGACAGAAACTTAGGCGACTTGCACGATGAACCCTAGTCAAAGGAATTCGTACAACACGTCGTTTAGACCATTGCTGGTCTTCATGCAGCCGAGTTCGTATTGTTTGGTCACTGACACGAGTACCCGTCGTAAGCCGTAAGCGATTTTGTAACTTGCGAGCCGTTACTGAGTGTTCCCGTCGTGAACTTAACCGGATGTAACGATCCTCTTGGGCCGTAGTCACACGAACTCTGCCTGAACCAGGTCTTCTTGCAACACTACCAGTCTCTTGGAAGCGATGCCATGCATTTTGGATGGATCTCCGAGAAAACCCTAGCGAGGAAGCCACAAACCGCTGCGAATGACCTTCAGCTATCATGGTGACGGCCCTGGTACAAGTTATCGGGTCCATATGTCTTCGTAATCGTGGCATTATTAACACAACAAAATAAACTAGGCAACTCGACAAAAATAAATTACTCCTTTAGTGACATTTTAGAGAATACAACATCATTTAATGTCAAAGAATTCTTAACCTGAACTCGGTTTTTTTTAAATCCAAATTTTACTTGTATTTAAGTACAGTATTTAAATTTAAACACTAGCACTAAAGAGGTTTAAATAGCGAACGAAGGATGCGTAATATCAATAATTGGAAATAGTTATCAATAGTTTGTGTTTATAAATTACGATTGAGCAGAAATATATAGGTGGCCCCTATTTTGTTTTGAGTAGTATAGTTTCAACACTACATTCAATATGCAATTGATGTTCTTAATTTACACATAAGCTGCGTCTGGGCAGACACAATGCATTTTGTTGAACGTGATTTTGTTTATTGAAGATGCAGACTAGGCACGATATTAGGGCATCTATTTCACATTGTATTAGCCCATCTTAATTTGATATCATAATTTTATTGAGTGTTACTGATTAACAGTGTGATTAATATTAGCAAGATACTTAGGCTAAACCACACCCACAGCGACAAAGGTAGTTTATTTGAATTTAGAAATCCTATTTTTTTAAACTCTCAACCCGCATCATCTCTCTAACATTACACTCCGGTGTGACACACGTCCATAATTTGTTACACCAAAATAAACATAACAGGAGTTCCGTCGTTTTTGGAAAGTCGTCCAAACAAGTCGTGCCGTGAAAGCTTTAGGGCTAGCTTCGGCTTTGAACTTAATTAAGCTGCTAAGTAAACAGTTACGGTTATCACCCGCAGTTACGGAATGAGGTTACACCGTAATTATCTTTTGTACGAGTAATTTGTGGACAAATTGATAATGATGCAGTTAAAGGGGAAGATAGGCAAACGAATACACGGGTCAGGCCACCTGATGATAAGGGGCTCCGATGCCCCTGACATTTGTAATCTTACGACTGAGTTCTCAAGACTGCCTAGAATCTAAATTTAAAATAAAAATAAATACCCATACATAATACCGTCTCGCCTTCGTCACAGAGTGGGGTAGGCAGAGCTACTGAATTAGCAACAACTCTAACAACTTGTTGTTAATTATATAACCACATTTTGCACAAACAGGCCAAGATGATAACCAGTTTATATTTGTGACAGATTGCAAGCCCATCGCCTAACAATACTACAAGCCTTTAATCCCTTAGTCACCTCTTACGACTTCCACAGGAAGGCATGGAGTGGCACTATTCAAAAAAAAAAAAAATACCAATATCCTTCTATAACCAGAGGACCAACTTGTATTATTAAAAGTGACAGTAACTTTGTCTATCTGTTTGTTACACTTTCACAGCTAATTTGAAATTTGATTTGATTTTAGCTTACTTCAGCTATCGAACAACAGCAGCGAAAGCTAGTTAAGCCATAACATCTCCGCCTATAAAGTTCACTTTTGGCCCGAGCTTTTGCTGCTAACTTTATTTTGGTAAAATCTTCATGTACCAGTATACCTACTTATACAGACCAACCTAACAAGTCCTATTCTGTGGATTCCAACTAGTTCCGATTCCATTATCAGATCAGCTCTTAGGCACCGCTATATTATTCTGACACTTAGGTGCTGATAGACTTGAGCATTTACTCCGGTTGATTGTTTATTTTGAACATGGTTACGTACATACATACAAACACGCCTATTTCCCGTACGGGTCGGCAGAGACCACTTCCTTCCATTTGCTACGATCCAGACCACCTTCCCTCGCTTCCTCCACACTCGTGTCTCTTCATACACGTGCGTTGGTTTATTGTACTCTTGAGTCTCCTGACCTGGCCCTTTCTTAATACGTCCCCGATCTGGTCGTGGAACGTTCGCCTTGGCCGCCGTCTTCCAACATTCGCATTTACTCTTGCCTCATATAACATGATTATATTTGTATTTAACCCATTCTATCAACAATAACTGGGAAAAATCACAAACAGTTACATAGAAAAAGCGATACTTCGAACAATGGAACATTTTCCTAGCTTGATGTTAAACAGAAACCAAACTAAGCAAAAAAGTTGCAGCATATTTTTAGAATCGCTAGAAAGTTCGAAACCCAAACATAATGTAGATCCCAAATAAATAAAAAAAAGCGTGGGCCATAAAAAACTTCACGTTTGACGTTGCAACATAATCTTCTTCCAAAATACATTAAGTACTTTGTCCTTTTGGTTGAATTCACGAGTTATGTTGACACCATATTTAAATGCTAAAGCGGGTACTAAATTGTACTCAACAGCACAAAATTCAGCAAAGTATCTTAACCAAAATAAATAAGGACTGAGCAATATTTAAAAGTATTTTTAGCTAAAGATATGAGGATGTTATTCTTTTAAAAACGGCTATTTCTCGATCGCGAGCGAGCTCACACGAGCTGCATTTATGCTACTTAATTGAAAATCCACGCGCTTAAATATATTTATTTACTCTGAAAGGGCCACGTAATCTCGCCGGTTATTAATTCATCAGTCGAATCGCAAAGTGAGTCCTTAAGAAAATAACAAGGCAGATCTTGCTTCAAGATGGTTGCGATCTAAAAATAAAAAACGCGTTTGTAAATTATGCTAACTGCTTTGTTTGTTCCGCGTCGCTGTAAAAATATATTCAAATGGTGTTTATAACGTTCATGCTATTCATAGGCAGGATGTGGATTGAGGTCTGCTAACTGAATCTGTTAGGCTTTGATATTAAGAACGTACAATTAAATATAGTCATAGTCAGAGTCATATATCTTAATGCCTTATGTTGTATTTAAGTACAAAGATATTATAATAAATTAAATGCTTCAACATAAACCAATACAAATACACATTTTGTCAAAGAAATTTCGAAGAGGCTCATTGACGTCACGGGAGACCGAAGAGCTGGCAGTTTCCTCGCTCAACGCATAAGTTTAACTATTCAGCGAGGAAATGCTGCCAGCACCTTCGGGACAATGCCGCAGGGATTTTAGATATAGCTTTTTAATTTTAAAATAGAACTAGATTTAAAAATGTAATTTTAGTTTTGTAATTATCATACATACATACATACATAAAATCACGCCTGTTTCCCAGAGGGGTAGGCAGAGACGACTTCTTTCCACCTGCTACGATCCTGACAAATGTCTTTCGCTTCTTCCACATTCATACATCGAGTCATGCACGCACGTCGGTTACGGGTACTTAAGATTCGGCCCTTTTCCAGTATTTCTCCGATTTGATTCGAAATTAATTAATTTGATTTGATTTGTAATTATCATCCCATGTAATTTATTAAATATACGGATTACATATTTAAATTTCAAGAATTATGATTACCAATATTATTACATGCTACTACTATAAACTAGGTATGTATAAGTGGACATGTATCAAAAAAATCTTCTAAGTCAAAATAACATTTTAACATCAAAAAATGTTTTAACTCATTTCAAAACGTAACCATTTTTACAATATTTTTATTATGGAGTGGTATCTTGTGTTGTATATGTGATGGTACCCGAGCTCACCGTTTTTAATTTAGTAAATTAACTAACTAATTTATTTCTTTTCCGTAGGTTTAATGTAATGATGTCGTCTCCTTCTTTTCCAAATATGTTCTTATGACGTGTTACAAATTTATAAATCCAAATATCATAAGCCTAGTTGGTAGTGACCCTGCCTACGAAGCTAGCGGTCCTGGGTTCAAAACCCGGTATGGGCAGGGTCTTGGAAATTTTCTATCTATTTAAGTATGTATTTATCCATGTAAGTATAGTTGTCTAGTACCCATAGTACCGTTACGTTTCAAAAATATGTAAACATGGCTCTGCTGCAAGGAATTAAGGGTGTACTCGTATATAATATATTTCTGAAGGCTTGTTAATGTATATATATATTTGTGGACGTGACCATACAACTCTAGAGCGTCCTTTGGGACTAAGTCCATTCGCGTGACATTGTCCCCTGCGGGCCGATTATGGTGACACTTATCGACGCGATAAAACGTTTTTATCTCAAGATCATCGACATTATATCACTGTCGACGTAAGCTAATATGGTGGCATCGGTTACATTGCATTATCCACTTTTGACAACGATATACGACAAACGTCATATTTTATCGACTTTGCTTAATATGGGTGGCCACTTTGGATCGACTTTTGACATCTCAATTCGATAAGTTTATACAAGTGCCGGGTTGGTGACGACAAGACATTTCATTTGGAAAAATATTCAACTCATGTAAAATTTAAGCGTAAGTATTGGTTTTATAATATTTTTACTTATTAAAAACCGTTTAGTTACTTATAATAAAGGCGTTTTACATTATAATTGGTATACCTAAGCTGTATTTTTTCGTAGAATGTCTAGATACTACTACTACAGTCTCACGCTGCAAACGGAGAAGGAAAGGCGAAAACTACAGCGCAGGACGATTCGAGACGCGTCGAATCCTTTCGAGCTTCCGGAGGAAGAGTTCCGGCACGTCTACAGTCTGTAAGGAGATGGCTCTCCATTTATGTGCCGAACTCGACGTCGACCTCCAGCCGCACAATAATGACGGTTTACCCGTCTATATTAAGGTAATATTTATTGTTACATACATATACATAATGTTACTTTAGGCACAAGGTGAAGAGCCAGAAAATTATTGTTAAAGCAATTCGTAAAAATGTACCCTTTCACAGGTTCTAACATCGTTGCATTTTCTGGCGGATGGTAATTACCAACGCAGAACAGGGCAGGACCACGGTTTGTGCATTGCACAATGCACTGTGAGCAACTATCTGGCTCAGTTTACGGACGCTGTAATCAGAAGGTAGGCATGAAAGTTGAAATAATATATACCTAACATTATCGTTTTCTAAATTGTTAATGACCCAATGGACCTATAGTTTTGAAGTGAAGTTTATTTACTTACTAACATTTTCATATGTGCTACTTGCTTTAATTCTTTTAATTAAAAAGTCCATTAGTTATAAGTCTTCCTCCGGGATATAACTATCTCTGTACCTATCAAATTTTTATAGGTATATTTTAAGGCTTTGAACAGTATAGACCAAACAACAAAACAAACAGGCACACTTACACAATTATAATATTTGATTTAACCAGTGCACAGTGCTGCAGTGTTATTAACACACCATCCCGTGGGAAAAGTGCTTTTAATTTATTTTATATTTTGTAACTTTTTAGTGTAATAGTACTAACTTTTGTATATTTGGGTTATCTTTTATTTAGTTTTCAAGGTTGTTATACCCTAATATGGTTCATGTTTAGCACTATATTACACTCATTTAATATATAAATGAAAATTTAATTACTGTCCTCACATTATGGCACATATATTTCAGCCAGGAGTTGTTGTCTTAACTTAGCTCCACATGGATACCCTGCAAGGGAACCACAAATAATATACCTACTCAAGTTTTAATACTAACATCATTTAATTACTACAATAAATGGGAATTTGGTTTTTAAATAAAACATAAAAATAGTTGAATATGAACTTATAATTATTCACAAACTTGATGTTAAATACAAATGCAATTACAGTAGGTATAACTAAGTATTATTTTCAGGCTCATGAGAAGAAGGGCAAAGTTCCCTGGAACAGACCCCAATAGACAAGCTGTTGCTGGGGAGTTTAGCGCAGCATACAGAGTGCCCAATGTGTTAGGGACCATTGACTGCACACACATCAAAATTTTCCCGCCACCACTTCCCCACAGCATAAACTACCTCAATAGAAAGGGGTTTCATTCCATGAATGTGCAGTTGGTAAGTAAAAAACATTAAGCAGGTCAAAACCCCCATGTAATTGCTCCTATACCCCAACAGAATTTTATCGTTCTATAAAAACAAGTTTTTAATTTAAATTAAAATGCATTGAAATCCATTCAACCTCAATCATTTAATACAATTTAAAAAAATAAAGAAATAAAAAAGATTCATGGCTCCTCCTCAGTTATAATTTGCGTGTCCTCCAGCCTGAAAAGAAAAAAGATATCATTTTATATTTTATTGTTACATTACATTATTATTAATTGTTACATGTAAATTAATTTGCCATAACGATAGAGAACCGTTTTTTTTACCTATACCTAAGTACATACATATAACTTGTAAGAGTTTAGAATTTAATTTCTTATTTACATATTATTTTTCAGAACACTTGATATGGAGCTGGCTGCCACAAACAGCAATGAAATCCTCACCACCCAGCAGCTACCGGCAAATGGGCTTTTACTAAGAGTGGCCCAAGAAAAAAGGGCCACCATAGTAAATAATTATTTTGCTTACTATTGTGTTTTATTCCATTCCCATATAAACAGTTAAAGTAGAAAACTATATTTTAACAGTATAAAAAATAGGATCAAGCTATCTGTACCAAACTCAATCTTGAATTAAGATTAAGGTTCGGTTCAGCAGTTTAGCAGCTAGAACGTAAAAGACAGACTGAGTTACCTTGCATCTACATATTAGTGTGGATTATAAATGATCTACCATATTATGTTTGAGTATGGATAAAATTAAAGCTTGCTGGTTTCTCCTTAAAATCCTATTCTGCTCCCTCAGAATGTCATTGTATTCTGACTTGAGCTGATTCAGTTTTACTAGTTGTTCTATTATATTCTGTAACATAAAATACAATTGCATTACTTTTATATAAAAAAAGTCATTATTCTTATTTTCTTTAAATAGTTTAGAGGACCTCTACCTACATATAAATATATGACATTAAATGTCTTTGATAATATTCGAGCCAAAATATTAAAAAGATATACATTTCAAGTTTTCATTACTAAAAGACAGTATTAATAGATAGAATATATAGAATTTTGAATAGATCATTCTGTCATAATAATACCTTCATAACTTTTAGGTATGCCCTTCTTTTTCTTCTGTTCTTTGTGTGCAATGTAATGTGGTAAATAAGGCGATGTAGGCTAAAACGTTAATGTTACCCGAAAAATATGAATGTATAGTTAATAAACAAAATACTTACGATTTTCCATGATGCGACGGATTTCTCCGGGCTAAACTCTCGCAACATCGAAGCCAGATTTTGCCACTCGGACTCGTGTCTTTGAGATCCGAGTGGCCCACTGAACTCCCAGTTTGCGAATAAGGGGTGGCTGGCCATATATTCAATATTTTTTCTTTAATGTACTGCTGTACAGCGACTGTAACACAACATGATTGTTTTAATCATTAACAATAAATAAAGAAATTGACAATGCACTTAAACTCATATTAGTTCACAGTGTTAAACTTACACTTTTGTTGTTTGTCTCATTTTCGGTTTATCCAAGAACAATTTCGGACCGAACTAAAATTCCAATACAAACAAACTTTAAACTTTCGTAGGTACTAAACTACTAACCATAAACTAATAACCATAGAATATAGAACTACCGAATCAAGATGTCAACATAACCCATATATTTTTAATAGTATGGCGTCCGCCTTCTTTCTATGACTAATTTATAACTTCCCATTTTAGAAGCATTATATAAAGTCCGCCATTCAACATCCAACATGTGCAAAAATGTATTGATTTCGTGACACTAGCAACTTTTTTGCAAATTGGTAGTAATCTCATGTGATTCTTGTCACACTGGGCTTAAACACAATAGTCGTCGCTTTATCGACGCAATAACTTTATCGACATTGTCAACCATATTAGGGATTTCGATAAAATAGACGACTTTGTTAAAAATTTATACATATCCACACGATAAAAAGGTGCCACGCATAATTGGCCCGCTGATCTATTCATCTATTCGACGACGCGTTTGGCCTAGTTGGTCTGGGTATGGCACTGCCTGCCAAACTAGCGGTCCTTGGTTCGACTTGTGTGATGAGATCGAGACTTTGTTTCTGAGTCTTGAATATTTTCGATGTATTTTTTAGTGCCTAGAGTAGCGTTGAAAATTCCGGAAAAAAACTAATGCTTTTCCTTGAGGTTTTGATTTTTTTTTGGGTTAAATAGACAAATGTCTATCACTGTCATTCTCGCCACATACTTATTTCAATCGCTTCTGCCTCCATAAAAGATAAAAAAAATAAAAGATAAAAGACTGATAGGTAAATATAAGACCGAATATAGAAGAGCAGGATCATTGTTGTTTTCTAAAAACGAGTTATTTTCAACGCTAGAGCTGAGCTAACTTTGGGATATAGTCAGTTTTCTGGTAATTATTTATTTACTTTGCTTCGATGTCGATGCGCGCGCGCGATTATGGATTGAGGATGTGTTTATCCAAGTTGGTACTGACGCTGCCTACGAAGCCAGCGGCCCCGGGATAATTCCCGGTTAGGGCATAACTGTGTGATGGGCGCGAGAGTTCCTGAGTCTTTGATGTTTTCTGTGTATTTAACTACGTATTTCTGTACATAATGGAAACAATGGAAAGCCCTAGTTTGGGACTTGGTAAATTTGTGTGAGATCCTAAGATACTTATTGTATTTTTATTTTAATGACTAAATCCTCTATATACCTTTGTAACGCGTAAAATCCACAAGCCTAACATTATTATAGACTGAAATTAATAAATTGTGTAGTTTAATTAAGTTAGGTTCGGTTAGCTTTTTGCCGGCCAGTGTGTGATGCCGGTGATGACTTACGGATCTGAGACGTGGGCGGTAACAATGGGCCTCATAAGGAAGCTCAAAGTCACTCAGAGGGCTATGGAGAGGGCTATACTCGGGGTTTCTCTGCGTGATAGAATCAGAAATGATGATATCCGCAGTAGAACTAAGGTTACTGACATAGCCCTAAGAATAGCTAAACTGAAGTGGCAGTGGGCGTCCGGACCGGGAGACGAGCTGTAGGTAGGCCTCCAACAAGATGGAGAGACGACCTCGTCAGGATCGCGGGACCGCGGTGGATGCGAAAAGCACAAGACCGGTCTGAGTGGAAAGCCTTGGGGGAGGCCTATGTCCAGCAGTGGACGTCTTTCGGCTGACATGATGATGATGATGATCATGATGGTTAGTTTTTTAATAATTACCTACTAACGACCCGCCATTACTTCGCTTCGGTTTATTGGAGTTCTCTGTGATATCCGTACATAGTCCAGAACAAAAACCTTCATCTTGAATCATCTATTAGTGAAAGCCAAATTAAAATCCGCTGTGGAGTTTGAAAGATTAAGCGTACCAGAGGGACAGATGGCGGACATAGACTTTGTTGTATACCACGTAAAGATAAATCGAACGGGTTACTAATGTCTTGCACAATTTTTGACATAAAATAAACCTAACCTAACCTATTGGGTTCTATGCAATGGTATTTTAAATAATCCTGAAAAGTACACGGTTTCAGAAAAAAAGACTTTATGCCAAATGATGATTGTGCGAAATGATGAATCATGCCAAAAAAAGTTATGCCAGATGAAGGGAACCCAAATCAAACCATTTCAATCGTCATATACCGTTTTCGCCCAACGATTTCGACCAAATAATACATTAGGACTACCCTCAATACCCTAGTTATGCTTCGTAAGCTGTCTATTTACTTTTTCTCTGCAACGATACTTAACAATACAATACAATGATAACTTATAATTGACACCGAGTGACCTATGCTCGTTAAGTAACAGATCAAACAACAGGGAACAATGTGCTGTGACGTCAGTTTCTGCTTTCACCGGATCGAACTCGTGACCTTTTGCCGCACGTGATAGCGAATCGAGTGACGTTTCCATTGTAATATGACTAACGTTCTTAGCTTTCGAGCCCATCAACGACAACAGGGTCCTCCCTAAAACGGTCGCCGTGACCGAGATCGGTCGGACCAATCATCATCAAACACGGTAAATTTACACTAACCTGAAGTGGTTTAAGCAACTAAAGTCTGTTATACTCGTGTTACCTACCTTTAAACTGTTATTATCAGCTTCTTTAATACTATTTTCCAAGAGTGCGTGAGTTATAGGTACACATGTACTCATGTTGGTAGGTACATATGTACTCATGTTGGTAGGAACTTTCTTACCCTGTTTTAAATATGTTTTCTTACATATACATAGAACTAAGGTGGAGTCTTATAATGGTTATAATTGCAACTATCTATGTTTTTTTATAGTTATACTAGAGAACGCCCGCGACTTCGTACGCGTACAATTAGTTTCCCGCTACTCCTCCTACTTCTTCCCGTTGGGGGTCGATTTTCGGGAGTTCCTTTCTTACTGCACCCCTAGCCCTCAAAAGGGACCTATGTACCAAATTTGGAATCTTTAGACTCAGCGGTTTAGATACGAGTATTTGCATTGCACCAAGCTTTTATGTGAGTCCAACCTTTTTTGAATAAAATCGGATTGAGTTTTTAAGCATGTCTCAAAATAAAACGTAATCTAAATCAAAAGCATTAAGGAGTATTGATATCAACTTCGAAGCAAATCACCCCCAAAATAACTTTCTACCCCTTTTTCACCCCTTTAGGGAATGAATTTCAATAAAATACGAAAAACATCTTCCATCAATTCTGTTAAAGAATGTTTATTCCAAATTTGAAGTAGATTGGACCAAGGAGTCACGTTGTCACTCACATACAAACTTTGCCTCCTCCTTTTCACCCCCTTAGGCGTACAATATCCTTTTCTTTTTTTTAATTCTCTACAATCAGTTTAGGGCATTTTATATGTATAGATTACGAGTATAATATCTTGTTTTTGTGACTGTTTGAATCCTTTTTTTTTTTTTAAATGCCCTCCGCATTTGCGACTGCCTTCTGAACCGCAGAATAAATCTTCCTATCGCTTAATTCGTATTCATTAGCAAGCAACCCAGCGCATACCAGGTCAACCCCAGTGCAAGCAGATATACATGTAACTTTGCACCTATCGTATGCAGTGCTCCGGGCTTGTCCTAAGTGCACATAAGATTGTCCGTCAGTTTCTTCTCTGGATCAGCTATCTTGAGGGGTCCATATTGGCTCATAAAAAAAAAATGTAGTCCGAATGTATTGTTAAGTACTTATAAACATCGCAAGTTATAAAGTGTTCTTTTCAGAATCGGTTTTTATTTCAGGGTATCTATAAATCAAACCTAACCTAACCCAACCTCATTTACCAGCTAGATAAATAAAAAATTAAAAAAGTAAAACCGTTTCATTAAAAAATCCCTATGATTTGCGATGAATTTTTTTACATGAAACAAAACGCTCCCATCTTGAGGCAAATTATGAGCAAATTAATGTGGCAACAGTATAATGTGATACATGCCTGCTGGCCAGAGGACTTATAAACGACTTCAATAGCTTAGAAATTAAGTAATCGAACATTTCGGGATTTTGAACAATTTGTTTGACACTTCTTACGATTTGAATCATAACGTCACTGTGACATAGTTATATGGTAGGTCAAACAAATAATATATTAGAACGACGTGACAGTGGAAACAGTTCAGAAACACGTTAAGGTTTAAGGAGCGCACGCGCTGCTTTGCAGAGCGAACGAACAACGTTCGAGTCGTTGTTGTCACGTATTCTTTACTTTAAATGCCAAACAGTTTTTTTTCTACACTTGTACAACTTAAATGTTGTTAAATGATTCCTTCGTAATATGTATTATTTTTTAATTTTGGGGGTTCAGTTGGGCCTTGTGGGCCACTTCGACCATTGCTGATCTTTTGTGGCAGCCCTTTGTTTAGAGCTCACCGCAAAGGCCTGTTGCGTCCAATGCCGTAATGCGTATTGCTAGAGTTGAATGCGGTCTGTATTTCTGAGCTTATTTAAAGCTAGGGTGAATAGGCATCTTCTGGGTGCGCTCGCTTCATCGTCGACAAAATCTTCGTCCCCCAAGAGCAAGAGTTAATCAAGAGCAAACCCATTATCAAAAAAAATAACAAAAATAGTACTATGGGTCTCAGATCTCACTTACCATCGGGTTGCCTGTATGGTCGTTTGCGTTATGTGTGACAATTAAGGGAGCATAATTTTAAATTATTTCGATGTACCTTAATGTTACCTATTACTCGTTTATTTTCCGCACAAAATGATTTAGCGTACTTTCCTTATTTTTACAATTCAATTGTTTTCTTATTCTCATTGTACAGGCAACCCGATCATAAGTGAGATCTGAGACCCATATTATTTTTTTAGTTATTTTTTAATAATTTGAACAACAGAAAACTCGCCAGTTATATCTACACTATATCGCTAGCATGTGAGAACAGGAGCGGACTGAGAACCAGCGCTGGCAGCTCCCGCGCCCGCGTTTGGAAGCGCAGCATTTGCTGGCTCCTTTTACCACATGCCATACTATTTATGCCTTTAATTGTTTTCAATTATTTGTTTGTTAATTTTTGTATTAAGTGGGTGTGGTATATTTAATAATACATCATCAATCATCACAATAATTTTGCTACCGTGTGACACAGTGCTTTTCACATCACCCATGAGGAACATAAAAGATCTTAGTGATGAAACAAATTATGTGCTAATACACTCAGGAACAAAAATAACGGGTCAGAGTGCGTTTTTCATACTAAAGAGGCTATTTCGAAGCCTTGGTTCCTCGCCAGGGAATGCTTTTAATGAAATCTGATCATGAATACCTCGAGCATCGATACAGGACTTCCAGAGTGCTTTGGATACCCTACTGAGTGAATCTGCGGCTAATGCCGGAATTGTCCATGTTCAGAAAAACATCTAATATGGCAATAAAATGTAAGGAAATCCAAGTGCTGACCCAAACTCTTCCACTGTGGTGTTAACTGGTTGTGCGATCAGTTAGGTATCTTAAGAACTTTTGACCTCCTCTATTGAACCTTGCAGTATCCACCATTAAAACTCACTCAAAACAACCCCTGGCGAGGAACCAAGGCTTCGAAATAGTCTCGTTTGTATGAAAAACGCACTCGGACCCGGTATTTTTGCTGCTGAGTGTAGTATGCACTTAAATGACGAAAAATTAATTGTAGGTCGATTATGTGCATACTGTTTTCATATTTCATTGCGTTTATATTTTATACTGGCAACAAAATGTCCTTGAACAGAAAAATACTACTTTGATCCCTCCTATCAAAGAAGAAAAGTCCCCTTTCCGAATAGGTGATGTGAAATAGTAGATTGTGTCACAAGGGAGCAAAATGACATATTTAAGGCGAGGGCGTACATTGAATCCTGAACGAAGCGAAGGATTCTACAATTGAATCCCGAGCGTAGCGAGGGATTCTAAAATAGAATCCTGAGCGTAGTGAGGGATTTAAATGTTAACGCCCAAGGTGGAAATAATTTTGCTACCGTGTGACACAAACTGCTTTTCACATCACCTATGAGGAAAATAAAAGATCTTACTGATGAAACAAATTTAATTATTCACACATTCTAGAAATGCTGAAATTATCAAATTTAACAACAGGAAATTATCGCACTTAACAACAATTATCAAATTTAGCAACAAAATGTCCTTGAACAGAAAAGTGCCACTTTGATCCCTCCTAGCAGGGAAGAAAAGTCCCCTTTCCGAGTAGGTGATATGGATATGAAAAGGTTTTTTTGGTCTTTATGTCCATCGCGACGCTGTTTTGCAGGAGCTGACGCTTCAGTTAGGGTTCTCGACGGTACCTTTCAATTCCCACTGTTCGAACATTCCACAACGAATGCTATCCCTCGAATCTTAAATACGTAACATACGTGACAATTTCGTACCAATACTCGTACATAAGGCTCTTTAATATTCCCCATTGTTGTTGAAAGCACATTTCACATTACACATTAAACCTCGAACACGGCAGTAGGCGGGTACACCTGCGCTGCGCCATACCCAAGTTCTAAGTAACAGTTAAACTTTAGCTGTGACTTTGTTGCCCCGGCAGGAAATGGAGTTTTTACGTCACTTTGCAACAGTTAAGTGTTTTTGCGAGTAATTTTTTTAGAGCCGCTTGGAATACTTAACGTAACATTGTAATGCCGAAGTGCATTTTTATGTCTAGGTTTATCGATGTGTGGCAGCCATATACAGGGTGTCCGGTAAATAGTGGACTTCCTTACAGGGCTGGATAGCTCAGCTCAGGACTGGCCAAAATATGATAAATCATGTTTAGTAAAAGTCGCACCAAAAACGAGATATCTCAACATTTCAAAATTTTGGAAATGCGGTACCCTGGTCCACCATTTTCAATGCCGTGGCCACATTTATTAGTATTTTTCAGTTTCGTTTACTGTGAAAGATTGCTGATTAAATTTGCTATAAGACCAGGGGCAGGAAATGCGATCGTCTGTCAGATCGGTTAACAGAGGGACACCACAAGGGTCAATTCTCAGCCCGCTCATTTTTATATTATTTACAGCGGACCTTAGGCGACTGCTTCAACATTGTAGCATCCATCTATACGCAGACGACACACAGGTGTATTTGTCGTTCGACCCGCGAGATACGGAGCGCTCTGTCAAGTTAATTAACGAAGACCTTAATCGCATTGTCAGATGGGCAAAGGCTAACAACTTGGTTTTAAACCCAACAAAATCAAAGTTCTTAGTACTTGGAACTAAATTTCAGCGTAACAAGGCAATTGACTATGATCCCACATTGACGATCAATGGTAAAAATATTGACAGGGTAGAATCTGCGAAAAATCTGGGACTCCTGATTGACGGAGAAATGCGTTATATTGATCACATTAACACTAAGATAAGAAATGCTTTTTATAGGCTTAAGGTGTTATATGACATTAGAGACTATCTAACCGAGAAGGTGAGGTTAATGTTGGTGGAAGCGCTGGTCTTATCTTTATTCAATTACTGCGACACTGTCTATGGACCTCGCTTGTACGCTAAGACTTCACAGGCTATTCAACGGGTTCAGAATGCCTGCGCTCGCTTTTGTTTTACAGTACCTAGGCGCTCACACATTACACCTTTCCTAAATGCAAAGAGCATTTTAAAGATGGCAGCGAGAAGAGAATTGCACATGGCTACTTTAATGCATAATGTCGTGTATAATAAAAAACCAGAGTACCTTTACCAAAAAATAACTTGGATGAAAGATATGCATTGTTGGAATACACGTAGCCAAGTAGATAATAAGGTCTTTATTCCGTATCATAGAACAGTTGGTTTTAGAGGTAGTTTCAAGTTCTCGGCATCAAAAATTTGGAATGATCTCCCGCCTCCTTTACGAAAAAAAATGTCCCAGTCAACTTTTAAATGCAAATTGCGTATTTTACTGTTAAACAAGCAGAAAAATTTAGAAACTACATAAAAATAAAACTCGTTTCAGTGGTGTTTTTATCAAAGAGTTTCCTGCTGTTCCTACATGTTTTTTTTTTTAAATAACTTCATTCTTTTTTTTTAAATTTTAATTATTTTGTCTACCTAAACTGTATAAATAAATTGTATGCTATCTGATCTACCTGCTAAATTTGTGTTAAGCTAGACTGAGTGCGAAATAGGGGCAGACTGAAAACCAGCGCTGCGAAGACTCGAGCACTCGCCCGCGCTCGCAGCACATGCTGAGTCTGTGCCTTTTGTCACACCTTTTTTTATGTATAAAATTTTGTTATTTAGTATTTTACTGGTTTTTTGGGTGACAATAAATACTTCTTATTCTTATTCTTATTCTTAAGACCTTATTAACGGAATGAATAAAAAATTAGCAGTTTTTTTAATTTTTCAAAACAAATTTAAAGTTTAGGAATCTGAGTTTAACTTGCGGCAAGTTTAACATCGCACGGTGTAAAAAAAATGTACAAAGACTTGTAGTGCTGCTTTCCTAAAAATTAGTCTGGTTAATGGAGATTTTAAAATGATATAATAATTGAGTTTATTGATTACAACAGCGAAGTTATTATTAAGTTTGTCCAACAAAGACTGAATTTTATCAAACTAGCGAATTTAATAAACGACTTTTACTGCCGTTTAAAATGAATTTAACTGTTTTTAAATGTTTTAAAAGATAGTTCACCTGAGTGTGAAATGCTACAACTCTACGATAAAAGGTAATACTACGACTATTAGGTCGATAAAAAATGTCACATCATCAACATAGAACTAACGACTGTGGAAATGGAATTTAGGATTACAATCATTATGGCAGAAATTAGTTTCTGTTGCATTTAACATTCACGTAAATTGTCTATTAAAACATTTCAAATCAGTCGACATGATTTTAAACGGAATCAAAAGTCGCTTTTTAATTTCGATTGTTTGATAGAATTCAGTCTTTGTTGGCCAAACTTAATAATAATTTCGCTGGTGTAATCAATAAACTCGATTGTTATATCATTTTAAAATTTCCATTAACCAGGCCAATTTTAAGGAAAGCAGCACTACAAGTCTTGGTACATTTTTTTACACCGTGCGATGTTAAACTTGCCGCAAGTTAAACTCAGATTCCTAAACGTTAAATTTGATTTGAAAAATTAAAAAACTGCTATTTTTTTATTAATTTCGTTAATAAAGGTCTTATAGCAAATTTAATCAGCAATCTCTCACAGTAAACGAAACTGAAAAATACTAATAAATGTGCCCACGGCATCGAAAATGGTGGACCAGGGTACCGCATTTCCAAAATTTTGAAAAGTTGAGATATCTCGTTTTTGGTGCGACTTTTACTAAACATGATTTATCATATTTTGGCCAGTCCTGAGCTGAGCTATCCAGCCCTGTAAGGAAGTCCACTATTTACCGGACACCCTGTATGTCATTACTTCGGTATAATTATGCTTATTATGTTACATGCGATGGAAGGCATAAAATGTAGCTTGATTACTTTCTTAACTGCGGGTCTGTTATGATCGTGTTTATAGACTTGGTTAAATCATCTGTCACCTTCTGACCTGTACTTAAGTGCGAGAGTGACGGATGCTTCATCCACCGCTACAATACGGGCCCTAGATAAGTCCCTTAATGTGATAAAATCGCTTTTTATAACAACTCTAAGGCCCACGTGAAGCTTAAAAAATAATCTACAAGCAGTTTTCGTTTAGCTATATCAAAACGTTTAGTTGTTTCATGAAAGTGCCACTTACTTTTTAAATCAGTGTTACATACAATAATAAAAGAAACCTGAAACTAAAACGCTAAATCTTAATTTGATTTTCATACCCTAACCCATTTCAGGCAAAACTAGTCTAGACAGACGGACAACGACAAACAGACAGACGTATAACAAAGTAATTCTATAGTTCCGCCTATTTTTGCAGAACAATCCTATTTCTAAGACGAAATAACACTATTGTCTAACACCGTGTCGTAAAAAGGTAAACCTCAATGCAATATTTATCTGAACCTTACGCCGTTGAGCAATACTTGCCTTGGAGGGTATCCAGTTTCCAGTCGAGTGGGCGGCAGAAGCTCTGTCAATAAATATTGTTTGAATGACCACACCTGTAGGTACGGCGCACGCCCACTGCGCTATAAAGGTGGTAATTATGCGTATTAGATCACTTTAATAACAGCTTGTCGATGAATCTAGCGTGGAGATAGTTTAATGTCCAGGACATAGCATAGGTCTTAAGACACCTTTCTACCCGACTGCGGCAAACCCCAAAAGAAGGATTACGTGTTTGACTTGTATATATGTCCGACTTAATGTCCGCTCGTAACTACTAAACGGCTTAACCGATTTTAATGAATTATACGTGGTTAGAATCGTCTTAGGTAGGCCTCCAACAAGATGGAGTGGATGACGTCGTCAGGATCGCGGGACCGCGGTGGATGCGAAAAGCACAAGACCGGTCTCGGTGGAAAGCCTTGCGGGAGGCCTGTGTCCAGCAGTGGACGTCTTTCGGCTGACATGATGATGATGATGAGAATCGTCTTCGTAAGTTCTAATAGCGTACACACAGAGGGACAGACGGCGAGAAGAGACTCTCTTTTAAGTATACTTTTTTTATAAAGAATTGCACATAGGCGGTTTTATTAAGAAGACGAAGTCGCGAGCAAAAGCAAGCCAGCTACAAAGAACAAGCCAAGGATATTATTAGATTAAAGTGGTAATTTGGATGCAGTTTTAACGAAAGTACATAAAGCAATTGTAAAACAAGCGGCATAGAGATACGAGCCTGTAATCCATTGTGCAGGCGGCCTCTGCGCGCGCCGAATAACATATTAATTATATTTTAACTGCTGCCATTGGTAATCGTTATGCGTTTGCGCAGGGTAGTGTAGGAGCTAGCGATTGGTTTGGTTTATTGATAAGAAATCGCTCTTAATAAAATAACTTTTTTTTTTTAATATTAGTTTTAGCCGATATAACAAAAGACGTTCTCATTATTTTTTCATCTTCTTAAACATTTTATAACCAAACCACTATAAAACTTGCAATTTTAAAAAAACAGTATATAACTTAAAGGGTTTAGTCACTTTTCAGTACTTTGGAGGTCAATTTCTCCAAACAGTTTGAGTTTGGGCCGCTAAAAAAAATACGTGTCTGTTATTTTAAGCTACTCTCTAACATATATCAAAATCAACAAAATCGGAGCCGGGCAGTTGGGTACCTTTCCTTGTAAGAACGGAATCATGCCTGTTTCCCAGAGTGGTAGGCAGATACCACTTCTTTCCACCTGCTTCGATCTTTCGCTTCTTCCACATAATAATAATCATTGGTAAGCGGTACTAACTTAAGCAAGAAGCCAGCGCTGATCTATTCTAGGATTTGTATGTTTGTATAACTGATAATACCTCCTAGCTTGTTGTCAGCCTCTTAGCCTACGGCACACACCTATAAAGCCAGCTTATTCCAGCCACGGCCGCGTGACGTTGCGGCGATGTAAACAAACCATTAGGTATTCCACGCGCCGCGCGGCGGCCATACTTGTATTCCGATGCCATTAGAAAAGGTTTAAAACGCTTGGTTTTGACACCACGGTGGCACGGCAGTGTTGCCATGTGCGAGTTGAAAGGCTTTGAGAAAAGCTGGGAGTGGGGCGGCAGCGGGAGCAGTTTTTTGGGTTCCGTACCTAAAGACCACAAAGAAAATTCGGTTACAACGTTACAAGTAAGAATGACCAATCATTAGCGTCTGTCACTGGTGTATGTGTCGTCACCCTTTTTTGTTTCTGTTTTAGATATTTAAATCAGGTTTTAAGTCAGGGTCCCTCTGAAAACTACCGCCGCGGCTTGCTGCGGCTCAAAGCTGAGGGAGCCCTTTACAACGCTATGTTATATGTTTTGTTCTGCTTGTCATTCGGTTTTTTTTCAAATGTGTGTGTGGGTTGAATAAATTATTTCTATTCTCTCTCTCTGTTCTAAAGGGTGTCAACGGGACCCTATTACCAAACCTCCGCTGTCCGTCCGTCCGTCCGTCCATCCCTCCGTCTACCTGTCAGCGGGCTGTATCTCTGGAATCACAATTGTGTTGTGTATTTCTGTCACTTTATAAACAAATAATAAAAATATATTAAAAATTAAAGCGGGTATCCCACATAATTTTGTACAGTGTACGGAATCCTTCATGTGCGAGTCCGACTCACACTTGGCCGGTGTTTTTTTTTCGGTTTACCTTACTGTTGGAGCTTTTTTTGCATATTGTTGGTATGGGTATTAACAAAAACAGGCTAGGCAAGCTACTGCCCCTTATAAAACCAACAAAACATTTATTTATTTTATTTCTTGAATTTAAAGTATACAATTTTCGTTATTTTTACGTAACTTATATGCTTGCTTTGTTTACATTTCCATAGACTTTATTTTATTTTTCTGTTTCCTTGGTGTTGCCAACTTTACCAGGCTGTAAATCTTATGGTCGTTCGAGACGTTGTGTATTTGATCCTTGATGTTTATCTTTTAGCGTTGTTTTGTATTAAGTCTGTCACTTTGCGTCTCTTCACCAAGCGGTTCCAACGGAAGACCAGTGCTGGCTTTACGGCTAGCGAATGCTGAGTTGGGACCGTTTTGCAACAATTTCTCTGTGCCTTGATCTTTTTGTATCGATGTTATATGGTTTTGTTTTGTTGCGAATAAATGTCTCCTTATCTTTATAAATCCTAATGGGGTGGATTTTCGGAATAATCTTTCTTAGCCACCCCTAGGGTATGCACATACCTTAGGGGTGCGCTAAGGCATATTCTTTCAAAATGTTCAAGTCCCTACGTCGAGGCAGTCACGAAAGAGTCAATACTTAAGCAGTGGCAGTTTTTGAACCTTCTTTTTTGATCGATTATGTCTTCATTTAAGGGACTTATAGCACTTACCTTTCCACGGTTTGGGTTTTAAAAAGTTGTTTATCCAATAAATTAGATCCTTTTACGGTTTAGAGTTAAAAGTGTTAAAACGAGTCTTTAAATAGTTAGCACGCGTTTAGCCTTTAGTGGTCGAATAAGAGGTCGACACAAATAGATTATACGCTTTAGACGCAAGTCACGAGTGTTTGTAGTTAATATTCGTTTTAAAACATCTCAGTCGAGAAATACATCGCCTTTTAGACAGAGAAATAGGTACGTCTAAATACAAGTATTTGTACAATACAGATTGATATACACTCGCGGACTAATAAAACGGGTCAGAGTGCGTTTTTCATACTAAAGAGGTTATTTCGAAGCCTTGGTTCCTCGCCAGGGAATGCGTTTAGTGAAATGTGATGATGAATACCTCGAGCATCGATACAGGACTTCCAGAGTGCCTAGGATACACTGAATGAATCTGCGGTTAACGCCGGAATATTGCATGTTCAGAAAAACATCTAAAATGACAATAAAGTGTAAGCTGTAAGGAAATCCAAGTGCTGACCCAAACTCTCCCGCTGTGATGTTAACTGATTGTGCGATCAGTTAGATATCTTAAGAAATTTTGACCTCCTCTATTGAACCTCGCAGTATCCACCACTAAAACTCACTCAAAACAACCCCTGGCGATTAACCAAGGCTTCGAAATAGCCTCGTTTGTATGAAAAACGCACTCTGACCCGTATTATTTGTCCGCGAGTGTAGTTGTATAGTATCATACAGACAGACAGACTGACTGACAGTTACCGAAGTTTCACCAGAAGGGTTTTCATTTCCATTATTGTACAGAAACAAAAAAAACATATATAGTCAAGAGCAATGAAAGCTGGTCACTTTGTATTGAAATTCCATAGAAAGTGACCCATTATGCAATCTTTGGAAAGATTTTGTTCACTGCTAGTTATAATTTCTCCTTTCCCACGTACATAATATCTCAAAGACCTTGTCGTTTTTTTTATACACCGGATTAGAAAAACGAGCACACAGGCCATGATGGTAAGTGGGTTGTCTGACCCAAACATTGGCATTCTCAAGACTACAATTTTAAAACCGTAAATGCATTGCAAACTCTGAGGACTAACAATAAGTTGAAACCCCTCTGTGCTAGTAATTTCACCGGTTATCTTATCCCCATTGGAACACGATAATGCGAATGCTGCTTGGCTTTAGGTTACAGGATAAGATGGTGGTAGCGACCCAGGCAGACCAGCAGAGTCTTACCACCACTAAACAGTTACCAAATCAATCTGCTGTTTGAATGAACGGGCATATCGCTTCAACCTCGTTAAATCGACTATATCGCTAGAAACCTATCTGTATCGAGAGGTTATGGCAAGTAACGGTGCCTCATACGTGTCAATTGTACTGGTTTTAGGGAGGAGTTTCTCTACGACGATCATACTCGTATAAATAAAATATTTTTCTGACAAAATCTAAATTTTTGTGACATGTTATTTACCCGCTGTAGTTTTTTTGTACACTTATAACTGTGTAGAAGCTCAAAGTCACTCAGATCAGAGGGCTATGGAGAGGGCTATGCTCGGGGTTTCTCTGCGTGATAGAATCAGAAATGATGATATCGTATGAATGCCCCATCACCAAGTTTTCTTCCCATTATTAATTCATCAAAAATACTTACTTCGCTATTTTTTTGTACCAGCCTACATCGATGGCAATGACTTTGTAATCGGGCCCAACTACAAAACAAATTATTATATTTTTAAGTAGCAAAAGTAATTTGATCCAGTTTTATCTGGACATTTTACTGTGACACGTTTACCATCAATACTTCCACAGCAGTTCGGGAATCGCCATTTCTCATGAAATCCAGATACAGCGGCTTCCCAATCTTCTATAGTTGGTTCACGCATGTAAATTGGTTGCAAATACTTCCATATGGCTTCACAAACTTCTTCAACAATGACGCTAACGGTAGAGACACCGAGGGTGCCAAAACTGGCTCCGGTTGCAAGATATCTAAAACATTTTTGTTATTTATTTTACAGGAGACACAAGCATGATGCATGATGGAGAGACAGTAAGCATTTAAGATCCTGTAAAAAGGACAGGACAAGCGGCAAAGCTTACTGATCGATATAAAACCTGGCCCTGGGCGACAGTAATGTCTTTTACGTAACACCTGGCCATAATGTGAGTTTTATCGCACGCTGCGCGCACGGTAAAACTCGCATTGTGGCCAGGTGAAGACGTAAAATTGTGTACTCATCACGGGCAGTAAAAAAGAAAGACCTCTATCGCATATTTACAACCCTCGCCTACGGCTCGGGTCTCAAATACCTGCGATTTCGGGCTTTCTTTCTTTTACAGCCCTTGTTAAGTAATGTACTATTTTACGTCCACATTTGGAATTTGTTGAAACAGATGCAAATATACAGTGAAATTCCAACGTTATTTTATTTTGTATTCAGCCAGAGACCAGTAGTCGTTATATGAGTGTGAAAAGTGGGAAATATATCTTTCGTACTCTTCCCACTCATACAAAGTATAGGCAGAGGTCAACTACAGGTCTCTGGCTGACCACTGGTGACTTTACCATATTATGATATGAATAATTACAAAATAACTGTTAGGTAGGTGGCGCCGTCATGGTGTCCGGCGTATATAGAGAAACAGTTCCGTAGGAAATTGTGCAGGGTCCGTCCGGATCGCTACCACCATCTTATCCATTAACCCACCGCCAAGCAGCAGTATTCGCATTGCTGTGTTCCGGTGAAATTACTAACATAGAGGCATTCCATCTCAGTCCTCAAGGTTTGAAGGTTTAGGATTGCAGTTTTGAGATTGTAGTCTTGATTTCAAATGTCTATGGGTCTCAGATCCTACTAACAATCAGGTGGCCTGAATGCTCGCGTGCTTTCTCATCGCCATAAAAAAAGGTGACCAGGGGGGAACGGTCACTGCTTATTTAAACCAAAACGAATGTAACCTCAGTGGGCCTCCGTTAAATACAACGAAGATCGTGTTGCTACCTTCCGACTCCATAATCAGGTCAGCTCTTCGACATTATTATTACACACACAAATTATTCTCTTCGGGTTTACACACGCATTAAAATTTAAGCCCATTCCATTCCAATAACAGGTAGGTAGGTAATGGTTCAAAAAAAGAAAATTAAATTTCAGGAGACCATCAATGAACCTAGCCCCAAACGAATCTCTAGGCTTGTACTTTGGGTTACCCCTGGGACAACGATAAACTTACTTGTATTAGATAGAAAACATCCAAAACTCACGATTAACATAGGTTATCGCACAAATATCATTTTTCTCAAACATGCTCGGAAAGAAGGGTGTTCCGCTTGAGATAGAAGGACGGAAAATGCCTCTTTTTACTCCTAGGAGTAAAAAAACTATATGAAAACACTTTCCGTCCATGTCCATATTATTTTTAAAAACGCTGTCAGTTGCATACAAAATCAAAAGGACCAAGACAAAAATTCCAAACAGCCAATGTAACTGCTCGCTTTTTTAGCACAATGCGTGTGTTTTTTTCTTAATTTTCTTTTTTTTGCATTTCAATGTCTATGGTTAGCTTAGTAAACAATTGACAGTCGGTAAGATTCTTTCATTCTGCATACGGAAAACCGCCGCAAATAATTTAAAGAAGAAGTAAAACTGTTATTATACGAAATAGTTACTAGAAAAAATGTATGAGCTCAAGCGACGAAAGCGAGGAAATAGGTACCACACCGCCTATATTAAAACCTGAAGCTGCCTCGGTTAGGCAAAACCTACTTCCCGCTAAATCGAAGGACAAATATAACCGAACTTATGACCAGTTTATGCTGTGGAGGGCAAACAAAAATGTAAATAGCTTTGCTGAAGGTGTATTTTTAGCATATTTCAGTGAGCAATCGAAGAATAAGAAGTCTTCTACATTGTGGTCCATTTATTCAATGCTCAAGTGTACAGTTGAAATGAAACACAAGGTTAATATAAAGGATTTTTCAAACCTTACTATGTTTCTTAAACGACAGCACGCTGGCTTCAAAAGCAAAAAGTCAAAGGTTTTGACTGGAGAAAATGTGGATCGATTTTTAAAGGAAGCTTCCAATGCTAAATATTTAGCAATTAAGGTTAGTAAATTTATAGATAACTAGCTGTTGTGTATTTTAAAGGGCTTAATTTCTGTATAATATTCATAAAAGCAGTGTATTATAAATAAAGATTTATTTGTTACAGGTTGCACTCATTGTGGGAATTAATGGAGCGTGTCGAACTATAGAATTAACAAACATAAACACAAAAGACATTGAAAATCACGAAAATACCATGATTATTAAATTGTGTGACACCAAAACGAAACTCGACCGAGTATTTGTCATCCGCGGTGAAAACCAAGGCATAGTTCGTAAATATGAAGCTCTTCGTCCGCCAAATACCAAAATAACCAGATTTTTCTTAAATTATAAAGATGGCAAGTGCACCAGACAACCAATTGGAAAACACAAAATTGCTTCCATGCCTAAAGATATAGCTGAATTTTTGAATTTGACCGATACTCAGGCTTATACTGGACATTGTTTCCGACGAACCTCCGCTACTCTTCTTGCTGATTCTGGAGCGAACTTGACATCATTAAAGAGACTAGGTGGTTGGAAATCAGATAAAGTGGCTGAAGGATATATCGAAGACTCAATTGAAAACAAATCTGAGATTTCGAACAAAATAAACAAACAAATTAAATTGGAAACATCTCGCCATCATCTGCACGTGCCTTGTCCTCAGGCCTCCACATCTCGCCACCATCTGCAACCATCCAGTCCTCAGGCCTCCACATCTCGCCACCATCTGCAACCATCCAGTCCTCAGGCCTCCACATCTCGCCACCATCTGCAACCGTCCAGTCCTCAGGCCTCCACATCTCGCCACCATCTGCAAGAATGCACTCCTCAGGCCTCCACATCTCGCTCACCACTAGAAAAATTAAGTCCCCGGCACTTCACTTCACAGGAAAATTTGTCTGCCTCAAACCCTGAAACAGCTTCATCTCAAATTCAACAAACAAGCATAAATGCTCCTGGAAAAACCATTAAGTTTTTGTTTAAAAATTGCCCAAACATGACCAACATCACATTTAATATTAATTAAGTAAATTAAATTCCTTGGGTTTTAAAAATGAATTTGTATTATTTCCTCACATGTTTGAGAAAAGCATTATGTATGCCTCGGCGGAAACGAGGATTTCCTGACTCGTATTTTAGCAGGCCTCGCTATTGCTCGGCCTGCTAACCACCTCGTCAGGAAATGCCTTATTTTCCGCGCCTAGACCACAATGTACTATTACAAACTTTCATTTCGCAAACAGGTACTTCCCGCCGGATTAATTTATATTTTTTGTGGTCATATGTCTAACCTAACGTAGCCAATTTAAAAAGCCTATGAAACTAATGTCATTTGTAACGGTTCTTCTTCTTTGCCCCGCGGTGACTTCAACAGCCACTACCGCGGGGATATGCCGTTTCCACAGTGAAGTAATTTCGCCAGTGTCAAGTATATGTAAGTATAAATCAATATAGCAATTAAAATATAATCCAATCTTCTCTAGGAAGATTGGGGGCAACGTTGTACGGTGATATGTAGGACAGAGGTCAAGATAGTTTTAACCTCTGTGACTGCGAGTCCACTTGAAACGAGAAGTAAGATGCCAGATACACGAAATACGTCCAAGTCTTCTATCACTGTGCAAAATCACTATCGGAAAAGAACTTTGAACACCTAAATAGACAAAAATGCAAAACTAAAATCAATTACACATCCGCCATCTTTTAACGTTGCAAATGGCCTCTTGTAACGGTTTAAGCACAAATATATTTATGCGAAATGAAACTTTGTAACATGATATACCTAGTTCGTCAAACGCACTTTTGGTACAAGTCGGGATACCTCCGTGGTCATTTAAATAATAGATAAATATCAGGAGACAATGTCACACAAATTGACCTATTCAAGTCTAAGCTCTAGGCTTGTACTATGGGTACTAGACAACGATATAAATACTTATATATTCGTGCTCATCACACAAATATCTGCCCTTACCTGGATTTGAACCCAGGACCGCTAGCTTCGTAGGCAGGGTCACTACCAACTAGGCCAGCGCGTCGTCGTCCTTTTAAAACATCATCTTTAGTAATGCATAAGCAATAAGTAACATAATAATGTCAATCTAGTCGCATAGGGTGTTAGTCGCGCTAACAGAACTCCCCTCACTAACCTGTCACATTATCATGGTAATAGTTACAGACTCGTTCTCGTCTAGCGCCGGGTCCCGCATTCGACGCCGTCCGACAACAGCCCACGGTTTTAGGGTACCGACGTTTTTTTTTAAAACATTCATAAAAATCTTTTGGCTATTTTCTCTTGCAGTGTGATTACCTTCTTGGTAGACGATGATAAAAAAAAACGTGTGTGTCTCGGGATGCCCGATAGAAGGGATAACTTAAACTAATCTAAGTTGAACTATTTAATATTGAAATTGTTCAACACTAATGCAGAGTGGCACACACTAATAAACCTAAAATGTGGTACACTGTTGAAAGAGGTCATATATAGACATCTCTTTTTAACGAAGGGCATTTGTAACAGGCGCGAAGAGTACTTCTATTAGCTGTTTATATACTCCCTCTATGCTAGCGCCGTTACGTAACGAAGCGGTTTACACTCCCATAAGTTATGACTTCAAAATGAAACAATTAGGTACCATTTTCTCTATTCCAATCGGGCAAACCTTATTGCTTTAGACATATGTAGACCCGTATACGGAACCATTATGCTCCGAAGGTAATCAAGCGGATTCGGAGCCGTTTGTATGTTAATCAGTTACCTTGGCGCCGTCTCTTTGGGCCCAAATTATTTTTATTTCCAACATAACTATTACTTATGTAAATCTTCTAACAATGTGTTTTGCTTAAATTGTTGTGGTAATAAATTACGGATCTCGTTTTAAATAGTGGAATGAAAATAGTGGTAGTTGCTGTTTAGTGGACAAGGCTTGCCCAATCTGAGTAGCGAACAGTTTCCTATACTGTTTGTTTGGGATGTTTTGTTAAAATAATGCTTTTGATGTTCTATCTGTAAATCGTTTGCAAGTGTCGGACGCCATCAAGTCTTCTGTATTAAATAAACCAATTTGTTCTACCAACGAAACTAGCGGACGCGGGTTGAAATCTCGGTAACGACCAGTATATTTGTGTTAAGAGTATCAGCATGTTACTGCGTCTTGGGTGTTTCTGTCCATAAATGGTACACGGAAGAACATGTCTAGTCCACCTGGCAACTTTTTGAGCTATAGGTATTTAAAAGTTAGGAACACATAATTTCGTATGAAATAATTCAAAGATGTCAGTAAAAGTTCATTCCAAACTCCATGTTATGAAACTGTTTTTTTTTTTCAAGTATTCCTCTATAAGATGTTAATTGTTTTCTATTACCAATAATACAATCCTAGAGCTTAATTCAGAGGGGCTATTGCCAAACGCACTGGCAATCGCAATCGTTTTCATTTTGAAAATCGAAGACTTGTCTGCATACAAAATGAAAACAATGATTCCACTTTGAAGCCGATTGTGATTGCGAGTGCGTTAGGCAATAGAGATGCAGGACTAGATCAATGTGTGCGAGATTCATCATCATCATCATCATGTCAGCCGAAAGACGTCCACTGCTGGACATAGGCCTCCCCCAAGGCTTTCCAGTCAGACCGGTCTTGTGCTTTTCGCATCCACCGCGGTCCCGCGATCCTGACCAGGTCGTCACTCCATCTTGTTGGAGGCCTACCTACAGCTCGTCTTCCGGTCCGCGGACGCCACTCCAGTGCGAGATTACCCCCTTTATATTAATAATGAAAAAAAATTTGTTCTGTTTGTATTTTATCTTGTGGGTGTATACGGTTTCCTAGTACTATATCCGTTAATCCAAATCGCGATGCCCTAATTCCGGAATATTCCGCACTACGCGTAATATCCTAATGCACTGCGAAATCTCCTTTATTTCAGCCCTTCGCATATGTGGGGTGTCAGCAGTAGGGATATGAAAAGATAATCATATAGCTTGCTATCGCAATAAATGAAGCTCGCACGACACCGCTAGCAATCGCGAGGGTAACCACTAAAAACTTTTGTCCGAACTTCACTTGTCCCAAAACTTTTCGAATTGTTTGGTTTAATCCGGTGAGAGCTTTTGTCAATTATTCACTTTACCATTTGACGTTATCCCAACTTATCGTTTGTCTGAAAAACATTTCCCAGCAGAGATTTTTGTCCTATGACATGTTTAGTTTTGGTAAACATTAACATTTTTTCTTAATCTATGATATATTTGACATTTGTTACGCTATCCCAACCAAATCCCAACTCATCCTAATCTCCAACATCATTTATCCGATAGGTAACACATCGCGTGACTTTTGTACCCGTTGCAGAGTTAATAAACACTATAGTGTGTCTGTAATACAATTCACATTACATCAAAAATATTTAAATTTTCATACCGCACACGTTTGTCACTCTATTCCCACTTAAGATGCAATATATATTAATGTATATAGAAGAGAGCAGAATTTTAGCCATGACCATAATTTCAACATCTGAACTCGCCAATGGAAAAACACCTTTTCATCACACTTGCTCGTAAATGGTGTTATTCCATGCCTGTATACAGAAGGACAATGGCCTAAATTGTTCCCGCGGGAATTATGGCGAGTTTGTCATCCCTAGGGAGTAATGACTTTGTTTTTAAAATTTGCAACTCTTTCGTACATCATTTCTGACTAAGGAGGTTTAATTTTCAACCAAAAATTAAATCGGTTTCTAATTTCATCTTTAAAAATTAGCTATAGACTAACTTACATTACACAAAACCTATACGCTTCATTAAACTTCATTATTTTTATACCTATTTCAAGTTTCAATCAACATTTATCATTAATTTTAGTAATTATAATTTTTTATCAAATTGGCTAAATCTGGCTCGAATCCAGGTCGAAACTAAACGCAGTTATTATCTGTGGTAGAGGTCACAAAAAAAATATCGTTTCCATTTACGTTCCCGTTCGTCAAAAGTTATTTCTTTATATTTTGCAGAGTTAAAGTGTTTTCTCTTTATTTTTTTTCCTCGCAAATGTGATGAAAACCATTGTGTGTATCACAGGCAGTAAGGGGATTACTAACTCGAGTCATTAAAAGCCCTCCGCCTGCGGCGTCGGGATTCTAACACTCTCGTTAGTAATTCCCTTCATACTACCCTTGATGCACAATGTACTATTAGACGATAACGTCTGTAAAGTTCATATATTTATTAGAAGAGATCAGAGACCCTAGACAATATACATCCGGCGTTCTTTATCGTTATCCAAAATGTATAGGGTTGACGTAAGCTGTCAGACGGCCGCGTCGAGCGCCTGCGTCGATTCCATAAATTTTGTCAGTTTTCGAAATTTGTTTACGTAAACGTTATGCAACTTGTCTAGCCTCACTGGGCCTAGACAATATGCAAGACGCTAAGTTAGCTATTTAAAAAAAAACGAATAAATATGACTGACGTAATCTCTCCATATATTTCCTGTCGTTAGAAAATAGAATCGTTAACAGCGTTTGCGTCTTGGCTACTCTTGGCTACGTGTCCTTACTGCTCCAACGTAGAATGTCAGTAAACCGACGTAACGAAATTATACAAATTACTGCATAGAATTTTACGAGTCCCGTTATTGCATCGTGAGGGAAATCCTGGATCCCAATGGCTTCGGATGGCTTTATTACGAGCGTGTTTGCTTCCAACTTTGGATATTAAACGCATAAACATCACTTAATAACGTTATTGTTTATTTGGGGAATATTTTAGGGTTCGTATAACTTTGAAAGAAAATGATAGTCAAGTTACTCGGTGAGTTAGTCACGAAGTAGCTAGGGATAAGGACATTGAAATGATTGAGGATCGTCATGCGTGAAAATGGGTTTAATCTTGTTCTGTAGACCCTCATTTCATGGAACGTATAACTCCGCAGAATTTGTCTAAAAATTTTTTTAATTTTTTTTATTTCCTTATTTGTTACAGGAAGAAGTTGCCGAATGTAAGAAAAGGAAAGTGATAAAGTGACGAAACACATGTAACATTTGCCATGTGAAAGATATTCCAAAAGTTTAAAGTCAAAATGATATTCGTCTTCATAATAATTCGACCAAATGAGAGGTTGGCATACAAAAATTTGCCAATAAGTAGTTGTCAAAGTGAACATTCGGCGAAATGTCATTGGCAAATGAAATTCGACCAAAAAAATCGGTGAAAAGGCAGAACACCCTTGAGTGCTAGTTTCCATTCTCCATGCCTTTGCTCATTTTACTTAACTATAATTAACGATGCCGCAGGAAAGTAAAAAAAACATACATAATATTCTTCACCTACACTAATATTTTAAAGAGGAAGGTTTGTACTTTTGTATTAAGTTTGTAACCAATAATCTCAAACACTACGGGACCGATTTCAAAAATTCTTTCACCATTAGAATGCTACATTATCCCTGAGTGAAATGGGATATGTTTTAATTTTCTGGGCGGACGGAGTCGCTGGCAACAGCTAGTACTAAATAAAACGTACCTACAATTCTAAAATGTGGTTAGAAACCAGATGCGACTTATCCCCAAAAAAAACGAATTACTTAATTCTTCAATGAACCAAAAATGTTTTTGGTCCACCAAACAAAGGGAGAGTTTGAAATTAACCATATTTTCCTGTTGTAAATACAGGGTTATTAACATTCAACTGGTTTTATAAAAGGGTTGTCCGCGCGCGTTTGATCATCGGGCTGTCCCGGAAACGCAAAGGTTGCCAGGGGAAACCGGAAACGGAGTAACCGTAAACGACTTATGGACTTACCCTTTGTTTTGGGCAGATCTAAGTGATTTTTTAATCAGCATAAGTCACCATAATGCCCAGAAAGGTGCAAACCGCATTTTTGGACTTTAATTTCAGTGTGTTAAGCTCCATATTTGATAAGCTTTGTCTGGAAATAAGATGGTTTAGTTGTTAATGTGGTGAATGTGTTTACTTAAAATGTAAGGTTTGTTTTGGTTGGTAGTTCTCATTTATTTACGGTTCTACTCTTTATTTGCGATAAGCTTTATCCCCTGGGGAACGTTATAATTATTTTTAGATATCTTTGATGCGAATACTACGGATTGATTTAAATATAATATTATTTTGCTCATATTTGATAGCATAATATGGCAACAGTGTTCATTTTTTTTTATCATGTGACCTTACAATACAATCCACAGTACCTAACACTCAAACACTCACACAGACACACACTGTATATTTCTGGATTATTCTCTTAAGTGCTTACTTACTCATGATGATGTACAAAATAGAAAATAATCTAATCTGTAGGGTAACGGCACCAATTATGGACACTTGTAGCTGACAGGCACCAGTAAGATACTTCACTCTCAATTCAAATTTAATACGGTCCTTAATTGATTGTTACAAAACAAATGAATAACCATTATCTTCTGTAAAATAAGAATCAAGTGTCCAGTATTTGTGCCTTGTCCATTACTGGTTCCTTGAACGTAATAATGTCGTAATAAATAATTGATATGGCACCTTTTTTACTATTTCACTAAGAGCCTTCTCACACATGCCACCTGATGATAAGTGAACCTTAAAGCCCATACACATTTACAATCATCATTGTAGTGGTGGTAGGAGGTGGTGGTGCAGGGTCCTTCCAGATCGCTACCACCATCTTATCCTTTAACCTACCGACATTTTGTGTTCCGATTCGCATTGTTGTGTTCCATTCGCATTGTTGTGTTCCGATGTGGGGATAACACAACAGGTGAAGTTACTAGTAGAGGCATTCCATCTTTGTCCTCAGGCTTGGCAACGCATTCGAGGTCTTAGGATTGTACCATCAGATAGCCTGTGTACTCCTTCAATGCCATTAAAAAAAATCAAGATTGGTCTGAGTCCGTATTTAAAAGAAACTAGGGTAAAGGAGCCAGTGATGGAAAGGGACGTATGATGGACACTTGATTCTTAATTTACTGAAGTTAAACGTTTTCATTTATTTTGCAACAATCTATAGGTATGTATGAGCGCATGAGTTATAAATTAGGAGTTAAAGTGTCCATAATTAGTACCTGTCAGTTAAAAGTGTCTCACACGGGTAACAAAAAACCCTAAGAAATTAGTCCTGTCTTCAAGCAGCCATAACTAGCTAGCCCTTAAAATTTAATTACTCTGGTCAGCGTCGTTGATAAACATTAAAGTTGATCAAGTTCCTTTGTGGTTGACTGAGTTCTAATTAACCTGGTTTGCGAGTTTGCCGGAAGGGACGGAATGACTGGGGATTTGTGAAGGTAGAACCCTGAATGCTCTTTTTCACGTCCGTTTCGTTTTAGGGACATATTTTGGTAAGTAGCATCGTACAGGGTGATGGCACCATGATGGACGCTTTAAGCTGATAGCCACCAATAATAGACCAATTCTATCAACTAAGAGTTCTACTATTACACTCGGTCATAACATAATAATATGGCAAAATAATCAAAATTAATTAATAGTTTCATGACCGAGAATTTGTCATACGTAATATTACAATTAGATAGTTTTCATTTCATCTAATGCAGACTGAAGTATACATAGCCAGGGAACAACGGGCAGAAACTAGCTCGTTTACTTCATAAAAGTTTACTGCGCGCACGCACTAGTAATGACAATGCCAGGTTTACAACGTCACGTAGATCGTCGCTGTGTCGGTACTTTCAGTCGTAAATGTTATCAGAACCATCGCCGCGCGTGGTCTTGGGTGGCTTTCACGACGCGATTGTCATGGTGCTAGCTTTTGCCGACAACTTTGCCTACGTAGTTATTTACCGGTGTTCCCGAGGGAAGATTTTGTGAAATAAGAAATGTAAACTTTGTCACTTTTGCCCGTTTTATCTATCATCGTGCTCCTGGCATTGTCCCACTCTAGGTGGGGTCGCCACAACATATTTTCTTCTTGCAATCTCCTATTTCCACTGTTAATCGGTAGGTATTCACTGAGACCACACGGTTCATATACAATGTCATTCTTCACACAATCTTTTTTTTGTATGTGAAATAGAAGGTAAACGAGCAAGCGAGTCACCTGATCAATGAGCAACACCAGAGGAATCGCAAGTGCGCTGCCGGCCTTCGAGAAAAGAGTAGGTATAATAGGGTCGTTTGTTTAAAGACCTCCACCGAAGTCGTATCCACACCTTTTTCGGTTTTCCTTTACACGCTGACGCTTATACTTGTGTCCTACGTCCCTCCTTTTTACATGTGAATGCCACTCATCAGCTTTTCTATTATTGGTGCTTTTAGCTATCATCTATGCAATAAATACGTCGGTCTATTGGTTCGTTGATCGTTGCTACATGAAGGAAGTGCAACATTACACACCAACAAAGTTGCGTTAATATTAGTAGGGATTAAAAGTAGACCAACGATCTGGTGAAGATCGCGGGAAACCGATGGACGTATTGCACAAAACTGACTGTTTATGGAGGTCCTTAGGGAGGGGGGTGTGACGATGACCGTGAAGACAATTTAATAATATTATCATCATAATAATAATATTGTGAACACACGGGGACATGGTGGCAAGATCCCCGTAGAAATGCAATTATCATGATTTAAACTCAGTCGCCAACACTGGTGAACAATGCGAAAACTGTTGTTTTGCCGAAATTTAAAGAAAAAGATGTTGGTAGCGTTGCCTACCACCTCTAAACGCTTCATAAAGGTTATTTTTTATAATACGTGCTTAATACTGCACTAATATAAGTCTTGTTTTAATGTGTTTATTCACAAAAGTAGTAGGTACTAATGTTTGGCCGCTATTATCAATAAAAAAAATATATCATCCTTAATTGCTTTGTTTTCGTCCAAAATTACGCAGGCTGTTTATCGCATCGAATTCAACTCTGTTCAAATAATGCCTTCCTTGTTTTCGCCCAAAACATTTTCACCACCACCTATGCAACACGTAAATATAGGTCACACCACCACACCACCACACCAAAGACATCTGTTTATCCCACTACTGATATCGGCTGACCTTGATGCTCACTCATCCTGTCAAACGCACCACACTTATACAAACGAAATAACGTTTAAAGTTGTATAAACCGAATGTAAAGCTAAATTGGTAATGATACACGTGCTGGCTGGTTGTAAATTGTAAGCGAGCGTTGAAAAAAAAAAACGAATTCCTATTTTAAACGGTACTAGTAACGTTTATTTTTCTTTGGGTAACCGTCCAATTGGAGACCAAATCTAACATTCAACCTTATTTTGGTAGGGTTTGAGTTAGTTTGAGTTTGTGAGGTTGAGGTAAACAACTGCCAATGTAAGGTCGCTTCCGGGTACCAATAGCAGCTCGCTAATTAGTATAAACAATAGTATTGTATGACCTAATTACGATCAATTTAAACCACATTGTGCTGATAAAAGTATCAAGTTGTTTCAATACATTTGGCACCGGTGACACGACGGGGTGTCATATTTTTATATATTTTTTAAGTGGCGCTATTGAATGTAATTCTATAGGGTTGGCAGTTATTCTATTTAATATAGGTTAATTGATAATTACGTATGATTACACTGGACAAAGATAAATGGCTAAAGGGAGGGCAGTAATTTGCGACAAGGGCTCTATTTAAGAAGGCTTTAACGAAAAATTCGGTCAAAAACATGTCAATCACCGTAATTGAAAACAAAAAATATTTGTGCGGTTTTTTGGTAATTGTCTCATATTGTCTCGTATTTGACAGCACTTCGTGCTTTAGGCAAGTTAAAAGTTTTTATACGCATCGGTCTGTATGTATATTAGGAATGATCTCAAAAACTACTGAGCTGATTTTTATGGGAATTTCACCATCAGTTAGACAATTTTTCATGAAAGGTTTTTATAGATACATAATAAATTATGGTTTATTTGGGGGTCTTACAGAAAACTCTCATAAATCGATCCGAAGCCTCGGCCGTTACTAAAAAATAAACTCATAATGAAACCACTTCAGGTTCCACACAAAATATTTGAAGAAATATTTACTCTTGACTTGACTCCATACAAAAATAAATACATGCATTCTCACACATGTCTTCGGATACAAGTGCGTCAACAAACTGACAGCCAACGTGCTTGTTGTTTATGTTTATGGTGGTTTATTTACTTATTTATCAGTGGAAAACTAAACAGCTTCACATAAATGTATACATTAACCAAGTTTTAGGTCAAGTGCGAGACGGAGTCGCGCACCGAGGGATCCGCCGGACGGAATTGCTCTTGTCTCGAGGTGGCGAAACACTAGATAAAGATAAAAGATAAAAGAAATTTATTTAGTAAGTAGGCCGCTCGGGCACTTTTACACGTCAAGATACTACCAGCGCTTCCCAAGAGGAGACCACTGCTGAGAAGAAACGCCGCAAGAAACTCAGCAGTCAGTCATTTTTTAAACTTATTTCATATTGCATATTACAATGGTATGTACAACTTAATCTAGCATTATATAAAGCTACAAGTATTAAATTAAATATAATATCAAATAACAGTAGTTCAGCAGGAAAACATGCCAAAAATCTTACGGGAGAGAAAGATAGAAAAGAATAAAATAAAATAACTACAACTACCTACTTATATATGTGTATATGAGATGGTGCAAGATGACCACATAAAAGTTTCGATATGTTTTCCTGCATCAACGGTGTCCCCCAGACAAGAAAAAGCAGGATAAAGCCTTTGCATTGGAACAAATGACTATTGACTAAGTTTCGGGTGTATGCCATGCATTTTTGTCTGTTAGATAGTCCTCGACCCTATAATACGCTTTAGACATTAACGACCTTTTCAAATATTTTTTAAGTGCTGGAAAGGGTAACTTTAAAACTACTTCAGGTAATTTATTATAGAAATGAATGCATTGACCAACAAATGATTTATATACTTTACGGACACGGAATTTTCGAATAGCTATTTTATTTTTATTTCTAGTATTTAAATTATGTATATCTGAGTTTTTGGTGAACGAATCTAAATTCTTAATAACATAAATAATATTCTCGTAAATAAATTGAGACGCTACAGTTAAGATATTAGTTTCTTTAAAAAGTTCTCTTAATGAGTCACGGGAATTTAAATTATAAATAGAACGAATGGCCCTTTTTTGTAACACAAATATAGTTTGTATGTCAGCTGCCTTACCCCAAACCAGAATACCATAAGACATAACACTATGAAAATAACTATAATAAACTAAGCGAGCTGTCTCAACATTAGTTAGTTGTCTAATTTTCCTAACGGCGTAAGCTGCCGAACTTAGTTTACCTGCCAGTGCAGCTATGTGGGGACTCCATTGCAAATTTTTATCTATTGTTATGCCTAGGAAAACCGCCCTATCTACCATTAGCAAACACTCGTTATTTAGAAAAATACTAGAATCTACCGGTTTAACATTAGGCAAAGCGAACCTAACACATTTAGTTTTCTTGGCATTTAGTAGCAAGTTGTTACTAATAAACCAATTATGTACTTTAACTAGAGTGGCGTTTATCCTACTGTAGTCTACGGTTTTTCTATCTACCTTGAAAATTAGTGAAGTATCATCAGCAAAAAGTACAATATCGCAAAGTTCATCTACTATTGGTGGTAAGTCATTTATGTAAACCAAAAATAAAAAAGGACCTAAAATAGAGCCTTGAGGCACACCTATTTTCACTGTAGCTCCAACAGATTGTGTTTTGTTTACAACAACTGTTTGAGTTCTATCACTTAGATAAGAAGACATAAGGCTTAAAGCTTTATTGGACAATCCATAATGTTCTAATTTTAAAATAAGGGTCATATGTTCCACGCAATCAAAAGCTTTAGAAAGATCACAAAATATTCCTATTGCGTCGCAAGATGTTTCCCAACTGTTATATATATATTTAATGAGTACCGATGCCGCATCAATTGTTGATCGACCTCTTGTAAAGCCAAACTGGTTATTGCTAAGTAGTTTATTTCTGTTAAAGTGACCTAACATATCCTTCAGCATTAGTTTCTCAAAGACTTTACTTAAAACTGGTAGTATGGAAATGGGACGGAAGTTCGTTATATCACTCATCTCGCCTGATTTAAAAAGAGGTATGACTTTACTATATTTCATGAGATCTGGAAAGATCCCCTCTGATATGCAATTATTGTAAATTAATGCTAGATGGGGTGCAATTACATCTATGATATGAAAGAGCACTTTAACTGATGTGCCCCACAAATCTTCAGTCTTTTTTAAACTAAGCGATTTAAATATCTTTACTATTGAATCTGAATTTACAGGGCTGAATTCAAAGTTTATATTACATTTACTGACATTAGTGCAAAGTAATGATTGAGCTTCAACCGCGGATGATTTAAGACATTTCGTAGTATTAATTGCCATGTTGGAAAAATAATCTTCGAATGCTAATGCAACATCTTTATTTGACGTGATTGGATGGCTACCTGTGTTCAGGGTGACTTGATTATCACGAGTTTTTGATTTTCCCGTTTCTCTATTTATAACTCACTTGCTTTTGTTTTCGTGCTAGAGTGCCAACACTATCACTGGAATCACAAATGCTTGGTCTTCCTTAAGGTTCAAGTTATTTCTCTTAAATTAAATCTGTGAGTCTATCTACTCAGCGAATATATCATTCACACTTGGACCACTAGTCCAAAGCTGGCGCGACGTAGCGAACATTGACAGGTAATATTCAATTTCATTTTGTCAGTAAATACTTAATATATCAAAAGTGAATAAAGGTGTGCGGTTGTTGCCGGCTTAGAATAGTGCCTCTCCATGCCTTCTTGAAGACACGACTAAGGGATTAAAGGCTTGTGGTATTCTTAGGCGATGGGCTTGCAACCTGTCACTAATAGACAACGCGCTGGCCTAGTTGGTAGTGACCCTGCCTACGAAGCTAGCGGTCCTGGGTTCAAATCCCGGTAAGGGCAGATATTTGTGTGTCAACCTTATTGCTGTAGAATGCCAGTTTGACTTTGGAACTAATGTGTAAAGTGAAAAAAAAAACCTTTTTTTTAACTTGTTGCCAATTCTCTTAGCTCTAACAAAACTAACCTGTTAACTTAATCAACGTGTTTGTTAAGCACTCCATGTCAATAATTTCCATAATATCTGTTTTGGATTTCTATTTGCTTAGGACGTCATAGTGTTTGAATACTAACGTTTAGTTTAGCATTAATATACATAAATACATAAATATACCCATTAGAGATAAGCGGTCCCGTTTCGGACCAGAGAGCTCGTAGTTAGAATTTGTGCTTTATTGTTCAATATTTCAAAATAAAATTAAATAATCATAAAATTCAGCCTGTAATGGGTTTCATTCAGCTATTAATTTATTTAAAAATATTCTCCCTTTTATAATATGATGACTAGCATTCCTTCCTCAGGAACTGTCGAATTTTTCGGGAAAAAATTAAGTTCGGTTCATCGGTTTGGCCGTGAAAGTGTTAAAAAACAGGCAGGCAAAGTTCTTCTTTTTCTTTTAATTATAGCGGTTCCCACAGGCCAAGTTATTCTTCTTCTTTTGGTAATAGCGGTCCGAACGGGCAAAGCTCTTCTTCTTCTTTTCATAATAGCTGTCAACACAGGCAAAATTTTTATTTTAATAATTTCGGCCCCCACAGGAAAAGTTGTTCTTCTTCTTTTAATAATACCGGTCTCCACAGGCAAAGTTGTGCTTCTTCTTTTAATAATAGCGGTTCCCACAGGCAAAATTCTTCTACTTCTTCTTTTAATAATAGCGGTACTCACAGGCAAAGTTCATCTTCTTTTAATAATAGCTGTCCCCACAGGCAAAGTTCATCTTCTTCTTTTTATAATAGCGGTCTTCACAGGAAAAGTTCTTCTTCTTCATTTAATAATAGCGGTCCCCACAGGCAAGTTCCTCTTCTTTTAATAAAAGCGGTAGCCACGGGCAAAGTTACTTTATCATTTATAATCTATATTCTTCTTCGGCAGCATTTTATTTGAATACTTACTGTTGCGGATATGCCTTTCCAAGCTTCTTCCAATTTAAACTATTATGAGTACATTCATAGTATTTTGAACCTAAGACCAACACAACCCTATCCGACCTTCACACTACTAATCCAAGGAAAACATTGCGTCATAATAAAACGCCGTAACTCCATTAAAGAATAAACAAACAGATAAATCTTCGGCCGGTGCATATTGAATAGAATAACATGTTGTCAACAGCATCGCAGTAAACAATGGAATCATGGCATAGTCTTATAAGTTTTATAAGAGTTATAGGTATCTTAATATAATTGTGACCTACGCTCGATAAACAAACATAAATATTCTGGACACATATTTATTTAGAGGCCACATAATGCTAAAGTCGGTACTGGTCTGAGATGTGGATCTCAATCACCATAACGCGTATACAGGCTGTCCCTAAAACCAACGCCAAAATTGAAAGGGCTGATCGAGCAGCTGAAAAGCTTTGAATCGGTTTTTTGGAATTATGTCCATATCACGAAACATCATTAATTTCGAGTACTTAGTATTTCAAAAGTTTAATATAACATCTAACTATTGTGTATGTTGCACAGGGCAGTGACACATTATCAAGATAGCAATAATCAGTCCATAGTTGAGTCCTGGTAGTGATAAAGTTTAACATGTGTAACGATATTATTAATATAATTAATAGTTAACAAAGATTAACGCGCAATGCGTCTGGCCACGAGGCTATGAGTAGCACAGACAACTCGTAGATCGATAGATATAGATAGACTAGCCTTTGGCCGGTGACTTTAATGCCTGGCGAAAAATACAATTTTCAGCGTTAAAAAGTATGCTGTGAAAATTTACGATATGGACTGCGTGGCAAACATTTAATCAAATCCGATGAGCATTTCATAAGAGTAAGAAGGATGAAAACCATATAGGGGACAATCTCAAATAAGTTGACCCACTTAGTCTCAATTTAAGCTTCATACTTGTAGGTACATACACTTACCGCACGTTATATGCAACAAAAACGCTTTGTTAACAAAAATAAATTCGAACAAAAGTTTTTTTTGTTGACAGCAATTAAGTTACCATTTAAATAGTTTGCTTCATAGATATAGGTATAGGTAAATAGAGATGATATACGTAGTTAAATAAATAGATAACTTCCCCAAACTCTGGATGAAACACTCGTGCTTTTTTCACAATAACTTGGCCAAAACATCCTGTACCGCTTCACGTGGCTGATATTTGTCAAATATTTTGATTGCGTCTACTTCTTTCAATAAGTTGAATGTAAGAGATGTAAAATCATTAGGTATTTGGCAAATACTGCCAAATGAAGTATGTCTTAAAATGGTGCGTTAACAGAACTAGTGTTTGACCGAAACGACCGAAACCGAAACCGAAACCTGTACTTCAAGGTCATGTTTTTACGGGACCAATAAATAAAATCAACATTATCATGAAAAAAAAAGTACTACTTTTTTAATCACATAATCGTACTGACTCTATCGCATTTTAAATAATTATCAACTTATCAAATAATCAATAACGTATCATACCCGTTCGCAGCGCGAAATCTCCCGAATGTTGTTTCATTCGGTTTCGGCTGCGGTCTAACCGGAACCGAAACTACGTTCGCCAGTCGACTTCTAGTTTGTTAACTATTAAACAATAGCGCCGATTATAAAAGTGCACTTAGCAAATGCATGCATCATTTCATCATCCAACAATTACCGTGATATTACTATAACAATGCATTTATCGCGATGTCTCAAGAGTCCTGTTGCTTTATAACAGCGCGTGCGCGTTACATAACACGCGCGACCTTGTACGTATGTATGTATGTACAGATCTTTATTGTGTATACACCGGCTATTTGTATGTATGACTACAGTGCACGTGTATTTGTGTTGATAGTGGATGCAATGCTTAGCCAACTGCGCATAGCCAAAAGAAACGTTATGAGTTTAATAGATGGGCTGTTTGTTGTAATGTTTAAATATCGATGAAGCACTTTAGCAAAGCAGATGTAACTTTAATTTTGGTGTATATTCAGTTGGTGGTACCTGCTTGTTGCAAAACTCCTGAATAATGTTTAACTACGCTTACTTTAGAGAAAATGTAACCTTAGTCTAGAGGATTTGTTTTTCTTATGTGTTCTTATATTTACCATTAATATATAATAAACATTACACTATACGTTTGTACCTGTATAATATTCATATATGACATAAACACGCCTTTATTGTTTTGTCACTTTCTATCAGTTCGATCCCTGGTTAATGCAGACTTTGTTGGTTTGGTTTAAACTTAATACTCATTTGCGTAGAGTTTGTTATTTCCAATATATAAGGGAGTCGCCGACAATGAAGCTTCCATTTTTCCACCCAGTTTTTGTAGTAAAAAAACTAATAGAAAACACACTTTCAAAATCCCGATGGCATCTTTTGATAGTGTCTTATTTTTTTGATTTAAACATTAGCCTAGGTCACTCCCACAACCAAGACGAACCTAACAACACCTCACTCTTCAAAATCGTTCGATTGGTTTAGGCTACAGGAGGTCAAAGATAAAAAGATAAAAGATAAAAAGATAAAAGATAAAAAAAATATATTCAGTAAGTACCTAGGCCGCTCGGGCACTTTTACACGTCAAGATACTACCAGCGCTTCCCAAGAGACCACTGCTGAGAAGAAACACCGCAAGAAACCCAGCAGTCAGTAATTTTTTAAACATATTTCATATTTCATATTACAATGGTACAACTTAGTCTAGCATTATATAAAGCTACAAGTATTAAATTAAATATAATATCAAATAACAGTAGTTCAGCAGGAAAACATGCCAAAAATCTTACGGGAGAGAAAGATAGAAAATCATCATCATCATTATCAGCCGCAAGACGTCCACTGCTGGACAAAGGCCTTCCCCAAGGTTTTCCACAACGATCGGTCCTCTGCTGCTGTCATCCAGCGGTTTCCCGCGACCTTTATCAGATCGTCAGTCCACCTTGTGGAAGGTCTGCCAACACTTCGTCTCCCGGTTCGCGGATAGAAAATAATAAAATAAAATAAAATAGAATCAACTACTTATATATGTGTATATGTGTTCACAATGGAAAACACATACCTACATACACACAAACATAAATAACGCGCGATAAACATTACCCTCCTTCTGGGTCAGTCAGGTAAACGTAATTTAGATTACTATAGGTATACATTGGCGCGTACGCGTTACATGTCACTATGTATGTATGTATGTATCTTTATTGTGTTTCAGCTTCTGCCCGCAGTTCTCGTGAAATAAATAACTCGCTATTAAGAATAGTTTTTTGGGATAAAATTCCTGACCCTATACTTACCTGTTCCTACGTGTTATAAGAAATCCCATTTAAAAAAAAATGTCTAGCCGTTCTGGCGTGGAGTAACAAAACACCTAACTCACAGGCACACTTACAACCGTTTAAAAAAAGAATATCGAGGAAAAGATATACAACTATACTATGCTGTCCAATTATGGAATGAGCTTCCACCGTGCTTGAGACTATCTGGATCTGGCGGTTTATTAGGAAAGGTTAAAGAAGCTGTGGTTAAATGAACAAGATGAGTCGTGAGTGTTGTTCTGTTGCTCTGGTTTAGGTTATCGTATTGCTGTTTACGTATGTGGTGGTATATATTAGTATATTTTATTGCCTATGTATGTATTTTATCAAAGTAAATAATATTACTTTTTAATGTCTGTTTTCGGATGTATGTACTTTTTTTCTGTTGTTTTGTAAATTTGCCTATCCTCTTGCATTGTCCTTGCTTATTCTACTCCTAGGTTAACTGGAAGAGATCTCATATTGGATAAGTTCGCTTTTGTATATTATCTATAGTGATGCAAAGTGTTTTATAATTGTTTATGTGCAATAAAGAGTTTACATACATACATACAATCTCACATCAATTGATCTAGTCCCAAACTAAGCTCTAGGCTTGTACAGTCAGCGTCATATAGTTGGTAGCATCCAAAGTAGCCAAATAGTACGTTACACGTCATTATTACCGTAGTAACAAGGGCGTGTAACGAACTATTTGGCTACTTTGGATGCTACCAACTATATGACGCTGACTGTACTATAGGTACTAGGCAGATAAAAATACTTATACATAGAAAAAATCCGAGACTTAGAAACAAATACGCACTTACACAAATATTTGCCTTGCCGAAGAATTGAACCCGGGATTCCTAGTTTCGTAGGCAGGGTCAGTAGCAACTAATTATCATATGATTAGCGTGAAACATTGTCTATTTGTATGTATGACGGCTCTTATAGTTACACGTGGATCTGTATTGATAGTGGGCACAATACTTCATGCCCGATGCGCATGCGCATAACCATATGGTTATGAAATTAATACTCCTTGTATGTTATTGAATTGTTCCACTCACTCCAGCTTTTGAACAAGTAGATCGATTTTTATATTTAAGGCTGTATACAAATAATAAAATATTTTTTCAGAACGACGAACTTCCGATTATTTACCCACGACGTTACGGAGACGTTATATGCGTTTGGGGTGAGAGAAAGTTTGTTTGTTTGTGCAAAAGTTGCCATTTATCTCCAAAACAACTCATCCGATTTTGATGCGGTTTTCAGTGATAGGTTTTACATTAAGTACATGTAAAAGTAAAAACACAAGACTATTAGTCATTATAACAACGAGTGATTTAGTTATCATTACACAGGGTGTCCCAGAAACCGACCACAATCCGCCTAGAGCTGTTAGAGCAGTTAAAAAACAATCGATTTTTTTTTAGTTTCGGAGGACATATTGACCATTTTAATCTGTTTTTTTTTGTAGTTTTCAGAGGGTGGCGAACGCGTCGTCGACGTCGATAAGAACATGCTATTAATTTTCGCCAAAGGGAGAGTATCATTTTCGCTTGGGTGAAAGTAACATAATAACTTATATTAGGAATCGAAGCCTGACAACTCCTTGTCCTACCTACCAGACGTGCTAGGCTGATAGCCACACGTGTCTGCTATCGTTATCAGCAGCAGACAGACGCGCTCTCAGCCCTTATCTCTTATCAGGCTGTCTGGGAGCTCAGTTGAGCACATTCGTCATTGTAAGTTATCATTGTTTTATCGAATATCATATGTGCCATCACGTAACTGGCTTATTAACAGAGCACGCACTGCAAAATCCTCTGAGACTTGAAATTTGGATGGAATTTTCCTCGGGTACCCTAGGAGTTGGCTAACAAAGGATTTCTTAAAAATTTACCCCCTAAAGGGGAAAAGTGAGGCTCTAGTTCCTATGAGTATCAAATTCAAATTCAAATTCAAATTCGTTTATTGCATGTCATATTACAGGTGATTAGATGGAATTACATGGAAGGTATACATATGACACCCTGCAAGGGCGTAGCAACTTAGGACAGTAGGGCTAGTACCTAATTATTACAAATATAATATTATTATTAATAGCTCTTCTAGTCTCATAGGAAAAATCCTTAGGGAATTCCCTTTAAACTATGAGACTTCAGGCTTGGAGGACGCAAAGAATGGCTGGTTAACTGCATGCCCCGGTCAAAATTTTCCTGATAACCCAAAATCGCAGAGGTGTTGGGATGACATAGCATGTAAATTGACTGTTGATTCCCTTCTTAGCCAGTGCTGCGCTGCGGATCGTGCTAGAATTTTAGCAGTCGGTACAAGGGAGGCTGGATACTGGCTTCAAGCTCATCCTTCGCCAAGCACTGGTACTTTCCTAGACCCTAACACACTCCGAGTTTCAGTTTGCCTTCGCCTTGGGGTCCCGGTCTGCGCTCCACATCGGTGCCCCTGCGGAAGTGACGTCGATCGGCTAGGACATCACGGACTTTCTTGCCAGAGAAGTGCTGGCCGCTTCTCAAGACATGCTGCACTAAACGACATCATCCGTCGGTCTCTTGCCTCTGTTAACGTGCCGGCCCTTTTAGAGCCGTCCGGTATCTCCAGAAATGATGGCAAGAGACCTGACGGAATGTCTTTGGTTCCGTGGAATATGGGGCGGGTGCTAGTGTGGGATGCAACCTGTGTAGACACGCTGGCCCCGTCACATCTCCCACGAACCTCCAATAGGGCTGGTGCAGCGGCCGAAGCGGCTGAAAACATTAAGACTGGCAAATATAGTGGTCTCGGCCCAGAATATAATTTTATTCCATTCGGGGTCGAGACCCTTGGTCCGTGGGGTCCTAGTGCTGTTAGCCTTTTTAAGGAATTGTCAAAGAGACTCATTGACGTCACTGGAGACCGAAGAGCTGGCAGTTTCCTCGCTCAACGAATAAGTTTAGCCATTCAACGAGGAAATGCTGCCAGCATCTTTGGTACAATGCCGCAGGGGCCATTCTTAGATTTAATGTTTTAGTGTATATATAGATTTAGTCTTATTTAATATTAGTTATTTTTACAATGTAATTAAATATAATGTACTTATAGAATTTATGAGATATTTTGTGTTGTATTCAAATAAAATGTATTACACAAGCTTAAATAATTATTACAATAAAATATTAACTACGAATATTGCACATATCAATAATTCTTACATAACGAGATCTTCGAGTACGAAAACGCAAGCGAATTCTAGTTGATTATAACATGCATTGGTATTGTTGTGTTACGATAAGTCCAATGTGTTTATATGTAGTGTCATATTCTATCCAGATCTAGAGTAGGTTATTATAATGCAAAAGAAGTATTGTAGACCATGTGTAGACCTCAATAAGGTAGATGATGGAGTATACCTACTAAGTACTCATTGGTTTTATAAATATCCTTTACGTCAAATTTCAATCAGGAATGTCAAAAATTGTATGAAGTTACTCAAATTTGGTCTGACATATGTACTAACGGGCCTTTATAAAACCGGACCTAAAGATGTCTGACAATTAATTTTTGTAATCCAGTAAGGGCCAATTGCACCAAAAATTTACAAATTCACACAAAAGAATTACCTTTTTTTTTATGGCATAGGGAAGGCTGACGAGCACACAGGCCACCTGATGGTAAGTGGAAACTGTGACCCATAGACATTCGCATTCACAAGACTGCAAGCCTAGGACTGCAAATGCGTTGCCAACCCTGAGGACTAAGATGGAATGCCTCTATGCTAGTCATTACACCGGCTGTCTTATCCCCAACCCGGAACACAGTAATGCAAACACTGCTGTTTGGCGGTAGGTTAATGGATAAGATGGTGGTAGCGATCCGGACGGACCCTGCACACGGTCCTACCACCCGCAAACCCAGTGTTGAATTTTTGATGCAAGTGGTCCTAATTAATTGTCAGACAATAAAGATATTTGTATTTGTATGGTCGGTTACGCATTTGCAGTCTATAAATTGCATTACGTCTTTGGATCTTAAACCGCACATGCCATCCAAAGGCCTATGACAAAATTATTAAATGTAGAAAAAGTAAAGTTAAGTGCTCCATTAACGCACGTAGCGTTAGTAAACGAACAGATACAAGGCTTAATTTAGCCGCAAAACTAGAAAACCAAATCAGTAACGTTGGTTAAGAGTTGTTGATTCGTAATACCGTTTGAAAGTCGGCGCCGCGGTTTCACTGCGGCATAATGCTGAGAGAGATCCTGTTCAACGTCATGTCTTCTGTTTATTATTACTATTGTGTGTGGTATATATTTTTTTCTATTCTATTGTATTAAACCATAAATTTAAGAGTGTTTTTTTGTCCCAAGTAAAATAAACTAATAATAGCGTTACTTTTTTTTTATGGCATAGAGAAGGCAAACGAGCACACAGGCCACCTGGTAAGTGGAAACAAGGACCCATAGACATTCGCATTCACAAGACCGCTCGCCTAAGACTGCAAATGCGTTGCCAACCCTGAGGACTAAGATGGAATGCCTCTATGCTTGTCGTTACACCGGCTGTCTATTCTCCAAATCGGAACACAACAATGCGAACACTGCGGTTTGGTGGTAGGTTTATGGATAAGATGGTGGTAGCGATGGACGGTCCTACCACTCGCGAAACGTACTTCGATGTCTTGCAATAATTAAGTAAGAGAGTAGTTGACTGCTGACCACTGACCTCTTGCCAAAGCTAGGTTCAAGGTTCAAGTGCTCAATATAAGTATAATATATAGTATAATGAAATGTAATCAGTAAGTACTTTCGCGAAACAGCATGTTAATGAGATACAAATGTGTAAGTACCTATTGCATAAAAAAGCTGTTTTCCAGCACTGCCTAATATCAAAGGACGTACATATTATCAGGTAAGAAAACTTTTCAAATTCCAGGTAGTGTAAGGGATATAATAGCAATTAAAAGGTTTGACCTTATTGCTGCCTAGACTTAGATTTACTAGTTATTTTCAGATGTATCGCACTTATTTATATGACATTTGTCTCGCTATCTCAATTAAGAGGACTTAGTTGATATATATTGTGGTTGCCGGGGTAGAATAGATCCACTCCATGTCTTCCCGTGGATGTCGTAAGGGGTGACTAAGGTAATAAAGGCTTATAGTACTGTTAGGCGATGGGCTAGCAACCTGCCACTAATACACTGGTAAACATCTTAGCCTAATTGTACAAAATGTGGTTCCAGAATAATAATTTTTTTTTAGAGTTGTTGGTAATTCTGTAGCTCTGCCTCCCTCACTCTGGGAATGAAGGCCTGAGTTTATTTATGTATGTACGTTGTCCCATTTTAAGAAAAATATGCATGAAGTCGTCAATGTCATTAGAGATGTCAAGACATTTGTAACTTTAATGAAACTTGGCCTTATTGCTGTAGAATGTCAGATTGACTTTGGACCTAAGGTGGGTCCCAAATTTAATCTCGTGACTGTACTAGATTTACAGGCTGATGCGTAAAGTGACTTTGTTCTATTTAAATACTAAGCAACATATCTTGCTTAGTTATTCCTTTTAAAAAATAGAAATAGAAATAGAAACATTTATTCGACAAAAACAGAAAAATAAAAAATAAAATATATAACAGAGAAAAACATCATGAACACAGAAATCGAAACAAAGACAATAAAAAAGGAAAGAAAAAAACACAAAAAATGTAGGATAATGTTGCCATGGGTGATTCTGTAACGTCGAAATTGACACCACTCAGCACTATGTCACGGCATAGACCGCGACGCTGGCTTTTCTTCTTTATTATTATTAAATCACATAAAACAATTTCACTTTCTGCGTCAGTCTGTAAATCTAGGCAGAGCTACAGAATAAACAACACACCGATATTATTTGTACTCATACGGCGCCAGATATTCTGATGTATCGCATCCAAATGTTTATGTTCGGGAGCGCCCGGGAAGCCATCAACCACACCAATCAGCAAGCAGAATGATTCATTGTTCACTGCTCTCGGTCTGAAGGCTACACGTGTCGGGAGCTTGTTTACCACCTGTGGGGTTATTCAGACAACATACATTTCGGAGTCGATATGATAAAAACCTTTAATAAATATCGGAGGAAGATGTTACACAAATTGACCTAGTCCAAAGCTCTACGACGGTAATGTCAGCAGCAGAACTAGTTGGTTTACTCACGCTCTTATTCTCATGACATTAGAATCGCTGATAGATCAATTTGAGCTCTTCAACTGTCCATCTACTTCTGATACTGACTGTACTAGACAATGATGAACACATTTTCGAAGAAAAATACAAAAATAACTAAGAAAACATCCAAGATACAGGAACCAATTAATTACTTACCACAGATATATTTGTCATTGCCGGGGATCGGAACCCAGACTGCTTCGTAAGGCAGGTCACTGCCACCTAGAATAACTACGTCGTCCTTTTAAGTAACTGTATAGTACCTAACATTCTTTTCTATAGTAACCACATATGGGCCTTCATAAAGAAGTCATTTCCCTGAGGCCAGCAATAGACTGACATTTCGTGTTCAAAGAGATTTGCAGACTTAACTGAGTAGCTACTATGACTATATTTTATTTAAGTGATCTTATTTATGCTGTTATGTAGTCCTACTTCTCAATGAAAGAGAAACTATACAATATTTCAAGCTCGCGGAAGGCAACGCCGCGGGAATGTCATAGTCATATTTAATACATACATTGTTTTTTTTTATGTCATAGACAAGGCTATCGAGCACACAGGCCACCTGATGGTAAGTGGAAACTGTGACCCATAGACATTCGCATTCACAAGACTGCAAATGCGTTGCCAACCCTGAGGATTAAGATGGAATGCGTCTATGCTAGTCATTACACCGTCTTATCCCCTGTCTGTCTCATCCCCCAACCGGAACACAACAATGCGAACACTGCTGTTTGGCGGTAGGTTAATGGATAAGACGGTGGTAGCTATCCGGACGGATCTTGCACAAGGTCCTACCACCCGCCATAATCACTCAACTACCTTAATCGAGATATCGTATCGCCATCCTTGAAATAGGTACCGTTAAGGAGTTCCGGTGGCCATCTGTGGTCATCATCATCAGTTCCACTTCACCATATAGTAATTTTCAAATGCACGAGTTACAGATAATATCTGAGGAGTTCCCTAGATTTCTCCAAGATCCCATCATCAGATCCTGACGTGTTGACAATGAAACCAACTAGAAAGTATATTAATTCACCAAAAAAAAAATTAAGCGTTCCAGTGGTCTTCAAGTAATAAAGTCAAAGTCAAAGTCAAAGTTCTTTATTCTTCAATTTAGGCATAATATAATGCACCTATGAGTGTCAAAAAGCATTACCACCGGTTCGAAAAATAAAGCCTTTGCCCCGAGAAGAACCGGCGTAAGAAACTCGGCAAGGTATATTTTTTTCAAGAAAAAGGTTCATAATCAGGGAACATGCATAAAAAAAACCCAAGGAGTTGAGAACCTCCTCCTTTTTTAGAAACCTGTTTATTTGCCGATGGGGTGATATTTTAAAGAGGTAAGATTCAAAAACAACTTGACTGATTTTGAAAATTCTTTCACCACAGAACGCTATATTATACTGAGTAACAAAGGCTATATTAAATTACGTGACAGCAAGTAAATTACGTGACGGGATTCGTCGATTTTAATACGTCTCGTTAAAGAATAACAGTTGTTTATTGAAAGAAGAGAACGGAAGTAACAAATGGTGTTCGATACCGTTCGTAATCGCGCTCGTAGTTTGAGAAGTGTAACTTTCAGATGTTTAGTAAACAGTACAAAGTTCGCCATGAGTTAAACTGGGAATAACTTCCATTGGGAATGAAGGAAAAACAACCTATTACATTTTGTGGCCCAATATTCATACGTAACTGACTAATGAACAGACGACGCATAGCCGAAATTGCTGAACGAACTTAGAGAGTTAAAATCTGGAGATAATATTCCCTGGCTTGGTGGCTACCCTAGGGATGTTCTACGATGGGATTTTTCGAAATCCATCTTCCAACGGAACGGTGGAATAACGGTAAACAAATCCTACGCGTATACGGTTTAAATACAAGATGGAACTAAGTAGGTGCCAACACAAAAGATTTGATTGTAAGCGCAATCGCTGGTAAAACTGAAGGTATACCTATGAGTTAAATGTTTATTACGAGGAGAAAGAAAACAAGCACATGAAGCCATGTTATCCATCTAAATTGACTCTGAGGTCCAAGGGATATTTCCTCCAAATTTCTGGTCTCTAGGTCCAGTGATTTAGACTGTGAGATGTCATTCAGTCAGTCACCAAATAATCTTAAATATCCTGTTTTTCGAGATTAAAGACCTATGGTCTACAGGTTAATTGTGGACCTCAAACGTTATTTTTAGTTAAATAAAGTCAAAAATATCAGCGGATTATGAGTGTCTAACGTGATCTGTCTATTCGCATCTGTTTTGAAGCTTGTAAACAGTAAACGATGCGCGGGAGTGGGCGATGCGGCCACGTGGCCGGCCGAGCTGTACAATCGCTGGCAAAACTCTACGTAGATTATGTAAACAATAAGTAAAACATGAAATAAGAATAAAAAAAACGTAATATATATAAATATTTATGTTAAGCAGCGATATAAGAGCCATAATATATTTACTGTCGCATGATGGGAAAGCTCTGACTCAGCGCAATGCTACAGTAACTGCACAGCTGGTATGATGCCAGAACGAACCAACCAACCAATTCATTTAGGCTTCGCAGTTGGTACAGATAGTGGATTGATTTTTATTTCAAAATTTGTGTTATTAAGGCGACCTTTCTAACAAGTACATATTTATTATGAAACTTTAAAGTATAAAGAAGAAAAAAAGAAATTCTTATTCATCGTAAGTATTTTTGAATTTGTGGCTCTCCAATCCACTCTTAAGAAGCACAACAAGATATAAATACTGCGTGTATGAGGTGCTCGCTTGCGTGCTAAACGTTTTGTTCCACAGATGTTTGTTTTTTGCTTAGTTTTTAAGCCGATGACCGTCGAAATAAATATCAATTAAATTAAGTAAGAATCAACCAAAATGAATGCCACCTAAACGTGATAATGAGCAACATTTATCTCGTACTGTCTACTAACTAAGCCCGCAGATCCCAAAAAATATATGTAGTTATAATATTATTTATATTTAGAAATGTACAACTTTTCTCCCCACCCGTCCTCCAAGTTGGTCGAAAGACACGTCTATGGAAATCTTTTTATGGCGGCGATAAATAAACGAACTAGCCGTACGAAGGCACTCCCGCGCAATACAGGCTGCCATACAAACGTATTTATTTTATAACTATTAAATAGACATCTCTTCCTTTGGATATTGTAAGAGACGAGGAACTTAGTTGATATATATTGTGGTTGCCGGGGTAGAATAGATCCACTCCATGTCTTCCCGTGGATGTCGTAAGAGGCGACTAAGGGAATAAAGGCTTGTAGTATTGTTAGGCGATGGGCTTGCAACCTGTCACTAGTACACTGGTAAACATATTAGCCTGATTTGGCAAAATGTGGTTGGTAATTCTGTAGGTCTGCCTACCTCACTCAGGGAATGAAGTGAAGATAGTGTATTTTATTTTTTTTTTATGGCATAGAGAAGGCAACCGAGCACACAGGCCACCTGATGGTAAGTGGAAACTGTGACCCATAGACATTAGCATAAGACTGCAAATGCGTTGCCAACCCCGAGGACTAAGATGGAATGCCTCTATGCTAGTCATTACACCGGCTGTCTTATCCCCAAACCGGAACTTAACAATGCGAACACTGCTGTTTGGCGGTAGGTTAATGGATAAGATGGTGGTAGCGATCCGGACGGACCCTGCACAGGGTCCTACCACCCGCAATATGTATGTATGTATGTAGATAGACAAAAAACCTCGATATAATGGTGTCCCCTTCTTTCAGAGCTGATATCTCTTAAACGGCACGACCGATTTTCATGAAACGTAGCTAAGAACTATCGCTAGAAAACCTGCTTTTAAATTTAAAAAAACGGTTCACCCGTTTAAGACCAACAGAGACACACACACATAGTTGTGAAACTGATAACACTCCTCTTTTTGCGTCAGGGGAAGCTGAAAACTTCCACATCGTAATCATATTGTTAACGTCATGGTAACTCTTATTCACTTGTTAGTAAAGCCGAATCAAAAAACAATGAGAATATAACAAAATAGAATAAAGGCTGTGGATCCCCGGTCTTGAATTTTGAGGTTGTAAAAAGTGTTAGGATTTACTTCATATTCTGAAGTTTAAAGTAAGTAAGTAGTTGTTCAGCTAATTATTGTATGTATTTGTATGATCCAGTGGCGTCAGTAATTCAAGTTTTAAGCTTTTTAGCCGTTTCCCGCTTTCGTAAAGCTCCCGTATCGTATTATAATTAATGGCCGGTTCAGAACTGCAGAGCTTTTATTTTTGGAGAGATAAAAATAAAGTTATGACCGTATTATAAAGTCGACGTGTAATATTAATGCATGAACTCAATAACATAATAATAGAAATGAAGAAAAACGATGTTCTCTCTGATCTTTCTAGTGTAGTAAGTACCGGTTTTGGCCATCTTTACACCGATTATGGCCACCTAAATTTTAACCAATAAAAGCAATTACAAACATATTTTTATATTTTATCTTTACATTACTCTTCTGTCTCAAGTGTTAATTATTCTTGCACTTTGTTTATGCCAATTACATACGTATTTTATTAGTTCTGTGTTTCTTTTCTAGTCGAAGAAAGCAGATTGATTTTGATATATTTATCATATTGTATTTAACGCCATTGCTTTTTTTTATGGCATAGAGAAGGCAAACGAGCACACAGGCCACCTGATGGTAAGTGGAAACTGTGGCCCATAGACATTCGCATTCACAAGACTTCAAATGCGTTGCCAACCCTGAGGACTAAGATGGAATGCCTGCGTCATGACTAGCATAGGCTAGTCATGACGCCGGCTGTCTTATCCCCAAACCGGAACACAACAATGCGAACACTGCTGTTTGGCAGTAGGTTAATGGATAATATGGTGGTAGCGATCCGAACGGAGCCTGCACAAGGTCCTACTTCTACTGCAAAAACAAGCACACTGCACTTTCAAGTATATAAAAGCTATATAACGTTGTGTTGGCGTTGACAATACGAAAATATGTCAAAAGCAATATAGTTTTACCTAGTGGAACAGAACCCCAGCTGTATTTTATGTTAGGTTATATTTTAAAGTGCTTAGCAAAACAGCATACCTATAAACCATACCTACATAAGTACATAACATCACGCCTGTTTCCCGCGGTAGGCAGAGACCACTTCATATAAGAATGAATAAGTATGGATATGAATTGCTACAATCTGACAGGTTCCAAGTAGCGAAAGGGACACAGCTATAACTCTGTCCCTCACCTGCCTGAATAAACAAGCAAGAACAACACCACACCCTTTGAACTCTCCTAAATATTTACGTTTCTCAATATTTTTCTAACGAAAATGAACGGAATCGAACGAAAAAATAACTTGTCAATCCGCAACAGAGCCGAGTTCTTACGATCTATTATTTATGGATTACTGGTTTAAGCAGAAAAAAATACGTGCGTATTTAGATGCTAGTTTCTGCCCGCGACTTCGTCTGCGTATGTTTCGATTATCGTTATTCATGTGGGAAGTTTCAGGATATATCCAGGATAGAAAATGTATCCAGCCGTTACACCGTAAAGGATAGTAACAAAGCAACATACAAACTGTCTCATTTATCATATTAGCGTCATTCAACACGATGATTGGTGCGAAGAATTACTTCTAAATATGTATTTAACTCCAGAACCTTCTGCCAATCGGCCATCAGTCCTACGAGCAATGTGCTCCTCCCACTGCCACTTAAGGATCGCGGGAGCGCGGTGGATGCGAAAAGAACAAGACCGGTCTGAGTGGAAAGAATCGGGGGAGGCCTATGTCCAGCAGTGGACGTCTTTCGGCTGACATGCTGATGATGATAATGATGATAGGTAAAGAAGATAAATGATGGCCTTTACAGATGTTGAGAATAAACATATGAGATCGTATTTGATCAGGAAAGCTCTTTACCATCCTACTTTTTACTCAGATTTAATATCCCATGTCGAACGGTAAGCTTATAGGGAATATGTATCGATTTTTAAATCGCATTTCTAAGCAAAATATGGAAACCACGTAAAGGAAATCACCAAAAAACCTTAAAATTAAAATCGGCCATTAAATACGGATGATACTAGCATTTTATACTGCTAATTACACAGCGATTAGACGGAGAGGTCCGGTCTGCAATGCGACGTCATGCAACAAGTCGGCCATATAAACTCCATGTTTAATTTACGGGTGGTTGTAGTACCTTGTGCAGGGTCCGTCCGGATCGCTACTAGCATCTTATCCATTAACCTACCGCCAAACCGCAGTGTTCGCATTGTTGTGTTCCGGTTTGGGGATAAGACAGCCGGTGTAATGTCTAGCATAGAGGTATTCCATCTTAGTCCCCAGGGTTGGCAACGCATTTGCAGTTTTAGGCTTGCAGTGTTGTGAATGCGAATGTCTATGGGTCACAGTTTCCACTTACCATCAGGTGGCCTGTGTGCTCGTTTGCCTTCTCTATGCCATGAAAAAAAAAAAAAACAAAGTGGATGCGTATTGAATAATTTGCTGGTAATTGTTAACCAAAACTTTACGATGAATACCCGGTTTCAATACCGATTTGTCGAGCACCTGTCGTCATCGAATCGTACCTTTTGTTCTATTAATGGGTCCATTGTCGATCCCCTAAGAGTACCCCAGGGACCTATTCTAAGTTTTGCTAGAAAGAGATCAGAACAAATCTTTGTTGGCTTAATTTTTGTTTATTTTTATAGCTATTCAAAAAAAAAACTCCACTGTTTGTCCCATGAATCATCTTTTATTAAAGCTGTGACAAAACGTCATGAATATTCCTTATTAAAAAGCAAGATGAATTCCCAACATATCCAACAAGAAACGATGTCGTGTGTTTATTCCCTACATCTGGGGCACTGTTCTACATGATCTACGCCTAATTGCTTTTGACTTGATATCGTATCCACGTTATAATAGCTCTTATTTACACGACAGCACTGACGGGTTAAAATCAATACATGTCAAAATCAAGAAGGTTTAGCCCCAGGACCATTATTTTAGATTGAGTTTTCCTCTAAGTAGGTATTGCATTTGTATTGTTATTGTCATTACTGTAAAGCAAATAAGAGCTGTCGATGTCGTAACGTTGAATATGTACGTAATCGTAACACGTGTTTTTTTATGAGTGTTTAAACACGCCTTTCAATAAAATTAACGTTTCTAAAATCACACCCCGAAAAACACTTCCTTTTTACTCCCCTGATATTTTATAATTTGATACGAGCGTTCGTTTGAACAGCCTCATCTGAAATTATAATAAAACATACCATAAAACATCTTTGATGTCGGAAATGAAAACATTTCCGTATCCGTTTTAACATTGCGTCCTACATCCCGGTAACGTGGCAAATTCCGGTAACCCGTAAGGTAAAACAACAAGCTTTGCAAAAACTTCCTCCCGTGTCTACTCTATGAATATTATTTATTAGTTGTTTTCCCGAAACTTACCTTTCCGTCCCCTATTAGGGTAGTTAGGGGAAAACAAAGTGCGCAAACTTATCTCTTCTGTTTTGCGAGACCGGAATTAGTTCCTGCTCATATAAAGTTGTATGAACGTTCTGTTGGTGGCGATGTTTTAGCTGTACGCGTAAGTTTGTAAAACGCTGGCACTTTTGTTGGTTAACTTCGGCAGTATCTTGGTTGCTTTATCTAGCTATATCTACGGCGTTTGTTGTAAAAGCAAAAAGGAGCCCGTTAATTTAGACTACTATGTTCTTTGCTTGTACTTAGCTAAGCTTGAAGTAAATTTGAAAAAAAAACTAATTTTAAGCAGTATTCTGCACTGCTATATTACTCTACACACAAGGACATACGTTTAGATATTACTTATTATGAAAAAGAAGGTAAAAACTATCACATATTTCTATGTTTTCTGACGTATCAAACTCAAAGTACACTCAAGAGCAAAAAGAACGGGTCAGAGTGCGTTTTTCATACGAAAGAGGCTATTTCGAAGCCTTGGTTCCTCGCCAGGGAATACTTTTAGTGAAATCTGATTATGAATACCCCGAGCATCGATACAGGACTCCCAGAGTGCCTGGGATACCCAACTGAATGAATCGGTTAACGCCGGAATTGTACATATTCAGAAACACATCTAAAATGGCAATAAAATGTAAGGAAATCCAAGTGCTGACCCAAACTCTCCCGCTGTGGTGTTAACTGATTGTGCGATCAGTTAGGTATCTTAAGAACTTTTGACCTCCTTCCTCTATTGAACCTCGGAGTTTCCACCATTAAACCTCACTCAAAACAACCCCTGGCGAGGAACTAAGGCTTCGAAATAGTCTCGTTTGTATGAAAAACGCACTCTGACCGGGATTTTTGCTCCTGAGTGTATATTTTTTTATTGCACTTTGGCATACGACTGATGTCATGTTTAAGCAGAAATTATGATTTGAGGAACCTGAACTATTATTACAAGATATTATCTTAATTAGAAATGAAGAGTTTTTTTTTAAATTTAAATGTATAATTTCAATTTAATCCATAACATTGTATTCACGAAAAGTTTTGCATTTCAGTTGTTCCAGGCATTGCTAACACACATGGAACAAAACTTGAAACGAGATTCGAGCGCAAAGATGCAAACAAATGTTATTGTTTTAAAGTTGTTTGTGTCGAAATTCTCTAGGCAATTCTATTACCCGTTCAAATCGATAGTACAGGTAAAGTAGTCACTTAAGTTTACGTTTTCATTATATCATGAAGAATGCAAACGAGCACGTTGACTCTGTTGAGTTTGATTTTGAAAGAGAAACAGATGCAAATTCGGTCTTGGTGTGACTACGCTTAAATAAAATGAACCATAGTCACACCAATGTGGCAAATTGGTGTGACTACGGATCGGTTGTGGATGAATCTTGTGAACCGCTTATGTCAACTGCATATTTAAATTTCGAGTATAGAAAACAGAATCATTAGCGGCGTTTGCATCTTAGGTACGCCTCTAGATGATAAATGGACTCTAAAGCTGTTAGACCTTTGCGATCTTACGATGGTCGGGTTAACAAAAAAACATAAAACATTTGTATATTATTTCTGAACTTGTTTCTCTTCTCGCTAGGTTTTATGACCAGTTTTTAATCAAATAAAATGTTAATTTGTAAATATATACCATATACTTCAAGAAAGAGTAAAAGTTGTTGAGCGAAAATTCTATTAAAGTAATCGACATACTTAGAAACATTTCATCTAAGTCCGTAAAGTTGGCAACGCATTTGAATTATTTGGGACTGTTAGAGCCGTATTAATAAACTCATCTTGACTCTGAGGCCCGTCACAAGATACGTCAAAGTAGACGCCAAACCATAGAACACTGTCATTTTTGACACATCTCGAGACGAGCATTAGAGTTGAGATCAGTTTATTAATACGGGCCTTAGGATTGCAGTCTTGAGAATTCAAATATGTCCATGGGTCTGATTATAATACTTATCATCAGCAGGCCTGTGTACTCGTGTGCCTTCCATCATGGCACCATGTAAGCCAGTGTGAATCAGGGGTCCATTCTACCGATGACTCTACACAGCATAGTAACAATCTATATCATCAACCTTCGCGCATTAGAGTTGTGGGAAAAAACTACTAATATAATAGCACATTTTATCTATCAGTCCGTCTATCCATTAGCCTTAGCTCGGTAACTGTTATCTCGGCGCACTTAGCAGACAATAGCGGGTTTGGATCCCGGCAATTTACTTACACACACTTATCTTTATGGGTAAAAGAAAGCAAGATACGCGTTAAGATTTGTTGAGAAACAAAAAGATGATGTTAATAGGCAGATCACGAGGACTTTACGTAAGTAATAAGTACGAAACAATGATTGTTTAAGTAATTACAAGTTAATGAGTGACTAGCGTTTGCAAATGACTTCGTTTACGCAGAAATTTAACTCTCTATTTCCTCTGGAACTATTCGATTTTCTGGTTAATAAAATCATAAGTTCATAACTGGACTTTCCGTGAGTCAAATGTTTTATCGATTGGTTGTTGTCGTTGAACCGTAAATCTTTTTTTTTAAATTTATTTATTATTTAATATAACAAACACAAATTTTAGATATTATACGTTGTTCCACAAAACTGTTTACACAGTATGACTGCGGAATCTTCGGTCCAGCTTGATGACAACAGATTGCACAAAAGCGGTACATAATTAGATATACTTATACTAATATTTTTATATATTTATATATATATATATATATATATATATATTTAGATGAGCATCGTAGTCACATCTTCAACTACACTAACATTTAAAAAAGGAAAGATTTGCAATTCTGTATATTTGGAACGAATAAACTCGAAAACTAACAGGACCGATTTCAAACATTCTTTCACCATTTGAATCCTACATTATTCCTGGTAACATTGGCTATGTTTTATACTGCAGCAACAGCTAGTATGGAATAAACCTACAAACACTAACTTACTTTTTAGGGTTCCACTGCACTGTAAAACCTCCCCACCCCTCTAATCATGATCCTAGGTCAACAGGAAGTACCTCATAGGTTTTAATTCCCTTGCGAGTGTCATAAACGACCGTATTATATATTTACATTGCGTTTACTTAGAAATTTGATTTTTCGACAACTCCAATTGATGTCAATTTAAACTTGATACCTCCACTCGTTCCTGAGAAAAATGTCTATGTAACGAGTCATCTGTATTAAAACCAAGTTTATTCAGAACAGATGTTAAAGCACGTCCGTTGTATGTGCACAACGTGTTTTAAAAATTCCCAATAATATAATTATGGATAAAATGTTAGCCCTAATAAGCTATCACCTCAGTCATAGAAATTGTATGGCTGAGATCCAACGAATTCATACTGAGGTTTATAAAATAATATAAAATATCTCTTGTTATAAAATTGCAACAATAATGAAAGTTACTCGTGTTAGTTTACGTGTAAACATGGTCTAAACATAAATACAAAGTAAACTTGTACTTCAGAACCAAAAACTTCCAAGCAGACTCATATGTCATATTTAACGCTCACAAAATCCTAACAAGCGATATATTAATGAGCAACACAGCTCTGTAAGTAACAAAGGCCGCCATTTTGTTTCCACACAATCGCGCTGATCGGGATCGAGCAAAGGGCAGCGCCGCGGGCGCACCTGATCTATTGCTTGATCTTGCGCATAGGGTAACGGTACACTTGGCAACTGTAAAGCAACTTTTAACAAGAAAACAGGAGTATGTAAGACGAATGTAAAGCTTAAAATATTCATACGAATTGCGACAACGTTTATTTTCCCGTAAATCAATGTTGTAGGCAAATATGATTTAAAAAAATTAAGTTTGTACGTTTCCGTTTTTTTTTTGTAAAGAAAAACGTGCAGACCTAGGTTGCCATATTAACGGACTTGATTATCGGTCAAAGCGATTTAAGCGTTAGTTCACAATCTATTAATTAAAATTCGTTCTTTCCTAGCAATAGTACAATCAGTGTCACAAGATGTTGATCACTTTTATACTTTATCGCATTAACACATGTGAAAATCTTGTTTGACACTGGTTACTTGACCGTTAAGCGTCAAGGTACAAAGTTTCATATCTACTTTTGATGCTGACTATACAAATTGCAGGACATTCGCAGTGGTTCGGAAACCTTACCATGCGACAGTTATGAGAACAATCCAGGTGAGTAATTGCAGATGCGTTGCCGGATTTTTTAGGCTTCATGGCTCATGGTTAGGTTATGGTATGCGGAGTTCAATAAATAATATTCGTATTGTATTGTGTACAACTTACTAAGCGATCTCGCGTCGCTGTCGTGCGCAGGCGCCCTTACCGAAGCGCGGCCGGTCGGCAGCGAGCGGCGCCGGCGCCGGGGAAAGGTCGCACCACACCAGAACGTGAATATCATCGTCCATTGTACCTACCATTAGTATAGTTTTCAAACTGTATCGTTATCTAAATTTAAAAATTATCTGGAAGAAAGTATCACTTGTTCTTATCTGGACTAGTGTGGTCTACCAGTGAGCCAAGTTGTATCAGAATTGAAATAGTGACAAAAATATAAACATACTCAATACTCAATTCCTCATTTTTCCCAACATTCTTATACAGCCCCAGATTTATTTCTTATTACATAATATGATAAAATAAATAAAATCACTGTTATTTGATTTACTAATAAAATGAAATATGTAAGTTTGAAATAAATGATTGGTCCTTCGAGCCGGATAGCCCGACAACGCAACCGCGTTACGCCCCGCGACTTTCTTCGCGGCGCCGGCGCCGGCGCGTCATTAGAAAGGCGCCCGCGCAGATTTATGATCCGGCGCAGAATGGAAATATTAGTGAAAAGAAACTTGTAATAGTTGTAACCTGTTGGTCGAGAACTCGAGAGACTCGAGACGGAGTCAATACCACAGAGTTTAGCGCAGACCTTCATAATGTAACGTTATGAAAAATATCGATATCAAAACTGTTCATGAGAATTTGGCCATTTTTTGACATTTAATATGTTGATGGGATCCTGAGGTGGGATCTCTTTTACTAAAAGAAACTTGGCAAGTGTCTATAGCTTATAATAGAACATTAGAAACGTTTTTGGGATGGCGCCGAGCCTTTTTTTAAATTTAAGTATTCCGTAGGTAATTAACTTATTACGTTGACTAACTTAACGTAACCCTCAAAAGTCTACTTTAAAAAAAACTCCACGAAATACTCTCCAAAGCTTATAATGGCATTCAGTTAAACTGGTGTGTCGTAGTCACAGGAAATGCTAATATCACGACGCGCATCGATCTTGTCATGAGCAATATACTTGAAAAAGTTTGGCCACACCAGCCATTCATACTGTTAGGAATAAGCTAAGGCATGTCTATACTAGTTCAAATATTCAATTCTTATCAATATGGCATATCTATTACTGTGTAAGAAGACGCTCACAGTGTTAACAAGCTTTAATTAACTTGTTTGTATGCATGTATGACATTATAGGTCAATCTTGCAAGTCAGTTTAAAACCAATTTCCGTAAATGGAAATGGCAGAAATTTTGAGGTTAACATTTGTAAACCCGATGACAATGCAATACATGCATCTTTATCTTTATTTTTATCAATATTATGAAACCGATGCGGTGGAGTGGATGGAGACGGAAGGTGGCGACAGGACGTCCGCTATTCCCATAGTGTTGGGACTCATTATGGTCTTGATAGGCAGACAATGACTGCAAAAAGTGCAACCTGCAGCAAAAAGTCATCCCAAAAAAAAATTTATTTACAGAATCTTATTTTAAACTAGAGGTAAGTTAAGTAAGTTTCCCGCTACTCCCCCTAGTTCTTCCCGTTGGGGGTCGATTTTCGGGAAATCCTTTCTTACTGCACCCCTTGTCTTCATAAGGAACCTATGTACCAAAAATTGAACCTTTAGACTCAGAGGTTTGGGTATTTGCATTACACCAAGCTTTTATGTCAGTTCAGACTTTTTTGAATAAAATCGGATTGAGTTTTTAAACATGTGTTAAAATAAAATGTAACGTATAAAAGCACTAAAGAGTATTGATATCATTCTACCCCTTTTTAGGGGATGAATTTCAATAAAATACAAAACACGTCTTCCATCAATTCTTTTAAATAATGATTATGTGAAATTTGAAGGAGATTGTACCAAGCAATCACGTTGTCCCATACACACTGCCCCCCCTTAGGGGTAGGATTTCGGTAAATCCTTTCTTATCGGATGCCTACGTCATACAAAGAATGCACCCTCCATGTTTCAGGTCTCTACGATCAGCGGTTTAGGCTGTGCGTTGATCCGTCAGTCATTCCGGGGGTCATTTTGTGCGGGGTCCGTCCGGATCGCTACCACCATCTTATCCATTAACCTACCGCCAAACAGCAGTGTTCGCATTGTTGTGTTCCGGTTTGGGGATAAGACAGCCGGTGTAATGACTAGCATAGAGGCATTCCATCTTAGTCCTCAGGGTTGGCACTTGGCAGCGCATTTGCAGTCTTAGGCTTGCAGTTTTGTGAATGCGAATGTCTATGGGTCACAGTTTCCACTTATCATCAGGTGGCCTGTGTGCCCGTCAGCATTCACCAAGCCATAAAAAAAATAAAAAATCAGGACCAAGCATTTTATATGTATAGGTAAGTAATTTTAGGATGGCTGATTTAGGATGGACTTACTATGATATAATCAGGGTGTGCTCGTTTACTTTCCCTGTGCCAGGACAAAATATACAGATTGTTTACGTTGTACATACTTCACTCAAAGCATACAAACAACATTTTAGGATGTGAATTTAGGTAGCTTAAAACTTGCTTGTGCTCGCTTGCTCGATTAATCGGTTGACATGAAACCATTTTCAGAGTTGCGTATCAAATCCGTCCCTCTGTCTGTAAGCGGACTGTATCTCATGACCGTAATAGGTACACAGTTGTAATTTTCACAGAGTTTGTATCTCTTTTGCCGCTTTAACAACCAACAGTTTTTTTTTTAAAGTCGGTCTGGCACTTGGCCTGTTTTTTAAACAGAATAATACCTCTTCCACTTCTATCGCATAAACGTTTGTATTCGCTCGTACACAAGCCAGCCCATTCAAAAGCGACACCCAGAGATACTCGTACAAGCCGATTTACTTCTCGCTGGCGCCTACAGGTACTTCTCCATCGGTGACGCGAGGCGAGACGAAGCGAGACGAGTTTTCTATGGTATGGAGAAAAAACAAGCATACAGGCCACCGTATGGTAGGTAAGTGGTACTGCAAATGCGTTGCCAAACTTGAGGAGTAAGATGGAATGCATCTATGCTATTAATTTTACCGATTGTCTTATCTCCGCAACAAAACAATGCGAACACTGTTGCTTACAAGTAGTTTAATGGATAAGGTGATGATAGCGATAGACCGAGTACAAGGTCCTAGCAAAACTAAAATTAAACGTATGAAAATCCACTCCATTTCCACCAAAGTTGCTCGAGGAAATTCTCTCGCCTCGATTCGCCGGTGGAAAAGCACCTTAAACTGCGGAGTGCTCCGAGCCTGCTCCCGGGCACAATGGACTGGGTGACACCGTAAACATCTGTTACGGACACCTGTGTTTACGTTTACTTAGAATACCTACCTGCCCTGTATTTACCTCTTGTAGTGAAAAGGTATAGGTGTTTACACGAGAGCAAAACAACGGGGACAACAGCAAGGTCTGAGTGTTGTTCCCACAGGTTATTCTCATGACAGATGTTACTTAGACTGTATTGTTAGAGCTGTTATAACATCAAGAGTACGATTACGATGCCGCCCTCCGTCCACTGGGATCCATTGATAGGATCCATCAAAGGAATCAAGTGGACTTTATGTACATTGAAATTCATTAATGGAGTAGAGTGGGCTTTATTGTACACTTTCCGTTTGGAGTGGTTATTACGTACCTAGGTTAGGTTAGGTTGGACCTGTGGTGGGCCACAGCTCAGCACACGCGTGAAGGGTGCCCATCCTGGGCGGTGCCTCGCGCTGCTCTGTCCATGGAAATTGGACCAGACCTCTCGCAAAAGCCATGGTGGAAAGTGAAAATGCATGGCAGGCAGTAGCAACTTTTAGCGACGCAGTAATGTCGCTTAAAGAAGCGGCAGAGCGGGGGTGAGAAAACGGTCTTAACTCGCTCCCAATACGCCGCAGAAGACCAGGCAGGCGGCGGTTGGCGCATGTCAATCGGTTGCCGCCGTAAAGGGGACCCGCGGGCGATGGGACGGGGGATCCATCGCTTGCACTCAAGAGTCCCGAGCTGGAAGGCACCCGAGTGTTCCAGATCGCCTTTCATCATGTCAGCCGAAAGACGTCCACTGCTGGACATAGGTTTCCCCCAAGGCTTTCCACTCAGACCGGTCTTGTGCTTTTCGCTTCTAACGTGGAGGGGAAAAACAGAAGAAAAAAAACCCTATTGAAGACGGGCCCGTAAGGGCAAACGCTGATAGACGAGTTAGCGGATGGAATACCACTCCCGCGACCTCGTCCAAGGTGGGAGAAGGAACCACTCAGGGGTTTTAGTCGGTGCGAGTCCGACATAACCGCTCGGCCCCCCAGGGTCGCTTGGTTTCCATTTTTTTTTTTTTTTTTTATGGCATAGAGAAGGCAACCGAGCACACAGGCCACCTGATGGTAAGTGGAAACTGTGACCCATAGACATTAGCATAAGACTGCAAATGCGTTGCCAACCCTGAGGACTAAGATGGAATGCCTCTATGCTAGTCATTACACCGGCTGTCTTATCCCCAAACCGGAACACAACAATGCGAACACTGCTGTTTGGCGGTAGGTTAATGGATAAGATGGTGGTAGCGATCCGGACGGACCCTGCACATGGTCCTACCACCCGCAAAAATGGATTTGCCCTGAGAAAAAAAAAAACCATCAATAAACTGTAACTCTCGCATGCGTAATGCTTGTCGATGAAAAGTAAACATTCTATGAAAAAACTGTCGGATTTAAGGGTAAACCACCATTTTTACTTTAACCCGAAATAACTGAAGTAAGATGGGGGAATGGCGGTCAGCGGGCAATGCCGGTCACGTCAAAATATAAAACTTCCAACAACATTATGCAATCGCTACTAGTGTCGCCATCTAGTATGCGGCCGAGTAACCTAATTTACCGAGCGGCGCCATTGTCTTTCGCGCGCAGTGAGTGTGACAGCTGTGTATAGGTTCGGACGTGTTTTGTTGTAATAAAATCGAAAATTTGATGAAAGGTAAGCTTAAAGTGATTTATACCAATTAATATCTTCCTTAAAGTTAATTACTGTACGTTTGCAAGTGTATTGTATGTACTTGTTGGATTTTATGAAAGTTATTTACATTTTTCGTGACGAAGCAAAAAAACCGTTTCCATATTTTGGGGTTATGGCAATCACTCTAAGGGGGCAATACCGGTCACTGACCGGTATTGCCCCGTACGGAGTTATAAGACAATTTATTATTTGTGTGTTTGTTAAAATAACGTCTCATTACAATTATTTTTATATTTAAATAGATGCCGAGACACAGGAACAGAACCACAACGAAAGGGAAATGGACAAAAGAAGACTTAGTAAAGGCTATTGAAGCCTTAAAAATATATAATAATTAAAATACAAGTAAATGAGAGTTCCTGAGCGTATCAATCTGTGATTTTCAAAGTAGAATTTATAAGTATCTAATTAATAATACTTGTTCGTTTTTTTAAAGAGTTGATTTGGGTAAATATAATAAAAAGAAATATATAATATAGTTAGAATCTAAGTTAAAGACAGTTCCTGTGCGTCTCATCTGTGATTTTCAAAATAAAATATAAATAATAATAATATTTTATTTTTTTTAATAAAAAAAGTGTTAATTTTTGTTAAATAAAGATAATATTAATAAACTGTCGTTTTATTTCGTTTTGATACATTTTAGAAGCAACCCTGTGTTAATTTTGAATGACCGGTAATACCCCAACAGTAGACCGGTATTACCCGCATTTGCGGGTAATACCGGTCAACGAAGGGTTTCACAAAATGATCAATAAATAAGATACCCGTAATATATTGATAATGTATTGCATATATATCAATAAACTACTATATAAGCTATGTAAAAAGTTAATTTCCGATACCGTAAATCATAAAAATAAAATAAAAAATTAATAACCGCTTAAGTGACCGCTATTCCCCCATCTTACCCTAATCATGAAGTGTTCATAGTGACCCAGAGATTAATTACATACAGTGTACTTAGTATTGTATTGAGCCCTGTTTAGTGGACGGGCCGACGTGGATCTGTGATCTAGGCCCAGAAATGGGACTTAGATACAGGCTGATTATATGATGTTAAGTTGAAATGCGACTTAATCGGCAGCTACGGGATTACAAACTGCGCCTGCATAAATTTGAATGGCAACGACTTAATTAGTCAGATTAATTAAATCAGAAGGCGCTTTTAACATTTTGTTTATGTTGTTGTTTCAGTTATTTTGATGCTTACAAAAAACTAAATCGAACGGGAGCGTAATATCTACATGTAAATTACACTAATTATTATAAAGTGGTAAAATGTTGTATCTGTTTTACTAATAAGGAGTTACAATCCCTGAATATGTTTTGATACCATCAAAAGTGGGGTGGTAGGAGCTTGTGCCGACCGCCAAACAGCAGTGTTCATTGTTGTGTTCCGGTTGGGGATAAGACAGCCGGTGTAATGACTAGCATAGACGCATTCCATCTTGGTCCTCAGGGTTGGCAACGCATTTGCAGTCTTAGGCTTGCAGTCTTGTGAATGCGAATGTCTATGGGTCACAGTTCCCACTTACTATCAGGTGGCCTGTGTGCTCGTTTGCCTTCTCTATGCCATAAAAAAAAACAAAAAAAAACAAAGTGGATGCGTATTGCACAATTTCCTGGTAATTGTTAACCAAAACTTTACAATGAATACCCGGTTTCAATACCGATTTGTCGAGCACCTGTCGTCATCGAATCGTACCTTTTGTTCTATTAATACGTCCATTGTCGATCCCCTAAGAGTACCCCAGGGACCTATTCTAAGTTGTTTAATGTTCCCTTGTAGTATTTAATAGGGCTGGTTGTTTATTGTTTGGTTAAAGGAAGCCTTAGTTACATAATGTGACGTTTAAAGTGTTGTATATATGTATAGCCTTTTTTTTACATTTAAGTTCTCATGCAATTAGTATATTTTTTATATCTTTAAACGTAACCTAGAAATAAGGCCACACAATTTTACTGACTTTTTATTTGCCTATAACTAACAAAATAATCAAGGTTAGGATTAAGGCGTAAGAAAGTTGGAACTTTAGGAAATTATACACCCGTCGTGTATGCCATAGCTGGTTTCTTAAAAAAAACATATCTTCCACAAACCCATCGACAATTTATTTTGTAACTTAGATAGTAATATAGTGAAACGACCTGATGAAATAACTGTTAGATCCCCCCCCCCCCCTTCCTTCAGAGCTAATATCTCTTACGCGGCCCACCCAATTTTCATGAAAACGAGCTAAGAACTACCGCTAAAAAACCTGCTTCAGAGTTCACCCGTTTAAGGATTTACCTGTTGTGTCATAGTTATGTTTATTTACATATTTGCATTGAACTAATAATCATTAAATTAAAATCTGATCCATAAAAAACAAAACATCTAAACATCGTCACGCTTCCACAAATCTTCTCTTTATCCCCGAAATCCATAAATAAATTAAATCTCCCAACAATACCCAAGCGGCGAACAAGAAATTAAACCTCAGTTAACCGAACTCGTGCCACCGGCGCTTAACTAGCGGGCGATTAAGGTGAAACTTGGCCGATGAATTAAAACTAAAGAGAAGTTTCCCCATTTGTTTATGAATAGCTTTCTGGAGAGACGAGGGTGAACGTTATGTTTTAAGCTAGGAAACGTCGCTAGTTATTTTCGTGTGGTACTTATTAAATATGATAGATAGATAGATACATTCATTTATTCGGCTATTAAATAAACCAAAAAAACACATGCATTTGACAAAACAAAAACAAAAGTAACTTATTTATAACTAAAAAAAATTAAAATGAGATAGCCGAAACGGAGTGCCAGCTCAGCATGTGCTGTGGCACGGAGCCGCAGCGCTGATTTTCAGCTGGACCTGTAAGCGATGATAAGATAGCAAACAAACAACAAATGAAATATAACAATCACATAAAAAAACATTCTGGACACACAGTTAAAATAATAATACAATCTAGATAAATACTTATAAATCACAACATAACAACAAAGTGAGATCTAGCGCTCTAAACGCATTCTTATTTGCTTACATTCATAACTAAATATTTATCAAACACAACAATAAAAAAATTAAAAAAATATATACAGGGTGGGGTGGCTCATTCAAATCGGTCAGTATGGGAAAGTCTGAAACTATAAGACATACGAAGATTTGTTCTTAGGAACCATGTCACCGATTTTGATAAAAAGAAAAACTGCATTCATACATTTGAAAAAAAAAACTGTAGGTACCCAGCTGGGGAATCGATCCGACCGTTACAATATTCAACAAGTTCAGGCATTCGTTGCAATATTCAACAAGGTCGCTTCGACCATCTATTAAAATAAATAAAAAATATGTGAAAACAATGCATTTTCTGGATTTTAGACATCATGTTTCTTAGAAACATTAACTGCTTAAGACCTACACAATCGATATCTGAATAGAAATAGTGTAAGTTTATTTTTTCAAAACAACCGGGTTCGATTCCCTAGCTGGGTACAGTTTTTTTTTCAAATGTATGAATGCAGTTTTTCTTTTTATCAAAATCGGTGACATGGTTCCTAAGAACAAATCTTCGTATGTCTTATAGTTTCAGACTTTCCCATACTGACCGATTTGAATGAGCCACCCTGTATATAATAGTTAAAAATAAACCACAAAGACAACCATATCATAAAAAGTGATCTGTGCAACCGTCTATTTGTAGCGACAAAGCTAGCTCTTTTAATTTGTTCTTGAAACTACTTATGTTTGTTGCTCCTCCTGCAAACACGTACAGTAACGTCTCCGTCTAACGGACTTGTAGCCCTAGCCAAAACGCTGTTAACGTTTCTGTTTTCTATTGACTCGAAATGTATGTCATAAGCGTTCGACGCGATCTGTCACGAGTACATATCCGATATCAGCTCTATCAGTTTTAAACAATGGTTGAAAATTGAATAGCCATTTCGAAGAAATAGGCTTCTCAAATACTTTAAATCCAGAAATTCTTTGAAAAGGCTATTCTTTTGATTAAAAATGTAAAAGCAAGCTGATTTTTTTAGACGTATCCCAATTATATTATCTATCCTAATAAGGGGCATATTTTGTATTCTGGCATATAAATTATGACATATCTTCCCACTGAACTCTGTTCTAACTTGTTAAAACCAATCCCGCTTGTGTATCACGTCATGATTGCCCTTTTGAACTTGATAGTAAATCCTACCATAATGTCAACAGTATGATTACAAAGAAACCAGAAGGGCAACAACAAATAGAGCCCCGTATAATGCCTTTTTCAGCTTAGCACCTGAGCAGTAAGTTTACTTAATACCCTTTGTCGCCATTTTGCCATCTCCCTCGCCTTATCCGCCTTTGAATTATTAACGAGTGCTGAGATGTTTTAATGGTTTTCAGAGCGGGGGCTTATTCTTGACGCGCTCCAAGTAAAGCTTTATACAGGGTGGTTGTAAAGCGACGTTTTTTGTAAGTCATGTGCAGTAATTACGTCCAAAAATCAGTAATTCTATTGAAATGTTATTTAAATAATGTTTTCAACTTACCATCTGTCGTATGGGGTGTAAAAACAAGGATAATATCAAGGGTATTTCAAATGATGAAGCATGAATAAAAAGTTATAAAGCACCATTTTTTTATAAATATGTAAAAACACATTATAAGCGGGAAATGGGTGGAACCGGGTGTCCTGGGGTGTGATTCTTTCAAAAACGCGGTCGGACGAACGAACGAGTGAGTTTAAGTAGTCTTAATTAGGCAGCTTTACACGTTCAATCTAATCGACAGAAGCCATACTGCCAAATTGAAAATGCACTCGCTCCAATGTGTTTTGTTCGCTCTGACGGGACTACATGTACTCGCCGCTGCGACATTCACTCATTCGTTCGTCCGACCGCGTGTTCGAGAGAATCAAACCCCTATGTTTTTTTGTTATGAGACAATAGAGCTCTTTATAAGCATGTTCTGTAAATAACAACGGTGTCGATAAAGAATACTCCAACACCTCGGATTAAAAAGAAGAATGAGTGATCCTCCTGTTGTGCGGGCGAACGCGAGCGCTTCCGGAGAGAATTAATTAAGTATGGCGTAACAAGAACTCCGTTACAGACGCTTTGGAAGTAAATACGTGTTGTCCTTGCTGTTTGGTAATTACTGGAGACCGCTTTAAGAATTAATTTTATTTATTTTGTCTTAATTGCGTATACAGGGTTTAGGCGACGGCCGAACGTATGGCGAAACTGAAGCTAAATGTAGGTACATAGTAACAAAAAGAACCAGACAAGTGCGAATCGGACTCGCCCACCGAGGGTTCCACACAGGACATGGTTAACACTGAAAGACCCTGTTTTTTTGGGATTTAATTTAAAATGTACTGATTTCAGATTTTTCCCTATATTTGTTGTAAAAGACGGTGTTACTTGTAAAATTGTATAGTTCTAGGTCAACGGGAAATACCTTATACATTTTGATTCCCTCGAGAGTGTCGAAATACACGTTTTTTGCGGCATAAACGGCCGTATCTTTATTTTACGTTAATGAAGAAGTTTGATTTTTTCACAGCTTCAAGTGAAATGAGTATATGGTTTTAATTTCAACTCCATACCTTCACGCATTTTCGAGATAAAGGGTCTTGACAGACAGACAGAAGGGAACGGACTACAGAGTGATTGTATAAGGGTTCCGTTTTTTTTCCTTTTAAGGTAAGGAACCTTAAAAACAAATTTATGAATATTCTTACAAAAAGATAATTGCGTTGTTAAAAGAAATATTAGGTAGGTGCGTCGATATATTGCCGCATATATTGCTTTAGCTTGTTATAATACTTACGTTTTACGACTCGGAAGGTGGCCACAGGACCTCTGATAAACTGAGCGGAAACCCACCTTGATAGGAGTGTGAACTCATTCGTTATGTTTTAATACGAGTTTCCAAAAAAAAGTACAGTCGGCAACAAAAGTCTATCCCAACAATTGTATTTTGGATATAAACTTTTTCTTAGATCGGGGGTATAAAAAGGCATAAGTAACATACCCGTCTTTGTGCTCATATCAATAAATACCGATTCCTATTCAACGCTGTCACTCCAAAACACTTATCAGCGCTGGCCATCACTTTCCATGCGTTTTCTTCAGCTTTTCCATAAATAACTACACATCACACACCAGCCAGAAAAATAACATATGATTCGTATCACAGCCACTTTAAGTCGAATATCGATTGGCAGTTCGTCCAGCAAGTGATTGCGTAAGTTTGTTATGTTAGGGTTGGCACGTATCGTATTGGTTACGTGTCACGTCAGGCGCAGTTTTAGGCGAACAATGAGGGATAGGCCATTGTGACAGCCCTGACTTGTATGGGAATCGGTTCTTTATGAGAAAGGCGGGTTCATTAGGGCGTTCTTATACTTTCTAGGGAAACTAGTCTCAAAGTGTTCTCCATGGAGCCCTGGGTCAGTCAGCCCAATAAACACTGTTATGTGAAGTACAGAATTATATTTGATTTTAGTTAAGAACTCTTTCTTCATGTCTCTTTTATACCTACGCACTGTTTCTCTGGAAAATTAGAGGCATACTACAAAAAATATTTTTAAAGTCGGCTGCCATTACTGTCAAAAAAATAAGAGATATTGCAACGTTAAAATACGATAATATAACAAAGGCAGCATAGTATTTATTACTCAGTTCACCATTCTGACAATGACAGGTGACAGGTAACATTTCAGTGTACATGGCGCAGCTTTTATGAATTCCAGTGACGTATCAGCGTGTTAACTTTGCAATGTACACTGAATTGTCACCTGTCACATGTCAAGATGTTGAAATAAGGGGGAGGTGTTTTTTGTGCTCCGTAAATTACGGTACAAAAGATACAGCTCTCTGGCAGACTGACGAACAGACGGATGGACAGATGCGTGTTAGTAACGGTAACCCATCATTATATAGAATTTCACTTAGTAATCGAGTGTATAATTACCTACTGAAATAATGATCTTTCAGATCTTAAATATTAATTATGTAGGTTAGGTTAGATCTTCTACTTTGGATTGTGTTTTTTTAATGGAGAAAAAATGTCTCAGAGCAATTTTCGAACTAAGACAAATAGACTCATGTAGACCTTTCTTCAAAAATACAAAATTCTCACAGTGCCCAGCAAGTGTATTTTATTATTATTTTTATTGATGTGTGCTTATTTGTGTCTCAGAATGGGAATCTGTTTCACCGAGCAAAGGAAATGTATAAAACCCCGCACGTTCACAATATAGAAATAAATAATTCGTGCCATTATCAAACCTATCACTTGTATCTAAAAACAGTTACGTGATGTGTATAAAGATTTATAATAAACTGTCGGACACCCTAAAAGATTTAACTTTCCGTAAGTTTAAATTAAATTTAAAAAAGTGGCTAATTGAAAAGTGCGTTTATAGTTTACAGGAGTTTTTTAATTATGAGCTATAAGTAAGTTGACTTAAGTTTATCTTTAAATTCCGCATGCGTTGTTTGGTAGATTTTAGTGATACTTGCCTAATGTTTCTTCAATGAACTCATTCTACCTAAAATCAAGTGAAATAAATATTTTCACTTCTGACTTTTGACTTTTAGGTTAGGCATGTGATTACAAAAAAAAACTCCATGCGGCGAGAAATTTCTTTCCATGAAAGGTGATTCAATGAAATAATAGTTACCCTTTAGTACTCTATACGGAACTCTAAAAACAGGACGTTACGAGATGTCTTTGTTGTACGTTTATCTGTCTCCCCTCTGGCTGTCTGTTTTAATTTGAAGTTTAGTCTAAGTTAAGATGTCTCCTAAGCCAGAGCATCAAATATTTTTGTTAATAACGTTCATGCAGCGGCTCGTGCCGTAATTACGGCCGGAAGCAGCGCCGGCGCCGTTAACTTTTACGATGTTGCCAACCGCACGGCGCCTAATGACTGCAACTCCTGCGCAGCACACAGACCGACAACAGTACGGACGGTGCTATATACATTGACGACGCGCTTGTCTTGTTCTAAGTGACCCTGCTTAAGTAGCTAGCGATCCCGGGTTCGATTTTGAGCGTGTTTGACTTTTCCGGTGCATTTTTCACTTTTTTATTCATACATACATTTAACTGGCAATATCTAAACAACAATAAAGAATTTTATATTTCGGTACAGTCATTCGGAAGTTATGCTCGTAGGTACATACAGTTCGGTGGTTCATTTTTATTCATACCTATAGATGTATAACCGATCGACGGGATATTTCGTATACTTTTGTACCCTAAGATGTAGTGACTAAGATCGAAAAGGGTATGCTAAGATGGTTTGGTCATTTAGAAAGGATGGATGACAGGAAGAGTTACGAAAGAGATATGGCGAGCGAGAGTGAGCGGAGATGTCGGTAGGGGACGTCCTAGACGGACGTACGGTGATCAGATTCGCGATGTGCTGATTAAGGGCCAAATCAAAAGCACCCGAAACCGACGTACGTGCATGAAAAGATTGATGAATGTAGAGGAAGCGAAGTGTATATGTTTGGACCGATGCACCTGGCGCTCCATAATCTCTGCCTACCCCATTGGGAGACAGGGGTGAAGATATGTATGTATGTATGTTTTGTACCCTTTGGTCAGTTCTCGAGAGAATAGCGATAAACATAAAAAAAGTAGATACAGTGACAAACACACACACTAAGTGAGGAAAAATAGCATCTTCACTGAACGAGGATAATTTACGCTATGCTATAATTATGGTTAACCTTCGCTAGCTCGCATAACGTTTAAACGCAACTTTATGCAACTCTACTGTAGGCATGTTTCATCATCATCATGTCAGCCGAAAGACGTCCACTGCTGGACATAGGCATGTTTAGTTCACGAATAAATACTCAATGTAATAATCGGTTTGTTTTATGCTCAATCTTTTGCGCGGTACCGTTTAATTTCGTTAAAATATGTGTGACGCCCGAATTATCCAAATACTGTACCTTAATCAATAATTATATACATCGATGAAGGAATAAATGTCACATGCGAACACTGCTGTTTGGCGATAGGTTAATGGATAAGATGGTGGTAGCGATCCGGACGGACCTCGCACAAAGTCCTACCAGCACTACAGGATCTAATTTGATTGCAATAAATCTCAGGTAAGACTGATATAACTTATTTTATACATAAGTTAACACGACCAGATGAGACATCATGTAAATTAAATGTATTATACATCAAACAACATTTTCTGTTACTTGTAACAAGGTTGCTACTTTTTTCATTTCGTTCCTGCCCACTCTAACGTTTCTTTTATTGATCTAAATCCTTCAAAATTCAAAATTATTATCATCCATTCAGATATCGATCGATATTCTCGTTCTCTTAGCAGCCTTCAGAAAACACAGACGAGGGATCTCGGGTTTCATGCCAACTTGGTATTTATACAATTAAAAATACAATGAAATTGAATATTAGATTTATTCATTCATACTTAACTACACAACAACCCGTCTCACTGTGGTGGCTGGATCTCTGAGATACTACCCTATACTGTCAGATAGTGACACATTTTGCATAAGTATATTCTACTGTTTTACGGCGATCTACTGTCGCCAAGATGTCTTCCGTGCTGGCGTAGAACGTCGCTGGATACACGCAAATTAACTTCGCGACTCGAGACCGAAGCGAACACAATCTGCTAAAAACTTTCCGGAGATTTTGAAGCGTAATAGGGATTTATGCTTCATTATACGGAGATAATAGGGGAATACACGTGGAAGATAATGTTTCCTGAATAATAGCTGTTCCTACAACCCTATCATATTTACCCGGCTGATGTGTGTACTCGTATGAGTAGTGATGGGCGGCTAGCCAGTTTCAAAAGTGAAACTTTCACCCAAAAAGTAATTTTTGAAAATTACATAGTTTTGGTATGTGACGTTAGTAAAGGAAATTTTTCACATTTTTATAGAATTAACTTGTGTCAGAATCATTTCCATATAATAACTTTCAAAAGGTGTAATTTTCGCAGGTAAGAAAAGTTTTGCAATGTTTCAGAAATCGCCCATGACTATGTATGAGGCGTGCCAACAAGGAATTTGAATGTATTGCACCTACATATCACGACGTGACACGTGGATATTGAATAAAAACCTACCACATCGGCGCTCAAAATATGCTGACGCTGGTAAACGCAGTGACGTGACTTATGCCGCTTATGCGTCACGTTTTTGAGGCAAACTGTCCATACCGGATTGTATTGAGGCGAAAGTTCCGACGCATCAGCTTAGTACCCTAGGTATTAGGCTAGTAGTGGTAGCATTTAACTTACCTACGAAGCTAGCGGTCCCTTTTTCGATACTCGGTATGGGCAAATATTTGTGTAAAAAGCGCGAGTATTTGCTCCGAGTCTTGGACGTTTTCTATGTATTTAAGCATGTTTTCTCTCTATGTTAGATGAGCCACCTAAATCTCAGAAACCAATCAAGTCTTCTTAGTAATAGATAATTTTCCTTATGTGCTTCCGTTTAAGTTTTTTCCGGCTTTGTATTACTTACTAGTAGTTTTGGCGTTTAAAATTCTAACCTCAATTCAACTAATACTGGCCACACATGAAATTATAAGTTTGCTCAATAATTCGTAACAATACATTACTGGCGCCGGAAACAAAATGGCGGCAGGATATTGCGCCGCGTCCCTCAACTGTCTCATATCTGACAAATGTACAGAAACTCGACAAGCGTAGATACGGCACTGGCAGATAATTCAACAACGTTTTTATTTTATAGTAAATATCAGTCGATAAGGAGTTAATTTTAAAATTAAAACTTCATTTTTCGTTATTTTATGTCCTGCTAAAAAGACCAAACATAGGTAGGAAACGATCTAAAACAATTACTTTTAAGAGGAGTACCTATTAGGTACTTTAATAAACAATACGTACCTACCAATCCGGGGACAATCTAACACAAATCAACCAAGTGCTAAACTAAGCCCTTAATTGGCTCGTACCATAAGTTCCAGACAAGAATAAACATAGTTATACAGAAAAAAAACATAGTTATCAATAAGACATGATTTAAACAGTGTCGAAGGAGCTGCGCTGCCGCGGAGTTCCTATTTCTGGGTGGTGTGGCCCTCCGGGCCTACTGTAAATCTAACTATAAATGTAAATATAACCAAACCCGACTATTTGTAAATATCATGTTTTGCAAATAACGTGTTTTGCTAGTATGATGTTATGCAAATGCGATATTCTGTGTAGTAACGCTACCTTACCTACCTACCAAACCAGGCTCACGCGTCGTCAATTTGGTGTAATAGAATGAGTCGCCCGTACTGTTGACGAGCAATTATTTTTCAATTAACTGTCCAGGAAAGAGCACCGTCAGGTAACCGACAAGCCCGCAAGGAAAGTATTCCTTTCTCAAATTAATGTAGGGCATCTATAACGCACGCCATCTAGTGGAATGCGTAGGGCGCATATTACTCGGTTTTACGGCGACTGGAGCGTCTGCCGTGAGAGGAATAACTCAGTGTGTGTACGTCATGCGATCAAGACATGCCACCGGTACTTATACCGGTGGCATGTACGGCTCTTAAGCCGTGGGTATACGTCTTGGGACGACACACACGTAGTAATTCCCTAGGTTATAGTAAAAATTGCTTGAAATTACTATTTAAACCTGTCAACAAACTAACATAACGTCAAATAATGAAGTTTCGTTACTTATACGTTAGACGATAGTTAACTGAATGTTTTTTATTATATAATAATATGCATCTTCTTTTACTGATGCCGCTCCAATTATTAAATGTTAGCCATCAAGTCTAAATGTCGTAAAACGTACCCAAAAGGCTTGCAACCTTTCTTTGCTTGACTTTTAATGAGCATGCGTTTCTGACTAATTCACCTTGATATTGGAGACTGGGTCCAGCTAGTAGATACTAAATAAGTAGCATGCCCATTTCAAAAGTCTCCATACGTATCTATATATCTATACCCTTTCTTAGATCTTCCTTGATGGTGTTAGTCTCGTACATTTAGCATACACATGCCAAAATATTATGAAACTGCTCTTAGGTTAACACAATAAACAAGCCATGCAGGGTTGCCCACATCTGGGTCACGAAGTGTCACCCTGCGCAAGTACGAACTGCAATTTGCCTCGAAACTACTTATTTACAAAATGGCCGACGCATAGCGCAGCTACAGTGCTACACTGTGTAGAGGCTGCTACGGCGTAGAGCCTCATATCGTAGCTAAATGCGTCATAATTATGCAATGCATGGTGTTATTCTACTCGCAAAAACCATAATGCGTATGACATGTTATAGTATTGTATTTTTAACTCAGCCACCATCACTGTTGACTAAATAGGAGATATCGTTACGTTCATAATACGATAAAGCGTCAAAAGTGATATGGTTTTACCGAGTAGAAAGGAGCCCAGGGCCTTCCACTTTGTTTTAGACCATTTACTTCTTTATTGTTATCACATTGTTAACGTTATTCGCTTGAGCTACTATAACCTACTTATTATAAAACCTATTTTAGTAGACACTGTAATTGCAACCTTGTCAAATCAACTGTAGGATGCTTTTATATGGTATTATTAAGCGAGAACTTCAGGAGTATAATGTTAAAAATGTTATAACAATATTTAAGTCTTACTCAAAATTGTTTCTGAACGTTATGAATATCGCAAACTCTTGTTATAATCTTATTTTAAAAAGAACAGAAACGGAAGAAAATAAGAAAATATAGCAGAAAAAATAGCAATTAAGAAACCGATCGAAAACTATATAATACTGAGACAACGTCAATTCTTAACTCCTAGTGTGTGCCGCAGTGTGCAATCGAATACAAAGAGACTTATCCACTGTTGGCCTAGTTGGTAGTGACACTGCCTACGAAGCTAGAGGTCCTGGATTCGAATAACTTTTTAGATAACTTTCAGGACATTATTATTTCTGTGAAGCGATATTTCATTTTCTCCCATTCTTAATTTTACCCAATTTAATTTTTCCCCGGTCGATTTTTTTACCTATGCTTTTGTTCTCGTGCGACTTTTTTCCGAGTCGCATTTTTTCCCGCTCGATTTCTATCCCAGTCTCACTTTTTCTCAAAAGTAATTACATCGTTATGTAGGTAGGTTTAGGATATGTAAGTTTTGCAGTAGGCCCGGGGGGCCAAATAATCTATAAGTAGGAGCTCCGTCGACTCTGTCAACTTTGATTCGTGGAATGGGAAAAACGACAGTGTAAATATGATGCTAGGAAAAGAAGCGACTGGATGAAACTCGCAAGGGGAAAAACACGAATGTGAAAACAAACTGCCGGGAAAAAGGTGACTGGTAATTTACGTTCGGGAAAATACGCGAAAAGAAAATTATCTTCAAAGAAAAAATGCGTTTGGGAAAGTCATGTAACAAATCACTCGACTCCTGGTAAAGATATTTGTGTGATGTTTTCTATCGTAGTATGTATTTTCTGTATATGTGTAAGTGAGGTTATCGATGTCTAGTATTCGTACATAGTTTTTAAAATAAAGGGGAACTGGGCGGAATTAATGGAGAGCCACTCGACCGCCCGCCTGCCTCGGCGGCGTCCCCACTCATCATCATCATCATCATCATAGTTTTAAAATAACCCTTTCCAGCACTTAAAAAATACTTGAAAAGGTCGTTAATGGCTAAAGCGTATCATAGGGTCGAGGACCAAATATCTAACCGACAAAAATGCATGGCCTACACCCGAAACTTAGTCGATAATAATTTGTTCAAATGCAAACGCTTTATCCTGCTTGTTCTTGTCTAGGGGACACCGTTGATGCAGGAAATCATATCGAAGCTTTTATGTGGTCATCTTGCCCTATCTCATGTACACATAAGTAGCTGATTCTATTTTTTCTTTTTTCTTTTTCTCTCTTTATCTCTCCCGTAAGATTTTTGGCATGTTTTCCTGCTGACCTACGCATGTTATTTGATATTATATTTAATTTAATATTTGTAGCTTTATATACTAAGTAGGTATAATAAATACGTTTAAAAAATGACTGACTGCCGAGTTTCTTGCGGCGTTTCTTCTCAGCAGTGGTCTCCTCTTGGGAAGCGCTGGTAGATTCTTGACGTGTAAAAGTGCCCGTGCGGCCTACTTACTGAATAAATTTCTTTTTTTATCTTTTTTTATCACAGTACAACCTGAGAGCTTAGTTTGTGACAAAGTCCTCTGTTTTTTATTTATATAATAAGGTAAATAAGTGGATACTTAAATGTCTTTATAGTTGCCCGTACCACTGAACGGGATGACTACACTGTGGTAATATTACATGGTGGGCATTACCCCACCCTTGGGACGACCTCATATTTCTATTTATGAATGGGATTCCCGAGTTGATACCACCATTAGGGCACACTAATTATTTCGCCGGAACTCGCTTAAGGGCAAGTATTATAATTTAACGCAAGGAATTTAGTTCCACGGGCACCTTAGAGACGCAGCAGAGAAATTAATTATGAGCTTTGTTGTTCTACATTTCATTAGATAACTTTTAAATGTGACTAACAACTAGTTACATAAACGTTCATGAGCACTAATGTTCTATTATGGCTTCTTTCTCGCTTGCTAAGGTATAAACTGGCAACACTCGACGTTTGTAATGATTTTATTGGTATTGGTTTTAAAATAATTATTACTTTATTACCTTGTAATGTTACTTTTAAGTATTATTGTATTGTATTATGGGAAAAAATTAACTTCTGCTGGTGTTTCTTGCGGCGGTTCTCCGCAATTATGATCTCGTCCGAATCGCTAGTAGATTCACTCTATATTACCGACGTGTAAAAGGGCTTTCATGTGGCCAATTTACAGAATAAATATTTTGTATTTTGTTAAAGTTAATAAACGCTTGGATAACGGGGCGTGAGTACTTACTCGCACTATTCTGTTAAGAAGAATGAAGTTATCCTTTTTAGCCTTTCATCCGAGTTTTAAATATCGTCCCTTTACTTCCGCAAATTAGTATATGATCGAATAGTTAGAATGGAAAGTAGTCTTTATTCTGTATGAAACATAAGTGTTTTTCCTTTCTAACTATTCGACCAGATACGAGGTTGGGAAAGTAAAGGGACGAGTCTTAAAGCAGCTGTAGGTATTCTCCTCCATGTAACCATTTTGCTAATGACTTTTTATCGTATTTGTTTTTAACTTAGCCTCCATTACTGTCAAGTAATAGGGAATATCCATGACTTTTTTTCATAGCTTTAATAAAAGCTGATTCATGAAACAAACAGTCGAGAAAACATTTTTTTTGAATAGGTAGCTATAAAATAACAAAGACTGGTTAAGCAAGCTGTCACATGATACATGACGTCACAGTGCATATTGAATCTCTCTGTCTAATGGCTGCCTAATTTACAGTTTAAAATGCTTGCATAATCCGTATTTCGTGGTCAATTTTTATTTTTATTTCACTTTTGGTGATATCTTTTAACGTATTTTCATATTTGGTTGAGAAATGCGAAAAAAAATGCACGCTTATTTTCCTATTAAAATCGATCATCAAAACATTGATAATAATTATGTCAAGAGCAATGTGGTTTTACAAAGTAGAACGAAGCTGTATGGTCGAGTTCTTATGAACTCCAGTCAACCAATTTGAATCATAGGCCACTATGGAACTATTTCATAGCGACGTAATGATTCAAATCGTAACAAACTTCAAACAACTATGAATCAGATTGGTTGACTGTACACTTTAGTCCCTTGTCACTTTAATCGCTGTGACAAATTTTGTATAGCACTTTAAACATGACATTAAGTAGACAAGGTACTAAATTGTACACATATTTATGAACTTGACTGTACAACTCTTGCATTTAAAATGACGAAACGCAAGAAAATATTTCGCAAACAACAGTCAAGTAAGGTGCCTCCATAAAATGAAGTAGTGAAGCGATTTAGAACACTATAGGTATAATGAAAGAGGGCGAGTGTTGCCAGATTTGGGTCCGAAATATATTTTTATCCTTGGAAATTCTATATCCGCCGGGGTCTTTACCGGGGCCTTTTAGGGGTCCTTATCAATCGGGGGTCTAACGAGGCGCACTTGACGGTTCCCAGGACCCGGGAGATCACGAAATACGAATAGACAAACACCCCGATCAAATATTATTGCAAAGAATCGAAAAATTGTATTTTTAACGTTTTTAGGTTATAATAACTGCGCCGTGTTTTGAAAATGGCGGGCTTCGATAACATCGTGTGTATTTCCGCGATTTGCGAGAAATAGGCAATGTTTTAGCAATTGCAGAGGCATGTGGAGTGTTTATAATAACACTAGATGAAAACCCGGCTTCGCTCGGGTAAAACGTAGACTCATTATAAATACGCAGCTAACCTATGTATCGATATTTCACCAGTAGATACTTATTTCTCACAATAAAATAAATATGACCTTAGAGATCACAATGGAGAACGGAATACGATCCTGTGACACCTGTGTCAAGTGATGACGTGACACCAGCGCCACGTTGATGGATGACATTGTGATGTTTACTTTCGCTGAGCTCCCCTCAGGAGCTCGCCTTCTCTCCGGTGAAGTAGTCAAAGCCATCAGAGGCTAACTACGTAGGTCCATTCAAAAAAAAAAAAAAACAAAAGATGTTTACTTTGCAAAGCCATTATGTAGCAATTTATTCATTTTTATATTGAAAATACTCGATAATCCGAATTTTCCGCCTGTAAGTTGTCGACTCGGATCGACTATTTTTTTACGCTCTTCAATTTGATGTGCATTTCGTTCGAGTCTACCGTAGACCGGTACGAAATTATTGATATAGATTGTTTTGTTACGGACAGAATCCAGTGTAGTCTGTGAGTTTATCTATGCCAAAATATACCTATGGAAGCGTCAGCTCTTCAATTCCACTTCAACGAATGGTATCGTTTCACCGAACGCTATTTTTTCCTGAAATCATGATGTTTTCAGGATATCTAAAACTTTAATTTCGTACGTTATGTTAGTTAGACTTGTGGCTACCAAACAAAATCAGATGCGGCAAGAAAAGGAGTTTCGGTCAAATAATATGTACAGATGTCGTGAACAATCCTTTCCCATCGTTTTTTGTCGGATAAGTTCGTATTTATTTTGCTATCTCAATTAACTTCAGTTCCCATCAATGAGCCAACTGAGAAAGCAATACAAATACGAACTTATTCGACCAAAAACAATGGGAAAGGATTTTTCTCAAACATGCTCGGAAAAAACGGTTTTCCGATTGAAAGACAAGGACGGAAAGAGCCTCATTTTACTCCTAGGAGTAAAAGAACCATATGAAAACACTTTCCGTCCATGTCTATGTTTTTCTTAAAAATGCTGTCAATTTGCATACAAAATCAAAAGGACCAAGACAAAAATTCCAAACAGCCAAGGTAACTGCTCGCTTTTTTAGCACAGTGCGTGTGTTTCTTTTTGAATTTGCATTCCAGTTTCTATGGTTAGTATTTAAAAACAATTGACAGTCGGTAACATTCGTTCATTCTGCATATAATTAAATTACTTGCTTTTTAAAAATGTATTTGTATTATTTCCTCACATGTTTGAGAAAAGCATTATGTATGCCTCGGCGGAAACGAGGATTTCCTGACTCGTATTTTAGCCACCTCGTCAGGAAAACCCTTACTTTCCGCGCCTAGGCAACCATGGACTAATTCACAACATCTGTACATACTCGGACCTTCCCATCGCTTCTATTCGAGGCGGTAAAATCCAAATCGTATTTGACCTGGTAGGTATTGTTTATCGCCATTCTGTCAAGTAAAAATAAGAGCTATCTAAAAGTTAACAATACGATAACGGCCGTTGTAAGACTGAAGCTAGATTTATCTTTTTGCTGCAATTGCAATGGGCCTTTTATACATTAGGCAAAGCTGTCTTGATCGTTATGAATGTTTCCAGTTTAAGAAATAAGTAGGGAAGGACATACTTTACTTAAAGTAAAATGAATAGACATTTAACTGGTTCCTTTTTAGGGTTCAGTATCTGAAGGGACTCTATTAATTTTCCTACACTGTCCGTCCGTCCCTCCGTACAAACTTTAAAGAGCTGTATCTTTTGAACAATACTAGACAACGAGGTTTTTTTTTTCAGTATATGTATTTTGGCAGATTTACTAAAAGGAATGCAATAATGAAGGGCGTCTCTATGCAAGAAAAGTTATTTTTTTTATCGTAAAAACCGTCAAAATCCCAGGGCATCAAAAATCTCTAAAGTAAAACGACTAATACTATTAAAAATAGTCAACTGTGAGTTGGCCTCGCCCTCGCTGGGTTTTTTAAACTTGTGTACAAAAAATCGTTATTAACTGACTTTTAATCATCATTCGTCAGGTGCGGCCGTTAGTTTTAAACCACAATAAACGTTTTTATACAACCCTCTTTAGGTACATACACCATTAACGTTATATGTTTTTCAACGATTAGAAAACAATCATTCCAATCCGCATATTGAATACCTCTTCCCAAGATGGTTTCCCGAAGCCAAGCTAATCTCAAGCAGGATACATTTCAATCTCAAACGCGCACATCAAAGAGCGGGAAAATAATTCCATATTTTCTTTCAATTTCAAAGGGCAATGAATAGAAATCGTGCCTTTTAAAAGGCCCCATCAAAGTGAATGCTGGATTTGGGTCTAATATTTTTCCCCCATTGTGTGAGGCCATAATTTGTGCGGGACCCTCACGAGAGTCACGAGTTACGAACACAAAGGGCGACTATTTATTGTGAATCCATTGCCGAGGAGGTTTTGACATACTTCGCTGATGTAAAACCGAATTTCATGGGGAATCAATGGTCCTTTGTGAGAAAGGTTCGGTTTAATGAATTGATGGGAAGTCGGAAAGAAGCTAATACGTTCGGGGAAAGACGAACCTTTATAAAACTAGGATGAGACGTCGACAATCATTTTAATAAACTGCGACGATGTGTTCTTTGTACGCTGACAGAAAAGTGCGTCTGAAAAATAAGAATTTTAATTATGTTGTAGTATAGTTGAGCCTTTTTAGAGCTTCGCACCTAAATGGTGCCAATGGGACCGTATTCCTAGTATTCCTAGTATTCCTAGACATCCGCTATCCGTCTGTATCTGTATCTCATGAATCGTGACAGATTAAATTGTCAGAGGGTAAAAAACATGTCAAATAAATAAATTAATATCAGGGGACAATGTCACACCAATTGACCTAGTCCCAAACTAAGCTCTAGGCTTGTACTATAACTATAATTGAAATATATACTTAAATACATAGAAAACATCCATGACTCGGTAACAAAAATTCACGCTCATCACACAAATATCTGCCCTTACAGGGATTTGAACCCAGGACCGCTAGCTTCGTAGGCAGGGTCACTACCAACTAGGCCAGCGCGCTGCGAGTAATTCAAGATTCAAGATAAAAAAGATAATAGTACATTATGATACAAGTGTGCTAAGTTGACCATTGTATACAAGGCGCTATTGTGTGCGCACGAGCGAAAGCGAGTGCGCCACAAGAAAGCCGCGTATATTATGGTCACAGGCACACGTGTTACATACGACGTTTTTCAACACACTTGCGAAAAAAAAACAAGACTCTTCATTTAGTCAAATTTTAATTAATTATTAAAACAGTTGGTAAAATTACAATTTGCCGCCTAAAAACTGTTTGTTGCTAAGAAAAAAAAAGGTATAACCCGACTAAATTATATCGCTTCTTCTTCGTACTTACAACTTGGTACTAGGCTACAAATGTAAATTGTTTGGGTTAATAAACTAAAGGCACTTATGCGTAATATACTGAAAAAGCACGCGTGTTTAATATCTAGGTTTATGAGCCAAAAATCGGTGGAATAAAAAGGTCGTTTTGAGCAAGTGTGTTGAAAAAGATGTTTATTCAGTAAGTAGGCCGCACGGGTACTTTTAGACGTCAAAAATCTAAGAGAGTAGAGTTAAGGTTATATATGGAACGAATGGCTCTATTTTGTAACACGAATATAGTCTGTATGTCAGCAGCTTTTCCCCAAACCAGAATACCGTGCGACATAACACTATGAAAATAACTATAATAAACTAAACGAGCTGTCTCTACATTGGTAAGTTGCCTGATTTTTCTAACAGCATAAGCTGCCAAACTTAATTTACCTGCTAGTACTGCTATATGGGGACTCCATTGTAAGTTTTTATATTTAGTTATCCCTAAGAAAAGCGCCTTATCTACCATGAAACACTCATCATTTAGAAATAAGCTACATTCTACTGGTCTAACATTAGGCAAAGCGAACCTAACACATTTAGTTTTTTTAGCATTGAAGGGTTCCGCTTACGTCGTATTTATATAAAATATTAGAAATCCAATAATCGTTTTCCCGAATTGTCATTTATCCTAAAGCCATTTCCGGCTCAATTTTAAAACATTTTAGTATTGTTTATAACACAGCCTTAACTTAATAACTTAAAAAATTGTCTCACTCAGCTGAAAACCAATTTAGGACAAAAGATAATTTAGACAAACGATGCGTTACGACCCACCCATGCGTTAGGACATACATGTCTTTTTAAAGTAAACAAAGCTGTGGTATATACTAAGCTTGACTTGTGACAGTTGTTATCTTTAAAAAAAAACAATAGATGTTTCAATTTCAACCCAATAACGGCGATATATCTTAGAGATTTTAGAGAAATGGGTAATATACAGACAAACAGGCGGACTATTTTATTGTTTAAATACCGGAACCCTAAAAATTCGCAAACTAAAGCGTTATTTAAACAATTTATTATTATTATTTATACTACCGTACATTTGCGACGTGTTTTATGTGTGTTGTTTCGCACGTAATAGCCATGTGTAGTTCGACCCATGCTGTACGAGAACCCTTTCAGATCGCCCCGTTTGCCGAGACATCAGGGCTTCACACAAGACAGATGGTGTTTGCCTTCCATGATGGATGGCAACCAGGGGCACCTTCATTCTGAAGTATAGTCGGACCATTAATAATGTAGAACATTGTCAATGTGATTGCTGTTCTTACTTATTTAACCTAAAAGTTTTTTAATCATAATAAGCCAACATTTTTGTTCCATATCCATACTAACTAATCAAAGACGACGACGACGACGACGACGACGACGCGCTGGCCTAGTTGGTAGTGACCCTGCCTACGAAGCTAGCGGTCCTGGGTTCAAATCCCGGTAAGGGCAGATATTTGTGTGATGAGCGCGAATATTTGTTCCTGAGTCATGGATGTTTTCTATGTATTTAAGTATACATTTCTCTATATAAGTATTTATATCGTTGTTTAGTACCCATAGTACAAGCCTAGAGCTTAGTTTGGGACTAGGTCAATTGGTGTGACAATTGTCCCCTGATATTTATTTATTTATTTTTATTATTTAAAGGTCAACTGGACTTTGTGTACAACTCTACAGTTTCCTGTAAGTTACAGATTACTTGGCATTCTAATGAAAGTAATGAATGACATTGAAGACTTTAAACACATTAGAAATGGGACCTAAATTTAAGTTCGTGATTGTAAATTTGTGCTACATTTTCGTCTATTTCATAAGGAGTAGGGTAAACTGAAGTGGCAGTGAGCGGGGCACATTGCTCGCAGGACTGATGGCCGATGGGGTCAGAAGGTTCTGGAGTGGCGTCCGCGGACCGGAAGACGAGCTGTAGGTAGGCCTCCAACAAGATGGAGTGACGACCTCGTCAGGATCGCGGGACCGCGGTGGATGCGAAAAGCACAAGACCGGTCTGAGTGGAAAGCCTTGGGGGAAGCCTATGTCCAGCAGTGGACGTCTTTCGGCTGACACGATGAGGGTAAAGTCACCAGTGGTCAGCCGGAGACCTGTGGTCGGCCTCTGTCTTTACTTTTTATAAGTGGGAAGAGTACGAAAGATATATTTTCTACTCTTCGCACTCATATAAGGTGACTACTGGTCTCTGGCTGACCACTGATGACTTTACCCTACATGTTTTGTTTGTACGATGATTTATTTACATAGGTATTATAAACATGATAGAATAAAGTAACTCTGTTACCTTTTCATGCTTAAACCGGTGAACCCATTGCAATGAAATTTGCACAACCGATCCGTAGTCACACCAATTAGCCACATTGGTGTGACTATGGTTCATTTTATTTACCCGTAGTCACACCAAGACCGAATTTGCGTCTGTTTCTCTTTCAAAATCAAACTCAACAGAGTCAACAGAGCTCCGCTGACGCGGAGCTCCTATTTCTGGGTTGTTCTGGCCCTCCGGGCCTGATATAAAAACGAAGCTAACCTAAACCTTCCTCCTATTTATGTGTTCGTGTGACTACGGATAAATAAAACGAACCATAGTCACACCAGTGTGGCCAATTGGTGTGACTACGGATCGGTTGGTGAAATTTGGTATGGAGACCTCGAGGACATTTTTTTTTCCCGCGACATCCGAATCTTACGTGAACGGAGTCGCGGGCAACTGCTAGTTAATATGTAATTAAACATTAATTAGCTTATAAATACCTGTAGGGACAGTGAAAAAGGCGAACATGATGCCCTAGGCTGTAGCGTACCAGAGGGATCAAATTTATTCCCCACGAAGAAGGCTAGACGATGAAATTTACTTATGTAATAGCTACCTATTAAACCCCCCTCCCCCTCCCCCAAAATCTGGCTACGACCTCGTTAATGCCATCGGCGTTTTATAGGTACACGTTAATGCCTATGAGGATAATAATTAAAAGAATCAAAAGTCAAAATATATTTTATTTTAAATTATGCTCTAATTGATTACTACACGAACATTAAACAATGGTAGATTTAGGTAAACAATAGTTGCAAAAAAATAAAAAATACCATATTGATCTTAAATTAACAAAAATACGAGACAATAATAACCTTACAGCAGGGACTCTATTCCACAGGATTAAACCATATTGCCTTTCACATGTATTCTCATCATTACGATATAAAAACATTTACTTAAGTTTTTCACCAATAGCTCTTATAGGTATAGGTGCATACTTAGTGATGTCAGTTTATCCTGGACAATATTGTATATACGAGGTTGAGTCACGGAACCGTCGATATTCCATTGACAGATTTCGTTGTATCTTGGGTCTTAGGAGAATAAGGCACTGGTCCCACCGCCGGCTACTGACTATAAGCTAGTAGAACTATAAACTACAAAAGAGTGGGCGAGCGGCGAGAAGCGAGTAAAGTTTTGATAGTTTTGACGCTCGGCAGGCATCGGCGAGTACCGCTGAGCTAGTTTTATAGTCGATAGCTTTTATCGCTGCGGTCAACTAGTAAACAGCGGTCCCACCGCCAGATATCGGCGAGCTCGGCGAGCAACTAGTAAAATTCTGTACTACAAACAGTTGACAATCGGCGGGAGGCTAGTAAAAATTCTATGGAATTATAGCTTACTCGCCGGGCGTTGGGAGAGTGTCCTCGCCGGCAGTGTGAACAGCGAGCGATGAACTATAAATATATATGTCACTCTTTTATTTACGGAAGCGATTATCTTTTGTTCGTTTCTTGGGCTAGAAAAAAGTTGATAGTTCATATCTCACTCGCCGGCGGTGGGACCAGTGCCTAAGAGTCATGTCCACATTATTGCGAGTAACGACACCAATTTGTCCGATCTCTGCAAAAGTGTGTGTGTATAGAAAAAACCAGATACAACTGTGCGCTAAAAGTTATAAAGCGTGTTTAAATATTCTCAACCCCCTATACGTGAAGAGGAGTGTTATAAATTTAACGCGTGTATCCGTGTAACAACACACATGGTGTACCGACAACGTGGCTAAGGTTGTGGAACCGATGGTTGCAAACGACGCAGGACCGGGCCTCGTGGCCGTCGTGGCAAACCTTGGGGGACCTATGTGGAGGTGGACTTCTTTCTGCTGAAATGATGATGATGATGACGATCTATGTCTATCTGTGCCATCTTAGGCCCTAAACGAATAGATTCGGACGCGGTTTTTTTTTTAATTAAGCAAGTCTTATCGGGATGGTTTTTAGATATGTTTTATGTAAATCGGTTTGGCCGTTCAAATGATATCAGATGGTTATCGTGAAATAGCGTTTACGTTGAGAAAAAAGGACATAGTTATAGCTATATACTGGTATAGGTCGGTCATTTACACCGTGAAATTAACTACAATCCATGATAATATTCAGGTCTGAAAGTAGGTGTCACCAATGGGGGTTTTTTATTTATTGTATATTTTATTAAGCTGACTGTACGTGACTGTACCTTAAGACTGTTATAAAACTACATAACATTATAACAAACCAATTGTAATGCCATTTAGCACATTATACAATATTTTATGCCAGTTAGATAATATTTATAATAAAATTAATTGATAAATTAAAGCAAAATAAATGGTCAAATGTTATAAAATAAAAGAATAATCATTATTTATTATATCATTATATTTTTAGTTCCCCATAGCTTACTTTTTAAGATCAAGCATGATCCTAAATACGATTTGCAAATAACTTTTATTAATAATTTATCTGTATTGATATTATATAAAGAGTATAATATTTTTATAACATACGTAATATTAGTATTAATATTATGGTTGAGTGATAGGTAGGGTAGAAGGACCGGTTTTTTTCCATCTTAAGACTGTTTTTGGCCACTCTAAATTTTAACTAATACCCAAAGCATTTTGAAATTAACAAAATATTTTTATATTTTATCATAATATTCAGTCTTAACTATTTATGAATATTATTTTTAATTTTACAGTATTTTTGATACTCATTTCAACCTAAAGTGACCAAAAAGGGTACAGCGGCCGTAATCGGCAATTCTACCCCACATATTATAACGTGTGATATATTATACTGAAGGTACATAAACTAATAAGATAATGAATAAGTAATATAATATCTATACTAAAAGTACATAAAGTAATATCACAAGGAATTAAATTGTGTGATCGTTCGATTGTATGTTGGGGGTAATCTGTAAAACTATAGGAAGAATAAAAAAAAAGAATAAAAGCAACATGATTTCAGATTAATAAAGGCTATATTTTCTCGGTTAAAAATCTTAACCCGAAGAGAAGCAAAGTCGGGTCACTAGATATTTATATACAACGTGTTACAAAATACCCCATAAAAAAAAAAAAAATTATCAAACCCAAAAATATTGTCAACCCTAGTAAGCTGTCATGTCAGGGAACCGGAGTTAGCATAGATTATTTTAACAGAGGGGCCAATAATAATCCCTCCGGACGACTTCGTCATTTTCTTAAACTCGACTGTTTTCTAACTTGTCTCTTTTTAAAGTCGGCTCTTTCTAAGTTCGTCCCTTTCCTAAACATGTTACTTTCCTAACTTGTCTCTTCTACGGACGACTTCGTCATTTTCTTAAACTGGACTGTTTTCTAACTTGTCTCTTTTTTAAGACGGCTCTTTCTAAGTTCGTCCCTTTCCTAAATATGTTACTTTCCTAACTTGTCTCATTTTCAAGAAATGATGAAGAATAGAAAACTACGGGTGATAGGAATAGTACATTACTACAGAGGCCGGGATGTAGGGGGTTGCCGGCCGCGTGATATAGACGGTTAGTTACAAGGCCGGGATATTAGTCACGCCAACAAAGTTGCCCCCCCCCCCCCCCCCCCTACAGCCAAAACTACAAGTACTAAAAATCTGAAAAAAATCTTAAATGAAAACACATATAATGAATTTAATAGGAAAACTATCACGACTAAGTAGACTTCATTGGTTCTCGAGTTACAAACGGTTTAAATGTTTATACCTACCGAAAACTTATTTGCGGTGTTGGTAAACTGACCGCGACATAATGTCGTTGTATGGGGATAATAGTCCTCCAACGGCAAAGTTAAGTTTGTCGCGAGGTCTAATTTGTTTGTAGTAACGGCTTCGGAACCCTACACTGAGCATGGTCCGACATGCTCTTGCCCGGTTTTTTTTAATATACTGTCACAAAAGAGGAAATGAGATAAACATGTTCTTCATGGTGTTAAGTATACTTGTGAACTGATCAGATGGACCAATTAGGAGAGTGCCAACTTTGCAAAAGAGACCAACTAAGAAAAAGTCGAGTTAAAAATGAGACAAGTTAGAAAAGTAACATGATTAGGAAAGGGACGAACTTAGAAACAGCCGATTTATAAATGAGACAAGTTAGGAAAGTAACATGTTTAGGAAAGGGACGAACTTAGAAACAGCCGATTTATAAATGAGACAAGTTAGGAAAGTAACATGTTTAGGAAAGGGACGAACTTAGAAAGAGCCGACTTTAAAAAGAGACAAGTTAGAAAACAGTCGAGTTTAAGAAAATGACGAAGTCGTCCGGAGGGATAATAATTGTCATCTTTTTATATTTTTCATCCACAAAAGTTTGCTATCTCAATACTAGGATGTCATTAATCATTAACACTGGCTTCAAAATGTCAAGACGGAAAAAAAATTCGTCATTTTAAAATCTTCTTATGGTTATTCTACAATGGTTTCGTGTTTTGTCCAGGCGCTGCAAAACGATCCTTTTAAAAAAAAAACTAACTAGTCCGAGTTACGACATGATATTATGCGTAGGATATGAAGATAGCAATTTAAATCGTGGTTGCGAACTGTATCGGCAATGATTTATCGATGGAATATCCCCACTGCACACCGACGGCTACCTTCGTACCTGTATTTCTCAATCTCAAGACGCCTGCATTCCATAGGCTCCTTTCGTTGGTCTACTGGAAGCGCACGTCCAAGCACAGTCGATGCCAGGCAGGCTGAATAAGTATTACACCATTTTGAAGAAGAGCCAACCACGAGTACGAGACGAGCAGGAGCAAGATTCTTTATTAACTATATTGCAGTTTGGCGAATTCTTCGTGACAACAATCGTCACCCTTATCACTATCGCCGTGCACAGGATCTGATACTCTCTGATCTTGCACCCAGGAGCAATTTCTGCGAGTGGTACCTCAGGCAGATAGGGGAGAAGCCTAATTACGTAAACTATGTTCTTTAGACCGATGAGGCAACAGTCAGGAGGTCAGGACTTTTAAATGTGCACAACGACCACGTTTGGGCTCGCGAGAATCAACATGCTTCACGGCAGGGCAGATTCCAACACTAGTGGCGGCTATGTGTGGGGTGGGCTGGCATTTATGACGGGCATGTCATCGGTCGAGCGGTCCCGTCATTTTCCCATCACATCTAAACGGTGGCAATGGCAAATACCTAACGACTTTACAAATGGAATTCGAAGAGGCGATTGACGACTTTGCTGTGGCAGAGAGGGATTACTTTAAATTTGAAAAAGTGTTAGTTTAGTTTGGTCCGTTACTGTAGGACTTTCCTGTGGCCAACAGGGATTACTTTGACAACCAAAGGAACATGGTGTTTCAGTACGATGGAGCGCTGGCACATTTTGCTCCCGTCGTGCAAGAGTATCTTAACGTTCGCTTTCCTGTAAATTTAACGTTCATTACTAAAAAGTAAGTCTTAATTTTTAGGTAAATATGTAAATGAACATTCTGCGTAATTTCCTCTTTAATTTATTGAAATAGGGTTTGCACATTAATGAAAAAAAAAAAAAAAACTTTTAAGTCATACAGTGACACTACGGTTCTCAAAGATTGTAAATGGACTCGTTATAAGGCACCATTTAATCCTTTCCGGCTTTACGGGCGTTTTTATAACACCCGGTATATAATAAAAAAAATAGGTTATGTGTGAAGAATAGTTGAAATTTTTACTTAATCTTTGACCATTTCTATTAGTTAGTACTTTAGGTTTTTTTTAAATATATAACCCAATACATTTTGGATTAAGTATTTAGGTCTAATTCAAGTTACATTACAATTTTCAGCAATTTACAACATTCTTTGTGTAAGTACAGTCAAGGAAATGTATTCGCGTACCTTTTTGACTCTCATTGTCACTGTGAAAAGAGTGAAAAACATACATTTCCTTGACCGTAACTATTTTGTTTTACAGTGTTATATGTGTTACAAATAGCATAGAGAGAGATTCAAACGTTTGCAACAGCCTTATTTTCGCACCGTTTTATTTTAAATTTACCTTTACAACTAAAGAAAAATTTATAAAAATATTTTTTTCGCTTTTAGGACACAGCTGAAAACGGTTCGATTTTTAAATCGACTGAATTGCGTGTCACGCTAATTCTACGTCGATTATGAACCAATTCAATGATATTGTGTACGTGTCTGAACATCGCGTCTTTTAAAAAATTTTAGTGAGCACTCCCCAGTATAGTCAATATTATGAAACGGTCTTATTACATTCTGATTACTTATTGTTTTTATGCTGACATGTTCTATAAAATTTATGAATAAATATAATATTAATAATGATTGTTTTTTTTTGTAATTTGCGGTGGTCTATCGACACATAACGGCTAAGTTTTTCTCTTCGTCGTTTCTCCAACGGGCGTGTCCAACTTTTCTGAACTGATCTCATATTGCGTGTCCAACCTGAAAAAGAAAAAGGAATTAAATCAGTTTAAATATGATACATTTGCATTCACGAGATAACAAAGATAAGCATTTTCGGTGCAGTGCTAGGGTTGTCAGTAGTATATACTAACTATATATTAGCATAGACAGTATAATATAATGGCAGTGCATAAATATAGAACTCATTTTGTTTCTTCACTGACGTCCCATTAAATGCTATGAATAGTTGCGTTGATTTTGTGTGTGAAAATAAGCAATAATTATTAACTGATTGAACCCAATGGAGAAACTGTCAAGTGAGCATAGTTTTTTTATTAAGGAAAGGTTCTTCAATATTTTGTTCCTATTGTGCTAAAAAAATTACACGATCGAAACATGGTGTGACGAGGTAAATGAAAACCCGCACGCATATTGAGAATTCTAATAATTATTCTGCTTATTCACATGCTTTATTAAAAGATTACGTAGATTTGGAAATGATTTTCAACGACCACATAATAGTACCTAATTTTATACGTCAATCATATTATACACGCCGACAACCCTAGGTCGCTGTCGTGTGTCATTTGACGTCATCGCACCAAAAATGCTATAAGACTGCGATCAAGACTGCAAAAGCGTTGCATACCGGAGGACTAAGGAATGCCTCTAGCTATGCTATCTACCTGTTGTCCTATCACACCGGAACACAACAATGCAAATGTTGCTAGGCGGTAGATTAAAGTATATGATGGTGGTAGCGATCCGGACGGACCCTGCTCAAGGTCCTACAAACACGATACGTGTGGTAGTGTCAATTAAGTGATATCTGAAATTGCTCGTTTCCTGATTTTTTTAACGCTTATTTCGTCGACGCAGATGTTTGGCTAAAGCGGTATGCACGTTCGGCCTTAAGTAGCTGCACAGTTTAGTAGCCTTGTCTTTTTTTAACGTGACGTTTGAACTTCTGCACTAATCTGTCAAAAGCGTTAAAGCGATTTGTCGCTTAAGTGTACAACAACTTATAAGGCCGACTGTACTTAACTATCTTACGTGCCTACGTAAAGGTGCTTGTCCACTGGCGTGGCGGTACTTACGCTAGTTTACTGATTAATACTGTTTACAACATTGCTTAAGTTCTCTTGCTCATGTTTCAAAATACATTTTGTTTTATTTTAACACGTTGCGATTATCATTAATTACGTTGGAATTTAATTGTCCCATTAAAAATAACACACTAGATATTTATTATCCTTGTGAACATTACAGTGTGCAAGACATGGCAACCAATTCTTTCATACAAACGCCAACAACACACGCCTTTGTCTCGATTCGTCGAAATCTACCCGTCCTTGTCCAGGCACCATTGATCCATAAGTATATTAGTTAATTTTACAAATTCATCTTTAATTCAGTAGTTCTTTTTTGCTTCTCGACACCGGATAAACCCGAATAATGTATTTACTCAATCATACATACTTTGATATACTTCCCAGTACAAATTGAGTGATCTACTTCACAGTAAGCTAATAAAACGCCTTTTTTTAATGACACATTGCGCATGTCTGTATTTTATCAAACTAGAAAACGATTGTACGCTTGTCGTCGCCCTAATTTGTATGTACAGAAAATATTATGAAAATCTCGTTGATAATCTATCCTTCTAGTTATTTGCCAGAACCGTTCACCCTACCTCCAAGTTTCTTCATAACAACCAACAATAACACACCAAATATAGCAATATAAAACTCAAATTAAATCGGTAAACTTTTCTTTCATATTACCTACGTAATAAAGGTGAACTTGCTCAAACTTCCGTTTCCGTCCGGGAGAAATCAAACAGCAAAATAATAAACAACCATTTTGTTAAGGAAAACTTTTGATAGGAAAAATCAAGTTGGCCGTGAAAGCGGAGCATGGTTGGGCCGGAAATTTGATGGAGTAAGTCGTTCGGCGGTGAGAAATCACCGGTTATTGTAAGAAATAACGCAATTCCTTTTATGTGATTCTTTTTTTTATTATTTCCAGTCCCTCTTGCTTTTATGTATAGTCGAATAAGACAGTCCTTTACCGCAGTTATACAATAACCATTAGATAAATAAAACCCTCAATTTAATCACTTCTTTAAGAGCTGATATCAGTCTCTTAAACCAATTTTCATGAAACCTAGTGAAAGGAAACCCTGATCGGAGTACAAATAAATGTTTATTATCTGGACTAAGAACAACACACTTGTAAATAAGGCTCGCGCGAAATATCATGAACGTGACGTAGTCCTGCTCCGAATAGCTGCGGCTTCGCTCTGCTTTGATAAACGCCGACCCGCGGCCAGCACGCGCTGCTGCGCGTCGGTGGGGGAAGAGAGAGAAAAAGACGGCAGATCGCTCGCTACTAAACTCTAATTCTATGGAACTTGCTAACTATGTAAACAAAGGACTTAACTTTGTTTTGTCACTGTTTCTCCTTGAATTTTCACTCCACCTCATCAAACATCATTGAAACCATACACTATTGAAACGGTTGTTACTCTAAAATACATAATCACCAAATATTTAACTGTATCTTGGATATTTCATTAAAAGTTTAAATGGTTTCATAAGTTAGGGTATTAGGACCTGATGGAATGACGTTTTTGTTTCTTTTAAATTCTACAATTGTCTATGATGGGTAGTGTTGTGGCTAAAATTGGAGATATATTAAGGCCCCTACACACTACCCAACTCACGCTCTGTAGCCAATAAACGATGATATAACGGCACCTTTTATAATAAATACTGGTGATACATCATATTCAAGTACCGATTTTTCTTCTGATCGTAATTAAACAAATTAGAAATAAGTAACTACTTGTTTTTTACTTTAGGTATTTTATTATTCGATATGGTTTGACATTAGTAAATTAGTATTGCCCATCACTAGTAAATTCATCATTCAGAGACAATTTCAATATGGCGGTTTGTTTACATTGTTAGCAAGTTCCATAGAATTAGACTTTATTGGGTCTCACGCGGCGTCGCGGCGTTTGCCGAAGCATTCACATGAGCTCCTCTTCCTCTGCCTCACAAGAGCCACCCAAACAAAACTTATAGCCCGTTACGTGTGTGTGTCTATCTATCTGTCTGTACCGTAGTTCTTAAACGGGTGAACCGTTTGGATGCGGTTTCTTTCATTTGAAAGCAGGTTTTCTACAACCCTCTTTTTGCGTCGGCGTTTAAAAGCGAGTCTTTGCCCTTTTTAGTGTCAACTTTAGAAATATACCTAAAACTAGTTTTAATAAACTACTTTATATGTATACAAATAATTTATGGCATATGAATTCCGCCATAAGACGAAGTTAATGTCATACAACTTGTAAAAATATGTATAATATGTAAACACTATTGTACCGGCTATACCGGCTACGGTAATCGGTTCAAATTCTTTGCTTATTGTAAACCGTTTCGTTTTTGTGTCAACAAATTTTCATTTCTGTTATTTTAATATTGATGTAATGTAATTCCTTTAGTACATTAAAGTGTTTATCTACATCCATATCATAACTTCCCTATTATATGTTTAGAAACGATAAGCAAACAGCCTATATTAATAAACCTGTATCTGTGGTTGCACTTTAATGTTAACATTAAAGTATTACATGTCATTAAAGTATCGGTTATTGATGTAGTTGCATCTTAATGTTCACTTTAAAGCTTCGGTCACCGAAACTTTAAAGTGGTTCTTTAAGATACAAGGCAACATGGTACAATTTTCTCACATATTGTAGAAAACTTATGATATGCATGTACCTAGATAAAGTTATGTATGCGACTGTACGCATAATTAGGAATTAAAACACTCGTGTGATCTTATTATGAAACTCACCTATCGGCTCGTTTCATAAAACCACACTCGTGTATTAATGCCTCTCATTATGCACCAGTCACATAAATAACTATTACATGAATACCAACATACATAGACTGCTAAAGTCATAACCATCATTGTTTGCTTCGCCGCTGTAGGATAATAAAACCAGCCGCCCGGTAACACTTCAAATACCCAATATTAAGTCCCCGAATACATTTAAATGTTCCATACACTTTACCGGGAATCGACACCAGGCTTATCCTTGGACGCGTTTTAACTTGTAAATATGCTTAGAACATTGTCAACAATGTCGCTGTGCTGGCTAGGGGATTGTAGTCTGTAAGGACTCGAGCTATTGGTGATATTTGCGGTTACGGCTAGTTCATGCTTTTAGGGTTCCTTATACCTTGTTGAGAATCGGAATGTTTGTATACATTTTAAAGGCAATTTAGAAAAGGATCTTTTTTTTTTTGATAGCCTATAATGTTACAAAAACTGTAAGGAATAAAGCTTAAGAATGAACTACAATTAATAAAAGTTTCAAGGATAAAATGTTAAAATATTCTATAGAAATTGCTAAGATACAAGTATAAACAAAGTAGTAAGGTACCGAAAGTATTATTAAAAGTTTAACACTCGGTGGCTCCATCTTGTATCATCTAAACATAAAAAAGACTCCGCAACTGAGTGACTCACAGACAGACAAACCCAAAGCCAAACCACAGGCCCTCCCTAGTGACTTGAAATTAGGAGATAATATTCCCTGGGTATCTTAACATGTGCACAAGTAAAATATTTTCGTCAAAATCGAGTCCTAATGCGAAGAAATACGGGGAAAATACTACCGGCAACGGAAAACGAATTCTATGCGAAACTACGCCGTTCGTTGAATGCAAAACGGACACATTCCAAAAAATGAGTGTGTTGCATTCTAACATTAGAAGCTGTTCATATAAACTTTTCAGTGCAAGAGCAAAATATTTTGGAATGTGTCCGTTTGTATTCAATGGGCGACGCAGCCGCGAGCTGGCTGTTTTTATGGCATAGAGAAGGCAAGCGAGCACACAGGCCACCTGATGGTAAGTGGAAACTGTGACCCATAGACATTCGCATTCACAAGCCTGCAAGCCTAAAACTGCAAATGCGTTGCCAACCCTGAGGACTAAGATGGAATGCCAACACCTAACATAGTATTAAACAAACAAACAAAGTCTCTTTCGGCCTCTCTATCTGTCTGTATATCTACTAACTCCTCCTCAACCACGCAACTGATTTTGATGCGGTTTTTACCATCAGTTAGAAACATTTTCTCGGAACGTTTATATGTATAATAATTTCTGGTTTATTTACATGTGTTACAGAAAACATGCATAAACCGAACGGGTCGCTCGTGCATTAATAAAACTTAAGAACCTCAAATACATAGGTAATCCGACTCACGCTTAACCAGTTTTAGCAAGTAGGTATTTCTCTATTCCTCAACAAAACCGTCCCGGCGGCGCCAAGGTCTCACATAATAAGGTGTACTGACCTGATGAAGGTTACATGGAAATGGAAAGCAAAAATTCCACCAGAAGACAAAATATCCAGCAATAGGATAGTTTATTTTTCCTAGATTCGATGAACGTGAGATGATCATACTGACATAACTACATACATTATTTTATTGTATGGATAAGGCAAACGAGCACGCAGGCCACCTGATGCTAAGTCTCAAGATTACAATCTCAAGACTGTAATCCTAAGACTGCAATTGCGTTTATTATGGCATGGACAGTAACAGTACACATTTGCGCTCTCAAGGCTAAAATACGCAGTTTAAAAAAAAATGTAAGTCTGGGGAATAAGAGAGAATGGCTCTATGCTAGTAATTTTACCATTTGTCTTATCCCCACACCGGAACACAAAAATTCGAACACTGCTGCTGGGCGGTTAAAGGATAAGATGGTCGTAGCGGATGATGGTGGACCCTGCACAATGTCTAATTAAGTTTTTGTTTAAAATATATCGTAACCTTTTGTACAGCAGCGGCCATAATTGATTGTCATACTTACTTTGCGGCCTCCGCCGGAATAAGGTGTAACTATTGCGGGTGGAGGCTGAAGTTACGCTAGCAACCAGTGTAACCAAAAGCAATCATTGAAAACCCGATTATGCACCCCTGCAGCATCAAGACAGGATACTCTGAGCCCATGACAGTCCTTGGGTTAATAACGATCCAACGGTATCCCACACTTTAAAATCCACCAAGGCGGTGAGCCTACAGTACCTACAGAAGCGAAGTAACATGGATGCATACATACATGCAGCCGAAAAACATGATCCTTTTTATTGGCTAGTCCGGCAAAATAGTCGTTTATGTGAATGGTGCATAATGAGAAGCATTAATACACGAGTGTGATTCGCGTTTGGGCTCGTTTCATAATAAGATCACAGTAGCGTTTTAATGCCTAATTATGTTTATCTACATGATATCATGAGTTTTTTACAATATGTCACCGATAACCGATAGTTTAATGACATGGAATACTTTAATGCTAACATTAAAATACAACCACATATACAGGTATCATAATATAGGTTTGCTTATCGTTTCTGAAAGTAATGTAGGGAAGTTATGTTATTTATGTAGATAAAAAATATAACATTTATAACAATTATAACCAGTGATCGGGGAAAACGATGCAAAACTTTAACAAAACTTACATAACAGCCATGAAACTATTAATAATCCTTATACCAAATCAGAGACTCTGATATGGAGTTAAATTGAACACTAATCTGCCAATATTATTCTTATTTTTTAATAATATTGTTGTTTCTCTTGGTTGCAAGTTTTCCATATGTCAGCTTTACAAGTTTTGTTAAAGTTTTCCACCGTTTTCCCCGATCACTGATCATAACCCACGTTCTAGCTCCACCCTATAATCGTGTAAAAACAAATGACTCACTAATTAATTGATGTGTTTTCGTAACAAGTTTTTTCACCTTCTCGAGTTGTTATGACAGCGGGAACGCCCCACTCACACACACACACACAACGGCAAAACGAAAGAAGCAGGTTAATGGCTAGTTAATCCAATAACAAGGGAGACTTATTCCGACAACGAGTCGAGAGATATCAAAACTATATCGTAACTAGATAACAACCGCGACTTCGTCCGCCTAGAACTGATTTTCCGCTACTCTGATGTTTTAACAGCTTAAAATCGCTTCTTAGCGCACCCCTAGGATATCTAAGGAATGTTCCCTCATCAAGTCCCTAGGTCCCTAGGTTTCGGCTGTACGTTGATCGCTTTGCCAATCAGTTTATTCTTATAAATGTATATAAATACTTAACAGGTTGAAACAATCACAAATGGGACAATCTGATACAAATATAATAGGCTCTAGGCTTGTACAATCGACGACAACGATACTACATACATACATACATAAAATCACGCCTGTTTCCCAGAGGGGTAGGCAGAGACGACTTCTTTCCACCTGCTACGATCCTGACAAATGTCTTTCGCTTCTTCCACATTCATAGGGCCTAGGGCGGCCTCTTCCGACCCTTCCACTCACTTTCGCTCTGTATATCTCTTTCGTCAATCTTCTTTCATCCATCCTTTCCAAATGACCGAACCATCGAAGCATGCCCTTTTCAATCTTAGTCACTACATCTTCTTTTAGTCCACATTTCTCTCTGACATTTTCATTCCTTACTCTGTCAATCAGTTTCACACCACACATACTACGCAAAGAGCGCATTTCAACTGCATTTACCAACAATACAACGACAACGATACTAATATGTACTTATACCCTTTAGCACCTTATTTCAATGGGATAACTGGACTGTCGGTACGGTCGGCCAGAAAAGTCCTGTTTAGTTTTGACAGAAGTTTCTGTGAGATCTAACTATCGCTAAGGTTGACAATTGTAAGATAAAGATAAGATAAAGAGACATTTATTCGCAACCATACTAAATTACATCACATAATTACAAAAGGAACAAGACACAGAGAAATTATTGCGAAACGGTCCCAACTCAGCATTCGCTAGCCGTAGAGCCAGCACTGATCTTCCGTTGGAACCGCTAGGTGAAGAGACGAAAAGTGACACACTTAACAAAAAACAACGTCAAAAGAAAAACAACATGAATTAAGACACAATCATTCGTTCGAGATAATCTTGTCACTGTCATAATATTATTGCAAGTTAAAATCGAATTTGTTGTATCATGACGTGCAAATAAACTTAGTACCGTAGGGTAGTAGACCACATTTTTGGCCGACTTAACTAGACACATACTTATATGGAGAAATAAATAGAAAACACCTAACGTTCAGGAATAGGTACTCTCGAACATCACACAAAGGCGGACCAAAAGGAGATGGAGGTCGAGTTGGACGCGTATCAAAGCGATAAGCGAGAAAAGGCAATATGACGAAAAAGAGGTATTCACACTGCAGTGGTATACTAAAACACGCCAAAAAAGCATCGTTGTCATTTTGTTTTTGTTTTTTTTAATTTATTATCACATGTTATGCATGACTTCATGGCCCGCTTGCACGAAGATTGAACCTTACATTACCTAACCCCTGGTTACATTATTCTCGAATGTCAGATTCATGTGAGAACTGCCAATTTTGACGAATTAACTTGTTATCCCAGGGTTCACATTTACGCGCAAGCGGTCCTTAGACGAATCTAAATACAAAATACAACAAAAACAATAGAGCAAATATCCTTAGATACAGCTCAAAAATAGCCCTCCTACAGCAGTCGAGTAAAAGAATCTACAATTCGCCAATACCAAAAAAACAATGGCACACAATCCAGAATACGCCTCCGTCCACTCCCTTTGTAAAACACAATGGCACACGATCCAGAATACGCCTCCGTCCACTCTCTTCGTAAAAAAACAATGACACACGATCCAGAGTACGCCTCCGTCCAGTCCCTTCGTAAAAAACCATGACACACGATCCAGAATACGCCTCCGTCCAGTCCCTTCGTAAAAAACAATGGCACACGATCCAGAATACGCCTCCGTCCATTCCCTTCGTAAAAAAACAATGGCACACGATCCAGAATACGCCTCCGTTCCACTCCCTTCGTAAAAAACAATGGCACACGATCCAGAATACGCCTCCGTTCCACTCCCTTCGTAAAAAACAATGGCACACGATCCAGAATACGCCTCCGTTCCACTCCCTTCGTAAAAAACAATGGCACACGATCCAGAATACGCCTCCGTCCACTCCCTTCGTAAAAACAATGGCACACAATCCAGAATACGCCTCCGTCCAGCCGTCCACTCCCTTCGTAAAAAACAATGGCACATGATCCAGAATACGCCTCCGTCCACTCCCTTCGTAAAAAAACACTTATCATTTATCTTAATTCCGTGTTTGAGGCCATAACACTCCGGCAGTGTTGCCCGCACATTAAACAGACGTCGCTCATTTACGGACGATGTTGCCACATTAATGATGCTCTGGCACGGACCAATTGTTTTTTGTTAACACGCCTTTATTGGCTCCGCCTGTGGCTCACATATCCGACTTTATTACATTTCGTTATATCGATTTTCAACTAACAAGGAAAGGTACCCAACTGTCCGGCTCCGATTTTGTTGATTTTGATATATGTTAGAGAGTAGTTTAAAATAACAGTCACGTATTTTTGTTAGCGGCCCAAACTCAACCTGTTTGGAGAAATTGACCTCCAAAGTACTGAAAAGTGACTAAACCCTCTAACTTATAAAGAGTTTTTTTTTTTTATTGCAAGTTTCATAGTGGTTTGTTTAAAAATGTTTAAGAAGATGAAAAAATAATGAGCACGTGTTTTGTTATATCGGCTAAAACTCATATTTAATAAAAAAAAATACGTCCTTCAAAGATCATCAAGGATACACTTTCTTTGGATTTTTTTTAAAAATATTATCTCTTAATGTTTTCATCTTCTTAAACATTTATAATCAAAGCTCTATGAAATTTCCTTTTTTTTTTGAAAACATCTCGATATAAGTTAGTCAATTACTCCCAAAAGGTTGAGTTTGGGCCGCTAAAAAAAAAAGTGTCTGTTATTTTAAACTACTCTCTAACATATATCAAAATCAACAGAATCGGAGCCGGACAGTTGGGTACCTTTCCTTGTAAGTAAGGATATACGGCCGCACCTAGACTCAGTTAATGAAGAATGACGACTAAGTCATTCCTTAGTGACGATTTCACGTACTAAAAGTTTGAATAGTACAAAAGCATGCTTTAAAAACCGACGGCATGTTTAGGGTCTCGAAGTCCAACAAGGAGCCCTCTGTTACAAATGCTAATTACTAGCACAAAAGCATGCTGCTATTGAGCAAACGCTACCTACTAGCGTGTGTGTATAGGACATGCTACTATTAAGCATGCTTTTTAGTGGCATGCTGGCTAATAGCACGCCTTGCTATCTTTGAGGGTGCTAACTGACGAGGTGGAAGGGGGACAGGTAATATCAACTGTGAACGCTTTTACCTAATGAGCATGCTGGTATCGATCTTGTTTGCAAGGTACACGCGCGTGTATGAATTTCTAATCTTTTTTTGATATTTCTAGCTAAGAGAAGTTTCTGGATGCATTGCATCACCAGCAAAAGGATAATTGTACTCAGCTCCGTGCAGATGACTGTTTGATTTTCCAAGTTTTTGTTTGAACTGGCAGAGAGCACGCCATCAAATAGCATGTGTATTGGAGTATTTGCTTTGAGCATGCTTATTCAGAAGCATACTTAAAACGAGCATGTTTATTGCTAGCAAATACAAATGTTAACAGTTCATAAGCATTCTCATATTAAGCATACTCATAGCAAGCTATTCTAGACGTGTTACAGTAGGTTTATTTATAGTTTGACCATATCCTTCTTTCTGTCCTGCTGTAATTTGCCATTAAAGATAAAGATAAAGATAAAAGAAAATTATTCAGTAAGTAGGCCGCTCGGGCACTTTTACACGTCAAGATACTACCAGCGCTTCCCAAGAGGAGACCACTGCTGAGAAGAAACGCCGCAAGAAACTCAGCAGTCAGTCATTTTTTAAACTTATTTCATATTTCATATTACAATGGTACAACTTAGTCTTGCATTATATAAAGCTACAAGTATTAAATTAAACTTTATAATTACCCCAACAGTCACATTCTATTAGGACAAGGTACGTATGAAAAAAATAACACCCGGGCGGCGCCGGGCACGGACAGCTAGTTTACATTATTAGTATGGCTGAACACACTAGCTTTAAATTTTTTGGTATCGATAAATACCCCCAGATAACCTCAGATCGAAAACATATACGGCACCGGATAAATCCGGTTTACAATTTTACATTATGTATGTGATCGCGGGAATCGATTATTAACTTTATGCCCCAGTCTGCGCATAATCAGGGCGTTATACGGGCGGGAACGATCGAGCCATCCACGAGGGAAGAATCTTCGAGATGCTGTCATATATTTTTTGTTTAAACCTAAATAGGTAGTTAGGATCTTGAGCCTTTAAGGGACATAACCGCCCGGCAACAGATCGGCTCAAAGTGACCCCATAAACACTGGTAATAGGCTCTCGTCTTGAGGCACTGTGATATTTCCGACGAAAATACGTAGCGAAGTGTCTTAAGGGCCGTATTAATAAACTGATCTTGAGCGAGTTTCTGATCTCAAGATGGGTTGACGGTTATTTACACGTGACCTAAGACGGGCATCTTATCTAAGACTAGAGGACGCCCGCGACATCGTACGAGTAAATTTCATGTTTCTCCCCCTACTTTCTTCCCGTTGGGGGTCCTTTTTTTCTAAATCCTTGGTTAATGCACCTCTAAGATACCCATGAAATAGTCCCTTCAAATAACTCTATAAATCTATAAATCAGTTTAGAATGGACGTTGGCGATCAGTCAATGTACAGTTGTCATGGAGATGGCAAACGAGCACACAGGCCACCTGATGTGACCCATAGATATTTGCATTCTCAAAACTACAATCTCAAGACTGCAATCCTAAGACCGCAAATGCGTTGCGCACCCTGAGGACTAAGATATAATGCCTCTATACTAAGAATAAGTTTTATCCTCACACCGGAATGCAAACACTGCTTGCTTGGCGGTACGTTGAAGGTAATTATGTACATGTTTATTAATTCGACCCTAATATTTGATTTGGAGTCCGACGTTAACTTTGACATGTCTTGAGACGGATCTTACTCAAGACCAGTTTATTATGAATACTGCTAAGTGGTTGTGCGTGTAATCGGATTGAAAACTATCCCCAACCGATCTGACCGCATCGTCGAACATTATATCGAGTGACGCAATCGGAATCGACTGAAGCCACCAATACGCAGAGATAATTCCCATGAAGAACCACACTTGAAAGGGCATAGGGTGCCCTAATATTAAAAACACCCTAAATCACACATTCTACAGGTCGAAATTTAAACCTAATGCGCAAATCTTAAGGGTTATCTTGCAACTTCACCTGAAAGTGAGATACGCGTTTGAGGATACGTGTAGTTGCGGGAAGAGGGGTCGGGGACAAAACACCAGGAAATTGGAACGCTATTCAGTTGACGAGCTTTATAGAGTCCGGAGGATGCGAAGTGATTGGTAATAGACGGCTTTGGGATCAGCTGGGCTATTATTAAACGTAGTATTGATTTAAATGTCGATTTTACGTATCAATTCCACCATTGGTAATATATTTATGTTGTAAGTAACTTGTCCATGGAAATAGGGTCATGCAAGTCATGATCAAGAGGTTCGAGACAAAAAAATGCATACAAATATTTTCAAACATAGTGGGGGTAAGCAAGGTAACGTTAGGTGGGGTAAATGCGTCAACGGGTTAAGAGCGACCAACCATATATTTTTTAGGTGATATTGTTAGTTAGACGGACTTGACCCGCAGACGCTGTTGCCCGTACGTGAAAAAAAAACAATTCTGGGATCCGATGGCAAAAAAAAATACTTTGAAGCGGTAATAAAAAAAAAACAATGTGTCCGTGATAAAGTGTAAGTTGGGAACAGACTGAGCGTTTCAGAAACTATTTTGCCAGTCGAGAAAATGCCTTTCCCGAATTTATTTCTCTCAACATATACTATTGATGCATTGCTAAAAACACAAGCGATTTCCGCTGAGGCATAAATAACTTCCTCCTGGAGTGTACTCTCATCCGCAGGTGCTAATAAATTATTTTCGCTGACGGCGCAGCGAGCGTTAGCGCTGACAGCTGCTAAGATGAATTGACACCAAAAAAATGGCGTTTTCATAACAATGGCGCACAATGGAATAAGTCAAAAGCAAATGCTGTAAAGGGAATACCGGCGGTACGAAATACCGAAGAGTGTAAAAGTTATAAATACTTTAACCTTATTATCGCATCTTTATATAGGTTAACCGGTATTTTAAGTATGAGCATAGCACAGCGCCTCGACACGTTCCGAAATCATTTTTCCCTCGGCTGCCATTACTGTCAAGTAAAAGAGCTATCAAAACGATAACCAGGGCTCGGACAAGTCATCGCAGAAACTGATATATGGACATGGGACAAGACTATTAGAGAGTCGCGACTTAAGATTATTATTTATTATTATCTAAAGCTGATATATTATTATCGTAATTTATAAATTAACATTTAACCTTTTTAGTCGCATCGCATATCTGTCATCGGTTTGTTCCAGACAATGCAGAAGTTAATGGTTGCGTATGTGCAATGCAACCATCAGCATTAAAAAAAATGTTAATGGAAATACCTTCACACATGTATGGTGAATTTTGGGTTGCAGTAATAAATGTCATTGAAAAATATAATTAAATAATATTGTATATAATGCGATTCTATTGATCTTGTTCTATTGCCGTCTTGCGATTGTTTTGCGATGACTTGTCCGAGCCCTGACGATAACAGATCAAACACGATATGTTTTTACCGTGTTGAATGGAGGCCCTGGAAATCCTATCTATTATACAAAGCAATATTTGTACATACAGGTTGTCCCACAAATCAGACGTCAAGCCGAAAGTAGGAGATAGGGCAAGCAAGCGGTGACAGTATAATTGCCGTCAAACTTCTTGAACATTAGACGAGGTAGTGGGGGAAAGTTCGCGCATCGTACACATACGTGCAGGGAGGCAGAGGGACGGGGACGCGGTGCGGGACGCAAACGTCAACTGATTGACCAATGGGTGCGAACGACGCGTGCTCCCCCGCCGCCCGCTCCCAACGACACCTAAAAATCGCTTCTGCGCAAGCAAGGTTACGTGTTCAAGAAGTTTGCCGGCAACTATAAAAGGAAAATTAAAAACAGTCCGGCTCCGATTTTTTAATTTTTTGATATATATGTTAGAGAGTAGTTTAAAATAACCGACACGTATTTTTTTAGCGGCCCAAACTCTACCTGTTGGGAGAAAATGACCTCCAAAGTACTGAAAAGTGACTAAACCCTCTAACTTATATAGTTTTTTTTTTATTGCAAGTTTCATACTGGTTCGATTATGAATGTTTAAGAAGATGAAAAAATTATGAGTACGTAATTTGAAATATCGGCTAAAACTAATATTAAAAAAAACCAAAGAAAGTGTATCTTTGATGATCTTTGAAGGGTATTTTTATTAAATATGAGTTTTAGCCGCCTTTTGCCTTGTTATTGCTAGTAACTGTATCTACCTGCGGACAGCGTTTTCCAAAACGTACAATAAACATTACAGTAAAAAAATATTCAATTAATTTTAAAGTTATTTAGACTTTAATTGTAGGTACTCGTAAATAGCGCTACCTTGCGCTACACTATGGGCACCATAAGCTCCTTTGTTTGATAAAAATAACCATTATTTATGATTTTTAAACACGATATCTAATACATAGTAATTTCTTAAGTTACACCTTAACGGCCAACCCTACTTACACAGCCAAAATGATTTTTACCAAACATCCGGATCGGTCCACTCGGTTAGGAGTTACGGTGCCACAAACAGACACACAGCCACATATCTGTTGCTCTGTTTGCGTCAGAAAAGAGACGGCTTAACCAAGGCTAAAGCCAAGCTTCAGCGATGTTACGAGTCGAATTTATTCCAACTCTGATAACTCTAGTTGACTCAGCCGCTAACTCGAATGGCAACTCGAGTTGACTAGCATCAAACGGGTCGTCGAGTCGAGTTTCGGTTTCGAGCATCACTCGCATTCGTTATCCACTCACTTGTCCGGCCGTATTAATTCTAGCTAGAGAGTTGGGTATGCGAGTTGATTCTAGTTGCGAATTAACTCGTTTAGACTCTGAGTCGAGTTAATCAGACAACTCGAATGGCCCATCGCCAGATTCAGGTACATTTTCTTGAAACCGAGATCACAGTTCAATGGTCCGGAATAAACTCTGTTAGCATAATCCCGGTCGATCCGAGTTGGGGACGGTCAGGAGCCTGCACCGTGACGTCATCGCGGGCGACGACCTGGCCAACGTACCAGGGGTGCCAACATTTAGAAACAAATAAATATCAGGGGACAATATCACACCAATTGACTAACCCAACCAAACTAAGCTCTGGGCTTGTAACTACTATGGGTAGTAGACAACGATATAAATGCTTATATCGAGAAATATATACTTAAATACATATAAATCGTCCATGACTCAGGAAAAAATATTCGCGCTCATCACACAAATATCTGCCCTTACCTGGATTAAACCAGGACCGCTAGCTTCGTAGGCAGTCACTACCAACTACACCAAATAACTATCAGATATCACTTAGGAGCAAATAAAACGGGTCACTTTCTATGGAAATTCTATATAAACTGACCCGTTTTGATTGCTCTTGACTATATTTTGCGGGTGGTAGGACCTTGTGCAGGGTCCGTCCCGATCGCTACCAACATCTTATCCATTAACCTACCGCCAAACAGCAGTGTTCGCATTGCTGTGTTCCGGCTTGGGGATAAGACAGCCGGTGTAATGACTAGCATAGAGGCATTCCATCTTAGTCCTCAGGGTTGGCAATGCGTTTGCAGTCTTAGGCTTGCAGTCTTGTGAATGCGAGTGTCTATGGGTCACAGTTACCACTTACCATCAGGTGGCCTGTGTGCTCGTTCGCCTTCTCTATGCCATAAAAAAAAAACCGTTGTAATAACCCCTTCTTTCAGAGCTGATACCTGTTAAACGACTCAGCATATTTTTATGAAACCTTATAGTTAAGTTAAGAATCACCGCTAGAAAACCTGCTTTCAAATGAAAAAAACCACAGACACACACATACCGGTCAAACTTATAACCTCTCTTTTCGGCGACAGTTTAAAAAAGGAAAGTTCATAAACTCTATTAAACTCAAGCTCCAAATAATCGAAAACCAGTTAAGAATTGAACCTTATGCCGGGTCCATCTACATCGCTACTACCAATTTATCCTATAACCGTAAAGCAGCAGTATTCGCATTGTTGTGCTTTGGAGTGGGAATAAGACATCCGGTGAAATGAGAACTATAAAGGATGCGTCACGAGTATAAATTAGGACGGCCACACGATGCGTCGAAACACTTGCGTCGCTCCATGTTGAGATCACAGCGTGCGACGCATCGCACCGGCAAGGCTCGGGTGGAATCGCTCTATGGAAGCATTTCATATTAGTCCTCACGGTTGGTAACGAACGCGTTTACCTTTAAGTTTATGCTCCTTTCAAGACACGTCGAACAAAACTTATCTTGAAACGGGCATCAGTTAATAAAATTATCAGTTTATTAACCGTTAGAATCGAGAATGTAAATATATAGGTGTCCGATTCCAGTTAAAACCAGAGGCACGTGCGAGTTACAATTGTACAGGTAATAAACTGGCAACACTGCTCAAATGGCTGATCGTTATTGGTCGAGGTCGTGTCAAATGCAAACTTGTAACCTGTTAATTGTAATTTGTACCTTTATAAAACAAGCGACAGGTGGCGCATGTGTGCTTGTTTGCCTCCTTCATTCTCATTGCCATAAAAAAGAAGTTACGTAGGTGGCCGTGGGGTACCTTACCCTTATAAAATGGGAAATTTTAAAATCTGGTACTCGTACTAAAAATAACCACTTACAACGGATACTTTTTTTTTTAATGTGTCTAATGAGGCTAGAATTCAGTTCTATTTTTAATACTGCCCTATAAAGGGTTAAAAATAGAAGTAGGTAACGTCTCGATTCCTTTATCTCAGTTTAGGAATGAATAGTGAGTAAAAAGAATGGGGCATTAATTTAAAATTTAGTGGTTCAAGTTACCATCCTAAACAGTATATGCATGGTTCCAGGTTAGTGAGTTAGAATGGTCCCACCGCACCGCCGACGATGAGGGGAAGCGAGTACATCCAGCGATCAACTATTAATATTTCTGTCTCTTTTCATGACACGGAACCAATATTTTTTGTTTCGACAAACTAGTGGAAAGAGCTCTCGCTGACAGTGTGAACAGCCAGCGATCAACTATTAATATACGTGTCTCTTTTACTGACAGGGATCTTTATCTTTTGTTGGTTTATTGGGCGAGACTATCGCCGATAGCTAATAGCTTTCTCGGTCTTGGTGGGACCAGTGCCTTAGATAGTGACGACAGCCACCTAGGCTAAGTCGTAGCAGTACGGTAAATACTTAAATGAATTAACCTTTATTTGATTCCCAGCCCTATAAGAATGGTTAATGCACGTGGTGGACACGTGCATTATCCATTGGGAAAAAAAGCGCTTTATGGTATTCAAATCGCCCCCAGAATGCCGCCGCTCATGTTTAAAAGAAAGCTTTTATTTATAATTTCTTTTGTTTGCACGTGTGGTAAAATCCGCGGGTAACGACCTCATAGAGAGGTAAACGGAGGGGTCACGGCACTCGGATTACATACATAACAAGATTCTATTGAGACCAGTCGGATCACGGCAATATCACCCTCTGAGAGAGACAAGGCAGAGGGAATATATTTCCCAACACCATTTTTTATGTAATAATAATAACTTTTTCACTCCTCATGCTCGTAAAGTCCTTCTTTATGATGGTTATAGGCTGCATAAAATCGCATTTTATGCACTAGTGTAAAAAAGTGTTGTCGTCATCAAGACTTAGACAATTAAGCCCTACAGCCAGACAGACGAGGTGACTGCAAAAATAAACTTGTTATTTGAATACATTTAATTTATTTACCTTCTATGTAGCATCTAACAAAAAAGAAATTTTAAACTACTAAAAACAAGCTTTATTAACAAAAACATTACAAAATCAACGTATGACTTGGCAGTATTGCGTTCGACCTAAGTTAAAAATCTCATGCAGAATACAGTAGCCGGAAAAACGCTTTTGTCTATAGTTTTGGATTATTAATTAGGTTGTTGTTTTCTTTACAACACTTGTGGTGTTACAGAATTTAGTAGAGAGGAAATAATGCTCACACCTACCTAACACACTAATAAAAAAACCGGCCAAGTGCGAGTCGGACTCGCGCACGTAGGGTTCCGTACCACTATACATCTAAATAAATGTTTTTCTTTATTCTTTATTATATTGGAGTTGATGGAATGAAAGGTAAAATGCGGTTTACGATTTATAACGTATTAAAAAAAAACTAATTATTAGATCTCGTTCAAACCAATTTTCGGTGGAAGTTTGCATGGTAATGTACATCATATATTATTTTTACATTTATCATTCCCTTATTTTAGAAGTTACGGGGGGGGACACACATTTTTCCACTTTGGAAGCGTCTCTCGCGCAAACTACCTATTCAGTTTAGAAAAAATATATATTAGAAACCTCAATATCATTTTTGAAGACCTATCCATAGATACGTATAGGTTTGATGAAAAAAAATAATGAGTTTCAGTTCTAAGTAGAACCCCAAAAATTTATTGTTTTTTTTTCTATTTTTGTATGAAAATAATCAATACATTTTCATTCAAGTATTTTTTTTAGATTATCACTGTTTTATTTCCTCGTAATCGAAGTGAAAAGCAGTGTAGGTATAACTCGGTCTTGAAACCCATTTTATCCTCGACTTAATTATCCGACCTCGCCTGCCGGCTCGGATGGATACCATAAGTCTCGGAAATGTCTTGTTGTTACAATCTACTATTCGTCGTGTATGATGCCCTGGGGCAAGATGGAGGGATGATAAAAAGCAGATGGGCCGGTGTAGGTTGGATGAGAGAAGCTGAAGATTGGGAGAGGCCTCAGTCCAGCAGTGGACTAATACGGGCTGATAATGATGTTGATGATGAAATGTTTTTTAATATTACTAATGTCTTCCATCAAAAGTGCCAATATAAAAATTATTATAAATCAATTTTTGACCCCAAAACCTTATAAAAGGTTAAAGAAAATCGCTACTTAGTTGTTTTCACGTAGGTTTTAATGAATATAAACGTGTTTTAGTGTTATACTATAATAATAACACGCTTTAGATGATGTTTGTAATGGGCCTGTATTCAACACGGTTAACTAATATTGCTTTGGACGTGGTATCGTATCCTCAACGTTACGGTAGCTCTTATTTACTTTACAGTAATGGCGGCGAGGTCAAAACGATGCCATAACATTATTTTACAGTGTTGAATACCTTGGTCCTAGTGAGAAAGGGTATAACTCTCCTGAAGATCAAGTAAAAAAGTTCACGTGTAGTAAGCAAACGGTACAACATAACTTAAAGATAAAATAGAGCATGAATTTAACATTAACCCAGCGAAGTTACCACAAGTTACAGAGACTCGTATTAAAAATAAAAGAAAAAAGAATTTAGTCGACTTACATCCTTTTTCACAAGGACTGAACCCCTGCAGTGCTTTAGGCATGTAGTTTTTAAAAAAAATGGGTTTATCGGCGTCGGTAACCAACACTGAGCATAGACATGCTCGGCTTTTTTAAATCGACTTTCCTATGGCAACCTTCAGTACACTTTAAGATAATCTTAAATGCACAATATCTACAGACGACAGGCTATAAGAGAACCACGCGATTCGCCCGGACCATTGAACCGGCATTCGATTCCCAGGCACATCACTCAAAAGCCCTCCCTAATGGCATACCCTCGTCTGTGGAGGTGGTACAAAGGTTATTGGGTACGTTAAAAATTGATGAGTGAATAGACAAGTGAAACCAATTATATAATCCTTACTACGCGAATGTTTGTATGTATGGATTGATGTTTGTTACTCTTTTTCGCTGCGACGGCTGGACGGATTTGGATGAAATTTGAAATGGAGATAGCTTATACCAGGGTTAACACAAGCTAAATTTCACTCCGGAAAATTTGGAGTGAATAACGAAGTCGCGGGCAGAAGCTAATTATAAAATAAACAAGAGCAGTAGTCATCAAAGTCGGAATGGGTTAGTTGACTGACATGACAACAGAGGCGCGAATTTGAAAATCGAAGTTCGAAGTTACTTTAGCTCCATCCCTTTCTCTTGATTTAGTCTCGATTGACGAGTGACAGGGATGGAACTAACGCAACTACGAACTTCGACTTTCAAGGTCCACGGGCTCTATTCTAAACCGTAAAACAATATTGCTTTTGACATCTCGCTATCCTAAGAATAGTGACGCACTTGCTATTTTATGATTTTATCGGAAAGTGAACTAAAGATTTCAAACCAAGCTGGACATTTAGTATATGCCTGTTTTCTCGACCTATCGAAGGCGTTTGACCTGGTTTCCTATGACATCCTTTGGACGAAACTTAAGGAGCAGAAGGTCCCTCTAGAAATAATAAATATGCTTAGATATTGGTATGCAAACCAGGTCAACGTAGTTAGGTGGTCGGGATCGTACTCGGAACCATACAGGTTGGAATGCGGGGTGAGGCAAGGGGGGCTCACCTCACCCACGCTCTTTAACTTGTATGTTAATGAACTCATCGTCGCGCTTAGCATGCAGCATGTCGGCTGTCACGTGGACGACGTTTGCGTCAATAACATCAGTTACGCAGACGACATGGTGCTGCTGAGCGCGTCGCCGTGTGGGCTCAAGAAACTGTTGCGGACGTGTGAGGAGTTTGCCGTCAGATGTGGCCTAAAATATAATGTCAGAAAAAGTGAGATCATGGTGTTTGAGGCCAGTGGTAAGTGCCCATCTAGCGTGCCTCCGCTTAAGCTACAGGGTGTCCCCTTAAAAAGGGTATACCGATTTAAATATCTGGGGCACTGGCTTACTAAGGACCTCAAAGACGATGACGATATGGAGAGGGAGCGAAGGGCGCTTTCAGTGAGGGCTAATATGATAGCCCGCAGGTTCACTCGTTGCTCTGGAGCGGTGAAGGTCACCCTGTTTAGAGCGTACTGCACGTCTCTGTACACGAGTAGCCTGTGGGTAAAATACACCCAAAAAGCTTTTCGCGCACTTCGCGTCCAATTTAATAATGCTTTCAGGGTACTGTTGGGTCTGCCTAGCTTCTGTAGTGCGTCGGGAATGTTCGCGGAGGCAAGGGTTGACTGTTTTTACGCAACACTCCGCAAGCGATGCACTTCTCTGGTGCGCAGAGTGCGGGCCAGCCCCAACAGTATCCTCGCAATGATCGCGGACAGGTTTGACTGTCCCTACATGATCCGTTGTTGTGGTGTGCATGCCCCTTACCGCAAATAATTGTTAATGTGCTAACAAGTAGATTATAAGAAAGTATGTTACTAACAACTATGAATCTAAGACATTCGAAATAAATTAATTTGAATTTGAATTTGAATTGAATTTGCTGTAAACCGTGTGAAATTGGATGCTTTTACGTTATCTGATTTAATTATCACGGTAAAAACATATCGTGTTAGATCTGTTATCGTATTGTAAACGTTTTGATAGCTCTTATTTTCTTGACAGCAATGGCGGATGATGTCAAAACAATAAAAACGATACTATAGCTATGACCATAGAAGATATTATGAGTGTAGGCCTACTCGTTTACCTTCACAATGCCATAAAAACAAAAAAGGTTTTTACCGCCTAAGAATAAGGGCCCTCGTCAAAAGCTATATTGTTTGACTAGTGTACAAACGGTTTTTTCATAATTAATAACGAATCCAGTTAAACCGAATGCCGACGCATGTGCTCACCGACGTGATGTAAACGCACCATAATAGTCGGGGAACCCATTTGTTGGTGAGGCTTGACAGTATAATTATGTCCACCTGGGTGGGCCACCTCCGTGGGTACTCACCACGCCGTACCTTACAGTAAGCGGTACTGCATGTAACGTAGGTATGACCGACTCCTGAGCAGAAGCCTCAGACCGCCGTCAAAAAACCAACGAGATGCCTTTTTTTGTACAGCTGAATAAGGCACCACCTGATGGTAAGCAGTCACCGTCGCCCATAACCATCACCAATGCCAGGGGCACAGCGAAGTTGTTGCCTATCGGTGAATACTCTTTTTAAGCCGCGTTTAAAGGAGGACATGTCATAGTGCCGAGGAAAACCGTGGAGGGAAGTTCATTCCATAGTTTTAAGGTGAGAGGAAGAAAAAAAATACTAGTATAATGGCATTCCATCTCAGTTCTCAGGGTTGGCAACGCATTTAAAGTCTTACGATTGCAGTTTTGACATTGTAGCCTTGAGATTTCAGATGTGTATGGGTCTCAGATCCCTTACCATTAGGTGGTCTGAATGCTCGTGTGCCTTTTCAATGCCATAAAATAAACTTTAGAAACGGACTGTGGTCGATTTCAATAGTATGGAGTTCCAGGTAGTATGGATGAACTTTACTCCGATGGCGAGTGGTCCTATAAAAAGCACTGTAGGTAGTAAGTAGTAAGCTAAACCATTCCTCAGAGCACTCCCCGTAATAGAGCCTATAGAATACGCAAAAAGATCCAACGTCCCTTAGCAGCTCCATATGCTCCAACCATTCCGTAATATTGGGATCGTCGACGATTCAAATTGCTCGTCGCTGTGTAGTCCTTAGTATTGCACGTCACAGGATCACTTAGCAGCACTCGATACTGGCGCCCTGATGGTGTTATCGGCCTGGAATGCCTCGGCGTCCTCAGTCAAATTCTCCATTGGAGAGAGCGCAGAGTTCCCCGTCTGACCTATCCTAACTGATGATGGCATACCTCAGGTTCCTCAGCCGACAGTCGGAGATGTTGCTGATGCGCGAGCGAGACTCGGTGAGCTTCAGCGGAGCCAGTATCAACGGGGACCGGCTCGAGCTGCAAGAGGAAATTTCGTTAGAGGGTTGCAACAGGATTACAGGAGCGTTGTTGTCTGTCCATTGCGTCCTCTCCGCTTCGTTGTCCTAAGTACAGTCAAGAAATTAAATTTGTTACACAGCTTAGTTCCAAAGTCAATCTGACATTCTACAGCAATAAGGTAATGGCAATGAAATCTTCAAGCAGATTTTCTTTGAAATGCGTAGCACATTAACGTCCGCGACCGACCATACATATAAATTGAACGACACGCCACACGATACGTTGAAACCTACACGTAAACGTGACAACTTGCATCGCTCAATGTCGAAATCACAGCATTTGCTTTGCTGTACTAACGTGATGTCCGCTGCGTACCCTCAGTTTTTTTCATTATTTGAATACCAAGATGTGAATCGACTTTTGCACCTTATTCAATTGGTTTTATCGGTTTAGTGTACTAAAAATGATTGTTTTGTGTTACCTTCCGTGTTCTCGCCGAGCGGTCCGAACAGAAGGCCAAGGTCGGATAAACAGCCAGCCCACGCTAGATTAGGACCATTTTGTAAACACATGTGTTTTTTTTCTTTCTTTTTAACACTCTTATTAGTTTCAGTTGTAACTAACAGTCTAACAAACAATGTTATCAAATCTTGAATGCCGATTACAACCTACTTTTACAGCATCAGTTTGACTTGAATTTTGGTTATCTATGTCACTCTGATGACAATACCTACAATATTATGGTCCCAATGAGCTGGTATGATGACGAAAATAGAAGGTGGCCCTAGGAACACATCAATGGGAAATAAGTAGAAGGTCCGTCTAGTTTGAACTCGTTTGACTCGTCTTTTAACACTGAGTTTGTCATAAAAGTACAGTCCGCAAGGGAAACAAATACGCGTCCCTACGCAAATGCACGCATGCAGGCACACATACACGAAAACACGCATACGTAAATTTTCTTATTTCTATGACGCATTTATTTTTAAATATTTTCAATAAATGAGATAACAACCTTGTAAACGACTTAATTCCATGTATAAATATGTTATGCTGCCTTAAATAACAGGAGTTTTTAAGTTTCAGCAGTTCAAAATTACATTGCCAAAGAAATTAGGGCATGTCACTCCAGAGAAATTAGTTTTTATTTTTGTTTTTAGGATCATGGCCACCCTACATACTCAATTTCTTACTTGTCAGATTAGATTTGAAATAGGACATGAAAATGTTAACTGACTATAATTTTAGTATTAATTAGAAAAACAATATTATATCAGTAAAATGTAATTTTAATTGTCTCTCAAACCACTATGGTAATAAAATAAATTCGTACGTGAGCGTGGCACGCGTATTTAATCAGTACAAATCGAAAGGAACCGAGTGATTGCTAACAAAACTGGATTGATACAGCTGCGCGGAGGGAGACCTTCAATCGCTGCAGTAACCACTTTTTCCACTGTTTGGAAAATACAGCAGTGGTTTTGCTGACACAGAAATTGATGCTCTTTCCGAAGACCTTTGGTTTTTTGACGAAGTCGATCATACTAGATACATAAGTACCAGGCGTCTTTATCTCGCTGCTGCCACTGATACCTAAGGCCAATGATGGGGGCTTGCAGCACTGCATTATCGTATACTCCTACCCCTCCCTTCTTTCGAGGCCAAAGAAATGAGGTGTGTTTGTGGTGGACTAATTGAATTAACGATAACTTTTGATAAGATGATCACATTTTTTTCTGTTAAAGCTGCATATAGTTCAGTATTCCTAAATATAAGAACACCCGTTCAATAGAATTTCGGAAAAAATATATAAAAATAGGCGTTTTAAAAACAGAACACAGGGAAAGACGCGCCAAAGAGCTTAGATTTTAGACCTTTATAAATGTCTTGTATTCCAAAAACTGTCATTTTTATATATTAATGGCAATACTGGTTTTTAGAATGAACTTCTACCAAAAAGAACTTGACCGCAATAGATTTTTGTATTTTATACGAACTTAGCATGGGTGGGGACTTGAAAACAAGAAATCTGATATCCCATGAACGCACCTGATCCCGCTGAGGACCTTGTGGCGAGTCACGGATAAGCCCTTCTTGCGCGTGAGCGTGGAGTCCCCGGCGCCGTGTAGAGAGCCCTCCACAGGCGTGGTCGTCTTCAGAGCGCTCATCACGGACCCCTGCCCAACGCACAAAGGAACGTTCATTTAAACAACGTCAGGTTTTTAAAACTTGCTTTTGATTAAGTTATTTTTAGGGATTTTCCGATCGTACCTTGACTGACATCTCCTCGGTACTGTAGTCTGTGACCTTTTGCAGCAGCTCGCTCTCAGCCGCCAGGTCGTCCGAGGGCGATGTTATTTGGCTATCAGTATCGATTTTATACACTCCGCCCGTGCTGTCCATCGGGTCGAATCTTTGGTACTTGTAAGCCCGTTGCTACAACAAAACAGAAATATATTTTCTTTGTTTATCTGTTTGACATAATTAAAATCTTTACTCAATTTAAAACAAAAAACAAGATTTATTTACAGTTCGTTTTACGACTAAGGAATGTAGTTTAAATTCAAGATATTAAATAGTAAATAGGCATCGAAATATAATAAGTATGGGAGGGTAACGTCAAACAAAAACGACTGCCAAATCGCTCCAAAACACAAACACAAATTCAAGATAGACCACTTAAATTCATTTACAGTAACTTACACTTTTATAATACGCTAGAATCCATCAATGGATTCTGTTGCACTCTTAATTACACTTCGATCCATCAAAGGATGACACACACAATGGACACACTACTGTATTATGAGTATCCAATAATGGAGTTTATTACACTTTTAACACACTTGGATCCATCAAATTGATGGATACTCATGGACATTTTAGTATACTAAAATCCATTGATGGACCCCGGTGTATAAAAAGTTCAATAGAATCCTTCATGGATCTTTTTAGAGTTCACAGTATATTTAAATCCATCGATTAATCCTAGCGTATTAAAAAGTCTAAGCGATTCTAAACGGATTTAAGTGTACATTAAAGCCCACTCTACTCCATTAATGTATTTGGATGTACAAAAAGTCCACTTGACCCCTTTAATGGATCCTATAGTGGACGGAGGGCGAATTTACACTCCTAGTGTGGACTTCCATCGTGTCAGTATTGATTTTTTATCTTTCTTTTACCATAGTGACGAAATAAGCCGCTAGCCAGGGAAGCGCCGCCATACATTTTCATAAGTATGGGCTTATAATTAGATCCTGTTATCTTGTCGCAATTGCGTAGCTTTTTTGTAGGGATTGAATGTTTATTTTATCGACTAGGTATCTATATCTAAATCACGATAGCATTGTACTTAGAGTTATTATGTCATGTCACTGATAATGAGTCAAAGACAATCACTACTTACTAAAAATGTGATAAATAAAAGTCACGGGTCTTCGTTAGTTAAAAACTTGAAACTGATATTACTATTTATTACTATTATAGGTTATCGCATCTGGTAAGAATAATGACGTTATTCAATTATATTTAATCAAGAAGATTTAATACCGCATATGTAGTTTGAGCGGAGGTTTAAAAGAAAAAAAAACAATCGCACTGTTGCATAATAATAAACTACAAACATCGATATGGAGTGGGTCGATAAAATAAACATCCGCCGTGGCAGTATTGTAAGTAGACGCCGTAAAAATATAGGAAGATAATTCACTTACGCGCCGGGTGTAGGAATCGGTTGAAAATGTTTCACCGGAATGACCGGGCACAATACTAACTTTACCTGGGAACCTAGAACCAATACACAACGAAATAAAATAAAGATATATAAGGCATCTATGACACAAAATGTCACAATTCACAATAAACAAGTCTAACAATGCGAAACTTAAAAAAGCTTAAAAAGATGCATCTAAGATGAATCTTACATGACATTGAAGTTTTCTATGACTACACGTTCTTCACATTTTTACGTCTTAGGACCGACATCTTACTCGAGATAAAAGTTGTAAATCCTAAGCAGAGCAGAGCATTCAGCTTACCATAACGTAGTTTATCAGCTAAAGGAGCCACGCTCATGTCAAAAAAAAAGAACAAACCAGTATTCCGATGGTATTGGTTCGATAACCGGGATGTCTAAAGAGGAGCTACTGGGCCACTTCTGCAGCTTCTCCTCGACGACCTCCTCGACCACGTTTAGGTCCTGCTGGCCCCAGGTGTCCTTGGGGGAAGGGTCAGGAAGCTCATCTGGAATCCAGGACTCCAGCCTTTTTGGGATGTTGCAACGGGGGTACGCACTTGGGTCCTCGCCAGGATCGTGGCGATAGAAGAACCTACAGAGTACACCTACAGTGTAGTGAAACCGATAAAACCAGCTCACAGTGAACGTGACGTGACGCTCAGGTTCAGTTTGTCCATATTCCCATCTCGTCCACATTCTCATCTCGCCCACATGCCTATCTCGCCCACACTCACATCTCGTCCACACTCCCATCTCGTCCCTATTCTCATTTCGTCCACATTCTCAGTTCGTTCACATTCTCATGTCGTTCAAATTTCCATCTTGTCCACACTCACATCTCGTCCACGTTCTTATCTCGTTTACAATCCCATTTCATTCACATTCCCAACAAATAGTGAACAACCGAGTCATCGAATTGATATCGAAGCCCTTCAGCCCTTCTTTTCTTAACTTGGGTTGCAGACGAGTTACGAATGAGGACGAGTTGGGAATGTGGCCTAATTAAGAATGCAGACGAGTAGGGAATGTGGACGAGTTGGAAATATGGACGAGATAGGAAGAAGACAATTTGGGATTGGTATATGGACGAGTTGGGAACGTAGCCAAGATGAGAATGTGGACGAAATGGTAATATGGACAAAGTGAACCTGAGCGTTACGAATTTTATATAAAGTCTCAAGGGCACTCGAGTATCTTTATCTAAGGCTAAGCATGTATTTTATCTGCGTGATCGGCTAAAAAGTTATGTTACCTAACCTAACCTAACCATAGAAAACGCATTGCCTGATCTCGTGTGTTACCCACCAGTCGATGAGCTTCAGCCAGGCCTCCGCAACGCAGTAAACAGTGAACAGCGAATTCTGCCGATTCATGTACTCCGCGTAGACGATCTTTAACACCTCGTCCAGGAGTTCTTCGCGGACTTCCAGCACGATCAGCTCGTTCTCCTCCTTTTGCAGAATATCAGCCCTGAAGATTAGATAGCAGTCTCGCGAAGCTCTAATGGTGATCGCACACCCCAACACCTCGGCACCAGATCAGCAACCCCTCAGCTTAAAGTGAAACATTGAGAAGTGAGCTTTGACTTGTGTTAGTACGATACATTTTTCATGTTAAAGTACAAACAATTGCTGGGGCTCGATCCTCGCGTCGTCCACTGAAAATTGTATTGTATTGACAAAGACCAAAGTCCAATTTTTAATCATTCACTTTAAGGTAAGGCGGTGCTGATCTGGTGTCGGGGCGTTGTAGTGACCGATGACCTTAAGGCCCTGCTCTAACTAGCGTACCTATGCCTAGGGCAAGCGAGTCACTTAGCCTCGCGTTTTTTGTCGAATATTATGTGAAACGCCGGGCCTACGCAACGCAAGCACTGCGTTTAGCAGATAAGCGACGCGAGCGCCACCTGGGGCTTACGTCTGGGATGGTCAAACGTTAAGACTCAGTTTCATTGGTCGATAGCCTGTATGCTTGCAGGTACATTGCATCGCTGCAATAGGTTCCGGCTCAACAATGTTAACACAACTCGTCAATGGATTGCTACAAGCATGCGGGCGGATTGCCCTATGAAACTGACTATACAACTGGGCTTAATATTTTTACCAAATTCACGGGCGCTCCACGCCACCTTTCTACACGGTGCGACACACAGAACTATCTCGATATAGTTCTGTGGTGCGACATCACGAAGCAGACTCATTAAAAAATGGCAGCCAGAGAACGCATTCATGACGACGCTATTTAGCTTGGCGCGGATGCGTAGTGTCCCAACGTTGAAATTCGACATTCATGATAGTTCCATTCGGATTGCGCGTAGGCGCGTCGCGCTGGCTTTCCGTCCATTTGGAAATCCAACGGACCTCGCCAAGTTTTTTCAAGCACTATAGTTTTGACATTTGGCGGTCGCCCAGCTTATCTGTTTGCTGCACAAATCTTGATATGTACGCGGCTCGCGAACCAGTTCTCAACTAGAAGCTCGTTACTGCTACGGTTACAAATGGATTTCGACTTACGGTCAAACCCTATATCGATACCGCGGATAGATAAGCCATACTAGGAGGTTAAAATTTAACATTTGCCCGTACAAAATGTGTCAAATTTTAATCCGAAGTAAGCCTATCTTATCCGCGGTTTGAATATAGGGTTTGACCGTAAGTCGAAATCCATTTGTAACCGTAGCAGTAACGAGCTTCTAGTTGAGAACTGGTTCGCGAGCCGCGTACATATCAAGATTTGTGCAGCAAACAGATAAGCTGGGCGACCCGTTTGGGTCTACTTTCACCTTCCAAAAATCCATTCCAGAATTAAATTTTTCTTATACGGTGATTTAAAGAAATGTCTTGAACATACGTAAAGAAGTTATCCGATATTTTCGTTAATCTAGAAGCGTATGTATGTATGCCTATTTAACAATATCGAGTTATAGGTAGGTAGTTAAGGTTCGTTCCGGAAATGTTTTCATGCCTATTTTTGCCTTTTAGAATTTAATGTTACATGTTATGTATATTTCTGATCGGTATTTACCAAGTTCGCTCTGGAAGATCCTTCGGCATTGCCAACAGCGTCCGCTGGTCATCGGAAATATTTAGCTTGCGACCAAGCCGCGTAACTTTGTACTTGTTAAGGTCCGCACTTGGCCCACGATCCATATTGATTGATGTTAGCGTAGTGTCAGTGTGACGCAATAAATCGTAATGTAGCTCAGCCAAGCGTAGCCGATCGTAGCGAAGCCAATGGTAATGGAGCTACTAGCGTAGCGAAGCCAATGGTCGCAGAGCCAAGCGCAGCCTAAATAAGCTTAGCTAAGCGAAACGTAGCATCTAAATGTCAAGCTAGCGACTCCTGTCAGCGCGTCCTTGCTACATAAGAAATTAGATGTCACAATTTATTTCGCAATTCCGCAGTTTACAATTGCCAAACCCCGCTTTAGTGATTTATAAAAAATTCATTGGTAGGTAAACTCGTAAATATTATTTTTCTTTTAGTTAAATAGTCATACGAAAATAACAACGGAAGTAAATGACAGCGACGTTAAAATATTTTTTTATGCTGTGTTTTAACCGACATACAATCTCCATACAGGTATATAGGCTTAAACATTATTTTGTTATACCGTGCTCAGACGTCTACACTACAGATTATAAGTACCTTTGTCTGTCTGTCTGTCTACGCGGATCGAAAGCACAGCAACGCTGTGGCGGATAACCGCGAATCTATGGCAAGTTCGTGTGAAGGTCTCCTTATAATTTTTAGGGTTCCGTAAAAAAAAGTACAAATACAAAGTGGATTATAGGATCACTCGTCACGTCTGTCTGTTACAGCCAATTTGCTCCGAAACTACTGGACCAATTATGGAGATGAAATTTGGTACATATATGTAAATTGATGACGCAAACACAGACATCCAAAGTTTTTTTTTAATAAGTGTCATTTTCGGGGGAAAATTAGGAAATAAAATAAAAAAGATTTGCAGGCCATACTGTGTCATATATCAAATGAAAGGGCTCGTTATGGGGATCTAAAGTATTTTTGTAAGTATTGTAAAATAAATGCCTTTTTGTGCGTGCATGACTCGATGTATGAATGTGGAAGAAGCGAAAGACATTTGTCAGGATCGTAGCAGGTGGAAAGAAGTCGTCTCTGCCTACCCCTCTGGGAAACAGGCGTGATTTTATGTATGTATGTATGTAAAATAAATTGTTTGATTTTATTCATGAAAGAAGACAAATGTGACCATTTATCTCGGTTATTTTTATAGCCAATCAAAAAAAAACATTTTCAACTGGTTGTTAAATGAATCAGCTTTTATTGAACGTCTGAAAAAAGTCATGAATATTCCCTATTCATTCAATTGGGTATTTTTAATTGACGTTTACCCCAGCGATGTCTAGTGTGTTCCGCGGAACAGAAAGCGCGAATTAGACTGACAATAATAATTGCAGAAGTTATTTGCTGTCTTACTTTAACTTCAGGTCCAAACCGAGAAGCTCAATTTTCATTGCTAGTGTAAACCTCGCTTAAGGGCTCCGTGGTGAAGTTACCAGGGTTCCGAAAAACCGTTAGCAGAAACAACAAATATGGTAAAAATATTGTCATGTAGACGAATGTAAGTTAAAAACCACCGAATAGTTAAATCGTTGACGGCGATCCAACATGTTTGAATTTTGCTCGTACGTAACCCACCTTGGCTTGTACCTACCCGTCGTCATCACCGTGAGTAGCGAGACACGATGCTGAACGAAGCCGCACTATATCATAATAATTAGGTAAGTCTCTAATGAATAATAGTAATAAGCATAAATAAAAGGTTTTGATCCAGTGTGTCAGCCCATCAGGGGCATGTTTTATAAAGGTACAAGTAACAATTTTACAGGTCTAAACTGGCAACACTGCTCAAATGGCTGGTCGTCATTGGTCGAGGTTGTGTAAAATGGAAACTTGTAACCGTAAACTGTAATTTGTAGCTTTATAAAACAGGCCCTAGCCAGGGCAATGGTTAAGTATAGATCTGTGTCCAGCATTTCTGCTCTGGGAGTTATTATTCCGACCGTGTACAATAGGTTTTATCCAAAATTTGCATAATATTATTATGTAAACATTTTTCTCACATTGATGTAAAATCTTAATTAGCATTATTATTAGGCTAAAATCATACAAAATCACGAAACAAGTAGCCTCGTTGTGATGGCTTTTAAACTTGGCATTAAAGTGTAGAGGTGGCCTTAATGAATAAAATACTTTTTCATTCTCACTCACTGCAAACTCTTTACTTAACGTTAAATAATTATTAAGGACAGAATCTTCTCAGCAGCACTGTCGACCAGTGGAACACAATCCAATGACTAAACAAACTAATTTTCATTGCGTTATCTGAAAATATACCAACATAAATAGGATTATTCACCTTGGTGATCATTTTCTCGCAACATCAGCCTACGCTCATTATCTGATAAATCATTAATACTCAATGTATAATTTAGTTTTGCTCAAATGCCCGTGTGATGTATTCCTTAGTGACCATAAACTACATTTGCTAACAAACAACAGCACAAGTGGCCAGAAATAATTACTGACCATAAACTAACGGCTGACAGCTGTTTGAAAAACTTTACGGGTGACAAAAACCGAGCGTAAATTTTCTCAAAATCCCCTAAAATTATAATCCCAGTAATATCAAACAGTGTAAAATATGAACATTTCTACATATTAGAAAGTGTACGGCGTACAATGGACGTTAAATAATGAGTGTGTATTTTGTATTCCCAGCTTTCGTTATTGCTGCATAAGTGCATAAAATGTATACTTTAAAAGGAATATTTCCAGAGCCAAGTAAGTATAGTAAGTAGTCATTGTATTAGTTTGATTAATTCGCAGTTTAACAAAAAATATCGGAATTCGGAAATGCTATGCGTGAAGAATAATCAAATTTGCTGTCAGCCTTTGGCATTCTTTTTGATTTTAAACGTCAGTAATGTGTAATGAGTCGTTTGTTAAAGGATTATACTATACTGCACTTTTGGCTCTACTAATGGCTGACATTTCTAAAATGTTTCAGAGAAGGAGCAGAAAAAAAACTTTATCAGGGAAAATATGAAACAGCTCAAGTGTATTCAAGGCAGGGCGTCGCCCAAAGAGCCAAAATATGCGCTAAAGGCGGTGCATCCGCCGCGGCTGACTAACCCGATGGCCTCTGGGGGAGCCCTCGGCAAAGTTAAGTCCTCGCCTTCTAACAAAAGCACAAAAGTCTCGCTCCCTGTAGGCAAGATCAGCTCAAACACATCGCGCAAAAAACTTGCTGATGTTAGATTTAAAAAAGGTGACATGGCAGAGTTCTTGAGACGAAAAGAGCTTATGCATGCCAAGGAAATTAAAGATGAGGAAACAGAGGATGACGATGACGTAAAGTCCTCCTCATCCTCGGGACGCTTACGAGATATTGCCTGTCAGACTATTGAGTCCAACTTGGCTCAGAAACTAGCCGAGAGCACTAAGCTTACAATGCTGTATCCCAAAAAAGATGAGGATGAAGCCAAATTAAAAGCTAGTGGGGACTCTAGTAACTACCTTAGTGGAGTGTCTCCGAGAAAGCTTCCCTCTCGCAGGGCTGGCGATGAAACTATTGATTCTGAGAGAAATCACAGCCGCCTTAATGCTATCTTGGAGCGCAAGGACCACAAGGATCCTTACTTACCATCAGGTATGTTTGCTATTATTCTTCAGCTTTTATTAAAATATAGCTGTTGCCCGCGACTCTCTCCATGCAGAAAAATAAAACATTATGTTACTCAGTCAGGGATAATATAGCAGTATTGGGTTTTGAGTTTATTTATTACAAACATACGAAAATACAAAACTTTCCTCTTTGTAATATTAGTGTAGATAAACAACATGGAGAAACTAGTTGCAAAATGTTATGGTTACTAAAAATATACTGTCTTAGATTTCTCATAAAATTAAACCAAGGCAAGGGAATGAAACAAGTCTCTGCCTACATACTAATCAAAAACAAATGTAGTTTGATTTAAAACTTAAAAGTAAATAGCATTCCGATTTTAAATGCAACACAAACACATTTTGTTTTGTGTTGTTTTAGTATTTAAGCAACAAAGTGTTTGTTAATGCAGTGTAGGGCTCACTGGCAAGATCACGCATAATACTTGATATAAATGTTATAAATGTTATAAATGTTATAAATGTGTTGCATACTATACTTTAAACCACAACCATGAGAAAAAGAAAGATTTAAGCAAAAAAAGACATCTAATGACGAATAATGGAAGGTATTTTGTGTTAAAATGGAGCAAATTTACCTACTAATGATTTTTAATTGTTAAAGTCGACCAATCAAATCTTAAGGAGTTATTTGCACAAGGAATTTGTATCTCGAGTATTCTTTGCACAGGAGTTTGTATCGCATATTCTTTGCGCTACGAGGTTGTATAGCATTGAGGTGAATGTTGAATGTATTGTGTTCTAAATTCAAACACCAAAATAGTTATTAAGTGCTTTTTATTCACTGTATTCAATAAATAAAATAAGCTTGTTATAGGAAATGGTATAAAATATTATTGTAATACCAATGCTAGTAACCATCTGTATATAAATTACAAGTGGGCCGCCCCCGACGCCACCTGGGTGTAAAAAATAGTAAGTCCTATTAAAAAAGATAAGATGTTTATTCAGTAAGTAGGCTGCATGGGTACTTTTACACGTCAAAAATCTACCTACCAGTACTTCTCAAGAGACCACTGCTGAAAAGAAACGTCGCAAGAAACTCAACAGTGTATTCTCAGACCTCCTGAATATACTCACATTTCATAAGAATCGGACAAGCTGTTTTGGAGGAGTTTTGTTACTGACACTGATACGAGAATTTTATATATTATATGATGATGATGATGAAAAGTATTCAGGAATACATTTTTCTTCCTGCATAGACGAAATAAAAATTAACTTTGTGTTGCAGTAATTCATTCCTGAAATTATACATAATAGGGTTATCTAGATTTATTTTGGGAAATTATTTTGTCAAAGAGGTTCTATTGCTAAACTAGATAGATTAACCAGCCGTAGGGTGTCAATAAGTTTAAGTCTTTATTTCTAAATAATATATTATTAGTACTACATCTGTTACTACATACTTTATACCAAAAATGCTGGTTTTGTCAGGTACATACTTATAGCACCTTTTTTACGGCAATTGTCGGCTAGAGTAGTGAACTTTAAACACCACAGTCGCGAGGCGTTCGTACAAGCCGATTATTTACGGCTTTACCAAAAATTCCTATGCATAGAGTAGGTATACAAACAAAACGTAAAACCGACACACGCCATACACCTTTTTTTGCTTCGGCTTGTCTATTTATTTACGTGACGCTTCGCCACTGAAACACCACACCCAAATGTATTTGGCCAGTCTATAACGACATCAAACATCGCAAACGCGCATGTAACTAAAAGTTAACACCAAAGTTTGCAACCCTGAAAAACCTGTACCCCCATGGTACTCCAAAAACTACGAAATTTTGGCAAATTTTGACTACCTACTCAAGCGTTTTTGCATAAGCTTTAATAAAGATAACTAAATTTGCTACAATGTGAGTGTAATTTTAATACACAATGTTCATTGATTGTGGAGATACAGCAGTCAAAGATGTGTTTTTTTCAATAAGTGAGATTTTTTTGTAGGATCATTTTCCAAGACTGGTAACGGCTCAAATAATTGGTCCTAGGTAAAATCATAGAAAACAATCGTAGGCAGTTTAATCAGCTTCAATTTAATACCAAAGTGGTGCCTCTAAGCCTCATAGTTTCATACGAAATAAAAAAATAGTAAAATATCAGACTTTGTCTAAACAATAAAACATTGTACTTACTGAATAATGTTGGTATGATTTTCTGTAAAACCGAAGTGCAAAAATGTGAATTTACCATTTTACACATACAATAGGTATATGGCTTCAAATAAACATACACGAAAGAAATAAACAAACAATGGGAAAACTGCGAAAGGCACTTGTTTCAGTTTCTTCGAAAAAACTACCCAAAGAAAGCGTTTTTCAAGTATCTTCGTTCAATATTGTAATAAAGATAACTTAATTTGCTACAATTTGAGCGTAGCCGGAGCACACTATGTCCATTCGTTGCGGAGATACAGTAAGTCAAAGATGAGCCATTTTTACAAAAAGTGAAAATGTGGTAGGGTCATTTTTAAAGACACGGACCGGCTGAACTACTGCTCCTAGGAAGAAGTCAAACAGAAATAATTTGTAGGGAATTTGATCAGCTTCAATTTAATACAAAGCAGCTTTCATAATTTCTTCAAACTTATAAAAAATAGTAAAATATCGGATTTTGGTTAAATGATAAAAACATTGTTCTGAATACTGTAGGTATGTATGTATTGCTTAAAAATCCAAGAGTGTAAATTTGACTTTAAGGGAAATTTTGATATTAAGTAGCTCAGGTTTATAGCTGTCATTGGCGTATTAGAGTACCTAATGTCGGTTCCTATTGTTACACCATGATAATACTACCTATATCCCTACAGTATAAGAAAGCTCCACGGTTACCAGGTTCTCAAAAAACCAGATTCGAAATATTGGATGAAGATAATAATATAATGTTTAGGTTTTGGATATTTTCGATAATTTTGTAAGTCCGGTATTTTAAAATACTGATATTTCGGGAATGAGCGCCAAAATCCGGCGGCGCGCGGTTTGTGTGCCGCGGTATCGCCAATTAATAATTAAGGTATTCCTTCTTAGTCCTCACCTCAAGGTTCGCAACGCGTTTCGGCCTTGAGGTTGCCCTTGGCAACCTTGGCATTCTCGAGCTTCAGAGCCTTACGATCAGCCCAGCCCAGTGTAAATAGTAACATTTTCCGAGTGTCAGGATACCAAAAGGGCGTGGTGCCGAAGTACTTGCGCGAGCGCCGCGAGCTGCCCGAGGCGGCCAAGGACGAGAGCGCCTGCCCGCCCGGACACGTCACACTGCCCGACACCGAGCGGAAAGAGACGCTCCGGATGCTTAGGAATAGTATGTATCCACTTCATAAACTTTCAATCCACTAAGTACGGTTTTCCCTTGAATGAACGACACTAATTTCATACAATTCTATTTCTATTTCTTCTAACGTAAACTAAGTAATTGACGCTTAAAATAGCCTAAAAACAATAAGGTTCAGCAGAAATTCCATGAAATTAGTGTCAAATTAGTGTCGGTGATTCAAAGTGGATCCCAAGTACTTATATTTTTATATTTATTTATTTATATTCCAACATATATATACCTACCGTGACTAAAAACTTTGAATTAGATTAGAAACAAAACTTGTGACCTGGATTTGTCGACTTGCAATCTCCAAGGTACTAAGTTCGAGCCCCAGTGGTCGGTCGCTACATTAGCCAAAGCTTTTATGATAAAGGAAAAACATCGTGGAGAAACCTGCACTTATAAACAGAGAGAGGGTGGGTAGATGCAAAAGGGTCGAAGTTTATTCGAAAGGGCCCATCTGTTCAAACTAGCAATCTTGCTCTAAGATAGGAGGTAGAGAAAGACAGCAGCGTCTCTCCCTCTCTTTCTCTCTCTCTCTCTCCATCTCTATTTGAATTTTGTCCATTATAAATTAAGAGCAATATTAAATACGCACAAAGTGAATGTTGTCTAGTGTGAATAAAGACCAAAATGTGATAAGTAGGTTAAAACCAATTATGAGCAAATAATCATAATCATAATCATAATCATTTATTCTGTGCAACCATGGTATTTACAAGGTGTTAGTATCTTAAATAACCAGTACAAACATGGACCCTACTAGGGTGTAGCAGAGGAAACTTAGAAAATAGATCATGCAATGTACAGTACCCGAACGAAAATGTTAAGCACTTTATTGCATTGTCATGGTAGACTTCAAACAATAAGTATGCTCAACATTTTTACTGGGTGACAACATAATATATTTCAGGTTGGACGTGATGGTCATTTTTCAGAGTCTACGTAAAGTGATATTTACCATGGACAATGTTCCTTGTTAAATTAGTATTTTTCTGATTTGACGTATGATTTCGAGTGCCTTGTGCAGGATCCGTCCGGATCGCTACCACCATCTTATCCATTAACCTGCCGTCAAACAGCAGTGTTCGCATTGTTGTGTTCCGGTTTGGGGATAAGACAGCCGGTGTAATGACTAGCATAGAGGCATTCCATCTTAGTCCTCAGGGTTGGCAACGCATTTGCAGTCTTAGGCTTGCGGTCTTGTGAATGCGAATGTCTATGGGTCACAGTTTCCACTTACCATCAGATGGCCTGTGGGGTCGGTAATTTTCCATTTGTACTCAATGACAGCAAATCTGTGTGCCGTACACTAACACAGTTCCTATCAGCTGATTAGCTTCTTCAATCGACGGTGCTGTCCCTGCGATTTTGCGTAGAACGTCTTGTACTGCTTTTCCCAAGGGAACGGGAAAAGGCAAAAAGTACCATTTGTGTTAACATGAACTATCCGAATCTATCCGTGTGCTAACTTTTATTCTAATCGTAAATACTCAATTCAATTCGATTATTTCAGAAACAAAATTCATTGTGTTTGAAAACGAGTCTTACAGACTAGCACATATTTCAAAAATAACCTAAGATACTTAACTATCACATTGCAGTATTAAGTTAAGTTTTGAAACGTGCACAGTGATTTGAAAGTCTTAGTTTTGCGGGAAAGCGAAAGATTACATTTTTTGTTCGTTGCTAGTCCTTTCTGCCTTTTTTCCTCAGTTTCATATTTTTCGAGATGTTTCACCAAATCAGTGACCACAATTAAAATATACAAACTAGGTAGGTACTGTAAGTATCTGAACACTGTCAAACCACACACACACGGAACCCATTGCGGGATGCGCACCATTGTCCTTATTTCCCTTATCTGTATAGTGATGAACGCTCTTCTCATATTATAATCGTAGGTTATAATATGAGTAGGTATTATATACTTGATGCTGTACGCGCAATATGGTATAATAACTCGCACAAACAATTAATATATTAATAAAATCCTCCAGGTTTTGCAGAGTTAGTAAGTGAACTGAACAAAATGCCGGTAAAGACTGATACGCTACGGATGCGTAATAGAAAAATAGAGCTTGAGAAACAGCTGTCCAAGCTCGAAGAAGGCATCAAGGTGTTCTCCCGGCCCAAGGTGTTCGTGAAGATTGGAGAGTAAGTTAGCTAGCCCTGGGGAATCACCGTACCCTAGTAATCGATTTCACCTCCATATTCTAATACAGAAATAAGCAGTGCTCGGGAGAGACATGTCAGGGTTTAATGAAGCAGGCAGGATTGTTCAGAGAGAGCATCTGCAGGAAAAAAAACAAATTTTTAGCAGTCTAGTTCTATCATTTTATTATGTGCTGTGATCCCCAGACTTTACCGCCATAATGTAAAATCGAAATTTATTGTGTATTAAAACTTAATTGGAGCAGGCGCTAAATTCTAGTGATGTCCATACTAAAAATAATTGACTTATTGTATTAGTATAATTGTTATGTATTTGTTTGTTGTAATTAATATAAATGTGATTTGTTTGTACGGTTTACAGTGTTTCTATAACAGTTTTGGTGAATTGAATACAATTATATTTTATCTACCCTACACCTGTTGAATTTATTTGGCAAACGAAAGTATTGGCTGCTTCTCACTTTCGTCTCCATTATCGGAGCAGAGATTTCTCTGCTCATGGTTTCAACAGAACTTGAAGTATAGTTTATAATATGTATGTTTGTTCCTTTGTGGCGCTCTAGAAACTAAACGCGTGTACTGATTTTAATAATTCTTATGGCAATCGATTTGTCTTAATGTTGTGAGTGACACTAAAGAATGACCAATATGGTGGTCACTAGGCGCCATATTGTAAAAAAGATAAAATAATAACCATACAAACTATGACAAATGGAGTATCATTGAATAGTTATTTAATAATCATCTTTAGGTTTCTTATATCATTTTTCATTTGAATAGTTATTTAAAAATCATCTTTAGGTTTCTTATATCATTTTTCATTTGCACGATCATTTAGGATGTATAAAGATTTAAAGTTGGTTAGCAATAACAGTCGTTTTATTTACCCGACTGCCAATCCGTATCTTCAAATACAAAAAGATCAATTTTCCACAATTTTCAAATCCCAGAAGATCCGTGTCCCACAGCATCCAAATTCTAGTAGACACGTTTCCAGTAATAAATAAGAAACAAATCCTAGAAGATGCATTCCGATATAACTAAATCCTAGAAGACCCTCATCAACATCTTATAGCACCCCTTTTCCGGTAAAAACAAAATGATCTATTCCCGTTATATCCAAATAATACAAAAACCGTTTCCCGTTATATCCTTATCACAGAAGACCAGTTTCCCGTCTTATTCAAATCCTTAAAAGATACATTTAATAAAATATCCAAACCCAAGAATATCCGTTTCCTAAAATATCGGAATACAAAAAGATCCGATTCGTTTAGCATTAAAATCTCTGCGACAGTTTCGTCTCTCACGTTAAGTCTATGGCATTGGACAAAACTAATGTTATAGGAATGTGGACGTTATAGGAAGGATAGGGATATTTAAAAAAAGTAAACATTTTTGGGAATAGGTAGGCCTAGGCGCGGAAAGTAAGAGAATTCCTGACGAGGTGCCGCCGCCGCCCCACACTGCACCGTCCTTGGTCCAATGGTCCTTTCGATTTTATAAGCAATAGAGAGCACTTTTAAAAAGCAATATGGACGTGGACAAGTGTTTTCATACCTTTTTACTCCTAGGAGTAAAATGACGCACTTTCCGTCCATGTGTTTCAGTCGGAAAACCGTCCTTTCCAAGCGTTTTTGAGAAAATTGTTGTAACGAATGTTTTGGGAATTGGATACTCTGGGAAAATTGTTTTTAACCCTAACGGACGTTCCGGGAAGATTATTTTATACCTACGGTAGCGGGCGTTTTCGGAAATGAAAGTTCTGGGAAAATTATGCATTTAGCAAAATTGTTTTTTCTCGGAATAAGATGTTTTTAAGAATGAGATGTTTGTAACCCAACCGATATTTTAGGAAACTGATCTCTGGTGTCTAATCGCTTTTGCGATATGGGTGTCGATAAAAAAACATTAATATTCGTGACACTGATACAGCACAAGTTCTTTTGATTTATAAGACTGACTTGAAGAAAAAATGACAAGGTATAAAATTGTCTACTTTAAAAAAAGTGAGTATTAGAAAGCCAGAGTACGCCCGAGTCTAGAGAGGAAAACTTTCGTCTAAAATGAAAAATGACAATGTATAAAAATGTCTTCTTTCATCCTATTCAAGCTTACCTTATCTATATTTCGGTCAACTATAATTTTGAACAAAACTAATATGGGCAATTTTTATACTTCGACATACATACATCTTGTCAAAATTATACTGGGACGTAATTATTCAAGGGGACATTTTTAAACCACGTCATTTTCTCTTTAAGTCCACAGTCGTATAAATCATTCTTTTTGCCGCCAATTTTTTCGTCAAGTCGTCGGCTTCTGAACCCATCTTACAGTACAAATAAATAATTTATGTGTATGTGTATAAAGTCTGTTTCTATTCGGACTGCCAAGGATAATAAAAAGTATACCCGACTAGATATAGGATGAAATCGATGAATTGCAAAAATATTGTACACGGTTAAGTAGTTAATTGAGATAACGTTAACTTTCTTCAATTGTTTTTCCTTTGTGTAACGAAAGTTATCCATATGATTATATTATGACTAATCTTCGTTACACAAAGGTAAAAGTTAACGGCTTAACAACCCTTTTTTTAATTAAGCCCTGCCTATGTACAATATTTTTGCAAATCACCCAAATAGTAATGAGAATATGAGCACACCGCTAATTAGTTTATAAAGGCGGGACAAATCAGCGAAGTTATTAAACCTATATTTGCCCAATTTTTTAAAGTATAAATCACAAAGTTTTTTCTCCATACTAGGTGTCTGCTTTTCACTTTGTGCGATTTTGTGTACTTTACGTGAGTACTTAAAAAAAAACCGGGCAAATAGGTTTAAGAACTTCGCTCATTCTTAATGATTCTAATTATGTAAGATACCACTGACAAACTTATGAAATAAAACATGAAATTCATGTTTTTTCGTGACAGGGTCAAAAGGGAAGCTCAACATACATAGGGGTTAAATCGATAGCTTTTTAGCTGCTCTATCATCCCTATTCGTTTGTCAACATTATCTAGGGACACCCTGTATATTCATCATCATCATGCTGGGTGCGACAGAGATGAAAACCTCTCTTAACAATCAAATCTATCAAAACCTCTACATTTTCAATGTCAAAAATAGTACTAGAAAAAAACTTTTAACAAGAGTCTGCCAGTGGAATGGTATTTTCGGACGCTTACCCGTGGTCCCACTACTTCGTCCCACTGCTCTTTTCGACGGAGCCCTGCTTCACAGCAGGGCTCCTATTCCAGGCCTGTTTGCCCTTCGGGCATTTATAGACACCTAACGAACCTAACCTACCCAGTTTTGGTGTCACAATTAAAATTGGATGGCAAAACCTGGGTGCAACTTTTTCTGCGGTGGGACAAAGAAGTGGGTCCACGGGTAATAGTGTGTATTTTCACCGTAAGTGCTTTTTCAAACAATACAGTGTTAAATAGATATTACTACCTTAAAAATGAAGACAATGAATCAGACTATGCTCAACCTTCAAAAGTACTCGAATGTGGACTTATAATTTATGAGTGACGAAATGGATAGGAACAGACTTTAGACAAAGTACCCAATGTATGCAACTGCACGGTCGGCCAAGAAAGTGGTCTACCAGTTTTGACAAAAGTTTCTGCGAGATCTAATTGTCGCTAAGGTTGACACTTGTCACTCATAATTTATTATTGCAAGAGAAATTCGAACTTGTTGTATCCTGACGTGCAAATTAACTTCAACCGTAGGGTGGTAAACCACATTTTTGGCCGACTACATAATTAAGCCTTAAAACGCCTTTGGCTCGTTCATGTATCAGTTACATAAACTACAATTTTTTAAGTATTTGTACCAGGATGGCTATTGGATTTTTGGAAATTAAATCATACAAATTTAATTTAACAAAGTTAATTATATTTTCCATATTTCTAGTAGGGGGAAAAAATGGTACCATACTGGTACAAATCTTTCTTAATACCTATAAAATCTTTGTTTTTTTTAAATATTGTACTCATTCGCCACCTCCCACAGGTATGGCATTATCAAACTTCTATTTATGATCGTACAAGGAAATGGTAAAAAAAGTTATAGGGTGGTACAAATCGTTTTGCAAAAAAAAAATACTTTGCTGCGGAACCGTCGGAGAAATGGCATGGTGATTTTCGTGAATGGCTACTCAGCAATTATTAGCCTGGTACAAATGGTTGAATTGTTCTTTTGTTTTAATTAATGTGTTTTCGTCGGTATTACGGCGGGCTTTAAATCACACCAGAGAAGTATAGCATTACGCTACCGCCTACCTCTTTTTTCATCGATTATCGGAAAATACAGGATTTTTTGTGTTAAAAATCGTTCGACTTTAGTCATTTATCCGACACTTTGTGGTGCCAGCGCTATGACCATTATTTTCCTTTGCATCATTACGTAAATTAGACCCTTGACTTATGGCCAACTTAGTACAAATGACTGGAAATTTCAATCAGATCTCCCGGTTTTTTAAAGATTCATCGCCTAAGGGGTTATTAAAAGGGGAAGCAAAACTAACTACGCGTACGAAGTCGCGACTCACGATCTATTTTATTTTACCAAAATAATGAAACTGTGATCACTTCATCTAAAAACATTGGATTAATCCCTCGTATGTCGAAGGTAAAAAAAAAGTCTCTTCGGACAATGATATATCAAAAATAAGTAAAAAAAAGGGACAAGACGAGTGGATATGTGGTAGAGAAACCGTGAACACACACTAAATAATCAAATTAACAAGTGCAACCACGCGTTTCTGAGTAAGTTCTTAACTGAAATTCATTCGAGCGTTTATAAATTATAAAAAAACAGTGGGTTAGTTTAGATGACGACAAAAACTATTATCTTAACAACATAATTTATTGAAACTTAATGTTCACTACAACTAGTTTAAGTTTTAATTAAATATAATTTCCAATATCTACTTATGAGGTATGGTAACAAAACGTTTGTAAAAGCTAGTTTAACCTTGGCATTTGTACCCCTCGCACTGCCTGCTAAAGGTTTCCATCGCCTGGCTGGAACCTAAGCCCCTGTTCTAAACTCAACTAGAGAGATGGGTAATTAGAGTCAATGAGCCAGTTATTGAATGTGATCAAAATGTACAAATATAAAAATAAGCCAACAACATACCTACAATTTTAAAGACAGATGTTAAAGAAGTGCGTATAACGTTTTAATGTGTGTGTAAGCCTACAGTTTCCTAACGTGTTCGAAAAGATGGTCGTTGAAAATGATTGGGCCTTTTCTGTACAAGACTTCCTGATTGGTGTGCCAGTTGTAGAAGGAGAACTCAGGAAAGAAGAACTTTATTTCTCTCTCTGCTGATGGTGGTGAATCTGGAAACAGTAATGTTACTTCTTTAGACATGTTTTTTCATTTTCTAAAGAGATTAATGAAAAGCCTAAAAACATAAGCCTATAAGAAAATATTTCTAGTAGATTAATTACAACTCTTAATTTAATAAGCCGCGCATATGCACTGGCGCGTTCCCATACTAAAAAGATTTCCAAAGCGTAGTGGAGGCGTTTTTTTGTATAGAAACGCACCGCCTCTGCCCCGAGTGCGTAGGCATTGGCGCTGCGCGAGCGTTACTAGGACGCAGACGTTCGAAAGACGCTAGACGTGAGGGGGCCCTTAAAGCCGCATACGCGCTCAGGGCAGCGGCGGTGCGTCGCCATACGAAAATAATGCCTCCACTACGCTTTGGAAAGCTTTTTAGTACATCATAATGTAACTACTTTATATAAAACTCCATACATGCTATTGTTTTGACGTTTTATAAAAAGTAGCCACTTTGACCTGTTGGTCCGGTAATATATTGGTGACATCAATAAATAAAAATAACATTCATTCTCGAAATACCACAATTTTAAAATACCAGTTTCTCAATATTTTGGAACCCCAAAACGAAACGTTTAGTTTATTGATAATTATCATCACCCAATATTTTGAATCAGGTTTCTTCGAGAACCTGTTAAAACGGTGTAATTTGGTATTTGGAAATGCTGGTATTTTGAGAATGATCGAAAAAAAAATCTGTCAAAAATGTCTTGACTTTATAATTGATCCAAACCCTTGTTCGGTATATGGCAGATTCTGTATTGGACAGATTCTGCGATTGGGCAGATTCTGTATTGGACAGGTTCGCGATTAGGCAGTTTATGTATTGGACAGATTCGTGACTGGGCAGATTCTGTATTGGACAGATTCGTGACTGGACAGATTCTGTATTGGGCTGATTCGCGACTAGGCAGATTCGCTACTCGGCATAATCTTGGATAGGACAGATTCTGAATTCGATAGAAATGTGATTGGCCAGAAGTACAGTTAAGATGATAATAAAATGTAGGTATGTTAAAAAAACAACTTATAGTAAACTTTCCATATTTAATGTCAGTAATTAATCCATCACCACAGGAAAATAAAAACACAACCATAGGTACTTAATTTTAAAATAAATTTTAAATTATAAACAATTATTACTTATATGATCTACTTTTTTGTATATTATGCAGTTTATTTTGCATAATCGTTCCAGACATTCTGACACGCTTATTTCGTTATTTAAAATTGCTTGAACAATTATGTCTACATGTTTATTTTTTCTATCAATTTCGAGTTACGCCGCTTTCCTTTGCAATAAATTAGATTTAATAACACAACACAACTTTTACAAGTTTTGAATCGTCATATCTCCGAAACGGTGGCTCATAGGAGAAAAAATGTACGACAATTTAGATAGATAATTGCATGATCTTCAATCAATCCTTTTTTACATACTTTTATCATAAAACTTACCGTTTGGATGGAAAATGCAAAAAACCCATTTTCGAAGCGAACTTTGAACCTGAACTTTTTTCGCAAACGATCGATGGGAACTTTTGACATTTTATTTATAATGATGTTCAGAACATTCGTACTAATTTTCAGCTATATGCGTAATAATGTAACCTTTCCCGTACATTTTAGGCTAACTCGACCAGGCTATAAGCTCATATAGTAGGCTTGGTGGTATACTATATGATTAGGTGCATAAGACTATTGTTCCTTACTGTACTACTTCTGCCAAATGGCGAATCTGCCAAACGGCGATTCTGTCCAATAGAGAATCTGTCGAGTAGTGAATCTGCCTAGTCGCGAATCAGCCCAATACAGAATCTGTCCAGTCACGAATCTGTCCAATACAGAATCTGTCCAGTCATGAATCTGTCCAATACAGAAGCTGCCTAATCGCGAACCTGTCCAATACAGAATCTGCCCAATCGCAGAATCTGTCCCCCTCCTGAGCAGGTCATCTAAAAAGCAAAACGCCGAAGTATCTTATTGCCTTAGACGCATTATGTCTGCTTTGCAAATTACCTAAATCGCATTAAGTCTTAGTAGCAAAATGCCTGAGACGCATTATGTCTGCTTTTCAAATTACCTAAATCGCATTAAGTCTTAGTAGCAAAATGCCTGAGACGCATTATGTCTGCTTTGCAAATTACCTAAATCGCATTAAGTCTTAGTAGCAAAATGCCTGAGACGCATTATGTCTGCTTTGCAAATTACCTAAATCGCATTAAGTCTTAGTAGCAAAATGTCTGAGATGCATTATTGTGTGTTTAAAACTCATAATATATAATATAAGTATACTAGTTCAGTACAAACTGCTGCCAGTAAAGTATTTGTTAGGTTTATTGTAAATTAAGATACAATGCTCCAATACCACAAAAAACTAATAACAAAGTCAGCGTGTAGTATAGTATGCTAGTAGTAGGACTGTTCAATTTACGAAACGGACACACTTAAACCTCTTTTCAACTTAGAATTTAAAAACAACTGATGCAATCAATTGGAGCAATAACATTAGCAAATCCATAATAATCCATAGCACTAATCGTTCAACCAAATGGATAATCTGTTTGGCGGTTTGTAATACGTGTAATACCTATTTGCCAAAACAAATTTAATTCATCACTTAACTGTATTGCAGAGTTAGTACAGTTTAGGCAGTAGGTATGCGTAAAGGATGTTTTTCTATAAAGGCAAATTGTTTTTTAGACATATACTTACAGCTTAGGTAAACTAAGTTTAAAGTAAATTGCCATTCAGGTATTTTGCGTTTTAGACATTATACAGCTTAGGCAACCAGAGGTTTAATCATTTTGCCATGTAGGCATTTTGCGTTTTAGATGTCTTAAATTTTAGGCGATATGAGATTAATGTAATTTGCTTATCAGGCATATTGCGTTTTAGATGTCTTAAATCTTAGGCGATATGAGATTAATGTAATTTGCTTATCAGGCATATTGCGTTTTAGACATTCGTTTTAGGCATTTTGCTACCTAGGCATTGTGCGTTTTAGATGACCTGCTCAGGAGGGATCTGTCCAATACAGAATCTGTCATATACCGAACAAGGGGATCCAAAGAGCTAAATTATATATAAAATAGGATAATACAGTACGCGGACTAGGTATAATACTATATTGCTGTGTTTTATTATGCTATATTATAGTGTGATTTAGCTCTTTGTATCAATTATAAAGTAATTTTTATGACATGACTTTCTTGACAGACTATACTTTCATTTAGGTTAAAAAAACAAAAACCCGCCTTCAAAATTGCAAGAAATAACTTCTTATAAAATGGTAGGCTTTTGGTTTAAAATATTGTGGGACGCCGAGTTCAGGGTTATGGTTTTTTTAAACATTTATTTTATTTTATACTTTTTGTGATCCTATTTATGCTGTTACGTAGTCCCACTTCTCATTAATGAGAAACTATACAACATTTCAAGCTCGTCGCAGGCAACGCCGCGGGAATGTTATAGTCATATTTAAACCTAAATGTGCTCCCTCATAGTCGCTCAAATCAAATATCTTAATCAAGATATCTTATCGCCACTCTTCAAATAGTTACCGTTAAGGAGTTCCGGTGGCCATCTGTGGTCTTCATCATCAGTTCCACTTCACCATATAGTACTTTTGAAAAGCAAATGCACGAGTTACAGTAAAAAATACCAAAATCGCTATAGGTGTGCCTATAATATTTGACGAGTTCCCTGGAGTTCTCCAAGATTCCATCATCAGATCCTGACGTGTTGACAATGGGACCATCTAGAAACACATCATCTAACATCGAAAAAAAATATCATATCGGTTCAGTGGTCTCTGAGTAATCAGGGAATAAACAAAATAAAAAAGATCCCGACAAATTGAGAACCTCCTCCTTTTTTTCAAGTCGGTTAAAAAGGAAAATCACGCACTTCAATTGACCATTCTGAAGTTGAGTCAAAATGAGTAGTATCCAAAGTGAATTTAGACAAAACAATAGATCAGATTGGGTCTTTAAAATTTAGTTTTTTTGTAATTGTATTGATATGTTTGTTGTTGGTGTACCTTACTAAATAAACAAAAATTGCTTTAAAACATTTATAGCCAAATTTACTTTTGATATGGACTTTTTTGCACTATAAATTAGGTACAAATTTATTTAAGCACAAAAGTGTATGCTGCCTATTATGAATAGATATGAATGCAAAAGTGCAGTTTTATAATTGGTCATATTTCTAAATATAGGTAAATACACTTGGACATAACCCTTCTTTCGACCTACTTATACCATTTTACTACATGGCCAGATTCCATTTCAGACAGGTTGGCCAATTTTTTATTGTGTATTTAAATTGTAGTTTTTCAGGTATGTTTGAAGGCTCCGGCACACCTAATGCATGTCAGTAGCGTTGGGCTTTGAAAGCGTGCACGCGCGTGTTGTAAAACAACAAAAAAGCTCGAACCCGGCACATCAAAAAAGTAACGCGTGCCAGCGTCGTGCGGTGAAGCTGCCGCCCGCCTGCAATGTCCCGGGTGCCGCGCTGCTCACGCCACGCGACGCTGCCGATACGCATTTGGTGTACCGAAGCCTTTACATAGAATTTCGAGCCATCTATTTTCGTTTTAACCCAAATGACGGTAAATAAAAAACCAACAATGGTACTTGTAACCTACCTGAACCATGTGCTACATTTCTAGTGTCCGAAATGCCGAACATCGAACGAAGGCAGTAGGGCTCCTGGTACTGTCCCCGGTAGACACTGGTGGGTCCCAGCATGCGTCGCCACAGGGATATTGCGTCTGTATGTCCGATTATGTGCAGATCCACACTGCCACTGAATATAAAATAAATACTTTTTATTAATGGCCAGAAAGTTAAAATAGTCAAGGTGCACCAGCATTGAACCCTCTTCGAACAGAATCATGATTTTTATTTACTTTATGTATAGTAACAAAGTTGTAGGTAATTCTGTAGCTCTGCCTACCCCTCTCTGGGATTACAGACATAAAGGTATGTAGTATGTATGTATGTATGTATGGTAACAGTTTTATTTTAGATTGGGGCCTGCTAGTTAGTAATCTAAATCTCAGTCTCATAACGATTCTTAAGAGAGGTTAATGAACATTATTATAAATGTATGATGCCTTATGTCCAGCAGTGGACGTCTTTCGGCTGACATGATGATGCAATAAGTATATACCTACAATGTTGAGTTCAATTAGGTCGGAAACAGCAATATACAGTTATACAATATACCCATATCTCAAAAGACATTCTGATCACTTTCAAAGAGTGTTGTACTCTGATTTTTTATTTGGTTCAGTAGACATACAAATCATCTGCAACACCCAATTTACATATTTCAATAGTTCAGGTATTGTGTAGTGTATTTTAAAAATAGAACTTGTCTTGATTATATAATTATTACCACAAAAATATCAAAAACTTTGACCTTCAAGGCCAAAGAGAATTATACTGGCACTTAGTCAAGTACAAGAGTATGCATTCAAGTAAAGTGTACAGTAGTCCCAATTTTTTTAGGTTATGAAGAGTTATTACCTATGATAGAAAGCCTTTATTACCTGGTCATGAACGTCACCAGACGGTTAAAGAAGAACTTTCCAACGTGTTCGTAATAAAATTTTGCTACGAGTTCTCTGTCCAAGCGGACCCGCTTCGTTTTAACAATTATGAACCTTTGTTTTAGTACGTTCCTGATGAATGACAAAGCCACCGGGTTCTTCACAGCGTGTGGCTTTATTATGGCCAGAGTCAGTTGTAGTTTCTGCATGGTGGGGTGCTATCTGGGTTTCATTTTGGTCATTTTATTGTGATATGATTTTGAAATAGGGAAATTTAAAATTTTGACACTAGTTGTCAAGAGTGTCAAGACTATGGTTGCCACATTATGGGTTTTTTTTAAGAAAATTGGTGCATCGAATGCCATCCGATAAAAAGTCTTGACATTTTCGTTGAATTTTGTTTCGAATTACTAGTGAATAGGTTGGGTAGGGCATACAATAAAAAGAATACAGTGCTGCGTAATTTATCAACTCCATTCTCACCTATTGTCAATCCTTAGGAAAAAAATTAATTGCGCCCTATACCCTTATAATCTGTGGCTGTCAATCTGTCATAACAAGACGCGTTAGGTTATGCGAGGATAGAATTTAGAAACTATTTTTAATTTGTTTATCGGTAATAACTATGCCTGAATTAGAAAAAAGAAAAGCGGACGACTTATCAGTCGTCCCATCTAAGAAAACTCGCCATGAAATATCAGTGGTTGGAAGCAGGGAAAAAGCAGTGGTAACCTCATCGGTAAGACAGCAATTTATTTGTAAAATTCGATTTAATTTAATAACAAGACTTATGGTGCCTTAGGCCTTAATTTCTCCCTTTCTAGAGTATTTAACAACCCTTTAAAATATTTTTTTATGTTTCTCGTTCAAAGGTTTATTCTTGTAATGTTATAATACATATTATTCATAAATACATTAACCAGTAAAACTGCCACAGATTACTAGAAGATACAATAATAGTCTAAATAAGTAAGGAGGAAAAAAAATATATTTAAAATATCAGCATGGGAATATTTAAAATTGTACGCTTTATAAGCTCTATTTAGGAAAGAGTTGGACACAAAATTACTTCACAAGAAGGGAACATCAAACAGACAATAGGCTTGCCGTGTGCCAAAACGAGGTACTCTGATACCTAATTTACTCAATAAATATGGGGAGTCAATATCACTATACAACAATTTAAATATGAAAACTTGATCCTTCATTCTTTTCATTCTTCACATCAGTCTGTTCTCAATTTTTATTGACGGGCAGGATAGAGAAGCTCTGTACTTTAGGTGCCTTAAAAATTTATTTTGAATTTTTCTGTAGCATTAACATAGACCGCATACATAGGAAACAGCCATAGCCAAAGCTTCCTTTTTTATTGTACTTACTTAAATGAAAAATGATTGCATATTTATTTTACAGGTACCACGCACGTCCAACCTATATGCTCCTATCATGCTGCTAGAGGGTCACCTAGGAGAAGTATTTTCAGCCAGATTCCACCCTGAAGGGAAACACTTGGCCTCGGGTGGTTTTGACAGACAGATATGTAAGTTGAATTAACTTAATCTGTGGTGGAACACTTAATAGCAACAAGTTGTAAACAAGTGCATTTATTTTTATATATTAATTTAATAAGAGGATAAAGACATGGTGTCTCATTATCATAAGACGCCCATATTTTGTGCTATCCAAGTTTGTTTTCATTGTTCTACTTAGTACTATAATGCTAATGCAATAAGGTATTTTAGTGTACAGCTGTTCTAGGCAGGGATGTAACAGAGCTCCGGTTCCGCTTCCATTAAGTCGGAACTTCCGTTTAGTTTTAAACATCCGCTTCGGTTCTGGTTCTGTTACTTCCAAAACGGCTTTAAAGGCTGATGATTCATGTTTGGAATTTTTATTTTGAATAGATAGACTTAGCTTAGACCTACCCTTAACATCTCATCCACCTCCATCCAATCCACCTATCACTCGGGTTCCGCTTCCGCTTCTGGTTCCGTTAAACTAAATTTAAAACATTTGGTTCTGGTTCGGGTTCTGATATAACCACATCTGTTACATCCCTAGTTCTAGGTTTGATTACGTTGATACAGATTTTCATATTTTTTGGAACTATTGATGTTCACACAGCAAATTGTGTTGTATTTTCCAGTTGTATGGAATGTATATGGCCAATGTGAGAATGTGATGGTGATGAAAGGTCACACAGGTGCCATAATGGAGCTAAACTTTTCTACGGACGGTGCTCACCTATACTCCTGTGCAACAGACAACACCGTGGCAGTGTGGGATGTACCAACTGGGACCAGGATCAAAAAGCTCAAAGGACATGCTAACTTTGTTAACTCTGTAGGAGGTAATGCTAGTGTTTCATTTTTATGTTCATATACCTTGTATATTGTCTGTGGTTTAGTCTAAGATGCTGCGTATGATAGTATATGCACATTATGCACCATGGTATAGAACAAACTACCAACTTTCTGATTGGCTGATTGCTTATTCAAAAAGAAAAGAGTATCACCCTAACCATCTTCCCAATAAACTAACCGACAAAGTTTTAAGAGGATAAAATGAATGGCACCACTTGATGCTAAAATAAGAAAAAACGACCAAAACAAATATCAAGATGATATTTAACAATCTCACACAAATCGACTTTGACCTTGACCAAACTAAGCTTTAGGCTTCTGCTATTTATGGGTAGTAGGAAAGGCTTAAGAAACGTACTTATACAAAGATATACATTCAATAGCTCATAAAAGATCCTTTTACTTGTAGAAGGCAGTACTGTCACTGGCAGAAGTAAATACAGAAATACATAAAAAACATCCAGATTTTACTTGTCCCAAAATGTTTTTTTTTAGTATATTTAAATAAAGTAATAATAACATAAAGCAAGCCATGGAGACAACTTGAATTTTGAAGGCCGTTTATAAACATTTAATATTAGAATATTAACACTACTTTATATCTGTTTACAGGAGCACGACGTGGTCCAGAGCTTCTTGTGTCAGCATCAGACGACAACACCATCAAGCTATGGGATGCCAGGAAGCGAAACCCCATAGCTTCCTTTGACAGCGAGTATCCTGTCACTGCAGTGCTGTTTAACGACACGGCAGAGAAGGTGATCTCTGGAGGAGTGGATAATGTGGTGAAGGTCTGGGACATACGGAACAACAAGATTGCGTACAAAATTAAAGGGCATACGGATACTATTACAGGTGAGCGGTGAGAATGGGAAGAAAAAGTTTGTTTGCCAGCACAAGCTATTGCCAGTAGAAAAATTAAATATAACCTATACCTATTACTCAGTAATCATGTAGCATTCTACTGTTGAAAGAATTTTCAAAATCAGTCCAGCAATTTTTGGTCTCTGCCTACCCCTATGGGAAACAGGCGTGATTTAATGTATGTATGTATGTCTGTGTATGTATGTTGACTATTAAATACCTAGCATAAAAGCACTCCACCTTACTCCTCAGTGTTAATTACCTTAACAGAACTTGCAAATGTGTATGGGTGTCAGAGCTACTTACCATTGTGTGGCCTATGTGCTTGTATACAGTCTTAATGCTATAAAAAAACATTTCGTTTTTAAACAGAGAACAGGGGTGGTGGCTTTCAGTGGGTTTGCGGCCTCATCCGTCTGTAGTTGATTATCTTAACCTGTAACTTGGTGGTCCTCGCAGGGCTCGCACTGTCATACGATGGCTCGTACCTCCTCTCCAACTCGATGGACAGCTCACTTCGCATCTGGGACGTGCGGCCGTTCGCGCCGCCTGAGCGCTGCGTCAAGCTGCTCGCTGGCCACCACCACAACTTCGAGCGGAACCTGCTGCGCTGCGCCTGGGCGCCCGACGGTTCTAAGGTATCTAACATGTTCATCATCATCATCACCAGCCGGGACGAGCGCCCGAGCGCTGCGTCAAACTCCTCGCCGGCCACTACCACAACTTCAAGTGGAACCTGCTGCGCTGCGCCTGGGAACCCGACGGCTCCAAGGTACCATGTTCATCATCAGCATCATCAGCACCAGGGACGAGCGCCCGAGCGCTGCGTCAAGCTGCTCGCGGGCCACCACCACAACTTCGAGCGGAACCTGCTGCGCTACGCCTCCGTGCCCAACGGCTCCAAGGTACAATGTTCATCATCATCAGCCGCCGGGACGAGCGCCCGGCGCTGCGTCAAACTCCTCGCCGGCCACCACCACAACTTCAAGTGGAACCTGCTGCGCTTCACCTGGGCGCCCGACGGCTCCAAGGTACCATGTTCATCATCATCATCAGCACCAGGGACGCGCCCCCGAGCTCTACGTCAAGCTGATTGTGACTGCCTTAAATGAAAGCCATTAGACTGATGTGTGGGCTTAAATTATGGTGACCGACTTTTTGACTAATATTGGACTAGCTCAGGGTTTCTTAATGTGGGGCCCACGAACAATTTATTGCATGGTGTTTGTTTATAATTTTTAGCTGGTTCAATTCCAGCTGAGACATGCCAATTTTAGAAAATTTATGTAGTTTATACAACTGATGCATAATGAGAAGCCTTAAAATACGAGTGTGGTTTTATGAAACAAGCGTTAGCGAGTTTCATAATAGGATCACACTGGTTTTTTTAAGTCCTAATTATGTACAGGTGCATACACTACTTTATCTACACACATATCATAAGTACTCTAAGGCCCGTATTAAAAAAAAAAAAAATACATACAGTGGAACGTATAACCTCCTCCTTTTTTTGAAGTCGGTTAATAAACTGATCTCAACTCTAAAGCTCGTCTCGAGATGCGTCAAGAATGACAGTTTTATATGGTTTGGTTTGACTTTTACTTTGACGTATCTTGTGACGGGCCTCACAGACAAGATGAGTTTATTAATACGGCCCTAAGATGGGTTCAGGTGCCGTGCCGACGACTTGACAACAAAAATTGCGGCAAAACAAACTTTTGCTGTGTCAGTGTTACGAATATTAAGTGTTTTTTAAAAATCATTGGCAAACGAATGATGTCCCTATTCTCATTTCACTCGAGATCAAATGTCGTGCGGTTTATATTTAAAAAATATACTGAATTGACGTTTCATATCGATAACTGTTTTAATATTTATGGATACTAGAATAGGGACCTTCTTGAGTTTTGACAGCTATTCCAATTTTAAATTCATAACGTCACAACAATTTATACTGTTATAGTTATAAATATAACATTTTCTTCCACATGCTCGGAAATGTTAACTTTACTGTTGTAAAATCAGCCCGCGAAATTCCGAGTTCCAGGCCCAGGCAAAATTAAAAAATATATATTATTATTTACCAGCGGCAGCGGCCGCGAAAATGTATACAAATTTCATAACGTACAACGTACCCGGTTTTTTACTTTTTAAAACCATATTTGGACTATGATAACTAACTCCAAACAGCCAAACACTCGTACAATTCAAAATTCTTCCGTGTTTATTTACTTTTTAAATGTCATAGACTAAAAAGGTAAACGCCGTTTATCGCGTTTACAGCGTATTTACCAAAGTGTCAAATAGTTTTACTTTTTTTAAAACATTCTGAGTTTAGAATTAAAAAAAATAAGGCGGGAATCGGGAATATTTTTTTCTTAGGGAAGTTTAAGTACAGTACGTATTATTTTACATTTGAATACATATTATATCAAAACTAACTCTACTCGTCCCGCAACGGCCTACTTCCTGGTTGTGCATACATATACATGTACTATATAGAGTATATATAGAGTCTGGCAAATGAAACATGAAAATGAAAAAATGGCAACACTGTAGTGTCGTCCCTTTCAAATCAATCTAAGAAAAAAGGGACGACACTACAGTGTTGCCATTTTTTCATTCTCATGTTTCATTTGCCAGACTTTAGTACTGATTTTAGACTACTACCACAGACAAGAAAGTTCTCATAGTAAAATTGGTTGACATAAAGCTGGTCATTTCCTACGGTTCCTGAACGCATTATAGAGGGCTTATGACATGTGCGTAGATAAAATAATGTTTCCTTTGAGTAAAATGATCTAACTTAAGGATTTGAGATAGTGCATGGGTCCAGGGCCCATTATTTTGTCCACTGTGTGTGACCGCGGCGGTGTCGGGCGGCAGGTGACGGCGGGCTCGGCGGACCGCGCCGTGTACGTGTGGGACACGACGTCGCGGCGCGTGCTGTACAAGCTGCCGGGCCACCGCGGCGCCGTCACCGACGCGCGCTTCCACCCGCGCGAGCCCGTGCTGCTCTCCTGCTCCAGCGACAAGCTCCTCTACCTCGGCGAGATCGAGCCCTGATACATACACTCAATTATACTTTAAGGAATAAATTAATTTTACGCAAAGCGTTTTGACTCAATTCCTCATAGGTTAGTTGGAAGCCTTCGTCAAATATAAAATCCTCACACGCTAAACATATACGGACAGCGATTAATCCTTTCCCATTGCGAAAACTCTGAACACACGAGTACTTCCGAATGACGCCGACGTGTCTAGGAATTATTGTATTATTAAGTAACGTGTCTGTAATAAATAAATAGAATACCTACTTTAGTTGGTGTCAAATGACAAACCACGAGTTTAAAGTACTCGTATATCAATATCACACAGATGTTTAAACCACCACGATCATATATACAGAATGTGCAGGTAAAAACCAATAAGAAATATAAATAAATGTTGAAAATAATTTCAAAGGCTTATCACTCGAAGCATTTCCCAGGTCTTAATGCTTTCCGTATGACTTGAAAAGATCTGAAAACACGATGCGACCTTCCCCACGTCTGACTGTGGGTACCGAGTCTGACTGAAGTAGCATGACAAATACGAAAATTTCCGAGAATATACGATGCCGATGAGAAAGGATTTTTAACTGCATCTGTACTATGCTATGCAAATTACAACTTAATTTATACGAAGCTTAAGTCTTTTTAATCTTTATTAACTTGTGTCCGTTCAAACCACGGACAAACTTCGGACTAAAATATGACACATTTTGTATAGGCAAATGTATTTTTTTAACCCGAAGTAAGCCTTATCTATCCGCGGGTTGAATATATAGGGTTCGGCCGTTAGTTGACAGCCAGAGCCGTCTGTGACATTTAAAAAAGTTAAACGGTAGGTAAGGTAACATTTGTTAGATCATTCTCCCGAACTCTTTATTTCTTTGTAGTAATTTTTCCAACCGCATTTTTCCCCGAACGCGATATTACCAGTCGCCTTTTTACCTGGCAGTTTATATTCAGTCGTGTTTTCCCCTTGCGAGTTTTATCCAGTCGCTTCTTTTCCTAGCAGCATATTTTCACTGTCGTGTTTTCCCGGTCCAATTTGACGAAATTACAGAGTCGACGGAGCTCCGCTGCCGCGGTGCTCCTATTTCTTAGTGGTTTGGCCCTCCGAGCCTGATGCAAAACATAACCTAAACCTACCTACGGATTACGATTTTGATTTGATTTTGAGAAAAAGTGCGACTGAGATAGATAGGGAAAAAAACCGACTGGAAAAAAGTCGAACAATAAGAAAAGCGACTGTAAATAAAATCGAACGGTGAAAAATAAATTTGGATAATATCGTGTTCGGGGAAACATGCGAAAGGAAAATTTACTACAAAGAAATAATGGCCGTTTTCTCGTGGTCCTACTATTTTTGTCCTACTGACTTTCGACGGAGCCCTGCCTTGCGGCAGGGCTCCTATTTCTGGGCGGTTTGCCCTTCGGGCGTTTAAAGATACCTAACGAACCTAACCTACCTACTTTTACAACCACAATTAGTATTTAGTGATCAAATCTAGGTTCACTTTTTGACTAGTAGGACAAATTAGTAGGACCACGAGAAAACGTGTGAAATAATAAGTTAGGGAGAATGTTCTAACAAACGTAATACCTTACGTTTGTTAGAACATTCTGGAGGGGGAGGTGAATAAATTCGCCTGTTTGCTATAGTTGAATATATTTTGTTTTGTCATACATAGGGTGAAAACCAATAATGGTAAAGAACCACTGATGGACACTTGATTCTTATTTTACAGAATAAGGATGATTTTTTTGTTTTGCATCAATTTATAACCATATGATCTTTGAATTAAGTGTCCATTATTGGTGCCTTCACCTGAGTGTCCCAACATTGATGCCATCACCCTACTTTAGGGTGTTTTTTTTTTGGCACATTGCAATTTTTAATGAATTCGTTAACTCTTGGTCCTACTTGTCTAAAAGACTACCTATTCAAAATAATATTACAATTAGTTACAACTTTTAGTATCTTTTTTCAAAAAATTGTGCATTACATAATGTTATAAATAAAGTTTTACATAAGTTGACAAAAAAGTTAGTTGTTTTTACAGTCCTATAATATAACTTTTCTACTCGAGAACAATAAACCGCTAATATAGCGTAACCGAAGCGTGAAAACAATTCTATAATGAGCGTTTCCATGGTAATAACAGTTCTATAATAATTATTATAAATGAAAAAATGCAAATGTTTATTTAGAAAAACTTAACTTAAGACATAACGATGTTTTGGGTCCTGCGCTAGGATTCCCTGTTTTGCTGGGCCCAAAAAGCAATTATAGCATTGTTATAACCATGGTTCCTTACACGCAATCGCAATTGTATTCATTTTGAAAATCGAAGGCATGTCGCTCCCGCCCGCTGTGTGAATTGCGCTTAAATAACTATTATCACAGTTCATTAAATAACATTAAATTATTACACATCTACTTCTACTTAAGGCGAAACCTTAATGCCAACTGACTTACATTCAACTGAATTACACATGAAAATGTAACCAAGCCATTGTCAAGTCAAGTTTCACGCACACGGCTATGGTCATCTTACTAATATTACAAATGCGCAATTTTGTGTGTATGTACGTGTGTGTGTGTGTTAGTTTGTTACTCCTTCACGCTGCAACGGCTGGACGGATTTGGATGAAATTTGTAATAAAGATAGCTTATACACTGGATCCTTCCTTTTATCCTTCTCCCCTTCCTTCCTTCCGTTCTATCCCGGAAAATTAAAGTTCCCGATTGAATAACCATAATCGAAATCTACGCGGACGAAGTTGCGGGCAGAAGCTAGTGATTTTTATTTCTACGTCACATGGAAGTCAGTGTCTACTTGAACTGGGAATCAAGTCCCCTTTTAACTCAAAATACTCAAACACACATGGAATGGGGTGGTGGTATCTCAGGTATAAAACCTAATTTAAAGTTATCAGCTTTGAACATCTCCATATCTTCTGTAGATACGTCATTCACGTTACTATACACCCCAGAGTCATCCGAAGGTGTTTGCTGGGAAAAAGGTGTTGCTTCAAACTGGCTTTTACTGGCTTGCGCAAAGATAGACTTAGCTGTGTCTGTAGTGTTGAAAAAACCTTGGTTCTGTTGAGGCTGTGCTCCAAAAACACTTCGAGTAGCTTGGGAGAAGATAGCCTGAGCTTGATTCTGGGCCATTGGCTGATTGAATGTGTTCGAAACTGCATTAGCTTGGGCAAAAATTGACTGTGCATTACTAGTACTTCCAAAAGGTTGTTGAGCAAATGGCGAGGCGCTTTGTATGGCTTGGTTTGCGCTGCGGAATAAAGAAGACGCGTCTGTTTGAGTTTGTGAAGCGAAGACGTTTTGTGGAGACTGTCCACTTGTGAAAGGCGATGGAGGGTGTTCACCATTGTACAGACTTCGGAGGACCTGCATAATGTTTGGAGTTGGTGTCAACAGCTGCTCGTATTTGCTCCTTGCTTCCTTGGTCAGGTTATTCATATAGTTTACCTACAAATGAGAGTTTTACATGTAAATATTTATTTTTCATGTCTTTAAACAATCAAAGCCTAAAGTTAATTCCTTACTTAATCCAGAAATGAAAAAATAGAACTATAAGATTAACATTTACAGGATATATGATTTAAACTCTTTCTGAGTGTGATTTTTATTGTATTTTTTTTTTGTATCACATACTAAATCTCTTGTATCATTATTAGACCCCGGTATCGGAGGTGCAAAATGGTAGCTGTCAAGTTCTTAGGGATGGGTAATCATATTTTTGATGTTGATATCGATACACGATTTTTCTATACATTAGGTTGTACACAGTTATTTTTTTTTGATCTATGATAATCATTGATCGTAAAAATATAAAGTGTACACATATTTATGAACTCGACTGTACAACAAAATATATATCTATGGTTGCTATTACTTTTCTTATGTTTCGAGTTGCAGAGCAGTGCATAAACACTCTTGTGATAAACCTTTTCAATAGAGATTAATACTGGCCACTTATACTGATAATAAATTATTTACGTCAATAGATAATCATTGTCACTTTACAACAATTTCTTCGATTAAATAGCTGTTTACGAGTTTATTCGTCTAAAATCATTTATACCATAGAAAATGGAGTCACTTCTTGCAGAACACCCTGAACTCCAAAAAACGAATGAAAAAATTTACTGCACAGTGTGCAGTGTACACATCATTTCCAGATCTTGGAATATTAAAAAGCACATGGAGTCGAAATGCCATCAAGAGAAAAAATATCAATGAATATCATAGATCAAAAAAAATAACTGTGTACAACCTAATGTATAGAAAAATCGTGTATCGATATCAACATCAAAAATATGATTACCCATCCCTAAGAACTTGACAGCTACCATTTCGCACCTCCGATACCGGGGTCTAATCATTATAGAGTGTCAGACCAGTCTGTATTACCAATTATTTATTTATTTTATTTCATAAGTACTGGGATCAATCAGTACAACCCGTATCGTTAGATGACAAACTGGTTATGGAATTAACAAGCAAAGGCATGATGTGGCTCGGGCTAACGGTTAGTGGTACGAAATTTTCAAGTAAAACTAGTTTATTAATTGACAACAGGAACTTTTTAAAAGGTGTTCTGGAATCATGCTTACACCTCTGTAACCTCTCTTAAAAGCAAATTATATATTTTTTGTACATTATTTACTGAAAATAAAATTATAAATAAATTTCCAGACCTAAAGAAACACCACATTTTTCTTATACACCGTGGGCCCGAATAACCCGACCAATTTTAACAATCGATACTTGAGCCTATTTGTAGAATATAATGGGTATAATATGTAGTCCAATAACGCATAATTTCCGAGATTTTTATTATTTAAAAATCAATTCCATAGTTAATTAAATTTGAACTCTGTCACCTTAACCTAAAGCATTATTTACTAAGAAAGATTCATGTTGTAAGTAGCAATATCATCCACATACAACATAAATTAATTAATCAATTTCTTATTAAATAATGCTTTAGGTTAAGGTGACAGAGTTCAAATTAAATTAACTATGGAATTGTTTTTTAAATAATGAAAATCTCGGAAATTATGCGTTATTGGACTACATATTATACCCATTATATTCTACAAATAGGCTCTAGTATCGATTGTTAAAATTGGTCGGGTTATTCGGGCCCACGGTGTATAATATATATATAGAATATATATATATATATAATCTGAATCTCGGAAGCAGCTCCAATGATTTTCATGAAATTTAGTATGCAGAGGGTTTAGGGGGCCCATAAATCGATCTAGCTGTTTCATTTATAGGAATCTCACCAAAAAAAACAAGCAAAGCTCGGTTATCCCGATACTGTTTCTTTGTGTACCATGGTTACAAGCAAAATTACATAATTCTGACCACTAGTCCAAAGCGTGCTAAGCCGCCGCTGATAATACAAACATACAAATTAAACAAGATGCAAAATACACCAAAGGAATAAAGCTAGAAAGTAATATTTCGCAACTTTTTGAATTTGTTAGTTATGTGGTACTGCAGTATCACTGATTTTTTTTATCCCCTAGTAAATAACAATCAAAAAAATACTTTAAACAAAAACCAGCATGCTTTTAACACAAACCTATACACCTTTTAAAAAAAATATTTTTGTCAATTGATGTCTATGGTACTAAAACATGACTACAAAATACTTACAGCTTGCTCAACATTGTTATTTGCCTTGGCTTCATAAATAAACAGCCGGGCTTCTTCGGGAGACAGGTCTGACAAACCAGGGAAATTAGGTTTCTCTTTATGAGGAGCGTAGCAAGAGAGCAGCCATTGCTTTCCGCGTAGTGCAGATTGAATGTCCGTCTGCATCTGAAGTCATAAATAATCAATAAATATTTCGCAGAGCTTTAAAGCTAGGACAGACGGATAACGGAGCCTTGGTAACTGTGTTAGGGTCTTTTTGTCTTTTTTTGGTGTGGAATTCAATTTTACTAACAGGCCTCTTAACTTTAACGGTCAGAGTTGGGGGGGCCGATTTTATGACATTTTTCATTATTTTTAATGTTTAATTAAATTGTGTTAGATTATGCTAAAATAAGGATCTTTTGTTATGTAAACTTTTTTTCTTTGGTAAATAAGTACCGAGATATGGGGGTCCGAAAGTTAGTAACTTACAAGGCGTTTGGGACTTAAAAACAAATTGATGGTGTGAAAATTATGGTAAAATTTACATTATGGACCATCAATTTATGGGGTTTTATTGGGGTTTTATGTTTAGAAGAAATCCATGGTTAAAGCAATATTTCGATGGGTCCCGCTACGTGAGGCTCCTACTTCTGGGCGGTATGCCCTTTGGGTGTATATAAAAACTAACCTAACCTACCTTTTTTAAGACTTTTAACGACCTACGCCGACAACGTTATAACCTAGACATAACTTTCACGCCAACGTTTTTTTTAAGTCCTAAGCATCTCATAAATTACTAACTTTTGGACCCCCATATCTCAGTAATTATTGACCTGAGAGAAAAAGTTGACATAACAAAAGATGCTTATTTTAGTACTATCTACATAATACATTAAATAAAAACCAGGTGTTATATAGACATAATCTTCGCCCCATTGAAATTAAAGTCCCAAATGCCTTGTAAATTACTAATTATTGACCTGAGAGAAAAAGTTTACATAGCAAAAGATGCTTATTTTAATCCATTCTACATTTTGCGGGTGGTAGGACCTTGTGCAGGGTCCGTCCCGATCGCTACCACCATCTTATCCATTAACCTACTGCCAAACAGCAGTGTTCGCATTGTTGTGTTCCGGTTTGGGGATAAGACAGCCGGTGTAATGACTAGCATAGACGCATTCCATCTTAGTCCTCAGGGTTGGCAACGCATTTGTAGTCTTAGGCATGCAGTCTTGTGAATGCGAATGTCTATGGGTCACAGTTTCCACTAACCATCCGGTAACCTGTGTGCTCGTTTGCCTTCTCAATGTCATAAAAAAAAAAATGACACGGTAATAAAAAAAATTGCATACTTAACACAACATTTTACAAAATTTGAAAAAAGAAGTCCTAGAAACAGCCCCTTTGCCGTCCCCTATTATCTCTCTTGCCTTTCCAGTAAACCAAAATTTATTCTACTACAGATATTAAAGGATACTGTGACATAGACATGGTCTAACCTGCTGTTCGTCTGTAACACCGCTGGAGGATTGCGGTGCCGCCTGAGCAGGCGCGTTTGCTGTAAACACAAATTAAATTAACTGTTAAATAACTCTTTAATATACAACACAACGTACGATTACTATTACCGACGTATAAGGCAAATTTACTGAATAAATATTTTGTATTTATAAGTAAACATACCTACCATGATAGCTATATTTGGACCCGTACATGTGCTCGAAGCGGCAGTTCTGCCCATATCGACAATTTCCCTCTTGAAAAAATTTGCACACAACCATCTTAGCTGAGCTAAAAGTTAGAAAATTGAATCTTTTTCAGGTTATATACCTAAAATTTGAAAGACTGACGGTAAACCACAGCGGTAAACACCACAGTTCCAGTACTCCCAGTCACAGATTATTCACAGATTATTAAGGTATGAGATTATTAAGGTATGTCTAGGTGGTCCCAGTATACATTGCACCACAGGTTATAAGGTATACAGATTATAAGGTATGTCTATTTCTTTTCTTATTTAAAGCATAGCAAAAGGAAATCGTTTCTTTAGTTTATAGCTCTGTATGCCCGATTTAAAACGATATTTTGGTAATCGATTCCGTTATTGATACTATAAATGAAAAGGTTTATTCGGTGTTAATAAATAAAACAGATTAACATAGTACAAAAGCATTCAAAACGAGTTTAATAAAGAAAATTAAAGGTAATTACCGAAAATGACCTATACATTTTTTATTTTACGGAAGAAATGTAAAATAAGACGCTAATTTTAAACTACTACTGAAGAAGAGTAACGAAATTAACGATTAATATAAATAAATAATATGGATAACTAGGCGGTATGGTCAATAGATCCTTTGCCGACTCTGCATTGTCTATAGACGTATATAAAGAGGATATAGATAGGTAGATATTCCAATAAAATCGTAATAGGTATAGCCATTTGACATAGTATCTCTTCTTTTACTAGTCTGTGCTTATGCTAAAATCTAAACTACGTTTTGATACATCATCTGTGACAATGAAAGAGGGTACCTACGAAAAAAGGGCGGGAACGTTGAAAAGATAAGGCCAAATTTCAAAGAAATTTTAAATATTTTAGTTTAGCCCCTTTTTCTTCATAGTTACGTTATTTTTCAATTATTTTTAAAGTTAATTAGAGTCGTTTTTTTTATATACATATGGACGACGAGGACGGGGGTGGGATCACAGATCTGGTCCCCACAGATTTTGTGGCTAGATCCTCCAAAAGGAAGGCTGATATACCAGTGGAGGATAGTGGAACTTCCAAACAAAAAATTACATACATTCTAAGACTATTTTTTTAAAGACCATCGTCCTTTGTACAATGATTTGTCCACAAAGGAGTACCCTGTTTTGTTGCAGTGTTCAAAAACAATTAAAAGGAAAAGTTTCGGATGGACTCGCTTAAAGTTAACAAAATATTAAAAACTGTGCAGAATGTTTTGGGTAACTTTTACACAAAAGTGTATTTTAGTGCAATTCAAAATACCAATTCATTTTTGTTGAATGCCAGTTTATTTGAAGAAAATGAGTGGGTTGCTAAAATTCCTTATGATAGCATAGAATGCCAAGGTATCATCAGAACCCCAGTTGAACTAACCAAAGAAGATTTAGTAGAAAACTTAAAAGCCTCATGTCCCATTATGGGTGTAAAACGATTTACAAAACCTCAAGAGATGGGCCCTCCCAAACCACTTCAAACGGTATTAATGACCTTCTTAGTATCAGCTCATCCGGACCATGTGACCTATGATCACATTTGGTTTAATGTGTCTGAATACATAAGGCCCGTATTAGGTCATATCATATATGTATATGCCCGGTAAAGTCAGCCAAGATAGCCGAAATCAAGGACAAGATCAATGGGAAATTTACCTATGCCTCCTCCTAAATTCAGATTCTGTAATATTGTCTATTACAAAAACAGTAATTGACATCCTTAAAAAAGAATAATCTTAAACTCAGCATGGTCCTATTTCTACTCAATTAATTAGAACGCGAACGAATCGCTAACTTTTCTGTTTAAATATGCCTATTAGTATTACAAAATTAAATTATCTAAGTGTACTCCTTGGGGTGTGGGTTATGGAGTTCTCCGAGGTCTTGTGGCTTGGATGAAAGGGAATAAATAAAACTATACGACTTGCGTGTTCAGGAGTCTGTCAATCTCTAATCCTTTATTTTTTTCTATGTTTGTCCATAGATAAGAAACCATAGACTACTACATGCCCTTTCTTAAGATTAAATGGCAACACTACATTACATCGACTGACATTTGATTAGACATTTAATTTGACATATCTGACATTCAGGTTTCTAGGTTAAAAATACTGTTTACATTAAAAGAAATCACTCAAACAATAAGTTAATATTAAAATAAAATTATACAATATTAATTATTCACCTGGACATTGGTTCGTCAAATCGCATGCGAAGACTCATGCATACTAGTATTAAAATTGTACATAAAATTGTCATTTACATTTTAAAATAAATTAGTTACATGTTCAATCTTTTGGTTTTCTTTAATAACCTCCCTCTAGATGAATATCTCATTTCTGGAGTATTTGAACTTATGTTCATCTCTAATAATTCGGGTAAGTCTTCTCCATTATTATTACTATTAGTAGAGTGACTATCTGACTGTAATATTATATCATTTTCTGACAAGAATTGAATATCCTGCATATCATCATTAACTTCAATAAATATAGGAGACTGTATACTAGTTGGGGATTGTACATTTGACTCGTTCAACTCTTCTTGACTATTTGTATTTGATGACTGACTCGACTGAGCTGACTCAAAGGATTCACTTAAGTTTACATTTTGTTCAACATTGTTTTCCTTTCGACAGTATAGATATTTAGGAATATTATAATAATAACGATTTTCCCTATCATCCTCCTCTATCAGACCTGACTGACTTGACCTTTGACTGTTTGTTGAGTTTGACTGTAGTTGCTTGTTCTGAGTTAACTTGGACTCAGACATACGACAAGAATGATTTGTGTTAGACATATTTTTGTTATGTGACTGATAAAATTTATTTTTATTATTATAGTCTGTCATTTTATGACTTTCATTTATCACTGACTTTGATTGTGAGAGACTTGACTTGAATAGCTTAATATGCTGTGTATTTCTTCTATAGACTGTACCACTACAATCTTTGACTAAGTAAGACCTTGGATATTTAGATTTTGACACAATAGTACCTTTAGACCATGACACATCTTTAGGATTTCTTTTGAAAAATACTTGATCATTTGACTGAAACACTTCTGGTAGAGTAGCATTTTTATCATAATATGCCTTTCTTTTTTCTAATTCTAGTGACTTTTCTTTGTTATGACTTGAGAAATGAACTATTTTCGGCTTTAATTGACTTGTTTTAGTAGGTAATTTTGTTCTTAGTTTTCGTGACATTAACAATTCTGCGGGTGACTTTAGATTACCTCTGGGAGTAGTTCTATATTGTAAAAGACCAATATAAAAATCTGTACCTGACTGTTCACATTTTCTCATAATGTTTTTTACTATTTTTACAGAAACTTCTGCAAGACCGTTTGATCGAGGAAAATTAGGACTTGACATAATGTGTTGAATATCCCAGTCTTTCATGAAGCTTTGGAACTCATGGGAGTTGTATGGAGGACCACCGTCACTCACCAACTGCAAAGGAATTCCATGACGTGAAAAAATTGTCTTTAATTGTGTTATTACAGTGTTACTTCTAGAGTCTTGATTTAAGTGTGCAATTTCAATGTAATTGGAATAATAATCTATGACTAATAAATATTTTTTACTTTTGTAATCAAATAAATCTGATGCTATTTTTTGCCAGGGTAAAGAAGGTTGTTCATGAGATAGTAAGGTTTCCTTTGTTTTATTAGAACTAAATGTCATGCAAGTTTCACATTGTTTAATTTTGATCTCAATGTCATGATAAATATTAGGCCAAAAAACAATACCACGGGCATGACTTTTGGTTTTTTCTATGCCCATGTGACCTTCATGTAAAATTGAAAGAATTTCTGAACGTAAAGATTTTGGAATAATAACAGACTGATTCTTAAAAATTAAGTCATTTATAACATGAATTTCATCCCTGATGTTCCAGTAGGGTAAAACAATTGGATCACAATTTTGCTTACTGGTAGGCCATCCTTCCATGAAATATTCTTTAAGTTTTTGAAGTGAAATATCAGACTTAGTGTGTGAAATAATTTTATCTTGCTTTTCTTTTGTAATTGCCAAATTAGAAGTTAATAAGTTTACTTGACAAATAACATTGTCATCCAGTTCATGAAAGTTAAATTTTTCTACATTACTTTTTGAGACAGGTGCACGAGATAGAGTATCAGACACATACATTTCAGTACCTTTAGTATATGAAACGATGAGATCGTATGACTGTATAGCAATCATCATTCGTTGAAGTCTTGCAGGGACATCTGAAAGTGGTTTTTTAAACAAAGTTACCAGAGGTTGATGGTCTGTTTCAACATAAGTGGTTTTTCCATAAATGTATTGATGAAATTTCTTGCACCCAAAAACTATAGCATACAATTCTTTTTCTATTTGTGCATAGTTTTCTTGAGATTTATTTAAAGTTTTAGAAGCATATGCAATAGGATTCAGTCCATGAAAAATTACTGCACCCACTGCATTTTTGGACGCGTCTACTGACAATCTTACAGGTTTTTTCACATCATAATGTATCAAGACAGGGGATTGACAAATTAGTGATTTTAATTTATTGAATTGATCTTCTTGATGAGAAGTCCACTGCCAAATATTTCGTTTTTTAAGAAGATCTCTAAGTAAGGTGGTTTCATGAGCTAAATTAGGTATATAAGAACCAAGGTAGTTAATCATACCTAAAAATCTTTGAAGATCTTTGACATTTTCAGGTCTCGGCATTTTCATGATAGCTTCGACCTTTGAGGTATCTGGGGAAATTCCATTCTTGTTAAAGACATGACCAACATATGACACTTCAGACTGACCAAACTGACATTTTGACTTATTAAACTTTAAATTAACTTCTTTAGCTTTTATAAATACATTTTCTAACCTTTCATCATGTTCACTCTGCGTAGAACCATAGACCAGTATATCATCGACAAATATTATTACTCCTGGAAGTTCACTAAATAAATCAGTCATGACTCTATGAAAAATTTCACCGCTTGAATTAATGCCATAAGGAAGTCTTAAAAATTTGTACCTGCCAAATTGTGTGCTAAAAGTGCAGAGGTCACTACTCTCTGAATCTAATTGTAACATCCAGTATCCTGAATTTGCATCCAACTTTGAAAATATGCAAGCACCTGCTACCTGAGAACGTAAATCATCAAAAGTAGGGTATGGAAAATGGGGTCTTTTTATTGCTTTGTTTAAATTTCGTGGATCAAGACAAATACGCAAATCACCATTAGGTTTTTCTACCGGGACAATTGAATTCACCCAGTCAGTCGGTTTTGTAACTTTTTCAATTACCTTTAATTGTTCCATTCGGTCTAGTTCTTTTTTAAGCTTTATTTGTAATGCATATGGTATTCTTCTAACAGGACAAATCTTTGGTGTGACACTTGAATCTAATTGTAAATGAACAGTTCCTGGTAAGCAACCTAATCCCTCAAAAGTATCTGAATACTTGTTAATAACTATTTGTACTGACCTTTGTTCTTGCTTATTGGTTAATGAGTCTATGTTTTGGGTTAGTTCAAAAATACGTTTTACAATGCCGCATTCCTCGCATGTCTTCCAGCCCAGAATTGTAGAACAGTCGCATTTTACTACTACAAACTCAATTAGTATATTCAGTTTATGGTCAAAAGAACATTCAAGTCTGACAGAACCTAAATTTTCGATCATCTGGCCTGAAAATGAAAAAACTCTTTTGTCTGACTCTTGAATAGGAATTTTCTTATTATACATTTCTTCTAAATTTTTCAAAGTGTTTAATGAAATTACATTAATGTCTGCACCAGTGTCAATTTGACATTTAACCATATTTCCATGAATATTTAAATTAATTTGCCAATTATTTAAATTTGAATTTGAATTAATTGTACCAATTATAAAATCATTTACAGTACTTCCCTCAAAATTACTTTGACTATTTTCAATATTACAATTTTCACCATTTTGAGAACTATTAACTAAACTTACATTCTTATTGTTGTTCTGGTTTTTGAAGAAACAGTAATTTGCAAAATGATTCATTTTCTTACATATTTTGCAGACTTTGCCTAGTGCTGGACATTTGTACCGATGCTGTTGACCACATTTGTTGCAAATTGAATTATTCCTTGTATTGCTGTTAGACCTGTAATTAGCTGAAAAAGATGTTCCTGAAAGAGAATTGCGTTGATTTTGACTTGAACTTCTATTTGCTGAAAATTTTCTGTATGGCGTGACTGATCTTGGTCTGGAATTATTTCTTCTAGGAGTTTGGCTTCTGAAACTGCTCCTGCTTTGATGTATGGATTGTACTTGAGAATTGTTATTTGCTTCATTTCCATTATGTAGTTTCTTAGATCTTTCTTGTGACAATTCCATATTTTTGGCAAATTGGACCGCTTCATCGACATCATTTATGTTTGAACTTTGTAATAGACGTTCTTTTATTCGTGCGTTTTTAATTCCAATTATAAACATGTCTTTCACTAGCGATTTTTTTAGTTCACCGAAATCACAGCCTGTCGCTAAATTATTCAAAATTGTTACATATTCGTCCAATGACTCGTCATTTTGATGTTTAGTGAAAAAATTATAACGTTCAACAGTTATATTTTTGCAAGGATTAAATTTTAAATCAAACTTTTCAAAGATAGACGTTAGCGTTTCTTCATCTTCTTTTTGAATGTTAAACGAGTTGTAAATTTCTATTCCGTCATCTCCAATTGAATTTAAGAAAATAGCAATCTGTTTAGACTTTGGTATTTTTTCTAGGTCATTAGCTACAAAGTAAATTTTAAATTTTTGCTTCCAGAGCTTCCATTTTTCAAATGAATTTACAGTTGCACCGTCATTGCCGCCATTGTTCAACGTTAACGGTTTTAGGTTATTAGCTAAAATTATGTTCGGTACCTGTTCTGACATTTTTCTTGCGTTGATCCCTTATCTGACACCATGTACTCCTTGGGGTGTGGGTTATGGAGTTCTCCGAGGTCTTGTGGCTTGGATGAAAGGGAATAAATAAAACTATACGACTTGCGTGTTCAGGAGTCTGTCAATCTCTAATCCTTTATTTTTTTCTATGTTTGTCCATAGATAAGAAACCATAGACTACTACACTAAGTACACTGGAACTCTAGAAGTTTGTTACTTAAAATTGACCAAATTATACATTTCATTCTACATCATAGAGAGAAAATTGATATTTTATTGTTTAACGAAACATGGCTTAATACAGATAATTTATTACAACCGTCAGGTTTTAATTTTATTCGTCAAGACTCAGATCGACCTCATGGAGGAGTGGCTATAGCTAGTATAAGGTCCAAGTACAAGTTTAATGTAATTAAAACATCATCTCATTATCACTTTCAAAACATTATAATTTCTGTAACTCTTGGCGTATCTTCTCTTGATTTTCTAAAGGAAAGTTTTTCTAAAATTGTTTCTCCTAAATATTTAATAATTAGTGACTTTAATGCTCATCATTCCTCTTGGGGTTCTAAAGTGAATGATAGCCGAGGCAACTCTCTTCACGCATTTGTAGACAACTCAAATTTAGTTTGTTTAAATGACAACATGATAACAACTTTTGCTCCATTTGGACAACAAGGTAATTAGGGCGTCCAATATCGGACTGTTCTCAATTCCGGAATTGATTTTCGAGATTAGCCTTTAATTCCGGAATTCCGGAACTAGTTCCGGAATTGAGGATTTCATTACTTTTTTTGCGATTCTTTCAATGTAGGGCAAAATAAAACAAAAAATTGTAATCAACATTTATGTACTAATAATCAACAGACGTAATTAGTCGTTTTTTCCTTAAACCAAATTAATAATCACAGTAAACATTATTACTCAAACAAAACATATGGTTATTATAATAATTTACAAAAGTGTTAATATTTGGCAAAAGTAATCGACATAATTAAGATTACATATTAAATAAAATACACACTAAACATTTTAAAAATCACAACAAAATGCAACAAAATTCAATTAATAGGTAAACTCGGAGTCTTAGCAATAACCAAAAAAACTAATAATCCTAAACCTTTTTTGTCATGTATCGATACCTTATTCATAAATAACCAAACATGCTAAAAAATGTTTGGTTATTTATGAATAAGGTATCGATACTCTTAAGTTAACATAAAATAGGTACACACTTAAAAAATCTCAGAGATCATATGCTTTAAATAATCAACATTGTAAAAATAAAAGAATAAATGGTTAAACACAATTTTAGCAATCGTGTTGCCCGATTTAGGTAGATCGTGTCCACTCTTTTTAAATAATTTTCGTAGATCTTGACTTTCACTAAAAAGTCTAAAAGTAACACCATCTAAGGCCGTCATTCTGGACACGATCGTTTCCAAGGATTCATTCCCAGCCGACTTGTAAAAATCTGTCACAAGTTTTCGTTTTTTGCCTTGTTTTGTCGGCTGGTCATATTCTGTTGACATAGGTGTCGAAGCAGAAATACCTGTAGATGTTCCAGGCGTTTCACTATTCACTTCGAGATTTGTAGGGAAGGCGATATCTGGATGTTTAGAGCGTAGGCTGGTGTGTGTGTAAGCAGTTTTGAGTATTTTGTGACATGTCTTGCACTGAGCCGACTGTCCGTCACTAGCACGCAGATAGTGTTTCCATATTTTTAATGTGCTCTTTGATAATTCCACGTACATCACCTTTTTTCCTGTAGAAGACCTGAAATATAATAGACATTTAATATACCTTATTTGTAATATAACTTGATTTGTAATCTTTTAGTACGGTTTTTTAAATATGCAAAAAACAAAACTTAACAAACGACTATACTTTAAAAAAAAATCATTCAACAACAAACATGGGTGTTCATGTTAATGGTTTGTTCTTTTCATGTATACAGAGTGTGTGCAACACATTCAATTCAACTTAGATTGACCACAGAAATTGTCAGTTAAGAAATCTTTTAAATGCCATATCATACCTCACGTGCTTTACATACCCCTGGGTGAGCCAGCTCGATTGCTGTGTTTTATGTTACACAACGTTTTAAATTCTTAGGTTTATTTTGTGCTTGTGTTAGTGAGATTAAATTATGTATCACGGGGCTGACATAGTCGCCAAGCGACTCAAAGGCCCTAATTTTGTAAACGAGAATTAAAAAAAACATTAAGGTTTGGAAATAATCAAGGTAAATAATACTTACATTGTTCTTTGATGCCGCACGCATGTCACACACACTTAAAATAAGGAATACTCTCGCATCGGTCACGAAGCCACAAGTCACAACACAACGTCCATCAACAGGTTTGCAATAGGAACTGATTGTATTTATTATTGTTTAGGTGAAAGAACAATGTGAGACAGACATAGGATTTTAACGGGTTTTTGTCTCGCTCTGACGCTCGGTCGCAAACCCTTAGGGCCATAAAACATTACCTGAACATTACCTGCGGAGCCGAAGGTAACATTGATTGCAATTGAACTAATTTTTGCCGTGGTTATTTCGTAAAATAATAATTTTAAATAAACATCTAATACAATTAAAACTGTATTTGTTCAATTCCGGAATTTCGATATTGAGTGTACCTCAATTCCGGAATTGAAATATCGGAAAAAGCTCCGAAATTCCGGAATTTCGAAATTCCGGAATTCCGGAATTCAAGCCCTAAAGGTAATGTTTTAAATGGTTATCTATTGTTTAACCGAATTTCATATGCAATAATTTCATTAGGCCGAATTTCATATGACACAATTTTATATGCCATAACGAATCATGTGCCATTATGGTCATTTGGTATATTTTTACTTGACATAATTGTTAGGTGCCATAACGATAGGTATGCCATACTTTTCATTTTACCTATTATCAAATGTTAAATGGTGTGCTATAAATTGTAAACGTCATAATAATGATTATTCATAAAAGAATCCGTATTATTGCTGGTATTGTTTTGTCGTAAGTATAGTACTTAAAAAAAACCTGTTTTTTTAAAGTTCTATACTTATGACAAAACAATACCAGTCTGGCAAGTCTCGTTGCAAGGTTGCAATTTTACCTAACACTCCTCGTCGCTACGCTGGTCGTCGTACCTAACGGAGACCTTCCTTACAGTAGGTAGGTCAGAATAGGTAAGTTATTATAATAGTAGTACGTAATCCAGATTGTACCAGTACTTCATTATACCCACTGAAACACACTGATACAGTATGGGAATGCTTGTTCCGAAATTATGGCAAATGAAGTGTTAAGGCATATAAGATTGTTCAAATTGTTTAGCTGTTGGATTTCCTTAACATAAATAAATAAATCCATAAATATTAGGGATTATGAACATTATAGAAAGTAAATATTATGGAAGATGTTATTATGATTAGGGACTTTGAACATTATGACACTAGAGTATTATGGCATTCAGAAATGATGGTATGTGATGTTAGGGAAAATGAAGGTTATAGCCAGTGAACATTATGGCAAATGAAATTATGAAAAAAGTACTGTTTTAGATCTGGCATTCTTTTCTCAAGTGCTTAGTTCTAGTTGCACATTCTCTGTATGTAATGATTTACTAAGTAGCAATCATTTTCCCTTGTTAATAGGTATGTATTAAAACTTCACCAATTCTTTTCCATCTTCTAACCTTCAGTGTCTTCAATCAGATATCAATGTCCATGCTTTAGCTTCAGTTAATGTCAAAAAGTTGGATTGGGTTAATTTTAGAGAACAGTTTGAGTCTACTTTTTCTTCTTTTCAATTTATAGATGATCCTCTAGTTAATTATAAACTATTTTTAAATAAACTTCAGTTTTTAGGAAATATTTTAAATGCCTTAGTCTAGGCTAGTAGTACTGTAGTATCAGTTGTAATTATTTTGAAAAATTTCATTTTTTGATTCTGTCTGATTCTATGAGCGCTTTGCAAACATTAACAATTATACATGTAAGTGCGTCTACAAATTATTTAATAAATACATTAAGAAATTGCTTAAGTAAATTCTTTGATAAAAATATTATAGCTGAATTTTTCTGTGTACCTGGGCACTCTGGAATATTTTGGTAATGAGCTGTATGATGCTCTGGCTAAGTCGTCTGAAAATATTCATAAGTGTAATTTGAAGTTTCCTTCTGTAGACCATGTCCCATTTATTAAACAAATAATGTTTAAACGCTGGTCCCACTCTTTGTTATCTACTAGAAATAACTATTATAGCTCCTGTATTCAGTACCATCTCCTGGTTTGATAAACTCAGAAGATTCTCAGGAAGAGATTTTACAACTATTATTAGCAGGTTGCGAATAGATCACTGTCGCTTTCCTGCACATTTGTATAGATTAGATTTAAGTAGGCATTCATTCCGATTGTAAATATTGTGATTGTAATTTTTGTGATTTAGATCATATTTTTTTCGTTTACCCTAGATTTAAACTTTAAAGATTGATATTTATTTGTTTGTGTAAGAACATAAGGTTAACTAATGTTCCGAGTTCTGTTAATATAACTTATGAAGCTTTCGGAAATATATTTTATTGTATACCTACCTACGGTTAATTTTTTTTGTAATTATACTATTTTCAGTGTTATTTTAATTTAGTTTAATGTTTGAATTATTTTTTTAAATTTATGTTTTGTTTTGTAAATAGGTAGGTACTTTTATGTTACTATTAGAATAAGTTTAGTGGTCTGTTATTTCGTTTTAAGCTAATGGCCTAGTAGCCAAAGCTTCAAAAAGAAAAAAAAGAAAAAAACTACCTTTTCTGCGGTCTTACGGTCTTACGTTCGATCTTTGTTTTTTGTAAACAATTCAAGTTTCAGAAAATATTTTCTACTAATGTTTAAACAATCTAGTAATCTTTAGGAAACATACAATGGACCCAGAGCACGTTTTAATAATCCAAGCTTTGTTTCTTGGTGGTATCACAATAGGATATCGTAAGTGACTTTTATTAAGTTGCAGTATCCTAATTTTTGACTGAAATCCTTAATGATGATTTGTAAAAATACAATATTAAAGTTGTTATCGTACCATACCATAAACTTTAAAGATTACTTCATAAATAAATTATTTGGTTCTCCATAATAACCTAACCTCTAACCGGCCTCTGGCCTACGGCTGAATTGTATAAAAAAAGTGTATATGTATGTATGTACTGGCGAAACTTGGAGAAAGGCGAGGAAGCCTATGTCCGACATTAAACGATTCTCGGCTAATATGTTGAAGTCAATGATGCCACATTGTTGGGGGATAACAATACCAAATAGTACCAAAATTTAATTTTCTGCCATGATCTTATATATATATATATATATATATATATATATGGTTCTAATTAATACATAGGGATACAGGAATGTATTTAACTTAACTAAAGATGTAATACATAACATGGGTACTACAAAATGCACATTGAAACTTAAGTTTCTGAACACAGTTTATACCTAATTGCCTAAAGAGTGTTTTTTTTTTTACCAGTTGTTATTTGTTGTTGTATTGTAAAGCTCATTTTGTTCATTTTTTCATAGCATACACTTGAGCTTCCTGATTGTATGATGATGTGTAGGTATGTATCTATAAACATTGTTTTCACAAAGAGAACATTGTACCCTTTGGTATGAATAGCAGGCTTGTTCCACTTTTGGCGCTTTTATCTTAGTTATGCCTGTTTAACAATAACTGTTTTGTAAGTTTTTGGGTAACTGATTAAACATCATTCAAGAACAAGTCAACATAAATGAGTATAATGTGTATTGAAACTATCAAGTCTGCTATGGTGTACTGAATTGACCATTTGAAATTAAAATCAATCACTTAATTGATTGTGTGGTATTCATAAATCATAATTAACTCCATTTGTCAATACAGTGATATTGTGTTTGTTAGTTTAGTGTAGTTTTAAGTAAGTTTGTAAGTTCTTTTGTTCGTATGATTATGGTTAATTTTTAATGTATAGTTTTCCATAGTTTTACTTTCTTAAAATGATAATAAATTGTTTACACAAAGAAATTTTAAGTTAGCAAATTAGTTACGTGTTGTTAATAATCAGTGTAAATGTGTTATACTCAAATATTCTAAACTCTTTTGGTTTTTGCTCCAGATTCGGGCACAATGGAGTCTAATATAATACAAAAATATATCATTACAGTGGGTAAGTGTTCATTTAAGTAAAAAAAGTTGATTTCGCGATTTTATTTAAAAGTAAACTAATAAAAAACAATGATTTTAATTAAAACTATAAATAGCCATTGAAATCATACTTAAGAAGCTGGTTTGGTAGGTAGTATGGTGAGAATAAGAATTTTGTTCATGCTTATTTACCTACAGAAACATTTATGCATGTTTATAATAGCATAAGCCTAGATCTTATGCAAGAACCACTTGGCCAATGTTTGTTAAATATTTATTTTCATTTTGTATGCCTCTAAATCTCTCTCTCTCTCTCTCTAAATAATTTTGTCACATGAGTAAAGTCAAGTGAGTTTGGGACTAGGTAGTTTAATTGTAAATGGTTGTTCCCCTGGCACTCCTCTCTTAATTCTGCAAACCTTTAGAACCTTCAATATACAATTACAATCAGCAAACTTTGAAATTGTCAAAGAAGTCATATTTTTCTTTCCTTTGTATTTTTTTGTTTATCTTATCATGTTACAATCTCTAGATATCTAACACTAACAGACAAATTGTAGCTCTCTAATCTTTTCTTTGTTTTCGTATTGGTAAAAAAGAAAGAAACAACTTTATTTTGCAGATAGTATTTATCTGGAGACTAAAACACGCCCTAAATTGAACTTTTCTTAAAGTTTGCAATCAGCCTACATAGGCTGATGCCACATGGCCATAATTAGATTATTTGGGTTGGTAAGATTTTTGAGAGGTTTTCCAGCAAATAGACTCTCCCGTCTTTTGTAGAAGTCACTAACTGTGGTGTCTGGTCAAGCTACTATATTGGGCATTTCAGCTTTAAGGATAGGCTGTGTCCCTTACTGTGGACCAGGACATGCACAAGTTGTCAAGCAATATGTTTATATATCCTTTTCTAACTTGTCTGTAACAATAGAGACACACTGAGAGAGGATCAAGGAAATACATGTGCTCCTCTCAGGCCCCTTGGCAACTGTGTTTGTGTGCTGTTTTTAGTACTTAACACAATATTTATTAACCACTTTCAGTGTTAACTACTAAAAATTATCATAATATTTAAGTTGTGTCTCTACTAATATATCATTTCAGCTCGATATGCCTTCTGCCTTCTGATCAGTCAAGCCCTGGAGCTGACTTGCTTGATGGTGTATGACTGTGTGCAGATAAGAGAACTCCCCAAACTGGAGTTGAAGGAGAAGTTCAAGAATTCACTGTATATCCTGGTGGTCTCAGTTGGCTACCAGATGTACTGTAGCTGCTCTCTGTTGGGAGAAGAGTTTGTAATGCTGCTGATGGCCAGTGCTGTTGTCCGGTATTTGGAACATGTGAGTGTTATTATTGTTGATATCGGTATTTGGAACATGGGAGTGTGGATGAAAAAGAAGAAAGTAGAAAGTTTGACCTTGGACCTTTGGACTAGTTACGACATAAAAGTCCCCACCCCTTTGTATTATCCATTAATATATACTACTACTCCCTTTTACGTATTTCAGAAACGCCGATCAGCGACGATAACGTATGGTGAAGGCATGGCGTGCAGTTACGCTGAAGGCTATCTGTATTTGGTCATCCCACCAGACGGAGCAGAGTCTCCAGGGCTGGAGGGGCTCATCCAAAGATCCGAGGCCGCGAACGGGGTGGTGTTCCCAGTCCGGAGACTGCTGATCGTGATCACCAAGTCGCTGTTCTGCCCGCCCAACCTCGAGGCATTTAATAAAAATGATGAGGAACTGCCTAAGGTGGAAGCTTTGACAGGGGTTTGTATTATTTATGTATTTTATTAAACACTAGCCCGCACTCGCTTCACTTAGGTTCCATTATTTAGATTTTTGTATACATAAACCTTCTTCTTGAATCACTCTATCCATTGATGAAAAACTGCATTAAAATCCGTTTCGTAGTTTGTTGAATTCTTTGAGGAATTTTGGCCAAGGGGTGTCACATTTTGTCGATTTCGTGGCCGAAAAAGCGACTTTAGACGTGTAGAGATCCTTGGTTTCGAACCTGGGGGTTCATACATCGGGGTTTTCGGTGCGGGAACGTTTGACATTAGTCAAAGATTAGGTATTGACTTGAAAAACAGAATGTACTCTAGTAGGTTTCTACGTCATGAATAATTAATTGAATAACATAAAACAATAAGTAATCATAGATATAGGTACTATTAAGTCAGTATCAACCTCTTCAGTTAAGTCCCTACTCATTTATCACTATCAGTAAATATTCATAGATATCGGGCGTCAAGATTGACATTATATTAGACACTTAATTGTCATACCGTACCCTTGTCTAGTTGATAATTAATTAATGTTATTTTTATCATTATCTCATAAGTTTTGGTAGTAAAGCCTTTAGCTCCTACATTCTCCTACATGAGTTAAAATAAAATTGTATCATAGTGTGTAGGTATACAATTCGCAGAGAGGTAGTTATTCATTAGGCATAATATGTTTTTTCTCAGACTGGCCTATCTGTTTATCTCTACTCTTTCTCAAATCATTCCCGCACCGAAAACCCCGATGTAACTTATTATCTCGATGGGGTTATTCGCTATTTTACGGGGTTAACAAACAAGATGTTTGTATTTGCTTGTATTGTTTGTTACATTTTAAAAGTTGGAGTACAATTAGTTTTCCTTCAAATCAAATGAAATTCATTTATTTTGCTAAAACATCACGTGCATTAGGTTAAGGGTAAGGTAGTGTGTTCAAATACGAGGGTCAAACTGAAAGTTCTTAGAAAATTAAAAACTGATTAAACTAGCAAGTTATTAGCTTTATTACATCTTTTCAAAATAGTGTCCATTGACGTCAATACATCGCTGCATCCGATGGAACCACTGACAAAAGCACTTTGCCCACTCGTCCTTAGGGGTCTCTTCGAGGGCCTTTTGAAACGCAGCCACAGTTTCCTCGGCGTCCATAAAACGTTTTCCTCGAAGTTTTTCTTTTATTTTCGGGAATAAATAAAAATCGCAAGGTGCGAGGTCCGGGCTATATGGCGGGTGACCCAGTAATTCCACGTCTGACGTCGCCAAATAGCCGATCGTTCGCCTGGCGGTGTGTGACGAGGCGTTGTCGTGGTGAAGGAGGATCCTACTGCGAGATCGTTTCTCCCGAACTTTTTCCAAGACAAGTGGCAAACAATTTTTAGTATATCACTCTGCAGGAACTGTTTTTCGAACCTCTAAAACAATTGTCGCGTAATGACCTGTCCTTCCGAAGAACGAGGCTACCATCTTTTTTCCCACGCTTCGACCTCGCTTCACTTTAGTTGGCAACTCCTCGGAAGGAAACACCCACTGAGCAGACTGTCTTTTGGTTTCGGGATCATAACTGTAAATCCAGCTTTCGTCACTCGTAAGTATGTCGAACACAGCATTTGAGTAACCTCCGATAAATCTTAAAACCATTTCACGGCACCAATCAACACGACGGAGTTTTTGGGCCTCGGTCAAATTATGAGGTATCCACCGGGCACAAAACTTCCTGACCGCTAAATGTTCATGGAAGATTTTGTGCACTTGACTCATACTGATGCCCAAGCCTTACGATTCTGCTGATAGGTCACTCTTTTATCAGTCTCTATCATACGCCGCACAACACTGATGTTATCTTCAGTCGTTGCCGTAGAAGGCCGGCCCTCACGCAGATCATCGGTGAGATGATTGCGACCACGTTTAAACTCATTAAACCAATTGTAAACGGTGGCACGAGATGGGTTTCATCGTGAAAGGCCAATCGTAGTCTATCATAACTTTCTTGTTGACTTAAATGACATCGAAAGTCATAAAAAATCATTGCACGAAAATTTTCTCGCGTTAAATTCATGCTGACGTGACACAGACAACTTTCAATTTGCCGCCAAATCGTAAAACAAATCACAAATGAATAAAATACATACTCAATAATATTGTCAAAGAGTTCCATTTTCAAAATTTTAACTTATTTTTTTATTATATTGTTTACAAATGGCCAGATCTAAAAACTTTCAGTGTCGCTCTCGTATACATGTTTGAGTTTATAAGTGTAACTAACAATATTGAAAAGGTATGGATGCATGTAATTATATCGCCGTGTGCGCCGAGTGGAATTGTTTTAGAACACTGTGACAAATGAATTGTATATATTATAATACTAGATATACATAATCCATACTATCTGACTTGTTTTATTTAGAATCACTTTTATAACCTCAAAATGCTCCCTTTTCGCCTTAAATTACAAATTTTGTCATAAAAGAAACTATCCATGATGTAAAATCAGGAAAATAGTGTGCAAAATGTGGTCTCTAGTTGCTTTATTCACCAGAAAACTGCTGATTTAGCCAAACACGATTTATTTTGAGGTTATAAAAGTGATTAGTACCTACATAAGACAAGTAAGTTGGTATGCACTTTTATATCTGTGGGTCTGCAGTAGTCTGCGCCTGTAGCAAAGTTGACGGAGCACCGCATGGCGGATCTCCTTTTTCTGGGCGATTTGCCGTCGGGCATTTGAAGTTGCCTAACGAATCTAACAAGTAACATAAGCGAAGTGGTCATTGGACATTTTATAATGTGGACCACAAGCGATGTGGTCGGTAATTTGGCGAATTACCCCTTCTGAGTGTATGGTATGGCGGGCAGCGCCTGGACGACCTGACGCTGAGCGTGGCGGGCGTGCAGCGGCGCGTGTACCGCAACACGCCGTACAAGATCCGGCGCGCGCCCGGCGACGCGCGGCCCGTCTACGTCGTGGCCGAGTGCGCCACGCCGCTGCACACGCTCTGGAAGGTGCTGCAGAAGCGCGCCGTCTACCAGAGTGAGTCCGTCATGCTTTATTGTTAGGATTACTTAACAAGGTTCCGGGACAGTGTAAACAAATGTATAAAAAAAAAAGATTATTAAAGTTGCCCAGTCCCCTGAATCTGATGCAGATGTCCTTGCGTCCTATAAAGCTATCCCGGAAAGAAAGTTAACCTTGAATCGTCCTGTGACTGACACTTTCAATTTCAACAAGTAAAAGATAAAAGATGTTTATTCCCTTCGCACGACTATTGACCAAAACGAAATATGTCCAAGTCTTCAAAAATGTCCAATCAGTAATTGGTCCAGCCATAAAAATGTCCAATCAGTAATTGGTCCAGCCATAAAAATGTCCAATCATTCATTGGTCCAGCCATAAAAATGTCCAACTATAGAAATATCCGACTAAATATATGTCCATATATAATAACGTTCAGCCATAAAAAATGTCCAACTATAGAAATATCCGACCAGATACATGACCAGCTATAATAACGACCACCTATAAAAATGTCCAATTGTAGAACCCGGCTGGCCACTACTATTCTATTTTAATTAACGTTGGATATATATCAAAACTCTTTAGAGTTATACTGATAGTGATAGATACTGACCACGGTTCTCTATCGTTTGCCCGAATTTCATTTGCTATAATCGTATCACTTGCCATAATATTTATTTGCTATAAAGGCATTTTTTCTGTAACCGTGACGTACTCAGAATTGTTAAAAACCCAACCTAACCTAACCTTTTGGAATCTATATGATGGCATGTAAAAATTACCTAAAAGGTTTACGGTGTCAGAATAAATTCCTTTATAGCAAATAAATATTATGGCAAGTGATACGATTATAGCAAATGAAATTCGTGCAAACGATAGAATACGACTGACCACTTGTATGAAGTGTTGCTTGATACATAAAACCAAAAAGGAAAGACTCACAATTTTGTGAGTTTAGTTCGCTCATTCCCTTAACCCTTTCTCGAAGCTCAAAGATACATAAGTTACGGTGGTTTGGTCCGGGAACTAAATCAGCTTCCATGTTATCGCGTTGGATAAAGCATCTGTCACTCTCGAACCTACATACTGGTTAGAAAGTGACTGATGCTTTATCCACGTTTATACACATCGATAAACACGACCATAATAGACCCGCTGCAGTCTTTTGGTGGTTTGAATCCAGCAGTAGGAGTGACTTCAGTAACGTCCTCAGAAGCAAGCTGCTTTAAAAGAGTGGTTTTACCCGCATTATCCAAACCCAGGAGCAATAATCTTAGTTCCTTTTCAGGAATAGATCGTAACTTCCTGAGTATACTCAGCAGACCCATAATCAGTCACTTATATAATAACTGACTAGATAAGTTAAATTACAACAGTTCGTATGGGTGATAATAATTAAATGCGTATATTCTGCGACATATTAATTGAATTACAGAATCACTTCCTTCGCGTGTAGCAAATAATTGTTGACGTTATAGCTCTTATTCTCAAGGCACTTTAGAGCTATTATAATGTCATCACGATTCATGTTTTTGATAAATAACCTATCATCGTACGAGTATGATACCTAATTAATGGTCGGCTGACGGATGCCATTTGGTGACGATGGCTTAGGGTGGATAAGACTTCTATTAAATTTCGATTACGATTTATCTATTATGTTTTGCATGCATTGCATTGCATGTGCATTCGAGGCACCCGCCACATATGGAAGCCAGCAGCGAAGCTGTTTGGTTTCGATTACGGTGCTGCCCTTGCTGCATTTTTCGGGGACTGAATTTTCTTCATGGCTTCCACCTTCTTGGCATCCGTTCCAATCCCTTCTGCGGATACTTCATGTCCCAAAACTGTCACTTTCTGATACCCGAATTTACACTTAGACGGTTTCAGGGTTAAATTGGCAGATTTTAGTCGTAATAAAACGTTTTCCAAAGCCGCTAAAAAATCGTCAAATGTTTCACCAAATACCAATATGTTATCAACATAAACTATTGCATTCTTGTATTTTATTCCGGCGAGCACCTTATCCATAACTCGTTGAAACATAGCTTGGCTCGTCTTCAGGCCAAACGGTAATACATTGAACTCAAACAGTCCAGTATGCGTCACAAAGGCAGTCTTCTCTTTGCCTTCTCCTAATGCCAATTGCCAATATCCAGAATTCATATCTAAATCGGCAAAATATTTTGCTCCCTGCAAACATCCCAATAGATCTTCCACTCTCGGAATCGGATATGAATCCATCTTTATTTTTTTATTCAGCGCCCTGAAATCAATGCAAAATCTGGGCGGCCCTTCTGGTTTATCCACCAACACAACTGGAGAAGCATACGGACTTCGTGATTCTTGAATGATGCCATTTTCCAGCATCTCTCGCACCTGTTCATCAATAATTCTCCTTTGCTTTTCCGAGACTCGATAGGGTGCTTTATGGACTGGTTCATCATCCGAAGTTTTTACCGTAATTAGGGAATCTCTATAGCATCCCAACTCGTGCGTTGCAAACGAAAATGTCTCCCGGAACCTGGTTACTAATTCCGTAAGTTCTGTCTTCTGTTTGTCCGGCAAATTTTCATTTATGTCATAGACAACGGGTTTCTTCTCCGAGAGATTGCATAAAAAAAAATCATTTTTTTTCACGAAATCTGTAAAATAAACATAATCAGTTTTTTTCATAATAACATCATGAACAAACTCTTTAGTTTGAATCGAGAAATTCATATTTTGCTTTTTATTTGACTTAAATGCCACTTTGATGTCATTTCTAAGGCAAATTTCCCCTTTTGCGAAGTCCATGACGACGCAATTTTCTCTTAGGAAATCCTGACCTAGGATTAAAAGTTCTAGGGGATCTTCTATCAGTACAAAATTGTGGCGAAAATATACGTGACCTATGACGAGGCCTACGTCGGCTTTGCCTATCACTTTAACCGAATGTCCACCTACGGCTCGCAGTGGTATAAGAGGAGAATCAGTATAGTCTGCCAGCTTCAAACTCGTCCAAAGTGCTCGCGACACACAAGAGACTGATGCCCCTGTGTCAACTAGCGCCTCACAATTAACTTGATTTATCTGCAAAGGAATAATGGGTACAAAAACATTCTTAACCCTATCCGCGTTGGATTGTTGTTCCTGAATAACCGGATTTAAAGACCTACACCTCGCCGTGTCCCGGTTTACTGACGACGGGTGCTGTAGTTTGGGGGTTGCCTTGATGAAGACGGTGTATCTTGCTGCCTCCTGGGTCCCTGTTGCTGCTGACTCCACGGACGCGGGCGTAAATTATGCGACGGCGGTGTACCCGGTTCGAAATGTACCCGGCGCGGTGTCGCTACTGCCGCCGGTGCTTTATATGGCGTCACATACTCCGACTGTGGCGTGTGCATCCCCAGATCTCCACGACCACGGACGTCTTCAAAACTGACTTCTGGATTGAAGACTGGCAATTCCACCCGTTGTGTATAAGTGTGTTCGAAGTTATAAACATCTTCCACCTGTATTATTGTTTTTCTTAATTCATCTTTGGAACTGAACAATTTTGAGGCAAACAACCATTGATAACGTTCGCCAACGGATGTAATGTAGTGCTTGATAAACTTCACATCCTCTTTAATTTCTGCCTTCGCGGCTAAACCTTCCAAGGCGTAGAAGTACTCAATAAGCGATTCATGATTCTGCTGTTTTCTATAATAGAATTTTTGAGCAAAATCAATTTGTGACGCGAATTGGTCTTTTAAACCTTTGACGAGTAGCTCGTACGTAGTAAACGTAGCATAATTTGTTTTATACCACATCAATGCTGGTCCGTCCAAATAAGCTGCTATCGCATACTTCTTCTGATCATCCGTCCATGATTTTATAATGCCGATGGCTTCAAATTGTATTATAAAATCCTCAACATCCGATAATCCGTTGAATTTTTTCGCCGGCATATTTTCTGCGCTAAACATGGTTTCTGTGGGCAGAGAAAAAGTACACAAGTAATCGACACACAATACTCCCTGTTTTATACTCTTCTTTGACTTCCTTTTCCTTTGTTATTGAAATCTCAATCACACTGTGTCGGGGATCGTACGTTTATTCCTCCACCATATAAAGGTAAACACAAGCGCACCTCCACCATATAAAGGTAGGTGCAGCTTTACTATAAATAAAATGATTATTTAATATTTTGGTAGAGCTTATTTATTTAACTTTAAAAATTAACCATACTGGTCTAGCAGTGACCAGTCTAAGGACACGTGTGTCTTGTACCACGTTCAGGGAGCGAGTCTCCAGAAAACAAACGAGATAAACAGTCGCTGTTCAATCGAATTACTAAAATCGAATTCAAAATATTAAAACTAACAGCGACGTTTATACAAAAAGTACAGTGCAACGAGGTTCCAAAAACCTTCTTGCACTACATTAACAACAAGATATTAGCCGTATTTTAATATATTGATTAACAATAAAGTTACGCCCTTTTTTACATTTTTTGTTTCGTATTTTTAGCCATATTTATCACAAGCGACCCGCCTTTGCTTCGCTCCGGGTATTTTTGAATATTTTTGAGTTTATCGTCAAACATACAAAAATACAAATCTTTCCTCTTTAAAATATTAGTTTGGATTGGATATTTCTACGGTTGGGCCATAATATTACTGCTAATTATTAAGTTTGGGCAATTTTATCATTGGCCAAATGTCTAATTGGACATTTTTATAGTTGGGCAATTTTATCATTGGCTAAATGTCTAGTTGGTCATTTTTATAGTTGGGCAATTTTATCATTGGCCAAATGTCTAATTGGACATTTTTATAGTTGGTTAATTTTATCATTGGCCAAATCTCTAATTGGTCATATATATAGTTGGGCAATTTTATCATTGGCCAAATCTCTAATTGGACATGCCTTTGGACATTCGTCTTTTTGGACATATTTCGTTTAAACAATAGTCGTGCGAAGGGTTTATTCAGTAAGTAGGCCGCACGGGTACTCTTACACGTCAAAAATCTACCAGCGCTTCGCAAGAGACCACTGCTGAGAAGAAGCGCCGCAAGAAAATCAACAGTCAGTCTTTTAAATATAGCTTGTGATATTATTATACAAAAGACTTAACCTAACATTATATAAAACAATAAATCTAACTTAAAATAAAAAATAAATATATTCATTTGCAGTTGAGCAGGAAAATGTGTCAAAACTCAGAATTTTCACAAGAACTAATAACTAGTAATAATAATTAAAAAAAAACATGTAAAGAGTAATAAGTACTATCTCGAATGTATTGCCATCACAATTTGATCTTTCATCTTTAGTTGCTATTCATAAAGTATTTTGTTACTGTAAAGCGTTTCAATAAAATAAAAAAATCATTTATTTCGGACTACAAAAAGATCCATAGAGTGTTAGTATACAAATTAAGATAACTTAATCTAGTGTTAGGAATTAGTAGAACAATTTAAAAAAAAACAGTATTAACATTAACAATTTTGCTAACTTGTAATATATAGTTATGCACACGCTTTCCATAGCATAGCATCTATATTACAAATTGCGCTACAGCCTTAATAAGCTCGGTCCAATGTTTAAAGATCGGACATTCATACCTTTCAGCAATTTCATTTTGCACTGGCAACAACAAACAATTAACAACAATAAGAATACCATTCATTGGAAGATAAGTTGTGAAGTGGATTCCGCCAGATACTATACAGATTGCCGCTATAACAAAAATAATAAAATTTAAATTAATACAAATAATTAATTATTGGTGTTTTACTGACCCTACTAAGAGCCAGTTTACCGTTTCGCGTATTTTTGCACCCTCTACTTGTCTGTATATTTTTTTAATATTATATAAGTACTGTATGTTCTATATGCGCTTGTCAGGGTTGGCGACGGCAGACGGCGACGAGATCACGGCGGCGTTCTGCGCAACCCTGCCGCGAATCATTGAGAGCAGCCCTGAGTTACGCGGCAAATGCGACTTGGTCTACTATGACGGTGAGTCTCCCCCGGCCGCAAAAAGTAGGATATTTCATTTCAATTAACCTGCCGCATGGCCAGCCAGTTTGGAGCGGACCCTTTCAGGTTCTAAGCTCCTTGTAATAGGGGTCGTTCGAGTATTACGTAAGCAGATTTATTACAATTATATACCCCCAAATGCTTACGTAAACATTACATTGGTATAAAGTTCCTCTACTAGGGTCTAAGCGAGTACCTAAACATTATTTGTGGGAATCCCCGAATATGCGTTTCATTTTCAAGCATAGACAATGTGTGGGTTGCCATATGTGTATTCACCATCTAGACCACCCACCCCCCATGTCATAAAAAATAAGGAAAGCATAGACCTCCCGCCCCCCTACAGTGCTTACACTCTCATTTGAATGATTGTCAAATTACAACAGTTTCACGAACTGGATTTCTTCAAGGAGACTCGACTCCACCACCAATCTGGTCAAATAGCTACCTTCCTATCTTAGCTTTAAGACTACGCCGAGCGTCCAGTGGCGCCCTCATCACCATTATTTTGTTTTCTAATAAAGTAACGTATTGTCTTGAAATCGATGGATGTGTTTTTGTTGTATAAATGAATACACAATTTATAGGGTATATGACTCAACTTAATAACCATTGAACTATGAGTGAGTAACTTAACGGAAAAAAGTGGCCACCTTTTCCCGTTAAGTTGACGACGCGAAGGTTGAATTTTATTAAACTTTGTCTTATATGCTATGTAACACTTCGAGGTCTAGATACCATTCTAAATCTAGTCTTACTCACCTGTTTGTTAGGCATTCCAGTTTGTTTATGCACTATAACTTTTAGCCACATATTTAGAGGAATATTACCTCGATGTTTTACCATTATTTTCCTCACAACAAGGCATACTTCTTCTTTTGTTTAAATAAATTACAATATCATAACAACAAGCCGGCATAACAAATCATTTGACAGTTCCTGTTTACACGTTTTGTTGTGCATTACACGCATGACAGCGCCATCTGTGATCTATGACATTTCCTCTTGACGATTTTCATCAATCACGTAATGATTGATTCTTAAATGTTTGTCAAATCATTCGTTTATATTTAATCTAAATAAATCTATGATTTTACTTAAATAACTTCATCGTATTTTATTAGAGATTTTCTTCAAGAATCAATTCGACACATGGAACGAAACGCGGACGCGTTTAGGAATGTGCTTGTCGGATTCTTTAATCCTAGGTAATGATGATTTTAACTTTTGAGTAAACAAGAAATATAATAAACTCAATTACCTGGTTTTATAATAATAAAATCCCTTCTTGAACTATTTATGAAATAATTTACTGTTTGTTTTTGTTTATTGGTAAATAAAAATATACAGAGCCGTTCGGAAATCTTTGACCGTGGATGACCGAGCATCTTCGATGCCGTCTCCGTTGACCTCGATCGGATTCGATTCGTCAAGATGTGAGCACGTACATCAAAAACTGAGAATCGCCGATCACGCCAACCGGCCCTGCCCATGGCAGCATCTTTATAATTTAACTTCAAATGGATTGAGCTAATCCAAATCTTTGTGCCTTCTGGCCAATCATAATACTTTCTTCTGCACCCTCATAAATGCTTTCTTAACAAGCACCTTTACTTTCTCGAGCTCTGACACTCGCCTTAAACCATAAAAGAAACCCACGGCTAGTGGGTTTTTATTACGGGCAGTTTCTTTTTCTTTTCGGTTTCTCTTTCTTCTTACTGCCTTTTTATTGTTTCTCGAACACTCCGTTTACGAGTGGAGAATAACTTGTGGTTTCGCGGATGGAGAGGTGAAGCTCATCAAGCATTGCGACCTTCTACTTTCCCCGTCGTGGATCTGACGACCTGCACTAAGAAAAACTTCAACTCCTGACAATTAAGCCGTTCTTTTACTACAGAGGTTATTAAACAGTGCAGGTATTTTGGTAAGAAGATGCCGCGTGAGTACCAGGCTACCTTTTTACACTTAAAGTTATCTCGTTAGGTAGTCTTTCCATTGTATTGATAAATTTCATTATTGGAATACAAATCTAAATGTGTATCTTGCGTAGTAGGTTTGAGACTGGCAACCCACGACTTCACGCTAGTGGATCAGTCTCGATCCTATGACTTATTTAAACTTCTCCTTCATGGCGAAGTTCACTTCAACTTAGTGTGACCTTTTTTTATGCATAGTATAACTTATTTAAACTTCCCCTTTATGGCGGAGTCCATTGTGTAATGATGTATTTGGTGTTCTTTAGTTCATAATCGGTGAACGGTTAAATAAATGTAATTTGAATAGATCAGAGAATTTTATTTGAATGATTTCACTCGTTGATGAGAAGTAGGTCTGGCGCCCTTACTGAATATAAATTTGACTTACTCTTTCCTGGGCTGAATCTTACTCACACCCTAGTCTCACAAGCTCACCTATCCAGCTACCCTGAACTATTACAGTGGCGTTCCCAACGTGAGGCCTAGAGAGTGATATCGTTCAAATAAAGTATTTTTCAAAAATTTTTTTTTATAACTAAACTTTAATCTCTGGTGTAATATTGTTAATTCTACAATAACTACATACTATTTACTATCTGGTGTATTTTTTATGGAGACAGTAGTCATTTACTTTTTGAGAAAAAATGGAAATTGAGTTTTTTCCATACTAACTAAAACTGAACTTTTATAGTTTAACTATTTTCTGACTTTTGGTTGAAAACTTCAACTAAATACTCTTACTATATTAACTACTGGTTTAATCTAGTACTTTTCAGAACTTTACTAAAAGAAAATATTAATTAATTAATTTTAATTAAATTAATTTAACTTTGACTTCCACTGATCTATATCAGAACTTTAAACTTATCTTAACTTACATTAGCCTTAATTGGACAATTTTCAAGGATTTACATTTCAGTTTAGGTTATTCTGCTTTTGCATTGAAAATAATTTTTTTTTTAAATTTATTAGAAATGGATTTTCTTAAAGCTGGTTGTAAGCTACTTCACTTACATAAAGATGAGATTACTCATGAACTTACAATTCGGAAACTTAATGTCAACCCTGCTTCTCGTAGGGATAGTTTAAAAAAAGTTTTGAAGCAGACTGCAGATTTAGCTCGCAGAGGTAGCCTAAAATTTAATACTTTAGAGGAGTGTGATGTAACACTGGAATTAGATATTTGCCAGCGGAAAGCGGAAGAAATTGAAAAGGAAATAGCTGACCATCTGTCAGAGGCTGCTACAGACCGTTTGAGCTCTCGCTGCAAATATCTACTTTGTCGTTTATCCAGGTTACCAGAAAAATCTGAGGATGTTCAGTTGCTTCAAGCTGCTATTGTTTCAATGTCAGATCGTTTGAAACGAGATGACACTGTTACCTCTGATTCTGATTCTAGTGATAATATTTCTGAGAACCTTTCCGGAGTTGTTACTAAGAAAATAATTTATATACCTGAAAAGACTTTTCATGTAAATTCTTTAAACTTAAAATACAAAGGGGACTCATGTGCCCGTACTTTTCTGACACGACTTGAGGAACTGCGTGTGGCTCGGAATATATCCGAGGAGGTAATTTACCGCAGCTTTCCTGAAATTTTAGATGGACCTGCTTTGGCATGGTTTCGCTCTAACCGCGTAGACTTTTTATCATATAAAGATGTAATAAAAGCTCTTCGTGATGACTTTGATATACCTGATTTGGATCATAAGCTTTTGCAAGAAATTCGTGCTAGGACGCAAGCAAAAAGTGAGACGATCGTTACCTTTCTCTCAATGGTATTAGGAATGTTTGATCGCTTAAGTAGGGAAATTCCTGAAGATGAGAAACTCTACATCCTCCTACGTAACATTAGACCCGAGTACAGTAAAGCATTAGCTTTACACGACGTCACTTCTATTAAACAGCTTAAGGAATACTGCAAGCGTATAGAATTAGCTAAAGTAAGGTCTGAACAGTTTATTGAACCTTCTTCCTCGTCACCTCTGGTTATGACGCCTACAACTACTAAAAATAAAAATGCTTTGATCCCCCTAAAGGAGATAACCGGAGTTACCTCGCTGTAGACGTTCTTGGTCTAACGGTGAAAGGCTTACTTGACTGTGGTGCCACCTCTTCTATTCTAGGTAAAGGCAGCCACTCACTATTTTCTGATATTGGTTTACCAGCCGCAACACACTCTACTCCAGTAATTTTACGTGTTGCTAATGGTCAAGCGCTTACTTGTACTGAATATATGACTCTTCCTATTTCATACCAAGGTAATGTTCAATTAGTCAATTTTCATATTCAGCCTGATATAACTACTCCTATCATTTTCGGTATAAATTTTTGGAAAGCTTTTAAATTGGCTCCTGAAATAATTTCCACTTTAACAATTGATGAAAATATTGCTAGTACGACCGATATTCCCTCTGAAACTGGTCTTCATGATTTTGATTCTTTAACTGCTGAACAGAAAACTAAAATTGACGAAATTAAACTTCTCTATGACCAAATCAATACTGACAAGGTTGGTTTGGGTAAAACTCACTTGCTTGAACACAAAATACATACAGGTAACAGCTCTCCTATTAAACAAAAATATTATCGTCTTAGTCCTAATAAGCAAACTGCTTTAGAAAAAGAAGTTGATCGTATGCTAGAAGCTGGTATAGTAGAACCATCATACTCTCCATGGAATTCTCCAGTGGTAATGGTAGAGAAAGCTAATGGTGAACTGCGACTTTGCCTCGATAGTAGAAAACTTAATTCTGTATCGAAACCAGATGCTTATCCACTTCCTTACGTGAACTATATTTTAGACAACTTACGGGACGCTAAATATTTAACTTCTCTAGATTTAAGCGCAGCTTATCATCAAATTCCTTTAAGTGTTGCGTCAAAAGAAAAAACTGCTTTTACTGTACCTGGACGCGGTTTATTTCACTATAATCGCATGTGTTTTGGCTTAATTGGTGCTTCTGCGACCATGCAAAGACTCATGGATCAGTTGTTCACAGCTGAATTCGATAACAAAGTGTTCTGTTACATCGACGATATTATCATCTGCACCTCTGATTTCGATGAACATGTTCGCTTGCTCAAAGTTGTTCATGCTAAACTAAAAGCAGCTAATCTTACTATAAACATGAAAAAGTCTCTGTTTTGCAGGAATGAACTTAAATATCTAGGATATATTGTGGATCGTTACGGTTTAAGAACTGACCCTTCCAAGGTAGAGGTGATTTTAAATTTTCCTATCCCTAAAGACGCTAAAGAAATAAAACGATTCCTTGGAATGGCAGGTTGGTACCGACGGTTTGTTGAAAACTTCTCTAAGATTGCTCGTCCTCTGACGCGACTAACAAGTAAAAAAGTTCCTTTTGTTTGGTCCGACGAAGTAAACGAATCTTTCAACCTACTAAAAACTGCCCTCGTATCTGCTCCTATTTTGAGATGCCCTGATTTTAATGAACCTTTCTACATTCATACGGACGCGTCCTCTTACGCAATCGGTGCTGTTTTGACGCAGCGCGTCGATAATTGCGATCACCCTATTGCCTACTGCAGTCGTACTTTGAATGCTCAGGAAATCAATTACTCTGCTACTGAAAGAGAACTCCTGGCAGTAATCTATGCTTTAGAACAATATCGTGCCTACATAGAATGCAGAAAATGCTTTATCATAACTGATCATGCTTCCCTTATATGGTTTTCTAATCTTAAGAACCCTTCTGGTCGTTTAAATAGATGGTCTTGTCGCCTTAGTCAATTTAACTTTGACATAATTCATCGAAAGGGAAAAGATAATGTCATACCAGACGCCCTTTCTCGTATAAAGATAGACTTTGTCTCTGACATTCTTACTACACAAGACCCTTGGTATTTGGAGCTTTTCCAAAACGTTTCTGATAAGCCTACTCTTTACCCAAACTTCAAAATTGAAAATAATAAATTATTTCGTCTTTCTAAGAACAAATATCGCCTAACATCTCAATTCGAATGGAAGTTGGTAATTCCTTATGAAGACCGAAATGAAATTTTACTTAAATGTCATGATCATCCTACATCTGGTCACTTTGGTGTAGCTAAAACTCACCACAAAGTTTCCAGCCTATATTATTGGCCTACTCTCTTTCAAGACGTCAAACACTATGTAGACTCCTGTGAGATTTGCAAAACCTATAAACCGGTCAACCTAGCTCCTGCAGGTTTAATGGGTAATCCTCGTCGTATATCTTCACCCGGTGAGGCTATCTCTTGCGATATACTTGGTCCTTTTCCTCCGTCATATTCAAGAAACCAATACCTATTCGTTTGCTCTGATTATTTTAGCAAATATGTCACTTTGTTTCCTTTACGTACTGTTACTGCTAAATCAGTTATAAAGTGTTTGGAAAAAGGTATCTTTCTTACTCATGGGGTACCGAAATATATTTGTGTTGATAACGGACCTCAATTTATAGCTAAAGAATTTAGGGAATTTATGTCTCAATATGATGTCCCACATATCTTCTACAATCCTAGATATCATCCACAAACTAACCAAACGGAAAGGGTTAATCGTGAATTGGTAAGGACTATTGCTTCTTATGTGCGTTCTGATCACCGCAACTGGGATAAGAACTTATCTGAGATTCAGTGTGCTTTGAATACCGCTGTTCACGAGGGAACTAAATTTACTCCGTATTTTTTAACACATGGTCGTGAGATGATTATCGACGGTTCCTTTTATAACGCGGATGCTCCTGTAGACAGAACTGCTCTTTTTGCAGACAACGGTTTGGTCCTGTCAGATAAACTTACAGAATTGAAATCTATATTTCAAAAGGTGCGTCAAACACTGCTTGCCTCTCATGAACGTAATGCAAAATATTATAATCTGAGAAAACGTCCAGTACAACTTGTAGAGGGACAAATAGTGTACAAAAAGTGTTATCCGTTGTCTAATGCTGCTAAATTCTTTTCAGCCAAACTATCGCCAAGATATGAAAAATGTACAATACATAAAAAACTAGGACCCCTAGTGTATACTTTGAAATCTACTTCCGGAAAGATCCTCGGTGATTTCCATATAAAAGATATAGTTAGACCTGGCGAAGCTCCACCTGCATCCTAACTTTTCTGGTGGTTTCTTTTAGATCTACCTATAATCAAATCTCTCTCTTTAATCATATACGGCTAGTATATTAAAGTAAATTATACGCCTAGTATACTCAATTATATACGTCTAGTATATCTACTAATGATTCAGGGTTGAATCAATTTATGCACTTAGCATACTTTCTGATTCATTGTTCTACTTGCATCAATGAAATCATTTTACATGCGCCTAGCAGGCGTACTCACTTGAATGCTTTTGGTACAAGTTTACCAAAGCGAGCTTTAAAAGATTTAACTTGACTGATATGAGTTAAACTTACTATTAAAGAAAAGAGTTCTCTTCTACGATCAATGTGTCGAAGAACTTTCATGTGAATTGTCTATAACAAGATACTAATTAACGCTTGTATTGATATGTTTCAACTTAGTGTGACCTTTTTTTATGCATAGTATAACTTATTTAAACTTCCCCTTTATGGCGGAGTCCATTGTGTAATGATGTATTTGGTGTTCTTTAGTTCATAATCGGTGAACGGTTAAATAAATGTAATTTGAATAGATCAGAGAATTTTATTTGAATGATTTCACTCGTTGATGAGAAGTAGGTCTGGCGCCCTTACTGAATATAAATTTGACTTACTCTTTCCTGGGCTGAATCTTACTCACACCCTAGTCTCACAAGCTCACCTATCCAGCTACCCTGAACTATTACAGCTATACATTGTGTTTTTATTTGTACAACAAAAATACATCCTTCGATTTCAAGGCAATACTCTAGTTTATTAGGAAACACGATAATGGTGATGAGGGCGCCACTGGACGCTCGGCGTAGTCTTAAGGTTCAAGTTGTAATGGCTATGATATATCGCGGTTGGAGCTCACCCAGGTAGACCGCCAGCGAGGCGTGTGGCAAGACCCGCTTCTGTTTTTCTTAACTTACACTCCTTCACTGAGTAAACGCACTGCGCTCAATACAGCTTTGTGATTGGTCCTTTTTGACCGACGATTTGAACCACCCTGTGCGTTCGTGCACTGTGAGACGTCATAGTGACGTTTGTGAATACGGGTGTACAATAAAAATGGGTGATAATAGGTATTTGAGCGGATTAGGTTTTCACATATATATCATTTCGTTCTGAGCTCTTTATGACAATTCGGACATCTTGGAAAAATACGACTATACCTGCGCAGTGAGCAAACTCCGACCAAATTGGTGGGGGAGACAGGGGGAGTGCAAACCGCTCCGCCTTGCTGCCACGCCATTGGTTTGTCAGAAGACAACATGTGCAAACATATCCCCTCCACCAGCCGCTCGAAGGTCTTTTTATGTGTGTCGACCTGTAATATTTAACTATAATTGTCTCATTTCAGATACCAACCCGAATGAAAATTTAGCAGAAGTGCTGATTGCTAAAGTACGTGAACTGGAACCGAACTTTGAAAACATTACCAGAAGCTAAACTGTCACTTGAGCAAGTGAGTTCCCCGCGAGTTTATCTGGGCTGACATTTATCAGAGGTTTTATAAAGTCTAATATAGTTTATACATACTTACATTCATAAAAAAGTCGAAATAATCTTCTCAAAATATAAATTGGTTGAATTACCAAGTAAAAGGCAAACCATTGAAAAAAGAAATCATTTATGGATGTAAACTATGTGGCTATTTAATATTAAATAGTTATCTTAAAATGTGAATCGAGTAGGTGCACTATTTTTTTTGTTGTTTTCAAATAAAATTATACCTTAAGGATGCGATTTCACTCTGGAGATAGTAAAGCTATCCATTCCAAACATAATATGTGTGATCTTTAACTGAGCTCCGTCCCGCTTTGCTAAGATGCCTTAAGCCCTTATATTTCTGTGGATTTCACTTGCTAGCTCAAGTTAACGCGTTTGCTGCCGTCCCTTTGCCAGAGCCGCTTGATCCCTCCGTCCACTGGGATCCATTCATAGGATTCATTAAAGGGGACAAGTGGACTTTTTGTACATCCAAATCCATTACTGTAGTAGAGTGTGCTTTAATGGACCCCATTCTACGTGCATATCGCTTAAATAGCCTAAAACTAAAATGTCTAATTTTTAGACATAGTTTAGACGGCAGATTTGATAAGTGCTATTTCAGAATGTCAATATAAAGTTGAATAGACCGCCTAAAATAAGAAGCGTCAGATTCAAATTAGCGCTGTCATTAGATTGTGACAGCTGCTCATAGAATAGCAAAGTGTTTTAGCGACACCTGAATAGAATTAGGAAGTTTAGAGGGGTGTGTAATGATCGGTATAAAAATAATTCATATAATTTCATTTGATATAATAACATTTGATATAATTTTAAAGGATATAATCACTCATTTTATATAATAAACGATTGGTATATTATCAAAATGCATAATTTCAAATACTATAATACTCATAAATTCAAAAAAATAATATTTCTAACGGCTTTCATTACTAATAATATGGTCACAGATCTAACCTAACCTAACCTAGTTAGAAGAAATTGACTAAAACTTCATTATAACAAGGAAATGATAGTTATACTAAATGAGTGTTATGTTATTCGATTGTATGCCAGATGAAAATATATTAAATGTTGTTATATGATTTAATTATTATATCAAATGAGCGTTATATCGACTGATATTATAGAAAATATTTTTATATCGATCGTTACGCACCCAGTTTAGAGGCCACTTTACAATCGGATCCAATGTATACTTAAATCCGTTTGGAGTGGTTACACTTTTTAATACGCTGCGATCCATCAGTGGATGTAAATGTACTATGAAGTCTACAAATATCCATTAATGGATTCTATTGAACTTTTTATATACCGGGATGCATCAATGATAAATGTCCACAAGTATCAATTGATGGAATCAAGTGTATTAAAAGTTTAATTGATGGATCGAAGTGTAATTAAGAGTGCAACAGAATCCATTGATGGATTCCAAACTATTAAAAAGTGTAAACGAAACCAAATTCATTTAAGTACAATAAAGCCCACTCTACTCCGTTAATGTATTGGAATGTACAAAAAGTACACTTGTCCCCTTTAATGGATCCTAGTGGACGGAGGACCCTTGTTTTATACGTCGTGTGTTGTTAAGACGCACACACGCGTTTAAGGCACTCAGGAAAGCGATTTGCCGGCAGTAAATGCGTTATATCATATGTTATATGACCAATATAGATAAGTCTTGTAGAATTGTAACTTGTTGAAGGCACTACCTTAACATGTTCAAATGACCTGTTTTTAGCATTTGAATCTGAGAGTAGTCGGCCAGAAACGTCAGTGGATTGAGCTTGTTCCTCATAGATAACAAAGTTATGTAACTGGTTATCTATAAGGTATAAATATTCCTTTGCAGCTGACCCGGATATATAATGGGATTGTATTTTACTCATACAAAACTGGGTATAGTATTTGGTTTTTTGTTAAAAAGTAAGTTTTATTCGTAGTTTATTCGGTTTTAATATGGTTATAGCTACATAATCAAATACAATTTCTATGAGAAAAATATAATTCCATTTTGTGAGGTGATAATGATATGCCGTCCTCGAGTGGCACGTGGCAAGTAATCAATAAGTCTCCACGTTTTTATGAAGACACTGCCAAAAAAATACAACAAAAAAGAAAAGAAATAAGCAAATGATTACTGTGGGTAATAAGCAAATGACTACTGTGAGTAATAAGCAAATGATTACTGTGGATAATAAGCAAATGACTACTGTGGGTAATAAGCAAATAACTACTGTGGGTAATAAGCAAATGACTACTGTGGGTAATAAGCAAATGACTACTGTGGGTAATAAGCAAATGACTACTGTGGGTAATAAGCAAATGATTACTGTGGATAATAAGCAAATGACTACTGTGGGTAATAAGCAAATGACTACTGTGGGTAATAAGCAAATGATTACTGTGGATAATAAGCAAATGACTACTGTGGGTAATAAGCAAATAACTACTGTGGGTAATAAGCAAATGACTACTGTGGGTAATAAGCAAATGACTACTGTGGGTAATAAGCAAATGATTACTGTGGATAATAAGCAAATGACTACTGTGGGTAATAAGCAAATAACTACTGTGGGTAATAAGCAAATAACTACTGTGGGTAATAAGCAAATGACTGCTGTGGGTAATAAGCAAATGACTACTGTGGGTAATAAGCAAATGACTACTGTGGGTGATGAAGTGTGATTAGTCCTCTTAGATCTAAAAATAATCATTAAAGTACGGATTGAAACTACTTTTGGCAGTCTTTCCATTTTACTCATTGCTCCAGTACTATTTTTCAAGATATATGGTTCTTAATTTGTATAGTAATTTTTATGTCCCTTTATTATGTATCAGGAATTTACATGTAGCATCATGTATGTCCTTGCAAAGTGTATCGAGCAAACGCCGACCGTCATTGTGTTTTCTGACAAACAGCGATCGGGGAAAACGGTGCAAAACTTTAACAAAACTTGTAAAGCTGACATAAAGGAGAAGGGTTCCCTTCATCTGGCATAACTTTTTTTGGCACAATTCATCATTTCGCACAATCATCATTTGGCATAAAGTCTTTTTTTCTGAAACCGTGTACTTTTCAGGATTATTTAAAATACCATTGCATAGAACCCAATAGGTCAGGTTAGGTTTATTTTATGTCAATCCTGAAAAGTACACGGTTTCAGAAAAAAAGACTATGCCAAATGATGATTGTGCGAAATGATGAATTATGCCAAAAAAAATTGTGCAAGACATTAGTAACCCAAAGGAGAACTTGCAACCCCGAAAAATAAGAATATTATTGAAAAATAAGAATATTATTGGCAGATTAGTGTTCACTTTAACTCTATATCAGAGTCTTGGATTTGGTATAAGGATATTAATAGTTTCATGGCTGTAATATACCTTTGTTAAGTTTTGCATCGTTTTCCCCGATCACTGCTAATTAAGCAAAGTATTGTCTTGAAATAAACATAATGATATGGAATCGTATACATGACATAATTCGATAACAATTAACCTATGAGTATCTTAAAGGAGAAAGGTTACCACCTTTTGTGTTAAATGAGTCTGTGAGTTTATATTTTGTTAATAAAAGTTACATTACATTATTTTAATTATTTTCTAGACTATTCTAGACTTTATATAGACATATTTCATTTATATTTATTGACATTTTAATTTTGTTATTGTGACAATAGTTATAATTATTTTAGATTTTGCAAAGTGCATTTGTGTGCCTAGATTTAAGCCCGTGCTAAGCACTTTATTTCTTTCTCTAATGTTTCTCTCTTAAGTGCCTAACGAGATTTTAAAGTACCAAAAATTTGTTTTCCAAAAAAAGCGGAACTCCAAGTTCCAATATTTTTAATGTGCCAATCGGTTTCTATTAAACACGTTGTCTTCTTTATCGTTCGTTACTTTTTATTTATAAGTCCCGTGTGATAATTTAAAGTTAGCACGAAGATAGATTAAACTATTACGGCATTTAAATTTTAATTTTAACTTTATTTTACGACACAGTTAACTTGACCTTAGTTACAACTATAAATTTGGGCCAGTTCAGAGTGAAATTGGCAACATGTTCCAATTTTTAGCAAAAACTACTTCTTAATGTGATGGTTGCCACTTCACAATATTGTGGTCCTGCATGTAGCCACGTCAAATTATTTTGCCAAGTTTTATGAAGCTACAGTACGCGCAAGAGTTCATGTCCATCGGCGCATTCGTCCGCAGTCTAGTGCCGTCCTTGACATTCGACGTTTGCGTTCCTAAAGCGAGATTTAGACCAGCGATAAAAAATGCAAAAGTTTAGTTGAGTTTCATCATCATCATCATCATGTCAGCCGTAAGACGTCCACTGCTGAACATAGGCCTCCCCCAAGGCTTTCCACTCAGACCGGTCTTGTGCTTTTCGCATCCACCGCGGTCCCGCGATCCTGACGAGGTCGTCACTCCATCTTGTTGGAGGCCTACCTAGTTGAGTTTACTAACTTTTAATATAGAAAAAGACAGTAAAATTGTGCTTCTTGCTCTAGAATCAAAGTAAGTAAGGCCGCAGTTAACTTCTGCAATTTTGAATGCCAGTCTAATTCGCGCGTCAAGGTGGACATGAATTCGCGCGTTCAGTATTTGAATCCACCTTTTAAACGGCATTTAAGTACTTTTGGTGCGTTTTTACCCGACATTGCGTTGCTTTTAGACGGTTATTTTTATCTAGATTTAAGGTATAATTTCATCGGCGTTATTTGTCTGATTAGCTATCTAGGATCTAATCCATTTAGAAAAGTTATAAAGACTACATTTTGTAAAGAAATAATATAGGTAGGTCATTATCATCAGTTAGTGACATCACATTATAACGAAAAATTTATGTTCGACCAACTAATCTTCCAAATGTAGACGTACCTATTTAAAGTACATGATACATTATTTTATAAATGAATGCGTGTCACGTAATATTTTTGGAATAAATATAATTTTGATTAAAGTATTTTTGTTTTATTTTATAACAGCTGGTAGTATCTTGACGTGTAAAAGTGCCCGAGCGACCTACTTACTGAATCAATTTATTTTATCTTTTTTATCTTTTTAATATCAAAGTTTCTTGATGATAATGCACGAAGTGAGAATGTGATACTGTCAGCGGCAATAGATGTTAACAATCGATAGTTAAATGTTTATTCCCTCGACTTTAAGGGTGACAGCGTGTCCTGGACCGCGAGTCAAGGCGGTGAAAACCATATCGTATTGGTGTCGTATTGTCAACGTTTTGATAGCTCTTATTTACATGACAGTTGGCGGTCGAGTTAAAAATTAAAAACAATACCATGCGTGAAAAAACATCCGTCACTTTCTGACACTTTTATAAGTACGAGAGTGACAGATGCTTCATACACATTTTGTCACGCGATAAACGCAGCCATACTAGGCCGCAGAACAGGTCAAAGACGATACGGTTAGAATAGAGTATCATATTTAATTTTAGCAACGATTACATGTAAGCCGATTTGGTACAGAGAGACCCTGCCTACGAAAGTACGAAGCGTCCCAGTTTTGAATCAATGCCAGCTGTAGGTAGCCTTCTATTTGTGTAACAAGCACAAGTATTTATTCTTGAGTGTCGGTTTTTTTTAAATATGTACGTATCGCTAGCACAGTCGCTAGTCGGCCTTATAGCTACTTAGCTAAACACTGGTAGGTACCTACCTACCTTGTCGCTAAAACGCCTTTGACAGATGCAAAAGTTTAAATGTGGTTTAAACATAACGTTAAAGTTACGAAGCACTAAAGTGTGCAGTTTCTTAACAATAGTATTTATTATCTATCGCGTTATCGCATCCGCAACGATCGAGCGGCGCGTGGTAAATTTCGCCGCGTAGAATAATAGCTTGTGTTCGAGCCTTTAAAGCAAAACTCTCATTTATTATGTTTTATTTTATTGCAATAAAATTAAATCACAAGGTCAAGGAAGTCCGTGCGTTAACAGACTAATATTGACAACAGTTGGTCAACCCATCGTTTTTACAAATGTGTCGAACAGCCTAAAAGCCGTAAGTCAAACTCCTAAACGTCAAATCATACGTCAAAACATTACTCTACTCACGTGTTTCTCTCGCCAAAATAATGTTAAGAATAAAGATATGATATTATAACTAATAATGGGTAAAAGGAAATATAATAATGATAGCGAAGAGTCTGCTAAGAAAAGCAGGACTGATGAGACAGTTCCTGAAGAGAATAACGATGTCACGGACACGATACAACCTCAAAATGACGCACTCGAAAGGGATGAGGGGAAAAAGTCTTCGAATAAACACCTTGGGTTTGATGTCAAGCACTTTCGCAAAGAGCTGGCGTCCAAAACTGGGCAGACCATGGGTGAGTTGTTTACCGTATGCTTTCGTTTCGGCCGGCCGCTCATTGTTATTCAGTAGTGGCCCCCGTTCAAGTTTGCTACAGGTTTCAGGTTCATTCGAACGCGTAAATCAGTAAAAGTTCAGTTCTTTTTAATTATTCGTTATGTACTTTGTGGTAAATGATATTGGCATCCATTATTGTTTAACGGTTAACTACATAAGCACCTTTGTTTTTTTGATGAGCCGTTTTTTAAAACGTACCTACTTTGTCAATACGACTTATTTCCTTTATTTTATTTTAAATAGGCAGCCTGCCTATAACCCATTATTTTTTTACAAGAAATCTTTAATGCTTTTAACCCTAAAAGTGATTGTTCTATACTTACCAGTCATTTCTTAAGCTGCACTTTTTGTATTTTTTATTTAATAAAATTTCAGTTTTTAATTTTGTGAAATTAAGGGTTAAAACAAAACTAAGGTTAAGGGTTAAGGGTTTCGTGAGAATTAGAAACCAAAATCCATACCTAATTAAACAGATACTGATACCAGAAATTTATCATATAATAGTGATGAAATAATGATGTTTCAGTATTAACTTGAACTACGTATCCTGTCCATGAGTTATACAGTACAATTTTCATTTACAATTCAAACCATCAGGTTATAACTTCTTCTTTGCTGTATCCTCTATCTTACTGCATGTGACTATTGTGAGGACACTTTACCACGGCTCACCAGGTGGCTCAATATAGGATTTTACTAAATTATGATATAATACATTGTATATAAATTATAGCTATAAACAGGCAATAATCCAATCAAATTAATGGTATTTTAGGTGTTGGCAAACCAAATACAATGTGGGATCCAAACTAGGTTTTTCTTTTTCCTGGCCCTGAGAAGACACCATCAACAACATTAAGATTAGAGGACACCTGCATATACTTATATTTGTAGAAAACATATTCATCCTGCTAATCTTTTCCTCCTGTTAGGTAGCTACTAAAGAATGTCAAACACAAATCCTATCCTACTCTAATCGCCAGGTTCACTGAATAAGATGCTTTGTAGAGTCATTTGGTTATACAGAGATATTTTGATATTTTTAGATAAGCACTACTACTACTACCCCCTTTGTACTATTTTATTGGCAAATAAAGTTGCAGTATCACATAGATAGATTTTTTTGTTTAATAATAAGTATGCATAGTGATTTGGCCAGCATCATTGATTTTAGTCCAACAATTCGTTTTTCTAGGGGTCCATCCATACCCAAAGGGGGCCAACGGAACTCTATTATGGCCTGTGTAAACCGGCGGACAAAACGGCAGAGGATCTTAAATATAACCATTTTTTTTTGCTATTTCTATTGAAATAAGCAAGTTAGAGGATACTGCGGCGGTAGGCGCCGGTTTCCACCAGGGTACGCCGGGGTAACTGGGCCTCGGGAGAGGAAGGCTATTTACTGAATAAATATTTTGAATTTGAATTTTGTTTGTCCGTCGGCCCGTCTGTGCGTTCGTCTTCCGGTCTGTCTGTCTGTCCGTCCGTCCGTCCGTCCGTCCGTCCGGAACTGTAATAGGAAAATAGTTGAAATTTTCAAAGAGTGTGTATTTATTTATATTGCCGCTTTGACGACAAATAATAAAAATAATATAAAATATTAAAAAGGATACTATACAAAAAAATAATGACTGGTGGTAAGCAACCCTATGTGCGAGTACGACTCGGAAATGGCCGGTTTTTGTACTAAATGCAAGTGTTCAATTGAATAAATAATCTGAGGTTGTTATTTCTGGGTACAATTTAACATTTTCCAGCATCACCTGAAAGTTTAGAAAGACAGACACCTCTCTTTTTGCATTAGGGGTTAAGAACCCAATTTAAAACAAGTTGTTTAAATTCAACCAGAAATTTGTTCCATTTCAGCATTAACACAGTTCCTGCAAGTATGCCTAAATCCTGACAATGAGGTGGACTATGTGGCAGAGTACTTAAATGCCGGTGGCAACTCCCACGAAATCCTACGACAGATAAATCAAGACAGCAAGAAAAACCTTACAATGGCCACCCCTGCGTTCCACCTCTTCTACCTAATCATCATGAAAGTCCAATCATCGCATCCCCAAATGCTAACAATCACTGAAGAAGCTTCCCGTTACTTTTTAAACACATTCATGTCAACAGTTGAGATTATGATAAGTGAAAGCTCAGGGCCACGCCACAGGAAAATCATCCTAAAACTCCTTACGTCTATAGTCACTTTGAATCCCGAATTGGGTGTAGAAGTCATCAACCAAGCCCCACTGACTCCTAAGCATTTGCAGTATATATTGGAGAAACCAAATTACAAAGAAAAAGATAATGTTAGAACGTCGTTCGTACATTTTATGACCTCTTTTCTCATTGATGGACATCTACCTCTGATTAAGGCTTTGCTTGAGAAGCAGGGACTCCTGCCTCTAGTGATTCCAGGGTTAATTCATGATGAAGCTGAAGCTGTGCTGATGTTCCTAAACATTTTGAAAAAGAATGTCATTGAGAACAACTTCATATCCAAGAGCTTAAAACTGAAGACATTCAGTCATCAAGTCATACATAATATATTTAAACTGTACTCTTGGAAAGGTCCTCCAGATCTAAGTCAAGAAGCAAGGAAAGAGTTACGCCCAGACATTACGGCGCTCTTGTCAGATATAATATTGACTTTGTTCACATCCCACAAGCTTGGATTATACTTCACTGATAATACATTAGGGACAGTTGATGCCAATAAGAACCAAAACTTATACAAAGCATTACTAACTTTGAAAAGACCTTGGGAAATTGAAGAGGAATGTGAAGTGATTCTAAAAATTGTACACAAGTGTCCAGATTTGCATAGAGCTATAATAAATGTGGTGGAACAGAGTTTTGACCCACAACACTCACCTATTTGGGAAAAGACTGTGCAGTTTGCAATTAAACTCTTAGACGAACTGAAGCCTGAGGATATGGTGCCCAGAATGGGAAATCTTTCTTCCATTCAAGTGGCAAATTTTGTCAGATTTGTCACCTTACCTATTCCATTGCTAAAGTTTATCCAAGCACATTTAGGTAAAGACCGTGATATATCTTTGTACTGTGTCAAGGTATTGGTAAAAATGTTGGACACATTAAAAAGGTACATTAGGATTCTAGAGATGGAAGATACTCATGTTAATATATCTGACCTGAAGAATAAAATGGAGTATTTCTTCCCTAAGCATATGCCGGTGCCTACGATTATCGTGTCACTGATTCAGGAGGTGATTTGCGCAAAGCCGAACAACGCGAACGAACCCAGCGCAAAAGATTTTAGGCTACCGAAAATTACAGACACAGACAGTTTGATACACTTAACGGATTTACTTTTGTTGTATAATGACATCCACCCTGCATTTTTCGAATTGTTAGAGGGCTGTTTGGATATGAGGAAAATTTTAGATTTTTCCATGACTCTTACGAGCGGCAGAGTGTCTCTGCTAAAGTTCAAAGTAGTCTCCTTGTGGTTGACTTTAGATAGCTCAGCTATATCGCTGAACAACCCTATGTTTAAAGACTTATTCCACATCATGTTGGAAGTTTACACAAACACTGAAGACAGTACTTGGATTGGTGCAAAAGATACAATTTGCAAATTTTTCAAAAACACTGGAATATTTGAAGGCGATGAAGACGAAATTCACTTGATGCTATACGCTCTTCGCAACTCTAGCACCGCCCCAACCGCTCTCATAGGTGATGTCGTACAATACGTCCTGAAAAACAGCAAGGAGCTAATAGAAACTGTCCGAAATCAAGTGGTTCATTTTGAAATATCTGACCAAAGTACTGAAGCTAGCTTAGACAAGTTATTCAATGATCTAATGAAAAATAGAAACACTGATAACACATCGTTCCTGGAAACCAAAGTTCCGTCTCCGTTTATTGTAGGCTGCATGCAGTATATTCAGAATAACAAAGAGGCAAGGAAGAATTTAAAACATTTCCTGTCAGTATATGTTGCAAATTTACTTCATAATAATTATTCCCCAGAGTTGACAGAAGTGTTAATTGGAGATACAAAGATAGATGCTCGAACCTATGTTTCAAGTTGGGCCGGAGAATCAGTGACTTTATCTGAAGCTATATTTGGACGAGACACAACCATTAAGAATATTTCTGAATCAGTAATAGCCAATGAAAATCTATTGCTGAAAGATATTTTTCCTTGCTTAGAAAAGGTTCCTACTGAGGACAGTGACATTGTTATTGATGAAGTGCCCTATAAGGTAAACACAGCTGAAATAATTGATGGTTCTAAATTACTTATTTGGGCAAAGTATCTTATATTCTGCACCGTTAGATTGACTAATATGAACTTGTTGACAGAACCTCAGCAGAAGAAGATAACCAATTACTTTGAATGCTTAATTTTGATTGGTAAGAAATACCACATGAGGGATGTGTGTCGAACTATAATATTAACGCTTTTCAAAAATCCACACTATCTTAAAGTCTATACGTCTTTAGATTTAAGCAAGAGTCCGTGCAACACTCTAGCAACAAAGTTCCTCCTAGAAGTAATGATTAAACATTCAGACATGATGACTTCTCTGAATAAAGATCACAACTTATTGAAACCTTGTCGACAAAAAAATAGCATTGAAATTGTAAAAGCTTTTATTAAAATCAATAAAAGGAAGAATGTGGACACTGGTCATACAATTAAGGTTCTAGAAATCATTGGCCTTTCGGAATCTGATGACCTGGTAGTACTGAAGAATATTTTTAATGCAGATGTTAATGCTTGTGTTAAAGATGACAAAGAGCCTAGTCTCATGCTGGAAATACTTCGCGTGCTTGTAGAGAAATACTCAAAAACAATTTCTATTGAACTACCAAAGGAAGTACTAAAGAACATTGTGAAAGTGTACACTAAGCTTCTTACAAATAAAGATGTCATCCCAAATTTGTCTAATATTGAGAAGTCTCTAATAGAATATTTCGAAAACAAGCCACATCAAGTTAAACACGTCAGTGAAGAACAATTTAGACAGTTTTTCAAGGCCAACACTGTGCGTAAAACGACGTCCATCCTAGCAGCCACTTTACTGAAAGGAAATCCTAAGTTCTGCAAAGTTTTTAAGGACGAACTGGATAAACCTGAAATTTTAAGTCACAGGGAACTTACTCTGCCATTGGGAAATGCTATTATTCACCATGAGTCTTTCCTGATTGCAAATAAAGATTTTCTACCTAAAATATACGACGAATATAAATCGAATGTTTTAAAAGTGCTAGAAAAACCGCACAAAGCTGGTCAAATATACGTCTCTTGCTGGAAGTTTATAAGGAAGATGATTCTAGAATGCATGCCTCAAGCAGATTGCGAAAAGATATTCAATAAGATTCATAAATTTGAAACAGCGGAATTGAGCCACTTGCAACTACTGCAGGCTTGTTACCTTAAGTTGTGTCAGTCTGAAAAGGAACCAAAACGGGAGTTATTGAATAATTACTTTATGTCGTCTCTTCACATAATAACTTTAGCACTACAGGATGGCAATGTTGAAGTCCTGAAAGAAATGACTAATAACGTTTACTGTGTAGTAAAATTAAGTGAATCAGTGAATGGATTTCAAACAGAACAAAAGGAAGGGTTCTTGAAAGTAACAGAGAGTTCTATATGGCAGACCTTTTGCAAGTCCGTCTTGAAAAATTGTTTGAAAGTGAGGTCGGTAGATGAAGGTAACGAATCCGGACCATTGCTGTTAGAGTTACTAACAACATTCATTAAGCTCTTCTATCCAATTGATCACGCGGATATTGAAACTGTCTTCGACATGGTGACGTCGCATTCGGAGTTTCTAAACGTGATGCTAAGTTACCACAGTTTAGACATCAAAGCAAGATTGGTAGAACTTCTCTTCGTTTTGATATCAAGGAAGCAATCTGTTATGAAAACCCAACAAATTCCTGTTTACTTGAGCGCGTACCGTGCTACAAGGAGTCCCTGTGATCGTCTTCTGCTAAGAATCCTCAATTTCTACGAGACACACGGACAGCCAGTCAACGAGTATAAACCATATTTATGGGGTGATTCTGCAGCTAATTTCTACGCTGTCCGTAAAAACAGATCGGCTTCACTGTGGAGCCATCCAACTCCTAATCAGGTTTTGAATCTTTTGGAAAGGGACATTGTTGAAAGAACCGTAAGAAACTTCCCTGTTACGGAAAAGTTGAGTTATGATTACGAGCTACCATCGGGGTTGAACTCTTTTAATAACCTCAAAGGACTTCTAAGTTTTATGTCCAATGATGTGTTGAAAACCTCGAAAGATAGCGAAGGGGATGTCAATCGTATGGTGTTGAAGCATCAGTATGAGAGCGTGATGTCTCGGCTGCATGACGTTGATTTCGTGGGTACGTCGCATCTAGATGCTGACGAGGGAGTTTACGATCCTAGCTTCCTGTTTCCATTGCTGAGTCACCTGCTGGCCCCAGGCTCGATGGCCTCCTGCTTCAAGGTCCTGCGCAGCAATCTGCTCTCGCTCCCCATAGTGGCGTTGAGTTCTCACTGCTCTTTGATGCGGGCGGCGGCCTATCACGTGCTGCACCGATTCTCGATGTTGCTGGAAACTGAGACGTAAGTCATAAGCACATAATTATAATTACTATAGTGTTTTAAATCCAGGATGGCGAACCCCGCCATCCACATTGACGTTGCACGACTGCGATAATATGCGTTGCATTAAGTGAGTTGCGGGGCGCGACTTTCTGGGTTAATAACACCATACCGTAGACAAAAAGTATCACGATGTTTCATTTTTCGGCATCGATTCTTGATTTGTCTTTAGCAATTACTCTTACGTACAAAGACATAAATATTATATACATTCCCAACGCGTCTAAAATATGTATACGCCCCTACGCCTCTTATAACAAGGTCTATGTATGGCGCGATGGCTGTAGATATTAATGCTTTTGACTACATTTATTCTATGGTCATTGCCTATGTGCATTGAAGGCACGCGAGCACTCAGGCCACCTGATGGTAAGTGGGATCTGTGACCCATAGACATTTGAAATCTCAAGACTACAATCTTAAAACTGCATTCCCAAGACTTCAAATGCGTTGCCAACCCTGAGGACTGAGATGGAATGCCTCCATGCTAGTAATATCACCGGTAGTCTTATCCTCACACCGGAACACAGAAATGCTTGGCGGTGGGTTAATGTATATGATGGTGGTAGCGATCCGGACGGACCCTGTACGAGGTCCTACCACCACTAAAAAAAGGTGGCTCACGCACGACCCGTCTTATCAACATGACGACATCGTCGAAAGTTGTTCAACTTACTCTTGCTCAGTTAATCATCATCATCAGCCGATAGACAACCTACTGCTGGACATGCCCCAAGGACTGCCGCAAGGACCGGTGTTATGTTCCCGCAACTTTAGCCACATCGTCAATTAATAATTTCAAATATTCCATAGTCATTTTATGTTTAATGCAATGGAAAGTGATGACCTAGTAGACTTAAATTACATTACAAGTATTGTGATATACAAGATTGTTATTATACATTATATTTATCAGTGCTACTGAAATAAGCAATAATTAATAATAATTCATAATGTATTTAATTATTTGCTTTCAGGAGACACAAGAACGACAAGCTTCTACTCACAGATTTTATTGAAACCCTACGTCACAGTCTGTCCACGGCTATCAACAATGCTCAGAACGACGGTGGCGACCTGAAGAATCCTCGGCTACCCTCAGTTGACGCCATTTACCTAGCCAAAGCTCTTATGGTGTGCACAGCGCCATTTGATCCCCTATACAAACCAGTGAACAATTTCCTCATAGCCAAACAATTTGTCGACTTAACGGTAGTTCCAGATTTTTTAAGTTTATTCCACGACAGCGACGTAGAGTCTTCAGACAGACGTCTTTGGATCTTGGATATTATTAAATACGGAACTAAAACTATGACAGACGTCAGTGTAATTTTTAAAACTATGTGTCTGAAGATGATTATGGACTTTTATTCTTCCGTGCTGAGTGATAGGAAGACGAAGGACAAGATACTCAGTGCTATAGGGTCTGTTGTGGCTATTCCTAGGGCGTTTGAGATATTGGTGGAGGGCTACGGGCTGGTGTCATGGCTGCATTTTGTTGTACGACAGCTGCACAAAGATGAGAAGTCTTTGGTAAAGGGAGTGTTAAACATTATAAAGAATATACTTCATAGCATGTCTATATTATCCCTCCCAAGAAGTAATGCACCTAAAACCAGTGCTGAAGGGAAGCCAGTAAATCATTTTGGTGAAATTAAAGTGAACAAAGAAGTTGAAAATGAAATGTTGGTCATTTTGTACGATCTACTATATTTCACGGAAAATTTGGAAATTGATGAATTAATTTCTTATGTGGAGGCGTATAGATTAGTATCGAAGAGGGCTACTAAGTTGTTGAGTAAAGAAAAAATACTGGCCCTAGTGGAAGAATGTTGTAATTCCGTTCAAGGGAACGAGAAAGTCAGATTGATATCGAAAGCTTTGGTCAGAAATAATATAGATATGTTGAAGAGCAAGAATCTTAATGTTCGGGATAGTGTAGGATACAATGCCGAGTCTAAAGATTGTTTGATAAAAGAGTTGACGAATATTGTGCACGTTTATATAGCGTAATATGATAAACTTATATTTGATAATTGGAATAAATCAATTGTTGCTTTAAACCGGGTTTTATTTTAGAAATGACTGTTATTTTAAAATAAGAACATTATGGATTGTCCAATAAAGCTTTAAGTCTTGTGTTGTTATCTAAGTGATAGAACTCAAACGGTTGTGAAAAAAAAACGCAATCTGTTGGAGAAACTTTGTGATATTGTACTGCTGATGATTCACTAATTTTCAAGGTAGATAAAAAATCCGTAGACTACAGTTGGATAAACGCCACATTATTTAAAGTAGTTATTGGTTTACTAGCAACAATTTGCTACTAAATTCTAATAAAATCAAATATGTTATGTTCGCTTTGCCTAGTGTTAAACCGGTAGATTCTATTTATTTTTTACAAGTTTGTTTTAATGGATAAAAATTTGCAATGGAGTCCCCATATAGCTGTACTGGCAAATTAGACACCTAACAGACACAGCTCGATTAGTTTGTTATAGTTATTTCCATAGTGTTATGTCGTACGGTATAATGGTTTGGGGTAAGGCAGGTGACATACAAACTATATTTGTGTTACAGAAAAGGGCCATTCGTTCTATTTACATCTTAAATTCCCGTGACTCCTTAAGAAAACTTTTTAAAGCAATAAACATCTTAACTGTAGCGTCTCAATTTATTTATGAGAATATTATTTATATTATTAAGAATTTAGATTCTTTCACCAAAATTTCTGATATACATAATTGAAATACTAGAAATAAGAATAAAATCGCTATTCGAAAATCCTGCGTCCGTAAAGTATATAAATCATTTGTTGGTCAATGCATTCATTTCTATAAGAATTTCCTGACGTAGTTTTAAAGTTACTCTTTCCAGCACTTAAAAATTACTTGAAAAGGTCGTTAATGTCTAAAGCGTATTATAGGGTCGAGGATTATCTAATAGACAAAAATGCATGGCCTAAACCCGAAACTTAGTCAATGATATTTTTTTCAAATGCAAAGCTTTATCTTGTCTAGGGGACACCGTTGATGTAGGAAAACATCGAAAATTTTATGTGCACCGTCTTATATACACATAAGTAGGTTTTTTTTCCTTATCTCCCTTTCCCGCCATCTCTCTCGTAAGACTTTTGGCATCTTTTCCTGCTGAACTACGCATTTTATTTGATATTATATTAAATTTATTTTCATATCACCTACTCGGAAAGGGGACTTTTCTTCCCTGCTAGGAGGGATCAAAGTGGCACTTTTCTGTTCAAGGACATTTTGTTGCCAAATTTGATAATTGTTGTTAAGTGCGATAATTTCCTGTTGTTAAATTTGATAATTTCAGCATTTCTAGAATGGGTGAATAATTAAATTTGTTTCATCACTAAGATCTTTTATTTTCCTCATGGGTGATGTGAAAAGCAGTATGTGTCACACGGTAGCAAAATTATTTCCACCTTGGGCGTTAACACTTGAATCCCTCACTATGCTCAGGATTCTATTTTAGAATCCTTCGCTTCGTTCAGGATTCTATGTACGCCCTCGCCTTAAATATGTCATTTTGCTCCCTTGTGACACAATCTACTCTACCGCACTAGCGGTAACAGCGATGATGGTTTTTATTTAGATAGGTATATACTCATTTTAAACCTATTAATATGCAATCATCATTTATTTTCAATGTTAATTTATAATAATACATTACGTTTACAAAAAAGTACGGATTCATTCATTGGGTAGTTACATAAGACCTTGTGTTTGAGGGACGTTACAATTTATTAAAGATCGGGTTATTTAAAACTGAATTCTGCTCTTCTAATCGACCTACCTATGAAACGTAAATGGATGAGGTCCAAAAAGTTGGACCATAGTTAATCCAGGTTCCGTTGTGCGACGAAAAGTGTCCCTACGATTTGTATGGATAATTTTCGTGTCACAACGGATGGCTCAAGGCGACATGGTCCACAGTCCTAATTTGTCACGTTCTTAACCCGTCCACAATGCCATATGGCCCACTATTCCTATATTGTCACCTTCCTAAATTGTCTACTTTTCTATATTGTCATCTTCCTAACTAGTCCACATTCCTATATAGTCCAGAGTGCTAACTCATCCACATTTCTATTGTGTAGTAAACTTCTTTAATATTGTGTGGCTAACTTCAGTTTGCGCTGTGGACGATATAAGAATGTGGACGATTTGGCACTATGAACAATATAGGAATGTGGACAAGATAGGAAATTGATATAAAAATGAGGCAGAGTTAGGAAGGTGACAACTTAGGAATTACATGCTGACGACGTGGCTTTGTAGGACGAGTTAGGAAGGTGACGAAATAGGACTAGACAAAGTCGCCCTGAGCCCAACGGATTATTGCTAGTCTATGTCGCCCTATAGCTAGCACAGTATAGACAGTAGATTCTCTTCAAACAAAGGTATTATACCTATTGCGCGGTTTGCATGTATGCCTCGCTCGGCCTCGCCGCGAGGCCACTACAAGCAAACTCAACAGGATGAACTAGGCCGATTTAGTCGGGGCCACGCCGTTGTAGCGGTTTAGTTTTGAGTGTATTAAGTATCGAGCAACGCGCATACGAACTACTTTTCTATTTATAGGTACTATCGTATAGGTTAACTAAACTGTACCTAAGCTGCTGACTTTACGCTTCACTTTCACGGAGAAAATGCTAGCCTATTTAATATTTTTATTTTCTTGTATCGTTTGTTCTGTTCTTCATTTGTGCACCCTTCCTAATACAATTTAATTTTCTTATCTATAGTTCCATTGATACAGTTGTTTTATCTCACCACAGATTATTAAGGTATGTCTTAAGGTTATCTCCAAGTGCGTTCTTCGCTAAGCTTCACCCTACAATAGTGTGCGGTCTAGAGTCTGGCAAACGAAAGCTGTCCACAAGAACGGGCGGCAATTCAAAATATCTGCAGCAGATATCAATGTCTGTACACTAAACAAACGGAGTTGATAGATAGAAACAATCATTTAACATTTCTGACAAATAAAATAATATCAACTACGTTTAGTATCGCCTAATCCAGCTTATCCAGCTGCTGATTTTTGAATTGCCGCCCTTTTTTGTGGACAGCTTTCGTTTGCCAGACTCTATAATATACGCATTAGAGTCTGGCAAACGAAAGCTGTCCACAAGAACGGGCGGCAATTCAAAATATCTGCAGCAGATATCAATGTCTGTACACTAAACAAACGGAGTTGATAGATAGAAACAATCATTTAACATTTCTGACAAATAAAATAATATCAACTACGTTTAGTATCGCCTAATCCAGCTTATCCAGCTGCTGATTTTTGAATTGCCGCCCTTTTTTGTGGACAGCTTTCGTTTGCCAGACTCTACAACTACAAGAATGAATGAATGAATGAATGATATTTATTTTCCAAAGTAAGTCACACATTACATTGGAATCGTCAAAAATCTAAAATAGAAATAAGAAGTCAGGATCACAATAAAAATACAGATCGAAGGAGTTACCACCGTTAAGGATCGTCTTAAAAATAGCATGCAATAAACTAGGTAGCAATTTTTTAAATAAATATTCGAATAAGTCAAAACATCAGAAATAATAAAAAACTACAACACATGTCAAATCTTTTAATACCTAGTTTATGTACCTAATTAAAAATTAAGGTCCATTAACTCTGAGTATAATGGATTTTCAAATAAAAGGTTTTTCAGCCGGCGTCCGAATGTTTCGTCGGATGGTTCATTCCTAAGTTCGGAGGGTAGACAAGTATAGTAGGTACCTCATACCGCCTGTCCTCCACGCTTTTATCAAGATTTTGTTGTTGTTATATTTGTTATGTCTACGCCAACGATAAGGCTTCGGCTTCACTGAGGCGGAGCGGAGCTCACGTCGAGCGCGCCTTGCGCACTTAAGTTTAGACTCTATTGGATAATATTGGCACAGCTCCGCTCCACTCCGCTCATCTCCGCCTCAGTGGAGACGAAGCCTTATCGTTGGCGTAGACATAACAAATATATAAACAACAAAGTGACACATTGAAAATTGAGCTTTGATTTGTGTTAGTACGATACATTTATTACCTAAAGTTGTTATGGACCTAAAGTTGTCTGAAAATAAAAACATTTTATTTTTATTATTTATTTTTATTTTATTAAAGTTTAAGCGAAAGCCGGGCGCAGGCCTAGTGTCGTCCACTAAAAAAGTTATCGTATCCTACTAACCCAAATCGAAGCTCACTTTTATGTCTCACGTTGAGCTGACCGAAGGGTTATGTCGGCGCCAACCTTATCTTAAAGGGATACGATACGATGTTTCCAGTAGGTATCTAAGTTTGACCGATAGTTTCGATACCAAGTTATCATAGTTTCGCACTGGTTAAATAAATAAAGAAATAACAAATTATTCATTTACTGTTTACCCACTCACTACTTACATAAATAATTTGTTAATTTTAATAAACATACAGAGAACGTTACATAATGTTATAAGGAATTTGTTAGTTCTTATTCGAGTGCTGCCGCCTGGTTTCCTTCAGCTCCATGTCTATGTAACCGGCGACTACAGAGATGTCTCTGTACGTCATGTTGGCGTAAATGCGTCCTTTGACGAAGGGGAACGCGTGCGGAATTATTTCGCTTGGGATCGTCATGTTGTAGAGGTGGTAATCGTCCTGCAACACAAATAATAGGCACTTACTACTATAGATTTTTATTAGAAAGAAAGGAACAAAAAGGAACAAAAGATTAACATAGATAAAAGGCCCTGTTGTCACGAATCGTTCCAAATAACTGCGTCCTAATTGGTCCATCCGTTGTGACCTAAGATGCCACAGACAGATGGAAGGGTTACCACGAACCACTAATTTCGAATCTTCAACTGCCGAATCCCTGTCATTCGTCACTCAAAACTAAATCGAGAGAAAAGGATAAAGCTAATGTAACTTCAAACTTCGATTTAGTAGGACCTCATGTCCCCTCTGTTAACATCGGGGATCAGACATAGGGCGTATTACACTACCCGGTATTCAGGGCCAGGTATTTTGGGAGGCCTGACAGTTAAAAGGCGTGTTTCCTCCCTTTCTATCACTCCCCATCCCGATTTAGGGAAAGGGTACCTGAATACCGCGTATTAGTGTGTAATAGAGTCTGACCAGCGAATCATGAAACACTTTTTCTAATTCTTCACATGGCAACAATTTTACCTATGAAACCAGCTGTTACATTATGTGTACTCACCCTATCCAGTTATCATAGTCGTTATGCATTTCGTGTTGCCAGCTAGTGATATTTTAAATTTGCCCCCATTTTTGTTGTCACTACTCACTGGTCAGACTCTACATCCATTATTAATTAGGGAGGAACAGTACCGGTGGATAGGGACATGGCCGACGCAGCTTGCCCTGGCGCATGGCTGCGCCGAAGAACGGGTCCTTGTGGATCAGGTTGCACAACTTGAAGTGCATCTCCACGAAACTGCGCTTGTACTCGTTGCTGAGAAACTGGTAGAAGTAGAAGTCTATCTGAAATGTAGGGTGATTTGAGTGTAGGGAAAAGACAAAGATAAAATGAGATCGATTTACTTCATTCATTTCAGAGAGATACTCAACGTAATGCTTTAAGACAAAATTGAATAGAGAATGAAGGCGCTGTGTTAATCCATAATACTGTAAAAAAACCTTTTAGGGGGTATTTCATAAAAATGTAAGTGTTAGGTAGTATATATTTCATCTGAAACCAAATGCTAAAATTTCATTATTATTATTTCTGATTTCACATATTATTATATTGCTCTGCGCCTCTGCAGAACTCCGTCGACTGTTTCAAATATTCTTTTTGGGTCTATTTAGCTTTTATTTACAGATTTTGCCTAAATATAGATCTTATATGTTACAGCTGTGTAGGTAATATACCTAAACGTTATGAAGTGATATTACGAGCAAATAAAATATGATTATAACATGCGAATTTAGATCATATTCAATTATAAATGTGAATTTAGAGCAAATATTTTGGGCCAAATACTTACTGTATAATTATTATCTAAAAACACTCTATTTTCGAAGTGTATGTCTACGTAGTACATGGGGTTCCGTCGGGTGCGGCGTGACGCGGTGATGTTTGCGAACTTAAAGTGGGTGAGGTCGATGTGTGTGATGGCTGGGTGCTCGGTGATAAAGTAGAACTTCTAGGAAATATAAAAAAAAATATTCCAAATCAGCTAAAGTTGGGTAAGTATCATCTCGTCTAAAACGCAGCTGGTCTTAGCAACAGGTGGTCTAAAACGCAGCTGGTCTACATAGCAAGTGGTTAAAAACGCAGCTGGTCTAAACATGAAATGGCCTAACCGCAGCTGGTCTAAATAACAGGTGGTCTAAAACGCAACTGGTCTAAACATTAATATAAATAAATATCAGGGCACAAGGTCACACCAATTGACCTAGCCCCAAACTAAGCTCTAGGCTCTAGGCTCTAGGCTTGTACTATGGGTACTAGACAACGATATAAATACTTATATACTTAAATACATAGAAAACATCCATGACTCAGGAACAAATATTCGCGCTCATCACAGAGACAGACAGGATATTATCTAGCTTCGTAAGCACGTTCACTTCCAACTAGGCCAGCACACACTACTGACTACACTAGGCACACACTAACTGACTGAGACATCGTGTGGTCTAAGTTCGCAACTGCCCTAAGCATTTTCAAAATTCCTCTCATACCTAAACAACAATTTGACCCCACGGACCATGTGTCGACCTTGATTTTTGCGAGCAAGAAGCAGTTTGCATGGTTTCTATTATTCTATATTCTATCTTAATATTCGTATTATAAATGCGTAAGTTTGCGTGTTAGTTAGTTTGTTACTCCATCACGCAACGGCTGGATTGATTTCGATGAAATGGAAATAGCTTATACTCTGGATGAACACAAAGGTTACTGTTTATCTCGAAAAAAATAAAAGCTCCTGAGGAAATAACGATAGGTTCTCAAAGAAGGTTAAAATAAAATGATAAGTATTGATTTGATTTAAACGAGTTTTTGTACTAATTCATAACAATGGGCTTGGGCGCAATAAGTATAGACTCAACCTTATTAACAGTGTTATAATAGGTACAAGTGTGATAATAAGGAGAAGGTAGATAATAAATTAATTATAGAATTTACCGTGTTGCCGCACACCACCCACCGTACAATCGAGAACTGTAACACAAATAAGTAACAAAATGTGTTTTTAGGAAGCATAATTTATCGATTCCTTTTCATTAGATATTGACAAGAGTAACATGTGTACAGAAACTACAGCTACAAATACTGTACAAAGCAGATAATGATACGTAAAGTTATTACGATGATTTTAACATGCATCGTCAGACACGTTTAATAAGTGGTTTCCATGTGGTATCTAATGTCATGTAAAATTTAGATTTGATGATGTTACAACCGTTTAAAGTCACATTATTTTATCTATAGGGAGGTACCTACCTATCTATGGAACCCAACATGGTTTCATTTTAAAAGTACACACACACTAACTTCAGTATTAGTAGGTACCCGGTTAAGTGCGAGACTAAAGTACCAAGTGATCCGCACCCGTCAGGCATATAGGTAGTCAGCCTTATAGATATCTGCATACTTTAGTTTAGTACTTTGTCGCTTTAACGCCTTAGACAGATTAGTGCTGCAGTTAAACGGTTAAAGTGACAAAGCACTAAGTAAAGTGTAGGTCTAACTATTTACAAGCTCGAACGTACATCTTTAATTGTATGAAAAATTAGAAAGCTAATAAAATCTAGCTGCTGTTTGGTCAAGTTACTTTACGAAATCATATTACTTGTATCACATTTTATGTAAGTATTTATTATTTAGGGTGATTTAGGTGTATTTTGTTTTCACCGCAGAGATTGCAATAATAAAAAAAAGAGTAAAATTAGTTTAAGTAGCTATCTCTAAACACGCGTTTAATTCATGACAGACATACATGTTGGCCAACTACATAATGTCAAACAGGATAACATCAATGAAGAAAGAAACTTACATTGTATGTATTTGTATTGATGACGTTTTGTTATGTTTTTAATTAAGCCCATTTTTGTAAGAGAAGGGAATAAAACAAATACATAGTTTAATTAGCGTTAGTTTCTTGAAGATTATAAATTCAAATTAAGTTTTTAGTTGGTTTAGACAAAAGAAGGAGTACCTAGTAACGAGTGAAAGTTTTTATGGAGAATTCGACTGCTTTAGAAATCATGGATTTACAAAATGGACGCAAGTTTTATGGACTATCATCGGAGTTGTCTAGGGAACTGCAAATAGAGGATCTTTTACGGGTAGGAAAAAATGTGACTAATAACGAGTGGAGTGAAGATCAAGCGTGTAGCTCTACGTCTGTTTTTCCCAATGCTGCGCAATATCAGTCCTATAAGGAATGTAGTCGTGTCGCTGCGGAATCTCAGATTGAACATGATGAAGATTCAGGCGAAGAGTACTGGGAACAAATTAGGCTAGCACCAAAAAGAGAGAAGAACTTGAAAGAAAGACAACAAAGCCTTCCTAGAAAAAAGCAAAAAGATTATAATATTATTTCTAATAGGAACGCTACTTCAAGGTTTCCTTCTTATTTTAAATTTGATAAATGTACTACTAGTTTGTTGGAAAAGTTCATTGACCACAAGTTATTAGGTGAATATCACAGTCAGGTTGGTAAGGGAACTGACTCAGTTGTTATTCATGCCCATTGCTATGGGAAATACCATGTTTATTTTCCATCAGGGAATGCAGTTAAAGTGTACAAACTGAAAAATGATGCAGAAAAAAATAAGAATATTTTTATGCGAGTCCAGAAGGAGCATAGTAATTTAGAATTATTAAGAAATAAACATTTTGAAAACAACTTCCCGCATCCAGTGCACAAGGATGGGAATATTATTATAATGAGTTTCATTGGGATGGATCAAGAAACTGCTCCACTAATATCCTCAATTCCTGCTGAACTTTCTGAAGAGACATATCATTTGATTGTGAAGGAGATAGATTCATGGTATAAAAAACTGAATCTTGTGCATGGGAAACTTTCTTCTAAAAGTGTGTTGTATTATGATAACAGGCCCTTTTTCATAGGCTGGTCACACTCTGTAAGAACAGATCACCCTAAGGCTTTGAAAAAACTAATGATGGATTGCCATTTTGTTACTAAAGTAAGAAAAATATCCACAATAATTTTTTTATGTTAAATTTCACATGCATTACGTTAATATATTTTTTAACTCATATTTGCCTAAAAGTTGCTGTTGACTGCATGTAAGTAAGGTGACTAAGGTTATTTTTAGTTTCCTAAAATTAAAAATGGTAAAGAAAATAGCTACATGTAAAAAACATTTGTTTTTAATCATTGTGAATTTGTTTCAGTTTTTTCAAAACAGAGATGTCCCTGTGAAATCTCCAGACATGCTTTTCAAAGATATAACGGGATTAGACAAAATAAACAACAAGCTGATGGATGTGATCTGCAACAGGGACCTTTGGAAAGACCACTGCCAGGCTAACCCTAACAGAAGCGAAGCTATGAGCAGACCATGTGGAAAAGATCGATTTAAATGATTCAACAAAAGGACTGTACTTACTAATTAAGAATAATAAAGTATTTTTGTGTTATAGGTTGACTTTTTTTATTTAAGTAATTATCTGGCATATCTAACTAGTTGTACTCGTACTTAAAACATTTAAACCGTAGTTGGAAAGTTACATGAAAAAATATTGACAGTAGATTATCATTTATTCCCATTCTTTAATAAGTATTGTATGTAAGTAAATTGTAGGTATCAAGAAAGTCCTTTACTACTTTTGTATGTAAGCATCAAACAAAAGTTTGTAATGGTGAAGAGGGTGCAAACCTACCCCAGTGCAGACATCATCGGTTCAGACCATAACCCAGTGGTAGTGGACGTAGTTGAAGTAGGCTGAAGAAGATACAGACAAAAAGATTGGATAGAAGGCCAAACCTACGGAAGCTTGCTGAGCCCGACCTATGAGCAAAGGTCCACACGGCCATTAATCAATGGGCCATAGCCCGTCGCATTGAAACCACTGCCTCTGACCTCGACACATGGACTAGTCTAAAGCGAAGTGTGAATGATATATGCCACCAATATCTTCAACCACCGCACCTGGTCAAAAAGCAGGACTAGATGACGGATTCAATTTTGCAAGCAATGGAGGACCGGAGACAATTTAAAGGTATAAACTATACATATATATATATATCGATCCAGACCGATTTCGGCCACAGCGACTAGGATCCGACTATTTAGAGCGTCGTTCGTGAGCTCTGTGATGACTAGCAAAGCCGATCTTTGCATTAAAAGTTCGACCACATTCACTGCAAGTCAGCACCCCTCCGACATAATTGTACTGCATGGCCGCAGGTGTTCGGGCCTTGAGTTCGTCTCGCTTTGCATCGAGCTCCTCACGTCTCTTCGTTTCGAACTCGGACACCTTAGTGCTCACTGTATGCCTCCAAGACGGCCGGTCTGCTGCCATTGCCTCCCACTGTGACGGGTCGATGTCACACCGTTTCATGTGTCGCTTAAGCACATCTTTGTACCGCAGAAATTGGCCGCCGCGTTTTCGCTTGCCATCCTGCAGTTCTGAGTAAAAGATGCGCCTTGCCACTCTGTCATCTGACATGCGGGAGACATGGCCGCCCCACCGCAGCTGTCGACGCATTAGATAAGCCTCTATTCCACCGATATTAGCTCTTCGTAGGACTTCCGTGTTACGAACACGGTCAGACCAACGTATGTTCATAATATCACGTAGGCATTTTAGGTGGAATCTATCTAATGTTCGAATATGCTTGCGGTAAAGGCACCACGTTTCGGAGGCATACAAGAGATTTGGCAGAACTATCGCCATGTATACAGCTATTTTTGTAGAGAGCTTTATGTCGTGTGAGCGAAACACCTTGGAACGAAGTTTGCCGAAGGCTGCGGCAGCTGCTCCAATTCTACCGTTGACTTCGTTGTCAAGGAGGCACCGCGATGTTATGGTGCTACCCAGATACTTGAACTTGTCTACCTGCTTAAGCGAGTTGTCACCGAGTTTGATGTCGACTGGGGCTCCATTCAGTGTATCAAGAGCCAATACTTCGGTCTTTTTAACACTGATCTTGAGGCCGAATTTGCGACACGACTCATCGAGACTCGTCATAAGCCTTTGTAGACCCTCTGGGGATTCCGCCACAAAACACAGATCATCTGCATACATCAACTCCGTAATAGTTGCGTGAGACACCTTGGTGCGAGCTTTTAGTCTAGCAAGGTTGAAGACTCCGCCACCAGTGGTACGGAAACGAATACAGATGCCATCAGACAGAGTCTGTAATGCCTCCCGTACTACAACTGCAAAGTACAGAGTGAAGAGAGTTGGGGCGAGCACGCAGCCTTGCTTTACGCCGCAGCTTACCGAAAAAAACTCTGAGTCCTCACCCTGCACACTGACACAACACTGCATGTCATCATGCAGGAGACGGATCATTCTCACAAACTTGTCAGTGCATCCAAGTTTCGTCAGTACTACCCATAAAGCTTCTCGAGGAACGCTGTCGAAAGCTTTTTCAAGGTCAACGAAACAAAGGTACAGTGGTTGACTTTGCTCTCGACTTTTCTCTTGAAGTTGTCGAACAGAGAAAATAGCCTCACACGTGCCTCGATTCGGTCGGAAGCCAAATTGGGTTTCAGGCAGGATATCTTCGGACAAGTGCATCAAGCGGTTTAGCAGTACTCGAGCAAAGACTTTTCCTGAAGAAGTAAGCAAGGATATGCCCCTATAGGAGTTGCAGTCCGATCTGTCACCTTTGTTTTTGTACAAAGAGCAAATACGTGAAACTCGAAAATCATCCGGTATCCGCTCTTCATTCCACATTCGAACAAAAAGTTTCCAGATCGTTTCATGCAAATCCCCACCACCATACCTCAGCAATTCTCCAGGAATGTTGTCAATGCCAACCGCTTTCTGGTTCTGCTGTTGTTGAACGGCAACGACGACTTCTTGCAACAACAATGGTGCATCCAGCTCATTAATCGTGGGGAAAAATGCCATCGAGGCGATGTGTGACATGTCCGCAGCTCGATCAACATTGAGCAAGTTATTAAAGTGCTCACCCCAACGATTAAGTACATCATGTTTGCTGGTTAACAGTTTTGTGCCGTCGAGTGATCTCAGGGGCACTCTATTACGAACTGTTGTACCAACAAGCTTGCGGACCTCCTCGTAAAATGCACCCAGCTGTTTAGTATCTGCAAGCCACTGTATGCGAGTAGCCTTATCTTGCCACCACTTGTCCTTTATTTCACGTACATATGCCCGTAGTTCGGCACCACTGCGCTTGACTTGCTCCGCCTGGTGGCCGTCCCGGCTCCGGCGCAATATACAGGGTTATTGGTAAGTCGACCTATTCCCGTTAGGAGGTGATAGGGGTGACTATTTGCGATAATTTTGACCCCCATATGCATTATGCAAAAGTGAACCATTTTTGAGTTATCGCGATTTTTAGTTTTTTTTTAAATTAGTCGGAAATTCAACTTGAAAAATGTATTACAAAAAAAGTATCAATTTAAACCTTTTTTTTTCTTCTGATTTACAAAAACGATTAAACACTGGTTATTTCTCAATATTAAAACAATAATTATCGGCCCAAATTCAAAAAAGCGAGACGGTATACGAAATTTTTTCAATATTTTTTGCGATCGTTTTCCACTAAAATGCCTTAAAAACAAAAAAAAACGTTATGAAACTAGGCTTGCAGATTATTTTAAAAACTTAACTGTTTTCTTAGCTCTCCAAAAATGCATAAGAAATAGGAAATTATTAGAAAAAAACTGAAAAAAACATCATCACAAAGGAAGCGGGCGGAAACTAAAGTCACAAATGCCACTTCAAAAATAAAAATTAATAAACATACCGAATTTAAATCAATTTTTTTTATTTGCTTTTGTACAAGATGAACTTGTTGTTCTTATGCAATATTAAAAAAATATTATCTGTGCACGTTTGAGAATGCGAGGCCGAAAACTAAAAAATACATGTTTTTTTATCAAACTCCAACATAAATTACACGAAAACAGAAAAATTTACCAATACATTTGGCGTGCAGATTACACATAAAACATTGCCGTTTTTCCAGCTTTCTAACGAGCTATTAAAACTAACTGTTATACTCGTAAACACAAATAACAACATTAACTTATGGAAAAAGTAAGGGATTTTTAGTTTTATTTTAAGTTAGTCAGACAAATTTCAGTCAGCCAAATAAATTGGTAAATTTTCTGTTTTCGTGTAATTTATGTTGGAGTTTGATAAAAAAACATGTATTTTTTAGTTTTCGGCCTCGCATTCTCAAAAGTGTACAGATATTTTTTTTTTAATATTGCATAAGAAAAACAAGTTCATCTTGTACGGTCAGCCTCATAAGTAGCTGCACACTTTAATACTTTGTCACATTAACGTCATGTTTGAACTGCTGCACTAATCTGTGAAAGGCGTTAGAGCGACAAGGTACAAAAGTGTGCAGCTACTTATGAGGCTGACTGTACATTGCAAATAAAAAAAGTTGATGTAAATTCGGTATGTTTTTAATTTTAATTTTTGAAGTGGCATTTGTGACTTTAGTTTCCGCCCGCTTCCTTTGTGATGATTTTTTTTTAGTTTTTTCCCAAATAATTTCCTACTTGCTATGCATTTTTGGAGAGCTAAGAAAACAGTTAAGTTTTTAAAATAATCTGCAAGCCAAGTTTCATAACGTTTTTTTTTGTTTTTAAGGCAATTTAGTGGAAAGCGATAGCAAAAAATATTGAAAAAATTTCGTATTCCGTCTCGCTTTTTTATGTTTGGGCCGATAATTACTGTTTTAATATTGAGAAATAACCAGTGTTTAATCGTTTTTGTAAATCAGAAGAAAAAAAAAGATTTAAATTGATGCTTTTTTTGTAATAAATTTTTCAAGTTGAATTTCCGACTAATTTAAAAAAAAACTAAAAATCGCGATAACTCAAAAATGGTTCACTTTTGCATAATGCATATGGGGGTCAAAATTATCGCAAATAGTCGCCCCTATCACCTCCTAACGGGAATAGGTCGACTTACCAATAACCCTGTAGAACGGTGCTTCTCAATTGCTCTGGTCAAATGTTCGTCATTGTCGTCAAACCAATCCTCGTGTCTACTGGGCTTGAAACCCAGTGTCTGCGAGGCGGCAGCGACTAGACTGGACGACAACGTTTGCCAGTTAGCAACAGCATCCCCACTCTCAATGTCCATCGCCTGAACAGCACCACTAACTGCCTGAGCATAGGTCTCGCGTAATTGTAGACTCTGCAGTTTTCCTATGTCTAGGCGTTTGGGCTTTACTCCATGGGATCTGCGTGGAGGACGAAGACGAAGCCTCAGTTTAGTAACGACAAGTCTGTGGTCTGTAGAGCAGATCGCATTTGCCTCGCGCATAACACGGGTGATATGTACTTGAGAAATATCTCGTTGTCGGACAATCACATAGTCAATCAGGTGCCAATGTTTCGACCTTGGATGCATCCAAGTGGTCTTATATTTTGCCGGGAGTCTGAACATGGTGTTGGTAATTGCAAGCTCAAATTGAGCACAGAGGGAGAGAAGGAGTTGCCCATTACTATTTATGTTTCCTACACCATGTCTTCCTAAGACCTTAGGCCAAGCTTCAAAATCTCTCCCGACTCTCGCGTTAAAGTCGCCCATCAACAGTACCTGCTCTCTAGGGGGTATCCTAGAGAGGATTTCCGAGATCTCTTCATAAAACTTGGCCTTGATGTCATCATCCTTGTCCAGTGTTGGCGCATAAACACTGATGACATTTAGATAATTTTCCTTGTCCAGATGTACGCGCAGCGTGGTAACGCGGTCGGATATGTGGATTGGACACTCCTCTAAGTTAGATACAATGTGATTGCTGATCGCAAAACCGACACCTGACCTCCTAGGCTCTGAAGCAGGAGTACCTTTCCAAAAGAAGGTATACCCGCCCCGGCGCTCCACCCTCTCTCCCTCGTCTGCTAGATGCGTTTCGCTGAGAGCAGCGATATCCACACCGTAGCGTCGGAGCTCTCGAGATACGAGGGCGGTCTTACGAGGAGGACACAGACTTGTTTCACGATCAAGGAGGGTGCGTACGTTCCACGCCGCAAATGTCATAATGTATAAACTAGGGATGTAACAGATGTGGTTATATCGGAACCGGAACCGGAACCAGATGTTTTAAATTTAGTTTAACGGAACCAGAAGCGGAAGCGGAACCCGAGCGATAGGTGGATTGGATGGAGGTGGATGAGACGTTAAGGGTAGGTCTAAGCTAAGTCTATCTATTTATAATAAAAATTCCAAACATGAATCATCAGCCTTTAAAGCCGTTTTGGAAGTAACAGAACCAGAACCGAAGCGGATGTTTAAAACTAAACGGAAGTTCCGACTTAACGGAAGCGGAACCGGAGCTCTGTTACATCCCTGGTATAAACCAAGACCGGTACAAGCAAGTTGATAACATCATTCAGAAAGAGATTGCGAAGGCCAAGAACGATTATTACAGGGATAAATGCGCGCACTTGGAAGATCTCCTTCGTAAACACGACAGCTTTAACGCGCACAAGCACATTAAGGAAATGGTGGGTCATAAACGGAAATCGATGAACATCTTGACTGACGCAGGTGGGAGTCTCATTCTAGACGCTGATGGCAGGAAGTTAGTGTGGTGTGATTACGTTGCAGAAATGTTTGAACACCTCAACAATCACTGATAACATTATTGGTCCGCTAAACTGAAATCTAAGGTTCTGCGGGCCTTGAAAGCTGCTAAAACAGGTAAATCACTGGGTCCTGATAATATACCGATCGAATACTTAAGTTACTGAAAGAAGACCAGCTGGACGTTCTCACACAGTTCTTCAATAACATCTACGAAACTGGCAATCTCCCTAGTGAACCTTAAATCTACATTCATTACGATACCCAAGAAGTAAAACGCCAAAAAATGTGGAGAGTATCGTATGATTAGTCTGATGAGCCATGTCCTTAGAATATTCTTGAACATCATACAGAGCAGAATAGGGTCAAAATGTGACGAAAAACTGGGAGATCGCCAATTTGGATTTCGATCTGGTGTTGGCACCCGAGAAGCTCTTTTTGACCGAGTTAAATATCAACAACTTTTTAGCCTTTTATGTGATATTGGTCTTGATGGTAGGGACGTCAGGATCATCCGCAACCTGTATGAAAAGCAGGTGGCTACGATAAGGGTTGACTATGAGGAAACATACCAAATTGAGATCTGTCGTGGGGTCCGGCAAGGCTATATCTTGTCTCCGTTGCTTTTTTATGTCTACTCAGAGGCTGTTATGTCAAAAGCTCTTGAAGACTTGGAAGTCGGAATTGTAATCAACGGCAAGGTTGTTAACAACTTACGGTATGCGGACGACACTATTCTTATTGCAGCATCGGAGACCGATTTGCAAGCAATTGTGAATAAGGTTAACAAGAACAGCGAGGGAGCCGGTAGCTGGATAACAGCTAGAGCAGGTACGACAGTACAACTATTTTGGGGCTTGGGTAAATGAGGCATGGGAATTCGATCAAGAAATCAAGACCTTGATAGAATATGCCCGAGCGTCTTTTAATAAAATGAGGAAAGTTCTGTGCTGCCGTCAACTGAATATAAAGCTCCGAGTCAGGCTACTCCTATGTTACCTACATCTGGCCTGTCGTCATGTACGGCTGCGAAACGTGGAGGTAGAAAGAAGACACTACAAGATGCCTACAGTCGTTTGAGATGTGGTGCTACCGTCGCATGTTGCGCATTAGTTGGACACAGAAGGTCAGGAACGAAACCGTGCTCCAGCGCGTTTATATGTCCCGGAAAATGATGCCATATATCAAAGGACGCAAGATAGAGTATCTTGGCCACGTGCTCAGGAACGACAATACATGCTGCTGCAGTTGATCATCATGGGCAAAGAGGAGAGAAAGAGACGCGCTGGGCGAAGGAAAAAATCGTCCGGCTGGCTGCGGATAGGGACGAGTACAAGAAGCTGACGGCCAACCTTCACGATTGAAGAGGCACTGGAAGAAGAAGAAGAATCAAACAAATTGTGTCAAATCACAAGGTGCTGTTGTATATTATAGTCATACATGCTAGTGTTAGGCAAAAAAGTATAATTACTTCTATTTTTATAGTTTATAAATTTTGACAACGATTTAGCCTATTTAATAGAATTGCACAGCCCACGAAGCTAGCGGTTGCTGGTTCGATTTCTGGTATGGGCAAATATTTGTGTGATGACCGCGATTATTTGTCTTATATTTTCTATGAAAGTATTTATGTATTTATTTCTCTATAAGTACGTATTCGTTGTTGTATTGTTGTCTAGTAGATACGCATATGTCCCCTGGTATTTTTTCATTCATTTATTAAACTTTCTTAATTAGTGAATATTATTCAGTAATTCGTTCTTCTTTGATTTAATTATTTATTAAATTCTACATGGTATTAACATTGTACTAACGATCTTCATAAACTTTTCACATGTCACTGACAGATGTGCATTTGTGCCAACACAATAAAAACAAAAAAGTTTAGTGAACTTTTTCTGTTGAGTGTTGATCATCAACAGGAAAATGTTTAAGTTATTCAAAGTTTCAAACTTATTGAAGTTTGCACAACATATCGAAGTGATAATTATAAACCTGTGAATAAATATGTCTAAAACGGAAAATAAATCCTCTGTAGAAGAGTTATTGGCAGAATCATCGAATAATAACCGAAAATCATTCAACACCAACTTGTGCTCATTTTGGCACATTCAAAACTTATCAAAGGTTAAAAGAAAAATACTTTTGGCCCGGAATGTATAGAGACGTATCTAATTTCATTTCTAAATGTGAAACTTGTTTGGCTTACAAATATCAAAATCAGCCAAAAATCGGTTTAATGGGTAAACCTAAACAATGCTCCCGTCCTTTTCAATGTTTATCCATAGATCTTATAGGTCCTCTACCAAAAACTTTCAAACAAAATAGATATATTTTTGTAGTAACATATTGTTTTTCTAAATATTGCCGTATTTTCCCATTAAAAACCTCCACATCTTCTGCTATAAAGCACATTTTAGAAGACTTAGTTTTCATGACATATGGTATTCCAGAAACCATTATATTAGACAATGGTCCGCAATTCACGAGTCATGAAATAACAGACCTCTTTCAATTTTATAAAATACCCAAGATTCATTATACTCCTCGTTAATAAAACCATCATTACAGCGATTTCTTCATTTGTATACGATAATCATAGAACATGGGACTTGAACATACACAAGATCCAATTCGCAATTAATACCTCAGTTAATGAATCTACTAAATATACCCCAGCTTTTCTTGTTTTCGGTCGAGAACCAGTTACTTGTGGTTCCATTTATAAGACAAAAGACCTTTCATCTGACATTATATTTGCTCCCCGAGACGAATTTGCTGATAATTTAGGTTCCCTTAGCCCAATTCTTTCCGAAGTACAAGACCGTCTTTACCATGCTCACCAAATTAATGCAAAGTCTTACAATAAACATCATCAGAAGATAGACTTTAAAGAAAATGATATAGTTTGGAGACGAAACTATACCATTAGTTCTTCAGATAAATATCATTCGGCTAAACTCGCTCCTAAATTTATTAAATGCATTATTACTAAAAAGATTTCATCTCTTGTTTACGAACTTTCAGATTTGTTTGGTAAACCTCTAGGACGTTGGCACGTTAGAGACATAAAACCAAACTCTAAAAACATTAACCAGTTAATATAATTACCTATAATTACCTTAAGTGGGAAGGTCTCAATCCCAGGGAAGTAAGGATCTTCACAGACGGATCCAAGACTAAGTCGGGATCTGGAGCAGGTGCCTTTTCGGAAGATCTAAACATACACATCTCAACGCCACTAGGAGCCCATAGCACAGTCTTCCAGACGGAATGCGTGGGCATCATTATGGCTACAGAAGCGATCGAGCAAAGGAAAGTGAAAGATCTCCCCATCCGGATACTCTCCGACAGCCGATCAGTTCTCCAAGCCCTACAGAGCTATACAACAACGTCAGGGCTAATATACGAATGTCACAACGCCCTTTCCAAGGTATGTAACATTAACCCCATCACCCTACAGTGGATAAAGGGACATAGCAACTCACGCGGTAATGACGCAACCGACATACTCGCGAGAAGGGGCTCAGAAATGGTAATGATAGGTCCTGAACCATTTTTGCCCCTTCCGACCAGCTGGCTGCGAAATAAACTGCGCCGAATCACCAAGGTAAAGCACCAGCACTATTGGAGCACCCTAAACACCTGCAGGCAAAGCAAGGAAGCTCTTCCGACAATCAATCCCGGATTGTCGCGTAAGTTGCGACTGCTCAAAAGGGCCCAACTCCGACTGCTAACTGGAGCCATAACCGGCCATGCCTTATTTAACAAATACTTGTTTAACTTAGGTGTTACAGACAGCCCCCTTTGCAGAGCATGCATGGCGGCGGAGGAAATCGCAGCCCACGTCATCATGGAATGCCCGGGGGTGGCAACATACCGGGCACGTCATCTCGGAACACCGAGATCGCTACCAGACGCCGTCGGCAACGTCAAGGGTCTGCTAGGCTTCCTGGTAGAACTGGGTTGGCAGGAGTAATACCACCAACCCCTCACGCAAAATAGGCGCAGTTTTTAAGTCGTCGAGTTGCGGAAAAGAGCCCGCCATAACCTATACCTACCTATACCTATAATATAATTACCAATCTCTCGAAATACTTTTCTCTTTCTCTCTAATTAGGTATAATTTATAATTTAAAGTCTATTATAAGTATCATTAATTCTTCACGTTCATTCACTAAAGCATTATTTTCATATTTTAAATTTGTTCTATATTTAGAGCAAAATAATTACTTAGCTTAGTGTTTACTTTTCTAATAGAGCGGCTGACTACTCTTTAAATAAGCCTTTAGTCATGTTTTCTTTTTAACCCTGAAGTGGTTGATTACTCAAAATGAAACTTTACATTATCGGCATGCTTCTCTAAGTGAGAACTTATTTTTTATAGAATACTTGTATATAAGTACTTTATCATCTTAAATTACATCAGCGGTTGGTGACTGATCTTTTAAAAAGCCTACACTATTACGGGACCTTCTATGGAGTATATCTCTACTTAATTTATAAGAGAATACTCTACACGAATGGTGTTTTGAGCTGCGATATACAGGGTGTCCGGTAAATAGTGGACTTCCTTACAGGGCTGGATAGCTCAGCTCAGGACTGGCCAAAATATGATAAATCATGTTTAGTAAAAGTCGCACCAAAAACGAGATGTCTCAACTTTTCAAAATTTTGGAAATGCGGTACCCTGGTTCACCATTTTCGATGCCGTGCCCACATTTATTAGTATTTTTCAGTTTCGTTTACTGTGAGATATTGCTGATTAAATTTGCTATAAGACCTTATCAACGGAATCAATAAAAGTTTAGCAGTTTTTTTTAATTTTTCAAATCAAATTTAATGTTTAGGAATCTGAGTTTAACTTGCGGCAAGTTTAACATCGCACGGTGTAAAAAAAATGTACCAAGACTTGTAGTGCTGCTTTCCTAAAAATTGGCCTGGTTAATGGAGATTTTAAAATGATATAACAATTGAGTTTATTGATTACAACAGCGAAGTTATTATTAAGTTTGTCCAACAAAGACTGAATTTTATCAAACTAGCGAATTTAATAAACGACTTCTATTTCCGTTTAAAAAGAAGTTAACTAATTTTTAGGAAAGCAGCACTACAAGTCTTGGTACATTTTTTTACACCGTGCGATGTTAAACTTGCCGCAAGTTAAACTCAGATTCCTAAACTTTCAATTTGATTTGAAAAATTAAAAAAACTGCTAAACTTTTATTAATTCCGTTGATAAGGTCTTATAGCAAATTTAATCAGCAATCTCTCACAGTAAACGAAACTGAAAAATACTAATAAATGTGGCCACGGCATCAAAAATGGTGAACCAGGGAACCGCATTTCCAAAATTTTGAAAAGTAGAGATATCTCGTTTTTGGTGCGACTTTTACTAAACATGATTTATCGGAAGTCCACTATTTACCGGACACCCTGTATATGCGACCATAACTGTGATTGAATGATGAATGGAAGGAATAGAATGAAAGTAATGGATTGCTTCCCACTGTACATACCCACTATATATTACATCCTCACCTCACTCACCTCATCATTCACCTCAACCACCACCATTTAATTTAAGTTCATTTTTATATACGATTATAAGTATGTAAAAGAAAAATCATTTATTTATAAATTAGTAATGTAAATTATAAAATGGAATCGGAATATAAGTGCGGTATTATAAGACCTTATAATACTGTATTCTGTCAAATAAATCATTTTGATTTAGATTTTTGATTTGATTTTTGGACGAGCATTAGAGTTGAGATCAGTTTATTAAAACTTGCCTTAATGTGACCATTTAAATATATACGAATAATAAACGGGTTTACCTGTAAATCGTGTTATATATTAGAAAGTACCTTGATTACTTCAAGCACATATTCAAGCACAAAAATGAAGCTGGGTTGTTTAATAAAACATACTTTTATTTAAACTAGGATTTACAAGGCACTAAAAATGCTTAAAATTAAATTAAAAAATTAAAAAATTAAAACACAGGACTGCCGCTAGAAAGATTAAATAAAAAATGAAAAAAAAAAATGAATAGGACGGAAAAAGCTTTTGTTAGCAGGTATATTGTTTTAATGCAGTCGGGGGAATGTTTTTTACTGAGATGTCCTCAAAAGTCCCTCGATTGCATTAAAATAATATATTAACAAAAGCTTAATAAAACGGCAGTCGTATTTTTTTTTAATTGTTTTATTTTATTAGGGCTTGCTTCTCACTGTGACACCATGAGTGCATCCAATCGTCGACAATAATCAAACGAGCACCAGTTCCGACGGCCCCGAGCACGAGGGCCGTAGCCAAGATGATTTTTTCTATCGCTCAAAACGTACGTGGTTTATCGCGTGGGTCACCCCATACATTTGGAGTGATAGAAAAGATAACCGTTAGTAGCGTTAGCACCTTGACTAGGGCCTCGAGTGGGTTATTCCTGGGCCTCTATTGCACACGACAAAACCATTCTCCTATTGTTTTTGAAGTGTTCTCGTTTTGCTTTTAATTCGACCGCCATTACTAAGTAACAGGTAAATATTAAGAGCTATCAAATGCTGACAATGACGACAGCTCGTCAAAGACAGTAAGGTTTTTACCCACTGGAATAGCTACTAGAATGTATACATTTTGTTAGTGGACGTGTCTTGTTGCGCCGCCATGGTGCCTTGGAGAGGATCAGGCTTACATTCCTGTTTAAAATTCCTTTGTGCCTTATTCATAAACACACAATACCTAAAATATGCTTAAAATCTGCTCTATCCTTTTCTGTTTTTTTTGACATATGCATCTGACAGAAACTGACAAAGCATACTGTAAGAAAGGGAGGCCATTTGCAACGTCAAAAGATGGCGGATGTGTAATTTGTATTAGTTTTTATTTTTGTGTATTTAGGTGTTCAAAGTTCTTTTTTGTTAGTGATTTGTACTTTTAATGCCTTTGTGTTGCACAGTGATAGAAGACTTGGACTTATTTCGTGTGTCCTGGCATCTTACTTCTCGTTTCAAGTGGACTCGCAGTGGTACAGAGGTTAAAACTATCTTGGCCTCTGTCCTACATATCACCGTACAACGTTGCCACCAATCTTCCTAGAGAAGATTGGATTGTTTTATTACTATATTGATTTATACTTATATATACTTGACACTGGCGAAATCACTTCATTGTGGAAACGCTATATTCCCGCGGTAGTAGTTGTTCAAGTCGCCGCGAAGAAAAAAAAAGTAAGAAAGGATATGGGTAAGGATTTATTGTATATGTTTACCACAGATTATAAAGGTATGTCTCTGTTTACTGCCTTGGACTGGCCTGTCGCACTTCCTGATATGGCTGAGTTTCATTGGTCGAGCAATAGCATGCCAGTTGCAAGTGTTGCAACATTGCATTGATAAGTTTGTTCTCACATTTCAGGCAAGCGCTATTATAACGACGCAATGTACATACTTATTTTGCTACCAATGTACCTAATTGTAAATCAGCCAATACAGTTAGCCCCTGCCACCGTCTACGGCCCGCTCCGGCGCTTGAGCTGGACGTCGATGTGCCCGCTGACCACCGTGTCGGCGCGCGCGGTCAAGGTGGCCTGCAGGCGGCCCTTGGGGAACGCGCGCAGCATGAGCGGCATGCCGCTTATGCTGGCCGTCATGTTGGGGAAGTGGTACGAGCCCTGGGGAAGGCAATATAGAGAATTTGGTTAATGGTCTGGTTTCGTTGACGGGTTTTCGTCCAGCGTAAGTTATAAGGTGTATAAGTATAAGGTAGAGTTTGGTTTGGAGGACGAAACATGTAATCGTCTGTGGGAGCTCTTGGAGATGGCGGGGACGTGGACGTGTTTCGAAGAGAATGGACAATGTATAGGATAAGTTGATAGAAGTGAGAAAGGATAAGGATATATTTATTGTATATCTCTCTCCTGTTTACTGCCTTGGTCTTGACTTTGACACTTCCTGATACTGTTAAGTAGACCCGGCCAGCATCTACGGAATACTCTTAGGATTTGATTGATTTCGTCACTTTGGCAAAGTAATTATTATTAATTAATATATAAACATACTTAAGTATAACAGATGATTAACTTTAGCTATACATGTTAATAGCGAATGACAATGAAAATATGATTTTGTAACTACCTTCATAATTTGGCACCTTACTGTTTTAGAAATCTCAACCCAGAAAATGTATCCATATTGGGTAAGGCCAGTGCTTATAACAGAAGAGTCCTGAGCTATAAGCATCGGCAGTCTTCCAAATGTAACATTTTTGTTTTATTTTAAACGGCATAGTTAAATAAGTGGCCTTGAAATCCATTTGTTTGACTGTACATACTGAACATTGGTTAGACTTTTGGCTGAGCTGTTTCAATGATGAAACTTTCATTTTGTATACTAAAACAGCGTGGACAATTCGCACTATACCTCAGGTAGGTCAAGAGCGGCTAATAGTAAATGATGAATGATATCTTTGTTATCAAATTGTAAGAAATACTTCATAAAAAGCGGAAAGCGTGTTCGCATTCTGACAAGGTGGAACTTATGAGCTCGTGAATTATTCAGTTTGTAACACTGGTCAGTGTCGGCACATCGCAGCATGTGTCTTTAATTCTGCCCCTTAATACATAATCAGATCGACTTCTAATCTGAATACAGTTTTAATATTTAAGATCCCTGAAAAGGCAGTGATATCATTGGGGCTATACAGCAAAAATATGCCCAGTAATCTTTATCTTCCCTGACCCCCCACTCACCGAAGAATTGTGTCACAATGACATTTAGTTTGATACTTACGACTTGATTTATAGCGTCACTGATATAGTTTAATATATACTGAGTCAGGATTCTATTGTGCCGGTTGTAGGTACATACCGGTTTGTGTGGACAGGAGTCCGGCAAAGTCTTCTTCAAGGCTGGCCCGAAGAACTTGTCCTTGTAGACGAGGTTGCACCACTTCAGCGTGAGCTCCAGAAAGATGCGCTGGGACTGTGAGTTGAAGCCCTCGTAGAAAACGAAGGAAACCTGGTGGTTAAATATTGGTATCTAATGGTTCAGAGCTTCTTTTACACTTATATAGAACAGCTCTGGGACATAGTTAAGATGCATAGCGCTAGGTTTGCGACAGATCGCGTCGACGCTTATGTCAACTGACTCCATACATTTTGGCTCGATAGGAAACCTAGTGGGCCTAGTATCGCTGCGTCTATATCGCGTGTCAAATGTGTACTGTCGTCCTTTTTTACGTGTCAAAAGGTGCCTTATCCAAACTTTGTCACGCGATAAACGTTAGGGCCCTGAAACATGATCGATAACACAACGTTTGAATTCATCTTATTCTACGAAAAAATTATAGAAATATTTAGAACTGGGAACATCAACTGTAACTGGATAACCTCGCCGATATGTATGTACTTACTTCCTGTTTTGAATGAAATACGTTATTTTATTAGGTTTTGTCAAAGGGGTTGCACTGGGCGTGTCGCGCCGCCTTAGCCTTTCCGCTCGACCATTCCGAGAATGGATATCAGTCCAGGGCCGGCACACGCACTCCAAGCGGTTACATGTACTGGTTGTGTAAATGGTTGTTTGAATAAACAAAAGGACGTAGGTAATGTTTTTTTTACGTTGTCGACACACTGAATGGTAAGTTTATCTTTTTATTACTTAGTCAGTAAGTAGGTAGGTACTTATTATGAAATTGCACTATTGAGTACAAACGGGTTCTTACCACGTTTTTACCAATATTTCGACGATGTTACAATATTTTATAGATATTAACTTATTATATTAAACACGTTGTTAAGTAGCTATTTGTCTTACTATGAGGGCGGTGGAGAGGAGGGCGAAAACTTGCATTGGGTTAATACTTACCTACCTACCTACATTTATTTTAATACCTACTTAAGCATATAAAATTATAGTTGTTTTAGGGCCGTATTAATAAACTCATCTTGACTGTGAGGCCCGTCACAAGATACGTCAAACTTTTATGATTAGCCGCCGTCGTCGCCGCCGTCATACAAAACTAAATGCGTGTGACAACCCTAGCACTACACGTGCCGAATGAATACACGTTATACGATAGTAAGAGTGGCATAGAGTACGCACGTTTCTTATGCCTAAACCATTGAGGTATAATGTACAAACGTTCAAGACCAGACGCAGGAAGCGAAGTGTTTCCGCCAGACGTTGCAGTCCAGTGATTGAGAAGACGAATGTTACACCAAGAAGTAATTGAAGATTTTTTAATTGCTATAGATAAGTCTTATTTTTTGAAATACAAAATCAAATGAACCTTTTTTGAAGGCTGTAAAGGGCATGTTTTTTAAGGCTATCGAGATGTCACCTATACCATTCGATAGAGAAAAAAAAACTGATTACAACTGCATTTATAACTCATTTTCGCCATTTTGTCCGTGACGTCAATTTAGATTACGGTCGTCGATATATTACATTGCAGATACGCCATTTTATTCAATAAAAACGTATCTCGTCGACTACATTAATGTCGTCTATTTTCTCGCGGGCGACGTGTCTAGCGTGTGCGTGCATTGGTTGCTGTAGAAATGTTGAAACACGTTGCTGGATAAAAGGGCCCTCGTGGGCGACGTGTCTACCGTGTGCGTGCATTGGTTGCTGTGGAAATATTAAAATACGTTGCTGGATAAATAGACCCTCGCGGGCGACGTGTCTAGCGTGTGCGTGCATTGGTTGCTGTAGAAATGTTGAAACACGTTGCTGGATAAAAGGGCCCTCGTGGGTGACGTGTCTACCGTGTGCGTGCATTGGTTGCTGTAGAAATGTTGAAGCATGTTGCTGGATAAATAGACCCTCGTGGGCGACGTATCTACCGTGTGCGTGCATTGGTTGCTGTAGAAATGTTGAAGCATGTTGCTGGATAAATAGACCCTCGTGGGCGACGTGTCTAGCGTGTGCGTGTATTGGTTGCCAAGGAAATATTGCTACGTTGCTGGTTACTGCTTCAGAAATATTTTCCCTTATTGGATACGCACCCTAAAAATGAAGATGTCGGGTGGAACGTCGTGGAACAGTAAGTATAGCAGCGAACAAACTCACTATCAAATTGTTGTCCATCGTGAAGAGAGTGTCAAAGTTAATGTGGACGTAGTACAGAGGGTTCCGCCGGCCGTAGCGCGTTGTGGTGAAGTTGCAGAACGACAGGTACTTCGGGTTGACATACGTCAATATCGGCCGTTCAGTCGAGAAATAAAGCGTCTGTGGGACACAAAATGTTAAGCATTTTATTATAATTTAACGACCCTCGAGGCCATTTGCAATGTCAAAAGATGGCGGATGTGTAATTTGTTTTAGTTTTTATTTTTGTGTATTTAGGTGTTCAAAGTTCTTTTTTGTTAGTGATTTGTACTTTTAATGCCTTTTTGTCGCACAGTGATAGAAGACTTGGACTTATTTCGTGTATTCTGGCATCTTACTTCTCGTTTCAAGTGGACTCGCAGTGGTACAGAGGTAACTATCTTCGCCTCTGTCCTACACATCACTGTACAACGTTGCCACCAATCTTCCTAGAGAAGATTGGATTGTGTTTTATTACTATATTGATTTATACTTATATATACTTGACACTGGCAAAATCACTTCATAGTGGAAACGTCATATTCCCGCGGTAGTAGCTGTTCAAGTCGCCGCGGGGAAAAGAAAAAAAAAAAACAACCCTCCGCGAAGGACCCTTCGCCTGTTTATGTAAGCTTTCTTTAGCACCCGAATTTTAAATATACATAACCTTCCGTGAAAGACTATCAAACTCATGGTGAAAATCGCATGGAAATCCGTTCAAAAGTATTTGAGATCGTCCCGAAAATACACGGACGACGACACGCAACGCCGCCCTGAAAATTACACTTTTAGAGTTCAGTCTTCCCTAAACGGTACCCCAAATCTAAAAAAATATAATAACATGTCCACAATTATTTCTTAAGAACTACCAAAATGCAGTACCAAAAGTACTGACTAAGGAACCCTTTTATGTAATCACGAAACTAATACTCTGTGACACTTTTCCAGGGTCCGGAGCAAACCAAACTCATTGTCTACAGCGACAGATCGAAAATTAAATTTTAAACAGAAATAATGATAAAAAAATCTTACTTCACCATTAATTTTCACTACACAAAACAAAGAAATAACGAGGAAATATAGCAATTTTGGAAAAGGCATGTTTACTATCCAACTGTGGTGTTAAACATTGATTATATTTTCTAGGTTTAGCACGAAACTCATTATTCCCTGGCTATAATTACGTCATACCAAATAAATGTGAAACGGTAATGGCACAGATTAAATAAGAGTAGCTTGGTAATAGTCCATGACTAATGATCGATAGGTATTGAGTAGATTAGTGGCATCCGGCTGGGGTTGATTGGTGTAATATTGTTTACAAAGAGTTTTTTTGAAAATAGTTTAATTGCTAATTGTTTCCACGTTTCATGCATATTACATTTTTTTGTTCGTTTTCCGAGAGTGAATCGCTTTTGAGCGATAAGACCACGTTTTCTTCCGTGTTTTGACCTAAATATCAAATATTTAACTAGAGGTTACGTACAGTCGAGTTCATAAATATGGGTACACTTTAGTACCTTGTATATCTAATGTCATGTTTAAACTGCCATGAAGACTGCCATACATAATATGAATTATCACAGCGATTAAAATGACAAGGTAAATTTATTAACTCGACTGTACCAAATAAACGCGCATTTTTTTGGAATGGACAAGGCAAACCACCTGATGCTAGTGGAATCTGGAGACCAAACACACTTGCAGTCTCACGATTGCAATCTTACGATGACAATCTCAAGACTGCTCAAGGTCTTAGACGGAATGCTATGAATTGTACTTTTTTGCTGATGATACCCCATTAATTTTCCAAGGGGCTACCTATCTGACTACTTTTGTCCTTTGTATCTGGATATAATTCCAATGATACAGGTGGTTGTATCTCACGAAAGCGAGTTTGCCATACTGGTGTGTGTAGATGCACGTGCGCGTGGTCTCTGAGTGCGTAGCAGGCGTCGCCAAGCGTCACCGTAGTGTGCGTGTCTATAATATACGCATTACCACTACAAGTATACTACCGAATACCGCCTCTCTGCCACGCTTCTATCACGATTTTTAACCGACTTCAAAAAAGGAGTATGTTCATCCATTTATTTGTCAATTGTGGCCCGATTTTAAACATCATTTCACTTCTCATGCTCGTAAATTCCTTTTTAATGCTGGGTATACCGTATAGGCTGCATTAAATTGCATTTTATGCACTAGTGCATAAAGTGTTGTCGTCATCTAGACAAGGTGACTGCATTAAATAAAGTTGTTATTTGAATACATTTACATTAATTTATTTACCTTCTATGTAGCATCTAACAAAAAAATATTTTAAACTACTAAAAACAAGCTTTATTAACAAACACATTACAAAATCAACGTATGACTTGGGAGTATTGCGTTCGACATACGTTAAAACTTACAGAAGCAGAATAAAAAATGCCGTGGCGGGAAAGATGTTTTTATCTACAGGTTTGGACCATTTTAATAAGGTAGTTGTTTTGTTTGCAAAAATTGTGATGATACAGAATTTAGTGAGGAGGAAATAATGCTCACACCTAAAACACTTGTAGGAAAAATGCAAAAGAACTTATCGAACAGACATTGCCTCCTAAATCCAAGAAAAGTCATTATGAAAAACGTATTAAAATTTCAAAGTCTGCAAAAGTGGCAAAACTGGCAAACAAGTCAATACATTCTCGTTCATGTAAGTTTTTTTACATTATCACTGATTTATTTCCTCGTAATCGAAGTGAAGAGCAGAGTGTATTACTCATTATTAAAACTCATTTTATCCTCTATTTCATTATGCAACCTGGCCTGCCGGCTCGGATGGATAGGTATCACAAGTCTTGGATAAAATGTTTTGTTTTATGCCCTTGTTCTACAATCTACAATTTTCGTTTCATAGAGTAGTAATACTTCAGAGGTTGTCCCATTGTTACCAAATCTGAATCTGATGAGGAGATACGTGAGGAATTCAGGGAACGCTCCAAATGTTATGGGCATACCTACATATAGCGATATTTAGCGATTTGCGGGTGGTAGGACCTTGTGCAGGGTCCGTCCGGATCGCTACCACCATCTTATCCATTAACCCACCGCCAAACAGCAGTGTTCGCATTGTTGTGTTCAGGTTTAGGGATAAGACAGCCGGTGTAATGACTAGCATAGAGGCATTCCATCGTAGTCCTCAGGGTTGGCAACGCATTTGCAGTCTTAGGCTTGCAGTCTTGTGAATTCGAATGTCTATGGGTCACAGTTTCCACTTACCATCAGGTGGCCTGTGTGCTCGTTTGTCTTCTCTATGCCATAAAAAAATAGTATATTCAGAAAGTACCATTTGGTGAAGTGGAACTGATGATGAAAACCACAGATGGCCACTGGAACGCCTCAACGGTACCTAGTGGCGATAAGATTATCTCGATTAACCCATTCACTGCCAGTACTGTTTTTCGAACTTTCGACAGATTCCACATCCTTTGTTTTATACAGAGCATCCCTACTGTAAGAACGCGGATATAAGCAATTAAGTCACTGGGTGAAAGATGGGAGATCGGGTTGCCGGCAGTGAATGCGTTAAGATAATTGAATGACTAATAACGAAGATAATTAATTGTTAAGAATAGAATAGAAATATATTTATCGACGAAATTTGCCCGATGCATATACATATATATTTAACACAAAAAGAAAACAAAATATACACTAAAACAAAGTTTCGAATACCTGTCAAATAGGGGTACCACTCAGCATGGTGACGTGCTGTTTTTAAACGACTTCCAAAAAGGAGGAGTTGCTCATTTCGACCGCATTTTTTTAAATGTGTGTTTGCGGATACCTTCGTTGTTAAGGGAACCAATTTTGATGATTATTTTTTTGTTGGAAAGGAGATATCCTGAGTGTGGTACCATAACAAGGAAATCAGGATCTGATGAGGGAATCAGTGACTAATTAAGGAAACTCCTCAAATATTGTAGGCAAACATATAGCGATTTTAGTATTTTTAGTCACAACTCACTCAACAAAGTATCATTTGCTAAAGCAGAACTGATGATGAAGACCACAGATGGCCGCCGGAACTCCTCTACCGTACCGATTTCAACGGTGGCGATAAGATATCTCGATTAAGAAAGTTGATCGACTACAACGAAGAACATTGAATTGTTTAAAAATGACTAGGTTTTTCCTTGCTTGCTGCGAGCTTGAAATGTCCTAAAGTTTCATATCAACTACTAACTACTTAATCTTCCACCGGTTGTAATGGAGCTCGATTATTGGATTCCATCACAAAGTTGTGCAATTTTCTATTGGAGGCTCTCCTCATCCCATGGTTTGCCCTTTCCTGTATGGGGCAACTCTGTGCGCTCTGTCGAAGAAGGAAGGGGGTATCCGGCCTTTAGCGGTTGGTTGTACTTTCCTACGCCTAACTGCCAAATTGGGTTGCAGACTGGTTAGGGACAAGATGGCATGCTATCTCCACCCGAGACAGGTACGTTTCGGTACTACTCAGGGCTGAGAGGCAGCTATACACGCGACCCGACATTTTGCGATTGCACAAGAGAACACTGACTCCGTTATTCTAAAATTGGATATTAAGAACGCATATAATTCTGTTAAGAGGTGATTCTGAAAGAGGTCTTGGAGCAGGTTCCGTCTCTGTATCCCAGTGTTACTCCTGTTCAAGCAATTTGTTTTTTAACAGCAGCGCCCTATCCTCACAAGTCGGTGCACAGCAGGGAGACCCTTTGGGGCTGTTGATTTTTTGCCTAGCTATTCATAAGGTTATTGCCACTGAAAAATGTACGATACATTTTTGGGATTTGGATGATGGTACATTTGGTGGCAACCCATCAATGGTATTGGATGATTTAGTCTCTATATTGCTCAGATTGAAGTTGTTTTGCGATTCCTAGATCCACTTACATTTTGACGACTTGCCCAACAGTCAACAGCCCAACTTGTGTAAGTATATTTGCGCCTGAAAGCGCGGGGAAGCTCAAGCATTGCAAATAAGCGGCATTGGAGCTGATGTATGACTTTGTGCCGGTTGCAGCGGAGACGGCTGGTCCTTGGGGTGCGGAGGCCAAGGAGTTTATTTGGGAGTTGAGTCGTCGGCTGAGGGACAAGGGTCGTGATCCTCGCTCCGGTTCTTTTCTTGTGCAGCAAATTTCATTGGCCATACAACGCGGTAACGCTGCCAGCGGAATGGGCACATTTATGCCACTATCGAACCGGTTTAACTTATGATTGTTTATTTATGTGTATTTACTTGTGTCATACAGCTTATGCTGTTGCCTAAATTTGATTCTTTGGGGAAGCTTGTGGCGCCTTATATTTTGTCAGTATCTAATAAGGTTTTTTAAGTAGTCAACACCACTTAAACAATGAAACATCTATTGTGTGAATGTGATGCCCTCGCTGGAGTAAGAATGAAAATCCTCGCTTGTGGATACCGAGAACCGAACGATTTCAAGGCACTGCCATTGCACTCCAGTATCCGCTTTTTGGAAGGGGTGGAGGCTGCATTGGATTAAGCGCTAAAAGAGGGGTAATTACACAAAAGATCCCACAGGGTCGAAGTGTATCCGTAAGGACTCCACCAAAAAGATAAGATAAGATAAAAAATAAAACAGATAAAAGATGTTTATTCAGTAAGTAGGCCGTAAGATAAGATAACTAGTCAAACTGAAGTGGGCAACTCACAATATTTTTAACCAAAAGCCGACTTCAGTTGGACTGACCTATAGGTCCATTTTAAAAGAAGTTATTAGCCTTCAAAAACGAAAAAAATAACTACGAATCTACGAATAATCACGACGAATCACAATATTTTAAACCACAAGCCGTCTGTTGGGCTCAACTTCAGTTGACCCTGCCATTTTAAAAGATGTTATTTTTTGCGTTTTTGAAGACTGTTTTTTGTTCTTTCATAAACATGGAGACGCGCCGCACCGCGCCTCCTCTCTCGCAGTGCATTTGCGGGACGCGGTGTTACTAAACTCTTTTTCACCTAAAATGAGTCCTTTGACAGCTCACATAAACACGTAGGGTAAAGTTACCAGTGGTCAGCCAGAGACCAGTAGTCGACCTTATATGAGTTCGAAGAGTGGGAAATATATCTTTCGTACTCTTCCCACTCATACAAAGTATAGGCAGAGGCCGACTACCAGGTCTCTGGCTGATCACTGGTAACTTTACCCTATTACACTTTTCTTTAACTGTACATAATAAATTAATAATACACTGGTAGGTATATCAGTCTATACAGTATTACAACTACATGCAAGAGGAGCTTTACTTAAGTTTTTTAGTAAGTTAATTTTAATAATTCTACAAATAACGTATACGTGGAGTGTACTAATGTTAGACGGTTTTTTTTAATTCTTCTTAGCCTTCTGAAGCCGCCTGGTTTCCTTCAGCTCCATGTCTATGTAACCGGCGAGTACAGAGATGTCTCTGTACGTCATGTTGGCGTAAATGCGTCCTTTGACGAAGGGGAACGCGTGCGGAATGACTTCGCTGGGGATCGTCATGTTGTAGAGGTGGTAGTCATCCTGCGACACAAATATGTAGGTACTGCTATAGTGTTTTATTAGAAGGAAAGACAAAAAAAGGTGATTGTAGATTTGCGAAGCTGTTACTACAAAAACAAAAATCTATGTCATAAAGTTCGACGTGGAAAAGTGCACTAGCAAAAGATCGTATCTTCATGGCACGTACATCCTTTCGCCGAGAAGCGCAGTTTTTCGGCAATAACTCAAAAACGGTATGTTCGATCCTGTTTAAAATACCTTTCGGTGAAAGTATTTATTAAGCGTTACTTTTTTGTTTTCTGTTTTCAGGGGGGGGAGGGAACACTATTGATGCCTAATGAAAGTAAAAACTTAGAAACCTTAAAGTATATTAAAGAACTGTCGAAATATGGGGCTACAAGATGGTTTAGGCTGAAATGCCCCCCTTTATGGCTTTAATGACGGTATAGCATAACGCTAAGTTGGAACCATTTCATGTCAACAGGCCTTTTGTCTCTGTTCCATTTGTTCCTTTTTAGGGTTCCGTAGCAAAAATGGCAAAAACAGAACCGTTATATTTTCGTCCTGGCGGTCCGTCCGTCCGTATGTACGTGTAGTAGCGGCTTCTACAAGACACCTACTACCTATACTTCAAACTTCATCTATGGTACCGTTTGTAGTTTTTGAGTAAAATGCCTGTGACATACTGACGGACGACCATAACGGGTTTTGCCATTTTTGCTACGGAACCCTAAAAAGGAACAAAAGGAAGAGAGACCAAAGGCCTGTTGACACGAAATGGTTCCAACTTAGCGTTATGCTATACCGTCATTAAATCCAGCCCTCGGTTGAAACCATCCAGTGAAATCACGGCAAATAACATACCTACACACTAAGCTAAACAAAATTTCTGCAAGACAATTTTAAACATGTAAACAAGTGTCCATCTTAAGCTATCTGTGTCTTCGTATTTTACAGTGATTTTGCGCAAAAACGATTTTTCAGTTTCTTTATAAGTTGGCTATTTTCTGTTTGTGCAATAAGAAGCTTACATACGAGTACATACATACATAACTACGTACTTTTGTGACAATGTGGCAGTTTGACAAGTACCTATTTCGTAAACCGCATAACGAGTTATGAAAACAATTTACGCATGGAATCACAAATATCATTATGGGGTAAAATTCATAACATCGAGGTTTTACTTTGTGTAATTTATTTAATCAAATCATTGTTGATATAAGTTCCAAAAAATTCCCTGTTTACTTATTTGTCAACGGCAGCTATTTATATAATTTGACAGAATCAAAAAAGTCGAGCCAACTAGTAAAACTGCCTTTACATTCAGAGCTTAAACTCCTAAAAGGCCCAACCGGCATTCGTAAAGCCTAGCTAGATCGGGCTATTCCCAGTAGTCCGCACCTCCGGCAAGTGGTGCGAACTACTGGGAATTTTTATTCCCAGTAGTTCGCACTGCGGACAAATGGGAAAATCAAAATCCCTGTAGTTAGCACTGTTTAATTCAACATAACTGTGTTCAATTTCATATGGTATTATAGGAGCAGGAATATAAAAAAGTAATTTTAATTTAACACGTTGCGAACTACTGGGATTTTGATTTTCCCATTTGTCCGCAGTGCGAACTACTGGGAATAGCCCGCTAGATCACCACCTGACCAGCCTGATCAAAGTAGCTTTCTACATACATAAAACTACCTCCTGCCTGCGACTTCGTCCACGTAGAATTAGTAATTTTCCCACGAGAACACTGATTTGTTTCGGGATTCAAGGAGGCCTGGATTAACATCCAATGTATAAGCAAACTCTGTTCCAAATTGTATCCAACCAAACTCGTTCGTCCGTTTTAGCGAAGAAGTAACAATCGCCAAAAGTTACACTGTTTATTTATGAGAGTTATATTAAATTTGAGTGCCCTGGTCACTCGTCACTCGAAACTAAATCGAGAGAAAGGGTTAGATCTTGCGTAACTTCGAACTATGATTTTCAAAGGCCTCGGATACCCCCTCAGTTTAACATTGGGGGTTAGACATAGTCTAGTGTAAAGGGCGTATTAATATTAAATTATTAAACTCCACGGTATTCAGGACCTGGTATTTAGGGAAGCCTGGGCCAGTTACAAGGCGTGTCTTCCCTTTCACTCATTCCCCATCCCGATTTAGGGAAAGGGTCCCTGAATACCGCGTACTGTGTAATAGAGTCTGACCAGCGAGTCGTGACACAAGATTTTTTTTCCAATTCTTCACATGGCAAAAAGTTTACCTATGAAACAAACTGTCACATTATGCGTTAAAATCGCGATCTCAAAGTTCGCGAACTTATTGGGCTCGAAGCTTGCTCACAGTTCAAACGCAAAATCTCGTTGACAGAGGAGGCTTTGCTTATCATACCACATTTAAAAGATAACTAATTTTAGGTTCTAACTAGAGTTTCTAAACCAAAATAAACAAACAACACAACACAAATGTCAAATGTGGGCTTCGAGCAAAATAGCCACAAGTTCGCGAACTACTCGACCGTCTATCAACCCTTTAAAATGTGCCCCAATTTTTTTGTGTCACCACTCATTGGTCAGACTCTACACCCATTATTAATTGGGGAGGAACAGTACCGGTGGATAGGGACATGGCCGACGCAGCTTGCCCTGGCGCATGGCTGCGCCGAAGAACGGGTCCTTGTGGATCAGGTTGCACAACTTGAAGTGCATCTCCACGAAACTGCGCTTGTACTCGTTGCTGAGAAACTGGTAGAAGTAGAAGTCTATCTGAAATGTCGGAAGATTTGAGCGTAGGGAAAAAACAAAGGCTATGAGATTTATTTATTTGTTTAAGAGAGATACTTAACGTAATGCTGTAAGACAAAGTTGAATAGAGAATAAAGGGTCTGATTTAAATCCATCATATTGTAAAAAAACCTTTTAGGGGGCATTTAAAGAAAACTGTTAGTCTGTATTTGATCTGAAATCAAACGGTACAATTTAGTTATTTCTGTTTGATCTTATTGCAGAGCAAACGAAGTGCGTTTGCTCTGTGCCGCTGCAGATCTCCATCGATCTTGTTAAAACATAGTTTTCGGGCGATTTTGCCTAAGTACATAATAATATTATCTTGTATGTTAGAGCTAAATAATATATAGATGTTTGAAGTGATATTAAGAGCTAAAAATATAATTATAGCGTGCTATTTTAGATCATAATCAATTATAAATGTGAATTTAGAGCAAATGTTTTTAAGCCGAATACTCACTGTATAATTATTATCTAAAACCATTATATTTTCGAAGTGTACGTCCACGTAGTAAATGGAGTTCCGTCGGCAGCGGCGTGAGGCGGTGATGTTCCCAAACTTGAAGTGGGTGTAGTTGATGTGTGTGACGGCTGGGTGCTCAGTGATGAAGTACAACTAGAAACGAACTTGTACTTCTAGAAATTATCAAAATAATTCCAAATCTAAAGTTGCCATCAGATAGAGCTGCAACACTTTATTTAAGGCACAGATGATCACTTTATTTGTGTTCACACTGGTTGCCCAAACTTTTTGGCTATGATTGAAGTTTGCGCAATCATTTTTTAGGTTCCGTAGTCAAACTAGGAACCCTTATAGTTTCGCCATGTCCGTCCGTCTGTCCGTCCCTGCGCAGCCTAGCTGAGAGACCCTTAGTACTAGAAAGCTGTAATTTGGCATGAATATTCATATAAGTCCGCCAACATTGTGGTAAAATGAAATGTTGAAAAAAAAACACGATTTTAGAACATGTTGTAGTTATTATGAAGAACTAGGTCTGTACGTTTCTGATTTTTGTTTTTTAAATTTGCTTCATTTTAAGAAATATTTGCTTGGCACGGAAAACGTGCAGACATAGTTTTACATTATATCGTAAAAATCGGCCTATGTTGGAGGGGAGAAAAACGTTATCGCTTTTTGTGTGGTTTAGCTTCACAGTCCTCTTTATCAAAGTTGCTTAAAGCTTTTCTAGCATGGCGTTACAGTTGCGGCATTTAAATTTGAAACCTTTTTTATTAGTTTGGATTTTTGAGTAACATTTCCATATATTCTTGAAAATATTTGAAGACGACCCCAGTTTTTGGCCTCAAGAAAGATGGCTGACCTTGAAACCTGCCAGGGTTGGGACTGGCGACCTATGCGGGTTGTGATCACCAGGGATAGCTCTTTCGATGAATGAACGTTTCGAGAGGCTATGCGACGGCAACCTTCTATAATTGAGTGTTCCTAAGTATTATCTATTGCTGTAGAGGGTAAAGTAACCAGTGGTCAGCCGGAGACCTGTAGTAGGCCTCTGCCTATACTTTGTATGAGTGGGAAGAGTACGAAAGATATATTCCCACTCTTCGCACTCATATAAGGTCTCTGGCCGACCACTGGTGACTTTACCCTATATTATGTCTGATCTGCCACCTTATGGGGTAAGGTTTAATGCAACGGGAGCTTAAAGTATATATTCGCGGTAGGGCAAACCTTGGGCTATTCCAGATACGCAGTTACTTGGTGATAGTTTGTTATCGTCTCATAGGTGGCGGAGTTATCTAATATTTATATAGATGGTACTATTTTTCAATAGATGACGCGACTTGCATTCAGTATAATAGCGTTGGGCGAGACACCGAACTAACTCAAAAAATTAAAAAAAAAAACTTTGATGCGTTGACGGTCCCCAAATCTAAAAAAATATAACATATCCATGATGATTTCTTAAGAGATAGGTACCAGAATACCTATTATAATGACTAAGGAACCCTTTAAAGTAATCACGAAGCTAATACTCTGTGAGACTTTTCCAGGGCCCGCAGCAAACTAAACTCGATCTCTACAACAACAGTCAGCAACGTCACGTCAATGCTTTTTTTTACCTAGAAATGTTTTAAAATCTTACTCACTTCGCCATTAATTCTCACTGCTAAAAACAAAGAAACGACGAGCAAATAAACCAATTTTGTAATAATCATGTTGACGTGTAACCGTCAACTGTGCTACCGATTAAACATACATTTTCTAGTTTTAGCGCCGAACTCATTATTTCCTTGCTATAATAACTTTATACTAAATAAATCTGAACCGGTAATGGCACAGATTAAATAGGAGTAACTTGGTAATGATCTATGACGAATGATGATCAATATCAAATGGGTCAGTGGCATTGGCAATTGGATTATTAAAGAGTTTATGTGCAAATAGTTTGTTCTGAATTGTACTAATTGTTTCATCGCTTCATGCAAATTAATTTTTTTCGGTTGTTTGTCTCGTTTTAGTGATAAGACCGGGTTATAATTTCCTGCGATGAAAGTATTATCCAATTGAACTTGAGGTTACCAAATATACGCGCCGTTTTTTAAGGTTCCCTACCAAAATAGTAATAAAGGAACCCTTATGGTGTATTCGGTGTCTGTCTGTATGCCACAGCAGTTTTTCTCGGAAACTATAGAAATCAAACTTAATTTCAAATAACTTGACATTTGGCATAGTTGTATTACTTCCTAACCAGCATCTATTTTTAGTAAAATAGAAAGGCAACAGGCTCGCGAATGCAATCTTACTATAACAATCTCAAGTTGCAGTCTTAAGACTGTCATCGTAAGATTGCAATGCGTTGCCAACCCCGAGGACTGCCTTTATCCAGTTGTTTTACCGGTTGTTTTACCCCGCACCGGAACAGATCAATGCGAATTCTGCTGTTCTGGTCGGCGGCAGGTTAAGGGGTCAGATGGTGGTAGAAACCCAGACGGACCCCGGACAAGGTTGATGGGCCTCTAGAATTTTGTCATATTTCCAATAAAAATATAGTTTAAAAAATCATGATTACCCTAGTTGGTAGTAAGAGGCAGTGAAGTTAGCGGTCCCAGGTCCGATTCCCGGAAATTATTAGCCTCTAGGTATTTAGGCAAATAATTTTCTGTGGTTTGCGCGAGTATTTATTCCTGAGTCTTGGATGTTTTCTTGTTCGTTTTATCATTGTCTATTTACCCATAACGCAAGCCTTGAGCTTAGTTTGGGACTGTCTGTGATTGCCCCCTGTTTTTTATTTATTCTAATTGTAGGTTCTGGATGTTTTATATGTAAATAAATAATTATTAATACTTTTAGTAGTCTTGTAAATAAGAACAAGCCAAAATAAATTTGGGGCACTTTGGGTCTTGGTCTTTTTTTTTTTTTTTTTATTTTATATTTAATATTTATTCACCAATAAGCACAATTAACAATTCGACTGTCATACCACAGGATGCTTATTGTTATATTGCAAATTAAATTAATATATCCAAACCAATATTTGTATGCAGAATCGTGTAACTGACCCATCCATACCATGAAGGTTATTAGTAGTTATTGTGTTTTTTTAATCTTTTGAGAGCTTGTTTATCAAATCAGCTAAGTACTCAGAGAGAGTGTGCCTTCCATTATAGATCAAGAACTCTGGTTTCCTTAATACCTTATTTATTTATCTGTCCAGTAATTTTATGCGATATGGGCTTTTGAATTTCCATTCTGAAGTATTGTTCTTTGAACATAATGTAATTTACTTTTGCATGAATGAGAATGAAAAGCTGTAAATAACTACCTAGTTAACTGCAGTATGTTCTGGTTTTGAATCCAATGATCGTCATTGACCGACATTATAATTATGCTGTCATGAGGTTTCAAAACGGTTTGGGGTTTTTCGGTGACTTGGTAATCTTGGGGACCTTCAAGAAACAAGCATAGGTACTCTTTTCTCAAAGGCCGTCAACAGCGGCAACGTATCTCCGTCGCTAACTAGCGTTTCTATTCATTTCGTTTTTAAATCGCGTCACTGGTAGACCACGTGACTCATATCAAGTCATCAAGTGATACGAAGAGTCACGTGATCTGCCAGTGACGCGATTGGTTAAGAAACGAAATGAATAGAAACGCCTTGGGTGGGCCTCGTGTTGCAGTTGCAGATTTTTATATGGTTATCGTATAAAGTTTACCTCGGCCGTCATTGCCATCGAGTAAATAAGAAGTATCGTAAGTTGACAATGCGATTACATATCCAAAGGAATAAGCGGTATAGTATTAGCGAGTAGAATAGCGCGTCTGGTGGCCCACTACACTGGCAACGGGGCGTGAAATGCTTTTTTTTAAACGCGTAAAGATAAAATCATACCTAAAAATTTAATATTGATACATTCAGTCAGGACTGATGGCCGATGGGGTCAGAAGGTTCTGGAGTGGCGTCCGCGGACCGGAAGACGAGCTGTAGGTAGGCTTCCAACAAGATGGAGTGACGACCTCGTCAGGATCGTGGGACCGCGGTGGATGCGAAAAGCACAAGACCGGTCTGAGTGGAAAGCCTTGGGGGAGGCCTATGTCCAGCAGTGTATGTCTTTCGGCTGACATGATGATGATGATGACGTTCAGTCTAATTTTGTTAAATGAAGATGATGATGATGATGATGTTTTTGTTTTGGGGGGGCATGAAAATACAATTCACTTTCTGGAGAAGCCCGAGGCAAAAATCCCTGCACTAGCTTTGGTTCCTCTAGCATAAAAAAAATGGTCAAGGTCTCTCATAATAACGCCATTTGGTCATTAAGTACAATTGGTTGAAACATAGATTATCAATAAGTAATGCCATAATTGTATTGTTTGACTAAAAGCCGTCATAAATAATAACAAAGATTACAGGGGTCGCCGTCGTGTTTCATAATAAATGTTTTATAATTGCTGTGGACGTAGGTGTATGGTACGTGCGCCGTATTAGAATACAATAGAATATAATCATTCATTCAGCCTGTTGCCCATATTATTGGTTCATCATCATCATGTCAGCCGAAAGACGTCCACTGCTGGACATAGGACTCCCCCAAAGCTTTCCACTCAAACCGGTCTTGTGCTTTTCGCATCCATCGCGGACCCGCGATCCTGACGAGGTCGTCACACCATCTTGTTGGAGGCCTACCTACATCTCGTCTTCTAGTTACATATTATTGGTTACGTATTATAGTATTATTGGTTAGTTACATGTTACTTAAAATATGTTAGTGACGATTTAAATATAAATACAGCAACACAAATAATATAGTATTTACAAAAACGACCGACTGTTGAGTTTCTTGCCGCGTTTCTTCTCAGTAGTGGTCTCTTACGAAGCGCTGGTAGATTTTTGACGTGTAAAAGTACTGAATAAACGTCTTTTATATTTTTTATCTTTTATTTTTACAAAATAAATACCAAGGCGCCAGGACTATTCGTTGTGCCTGTCTGACATCACTGGAATTCACAGACACCCAGTGAATAAGGATGGGGCAGTCATATCTACCAGCAATCATATTCAGAATGTCATTTTTTTCCTCATTTATTTATTTATTTATTTTTTTATTTTATTTTATTTTTATTTATTTATAAACTTTTGTAAGTAGGCCCTGTAGGCACTTTTACAAGTCTGAGTCTACCAGCGCTTCCAAAGAGACCACTGTTGAGAAGAAGCGCCGCAAGAAACTCAACAGTAAGCCTTTTTTTAAAATAAATCACTTATTACAATACTAAACTTAAGCTTCACAATTTAAATGTCACAGGGATGTACAGGTCCCAGTAGTAATAATAATGAAATATATCCAAATGTCGGATTAAATTAAATAATACAATTTCGGAGATGTAAACAGTCTCGAAATGTCAAATTTAAATTAAGAATTAAATATAATTTAAAAAAAAAACACAAAACAAGGGAGATGTAGAAAGTCTCCACGGTCAATTTTGGAGCTGTAAAGAGTCTCCAGATGTCAAATTAAAATTAAATACAATTATAAAAATAAAAAAAAACACAAAAAATAAAATAAGGGAGATGTAGAAAGTCTCCACGGTCAATTTTGGAGATGTAAAGTCTCCAGATGTCATATTAAAATAATAGGTAATCGTACAGGGAGATGTATATAGTCTCCACGGTCATTAATAATAAAATTGTATGGCAAAAAAAAAAAAAATATAATAATAATCAGTCCCAAGCATTGTCATCATTCATATAATCTTTAATAAGCTTTAGAAATTAGTTTACGTTTAACGTAACTCTTAAATTTATTTACTGATAAATGAGTAACACTACTTGGGAGCTTATTATAGAACCTTATACAATTACCCATGAAAGAGTTTTTTATTTTGTGAAGCCGTGTAAAGGGCACTGCGAGCTTATGTTTATTTCTGGTATTAACATTATGTATGTCACAGTTCTTTCTAAAATTACTGATGTTCTTATGAACATGCATAATGTTTTCATAAATATATTGACTGTATACGGTTAATATATTTGTTTCTTTGAACTTATCTCTAAGCGAGTCTCTATGACCCATCTTGTAAACAGCACGAATAGCCCTCTTCTGCAGAACAAAGATGCTGTTTACGTCAGCACCACTACCCCATAGTAAAATACCATATGACATTATACTATGGAAGTAACTAAAATAAACTAATCGAGCGGTTTTCAAGTCTATTAGATTCCGAATTTTATTAACTGCAAAAGCTGCAGAACTTAGTCTATTCGCTAATTTAGCCAGATGAGGACCCCATTGGAGTTTTGAGTCTAACGTTATACCAAGAAATACTGTATCATTAACTAAGTCTAATTTGTCATTTTTAATAGTTACAGTAGTTTGTCTATTTTTCACATTGGTAGTCATAAATTTAATACATTTAGTCTTTTTCTCATTTAGTAATAAATTATTAACACTAAACCAATGTACTACTTTTGATTTAGCATTGTTTACATCCACATTAAACTCCTGTTGTCGTTTGACTTTAAATACGAGTGAGGTATCATCAGCAAACAATACTATATCATGGTTGTCCTTTATAAGGTATGGTAAATCATGTAAATGAGGAATAGAAATGGACCCAAAATTGAGCCCTGTGGCACGCCCATTGAGACCAAAGACCCAGGTGATCGTTTTCCATTCACGTCTACCCTTTGTATTCTCCCGAATAAGTACGTTTTAATTAAGTTTAGCGCAGTACTTCTAACTCCATAATGGCCTAGGCAATGGCATTAGGGCCTAAGATACCTGAGGCACTACACCATTTCGGCAATCCCAATGGTAATACACCTTTTGTAAAACTTCACTTGTGTGTGTGTAGGTTTGTATGTTGGTGCAGGAATTTAACCATCGCTTTAATAGTTTGCTATCCACAGTTCAAGTCAAAATGTTTACTACACTTAGTCGATCTACGAGTATATTATATAGGTGTAGGTCTTACTTTGAGCTGATCTGGCGCACAGCGGTTAAGTCTACGACAACCTTAAAAGTGTTTTATCACTTTATCGACCACGAAATATCTGGAGACGTAATAATAGTTATAAATGCTTGTCTTCATCTTCCCCGCGCCAGGTTGCTGACTTGGACAAGCGACCAAGAACCGATAGAAAGGCTCAATCACGGGGCGACGCCTCAGGCTGCCGGCGTTTAATTCAGTCTCTCCGTACTGTTAGTAATTAGCAAGATTCGATCACAGACGCTAATTAAGATAAATACAAAAAGGTACTTCACGTATAATTAAAATCGCAATTGGTGTTTTATTGCGAATTAATACCAAAATACAGTATATTTTTATAAGTTATAATCAAACTTTAAATCGGTTCAACCAGGCTTAAAAAGGGAAAACAATTGAAAAAAGTAAATAGACTATCCAAAAATGATAAAGTCGCTAACAATCGTTAGTAATCGCTTAAAGTTCCACGTGTGACGCGATGTTTGCCCACATACAGGATGTTGGAAACGCTAGGCATGCTGACACTCGGGCCCTGCGACCTCCCCACCATGGTCTGGAGTGTGGCCATCATGCTGCGCATCGCCGCACTGCGGGTCGACCGGAGGACTAAGTGTAAACTTCATCACCATCATTCATCATCATCATTATTTCAGTCGAAGGACGCCCACTGCCGGGCAAACCTACCCTTACCCCAATAATTTTCACGATGGTTGGCTTTGTGCTCCCCGCATCCGTCGTTCCTGCGATCTTCACCAGGTCGTCGGTCCACCTTGTGGAAGGTCTGCCAACACTTCCAGTCCGCGGTCACCTCTTTTGAACCTTTCCACCTTAGCCAGTGACCAAAGATTGCAAATATCCGTGAGCCTAAAAGCACTTACGACCAGGCGGCCTGTGTACGCGTCTGCTTTTCAAGCCATATAAAAATAAACAAAGCCATGCCATATCATCCACATGCCTTACCTATATGATCCTTAGTAGTGCCGTGCCGCCTGTCAAGCTATTTTACTAAATAACTCCCCAAGTGAGCTATACTGCAAAGCACTGACGAGCGTAACTTCAGCCTATTTCACCAAGCTTGACAAGTGCGACAATTGTCTAAATTACGTGACAATTGTATTTCATGAAACTGCAATTGTACTAATCATGTGACAATTGTCGAGTAGTCACGATAAGTGTTGTTTCACAAATCTCTATATTATTAAACCACGCTGACAGGTGCGACAATAATAAAAAAAGATGAAATTTTTATATCGTGAAATGGCAATTGTCAAGTTGTCATGATAACCGATAATCTTTATGTTGATTGTTGACAGGCGTCCACCATTTCCGCGTAGTTAATCCACAATTATACAACAACACTTATTATATTAGTTTGGAGTGTCCGAACTATTATTTATTTGTTTTAATCAATCGCTCAACAAATGAAACACTATGACTATACACACTTTTTTTCAATAAACGAGAACGGTTAGCTTGGCTGGCTGTATGGATAGTTTCCTCAGTCTTGTCGACAATATGCAATTATTCTCACTTTTAAATTTTGATGGGCGAATATGAGGCACTACCCGTGTTCGTTTTTTAAAAGTTTTTATTGATTCGCCAGTGTTTTGTTTAAAATTTCAAAGTACGTGTGTTTCGGAAGCGAGCGTTTTCGAGTTTGTCCGAGTAAATATAATTACCAACTACAAAAATAATACTTAATTAAGTATATTGATGGTTTATTATAAATTGGCTATTTATTTTTGAACATACGCTCAAGAACCGTTTAAATTTTAAATAGATAGTTGTACATATAAATCACTGGCTGAATACGTTAATCTTTGATCACTTTGCATGTAACTTATTTAAAACTATTAAACTATTTCCCGCGTTTTAGCCAAAAATAAGTAAATCATTTCGCAACGTTTGCAATTCCTTTCGTGCACCTATTTTAAAAGTGCCTTGATTAAAACCATTGCAAAATGGATATTACGAAAAAAATGACAGTGTTAAAATTGATTTCCGACAGTAAAACAGTACTATTTGGTAAATTTGACAACAATTTAACATTCGACATGAAAATCAAGAAATGGAAAGAAATAGCTGAAAAGTTTAAAGAAATGGGTATATATGACAAGGACTGGAAATATTTAAGAGATACGACGTGGCAAAATTGGAGGAAGAGAACTATTGTAAGTAATAAATAAGTTTGAATTTTATACCCGATTGTAAATGGAGAGTTATTCTTTAAGTAATTGGAAAATGTATGACGAATTTATTACTGCGTTTTTTTCCGTATGGGTTGAAATTTAATTTGAGGGCCTTGAGCTACTTTGATAAGTTATCTAGTGATTTTTTCGATGTTTGTGATTAAATAATGTATAGTCGTGAATTGAAAGGTTCGCCACTTTTGACCCTTTGAACCTTAACAATGAGAAGTGGCGACGAACCTTTACTTTCCGCGACTGTACCTATTTATATTCACACCACAAGAATGACAGAAATAAATTTATCGACAAAAGGTTAGTCATTTAATTACATACATTCTTAATAATTTACAAGTACACGTACTTAAATAAGTTTTTGGAAGTTACTTTCAAAATTGAAAAAATGGTTTCGTAAGTAAATTACAATCATACATAAATGGACCTTAAGAGTACAAAATATGTACCTATGAGTAATAACAATGTTGTATTTAGCATTTTCGGATCACTTATGCTGAAAGTTCAAATTATTATGCATTACACGTGTTAAATAATTCTCAGCTTACTGGGTCCAGGTATTCTCGATTACCATTCAAACACATTAGGTTGTCAACAATATTGTATTCAAATCCAACTTTTCCTCGACTGAGCGCTAATTACTTACAATACAATCGAATAATCGTTAGGTAACAAAAGCTTGTTTTTCTTCGTTCGCTATTCTCAAGTCTCAACAGAACTTACATGACGCCATTCCTTCTTTTTTTTCTACCAAATCCCGCCAAACTAGGAATGGGTACGTTTTACATAACATTGACACCTGCTCGTGATTGGCTGTTCTATGCTGTCAAACAGTGACAGCCAACCACGAGTTAGTGGCAAAAACAACTGCCAATCAAAAACGTCATGGCTTGCAACCAAAAACCGACTGTACTGCAATAGTTGCCAGTTGTAATAATCGTTACATTCGGCCATCCGACTATGTGCGGCTCCTGACGCACTTAGCACAATAAAACTAATAAAATAATAATAAAAGTAATAGGAACTAGTAATTTACTTATTTCGGGATACCGAAACTAACATCAAATCATTAATCAGTATCTACACACCAACTAACTAGAATTATGCTTAACTTATTCAACGACGAATAAATCCGTCAGAATTCAATTAATGTAATGCGTTTTCCTATGCAACTTTACAAGGTTGAAACTCGCGTTTCTTTGGCTGCTACTAGCTTGAATGTCAACCATAGTAAATAACATGGTGTTCAATAAATTAACATTTTCGTTGTTTAATTTTCAAGTATGAGTACATACAATTTCTAAACACGAGTTACTATGCATTACATTTTTTTATTATTATTATATTTAAAGAATCATTTAAAAATAAAATCATTGAATATTTAGCAATACGTATTACATAGGTATCCAATTTACACATACACCTTCATGGAAAAAATAATAATAATATACATCTTACACCTGTCCAAATGTATTGAAACATCTTAACTTATTCCTCATTCGAGTCAGTAGAACTATCATCATTACTTTCGTCTAACTCTAATGTTTTTAAATGTATCCATGGTCGCAATCGGTCCACAGCTACGACAGTTTCGTATTTTTCATTTTTATTCTTAAAGCCTGGGACATCGCTTATTTTGTACCGGTCGTTGCCCAAGACTTCAATGATTTTGTAAGGACCTATGAACTTGGACAAAAGCTTGGAACTTTTCCCGCTATTAAAGTAGTTCGTTCTACTTAATTTGACTAAATCACCAACTTGGTATTTTGGCGCTGGGGCGTGCTCTGAGTTATGTTTAAGTTTAATACGTTCTTGTTTATCCTTAATATTGTGGTCAACGCTATCTCTTATTTGTGCTAAGTCAGAGCTCGCTGTACCGACAGAAATACCAAGTTTGTTTGTGAGACTGTCACACATTTTCACACCAAATAACGTTTCTGTAGCCGTTTTTTGAGTGGTGGCATTAATAGTGTTGTTAATACCCCACTGAACTTTTCCCAAGCACCTGTCCCAGTCACGTTCGTTTCCAGTACTGTTTTGAGCTGACAATGAATTCAATATCGTTTGGTTATACCTTTCAGCCTGACCGTTCGCCCTGGGACAGGCGACTGCGTTAAGTACATGTCTTATACCATGCCGGTCACAAAAAGTCTTAAACGCTGCCGATGTGAAAGATGTTCCGCGATCAGAAATGATCCTAGCTGGTACACCAAAATCATAGAAAATCTTTTCTAGAACCTTAATCGTGCTTTTAGTTTTAGTATCCCTAACTGCTCTCACAAACAGGTACTTAGTAAAACCGTCAACAATCGTAAGGATATAGGTGTTACCACTTCTACTCTTGATAAAGGGGCCGAGGTGATCAATGTGCACCGTATGAAATGGGATACTTATTTTCTCTATCGGGTAAAGATGGCCCCTTTTCTTCCTAGCTGCATTATCCTTATTGTAGGCGCATTCCATACAGGCATCGACATATTTCTTAACGAAGCGTCTTAATTTCGTGAACCAGAACTGACTTTGGACTCTCTCGAGTGTTTTAGCATAACCTAAATGACCGATATCATCATGATTAGCCTTACAAACTTGCCATCTTGCACTACGAGGAACGACTAACCTTAACTCGTCACCGTCTACCTTCCTATGTACAGCACTATTTTTAATCGTGTAATTCCGTTTTATTTCCTTACATTCTTCATCATTGTTGGGTTTTAATATCTTAGCAATCCGCGAAATGTCTGGGTCTGCCATTTGGAGGGTGAGAATCCAATTGCTACTTTCGATGTTATAAACTAAAGCAACGTTGTCACCTACTTTAATCTGTGTCCTATCTAACGGTTCTACCTTCGAAATATCTGTCGCGATACGGTTAACATGGCATATATTTGTCTCAGTAAAAGGAGTTGAGCGTGCTACTAAAGATTTCGCTTGTATCTCTAACGGTTTCTTTGACAAATTGGTGACAATTACTGCCCCTGACCCTTTTAGGATATGGTAGGCACCTAGCAACAAGCGATACTCACGCCCAGGTTCATAACAGTTGTATCCTTCTACATACACGTCACCAGTAAACGAAGAATCGTTTACGGTAATAGGAACTAATCCTGTCCCAGTAATACTTATTGAATCTACAGCATAAAGTTTGCAAGTTGTTTCGCTAATAATTACATCTTCAATGGGGGTCTTAAAAAAATGACAGATTTGTGCTATTTTTTAAAACTGTGATGTACGGCAGTTCAGTAAAATTTTGACCAATAAGCATTGAATTTCTTAGGTATTGATCGCTAACTACAAGTACTTCTAATGAAGTTTCGATGTCATCAAGTGTTAATTCCACAAACGACTTGTACAGTGGCAATATTGAAGCATTACCAAAGCCCTTTACTACGGGGATGTTATCGTTAAACTTCTTGAGACCTAATGATTCGGCATCACACTGCCTTATTAAACTACATTCGCTACCGAAATCTATAAAGGCTGATAACCGCCTTCCATCAATAAAAACGGTCTTCAAGAATTTTTCACTAGCATTACCATATGAAGTGACTTTTAATACATTTTTTTCCGCATTTTGAACTATTGATGACGTCATGGGTTGAAGTCGACATGTTTCACTATCATGACCTATTCTATTGCAATGTTTGCATTTAACTAGGGGCTTCAAACATTTATGATAGGGATGACCCTTTAATCGGCAATTAAAACAAATAATGGACCTTTCGTTTGTGACGGTTGCATTTGAAGTAGACACAGATGTAGATGAAGTTTTCTGGCTAGTCCGCTCTCTGAACTTATTTGTTATGGGCGCATATGTACGCTGAGAACAAAGAAAGTTCAACAGTTCTTCTGGTTCTGAGCAATTTAATGCTTGCGCACCGTTCCTAACAGATCGATCTTGAATGCCGTGTATTACACATCTACTGCCTTTTTGCCTACTATTTCACAGCGGTTTACAAAGCTAAGCTTGTCATAAAAATATTCCCTTAAACTCTCCTCTGTACGTGATGTGCGAGCCAGCATTTCCTCTAGAAGGCGACCATAATTTTCTTCACTAGGAAAAGCTTTTTTTAACTTTGCTTGCCACTCATCCCATGTAAAGACTACAGAGGGAAGAGTCTGAAACCACTTTTTGGCTAGACCTACAAGTTTTTGCAAAGCAAAGTGTATGGTTTGTTTGTCATCCCATCCATAAATCTGAGAACACTCATTTACCTTCCGTAACCAACATTCAATGCTCTGAGCCCTATTTGCTGGATCATATTCGGGTACAACATTATTCAGGTGACTATTGGGAAGAGTAGGATTATTCTTGCTTGTACCTTCATTTTTCCATGCGCTCAGAATTTTAAGTAAATCCTCAGCAGTCAGACCTCGTGAACTGTGACGCGAATGATGCCGTGTCCTTCTCCTCTCCGGTGACCGGGATCGTTTTCTCTTTTCTCGCTTTTTAGAACGTCCGCGTCTGCTCGGCGGGGTCTGTGGCTGTTCACTCTCCTCGGAATCGCCCATGGCTGAGAATGTGTGTATAAATCACTGTCATTTATATTTTATACTCTTAATATGTCCTATAACCATATTGTCAAGAACCAAGCATACGTATATTCAGACATACATAGTCAAGGGTCGAATTATAATTAGTCAATTTGAAACAAACAAATCACTCAAATCGCTCATTTTGTACTCAAATTTTGTATTTTTGTGCAATAAAGATTAAATAAATAATAAATAAATAAACAAGAATCCTCCAAATACACATTAACCCATTTAAGGTGGCACATGAGAGCAAACATACATAATTTGCAACTTAAGAGTTACATAGCATAGAAAAAACAAGCATACATAGCCTGTTTTAAATTTCACACATCGTTGAGAAGGTTAACATACATATATCATTCACGGATTGTGACATACACCACACAGGTAAAATAAGCACACATAGCCCATTGTTAATAACACAAATACCCATTAAAGTGAACATGCATAGTTCGTAAATCAAGGCATACATAGCCCAGTAGCAGCGAGCATACATAGCATGTTATATACCACACACAACTGTTAAAGTGAACATACATAGTTCACAAATCGAGGCATACATAGCCCAGTAGTAGCGAGCATACAAAGCCCGTTGTATACGGCACACATAACCGTTAAAGAGAACATACATAGTTCGCAAATCGAGGCATACATAGCCCAGTAGCAACGAGCGTACAGCCCGTTGTATACGGCACACATAACCGTTAAAGTGAACATACATAGTTCGCAAATCGAGGCATACATAGCCCAGTAGCAACGAGCGTACAGCCCGTTGTATACGGCACACATAACCGTTAAAGTGAACATACATAGTTCGCAAATCGAGGCATACATAGCCCAGTAGCAACGAGCGTACAGCCCGTTGTATACGGCACACATAACCGTTAAAGTGAACATACATAGTTCGCAAATCGAGGCATACATAGCCCAGTAGCAACGAGCGTACAGCCCGTTGTATACGGCACACATAACCGTTAAAGTGAACATACATAGTTCGCAAATCGAGGCATACATAGCCCAGTAGCAACGAGCGTACAGCCCGTTGTATACGGCACACATAACCGTTAAAGTGAACATACATAGTTCGCAAATCGAGGCATACATAGCCCAGTAGCAACGAGCGTACAGCCCGTTGTATACGGCACACATAACCGTTAAAGTGAACATACATAGTTCGCAAATCGAGGCATACATAGCCCAGTAGCAACGAGCGTACAGCCCGTTGTATACGGCACACATAACCGTTAAAGTGAACATACATAGTTCGCAAATCGAGGCATACATAGCCCAGTAGCAACGAGCGTACAGCCCGTTGTATACGGCACACATAACCGTTATCATCATCATCAACGCGAACATACGTAGTTCGCGGGTCAAGGTGTACGATACTCAGTCGAAACGAGCAACGATCGTACATCGTCCGTTGCAGTCTTGGTCAACGCGTGGGATTGCTGAATGCAGGATCCGCAGGTTACGTCCCCTCTTCTGATTTGTTAAACAATTCTCAGCTTACTGGGTCCAGGTATTCTCGATTACCATTCAAACACATTAGGTTGTCAACAATATTGTATTCAAATCCAACTTTTCCTCGACTGAGCGCTAATTACTTACAATACAATCGAATAATCGTTAGGTAACAAAAGCTTGTTTTTCTTCGTTCGCTATTCTCAAGTCTCAACAGAACTTACATGACGCCATTCCTTCTTTTTTTTCTACCAAATCCCGCCAAACTAGGAATGGGTACGTTTTACATAACATTGACACCTGCTCGTGATTGGCTGTTCTATGCTGTCAAACAGTGACAGCCAACCACGAGTTAGTGGCAAAAACAACTGCCAATCAAAAACGTCATGGCTTGCAACCAAAAACCGACTGTACTGCAATAGTTGCCAGTTGTAATAATCGTTACACACGTAAGAACTAAAAGAAAAGGTAGGAATTAATAACCTACTATTAAAAGTATGTACAGTCAACCAATTTGATTCCTAGGCCACTTTGGACTTTGTCAAAGTGACATAATCAATCAAATATATTCTATATGTTCGTCTGTATGAAAACTCGTCTAAATCGCTATCGCTGCGGTCACTACTACTAGTGCTTTCATGGAGAGCCATTTTGTAACTAACAATGAAAACACTACAATTGTAACGCAAGCCTGACACGGCTCTAATCTCATGTCAATAATTACCGACAAATTTGCAAATATGTCGACATGAAAAATTTTACAATTGTTTCACAATATAATTGTCCTCAAATTAAATTATGGACAATTGTCACGCGTTGCACACCGTAATTGTAGACAATTATGTATGTCCATAGAAATAAAATTGAGAATTTGTCTACTTGTCACCTGTCACTTGACAATTGTACGCTACATATGTCCTATTGTCGGCAGACATATGTCATTGACAATTGTAACTTGGTGAAATAGGGGCCAGTACGTGTGAACTTGTCAGACACACTGCCTGTATGTCTGTCACTGTGTGTCTTAATGTCTTGTGACACTATTCTGATATAGGATATTTACTCCGAGTTGTGTTTACAACTGCGTGGGTCAAATTCACGTAGTAGACAAAAGACCAAGTCAAATTCAAATAATTTACGCAGTAAATTGGCCACATCAGGGCTCATTTACACGTTGATAATATGAAATTAATCTTCTAGCGTTTCCGACACCTTATAAATTGCTTTTATTAAGCTAAGAGATTTAGAACCTTACCGGGCGAACTACGGCATTCCATTTCATGGAACCCGCAGAGTATTTATGGGCCTGTTTTTTCAAGGAACATACCATTTTTTATGGACACTTGGGAATGGGCCACCCAGGTTCTGTCGAACTCTTACCAACTGGCGAAAATAGTCGTTTCTTAAATAAGAATGAAAATGTAAAGGAAAATGATTTAATAAATCTTACACGCTGTGTGTAAGATCATCCTCAGTTTAAACTTATAAATTCACTCTTATTCAATCTTAACATTAAGGGTGCTGTAGGTTGACAACGACAAGGGTCTTCACTCAGCATTATGTTGCTACACATCATAATTTTAAAACCAAAATGTAGACATAAATAGCTTAAAAAAATAATATATAAAACTTGTACATGTACTTATTCAACACTTTTGTTTTTAATTTAAATTATACGTACACAAAAATTTGAATAATGGCACTTTTTAACGCACGACTTGTTAGTGCTGCAACGCTGGTATTCTGTGAAGCCAATCGTGTGCAACAGCAACCGATATGTAACGCCTATTTCTAGAAGATACAATAGGTATAAAATCTTACCACTATGCTACAGTTTCTTCGCCTTTAGTCTAAAGACTAGTCTAGAGCCTTATGTTTCAGCGATCCCCATCGTCGCCTACCTGTACACCGTGGTCAGCGTCACCTGCTACTTCCACAACTCCATCCTGTCCATGGTGTGGTTCGTGTTTGTGCGCAGCCAGGAGACCGGCGATGTGCTCAGGGCCGTCATGGTGCTGAGTTTTGCCACCACCAGCATGATTGGCATCACCAAGGTGTTCTTCATGTACTTTTACCAGTAAGTCCTATTAAGAGTTTTAAAGCTGCACCTTGCAGCATCAGGACTGAGGACTAGTTTTTCTTTAGTCTTTGCTTGATAACTTTAACACCGAATTAAAGTTAGCAAATACTTAAACCGCGTGTATGAGATAAGGATTATCTTTAAAACATCAGAAATTTAAGCTCTTAAGTTGAAATTTAGCCTATGACTAAATTATCTAAATTTAAGACCAGTCGCGTATTGAAAACTGCTTGACTTGCTCCTGATTGGCTTGTAAGATTTCATAACATATTAAAAAATATGTGTTAGTCCATGCCAACTATGTTATCATCATCAGTCCAACTATCAGACCTTCAAAAAACTCTCAGCTAGATCGTTTTCTTAAAGTCATCTGCATATTAAACATAAGATCTTGAGTAAAAAGTTTGTGACCGCGAAAAGGAATTGTTTAACACACTCTTGATTGTTGGAAAATGTGTAAATCCACTACCGTGCGTTTTACGAGGGCCTTCTTGCCACGTACCTTATCCATGGGGGATCAGTTCTCGGCGTCTGTATTTCCGAACAAATACGACTTGGGTGCTTTCAAAAAACGAGCCTACTCTTTTCTCAAAGGCCGACAGCGCACCTGTGATTCCTCTGGTGTTGCGGGTATTTATGGGTCGCGATGATCACTTATCATCAGGTGAAATGCTTACTCGTCTGCCTCCTTTTTCACATTAAAAAAATCACTGTCCTGATTACAGAGGCAAGATCCAGTCGATGGTGGCGGACTACCTCGCGTACGACGCCGCCACCCCGCCGCACCCTGTCCTCACCGCCACCCTCCGGAACGTGAAAAAGCGAGCCCTGCTGTTCGAGCTGGTCATGGTCGGTAACGGGATGGTGTACAATTTCAAGCCGATCCTAACACCGGGCCGGAATCCGATGTACGAAGATCAGGTGCTGTTCGGTAAGAATCTGGTCTTACCTCATCCACATAGATAAACCATAGCATCTGAAGTAATGCAGTTAGTAAAATTTTATAAAGTTTAAAGTTTCTTCACAAGTTGGACTGTCAAGGGGCACTTCATTCCAGTTGTATGTTTTGTTCAATTCACTTGCACACAGCAATCTAGGCCTCAATTTCACAAGATCTACTTATTATCATATTGCCATCGTATTGATAGCTCTTGTTAACTTGATGGAAAAGGCGGCCGAGTCAAATAATACGATTATAATAGACGTTGTGTGATAAATCACCAATGCATTTTGTTTCTTGCGAAGTGTCACCGTGATGTGTTTACAGGTTTCGAGCCCATGTTTGACACCCCAAACTACGAAGTCACCTTAGCGGTCACCATAACCTCTGTGACGTTCGTCGCCCTAACCGCCTCCACCATTACCTGCCTGCTGATTACCACCACCGGGTACACCGAGGGCCGCATGCTGGCGCTTGGTCACGACTTACAGAACGTTTGGGCTGAGGCACAACATCACTACAAAGAGAATTTCGACTTGAATTATGACGAGCACAAACTAAACAAAACCGCTGCGACTGAACTTAACAAATACGTGAGTCACCAGCTGCAGCTCATCGCCAGAAGCCACTTCACCAACATAGACTTGATAAAACGAACTGAGAATATATTTCGAGAAGCTATCGCTGTTGAATTCGTGCTTTTATCTATATCGCTTATAGCCGATTTACTTATTGGTCTGGAGCATGCGTTAGTACTTATTCCTTTTGCGCTGATGCAAGTGGGAATGGATTGTTATACTGGACAAAATCTGATGGACGCTAGTGAGACCTTTGAGAGAGCCGTGTATGACTGCAAATGGGAGAACTTTGACACGTCCAATATGAAAATGGTGAAGTTGATGCTGCAGGTGTCGCAGAAAACGCTGACGCTGTCGGCCGGAGGAGTCGCCATGCTCAGCTTTGGGTGCTTCATGTCTCTGATCAAGTGTATTTACTCGGCCTACACTACGTTGAGGTCTACTGTGGGATAATACTAACTTACAGGAGTAGTTAGTAAAATATATAAATAGAAATAGTATATACGCTATACTTTCATAGAATTTGGCGTAACCAAACGATTATTTATGCTAAAACCTTTTAAATGTTTCTTTGAATATGACGTAGTTCTTTTTACTTAAGAATTCAGGTAAAGGTACAATTATGCAACAATCACACTGTCACACGTCCATCACAGACACTTCAGCACGCCTTCTAATATTAAATGCAATGTATTGACAATTATAATGATTCTGTAGGAAACTAGGAATCCCAGTTGGGTAAATTCACACAATTCACTGATGAATATATAAACGAAATTGCAAGTAGGGGTGCTCTTTTTTAAAATGCATTGTACATAAGTGAGCTATTGACGAGACTACTTGAAAGGTCCACGGAAAGAAAATGCCTAACCACTTTTTTTTGAAAATGAGTTTTGAATCTTTTAATGTAGAGGACGAAATGAACCTATCCCTCAGTTTCAGATTTTCATATAACTTGTATTGTTCACTTTAAAAAAAACTTCTACACGAAAATTACGTACAAAATGACATGGTTCTAACTTTCAAATCGCGATATCCCAAAAATTTACTAATGTGACTAGACATGTTCTTTCCGTGAACCGTTCAATTTGGCTCGCCTGTTATGTAATGGTCACCTGTAAGGTTAGAGAAATAGGCCCCAAGTCGTAATGGCTATAACGAACGGGTATTTCTTTTTTGCCAGTCGAAATAAGAATGACGACCCTTGCACTTAATGCTTATCAGTTCAATGCATATGTAATAGATCAGTTAGTTATTTGCCGGTTCTTCTCAGTGGAATATTTCTGAACCGGCGGTAGCCTTCCCTTCAATAGGCATAGGCCGGTAACAAAGTTTAATAAGCTAATAGTAGATTGTTCAACAAGGGACTAAAATAAGCCATAATGACACGAGATGTTTAGCCACGCGAGCGAGCGAGGGTGGCTGTAGTTCGAGTCTCATTATGGTTATTTAGTCTCGCGTTAGACACTCTACTTTTCACTTTGAATGCGAGGAACAAAACGACGTTCTAAACAAAATTACAACATTTATTATAAAAAAGTTTCTAACAATTAAAACTAACAATTAGGTATCTTAACAACGTACGCTCAATACAAGTTATGAATATCTATACAAAATACAAATAGGAAAAAAAAGTTCCGCGGTTTTTTTGTAAAGTGACGTTTTAAATGCTTGCATATATTTAGCCAACAGATTCAAACTTGGAAACCATTTTAAAAGTAATTAGACCACGCATAAGAAAAGAGTTCGGCCTTAATATGATTAAATAGATTCATATTCGTAATAATTAATCATGTTTCACGAAATTAAATCCTTTTTTTTATATATTTGCACAGTTGTCATCACTGAAAATGGCGATAATCCTCCATTCACAAACACCGTGATTGGTTGTTTAGGGGTTTCAAAAGTAAATTAAAAAAAAAACTTTAATCCCTAGAGATTAATAAGGAGTTTTAGTTCCGATTCGCAGAGATTCAAGTAGCATTTTAAGAGCATGAGAAGTGAAAAGATATTTAGAGTCTATATTTTACAAATGACAAATGAGTCTAAAGGCGGTAAAAATATTTATTTCTTGGTGATAAGTATTCATTATGAATTTGTAAACAAAAACAGGTTTTCAAAAAGTAAAATATAAAATTGTTTATTAATATATCGTTTTATTTTGCTTATTTATAAGTAAGCGGGTGTCCTTCCCTTGCCCATTATACTTGTTTTGGAAGTGAGGCAAACCAGCACACATGCCTCCTGGTAAGTGGTATCTGTGATCCACCCTGTTGCCATCCGTTGGGACTAAGATGTAATGCCTCTACGCGTATGCTAGTCATTTCACCTGGTGTCTTATCCCCACACCGGAACATAACAATGCGAATGCTGCTTGGCGGTAGTTTAAAGGATAAAAAGGACCTTGTTCAAGGTCACCACTAACCCAATAGGGTGTAGAAAGAGAGGACAATAGAGAGCGGGCGGATGTTATGCCTGGGGACCGAAGTCCATTGGGATGTAGTTGGAAGTGCTATATGTCAACCGACTAGGGAAACTTCGTTAGCGCGATGTAGAACCCTTTAGTTGCAGTTTGCGCTGTCTGACGCTGGTGGCGCTGGCAAGTTGTTTTATACAAGTTGTGGCTAGATGGCGTTAGGTCGCCATATTCAATGATCTTCTAAAAGTTAAAGTGACCAACATCAACATACATCGCACTCCAGCGGGCATTTTGCGGGCACGTCATTGTATTACAAAAAATATATCTGAGTTTTCGAGTACGCGTACTTAGTATTTGTAACAGTTTTTTTTTTATATTTTTGAGTAGACGAAGTACCTTGACTGCGAAGATTTGAGATAATATTAATCATATATTCGCTTAATGTACCTATATAAGTGGTTAAATTCAAATATTATATACTATACAGTATACTCGACTAGTTCGGCTAGCCATAGCATTAGCTATTAAGATACTTTACTTGGAATTGCATATTACAAATACTAGGTAATAAATACTAAGTACTTACAAATACCAAATACCTTATTCTGACAACTCGAAGATTTATTAATTTATTTGTGAACCTTATTAAATGACGTGCTGCAAAATGTCCGCTGCGGTGCGACGTATGAACATCAAAAATAGATTGGTTTTATGAATGACGAGAGTTATTGTGTCCTTAATATGTCTGATTGTCGACAAAAAAAGTGGTAAGTCCGCTCTATTACTCCATTTTCCCATTGTTTCTTGTTAATACTTATCACTTCGATCCAGACACGTTCTTGGCTTAGTTGAGTGAATCAGTTTTTGCGATAACCCAGTATCTATCGCAAATGGTATAGTAACCACGCTGCCGGGACAATGTGAGATTCTTCTTTCTTTGGTTTCGATATAACGAGCAGCGCTAAGCCCAGTCCGATAGGGTGACCACGCTTCCGTTAGAAAAAAAGGTTAATAAATGAAAGTAGGGGATTTAATATTTTATACACTTAATTCTATTTGATTTACTATTTGGTGAGCCACGGTGGTGATGCGGCCTCATTTTGGATCGGATATTCAAGTAAGTAGCGCTAGGTAATGCTTTTTAGCTGGACGAAAACTGCACTCTGGTATCATACTTTATTTTTGGATTTCCTTGAACAAAATAAGTCAAACTTGCACCACCATCATTTTTAATGATTTGGAAGAAATGTAGTAATCTATTAAACAAAAGTTATAATAAACTAGCTGTGACCCATGGCTCCATTTTGAGGGCAACAGCTAGCATAAGATGCCCACAACCCGCTCAGCGGCTCCCGCTGGAATGAGCGCGTGCGCGTGCCTATGTCAAAACGAGCCTGCATCTACTCGCAGAAAAAGCGCTAGACTTTTGTGTCCGTAGTGGCTAACTGAGCCTAATCTCTGATTTTTGACGGTGAAATTTTCTACAATTTGTTGGTATTTAATGGCAGTTAGTACATAAGAAAATATGTGACGTCATTAACATCCGATAAATACGGAGCAGCCACAGAATATAGTTTACAAAGCACAAAAGTATGTAAGTACGTCCCACAGCTGAAACTTTCGCCGGGGCGCGATACAAGTTCGCCACGGCGCAGTGGGACTTATTTTAAGTTTTTACCCAGTTTTACCCTCCATGGAACGGGCGGTATAATATGTTCTGGAAAATAGTTTGATTTTATACCGATTACAAAAACAAGTAGTTCCTTAATTCACAGCGTTCGTATTTTAAAATCTATGAATGGCTATGTGTAGTGTAGTGTTGCAAATGGATACAGTCTATGAGCACTTAAAAGGTGCTTCGGGTCTGTACGAACGACTGAGAGATAAGTACAAACCCGAAACACCTCCCAGAAGCTATCGCACTGAAAAAATATTTATTTATTAACAATTATCATACTTTTATGAACGTTTGCGGGTATGTATGTATGGTTCTTTCTTCATAGAAGATGAAAAAAGGACCGAATTTGTCAAACAAGAAATCGCTCGACAATTGGCTAGGAGGAAGACAAGGGCAGTATTAGAGTAGTTGTCAACGCAAGGAGAGCAATAAGTTGGCAGACCTCCTGCCCGATATTAGCTTATCAAGAAAGAACTAGATGAGGCTAACGCAGGACCGGACACAGAGAGGAGGCCTATGGATTGGATGGGATATGGGATGTGTGTCTGAAGAAATCCGCTAACCACATTGTACCATACGTATTAAAATTGAAATAAAGGACTTTAAAGTTTAAGGAAGCATGAGGTTCTTAGTGTAGACACGCATAATAGGGTATGAGAGCAAGTGAGAGAGATATACAAAACCGTAACACTTAAGAGATTTCGTACCCACTGTAATAACATGAAAATAGTTTATCGAAAAAACACAAGTAGTAGGGATCCTAAACTTACGAAATCTAAATTTTGTACACATAATATAGATACCGTGCACTAAGATCAAAGACGAAATAAGTAAAAAAAATGTTTAGGTTAAGTCCCGTATATCTAAATATTTCGGGGTAAAACCTTTGACTTTAAATACCCAATTCCCTATACATGTTATTTTCAAGTTTTTTGTGTTCGCAGTAGCGGCGTTGGAACACTACACTCGCCTCTATTCTAGGCGATAAAATCCAAATGGTATTTGACGTGTAATGGTATTGTTTAAAAAATCGGACGCCATTACTGTCAAGTAAATAAGAGCTATCAAAACGTTGACAAAACGATAACCGATCAAAACGATATAGTTATTACCGTGTTGAATAGAGGCCCTGAGCATAGTCCGACAAACTCTTGCACATGTTTTTGTAAGCCTTGTGCAATTTACAGCGTTGTTGGAAAATCCTCGTTTTCCCCTGAAGCCTGGGCACCCCAGCTGCCGCCTCGTCTAATCTCGCTAATTGGCGCGCGTATTGTTAGCCTATTTCCACGAGCGTGGCCGTTCTAAAACGCGTCTCGCTCGCTCTTATCTATTAGTAGATAAACAACTATATACAGGGTGAGTAATTCAAATGGGTCGGTATAGTAAGTAATTAATATTATGAATGAAAAAGTTCGTGTGTGTGCGTGTTAGTGGGTTCTCCTTCACGCTGCAACGGCTGGACGGATTTGGATGAAATTTGGAATGGATATAGCTTTTACTTTGGACACTTTTCATCCTGGAAAATGGAAAAGTTCCCGAGGGAATAACGATAATCGAAGTCTACTCGAACGAAGTCGCGGGCAGAACCTGTAGAACTGGTATGAAAAGAAAAGTTTTAATAAAAGGATTCTACCAGTCATCATCATCATATCGATCGCAAGACGTCCATTGCACAATCGACAGAAAGTTATCACAAGCTTTTATTAAAATTGCTTCTTCCCTATGTCTGTCATTAAGGTCCATTATCTTGCACGTCAATTTGGACCGCTTCTTCCGGTGTTGTAACGGGCTGAAATTTTGAAAACATAAGTAATCCATACGCAATGCATACTGTTACCTTATTTCTAAGTTATGGTAGGAGTTACCCTGAGGGTCGACTGGTTGGAGCCCCGCAACAAGGTTAATTTAAGTCATTTGTGGTGAGCACAGACCAATGATCAGTCAACTTTTTTACGTAACACCTGGCCATAATGTGAGTTTTATCGCACGCTGCGCGCACGGTAAAACTCGCATTGTGGCCAGGTGAAGACGTAAAATTGTGTACTCATCACGGGCAGTAAAAAAGAAAGCCCTCTATCGCATATTTACAACCCTCGCCTACGGCTCGGGTCTCAAATACCTGCGATTTCGGGCTTTCTTTCTTTTACAGCCCTTGTTAAGTAATGTACTATTAAAGAAGGAGTTCTGGCCGAGGGGTGTCATATTTTCGCGATTTCGTGACCGCCGGCTTGCTGGTTGTTATGTATGTTAGTCAAGTAAGTAAGTAGTAAGGTATTTGTAAATTTGGGTCTTGTAGCCTGAAGTAAAGTTATTCTATTCTGTTCAAAATGGGGAAGTGATAATGTGGGCTACTGGATCCCCGCTCAGATGTAAACCTGGACCTAATGAGATGAAAAGCAGGAAATGACTGTAAGAAAAATGTAATCGACAGTAAAAGCTTGTGTCAAGAATGACAATGATTTTTGACAGACAGAAACATATTATAAATCTAAGACAGTCTGGACCAAAGGGTAAGACAAAGACATAATCATTGAAATAAAAAGGTCGTTACAGGCCTATTGTTCTTAAGTTAAACATTTCTGATCTGTGTGAGTTGCTAACTTACAAGTTACACAAACCAGCTAACTTTTCAACACTCGTAAGTTACTTTAATTTGTGCTTACAAAATCCACCTTAAACGCTTAAAAATAAAGATACATTTGCAAGTACAGGAGTTTTAGGCGTTCGAGCTTAAAAAATATAGGATGAAACGTCGAGTTCCAACCCCTAATCTCGTAAGAACCTTTCGTATTGAAGTTACGAGTACATCTTTTTCCAACTTTGTCCGTATTTGAATTTCAATCAAAGTATTAGTACAATTATTCATTGGAATCCGAAAGTTTTAAAAATAATCGTTGGAGAAATACGTACGTCATTTCCGTATTTGCTTTTGAAATTAAATATTTGATTCTACATCAGAATAAGGGATGTAATTTAAACAACGTTATAGCTAAGTAAAAATACGATCAGATTAATATTAATTTGGCTTAATGTGTGTTGGTACACACATACCTACTTATTTAGAACGAAAACAGGCGAAACTGAAAAATGAAAATCCTTATCAATTTTTCCGGGGGAATTTCAACTTTACATTAGCTCAGAATATAGATAAGTTTTCAGTGGTTAGACCATACTTTACACTTACACCGTGTATGTATAAGCATCAGGGTACCGTAGTAGACCTGAAGGTATCAAATGAGCTGATCTGATGATGGAGTCGGCAGATGGAAACAGGATCTCCACTTAAATTAAAGTAGACCCAAAAGACCCGACTTCATTTTTTTATAAGGTCGTCTACGTAACGTTATATTTTAAAAAATTAACCCCCTCTCATTAATTAACAGCACAAGACAAATCTAACGATAGCTCATAACAAGATGGTAAAATCAATCAAGCAGTTTAGTCTGCACAGCGTGCCACAGGAATAGATATAAATATATACACTCATAAAACATAACCCTCCTTCTGCCACAGTAGTCGGGTAAAAAAGTACAGCCAGCACGAAATATTGTCTCAAAAGGGATGTTTTTTGACATAAATTTGTCTAATCGACATTCACTTTGACGTGTTTCGCAACTGACGTCTCATATACGGCCGCCATTTTTGTCGCGGTGGTTATTTGAGACCGTCTTTTGTTTTAGCGGACGGACGACTACTTTTGCCTCTTTAATCCGTCTTTGTTGGGTCCGGTAATTTTTAGAGTGGCTCTTTGCATTGAACAAAAAGTTGAAACTCAGTTACAAAGTTCCGAAATGAGTTAAGTGGATTATGATATTGTCTGTGGGATACTTTCTGTCGTTTATTGAGAAATTTAAGATCAAAACTCATTGTTTTTTTGGATGTTTATGTAAAGTTTGAATTGTATATTCCTTTTTGTATGGTTTTGCAGTGATATAGCCAAGCCGTTATTGTTTTGTCGTTGGCGTTTGTCTGTCTATAATTATGTTATAGCCATTTTACTCAGAAAACTGGAACGATTTGCACGAAAATTTAAACTGATCATGTAAAAGCTGATACTAAGTAACAAGCATCCTTGAAATTACATCATCATGATCATCATCATCATCAGCCGCAAAACGTCAACTGCTGGACAAAGGGCTTATTAAGGTACTGTTATTTTTCCCAACAGAAGGATTTTAAATGTAATCGACTTTATATATTTTCACATTTTAAACATTAACTTAATAAAGTGTCCGTGGAAAAATACTTTTTGTTTTCATTGGATAAGAGTAATGGTTATATTTTTTATTCCGGGAGGCCGAACGAAAAAGGTATTCTTATTTTATACTCTAGCAATATTTTTCGTGTTAGTATTTTTGTTACATAAATCAGTTTCCTTTCCTGCGCTGTGTATTTTACTACTACCGTAGGTACAACCTGTAAAATGAGGTCACTGTGTCAATTTTTTATGGTGGGCCAGGGTTTCCAGTTGTCAAATGTTTTCGAGGGATATTACGTCAGTAATATTTAAATTGAATGATAACGAATTTCAAAGAAAAGTTATCACGACTAAGTAGACATAATTGGTTTTTGAGATCCAGGCGATTAAAGTGTTTATACCTACTAAAACCATCTAAAACGGCACCAAATTACTTTAAATAGAATATTATTTATTACTTGTTGTTTTTATGTTTGTAGTACTTAGCGGCTTCGGAACTCTACACTGAGCATGCTCTGACATGCTCTTGCCCGGTTTTTTGTTAAACCCGTAATTAATTCATAATTCATAATGATTTATTTGCTAAAAAGGGTTAGTAATTGGTGTTACATAAAAGTTATTCCTCCTTTTCAGCCGTTTACAAACAGCATGCAAATATATGACATGTAGGTACATGTAATACAACATTCAATTATAATATTAAAATTAGGTAATTATGTAATTCAAAATAGCGATAAAACACAGTCAATAAGAGAAAAAAAAAGTCTTTTATACAATAATACTAAAAATGTCCAAATTGCGGATTATGTCGAGAAGTTTATGTCGTGCTGTGATTTATAAAATCTTTGACAGTGTCAGTTGTTTACGAGGATGTTTTTAATGAAACTCTGAAGTAACGCTGTGTTTATAAAAGTGAAATAAACGTACTATTACACTGTTATAGGTGTTAATCTTGACTCGAGAAACAAGAAGGAAAAAAACTGCAGGTTTTCCACAATGTTACAGTAATAGCCATCAATAAATTAACAATCCAAATATTAATGACATCGTTACTTCTACAAATAGATATTCTGTTAATCGATACATTATTAATGTACAAAGCGTTACTATCAAATCTAATGTAATATATGGCCTATTTCTACAAATTGATTTCGATTCACCATACATTGTTAATTACATAGAAACCCCCAATACAAAGTTTATCCCACTTCTGTCTTTTTGCTCTGACTGATGCGATGAATCGCAGAAAAGTTTCAGAGGGTTCTTTTACAACTGATATAAAGAGAGTTACAAACACATTTTTTATAATAGGTACTATTCCTGCGCACGAAGTCGTTTATCGCTATTCCCTCGGGAACTCGGGAACGGGCATTGCAGAAATAAAGTTACTGTAATGCCATCTAAAACGGGTTTATTACGAAAAACTGTTCTTGGCTCCCGGAATTTATAATAAGGTACCAAATAATATAATTAATATAGTAACGATCACTGAATTTAAATTCAAATTATATGACTTTTTAGCAGATAAGGCTTATTATACAACAATGAATATTTATCAGACTACACGATCTAGTTGATACCTGTGCATGTATAGTGTGCTGAGTCATTAACTGCATGTTAAAAATGATGGTTTGGTCATTTAGAAAGGATGGATGACAGAAGAGTTACGAAAGAGATATGGCGGGCGAGAGTGAGCGGAGATGTCGGTAAGGGACGTCCTAGACGGACGTACGGTGATCAGATTCGCGATGTCCTGATTAAGGGCCGAATCAAAAGCACCCGAAACCGACGCACGTGCATGAAAAGAATGATGAATGTAGAGGAAGCGAAGTGTATATGTTTGGACCGATGCACCTGGCGTTCCATAATCTCTGCCTACCCCATTGGGAGACAGGCGTGAAGATATGTATGTATGTATGTTAAATTTGTATGCCTGAGGGCGTAACATGGTGATACTTTACACTATTTAAGACCTTATGTAATTTACCTGTGTTATACAAATAAACGATTTTGATTTGATTTTAACTGTCAAATTTTTCCTTTAGAAAGTAGCCTATGTGCTGTTCCAGATTATAATCTCTGTGCCAAAGTTTTTGCAGATCCGTTCAGCCATTCTAGCGTGATTGAGTATCAAAACTTTTGCATTTATAATATTAGTAAGATCAGTAAGACACAAGTGGTTGTTGTTGTTATGGTTGTTGTTGTTGTGGTTTTTGTGGTTGTTGTTGTGGTTGTTGTTGTTGTTGTTGTTGTAAGTGGTTGTTGTTGTGTGGTTGTGTGAGAGCACAAGTTGTAAGAGTGGTTGGTAATTAATTCTGTAGCTCTGCCTACCCCACTCTGGGATGAACGCGTGAGTGTATGTATGATCATAAGATAAGACGGACAGGTAACATTTTTTTATAATACTAGTCTCTGCGCGCGAAGTCGTTTCTCGCTATTCCCTCGGGAACCGACATTTTTTCCTTTAAAAAGTAGCCTATGTGCTGTTCCAGACTATAATCTTTGTGCCAAATTTCTTGCAGATCCTTTCAGCCGTTCCAGCGTGATTGAGTATCAAAACTTTCGCATTTTTAATATTAGTAAGATCAGTAAGACACAAGTGGTTGTTGTTGTTGTTGTTGTTGTTGTTGTTGTAAGTGGTTGTTGTTGTGTAAGAGCACAAGTTGTTAGAGTGGTTGGTAATTCTGTAGCTCTGCCTACTCCACTCTGGGATGAACGCGTATGCATGATCATAAGATAAGACTGACAGGTAACGTACCGCCTAAACGCTGAATATTTTTATTATTACTGACTTACTTTTTACTGATTAATAGTTAATAGGGTTACAAAGGACCGCGTATATTACAAACATGGAACTTATAGTTTGAAACTATAAACCTATTGAGTAGGTTCTTTGATGATATTGACCTATAACTATTTAATTTTGACATATTTTTTATAATTATCTATTATCTTTAGTAATAAGATTTATTTTTAATGCAATTATGTAGTTAACACGAACGAAATTGTATAGTCTTGCTGAAAAAAATATTATAAATTATAAATTTTGAGAGATTGTCCCATGTTGCTTATTCAGTTACAATAAATAAAAAATGCTTTATTAATTAACTTAAAACTAGTATAAAATCTTCAAATGACATGGCTCTTATAACGACGTTAGGGCAAGTAATAATATTAAACGCTCTCTATTCAGTATATTAAAATAAAATAAATATTGGGGACAAATGTCACACAAATTGACGTAGTCCCAAACTCAGCTCAGGGCTTGTGCTAACAACGATAAACATACTTATATTTATAGAGAAATATATACTTAAGTACATAGAAAACATCCAAGACTCAGGATACATACTTGCGCTCATCAAACAAATATTTTACACCAGGATTTAAACCCTGGACCGCTTGCTTCGTAGGGAGGGTAACTCTACCAACTGGGCCACCGCGTCGTCACTCTCGCAGAGATGTTGAGCTTAAGGCCGATCCGCACACAACAGTGCCGGCACCGTACCGACACGTGACGTATCCATCAGTGTCAGTGATAAATGATATTGTTGCATACATTTTGTACGACGCTATCCGTACTCGTCAGTGTCAGTGACGTGAAGTGACGTGACTGATGGATACGTCACGTGTCGGTACGTGTCGGTACTGTGCCGGCACTGTTGTGTGCGGATCGGCCTTAAACTCTCACCGGCTAGGTACTTAAGCGTTAGTACCTGGTAGTAACCGATGTATTAGGTAATAATTCAGCTCAAGACGTACGCGGCTTACTTGGTTACTGAGTGGCGATGAGACGCCTGACCAAGAGGCCGGAAGTAGGCAAGGTCGAGTGAACATATCGAATATAAATCTAAGGACTAACGGCCGCACTTGGAGTCAGTTAATGATCCAGCTAAGGACAGACGTCCTTAGAGATGATTTTTCATACACAAGTTTAAAAAGGTACGAGTTATAGTTCAGGAAATAGATTTGGCCGTCCGTTATCTTTTTTTTTTCTGCGTTAAGACTCACCGGGCCTAAGCTTCACATACCCTTTCAACCCACTGTGCTGTTTGTAGAACGAGGGCAGTTTTACGATAACGTTTGTTTTACTATTGTCTTAGTGAAGATTACAGACGGCCAATAGGGAATATGCATGATTTTATTTAATCATATTTCTTAACATAATATGAAATTACCGTAAAAGAGTTCGTCAAAAGTGAAATTAAAATTGAAGTCGGCCAAGAAATACGGATGATACGAGCATTTGCTAATTAGAAAGAGCGATCAAGATTGCACTGAGACGTCACGTGACAGGTCGGCCATATAAACATGTTACATTCTGTTTTGCTAGAAAGAGATAGGAACAAATCTTTGTTGCCTTTTATCTTGGTTATTTTTATTGCTATTCAAAAAATACGTTTCTCAACTGTTTGTTATATGAATCAGCTTTTATTGAAGCTCTGAGCCATGAATAGTTCCTATTCATATTTCCTGAACTATATAACTTCGTGACAAATCAAGCATTCCATTCCGTGTTAATTAAAGAAAGAATAGGTCTACCGAGCAGGCTACTGCTCTGCTGTCAAGACTATAGTTTCTTCATATTTAGACGGTGGCGATAGGTGCGTAGGTGTATTCCTTGATCTGGCCAGGGCGTTTGACACAGTCTCTATACCGATTCTGCTTAGGAAACTCGAACTCTCAGGCATCAGAGGCACGGCTTTGAACTGGTTCGAAAGCTACCTAACAAACCGTAAACAATGCGTCAGATTGGGTTCCTTTGTTAGCTCACCTCTGCCAGTATCTTTTGGTGTCCCTCCGGGCAGTATTCTGGGCCCCACCTTATTTATTTTGTATCTGAACGACATGTTAACGTTACCCATCAATAAGGCGGAAATAATATGTCACCACGTGACAGGCATAGCCTAGTGTGGGACCAACGGATAATCTGTTCCATTTGTTACTATTAACTTTTAATAAATGAATTTTTATTTATAATTTTTATTTATTTTTTAAGTATGTTTGTCACGACAACATTTTTTTTCTTATTTTCTCTTACATGTGATTGAGTAAGCGGTATACTTTATATTGCAAACGAAACAAGATCAGGGCATTCTCGGCGGTCACAGGTCAGAGACTGTATGGTTTTAACCGCCTATACCTAATTACAGCCCAGGGCCCAGATTCTCCACGGTTAAACGTTATTTCTTACGTGATATCGTATTGTCAACGTTACGATGCCTTTTATTTATTGGACAGTAATGGCGGCCCTGCCGTGTCAGGTACAACTACTGCATATCAAAAAGTGGGGAATCGAGAAAAACGATCTTAAAGATTTTACTTGAGATGAGTTAGACGTTACGACTTGTAGTCCTTGTAGTACATCAAACTACACTCAGGAGCAAAAATAACGGGTCAGAGTGCGTGTTTCATACTAAAGAGGCTATTTCGAAGCATTGGTTCCTCGCCAGGGAATGCTTTTAGTGAAATCTGATGATGAATACCTCGAGCATCGATACAGGACTTCCAGAGTGCCTAGGATACCCAACTGAATAAATCTGCGGTTAACGCCGGGATTGTGCATGTTCAGAAAAACATGCAATATCAAATGTAAGGAAATCCAAGTGCTGACCCAAACTCTCCCGCTGTGGTGTTAACTGATTGTGCGATCAGTTAGGTATCTTAAGAACTTTTGACCTCCTCTATTGAACCTCGCATTATCCACCATTAAACCTCACTCAAAACTACCCCAGGCGAGGAACGAGGGCTTTGAAATAGTCTCGTTTGTATGAAAAACGCACTCTGACCCGGTATTTTTGCTCCTGAGTGTATTAGTTGCGTGAATGAGCCGTTACGAAGGCGGTAGCGAGTGTGCCATTTAATGCAAGTTGAGATATAATAGATAGTCTAACTGCATCTCAACTTGTAGGAGGTGTGCGTGACAGATCTGAGTCGGTCACGCACACAAGTATGAGATGCTGTAGATGGTGTTTTGTTTTTTTTTCAACGTTCATTGAGTTGGTCTATGCTAACTCGGTAAATTCGCTTGTTTTAGTGGGGCATAGTATACTATAGATATATAGTTATCTATAGATAACTGACATTCGCGTGACAGCGCAGGACTGAGTTAGAAACAAGCATACACGTCAAAGGCGATATGGATTTACGGAGTTACCTAGAGGGTCCACGTGATGTACCTATCAGATACAGAGCCGAGAAAGGTGTACCTATTCCAATTTTGAATTCCACTCGTCCCCAGAGCTATAAATGCTTAACTAACTTAGAGGACTTTCGTATGAATACAACCCCAAAACTATGGCAAGCTTCAGACTAGGTCCACTCGACTATCAGAGACGGGAAGCGAACTCGCATTACTTGGCCTTTGTGCAATTACGGTTCAAAAGGATAGCTGCGCGTGAGTGTGAGCCTGTTCACTTACAGCGAAAAACGTTACATTTTTTATTTATACCCGATTTAAAAATGTATACATGATAAGTTATACATTTTTAAATCGGGTATTATATTGACGGCATTATCCAAACCACAGTTTGGTTTTTAAAGCTAGCTTTTTGCTATTGATTTGTATGTAAAGGATACGGAAAGAACATTGTCAAGTCACCTTGGTAACTTTTTAAGATGTCGCGATTTGAAAGTTAGGAAGCAATAAGCATGTAATTTGAAGGTGAAAAATTAAAAGTTATATTAGGATATATATATCTGTATGTAGGATGATGGCACCAGTGTTGGACACTTTAAGCTGACAGGCGCCAATAATGGACAATTAACTCTTAATTCAACGGTAGTCGTTAATCATATCATAAGGGTATAAATTGTTTGTTGCAAAACAAATTAATAAACCGTATCCTCTGTAAAATAAGAATCAAGTATCACCATGGGTCCTTTCTCCATTGTGGATCACTATTTTTTCAAACCTATTTACGTATACACGTCATTTCATACGAATACACATTCTGGTAGCGTTTCTTCTCAGCAGTTGTCTCCTCTTGGGAAACGCTGGTAGATTTTTGACGAGCCAGTGGGTCCTACTTACTGAATAAATGTCTTTAATATTTTTATCTACATACGATTAGATAGAAAACATCTAAGACTCGGGAACTAATATTCGCACAAATATTTGTGCCGGGGGATCGAATCCGGGATGGTTAGCTTTCTACGCAAGGTCACTAACATCGAGGCTACATGCGTCGTCAAAGCATTTTCTACCAAGTGAAGCTGTTGCCCTCCCTGTGCTTAAACGTGGGGCACCACAGCCCCAGGGGGCTCAAGCCGAATTACTCAAAGAGGGGCAAATCAGTCGTCATTCCGCTGATCTTTCATCTCCCGCCTATTGAATTGAATGCATACCGACAACCGTCGATTATGATCTTGGAGGGATGTCAAGCTTTAACGTTAATTTGACGTCTACCGTATTAGAAACGATAACACGGAGGGTCTGTTTTGGTTTAAGTTTTTAGCGATAACTCAAAAGGATAACATTAACTTATTTATTTGAAAAAGAATAAGTATAAGGGTCTCGGCGCAGAATATAACTTTGTTCCTTTTGGCGTCGAGACCCTTGGTCCGTGGGGACCCGGTGCCATTAGCCTTTTTAAAGACATGACAAAAAGGCTAATTGAAACAACCGGTGACCACAGAGCTGGCAGCTTCCTCGGACAGCGTATTAGCATTGCTGTACAACGAGGAAATGCTGCCAGCATCTGTGGTACTTTGCCACGGGGGCCCTCACTTTTCTAGTTTTTATTTAGTTTTAATTGATTTGTATTTAGTTTAGTTATAATTTGGTACTATAAAATATATAATTATATTTATAAAAAACGTTTTCAATTGCATCCATTGCTTTATTTTCGCATAGCTTAAATTATCAAAATTTCGTGTCTGTTGATTGCGTAGTTGCTGAGTAACATCGGCATATTAAGTCGCACGCCAAAGTCCGTCTTAGGATTGTAGTCTTGAGAATGCAAATGTTTACGGTACTCAGATCCCACCTACCATGATAAAAGTAAGTATATAAATTATCAACGTTACGATATCTCTTATTTACTAGACAATACCTAATGGCGGCCGAGTTAAGAACAAAACGATAACATTTCAAAGGCAATAATGGTTTTAGCCAGAAGAATCTCAGTCCTGTCAGGTGTCATGCCTTAAAAAAATATTACTTAGGTACTTTTACATTTTTTTACTGCAGCTAAAAAGAAAAAAATGTTTTGACAAGTTTACACTCCATCCTAGTTCTCGGGGTGGCAACGCATCTGTAACCTTCAGAACGCAAACCGCCATTGTTATAAATATGTGTACACTTTGTCACTAACGCTATGACAATACATAAAATGGCAGTTTAAACATGACATTAAATAGACAAGGTCTTGAGTGTACCCATATTTATAAACTCGACTGTAGGTACATCATAATACGTTCGTTTGCCTTCTTAATGTCTTTTTTCCTCAAACAGCGGGCTCATTAGCCATAGCCAAGACACAACAACGCCGTTAACTTTCCTGTTTTCTATCTAAAATTCGAAATTTATGGATGGAAGCGTAAGGATAACCGGTCACCGCGTTCTGTCAGCTTACGTTAATTGTTTACATTTTATCAAATTCAATTAAATTCAAACATTTATTCATAAAATATTACATTTTATAAGTCAATTTGATTATTAGTTACATTATTATTACTCCATTACATATATAAAAATTAATTGTTACACATTATTTGATTATTATAATTAATTAATTAAATATTATCTACATGTCAATGTCACATTTCACACTACAAAAAACTCAATATCGATTTTCGATAGCGTTTTGCGTCTTGAATATCTGGTATTTTAACCTGTTTAATTTCCGAATCCAATAAAAGCCTATAATATACGTGTTTATTATGTAATGACAGTCATCCAAATTTAGCCAATTCACAGTTCTCGCTCGCTGTTTCCAAACTTTAACTCCCTTGGTACCACTTCTACGAAATACGAAACTACATTATCCCCATCTCTTTCCCGGCAAGCTCTGATAGCTAAAGAGCGAAAGAAATATCGAGCTAAATTTAACATTGCTACACCGGTGTTTGCGAGGCGATGACTAGGCAATACTCGATGGGTATTTGGCAATATGGCAATAGGCAGGCAATGCCTTTGGGACGGACTCGGATTGTGCTGAGTTTTCTAATCAAGTTATTACTGATTGGTATTGGTTCTGCCAGTGTTAACTGGTCTGTTCGACTCTTGTACCTTTACTGCACGTTTGTGTTACTTAAACTGGGGGTTATTATGACATAGATATGCAATTCAGTTTACGCTGAGAGAAAAGAACAACTCTAGCTCTGCCCTCGCCTTATAATGAAGTGCATAGCCATGTCATAATATCACCCCAGAACATATAAGGTAGCGTCTACTGTTTAGTTGAATCATCTCAAGACGTCCACTGCTGGACATAGGCCTCCCCCAAGGCTTTCCACTCAGACCGGTCTTGTGCTTTTCGCCCGAAGAATAGCTAAACTGAAGTGGCAGTGGGCGGGGCACATTGCTAGCAAGACTCATGGCCGATGGGATCAGAAGGTTCTGGAGTGGCGTCCGCGGACGACGAGCTGTAGGTAGGCCTCTAACAAGATGGAGTGATGACCGCGTCAGGATCGCGGGACCGAGGTGGATGCGAAAAGCACAAGACCGGTTTAATTGAATGTTAGTAGACAATTTCCTTTTACGGGCCGAAGTTTTAAACCAACAACAAAACCAAAAAACTGGCCAAGTGCGAGTTGGACTCCCGCACTGAGGGTCCCGTATCGCCGCACGGCAGCAATATTTACAGTTACAGAAAAAGCTGGTTGGCAAATGACACGATTGGGAAAGGATACATTTTGCCAAACATATTTCAGCCAAAGTCTTCTATTAATTCCAGACAGTCTTTCAAATGGCATCAGTACAATGAGCTTTGAGGTCTAATAAGTTTTTATCACAAAGGGGTTTAGGTAAGTGATTGTCATTCGTAAAACTCAGGCATTTTTAAGGTGAGCGGCCAATAGTAAACGTGATGAATTATGATACATCCCAATGATATTAGATATGAACAAGATAGATCCATTCAAAATAAACATATTATGTAATGTAATACTCTTAAGTGCATTGAAGCCGAGATATTTAGATATTTATACTTTAGTAGGTACCAATAACGTAATACCTAGATCTTTAATGTCTCCGCTTCGTTATTATTTAACGCATTCAATTGTATGCATTTATGTGTATTTAGAGGTTATCCAAACCATTATAAGAAACTCATCCGTGGCCGCTGAAGATAAATATCATAAAAATGTTCATTCAAACTGAACCAATGCTCTTTGACTAACATTTTTTTTACAGTTGTTATCTGATTATATGACAAAACGGGTTGGTGTTTTCGTTGGGTCTATTTTAAGTACATCAGAAAACCTGTAATGCTACCTTGCGAGTATATAACTTTGTAGATTTTTACACATTGGTTTAAAATTGTAGACTATTCAAATTACAGGAATCGGCTTAAAATTGACTTGGAAGATTGGAACTAAAACGTCTGACAAACCAAGAGACATAAGTTAAATTAAAGTTTTGCCAACACGGAAAATACATAAGTTTATACTCGTACTCTCAAAGATAGAAAACCCTAAATTCAACACAACAATGACTCACTTATTGATGAAAATGTAGTAGGTGGCTGCAAACCGCCACCGCAGCCCGGGGCGGAGTCCTAAGCTAACAGCCTGAATACTTCACAAGCGCGGGCGCGGGCTCGGCGCATCCGGGATATTTAGAGCTCAATTTATATAAACGTTACCTATCTTGGATCGTGTGGCTGATTTTTTTTATACAAAATAAGATAAAGTTTCATTCCCTTTAAAACGCTTTTCCAATTTCTGAATATTTTGTACATGGAAAAACTATAGGTATCTGTGCGTTTTTCTTTCCAAGAAAATGTTTCTTAAAATGAAACAAATTTAAAAAAGAAAAAACAGAAACGTACAGATTTAAACTGTATAATAACTACAACATATGGAAAAATCGTGGAAATGTCTCTTGGTTTTTCGTTCGTTTCGATCGTTTTCGCCCGGAGCTATATTTGTATGGATTTTTTCGACATAAGACGCTATTTAAGCAACGCTTGACAATCTTCTTTAGCCCGAACTTTCGGCTCCCAACTGTTTTATTTGTCAAATTTATAAGTTAGGCTGTAATTTATTGGAAGTAAAGTACAGCTAAATTAACAATTTTGTTCAATTGAGAGAGAATTCTCTTTCATAACAATTATTATTGAATTAATAGTATAACAAAATCAAAGACTTGGTAGTTAAAAAAAAAATATACCAGGCTAGCAATTTATTTTTAGTACGAACGTTGCAAGTAAAAGACCCTTGTATAACTATTAGATGGATACAAACCCCCGATGTCTAAAACAGCGCAAACGATTTTCATGAAACCCTAGTAAGGAAAAACCGCTAGAAAATCTGCTTTAAAAAAAACTGCCTCCAAATGAGTTCACCCGTTTAATAGCTACGATGATACACATACATAGCCAACTTATAAAATCCCTCTTTTTGCGTCGGGGGTTAAAAAACCGCTCAAAACGGCGACAGTAAGAAAATAATAGAATTACAACGCAGACAAGAAAAAGAATAGAAAAATATAAAATGAAAAAAAGACATAACATTGAACAAGATCCCTCTCAGCATTGTTTCGTGTACGGTAGGGTCCCAGAGGATAACGAACGCGTGTCGCGCCCAATTAGAGTTGTTTACAGATTGCCCAGGGACATGACACTGTGACATATCGGGGCTGGATCCGGTCGGGTAGTGACGGGCTATTTACTACTACTTAGAGTCTGACAAATGAAACATGAGAATGAAAAAATGGCAACACAATGGTAGTGTCGTCCCTTTCAAATCAATCTAAGAAAAAAGGGACGACACTACAGTGTTGCCATTTTTTCATTCTCATGTTTCATTTGCCAGACTCTACCTGCTCTCAAGAACGCCTTAATTATCATTAACTTGGAGCCCATTCACACGGAGACATCCAAATCTTTGCAAGAACTGTTTTTTGTACGATCCGAATTAGTGGCAATGGGATTTCAATGCACGAGTTCACACAAGCGTACGGCTACAGATTCCGGCAATTAAACGGATCCTGCAAAATGTGTCCTACGATTTTACGACTACAAATCGGTCCGGTCGTCCGACAAAATGCATTCACACAAGCTCGGAACAAGAATCCTGCAATAAACCAGATCCGTTTAATCGGGAGCCCACTCAAACACAGATAGTGGTTTTACAGGACCGGAGGATCCTAAAAACGGACGGCCATGTGAATACAGTACCTATCCGGTTTTGCAGGATCCGATAGTTATTAGATCCTACAAAACCGGATGTCCTGTGAACGGGCCCACTCTGAATGCGGTCGTTAGGCTTCAACATCAATAGGCTGAAAATTGTTTCACCCCGAAGGCTGACAGATAGAAAGACCCAAAGTGGGTCAGGCCATTTATATAAATAAAAAATAAATATCAGGGGACGATGTCACACCAATTGACCTAGTCCCAAACTAAGCTCTAGGCTTGTACTATGGTTACTAGTCAACGATATAAATACTTATATAGAGAAATATATACTTAAATACATAGACAACATCCATGACTCAGGAACAAATATTCGCGCTCATCATACAAACATCTGCACTTACCGGGATTTGAACCCAGGACCGCTTCGTAGGCAGGGGCACTAACAACTAGGCCAGCGTGTCGTCGTATTAGCAGCCTGTTTATTGTTATTGTATTTAATGATTGGAAAAATGTCCTAAACCTTGATTTTGAATTCCATAGAATTCTGACGTTTCTTGATCTTGATTTTTTTTTTTAATTAATTTTATTTCGGAATATATTAATTGATTGATGATTCTGATCATTGTTATTACAAATCTTTGGACTTTTTTTTAACCTTAATTTTTCTTTGTTACAAATCTATGTTATGTATTTTATGTACTTAAATAATGTTAAATACTATTGAAAATCCTAAAAAGTCAGAATGTGACAGCAGTCAGAATTCTACGGAATTAAAAATCAAGGTTTACTGCTGGAGTTTCTAGCAGCGCTTTTCCGCAATGTTGGTCTTTTCTGAAGCGCTAGTAGATTTATTCCATATTACCGATGTGCAAAAGAGCCCTCATGTGGTCAATTCAATCGGCGTTTGATCCATGCAGGATGAGTGCCATTCGCAATGATAATGATAATGTGGCCAATTTACTGAATACAATTTACGATTTCGTTTTAAAATTTGCTGTCCAAATTTTCTAGATACTTTTTATAAAAAGTGACGCTGCGAAGTTTCTGCGATTTACGTGTCACCGGCGAGCTGTAAATTCATAAGTTGGCGTTGTTTACGCATATTGCGGGGGACGCTAACGAAGACTTGTGGACGTTATTAAATTTTACATTGCTTTCTTTCTTTGTTTTCTTTTGTAGCAGTCGTTTTCACTGTTCCAGAGGTTTCTTGAAGAAAATTATCTTAATGGCGTAATTTATAATTGTTTGCAGGTAGATTAGTTATGATGTTTTATAAGTACTTAAAGTAAAAGCAAGCACACATTTCTTTAGGTTGGGTCCTGGAATAGGACATAAGATAGTTTTTATGCCTGAATATTGGACCATTCCCGAGGGAGCAGCGATAAACGACATCTACGCTGATGGAGTCGCGGGGGCTAAGGCTAGTAAACTACATTTTTTACCTTTTTTTTTTTTTATCGATTGGTTTAGTAGCTTTGAATTATGTAAATGAAACAAATTAACTAACAGATTTCACCTTACGAGTATTACATTACGTACAACCAAAAAACGGCCCGTAAATACTTTTATTCTCCGAGACACGAACGGTCCGACCCATCGTAAATAAACCCATTGGCTGCAGTCGGACACAATTTCACGGGCGATCGGGCCGAGACGGGCCCGGCCCATTGTGACCACTAATAGGGTTAAAAATGGTTCGAATAGTTGCCGGATGGAAATGGCGAAGATCTAAAGTTACTTTTGTGATCTACTCGATGGTTAAAAGGGGAGAGAAAGGATGTATTTACCCGACGTAAAAGGACGGTAACGTTTTTGCTGGAGCTGCCTCGCTAAGGTGTTTAAAAAAAAAAAGAGTGTCATAAGTAATGTGGGATTCCACAAAGTCGAAATGAGATTGTCCTTTTCGACAACTGGGCATCAATTGGGACATAAAAACTTTTTTTTTATAAGCATCCTTTACGTTTTCAGCTTAAAATTAACATGCAGCGCGGACTGTTTATAATAAACAAGAAAGACCAAAGCATAAAACAAAAGTGTTTCAAGGTTTCCCACAAGACCGATGATGTGGTGAAGATCACGGGAAACCGATAGAAGCGAGTAGCATAAAACCGACCGTTGTGGTGACCCTTGAGGAGCGGCTGTGGTGCAGTGGTCATCGATTGGGTGCTCTAATGATGCTGGTAATGTTGATGATATCAAGCTGCCTCTATAGGCCGCTATAGAATATTTTCTTCTTCGGTCTGACCTTCTGATGGCCGTGACTCAGCTTGACCCGGATCAGGTGGCCGCTGACCGCTTTCAACACCACGTATACCTTCAACCGTAGCTCCTCGGTCTGGGAAGAGAGCTCCAGCTCACGCAATCAGTGCGCCATGACTGTCTTTAGAAGAGCCATGGCGTACTTTTGGTTTTAAAAAGGAAAATCTTAGGATTATTCCAGACAAAGAAGATGAAAAGGGAGGATGCGAAGCAGATGAGGCTACTGTTTAATACACTTTCATACTGAATACTTTGTAGAAGTGGATTGTTTTCAATTCAAAGACAGTAATAAAATCTGATAAATATTTCATTAATACATAAAACTGCTCGTAGAGCTGACGGCGACCGTGGACCGGAAAGCGAACTTTTAGATGTTTCTTTAGACCGATGATCTGAAGATCGAAATAATCGATGGATGTGAGTAGCAGAAAATCAACCATCATGGTGATCTTTGGGTAAGGGTCTACGTCAGACGCCAGTTCTTCCATCTGACCATCAGATGTCACTGTCTCAGCTTGATCTGAACCAGGTGGCCGCTGACTGGCTTCAGCGCGAGGTCTACCTTGAACCGCAGCTGCTCGATCTGGGAGGAGAACTCCAGGTCCCGCACGCAATACGCCATGATCGTCTTCAAAATAGCCATGGCGTACCTTTTACCTGAAAAGGTACAAAGAAGATCATCAGAATTGATATACTCGTACAGTCAAAGATTTTTTTTTCTTTGCCCCGCGGCGACTTGAACAGCTACTACCGCAGGGATATGGCGTTTCCACAATGAAGTGATTTCGCCAGTGTCAAGTATATACATACTAACAGAAAAGAACTTTGAACACCTCAATACACAAAAAACAAAAATGAAACAAATTACACATCCGCCATCTTTTGACGTTGCAAATGGCCCCCGGTCAAAGAATTAATGTGACCCACCTTAGTTCCAAAGTCAATCTGACATTCTACAGCTACAGGTTGAGTTTCCTAGCAATTGGGTGATTCTTCGAGGTCGTGATTTTTGTCTTATTCCTCTGTCGTATTTTTTTTTGCTTATTTGAGTAATAATCTTATTCTCCCATGAAAGTAGATTTATTTAGAAACATAAATATGGTTTTGGCACTCATTTTTATGAACTCGTTAAGAAAATAATTAACTTTTTAGTTTTTGTGCCCAGAGGAATAAGAAGTTGACGACAGAGACGACGTGCAATTATTTATTGTTGTTTTAATAAATTCAATAAATCACAATATTCTTATAATCAGCCTTATTTATTAAAATATATATGAATTTTTATAAAAAATGAAAGTACACAAGTCCGCATGGTACGTGTCTGTGTATGTATTCTTAAAACAAATAAAAACTAAACTATTTCAACAAAAAACTTCAAATTTGTATTAGTTATAAAAAAAAGAAACAAATATTTCTTAGCATATTTTTTTACTTATTGTTAATTTTAATGTTTTATTTTATTTTATTTAATGATACCCATTTATAATCGGCCTTAATAAGAATACAAACTGCACAAGGTTTCATAATCCGAGTCAGTCGGTAAGTTTCCAAAACTTAAAAAACATAAAAATAAAGAAAAATGTTGTTCTAGGAGCCATTAAAATGTTATGAGCCATTAATATGTAACAATAAGAACAATAACCTTTTTGGTTTCAATCACATCATTATAATCATGGCACTTATAATATGGCTTTGATTAAATAATCATTTAAAACTGTCACTAGTTTTTTACTTAGTGTTCATTTGAATGAAATATTTTAATTTAAGCATACCCGTTTACATATATCTAAGCCAATAAAAAATAATGGTAACAGTCCGACTGATAGTTTCGGGGAAATGCTTGAAAAAACACATAGGTACATACAAATTTACAAATAAACACACAAACATACACCTATATATTTTTGTATATTTGTTTGGAAGCCCTAATAGATTATCATATGTGAATAAATTGCAATTTCAATAATATTACATACCTAAATACGTATTGGATTGATAACATATTTTTTTGAAGCAAGACGACTGCATGAGTCCCTAATTAGTTACCTCCTATCTTTGATGAAATATATAAATTAAAAACAACATTGAAAAGGAAAATAAACTATGAAAACTGACTATTTTCTTATTCCACTGTCCATAACTCCAAAGCAATAAGGGACAAAGGAGTAAGAAAAAATTGAAAACAAGGTGATGGTTCATAATACAAACATAATGGAAGGCTACCGTTAATGCTACGGTAAGATAGCACGTAAAGCAGTTAATCAAGCACAACTTATTTTTTTAAAATATTACACACGTGGTAAAAAAACTAACAGAGTAATAAGAATGTTACGTGAACCAAGGACAGAGTAATGATATATTTACCTTCGTAACTCCGGAGTGATGAGCATCAGCCGACACGTCCACCACCTGACACGTTCAGAACGCGACTAAAAACCGCCCCACGTGGGAGTTTTTGCTAGGTTCTTAAATGTCTTTATGATACAGCTGATTGAAGCCCGCTCCAGAGTAATAAGAATTTAACGGCGGACAAACGTTATATCCTCAGTTATAAGAATAATATTGCATTAAAAAATATTTGTTGAATTTTTTTAATGTTACAACTAATCTTCTTTGTATGTGGTCACTCAAAATATTGATAAAGTTGACTAAATTTAAGTTATTATCATATATTTTCAAGAAAATGGAGAACGGACACGACAGAGTAGTAAGAATAATGGGTTTTTTTTTTTTTTGTAAATGTTTAGTATCAGTTACACAAAAATCGACCGATGTCCCAGTTAAACATGTATATAAACCTAACCTCTGAAAAAAAAAACAAGCTTCTAAACTTAGAGTTAATTGAACTAAGCCCCCGGACGTCCAAAATCAGGGCCCCGAAGAATCACCCAATTACTAATGGCTTGGCATCTCTAATGACAGTTTTCTTTGAAATGGGTAGCAAATTAACGTCCGTGACCGTACTTACTTTGACAAACCTTTCGGTTTGGACGAGTTGCATCCTACGATTGTAAATATTGCAAAATTAAAGAATATGTGTATAGCGTTGCGTGATGATCTATCGATCTTCATTTTACCGATTTGAGTTTCGCGAACAACTTTCACATGCGAGCAAAATCCGAAAAAAAAACTGCGGCATTTTTGAAAATGTAAATGTTTTTTTGGAGATGAAGCAGTTTAAGTTTCCTATAAAAGTAAACATTTTTACGGAGAATTAAAAAAAAGATTACTAGGCATTAAACTAAAGTAAATTATATTACCATAGCAGTAAAATCAAATTGTACCAAAATACAAAAAGGTCGGATAGTATAAAATCAGCAGTCAGTAGAATAAAATCAGCTAGGCAACTTTATGTTTTTTATTTATGTTTACTTGTTTCTGCTTGTACTTCAAAAAACATGAACAAAAAAACGAATATTACTACTACTTAGCACAGATATTTATTATGGTACCCTATTTAAAGTGAACGAACAGGACGTAATTACCAATGCAACGGTCAACCTCTTGCACATGCAAGGAACGCTGCGTTGGACAGCCCCGCTTCATCATCTTAGTACCGTTGATGGAACAGACCTATGCAAGCCCTCTTCCCGTAGCTGAAGGGGAGGAAGGTGGCGGGCCGGGGGGTGCCGAGGCCGATCCAGCGCTCGGGGCGGAACTCCAGCGCATCTGCGCCCCACGTGCGGCGCGAGCGCCCCGCGCCAAGCATGTTGACTGCGCACGCCGTTCCCTTCGGGATTGTACATGACCCTGGGAAAAAGTAACATGGTTAGAGCCTTCACTTACCGTTCTATCTAACAAGACTCGTGTCTATGCTAAATCTTGCTCGGTACACTCTGTCCTATTGTGGAATGGGCTTCCACCGTGCTTGAGGCAATCTAGATCTATCGGTACATTGAAGGAAAGTTTAAAGAAGAAGTGTCTAAATGGACAAGATGAGTCCAAGTGCTGATCCTTAGTTCTGATATAATAGGATTTATCTGCTGTTTACGTTTGCGCTAGTCTAGTATTATAAATCGATATGGAACCGGTCTTACGTAGTTGGCAGTCGCGGTCTGCTTCCCGCATGATCATGGGTATCGGGGGGTAAAGCCGCAGGGTTTCGTAGATGATGGCCTCACAATATGTCATCTGAGCGAGGTCTTCCTTATCGACTGGCCGCTTGCTATCGCCGAATATTGATTTCATTCTGAAACAAAAGACTTGTAAGTCATAGTTTTTGAGTGAACATGGGATCTTCGTCCCTCCGAAAAACGAAAATATTTTACCAAGTAGGTAGAAAAATCAATGAAATGAAGGTACACATAAACCGTTATCTAGGATAGCTTCATCAATTCAACACTTACTCAGCATAAAGCTTGCCCTGCAGCTCAGGCTTACTGCCAATCACCAGGATGATGTAAAGCAGCGTGGTCGCGATAGTCTCCTGCCCACCCACAATAATGGTGTCCACCTCAGCCCTGATCTGTGCTTCCGTCATCCAAGGTTCGAGTTCACTAAGCTCCAGAAGTATGTCGAGGAACGAACAGAATTTCGGCGGACTATTTTCTGTGAAAATTTTAAACAGTTTTTAGCTATTCGTCAACTAGGATCCATTATATAAACAGTGCACGAGGTATTCAAAGAAGTAGAACTCGACAAATATCTCAGTCATATCAATCATTGATACCGGTGTAGCATCCACCACATCCTTATCCTTCTTTACTTGGTATTTGGATAAAATTAAATTCCTAAAAGTGAACAAAATAAATTATTTTCTTACCCGGTTTTTGTTCTTCAGGCATTTTATTTTGTTTTTTATTATTGAAATCCTTCCTTCTCTTTGCTATAACCTACAACATTTTAAGAAAATTAACAAAACCCTGTCTTTCCATACTCAAAAATATTTGACCAGTGCGTAGTTGTACGTTTATTCTACACCAGCAAAGATACTACTGATACTAGGGTACCGTGTACCCAAGATCTAGTGAAGTACAAGAGTTTTAATATCTTTCGGGAGGTCTATGTCCAGGAGAACACAATTAATTACCTTAGTCCTAGAGTACGCTTCGGTTACTGCCGGATGCATTACTCTCAAACAACGTCAACAATCAAGAAATGAGTGTAATACAATAGTGTAAAGTTTTTTCACATTGATTAACTTTAACTTTAACTAAACTTTTGATTTGACAAATGTTATAAAAGTTAATGGAGAGCAGTATAACCGATGCCTACTTCACGATACGATTCCTATTATATGTGCCACAGACTACAGGCTGACATGATATTCCCATAATTTACCGTTTCAGAAACGTTGTGAAGAACTCCCACACACTTGACCAGCTCGCGATATGCCGGCGTGCAACGGTAGACCCAGTCTGGATGCATCAGGGGGTTCAGGCCGCGTCGCACCAGCAGCTCCAGGGCCCGGTTGAACGCCTGGTAGTACTCTGCGGTGACCGTGCTTTCGGATATGCGCGCGACGCCGAGGGCGGTTTCTGGGACAAGGAGGGTTATATCATGACATACTAAAGCAGTTCAGTTTAGGATGAGAGAAAGAAACAGAGCTGTATAACTAATATAGCTTTGTTCCTTTCTCTCGACTTGACGAAAGGGTGTTAAGATTGATTATTAAGTAATTATGCATGTAGTTTTTATATTATTTAAATTAAGATTTTTTTTTGGAAATGAAGAAGGCAAATGCGCACTCAGGCCAGCTGATGGTCATTAGGATCTGAGAGAGACATTGCAATCTCATCTCTTGTATTTTCATAATGGTCCGAAATCACGTATTTAGCTCATACGAATTAGGCCTTTTTAACACTAGTAAAGTAAAAATATGTGAAGCAACAACAAAAATTGGGAACTTTAATTTACAATATATACTTACGGCATATGGCTTCCAGCGTGGTGTAAGCTAGGTTGTCACTGATGTCGAAGGGCGCGCGCCCCGCCTCGTCCCGCAGCTGCTGCGTCAGCTTCCGCGCCTGCGCGTTGAACACCTCCTGGTAGCCGTCAACGATGGGGCCCGTGAATGTCCCTGCCAGCTTCTTGATGCTGCGTTTCCATATGCTCTCTAGTTAGAACAATGGTATGACAGGACTGGTTCTTTTGTTATAAAAAAACACAAAACAACAACAAAACAAAACATTATGTCTGAAAATATGGTGGTTAAAAACCTATTCGACAACACAGATTGAAGGAAGTGCAGTGAAGATCTCGTGTTGTGGTGCTCATACAGGAGTAGGAATAGAATTTCTTGGCAGTGGTAACCCAGAACCAAGGGACTGTAAAGAACTGTCAACAGACTTAACCATCCGTTTACTGGAAGTTGTTAATAAATTACACAAACAATCTCATGGGGACGATCGAAGATAATCCAAAGGACCCCACTTATAACAAAACATAAGAATAGTCATGTTATTAGGAGTGACGAAGGGCACATAACGGGAAGAGTGATGAGGGCGAATATAATGTAGATGGAAATAAGGGTAGAATAAGAACGATGAAGAAGTACATGTCATCATCTTCCTGCCCTTGTCTCACGCTATGTGGGGTCGGCACAACTTGTTTTCTGCTTCCACTCACACCTTTCATAGACATGTCATGCTTCACACAATCCAACCAAACCTAAGAAGTACATGTGAAAGTTGTACAGCTTAAGTTAGTTCTAATCAGGATCCCTCAGAATACCAGCGTCACGGCGTCACGGCACAATGCTGAGAGGGGCAGTTTTTAACATATGTATGAAAGGTTTTTTGAATCTGTCTATTTCTCTTTGATATGTTTTTGTATGTACCTACTTAAATAAATAAATCTTTCTACACTGGACCGCAAAACTAAGTATCACACTTTTGAAGAACACGTCATATAAAGTGTGATACTTAGCATTGCGGTCCAGTTTATTTACTTTCTTTCTTCCTTGTTGTGAAACATTGCAGTGGCTAGTGGTTCTAGAATTTTATTTTGGGGGGTTTTGTTTAGGAACGATATACCTACATTATATCGAGAAGCAATTAACCGGGCCCCTTAGGCCGCCACTGTTGTCGTGCCGAGGGTTCGTTACCTGGAGCTGTGACCAGCCCGTTCCCCAGCCAGATCCGTCCGAAGCTATAGTAGACTGGCTTCTCCACAAAGGCGTTGTTAACCACCTTCACGTCCTCCGGGTCACTCATTACTGGAAACAGAAAAGCAGCCTTCGAATCCTACATTCTTTGTACCAATTTTGTTATTTATCTACACAATAGGGAATATTCATGACTTTTGTCAGAGCTTCAATAAAAGCTGATTCATGTAACAAACCGTTGAGAAAAATATTGTTCATCTGTCCTGTTCGGAAAGTTTAATTTGAATGGGTGGATAGCCGGGTGGAAAATTGCGTTTTCATCTCTAGGGTGGAAAGTATTTTTTTTTAATAGTTACGATTGGCCACGGAGTCTAAGATAATTGAGCTACGTCATATTATTAAAATAAAAGATTTTCATATATCTAAATTCGGCTATACGTTAAACGATGTATTTATTACGGCCTATAGGTTCATATGAAAATCATTTTTTTTCTTTTTCATTAAGTACGAAGGCCACAAGTTTATCGGTCATTAAAGTTTACAAATGTCAACTTCATAACTAAAAAAAAGATTTCTAAAATATTAGATTAAATAAAAATAAAAGAGCCGCAGTTCCATGATCTTCAGGATGACGACTATCGAAAAAAAAAAATTTACATCTCTTCCAAAAACTTTACTTACCCAATTGGACAGAGTGTACCGCTTAGTATTTCTGATGTTTTTGACCGATTTTTACCATCAGCTCCGCTTGTTTGTCTTTCTTTTAAGCCTGTGTTAGTGTTCCACTGCAGGACACAGGCCTCCCCTCTTTTTCGCCAATCTTCCCTACTGATTGCATACTCCCGCCTGTCGCTTTGAACTGCGTCGAAATCATCCCGTCACCTCCTTTTTGGTATGCCTCTGCTCCGGTGGCTATCTTGTACGATCCATTCAGTGACAATTCGGGGCCACCGTTTCGGATGCATACGACAAATTGTTGTTTGAATTTTATGGCTACAAAAATTTGATACTTACTTACGATGGGCTGTGGTCCCAGCCAAAACAGGAGCGGTTTCTGATGCTCTTCGATCTTGTCCGACATTTCCAGAACTAGTTGATAAATAGCTGTAAGCAAATAACAGCAGATTGAGTTACCTTTGAATTCTATCAAGCATTACGTTTTTCTTAACTAAACAGTTCTTTTAATTGGTCTAGGTAAGTTCTTCTTAGTCTCCCTCTTCTCCCTTTTCCTTCTATTTTTCCTTCAATTATCTCCTTCAGTTCTCGTCTTGCCTTATCAGTGTGTTTAAGAAAAGGCTCCGAAAAGTGAAGAATGATAATTAATATTCCTATTTACTAATACAAGTATTAGTTGGACACCAAACATTGGGAATGAAACCGTGCTTCAGCGCGTCATTATGCCCCGAAAATGATGCACAAATAGTAATAGTAGATCCACTGCATGTTACCGACGTGTAAAAGAGCCCTCATGTGGCCAATTTACTAAATAAATATTTAATATTTTAAATATTTCATTCTGGTCTCAAGTTTTAGGAACTTATTTGTGTTTATAAGAATGTTTACGACCATTACGCATCTATCTATAGCCTTGAACATTCTTATTTACGTAATCTTATCCTTTGATATTAATTTTAATAAATAAAGTGGTACATACTCTCAGTGTCGCCTAAGAGCGCGAGCGCGTCACCGAACAGAGGCAGCGGCCGTTGGCACACCAAGCCAGCCAGCAGCTTGCGCGCACGCCGGGTGTACAGCCATGTGAGTCCCCACACGCAGATCGGTGCCGCGACCAGGATTATCAGGGTGTAGTACATTGCGCTAAAGAGGATAAATTCATATTTATAACAGGGTGGATAGAACGAATGATACAAAAACGTTAGTTTCAGCATAAAAATTGTAAGTGTATCTTTTGTTGATATTTTTCTTTAAGTGTTAGTAAATTTATTAAATATATTCTCCGTTTCATACATTATTTTTAATAGTGTTTTTTAATTACTCAAAGAAGACTGTATTATTTTTCAAAATTACAATCATTTATTTAGGTACTTGTTTTGGCTTAAATTTAGTTGTTATTAAATCCAAAAAGAAATGGTTTTCCCGACATCCTTTAGTTTAAATCAAAATGTTATTCAATGTTATTGTTGTTGTTGTTGTTAATGTTATGTTGTTATTTTACTTGTTGTAGTTAAGCTGAACAATTTTGGCAATTTTTAGGGTTCCGTAGCGAAAAGGTCCTATTACTAAGCCCCCACTGTCCGTCGCTCCTGTCTGTCTGTATTCGGTAGCATGCCAAAATTTTAAAAAATGTTGACAATTAGGCGTCCCCCTACAAGAAACGTTTTTTTTCTCTGGTGGTATTTTTTGTGCTTCGGAGGTCCGTTTATTTAACCAAAAAAACCATTAGTAAACATTTTATTTCACAAAAATTGTATGTGCGCTTAAACCATTACATTGATTACATAAGCTTTTATTACAAAAAAAGATGTTAGGTTAGTGCCTACAAACTAAATGCCGCGGCAGGAAGAATGTCATTGCGAAATTCAAAGTAGTATAGGTACCTAAGTAAACTGTTTCGTCATAATTACAATATAATTGATAATTACATAAAACAAATAATGAGGCAACAAGGAAAACCTCAATGTTTTTTTATCCTGTAATTTTATATTGAATAATAAAAACTGAATCTGAAAAAAATGTAATCATAGGTCTGCAGAACTAAATGTTATTTTTTGTGCCTGTAAGTTAATTAACTTTAATTAAGGTAATAATAATTAAATCATAATAGAGTGCATGTGGTTTGTACGTGTAGGCATACTCTTACGGTGAATGTACGCGTACACATTTGTGTATTGATTGTGAGGTTGGAAGTGGTTTTCGTCACCGATGATAAGTCGACAAATTTAATAAAACACATGAAAATTATGTAAGACGGTGGATCAAGTTTTTGTTGTTATTTGGTCCCGTAAGCCAGGAGACAAAAGGGATAGAGTTTCTTAGAAAAAATGTTATAATATATACTTCTAGCACACTCATGAGAAAGGCCATAAAATAATGGGTTTGTAATTGCCAATAAAACTGATTTTTAGTAGAGTTATCCTTTAAAATCATAGTTTTAAAGAGTGACCCAGGAGACGTCACCATGGCAACGAGCCACAAAGAAAAGTGGATTGACCCAAGAAAATAACATTAAATAAAAAATAAATTCAGGAAACAAGTCACCACCAATTGGCCTAGTCCCAAACTAAGCTCTAGGCTTGTACTGTGGGTACTAGACAACGATATAAATACTTAAATACATAGAAAACCCAACTAACAAATACTCGCGCTCATCACACAAATATGGGCCGCCAGCTTCGTAGGCAGGGTTATTACCAACTAGGCTAACGTGTCGCCAATTTGATTTCAAAAATCAATTTAGCTACTTTTTTTTTATGGTATAGGAGGCAAACGAGCAGACGGATCGCCTGATGGAAAGCGATTACTGTCACCCATAGACACCTGCAGCACCAGAGGAGTCACAGGTGCGTTGCCGGCCTTTCAAATGAGAGTACGCTCTTTTCTTGAAGGTTTGAAGGTCGTAACGGTCCGGAAATACCGCAGGCGACAGACCATTCCACAGTTTAGCCGTAAAATCCAAACAAACAGACAGACGGACAAACAGCTACTTTCACGTTAATTTATATTAGTACCTACGCGTACTGCATGACATTGCCAATGCCCGGTTAGACAATCCAGCGCTTACTGCGGAACTTACTTTTAATACGCCATTCTTTCGTACTCGTCACTCTAACAGTATTCTGTTTCACGTTCCTTTTGTCCACACCAAATACGCCCAAAATTCCCCCATGTTACGTTTAGCTAATTTATATAACAAAAAGTTTAACCATTTAGATCTATTTTTCCTGTCAAAAACATCTTTTAAATCAGCAGTTATTAATAGTTTCCGTTCGTGAGCCTTACACACACACACACACACACACACACACACACACACACACACACACACACACACACACACACACACACACACACACACACATACCTGTACGTAGCTGTTACGATGTCTTTATTTACTTACAACTAAACTACTTGCATGTATATATCTGTAGTTGTTGTTCTTGATGTATTGCTCATAGGTGGATGTCTGTAATTGGCACTGTTATCTTGTTAATTTACTGCTTTTATGAATTGTAATGTGCTGTTGATATCCTTAATAAATAAATAAATAAATATACTTTTTATATAAACTTTCTGGGCCAAATCAATCAGACGGACGGACACCAAAGACGTAAAAGGCATTTTTTACCACTCAAAACGGAAAAAAAACCGAGGTTGCTGCTAATTTATTTATCAGATAAAGGTAATAGAGAAATTAAATATTCAAATTATACAGTATAACATTAATACACGTCTACAAGTTTATAAATAGTCAATCAAAGATTATTCACAAACATAACTCTTAGATTTATTTAATTATGGTAATTGAATTTACTGCTTCTAGCAGCGCGTCGAGAAATAACATAAAAGAATTAACAAATAACTTAGAGTTTTCATTTTGACAGCCCGAAGGCGAGTCTTCATACAAAATGTAAACAGTTGTTCCAGTTTGAAGCCGATTGAGATTGCGAGTGGCAAGAGCGACACAGGTCCTCGATTTGTCACGTGACGTGTCGTATTGTCAACGTTAGAATAGCTCTCATATAGTTGACAGTAAAGCCCGATTTACATTGGTCGAGACAGTGGTCAGTGATAGTGGACAGTACAGCAGTGTTAACCGGTCGGACAGTAGCGAGTCAAGTTACCTTGCCAGTGGATCCAAATATGATCGCTTTCTATTTTTCCACGCCACTATCCTTGGCACTGTACTTGCCACTGTCCGTGACCGCTGGCAAGTGGCGGCTGACATGGAAACCCAACTGTCCGACTCCAATTTTATTGTTTTTGATATATATATATATATATCAGGGGACAATGTCACACCAATTGACCTAGTCCCAAACTAAACTCTAGGCTTGTACTATGGGCACCAGACAACGATATAAATACTTATATAGAGAAATATATACTTAAATACATAGAAAACATCCATCACACAAATATCTGCCGTTACCGAGATTTGAACCCAGGACCGCAAGCTTCGTAGGCAGAGTCACTACCAACTACGCCAGCGCGTCGTCATATATGTTAGGGAGTACTCTAAAATAACAGACGCGGATGTTTTTTAGCTGCCCAAACTCAACCTGTTGGGAGAAATTGACCTCCAAAGTACTGAAAAGTGACTAAACCCCCTAACTTCTACAGGGTTTTTTTTTAAATTCCTAGTTTTGATTATTGTGTTTAAGTTCTACGTTTTTCAATTTCAATAATTTGTTTGCCGGTCTACCCGTGTTGGAACTGGCATTGTCATTGGCCTCAGTCTTATTGTGTGAGATCCACCGCGAGCACAGCGTTCTCACACCCAAATGTTTGTGTAGCATTTATTGTATTTGACTCATGCCTATGTCTCAGGAGGCCCGAATCTCATGATAGGTCACATGCCTGTCTGTTTTGATCATACGGCGCACAGCATTGATGTTTTTGTTGTTCTCATCCCAAAATTCGTCACAGAGATTGACACGACCGCACTTGAATTCTACAAACCAGCTATAAACAGTTGTCTTGCATGGTGCTTCATTGCCATTAGCACTTTGAAGCCGGACGAGGCTCTGCTGAGCTGTCAAATTACACTTCAAATCGTAGAACATTCCCGAGTTAAATCCATGTAAATGCAGACACGCGATTTTTAAAATGGCCTCACAATGTAGACACAACTGATAGTCAGATGAAACAAACTGCATTCTACAGACAAAGAGTTCCATTTTCAATTTTGTAATTACTTTTCTAATATATTTTATGTAAGTGGCCAGTTCCGGAAACTTGTGTGACCTATTTTCGATTCCTTTTTCGAATATGAACAATTACTCGAGTTAAATACTGGTCAAACTACGGGACCTTGGACGTTTTATTGTATTTTTTTAACTCGGCTATCATTACTGTCGAGTAAATTAAAGCTAAACCATAAGGTTTTACGTTGTAGAATCTCAGCCCAACATAATTTATTCATACGTATGACGGGCAATAATGCACTGGGAATAAGTGATGACATATGACGCGCATATGATTATCTTATACCAGTATCTATGTAATCAAACTCTTTCGTGACTCACTGACAACAAGCCAAAATTTTTGATTGAGAAGGAATGCTCCTTGAGTACCCTATTAGTGTACCAAAAAAGGATTTCCCGAATGACGACCCCTGACGGAAAGATATAGGGTAGTGCGGGAAACTAAAAGGTACACTCATAAAATTGTATTCATCGGAGACAATGGAAAGTCAAAGTGCCATTGTAGTTCATCTTTTTCTTCTTTTTTAGGGTTCCGTACCAAATGGTATAAAAGGAACCCTTACGGTGAGACTTCGGTGTCAGGCTGTCTGTATGTTACAGCAGTTTATCTCAGAAACTATAGAAGCTATCAACTTGAAATTTGGCATAGTTATATAACTTGCTTGCCCGCATCTGTTATTGGTAAAAAAAAATATATTTGAAAAGGCGTCTAGAATGGGAGGCTGAATAATTAAATTGGTTTGATTAAAGCAAACGGAAAATCTGCTTGTATCGAAACTATTTTTTGAAAATTTTTCGTGACGTACTTTTTGATTTATAGCTACAAATGAACACGTCCCCTCTCCCCTTTATCTCCAAAACGTATGGACCAACAAATCAGAAAAAAAAAGATATAAACATAATGAATGATTTATATTTTACGCGAAAAATAAAATGTTGGTGAAAAAAATTTGTTGTACACTTTTGGAAAAAATATCTGTAATTAAAAGCTAGTCAAAATGGACTTTATTATAAAGAGAAGAAAGTTAAATACGGAACCCTCGGTGCGCGAGACCGACTTGCACTTGACAGTTTTTTTTCTTAATAATTGTTTTCATTCCTTGTTTCAACATGGTGTATTTCGCCAATGTCAAGTTTTAGACAATCACCATTGACATAAAGAAATAAGCCCATTGATGGGTTACTAATGTCTTGCACAAAATTTATTCGCACAATTTCGTTTCGCATAGCAACCATTGGCACAATCATCATTTCGAACAATTGCTTTTTGCCTAAATTTCTTGGCACACTATCATTTCGCACAATTTTCTTTGGAAGAATAATACATTGGCATAATGTTGATTAGAACAATACTCCTATGGCCGAATAATCGTATCGCCGAAATTGTTATGGCATAATAATCATTTCCCCGTAACCCATCATTTTTCTGACGCAGACGCAGTTTCAACCTAACCTAACCTAATTTTCTGGCAGCGATTCGGTTATGTGCGGGACGCAGTTTCAACCTAACCTAACCTAGTTTTCTGGCAGCGATTCGGTTCTGTGGGGATGTAGTTTTAACCTAACACCATATTGTGCTACAGAAAATTCTGCGATGTAAAATTCGGCGGAATACATATTGTGCTACAGAAAATTCAGCGGTATAAAAGTCGACGATAGTAGTAGTATGCTATTCAAATTTGTGCCAAATGAATATTATGCGACAAAATAATTGTGGTAAATATATAATTATGCGATAGTATCATTCGGCTGAAAGTAATTGTGCGAAAACGGTTATGCGAAGTGTATTTCGGACAACAGAGATTGTGCAAGATAAGGGGTACCCCCCATGGATATCACACGAGGCAAATTTAATTATTTGGTTAAAGAGTAATATAGGTACCTATAAATTCACTCTGTTATTCTGTCGGAGGACAAAAGAGAAAAAAAAATACATCTCTTTGTAGTCGATTGTAGCTACTTTTTATTACGGATAATGTAAGAGTTCCCGAAGAAGCAGGATTATCTCGACACGTTAGCTTATTTGGTAACTTGGTCGTGACCCCGCGTCCGAAGCTAGCGGTCCCGGGTTCAAATCCCGGTAGGGGCAAATTTGTGTGATGAGCGCTAGTATTGGTTTCTGGGTCTGGGGACTACCTCACACATTGACCGAGTCCCAAACTAAGCTCTAGCTCTAGGCTTGTACTAGACAACGATATGAATACTTACACAGAGAAATAAATACTTAAATAAGAAAACATCCACGACTCAATAACAAAGATTCGTGGTCATCACACAAATATTTGCTCCTACCGGGAATCGAACCCGGACCGCTAGATTCGTAGGCTACCAACTAGGCCAACGAGTCATCGTGTTTTCTTTAAATATTTATCTAATAACTTTATCGTTGTCTAGTCCGCACAGTACACGCCTAGCTTACCTTGGGCCAAGGTCAATTCGTGTGAGACTGTCCCTTGGTATTATAAATTATTCATTATTATTTATTATTACCGATAAACGTAGTGTACGCAGTTAAAACCTCACAAATGGTTGCCCTATACATACCTATGTAGAGAAACATCTCCAGTATAGCGATACTTAATTGACGGTGTCGTAGGTACTTCTGGTATTTATACAGTATTCCTCAATAGATTATAAGTATATTTAATTAAAAAGAACGTCGTCAGCGCTCTACCACACTGACGCGTAAACTTGACAGCGTAGTGACACTCATGTAGGAAAGAAAGGGAGATCAAGGGGCCGATTTTTGACTTTCGTGCGATCGAAAGTTTCACTCGAAATTAAAAAAAAAAATGAAAACGTGATTTTGAATTATGTGCGAGAGAAAATAAACGTATGGTACATGGTTTTGACATCTTTTTTTTTGTCAATGGGAAGGCACGCGAGCACTCAGGCCACCTGATGGTAAGTGGGATCTGAGACCCATAGATATTTGAAATCTCAAGACTACAATCTCAACACTGCACTTCTAAGGCCCGTATTAATAAACTGATCTCAACTCTAATGCTCGTCTCGAGATGCGACAAAAATGACAGTGTTCTATGGTTTGGCGTTTACTTTGACGTATCTTGTGACGGGCCTCACAGTCAAGATGAGTTTATTAATACGGCCCTAAGACTTCAAATGCGTTGCCAACCCTGAGGACTGAGATGGAATGCCTCTATGCTAGTAATTACACCGGTTAGCTTATCCCCACACCGGAACACAGCAATGCGAATACTGTTGCTTGGCGTAGGGTTAATGGATAAAATGGTGGTATCGATCCGGACGGACCCTGCACAAGGTCCTAATACCACTAAAGGATAAAAATCTGTCAAACAAACACAAACCACAAATGTTTAATTCTCAAACAAACCTCAAATGTCATTAGACAAAGAACCATACTACCAATCAAATCAGACTATTTCAGTGTGTTATTACAGTGTTAAAAACGCTGAAAGTACAAATAAATAATAATATTTGTGCCACAATTGCTACTTCTAATTATGTTGTATGTTTGTTTATATTTAGAACATAATTAATTTAAAAAAACTGGTAGTCATCGACTTTCTGTGTGCAACGAAACGAGTTATACACATATTGTGTAGTCAATCACTAGCTTCGAGTGACGGACTTTAAAAAATACGGGAAAAATAGTGGTTCATATTATATCCCCCCTGCCCCCTGGACCTCTCGATTCAACGTTACAAAACCGTATTGTCTTTGACGTGTTATGGTATTATTTTACCGCACCCGCTATTATTAAAGAACAATTAATAAAGACGATATAATTCCAGACAATGCCAGAGATTTATAATTTATTTATGTAAAACTGACCTAACCTAACCGAAGTTAGATAGCGCAGGGTTATCCTCCTCGCGCAAGAACGCAAAAAAACGCGATATGATGTTAGAAATACGTCAGTACATTTTATATCAAACTTCCTGTTACAAAGTAAGTTCCAATCAATTGTATTACACTGTGAGTTAGTTTTTTTTAACTTCAGAAAAAAATGTTTATTGTTGAGTATTGGTTAAATAAAAACTGTATGTTGTATCTTACTTTGTTCACTGTATTATTTGACTTAATAATTGTTTTGTATAAGCATCCTACGAGTATGTGTACCTGAAAAGTAAATAAATACCCAATTGCTACAATTCAAAGAACACAACCCATAACTATTTTAAAGATAAACTATTAAAATGTCAAAAGCAATATAGTTTTACTGTGTAGAATGTAGAACAGACACGCAATTTAAATTAAGAACCCCCTCTTTTTGACATGGGTTAAATAGAAAGAACCCATAAACAATATACTGAAGCTTCTAACACTATTTTCAGTCCATTTTTCTGGAGTACTTCATTTCCCATAATATTTTACAGTTATAAAACTCATATGACACTGTGAACTTTACAGAACTTCTAGAAATCTAAAAGTAATGTTGGTTTGTTTCCAAACCACTCTAAAAAACCGACTTGCTTACTTTCTTGCTTGCTTGCTTGCTTGCTTACTATTGCTTGACTTGCTTGCTTGACTTGCTATATTTATGTCTCAAACACATTATGCTTAAAAACCATTATGTCAAACAATATAGACCCATTTCATCCATCTAACCTCTTTATTTATTAATTTCTCTGTTACAGCATTGATGAGTTCACTCAGAATGATCTTTGCAACACACTAAACATTTAAAAAAAACTGTGATAGCATAACTATCTATCAATTAACTCATTTGTAATATATATTTTAATACTTTAAATTGTAGCTAACTGACCATACTTTTAATATTTTAAATTGACTTGTAAATTTTTATTGTATACAATAACAATAAATTCTGTATTCTGTATTCTGGATTGTTGTAATCACTTGTTAGAAATGAGGGCTACTTACACGGCAATCCTGGGCGGCGCACGCAATCCAATGAGCGACCAAACAATCTAGCCGGCTATTGTCTAAGGTCGTAATGAGCCTAGGTTTTAGTCGGAAGGACTTTACCTAGCCGTGGTGTTATTCCGTTCGTTCGACAATCTATGTAGTCACCTCACAATCGTAACTTAAGCAAGATCTCTTCATATCCATACTAGGGAAAACCTAGGCTTACTACTTCAGCCAAATAAGACAGAAGGCCAATATCGTGTCGTATATTATTAAGAATTTAGATTCTTTCACCAAAAACTCAGATATACATAATTTAAATACTAGAAATAAAAATAAAATAGCTATTCGAAAATTCCGTGTCCGTAAAGTATATAAATCATTTGTTGGTCAATGCATTCATTTCTATAATAAATTACCTGAAGTAGTTTTAAAGTTACCTTTTCCAGCACTTAAAAAATATTTGAAAAGGTCGTTAATGTCTAAAGCGTATTATAGGGTCGAGGACTATCTAACAGACAAAAATGCATGGCCTACACCCGAAACTTAGTCAAAAGTAATTTGTTCAAATACAAAGGCTTTATCCTGCTTTTTCTTGTCTGGGGGACACCGTTGATGCAGGAAAACATATCGAAACTTTTATGTGGTCATCTTGCACCATCTCATATACACATATACAGGGTTATTGGTAAGTCGACCTATTCCCGTTAGGAGGTGATAGGGGTGACTATTTGCGATAATTTTGACCCCCATATGCATTATACAAAAGTGAACCATTTTTGAGTTATCGCGATTATTCGTTTTTTTTTAAATTAGTCGGAAATTCAACTTGAAAATTTTATTACAAAAAAAGTATCAATTTTAATCTTTTTTTTTCTTCTGATTTACAAAACCGATTAAACACTGGTTATTTCTCAATATTAAAACAATAATTATCGGTCCAAATTTAAAAAAGCGAGACGGAAAACGATTTTTTTTCAATATTTTTTGCGATCGCTTTCCACTAAAATGCCTTAAAAACAAAAAAAACGTTATGAAACTTGGCTTGCAGATTATTTTAAAAACTTAACTGTTTTCTTAGCTCTCCAAAAACGCATAACAAGTAGAAAATTATCTTAAAAAAACCTGAAAAAATAATCATCACAAAGGAAGCGGGCGGAAACAAAAGTCACAAATGCAACTTCAAAAATTAAAATTAAAAAACATACCAAATTTAAATCATACATTTTTTATTTGCTTTTGCACAAGATGAATTTGTTGATCCTATGCAAAATTAAAAAAAAATATCTGTACACGTTTGAGAATGCGAGGCCGAAAACTAAAAAATACATGTTTTTTTATCAAACTCCAACATAAATTACACGAAAACAGAAAAAATTACCAATACATTTGGCGTGCAGATTACACATAAAACAATGACGTTTTTCCAGATTTCTAACGAGCTATTATAACTAAAATGAGTTTTGTTAAAGATTGCTGGAAAAAGTTGATCACAAAGGAAGCAACAAGGAAGTCACGTCTGAACATAACTTAAAATTAACTAACTAAATCAATGAAAACTAACTGTTATACTCGTAAACACAAATAACAACATTAACTTATGTGAGAATAAGAAATGGAGGTAGCCATTTTGAAAAAGAACTATAAAAATCCTGATTATTTTAATTTTATTGTTTATTAGTTTTAATTTTGTAACTTTTTACATAAGTTAATGTTGTTATTTGTGTTTACGAGTATAACAGTTAGTTTTGATAGATTAAGTTAGTTAATTTTAAGTTTTGTTCGGACGTGACTTCCTTGTTGCTTCCTTTGTGATCAATTTTTCCAGCAATCTTTAACAAAACTCATTTTAGTTTTAATAGCTCGTTAGAAAGCTGGAAAAACGTCAATGTTTTATGTGTAATCTGCACGCCAAATGTATTGGTAAATTTTTCTGTTTTCGTGTAATTTATGTTGGAGTTTGATAAAAAAACATGTATTTTTTAGTTTTCGGCCTCGCATTCTCAAACGTGTACAGATGTATTTTTTTTAATTTTGCATTGGAACAACAAATTCATCTTGTACAAAAGCAAATAAAAAATGTATGATTTAAATTTGGTATGTTTTTTAATTTTAATTTTTGAAGTTGCATTTGTGACTTTTGTTTCCGCCCGCTTCCTTTGTGATGATTATTTTTTCAGGTTTGTTTAAAATAATTTTCTACTTGTTATGCGTTTTTGGAGAGCTAAGAAAACAGTTAAGTTTTTAAAATAATCTGCAAGCCAAGTTTCATAACGTTTTTTTTTGTTTTTAAGGCATTTTAGTGGAAAGCGATCGCAAAAAATATTGAAAAAAATTCGTTTTCCGTCTCGCTTTTTCAAATTTGGACCGATAATTATTGTTTTAATATTGAGAAATAACCAGTGTTTAATCGGATTTGTAAATCAGAAGAAAAAAAAAGATTTAAATTGATACTTTTTTTGTAATAAATTTTTCAAGTTGAATATCCGACTAATTTAAAAAAAACGAATAATCGCGATAACTCAAAAATGGTTCACTTTTGCATAATGCATATGGGGGTCAAAATTATCGCAAATAGTCACCCCTATCACCTCCTAACGGGAATAGGTCGACTTACCAATAACCCTGTATAAGTAGGTAGTTGTAGTTATTTTATTTTATTCTTTTCTATCTTTCTCTACCGTAAGATTTTTGGCATGTTTTCCTGCTGAACTACTGTTATTTGATATTATATTTAATTTAATACTTGTAGCTTTATATAATGCTAGATTAAGTTGTACATACCATTGTAATATGAAATATGAAATAAGTTTAAAAAATGACTGACTGCTGAGTTTCTTGCGGCGTTTCTTCTCAGCAGTGGTCTCCTCTTGGGAAGCGCTGGTAGTATCTTGACGTGTAAAAGTGCCCGAGCGGCCTACTTACTGAATAAATTTCTTTTATCTTTATCTTTATCTTTTATGAGAGTAGATGAAAAAGCTGGCAGAGAACAAAGAAAAGTGGCAAATACTCCACCGAGAACTGCCCCTAGTTTTTTGTGTTTGTAGTAAGGGCTTCGGAACCCTAGTGAGCCTGGTCCTTCATGCTCTTGTCTGGTTTTTTATATCTTCTATTTTTATGTATCAGTTATTTGGTTGTATACATTATTTATGGACCGGGAGTTTTTTGTTATGGCAATCAGAAGGCACGCGAGCAGTGAGATCTGAGACCCATAGACATTTGAAAAAGAAAAGGCTACATTCTCATAACTGCAAATGCGTTGCCAACCCTGAGGACTAAGATGGAATGCGTCTATGCTAGTAATTTCACCCCCACCTGTTGTCCCCCACACCGGAACACAGCAATGCGAACACTGCTGCTTAGCGGTGGTTTAATGGATAAGACGGTGGGCGTGATCCACCACTAAATGAGTATGGGGTATTCTTGTAAATACCCTATTTATGTAGTGAAATAGCCACGTCGTCGATCCACCTTGTTGAAGACACACTCTACCCACGTCACCGTCTTCTGGTACGCGGACGCCAATCGGGAACTGTGCGACTCCATCACACATTTGTTCTACCTGACAAGTTGTAAGTATAAAATTTTGAAAAATAATAATTGAATAAGTACGTCGTCACTTCCGCAGTATTAATTACCCTTTGTTCAGTATGATTAAACTTAAAAAGTCTAAGTATATTTGAGAGCTTTGGAGTCCATTCAAAGGCCGTTAAAAAATTACCTCGTCCCAAACTAAGCTCTAGGCTTGTACTATGGGCAACTACTAGACAACAATGTAAATACTTACATAGAGAAATAATACATAGAAAAGAACCAATTCTCAAAACAAATACTCGCCCTCATCACACAAATATTTGCCCAATCCAGGAATCGAACCGGGAACCGCTAACATCGTTGGCAGGGTTACTACCAACTACGCTGATGTTGTTGAGCACCTACCATACAGAAACTAACGTATTATGTGGCCTTGACCAGCTTATTCTATATCTCTCTAGGTTACCAGTTCTAAGAATGGCAGTACTATCCGACAAATAATGGTAAGTTTTCTATAATAAAATCGTCAATATATGTTTTAATGTATTAATGTTAACTTGGGCACAAACGGTACATAAGACTAATAATACAAATCATTAAAAATACATTAACCTGTAAAGTTGCTACAGAACATACATACATTAATCAATGACCCGTCTGTGGGATTCTCTTAAGTTTAGTACAATGGTGACGATGATAGGAGGGAGGAGATGACTCGTGTAAGGCGTCATAGAGGTGCCCCGATTATAGAACGAATGGCCTTCAATGTATATTAGACCTTACTTGGAGAACACGGTCAAACAAGTCAGTGAAGTAACAACAACACAACTGGTATTCTCTACTAAGGAACTAAAGCTAGGGTGAGGCAGTTAGGGGCAGGCAGCAGACAGTTGGACGCTTCAAATATTCACAGAATATTTAGATGTATGTTCACTTTAAACCTAAATAATAAAATTAAAAACAAATTAATACTTAAAGGGGGCTTCCATACAACAAACGTGATTTTTTATATATATATATAAATATTTATTTTATATCTGTACAATTAGGTTTTTTACAGTGAATATTCAATTATAAAAGTAAAATAACAATACTAATATAAAAAATAAACATTATAAAAAACCTAACCTACGAATGCCGCCGGCAGCGGGGCAGGGCTCAAGCTACCGGTGGTTAGGGCTGCAGAGAGAGGAACCTCCTCACAATACGTGCCGTGTCGAGGAGTACTGCCTTGTATCTGGCCCTTGATCCAGCCATCTAGCGAGAGTCTCTTGAGGTGTTGGTCGAGACTCTTCGCTATAAGACCGTTGGCCGAAACAACTATCGGGACAATGATCGTCGAGTCAACATCCCACATGGCGGTCACCTCGTGAGCCAAGTCAAGGTACTTGCTGAGCTTGTCCTTCTCGGCCTTCACGAGGTTCTCATCATGCGGGGTAAAGCCAGCGCTGGTCTTCGGTTGGAACCGCTTGGTGAAAAAACGGAAAGTGACACACTTAACACAAAACAACGCTAAAAGAAAAACATCAAGGATCAAACACAATAATTTGTTCCAGATTATCTCGAACGTCGTCGTCGTCTTTAATGTATGTATGTATGTTCTGTCGCAACTTTACTGGTTAATGTATTTTTTAATAATTTGTATTATAAGCCTTATTGTACCGTTTGTGCCCAAATTAACATTAAAACATATATTGACGATTTTATTATAGAAAACATAGCATTATTTGTCGGATAGTACGCCGTTCTTAGAACTAGTAACCGAGAGATATAGAATAAGCTGGTCAAGGCCACATACTACGTTAGTTTCTCTATGGTAGGTGCTCAATAACATCAGCGTAGTTGGTAGTAACCCTGCCAACGATGTTAGCGGTCCCGGGTTCGATCCCTGGATTGGGCAAATATTTTGTATGATGAGTATTGGTTTTGATAATTGGATTTTTTCTATGTATTTATTTCTCTATGTAAGTATTTATATTGTTGTCTAGTACCTACCCATAGTACAAGCCTAGAGCTTAGTTTGGGACGAGGTAATTTTTTAACGGCCTTTGAATGGACTCCAAAGCTACCAAATATAGTTAGACTTTTTAAGTTTAATCATACTGAACAAAGGGCAATGCTGGGGAAATTTTATACTTACTGCTTGCCAGGTAGAGCAACTTCACGCGCAGCGGGCACACCGCTTGCAGAACAAATGTGCGATGGAGTCGAACAGTTCCCGATTGGCGTCCGCGTACCAGAAGATGGTGACGTGGGTAGAGTGTGTCTTCAACAAGTAAGGTCGACGACGTGGCTAAAGTTGTGGGAACCCGATGGATGCTCGCGGCGCAGGGTCGGTTCTTGTGGCAAACCTTGGGGGAGGCCTATATCAAGCAGTGGACGTGTTTGGGTTGAAATGATGATGACGATAGTTATTTATAAACTATTATCATATTTAAAGTTAAGCAGATCTTAACACGGTAAGACGTGAACACAGGTCAATATTCACTTTATTATTTTACTAAATAAATAGCGTATTTACAAGAATACCCCATACTCATTTAGTGGTGGTAGGACCTAGTGCAGGGTCCGTCCGGATCACGCCCACCATCTTATCCATTAAACCACCGCTAAGCAGCAGTGTTCGCATTGCTGTGTTCCGGTGTGGGGGACAACAGGTGGGGGTGAAATTACTAGCATAGAGGCATTCCATCTTAGTCCTCAGGGTTGGCAACGCATTTGAAGACTTAGGATTGCAGTTTTGAGATTGTAGCCTTTTTTATTCAAATGTCTATGGGTCTCAGATCTCACTGACCATCAGGTGGCCTGCTATAGAAGATATAAAAAACCGGACAAGAGCATGAAGGACCATGCTCACTAGGGTTCCGAAGCCGTTACAAACACAAAAAAACTAGGGTGGAGCAATTGCCACTTTTCTTTGTTCTCTGCCAGCTTTTTCATCTACTCTCATACGACACGATATTGGCCTTCTGTCTTATTTGGCTGAAGTAGTCAGCAGTATGTTAAGCAATGCAAGAAAGTTGTATGTTGTCCTTAGTATAGACATGAATTGTATAATGTAGTGATTATTTTATTCTGTTTTATGTGGCCTGTAACAAAATGATTACCAATAAATAACTTCTATGTCTATATGTTCTGTGCATGTAATTTTAAATGTCGTCTACTTACACGTACATACCTATTCAAACTCTAGACTGAAGCGATTCAACGTTGACTGCGCTGTCTCGATGATGGTGGTTACTGGGGTGGAACCCGTCATCTTGCGCCGGCCACTGACCACGGTGTTTAGCCCGCAATCATATGATTACTGTCATTGGCTAAGAGATTATACGTGGCATTGTACATGGAAGGATGAGCCAAAGGTATTTTAATGACGACCACGTGTAGACGCAGCTTGAATGCTCGCAAACTCCGAGCAACGTTGGCTGTTCAGCCAGCACATATGACTATAATACAACGTGTTACAAAAATACCTAAAATAGTGAAATTATAAAAATAATGTCAACCCTAGTATGCTGCCAACTCAGTCAGAGTAGGGATGACATTATTTTGATAATTTCTTAATTTTGGGCATTTTTGTAACACGTTTTATATCGTCTTTTTTCATTACTACTTGACTGTGTCAGAAGAAAGATTATATGTATAACTATCATGCCAAATTACAGCTTTGCAGTACCAAGAGTCTCTGCGTTTAAGCGACAGACAGATATCGTGAAACTAAAAGGGTTCCTAGTTAACTACGGAACCCTAAAAGGGGTACGAAGATCCAATGCGATATCGTTTGAATAACACAGTACAGTGACGTATTTCCCTTTCCGTAATTAAATTATAATAACTGCATCAAAACGAATCTCAAAACATTTTATTTAATATGACTGGCAGTAGCAATTATCCTTAATGATGTCTCTTATGTTTTAATGATAGCTCTTCGCAGTAAATGACAGTTTTATAACTAAATAATTACTAGAATCCTGGGTCTGCGGGGAGGACGTTTGATGCTGTCTTACACGTGCATGATAAACTTTTATTAAATGTACATAAGAGAGATAAATCTAGGCAAAACATGCAATGCTCTCCTACATGCGCTGGGGCACGATGCCGACGTTTGCCGACAGCTGGAGCTCATTATTGTGTAAAATAAGCTTAGGAATCACTACATAATTACAAAACAAAAATTACATGTTTACAACTTAATTCCATTTTAAAACTAAAAAGCTATATCTAAATAAAAAAGGGCCCTGCGGCCTTTCGGGACAATGGTCCCGAAGATGCTGGCAGCATTTCCACGCTATGTAGTTAAACTTATGCGATGAGCGAGGGAAGTTAATTCCCGTAAATTTACTTAGGTAGGTACCTATTTAATTTAGCACATTGTAAATAAAGGAAAATGATTTGGACTATTTCAAAGTGATGTAATCAATCAAAACGACTCACGGACTTCTTATGATTTTATTTACAGCATCACTATGACAGAGTCCAAAGTGGTCTGGGAATCAATTTCCTCGACTGTACATAAAACCGAAGCTAATTTTAACCTTACGATATAAATACAATATTTAGTATAACTCATTACTTAAGATGCATAAGCGCAATACTGCCCTGCTTAGAAAAAAGGGCGTATGTCTCATAAACCCGCGTATTTATTAGTGACCTTATGTCTTAATAGGAGGGTTAAATTTGCTTTGACTGTGAAATTGCGCATACGTCCTTTTTATTTAGTAGGGCAGAATATGCGTCCTACACTAACAAGAATAACATCCGTCGATCCAACTTCATAATATGAGCCATTTATGTTCGAAGGGCAAGGGCGGCGGTCGTTTGCGGATGTCTCAGTAGAACATAATGTCACATGTTATTACTAGGGCTTAATTCTACTCGGCAAAACCTAAATACTTTTGTGTTGTTATCGTAGTACTGAAGAATGTGGGTATCTCTAGTCTTTGTGTAATTGTATCTTCTCCTCACCTTTTGTGTGTTTTTGTATCTGTTTAAGGTAATAAAATTATTTTTATTTTTATTTTAAATATCTAATGACAAAACTTGTCTTAGCCCAATCACTTCCGCTCCAGGGCCTGAAGTACGAGTCTCACCCCTATTATCTACGGCTTGAATCGGTCAAAAAAAAACTTTAAAAAACTTCCTTCAAATCGTAATAGAGCCTAAATTATACCTAATTAAAAATTAAAAATATGGAAAGATTTTATTTTTCATTTTTACAAAATTGCGTTAACTTGCCGCCATATTGACCTTTAATAAATGTCATATCTTTAGTGACACTCACCAATCGGTTGACATAACAATCCTCAAAGTTTCTAGAGCGCCACAAACATACATAAATACATACATTAAATCCCGCCTGTGTCCCAGAAGGGTAGGCAGAGACCAAATTCTTTCCACCTGCTACGATTCTGACAGATCTCTTTCGCTTCTTCCACATTCATACATTAAGTCATGCATGCACGTCGGTGTCGGGTACTTAAGATTCGTCTATTTCCCCGGAGTCAATTTGATTCGAAAAAGTACGCCATACATACATACACATACATACATATAGGTTGATAAACACATTGTCATAGGAAATTATATATATTTTTTTAAATATACCTATATATTTTATGTATTTTTTTAATTACTAGGTACTACTTATTACGCCCTATGAAAATTCTTAGTTTTGACACATTTTCCTGCTCAAGCTACGCTTGAATGTTTTTATGTTAAATTCATTGTTTTATATCATGCTAGGTTTAGCTTTATAATTGTATAATATTATAAGTAGTATTTAAAAAAAAACGACTGACTGTTGAGTTTCTTGCGGCGTTTCTTCTCAGCAGTGGTCTCTTGCGAAGCGCTGGTAGATTTTGACGTGTAAAAGTGCCCGTGCGGCCTACTTACTTAATAAACATCTTTTATCTTTTATCTTTTTTATCTTATCATTACTCTCCCTTGCGTCGTGCAGTCGGGTAAAAAGACATCGTTAGACTCGGCTAAGGGAACGACGTGTAACTAATGGGTCCTAGACCAACCATGTAAAAAAAAAAACGATTTGGACCGGTATCACATTGTCAACGTTTTGATAGCTCTTATTTCCTAAACAGTAATGGCGGCCGAGTTAAAAAACATGTCTCCCTCGGAATCCCTAATAACGTTTGTCCTAACGCATCGTTTCTCCGAATTATCATTTGTCCTAAATTGTTTTTCAGCTGAGTGCGTCATTTTTTTAAATACTTGTGGTTAGGTTAGGTTAGGGTTGTATTATAAGACGGGCTCGTCAGTTCAAACGCTGATAGACGAGTTAGCGGATGGAATACCACTCCCGCGACCTCGTCCAAGGTGGGAGAAGGAACAACTCAGGGGTTTTAGTCGGTGTGAGTCCGACATAACCGCTCGGCCCCCAGGGTCGCTTGGGATCAATAATGGAAATCCGATTTAAAAAAAAAGTCTTGTTTTATAAAGTCCACACACACCACCCAGCAACACAGCGAAAATGTTTTAAAATTCAGCCGGCAATGGCTTTATGAAAAATGAAAATTCGGACAAATGATGCATTAGGAGAAATGACAAGGGGGTTCGTTTTTACCGCCTAGAATAGAGGTCCTGATGTAGTGACTCGGAATGTCGCATTTTCTCACAGTTCGTTTTAAGATATAAATGCTGCCGCAGTAAAGTTGTGATCAAATTAGTACACTCTAACACTTAAAAGCTGCGTCGCCGGCCACAAAAGCGCTGCCTTCAGTCAAGCTTTAAAAGCTCGAGTCATAACAACGGGACGTGATTTTCCAAAGCACCGCGAGCTTAAAAGATGGCCGACGTAAAAATTTAATTTGCTCCATTCCTCTCCTCAAATTACTCTGGTTTATAGTATTTTTAAATGGATCGCAAATAGGAACATATTTTTTAATTATACGCTTGATTTTTGAACTTCCATTCAAATTAATTAACTTTTGTGCGAAGATGATTTCGTTTTTTTTTATGGCAATGATAAGGCACGTTCGCACTCAGGCCACCTGACGGTAAGTGGAATCTGAGACCCAAAGACATATGCAATCTCAAGACTGCAATCCTAAGACTTCAAATGCGTTGCCAACCTTGAGGACTAAGATGGAATGCCTCTATGCAATGCGAACACTGCTGCTTGGCTGTGGGTTAATGGATAAGATGGTGGTAGCGATCCGGACGGACCCTGCACAAGGTCCTACCACCATGAAGAGATTTTTACCTCTCAGCAAGGATCCTTTCTTTGAATTTCCGAGATCAAGTATACGGGGACATGAACTCGTATTTTTACTTAACTATGAAACTGTTAAATGGGTTCGAATAATTTAATATTCAACTATTGTCAACGAATGCAGAATTACAAGTAAATATATGTTTAAACTTTTAACCTTATTTCAATATAGTATAACAATTTTGTATGTAGGTCTATGATGTTTCTGTTCTTAAAAAATAAAAATAATTGAATGTTGAACTACATCTGAGTTTGAAAGGTTGGCACAGACATAACCGCATTTTACATTTACCAGTGGAGGACGCGTGGCCCGCGCCTGGCTATTGTTTCCGCTTTAACTTTAAAAAATGTATCGTACTAAAACAAATCACAGCTCATTTTTCAATGTCTCACTTGGAGCCGATCCCGTGCCGAACGGTTATGGCTGTGCCAACCTTATTTCTATCGTGTTTATAAATTTTATATATTCGTTTTGGTTTTGTTCGAGAGCATGAAGTTGACACAATGTTACAATAAATAACATAACATACAGAAAAAAGTACTATCATAGAAAAATACTCGGCAAATTTCATTTCTTCATTTCATTTCTTGGTGTCGTTCTACTGGGGAAAATATCCGCGACGAGCGTCACGACTAGCCTAGCTTGACCTGCTAGTGATTTAGATGACGCATCTGTGAATGTATTTTTGAAAAAAGAAAACCATATTTACATGCAATTAAACACTCAGGGGCAAAAATAATGGGTCAGAGTGCGTTTATCATACAAACGAGGCTATTTCGAAGCCTTGGTTCCTGGCCTGGGGTTGTTTTGAGTCAGGTTTAATGGTGGATACTCCAAGGTTCAATAGAGGAGGTCAGAAGTTCTTAGGATACTTATTACATTTTATTGTCATTTTAGATTTTTTTCTGAACATGCACAATTCCGGCGTTAACCGCATTCATTCAGTTGGGTATCCTAGGCACTCTGGAAGTCCTGTATCGATGCTCGGGGTATTCATCATCAGATTTCACTAAAAGCATCCCCTGGCGACGAACCGATTCTTCGAAATAGGCACTTTAGTATGAAAAACGCACTCTGACCCTGAGTGTATATTTTAGAAAACATCTGTAACAGTCGTACCACGGTAGGGCTCCGCGCCCTGGTGACGAGGATAGGCCCTAAATCTTTTGTATAAAATGTAGTAAATGTAATTTAAGGGTACTAGATATACAATTTTGAAATCTATTTTGGACGCTACTTTGAAGGTAATATTAATTGTGTAAGTAGGTATGTATTTGTGGATACACTTTATGGTACAAGAGAGAAATTAAAAACAATACAATAATGATTTCGAATCAGACCCACATAACTGCGTTAGCAAGTAGGTTGAGCTCCGCTGCTATTACAGTCAGGAGAATAAGGCCGCTTACCAATGTAGCGACGGCACGGTTGGTCTGCTTCGCTTACCTTAACAGTATAGTTACGTACGGTCTTGTTTTGTGGGGATCGGCTGCAGATATCGATACAGTGTTTATTTTGCAAAAAAGGGCTATTAGAGCTATTTATAACTTGGGCCGTCGCAGTATGTTTTTGAAAAAATCATCTTTGTTAAATAGGAAGAATTTACACAATTTCCAATAGCACATATTATTATGAAAATTTCAACTCGTTATCTATTACAGTTCAAAAGATGCAGCTCTTTTAAGTTAGGAGGATTAGGAGGGACGGACGGACAGCGTGGCCGTGTTAATAGGGTCCCGTTGGGCTCCGGTCGGGTTACTTAAGGAACCCCAAAAATGTGCATCGACTAAGCAACTGTAATATCGGGAAGTACAAATGTAAAAGTATTTAAAGGATCTGATGTACACGTTTGCAATTAAAATCCACATTGTTGTGTGACATTAATGAGAAAAATAAAGTAAAACCACCCGTCGTCAACCTTTTCTAAAGTCCCACGTTTTTATTATAAACAATATTTTCGCGCCAACTCCTAGATCTCACCGGCTCACAAAAGAGTGTCGACGTCTTTGTCTTGGTCTAGACCCGGCGTCCGTAAGACATCTAGTCATTATTTGGAACCATCGTAGCGCGAATCGCGAACGCTTTACTAGGGGAAGTCAACATTTTTTCCGTTTAGAATATAATAATTTGCAATGTGCAAGTTGTTACGGATTAAAACGTGGTACGCTGTTTGTTTTGTTTCGTTTAAGTTATGTTTTGTTTTGTAAAGGGGAAAATATAAAACGCGTACTTAATTTCAATTTGCATTTTTAATCTCTGGAGAATACAAATAGATTTAAAAAAAAACTAAAGGTTAATCATATAAGCAATAGTAGTTGTCAACGATTCAAGATTTTTTTTAATATGTGATATAATATGCTCAAGCGATTGAAAGATACACTAAGAAAGGTTTTACGTATTCAAAGTTACGAGCTTCCCCTAGTTTAAGTGTGAGGAGCTTAAATACAATGTATATCGCACGAGTAACGTTTAAAGCTGTGTGCTCCTTTTTGCACCGGGGATGACTAATGGCGTATCCGTGTTACTCGGCGTCCAGGATTTCCCGCGGGAATAAGGATTATAGTAAAACCATTTATGACGTGATAATTGTCTGCTAGTGTATACAGTGTATTAGTTATTGGGGTGAATCGAAAGGTGCATCCGTGAATATACAAGAGTGATTTGAATTTAGTATAAAGCTGGTGATTTTGTAATGTTTGAACCCCGTTGGCAGAAAGATGGCACCGTAATCAACTATTATCATCTTATTAATTCGTTTTTGTAATAACATTTCAAATTCAACGGTATAAAGTTTTTGTTAATTAGTTAATGTCACATAGAAATCCATACAGTTACTATTTCAAACATAAAACTGTTACTAAAATTGGAGTTATCTGTTGTTTTTGTGTGCATGTACATGTTTTATACAAAAATAAAATAAAATTGTGCGAAGGTTGACGACCACTAACGCGACGTGGGCACGGTATGTTTTACGTTTTTCGTTGCAATCAGCACCGTGAAAGTATGCTCTCTGCATGTGCATGTTGACATTTCAACCATTTCCTTTGCACATATTTGACTCCTCATAATTGTGAACTATCGTTTATTTTATTATAATATACATATAATAGTACATTACTGCATAGACCGGGAAAATGGCTATTGCGGGACGAGTACAGTTATCGTGGCCGATGCCGCGTTATACATATACGAGTCCAGCAACCGCCCTTCCCGGCTGAGGCTTGTATTGTGCTTTTCTCCAACAATGCGAGAAAACATACACAATTGTTAATAATTATTAAACAAACTCCCAAAATTTCCTTGACAAAAAACAACAGAAACAGGTACGATTTAGTATAACACTGAAATAAAGCATTAAATAAAATCACGCATTAAAACGAGTAAATTCAATTTGAGTAAAATACAGTTTAAATTGTAACATTTATTACGCGTTTAAGATACTTCGGCAATTTATTTTGTATAAGAACTTATTCTATAAAAAAAACGACAAACTATTTGATAAACTTTTAAATACGCTGTAAACGTTGTTTGAAAATGTTTCATTTTAGTCTGTGACATTTAAAAAGTACGACGGATCTACATTATGTATAGAGAAAAATATACTTATACACTATTCAGTAGAATAAATGCAATGGTTCATCACACTAAGCAAAAACATCTCGGATAACACTAAAACTTAGTAACTTCCTTAAGTAGATTAATACAAGAAAAACTATTTCCGTTCAACGCCCAAACAAGACAAGAACAAGCCAAAAAATCAAAACTATCTCGAGGAAACTAACCAACGCAAAAACGTGACAGCCCTAAGGCAACCACAGGAACTTGACAGACCGTTTCTGAACCACCATTCACAACCACAACCTTAATTTAAGGGTTCAAGTTTGAGTTTAGTATGATAAAAGTAAATGAACATAGGGTTACCAAAGAAAGTGTAACTTATCATTTCTTGGTGCGATAAATCGGATGTTGTCGAGGAGACAGATGGCCTTTTGTTTTGCTATTTGTTTATGGCCGCTGATAAATAATCGCTGCGTCAAAAGTTGCCGGCAAAAAGTAGGCCGTGATCTATGGTCATGCCAATGGTGGAGTCGCGGGGATCATTTTAATAGGTTTTGGGAGCTGTCTTTATTTATTTGTACTTTATTAAACAAAATAGGAACGTAGAAGTAAAAGACAAAGACACAACAGAAGCTCAAAGAATATTGCAAAATTATTATAATATGTTAATACTTAAGATTTTAAAATATTTCATTATGGTTCTTGGCTTTCTCGAAGAGGTAGCGAGTGTAAATGGATAAGTAAATTAAAAAAAAAAACAACATGGCGGATTAAAACCTAATTATATGTGCCCATCAAACAGTATTAAAAAAAGTACACCAAAATACTTTAATAAAAAAGAATGCGTCACCAGTGCACGCAATGTTACGAGTATGTTGTGTTCCATTTAGTTTAGTTTAGTTTATTTATTTATCAATGTAATGTTACAATATAGATTGCATTGAATGTCAAAAAATACGAAATTACATTGATATCGTCAACAAAACATTAATACAAATTGATAAAATAATATTAAAATAATACAATAATATAATAACACTCAAATAATCAAAAACAACAATGATAAACAAGTAATAAATGGTCAGTTTCCGATGTCAATACACAAAACTAATAAAGATCAAATATCAATAATAATTTTACAATTTAAGTTGCATATATTCGTCGACAGAGTATAATGGATTATCCAATAAAAGGTTTCTCAGCTGATGTTTGAATGCTTCGTCGGATGTTACATTTTTAAGTTTAGCGGGTAGACGCTCATAGAATGTGGGACCGATGACACGCGGGTTCTTAGCCGCAAGTGCCATGCGACGGGGAACTGTTCTCAAACGCCCGGTGTGGCGGAGCTCCTTGCCAGGAATATTGACTCGTGCGAAGGATGAAATATTATTTCTGACGAACATTATTGTTTGAAATAAGTAAACCGAGTAGTGCGTCAATATGCGGTACGTTACGAAAAGGCCCCTGCAAGAGTGTTTTGGGGATAACCGGAAAAATCACTTGTAAATAGGCATTCTATATTAGTCCTCAGGGTTGGTAACGCATTTGCAGTCTTAGGACCGTATTAATAAACTGATCTCAACTCTAACGCTCGTCTCGAGATGCGTAAAAAATGACAGTGTTCTATGGTTTGGCGTTTGACGTATCTTGTGCCGGGCCTCACAGTCAAGATGAGTTTATTAATACGGCCCTAAGGATTGCAATCTTGATAGTGCAAATGGTGTGCTAGTGTGGGGACCATTGATATTCATGTCCGAAACCTTTCTGTTAATACTATTGCTTAATTAATATACACTCAGGAGCAAAAATAGCGGGTCAGAGTGCGTTTTTCATACTAAAGAGGCTATTTCGAAGCCTTGGTTCCTCGCCAGGGAATGCTTTAATGAAATCTGATGATGAATACATCGAGCATCGATTCAGGACTTCCAGTGTGCCTAGGATACCCAACTAAATGAATCTGCGGTTAACGCCGAAATCGTGCATGCTCAGAAAAACGTCTAAAATGGCAATAAAGGAAATCCAAGTGCTGACCCAAACTCTCCCGCTGTGGTGTTAACTGATTGTGCGATCAGTTAGGTATCTTAAGAACTTTTGACCTCCTCTATTGAACCTCACTCAAAACAACCCCTGGTGAGGAACCAAGGCTTCGAAATAGTCTCGTTTGTATGATAAACGCACTCTGACCCGGTATTTTTGCTCCTGACTGTAAGGAAATAAGTATTGTTTCAACTGTTTGGTAAATAAATAAACTTGAAACCTGGCTCTCAAGTCCCGTAACCTTACCCTTACGAGAAATACCATAAACCAACCTTTAGAAAACAATGTTAAAAGACAATATAGAGCACGCAATCACTTTCGGGTTAGACTCAAACGCACCTTTTCCGTCTCGAAGATTGCTGTGTAAAACAATTTGCAGTCAAAGAGAGCGATCCCCGCCTCCTCCGGCCCATGAATACGGATTATATTTGTAAATTTTCAGACGAACGAGTAAATTGCATTCGACGTGTCTTAAAGTTAAGTGGGTATACTTGTAAACGACCTTTATTGGATATTCGCCTTGCACGAGCTTGGTATTGAGGTCGTGGAAAAAGGGGAAAGTAATTGAGGTTATTTAAATTGAGCTTATTTATTATCTGATAAAATTATATATTTTATCTACTCACATATCATAAGTCCGCTATTAAGCGTTCAGAACCCGTTGGTAATGACCAGCATTACCTGTGGTAGTAGGTGACAGCGATGACAGCTGTAACGTAATTTTGAAATTACGTTATCGAGTATTAAAAAGTAATGAGTTAAATTTGGAACATCTTCCAAAACTAATATAATATAAATAGGCCCAATTCTAGTATCAATTATTGGAACGTCAACTAGATATATTTTTCAGTACAATATCGTACGACATTTCATTTTCGAACGACCTGAGAATAGGGACCTTATTAGTTTATCCATGATTTAAAAAAAAACCCTCCTTATTAGTGACACAGCACAAGTTTGTGTTGCCGCCATTTTTGTTGTCAAGTCATCGGCTTCTGAACCCATCTTAGAGTACTTATAATATATGTGTAGATCATCATCATCATCATGTCACCCGAAAGACGTCCACTGCTGGACATAGGCCTCCCCCAAGGCTTTCCACTCAGACCGGTCTTGTGCTTTTTGCATCCACCGCGGTCCCGCGATCCTGACGAGGTCGTCACTCCATCTTGTTGGAGGCCTACCTACAGCTCGTCTTCCGGTCCGCGGACGCCACTCCAGAACCTTCTGACCCCATCGGCCATCAGTCCTGCGAGCAATGTGCCCCGCCCACTGCCACTTCAGTTTAGCTATTCTTCGGGCTAATAAATCTATATGCAACTGTACATAATTAACTCTAGAAACTCGCCTTTGGGCGTTTCATAAAGCCACACTCCTGTTTTAAGGACTCTCATTATGGATCAGTTACATGCACAACTATTTTTTGGAATGGTAAAGCATACATCATAGAGTATCCGATAGTCAGGTACTTGGTGGTGAGTGTGTTAACCTGCTGACAGCACTATTCGCATTGGTGTGTTCCGGTTTGGAATAAGACAACCGGCGAAATAACTAGCATAGAGGCATTCCCGGTAATTCCTCAAGGTTAGCAACCATATTTGTAGTCTTAAGATTGTAATCGTAAGAGTAAAATCTCAGGAGGCCTGTGTGCTCGTTTGTTTTCTTTTTACATAAAAAAAGTTTCTGATGTGGGCAGTAACTGGTTAGATAAGTTCCCGGCAAGTTTCATTGTTCCCGCCCCCGGGACCGACTTAACTAATCTGGTAAACCGGCTAATCAAGTGACGGACGTGCCGGATCGGCTCGGATCCGGATTCGATCGAGAAACAATCCTAATTGGATACACATAAAAGAAATGGTTGATTGATACGTGACGTGAACAAATTGGTTAAAAGGAATCGATAGCTGAAATTGTATTTTATTTATTTGAGTTTATATTGGACACGTATACACAATGTTTATCATCAAAAGGGATCAGGTATCTGTCTGAGTTTCTGTTACCCATTTGCCGCTCGGGCGCTAGGCTTGTGTTGCGTCGTTCGATACTTAATACCCACGCAACCAAACGCAAAAACGGCACGGGTCCGACTAAACCGGCTTGTTTCTGACTGAAGTCTGAACTGAGTAAATTATTATTTTTGTTTAATGCTTAATTTGTTAGATAAAACACCAGTTAAGTGATAATTATTAATTATTTAATGCAGAATAATCCACAAAGGGCAAAATAAATCAACAAATGACAAAATAAAAAAACAACACATAATTAACCTTTTTTTATAAGTCTCGCATCCGAATAAAACGGAGCTTGTGCGAATCAGCCGGGTGGAAGCATCACTCGGTCGTACCTGGTCCGCACAAAGTATAGAATTAAAAAAATTACAATTCTTCTAGTCACAAACTCAGTACCGAAGGAACCGAAGAACCGGGTTTTTTTTGCCAGTACTACCTGTACTACCAGTAGGAATAATAATACTGGATAATGATAATACCGATACCTACTGAAAGAACCGGGAAATCCCGGGAGCATGCCCTAACTCCAGTGTCGTTGGGTTAATATAATGTATTCCAAATCAAGCTTAAATGCAAAGCTTGTATTCATGCGTGATCGTAATACAAGAAAAGATTTCGACGAATTGTGAACCTTTACTTTAAACTGGATAATAAAACTTGATTATTACTACAAGTACCTCTTAACTTAAAGGTGTTAATAGACGTACGCCGGCAAAGTTGCCTCGAACTGGAGCGTTTGTACGACTGAAAGCGCAGAAGCCGTTTATGACTGCGCTGCGCAGTTTTGTGACATTAGCGCTCTTTGCTGACGGAGTTCCGCTTTGATTTCCGGTTTTTATTACTTTTTGATACGTGCGTATTCTTTTTATTGTTACTATGAAGCTAGCGAATTAGGTACTGAAGGGATTTTTACAACGGTTTAGCCTAGTTGGTAGTAATACTAGTAACTCTGCCTGCGAAGCTAGCGGTGCAAGGTTTCTGTTCTGATAAGGGCGCATATTTTGTGTGATGAGCGTCTTTTGTTCCTGAGTTTTAGGGTGAAGGGTGATTGTTCGGCGTTTTAAACGATGTCATTATTGTCTTTGCATATTATTCAAAAATATACTTATGTCTTGTTCTTTAGAATGAAATAGATACTACTTTCGGGACATCAAAAGTTGCTGGTAGTTTTTATTTTATTATGGCAATGTGAAGGCACGCGAGCACTCAGGCTCGATAAGTGGGATCTGAGAACCATAGACATTTGAAATCTCAATACTGCAATCCTAAGGGCCGTATGAATCTCATCTGGACCGTGAGGCCCGGCACAAGATATGTCAAAGTAAACGCCAAACCATGGAACACTATCATTTTTGTCGCATCTCGAGACGAGCATTAGAGTTGAGATCAGTTTATTAATACGGGCCTAAGACACCGACAGTTGGAGTTAGTAAGAGAGTTGTCATTATTTTCGTCAATATATTGAAGACAACAATGACTTTTAGAGCTGATGCGTCTCCGTGTGAACCAAACAGGAGTTTTGTATGAAACCGAATGTAGCTATTTCTGCTAGGTACATTAGGCTTCATACAAAACTCCTGTTAACGCGATCGAAATTACGCGACTCACAAATTACGCTCGTCTGGCTTCACCCTTAGGTCGTTTTTATTAATATAGAGACATATATCGGTGTGTATTTCACTATATAAGTTTGTTTGCCCTTGTGTATCCATAGTAACAAGTCTTTTGGCTGACAAATATATACTCTAATAAATACAGTATTTTTTCCAAATTTGGTCACATCAGCCGAGCTTCAGACTCAGAACGTTGACACATTGGACATCTAAAATCTGATATTTTAAACATTTTATAAATTTATTGTTAGTATTTTTATGGCATAGAGAAGGCAAACGAGCACACAGGCTACCTGATGGTAAGTAGAAACTGTGCCCCTTTGACATTCGCATTCAAGACTGCAAGCCTAAGACTGCAAATGCGTTGCCAACCCTGAGGACTAAGATGAAATGCCTCTATGCTAGTCATTACACCGGCTGTCTTATCCCCAAACCGGAACACAACAATGCGAACACTGCTGTTTGGCGGTAGGTTAATGGATAATGTGCCTATTTTATCTTATTTATGCCATACGATAAAATACATACTTCAGCTTCAGCCCGCGACTCCGTCCACGTAGATTTTCGGTATTCCCGCTCGGGAAACTTTAAATTAGCAGAAAATTAATAATTGTTAATACAGAGTTTAAACACTTTCCATTTTAAATTTCATACAGTCCCGTCTAGCCGTTGCAGCGTGAATTAGTTACAAACTAAAACACACTTTTTTAGTAAAATACTACGTAGTGAGGTTGGTTTCTCGCCGGTCGTGACCAAAACCATTGTATTATCAGCTATCAAATCCTGGAAAGATTCACGCAGGCAGAGAAGAAGCAGAGTTAAAGCAGTCATATTGTTGTCCGTTTCACTGTGTGAACTTGGCAGGCTTTACGGTTCATAATACGGCAACTGCAGAATGATGCAAAATGCCAGTTCGAGCAACCGGCCTATTTGTCAGCCGGTTGCTCGAACGTTCATTCAATGTAATGTCATAAGAATAAGTGTAAGGTCACGTTAAGTCGCGTGCTATCACTTTGTAATGTACAATCAGCAACAGAAGTAGGTGGAACTTCAAATAGTTCATAATTATCTATACCTACACGATTCTATTGCCAACAGAATGTGAGCGTTTCAAAATAATAAAACAATCAATTATACACGTATTCAATGTATTTCCATGAGGTAGAAAAATAACCTTTTTTTTTCTATAAATGCGTTATAAAGAATTAGAAATGCATTTATAAAATGCTACTGAGCTGAGTATTTTCTTATGTGAAATTAAAATTTCTTAAATATTATAGATCAAAACTATTTACATACTTAATTATATAAAATAAACTTACGTTAGTATCTATGGGTATTTCAAGGCACATTACCTAGCCTGGATTAAAAATTGTGTGTTTATTTAAAATTTCTCAGTAAAGTAAATATACAAATACCTATTACCTACATAATAATTCAGTATTGAATAATTATACTTAATATTTAAATCTGGCAGTATGGTAGAATTACAAATATTGCATTTTTTATAGCTATAAGAAATATTCTTTCTTAGTTAGCATAAATTAACAATATATTTATTATATTGATTATACTAAGCAAAACTGGCCGCAATGACAGGAATAATAATAATATAATGTCTTGGCTCACGAGGTGGGATGTTGAATCGACGAATATTGTCCCGATAGTTGTTTCGGCAAACGGTCTTATAGCGAAGAGTCTCGACCTCAAGAGACTCGCTAGATGGCTGGGTCAAGGGCCAGATACAGAAGGCCACACTCCTCGACACGGCACGCATTGTGAGGAGGTTCCTCTCTCTGCAGCCCTAACCACCGGTAGCTTGAGCCCTGCCCCGCTGCCGGCGGCACCCGTAGGTTAGGTTTTTTATAATGTATATTTTTTGTATTAGTATTTAACTTTTATATTATTTTGAATATTAATTATAAAAAACCCAATGTACAGAAAATTAAATAGATATCTGAATTATAATGTCTTATTGATGTGCTCGTATGGAGTCAAGACGCTCATTATCCACAGCAATTTTTACCCGACGCGTTGGCTTAGGTGGTAGTGACCCTGCCTATGAAGCTAGCGGTCCTGGGTTCCGGGATTTGAACGGGTGCATGATGAGCACGAATATTGGTTCCGGAGTCGTGTACGAGTATGTATGTAGTGCGTGCATTACTCGAGGTATGAATGTGGACGAAGCGAAAGAGATTTGTCAGGATCGTAGCAGGTGGAAAGAAGTGGTCTCTGCCTACCCCTCTGGGAAAAACGCGTGATTTAATCTATATATGAATGTAAGAATGTGAATCTCTTTATAAGTATTAATATCGCCATTAATTTTCAAAAAGTTTCTAAAGTCTGCCGACGGACACATAAACCGCGGTCTCGTAGATAGATGCAGAGTTAGGTGCTTGCTCAAAAATTTACCAAGGTTGAGACGCAAGCATGCAGTTTAATGTACGGTCAGATTAAATAACGAGTAGGTTAGTGAATTGAGCTATGAAATAGAAATAGAAATAAATAACAAATTATTCTCATATCCAGTTCTTGAACTGTTCTTTGAAATACATCGGCTCCAAGCCCTCCGGGATGATCGTCATATGAGCCTGCAAAATAAAAACGAACGTTGAACGGATAAATACTAAATATTCGAAGAATATGTGGTGTTTTAAAAAGGGCACTATTCTATTTGAGAACGGCGGTGCATAAGCGTAGATGCGATTGGTGGTCAGTATACGCCTGTTATCTCTAACGTGTCTACGTATTTGCATGTCATTCAAAAAAAGAAAACAATGCTTACAGTTTGCGTCTCATAGGTCATTAGTCAGCGCTCAGCGTCTATTTAGTTTTTGTTATTACTAGTAGAGTTCTTACATAAAGCCTGCACAGTACACAGATTGCGGCTAAACTGTATCTCATTCGTAGTGAAACGTGTCGTCGGTTTGCTCAGCTACAGATTACGCATATATAAGATTAGTCGTCTGTTTGGGCGTAAGAGTTGGCCTGAGGGCGTGGTCAAGATCCAAACATTGCAAACGACTAACGTTGATTTCTTTGGACTCGAAACGTACCGAGTTGAGGTGAGTTAAACCTATAGGTGTGTAATAAAATGCATAAAAACTAATGTCCTAGTTTTCATTTTGCATAACACAAATTGCATAAATTCGATCTCTATCATTAACCAGCGATATAATAATGATTATGCATTACAACCAAGAATCATAGTTAAATAATAGAAATTTGTAACGTCTTTGATATGGACACAGTTCTAACCTAACCTAACCTAGCAGAAGAAATTCACTTAAAATGCATAATAACAAGAAAATGACCGTGATGATAAACTAGAGGATGCCCGCGACTTCGTCCGTGTAGAATTAGTTTCCCGCTACTGCCCTTATACACCCCTTAAGGGGTGAATTTCCAAAAATCCTTTCTTAGTGCTCCTTATATCATGAAAGGAACCCCGGTAGCAATTTCAAGGTTCTAGGTAGGTACAGTAGTTTCGGCTGTGCGTTGATATATAAGTCAGTCAGTTTTGCGTTTATGTATAGATAGATAGATAGATAGAAGATGGCTTTTATATTATAGATAGATAAGTGTTATGACTTATGTTATATGAGCCTTATAAAATTATATAAAAAATAATTATGCTAAACGCTCACAGTTAAATGAAATTGTGCAAAATATTTTTAGTCTGACTGAAACGCGCTCCCACCCGCGAAAATTTTCAGTCCAGTATATACTCGTAAAAAAAATTAAAATTAAATTCATAACAAAAAATTTAAATTGCTTGTTTAATAGACAAATTACATACCAATCAAAAGTATGGAGCCTATAGATAGAATATGCAAACTTTAGATTGACTATTTTTTCCTATCATAACTATTCGCTAGGTAAACAGGTAACTCGGTACTAAATATTTGCACTAAACCTAACGTTTGCATATTCTATAGGCTATATACTTTCAATTAGTATGGCATTTTTCTATTAAACAAGCAATTGCAATTCAAAAAAAAGTTCAATGTCAATTATTTACTGGTCTGAAATTTTTCAGCTATACTTTTTATCGAATAAAGAGCTGGGTCGGCTGGGTGAAGGTCGTGTCCTATTTGGATCTTAGACCATCGTAATGCATCGCGACGGCCCCCAGGAGACAGTGAACCACAAACTGTAACCTAATACCTATCAATCTTATCTGTGAGTCTAACCTCTGATATTACGTTAGTTTGATGTGACAGCAAGATTGCCAAGCAATTTGTAGGTTTTCGCTCACTCTGTGCAGGTCCCTTTTGCGATCGTTAAAGACACGATGTCGGCCATTAATCTATATCTCTGTAATTATGTTTACGTCAATTGCTTGGCAATGTAAGTGTTGCAGAGTTGCATATTGTCAGCAATACTGCTGCAAGATTGTCTTCAATATGCTTTTTATACCCCGTTAACTGTGGCCTTTACATATTACAAAATATTATATTTGCTTGCCGTCGTCACTGACCGAAGTCGTGGCCGTACCCTCACCATGAGTAACAATTACCTTATACTCGATAAGGAAATCGAATGCTCTGACCATATAGAGGCAGAGACCATTCGACTCGCAGGCGAGTACGGTAATGTTGGACCTCGTAGTAAGGGCACAAACCAATCGTAATGCGAACGCTGATGGTTTCACGGTTGTCCAAATAGTTTGACTAACAGAGCTCTAAATTTATTGGTGATATCTGACTGTCTACTGAATGTTAATTTTCATAGTCATTACTTGAATCATTGGGCTGTGAAATTGAATCATGTACGAGTAGGCACTTACGCATGAGGGTAATTTGAAATGCGTCATGAACTCTTGAATTTTCGCCAAGCCATACATTTTTGCCTGTAACAGATTAACAAACATTTGTCATCATCATTATCATCATCATATCAGCCTAAGCACTTCTACTGCCCTTACCCCTAGAATCTCTACGGCGATTTGTATTACCATAGTATAAATAGAACGGAAGTTCATCTTCAAACAAAGGTATATAGTGAGGCATGCGCGTGTGTGCGTGTCGTGGGTCACTCTATCTACGCCAAATTTTAATTGCTGTGTACCTACCTATTGTTTTTATATTTTTTATTTATGGCAACATTTTGACCCAATCATAAACAGTAGTGGACTAATATTCAAAAAGGTAAAATATTCAAATATAATACCTTATTTCTGTCCTGATTATTTTTCCCAATCCACAGATTAACGTCGTGTTGGCCGTTGCTCAAGATGAATAAACTCTGAAAAAAATAGATAACAATAATGACGGGAATATTCAAAATGAAGTTCTACTATAAAAGTAATAAGAACTATTTAACAACGTACCCGTGAGTCTAGATCTTCCTTTCTCACGGGATGCCGCATGTCCTTGTAATATATGTCTCCCTTGCGGTTTCTTAATATTTCAAACAATTTGTAGTTTGCTCGGCAGGTTTGTGCCTGAAAACAATTAAACCAATTAACTTATCACTCATTAATATAACGATTATAATTATGGCATTAATTTGGTAAGGAAAACGTTTTTATCTCAAGTTCTTTATATGACCACCATTTTACCAATCAAACAAGCTGTCACATTATGAGTACCTATCCAGTCGCTATGCATTTCGTGTTACCAGCTAATGATAGTTTGAATTTGCCGCCTTTTTTTGTGTTTCCACTCGTTGGTTAGACTCTAGAGACCACCATCTTGTGCGCCGGCCGTCAACTGTCGGCCAACAACTCCAGCATCAGATCGATTCTCTAAAATTAAATATTTAGCTTGTCCCCACTTGATAAATATTATCACAATATGAATATTACAAGCCTTTTAATAAATCTTTTTGCTAATTCAGTTGCCCGATTCCTTCTTCATAAGTATAGTTCAAGCTCTCAAAACGTCTTTAGGGTGAGCAGGTTTCATTATGACTCAGTTCAATAATGCCTTGGTATTTAATGGGACTAAATCTCAAATTAACTTTGTCCTATAATGCTTAAAATCTCCAAAATTAGACTGGTTTTTATGCTAGTTTTACGGGTTTTACCAAATTAACCCGAACCCTAGAGACTTTTGTAAGATCTCTGTTTTGTTCATATGACAATTTACTCTAAGAGAGACCACTTGCCTCTCTCCTCTGTTTCTCCGGTATTACAGGGAACGTGTCCGGGTCATCCCATCCTAAGGCTTTGTAGAAGTCTTTCCAGTCCTCGAAGGTTGCATTGTCACCTGTTGCAAAAAAAAGTTTATTTTCTACTTCATAGATATATGTAGTTCAAAATAGTTACGAGGTCTTCAATGATGTGATTACGGTACGGTAAAACCGGTCAAGTGCGAGTCGGACCCGCACACCCTACTTAGGTATTATTATTTATTACAGTTCGTATTGACTCAACGCTAGCGAAAAATAACTTTTCATGTATGGGGACGGTATTTCTATTTGTTATTAAATACGCCGTTAAAACACATATTCTAAAAAAAAACAGCTATCTTTTACGTTTCAAAAGATACAGCTCTTTTAAGCTAGGACGGACGGACAGCGTAGGCACATTAACAGGGTCCCGTTGGGGTACCCTTCGGGTACAGAACCCTGAAAAGCCAGATCGTGAGTCCACTTACCTACCTAATAGGATATGATCGTGGTCTAAGGCCGAAAGCTCGATCATGTCACCGCTGTTGACCCACTCCTCGATTTTAAGGTAGGAGCCGATCTTTCCGATCACCCTTGTGTTCCAGCTGAGCCGCAGCTCGTACACCCTTATGGCCTCCGTGACCAGCACCAGGGGGTCCAGCTGGTTCAACGAGGACACGGAGCATTTCACCTGGAACCAGTAATTTTCAATTTTAAAATTGAAAAGCTTATAATATGATATGATAGGTCATTTGAAAAGGATGGATGAAAGAAGATTGACGAAAGAGACATACAAAGCGAGAGTAGTAGGCGTACTTTTTCTAATTAAATCGGAGAAATTCTCCAAAAGCGGCGAATCTTCAGAACCCGAAACCGACCCTTAAACACATTATCGACCTAGTTCCAAATTAAGCACCTGTCGTTACTTAGGGTGCCTAGGCAACGCGTGTCATACTTATTGAAGTATGTCTACTATATCGTTACCATAATCATTTTTAGTGGTAATGTGTTTTAGGCCATATTTATCGTAAGTCATGAAGTATGTTTTTAAGAAACTGTTACTTTTTTAGGATTTTTATAAATCGAACCGGTTAAGCTAGCCATGTCTAGATGTTACTCGTAAATGAATATTTCTTTAAAAGTTTGTACCTAGTTAAGGACTAAAATTAAGAAACGTTAATTTTTCCGCTGAGTTACAAAAATTAGTTATTACATTTACATACTACCTCTCAAAGCCAATTAGCTATATCTCAAATTCAATAAATGAAGCAGATTCAATCCTCACTCGTTAGTAATATGGTTGCACTTGCTACAGGAGTTTTGTCTGAGATAACACCATTTGTCTTTATAAAAGTTTAATTAATTTTCGTAAATCAGCGGATAAATATTTTTTTCTCCTTAACTAGGTACAAACTTTTAAAAATATACCCAAATATTGAAGTAATTCCATTTAAGAAAAGTTTACGGTTCCGGCTAAGTATTTATACAAATTATGACCATCCATAACTATGATAACAATGACATTAAGACCTAACCAACATGGGGAACAATCAGCTTCCTATTTATGTAACAGAAAACCTTCTAGATTCAGAAACGCACCCATAAGGCTTATTTTTTTATGGCATAGAGAAGGCAAACGAGCACACAGGCCACCTGATGGTAAGTGGAAACTGAGACCCATTGACATTCGCATTCACAAGACTGCAAGCCTAAGACTGCAAATGCGTTGCCAACCCTGAGGACTAAGATGGAATGCCTCTATGCTAGTCATTACACCGGCTGTTTTATCCCCCAACCGCAACACAACAATGCGAACACTGCTGTTTGGCGGTAGGTTAATGGATAAGATGGTGGTAGCGATCCGGACGGACCCTGCACAAGGTCCTACCACCCGCCCGAGTCCCGACCGTACGGCAGTTCTCGTCAATTCTAAACATTTTCTTTAACAATAACGTTTGCAGATGCGCCTTGGATGGGCACCACAGTTCTTGCCGATGGTTGGTCGAGCGACTCATGTGAGCGAGTATCAAGTTTTAAAATTAACACTGCAGTCCGTCCAGTGGCGCCCTCATAATTAAACTATAGCATTGTCTTGAAATCGACCAGTGGTTGTATTGTACAATTTAAAAAACAATCCATAAAAGGTATAATACCAAGTACATACATAAAAAAACGTTTACGTGACAGTCAGACTCGCGCACCGAGGTCGGAAAATTCGCCGGCCAATAAACTACTTCGTTCCCCGACTTTTTTATGAGATTACTGCTCGTGCTTACCTGTTTTGCTTCGACGTATTTTCCTCTGGAATAAATGGCGTACAGCTTGTTTTCTCGTGGCGTGGGGTCGTTTCGACGGCTACCAGCATAGCGACGTGGTTCTGACGAGTACTGTATTACTAGGAGCAAAGAGAGCTGTTTAAAATTAGACACAATCCCTTACTTATGCCGTGGCCCTCTCTAGACAAGATGTATTCTTCAAACGTTTTGCTATCGAAAATGATGATTGCCTTGTGGTGGCATGGTCGATTGGTCGGATGCGAAAAGCACAAGACCGGTCTGAGTGGAAAGCCTTGGGGGAGGCCTATGTCCAGCAGTAGATGTCTTTCGGCTGACATGATGATGATGATGATGATGAATACCTTAAACTTAATGTGAAAGTAAAGATCAAGTGTATAAGTCATTTCTAAGACGTCACTTGATCTTTAACAGCACGTGATTATCGAGTACCTAATAATGGTAAATTGGTTCGTTGGTTGTGTTTACATCTGTGTCAATGGCACAGAGTATACAAGTAGGTAAGTACGCGCTTGTAACACTTTTGCCTCATGGTTTAAAATAAATAGCTTACATGGTGCGAAGTATGCCAGAAATTGGTCGCTCGTCAGGTGCTGGCGTTCCAGGTGCACGGTGACCCGGTGCCGCAGCAGTAGGTCCATGGTTGCTGCGTGCCGCTGCGCGTGCGTCACGTCCTCGGCGCTGGCGCGGGAGCCGACCCAGATTAGCAGTTGTTACGTGGCCAGGGTGTATAGTGAGATTCTAAAAGAAATAGCTTGCATGGTGCGAAGTATGCCAGGAATTGGTTGTACTCCCGGTGCGGGCGTTCCAGGTGCACGGTGACCCGGTGCCGCAGCAGTAGGTCCATGGTTGCTGCGCGCCGCTGCACGTGCGACACGTCCTCGACGCTGGCGCGGCAGCCGACCCAGATGTGCAGTTGTTACGTGGCCACGCCGTATAGTGGATTCTACAAAAAAATACTTACATGGTGTGAAGTATGCGAGAAACTGGTCGCACTCCAGGTGCTGGCGTTCCAGGTGCACGGTGACCCGGTGCCGCAGCAGCAGGTCCATGGTGGCTGCGTGCCGCTGCGCGTGCGTCACGTCCTCGGCGCTGGCGCGGGAGCCGACCCAGATGTGCAGGTGGTACGTGGCCACGCCGTATAGTGAGATTCTCGTCTGAAAAAGGATGAAGTTTTTTACTGGATTACCGAAGGAGGGTAGTGGTTTTTGACCTGCAGCTGTGAACAAGCGAAACGTCGTTAGGTTGTCGTATCTCATGAACCATAGTAGTTGAAATTTTCACAGAGTGTGTTTCTATTGCCAGTATATCTAACAAATAATGAAAAAACCGGACAAGAGCATGTCGGACCATACTCAGTGTAAGACGTTACTATCAACATAAAAAACTGTCTCAAAAAATTAAAGTTTAATATTTTCTATACGGTCCCCGAAATGCTATGTTTTTTTTTTTTCCTAGCCTGTTTTTGTGTCCCACTGCTGGGCAAAGGCCTCCCCTCGTTTTCGCCATTCGTCTCTATCCAGAGCGCACTCCTGCCAATCCCGCGCAAACGACTCAAGGTCATCTCGCTATCTCCTTCTGGGTCTACCTCTGCTAGTTCTGCTACGATATCCATCGCGTGGAAGCCAATGGGTGGTGTTTTTGGCCCATCTCTCATCGTGCATGCGGCAGATATGGCTATTATTTAAGTATAAAAATAACTGTTGTTTAAGAGCTATCCAATGACACCTCAAACTATGTTACAAAGTAAAAAAAAACTTGCTTTACATCTATTTGCATGAATGGGACGACCCGAAAAAAATCGAGTGTTTTTTTTTTTACTTTGTTGTTGTTGACACGGTAGCCTAGTTTTTGTTACATATTGAAATTGTTGTCGTGTTTTTTTATTTGTTCTTTTTTTCGTCATGTGCTCAATAAAGTGTATTTGCACTCGTATTATGTTGTGTTGTATGAATACCTCTAGCACCAGGCACACCTCATCTTCATGTAGGATTTTCGTGTTAACCACTATATAAGGCAAAGAATTCTGGAAAAAAAAAACATTGTAAATGACTTGTTATCTCCATTATTATAAAGACTAAATTGGTGAAAGATAAGGTAGGTACCTTTATTATCCAAAATTCGATGTCTTCTTTCGTACCGGGGGGTTCGGAAAACAAGTATCTGTCTATCTCCTTCATACCTATGCATTTACACTGCGATATAAATATAGTGTCAACTCTTATATATTGACCGTGGACCTGAAAAAATACAAAAATACAGCTTAAAATTCTAACAAGTAGGTATACGTATAAAAAGATTTAATGGGGTCTGGGGTTTAGAAAAGACGCTAACGCTAACGTAAACGATTTGTTTAAAACTGTCCGAATGTATAGAATTGACATGAGCGCTTGACGTGACTGTGCGGCGGCTTAGCTCAATCCTATAGATAACGACGAGGATTTCGATAAAGACGATAATGTAATGGAATATGTCCTATTTTAGAACTAAACCTATATGTGTGTCAACTTTCATCCCGATCCGTTCAGTGGTTGAAGCGAGATTGAGTAACAAACATCTAAACAGACAATCTTTCATTTTTAATATTAGTAAAAGATAAAAGTTGTTTATTCAGTAAGTAGGCCGCACGGGCACTTTTACACGTCAAAAATCTACCAGCGCTTCGCAAGAGACCACTGCTGAGAAGAAACGCCGCAAGAAACTCGACAGTCAGTTGTTTTTTTTTAAATACTACTTTTGATATCATACAATTATAAAGCTTAACCTAGCATTCCAGTCCTAAGGTTACAGCGCAGCAAGAGCGACCAGACAGACGCCACCTACGTCACTAATAATTTGCATCCGGTTCGGAGTAATACCACAGGTTATAGCTTACTGCATTTTGGGGATATGTACGGTCGGCCTTTTACTTATGGTCCATGATTCATATTTTATATCGAATTTAATACGCTAAATAATATGTGGCGGTGGCTGACAATGTGCAGTCTACCTAGTACTAATATCATTTAAAAAAGAATTAAAAATGAACTTTTTATTAAGACAAATTACATACTAATCGAAAAAAAGTTAATTTTTAGATCTTTTCATTCATTTTTGTTCATTTGAAATCTTCTTGACTTCTAACTCAGACATTCTTGGTACTATAAAGCTGTAATTTGGCATTATATAAGTTATGCCAAAAATTATAAAAAATAAATTTTGAAATAAAATATGTTCGGTTATCCCCGATACAAGTAAATCAAAGGTATTTAAAGATAAGATAAAGATATATTTATTCTCAACAATACAAAATTACATCACATAATTACAAAAAGAACATGACACAGAAATTGTTGCGAAACGGTTCCAACTCAGCATTCGCTAGCCGTAAAGCCAGCACTGGTCTTCCGTAGGAACCGCTTGGTAAAGAGACGGAAAGTGACACATATAACAAAAAACAACGTCAAAAGAAAAACAACATGAATAAAGAAACTATCATTAGATAGCTCTTAAACATTGTTTCTATTGTTTTTGAATTGGACGACCGTAAGTTATTAAGTTAAAACACTCATCAATACTTGTCATTTAGAAATATAGGTACTAGATTCTACCGATCTGACATTAGGCAAAGTGAATCTTAAACATTTTATTTTGTAGCATTGACTAGCCAATTGTTACTAGTAAACAAAATAGTACTTTACCTAGCGTGGCGTTTATCCTACTGTAATCGACGGATTTACGGTCTACCTTGAAAATTAATGATGTATCATCACAAAATAGTACAATATCACAAAGGTTATTTACGGCGGGTGGGTGATGATATGTAATGCAGTCTTGGGAACAGTAGATAATACCAATACCAAAGAAGACAGCTAACTTTCTTTAAAAGTGTGTACGTAGTTTAGGAGAAAAATTAGAAACATTAACTTTTCTACTGTGTTACGAAAATTAGTTAAACTTTTATAAACATAAAATGGTGGTATCTCAGACAAATCTCCTGTAGCAAGTGCAAGCATATTACAACGGGTGAGGATTTAATCTACTTCATTTATTGAATTTGAGATACTACTTATTGGCTTTGAGAGGTAATATACATATAGCGTACATATAGCAGTCCTAGCAGGTACATTAAGTTCGGCAGCTTATTTGATACAGCTTACTATAGGGTCGAGGACTATCTAACAGATAAAAATGCTTCGCCTAAACTAAGCTAAACACCCAAATAACTTAATAATAAATTAGTCATAAAAAATATGTAAATATTGTATGTTGTCTAGGGGACACGGTTTGTGTACTCGAATCGAAACTTTGTATGTGGTTGTCTTGCACTGTCATAGGTAAGTATATTTTTTTATACATTTTTTTTTAATACTACTACTTATGAAAACTCCCTATGAAAATTCTGAGTTTTGACACATTGTCCTGCTCAAGCTAAGCTTGAATATATTTTTAATTTTAATTTTATGTTAGATTCATTGTTTAATTTAATGCTAGGTTAAGCTTTATAATTGTATAATATCATAAGTAGTATTTTAAAAAACGACTGACTGTCGAGTTTCTTGCGGCGTTTCTTCTCAACAGTGGGCCCGTGCGGCCTACTTACTACGTCTTTTATCTTTTTATGAATTTTTTTTTGTAACTAAGCGGAATAGTTAACGTTTCTTAATTTAAGTCCATAATTAGGAACAAAGTTTTAAAGAAATGCCCATTTTTGCTTGTACAACAACATTGCTAGGTAAATTAAATTATGTCATTCCTGAACTTTGGACTCTTTAAGAAGAATTATTACCGGCGTAACTCTCAATTATATAAGACACTATCGATATAAGAAATATGACGTAATATTATATTTCACAAAAACCTTCATTTATTTCATAAATTACTAAACATATTATTATGTAATATTCTTGTAGTATATAAAGATATTTGGTATAAAAACAGTATGCCATTAAAATAGCGTACATTATATATTTATAATAATTACAAATATTTATCTAATTATCTAAATAAATTGCACAAAAAAGTAGAATAGCGATAATCAAAATCTACACGGACTCACGAAATTAATTTGCAGTTTAAATCGCAATAAAAATAAGTTAGGTTAGGTTAGTGTTGCGTCAGAACCCGAAGGGCAAACCCACCCAGAAACAGGAGCCCTTAAATAATAGTTGTACAGTTTACATTAATTAATTATACATAATATTAATTATTATATTTTTCATAACATTCTTCGCTCATTGAAATTGGTCTAAGTTATTATACCAATTAATATAGGTACACTGAGTGAAATCCCTTGACATTACACACCCACAAGAGTTATATTTAATTACGAAGTAAACAGCAATGTTCAATTTCAACGTATTTCTAATAATGACATTAAAAGTCATATTTATCTATACATTCATTCCATCGACACTGAATACTTACCGTTGTTAATTAATTACGATATTCAAATGTTTTCACTCTTCGCCTTTACTTTTAATGTCAAAGTCGATGTCTTTCGCAGTAAATATAAAGGTTACTGACCTTTCACTACAAGTATTCAAACACAATGCGTTACTTGATACTGCAAATAAACAAACTATGACCTTGAGACGTTCGGATGTACGCTACGCATTTAAATCTTAAATTACTTTTTGTAATTAAAATACACTGTCACTGTTGACTTCCACAGTAATATTAATAAATAAATTTAATTTAGGTTATTTTGTTTGTGCACGCGTTGGGGCTGCGCGGGAGCCGACTCAATACTGACGGTGAGTCAACGTGAATTCGATAAAGTTTCCCTTGAATGGACTCGCAAAAAACGTAACCAGAACAGGATATTACTGGTTTTGAGAGAATGTTTAGTAACTGCGTAGTAAAATTTAGGTTGCACTTTTAGAGTTATGTGATGACTTTAATGCCAAAACTATTTATATCCAATTTTTGACGAGCTCTACAAGTTAAGAAGTGTGTTGGTTTACCTTTACTCAAAACTGTAATAATGCCTAAACTATCTATGTCTATTTTCACGCCATCATGTAGAGATGTTGAAAGTTGTTGGTACTATAAAATAAATGAATATCTGGAGAGTATCTCACTCAAATCGACCTAGTAGCAAACTAAGCTCTAGGCTTGTGCTATGGGTACTAGACAACGATATAAATACTAATATAGAGATATACCTTTAATACATAGAAAATATCCAAGACTCAACTAATACTCACGCTCATAATTCATAATACAAATATTGGCCGTTAATGGGATTCGAACCCGGGACCGCTAGCTTCGTAGCCTAGGCTGAACATGTCGTTTGTTAATTGTAATACTCCTAGAACTCTATCTCGATGTCGTCCTCGTTCTAAAAAAATAATGTTAAGGATAAAAATACAGAAAATTATGTAAAAACCCTCGATTTCCTCGAAATGGTCTTTGAATTATTAATAATATGCTCGAAACATAAACAACCCAGTCAAGGTGATTGGGACAGTCGCCGGCGATATAACGTCATCGAACATTGTGCTAAAAACATCTGACAGGCTTTTATGCCTCTAGTAATAAAGTCGAGTCTAATTTGACGGTACGTGTAGCCTAGCTGGTAGCAATCCTGCCTACAAAGCTAGCGGTCTCTGGTTTGATTCCCAGTATGGGCAAAATATTCCTATAATGAGCGAGAATATTGGCACATTGGTTTCTAGAATTGGATGTGTTTCTCTATACATGTAAGATGATTATAGATTGGGACGAGGTTAAATTGTCGAAGATTGTCCTCAGTCATCAAATAAATTTTGGAGTCCTGTGTTTACTTCTATGTTCCTGTTGTTGCAGGCGACTGTACACGAAATCAAATGGATAATATTATGAAATTGTGGAACTGTGTCAAAGTGACGTAATAATACCAATTCCAAGTAACTTTTGAATATTGTCGTTCTGTTCACTTTACATAATCTTTATCTTTTATACTTATTAGGGTTCCGTACAAAAAATTAGACAACGGAACCCTTATAGGCTCACTCGTGCGTCTGTCTGTCCGTCTGACCATCTGTTTGTCACAGACAATTTGCTCTGAAACTACTGGACCGATCGAGTGGAAAATGTGGTACACATATGTAAATTGATGACCCAAACACAGATTTTGCAAAGTACATTTTTTTTAAATATTGTTCATTTTCTGGGACAAATTAGAAAATTAAGAAAAGTAACCATACCTTACTGTGTCATATTTCAAATGAAAGGGCTCGTTATGAGGATCTCAATTTTTTTTTTGTTATTATTGTAAAATAAAAACATTTATTTTATTCATGAAATAACATGAAAATTGGACATGGGCCGCCTGATCTCCGAACCTACTGCTCCTAAAATTTTGAAAAACAATTCAAATTATAGTTCATTACTTGTAGATCACAGGAAAACCTATAAGAATTCTATCAAAAAATAAATAAAAGGAATTACGTATGTACGGCACCCTTTCTACGTGAGTTCAACTTGCACTGGGCCGGTTTATTATAAAACAAAGTCACTTTCCGCGTCTGTCTGTCTGTATATCCGCTAACTCGTCGTAAACCACGCAACGGAATATTCACCATCAGTTAGATAATTTTTCACGAAAGGTTTTTATGAATATTAAAACTTTTTTGTGTACATAGGTGTTGCAGGAAACGCACATATACAGAAGCAAAGCGAGGGCGCGTCGCTAGTTACTTTATATTAAAAGTTATCTAGCTATTCCAAAACATGGAATACTAAGAAGTTGTATGTATGTCTCTTTATCCTTTAGTTATCCTTAATTTGTAGCGAAACAAGGCTCCATTCACAATCCATGATCACATCAAATACTGAATGAATAATGACTTACCGCAAACTTGTCAACGTCTACAACCAAAACGAAGTAACTCATCACATGATCCATAGGAATTTAAATCTAAGCACAGGCCAATAAAGTTAAAAATAGGATACACTAGTTGTTACTTTTTAAGTGTGTTGTTACCAAAGAACAATTTAATGAATACCTAACTCATGACGCAATGTCTAGACGGCTGGATTCCTTTAGAGTACTTAAGACGAAACTTTTGACGCTGTCCCTTTTGCCCTGCAGTTAATAACCGCTGGAATGAAGGAGACAGCGCTAGTGTTATTTCAACTTTCAACTTCGCGAGTAAGTGATAATTTAACTTCGAATTTCCATACGCTTTAAATATACAAATAACAATTAAAAATTAAAACTAAAACTACGGGAAATTAAAAAGTAAATTAAAGAATAGTATAGAATAGTAAAACGTTTATTCGACAAACACATCAACATATGCCTACATAATAGAAAAGATAAAATTAATAAAACTAGGTTCTTCTTATCTACTAACAAGCGACGCCATTAAATAAAAAATAAAAAAAACGATGAGGATGATAAAGCTAAAATGAACCTTATTATAACTAAGCTAAATCTTATAAAATTAAAACTAAAAAAGAACGGGCCCTCAAGGTAAAGTACCACAGATGCTGGCAGCTTTTCCTCGTTGAATAGCTATGCATTGCCCGAGGAAGCTGCCAGCTCTGTGGTCTCCGGTGGCGGTCTATTAGCGTTTTAGAAATGTCCTTATAAGGCTAGAGTCTGTCTAATGAAAGCTGAACCTGGGAAAAAGCGGCAAATTCAAAAAATCTTGATATGGTATTACCGATCAATGAAGGAATAAACGATATTGATACTTTTATTATTTTATTTATTTTGGTGGGCACAAAGGAAGAGGAAACGCGTACTATATTTTCATATATATTATTACGAGCGCTATATTTTGATGAAAAGCACTTTAGGTAAAATACGATGACAGTGACTGGAGCACATTTGGTTTTTCGAAATATATTTGACATGAAAATATAGTGATCTGCACGTGTAGCACAAGTTGTATTTTCTCGCTTGTCGCTCTGTGCGTCTCTATCGTAACAGACTAGATAGTAAGGGAGATCCGAGCGACAAACAAGTCACGAGCAACTTGTGCTAGTCGTGCTGTTGATAGATTTCATTGATACGAGAGGTTTTCGTCTGTGTCGCACACAGCATAATAAAACAATGATGATGAGGAATATTATATTCAACCTTTTTAATAAAGTAATTAGAGGTAACATTATTCTCATCACCCTTACACCTCTATCTAACGACAATTATATCTTGGAGAAGAAGCGCCGCAAGAAACTCCAGCAGATCATTTTTTCCAATCATAAAATACAATTATTCTTAAAAGTAACATTACAAGGTAGTAAAGTAATTAATAATTATTTCTAACAACACAAACTTAGTCGTTACAAATGTACGCTCAATAACATTGAGTAAATTAAAAATATAAAATTCATTTATTTTATTTCGGATAGCTTGGATGTCAAAGCTATCCAAATTAGACACCGTGGCCTTGTGAGGTCGCTTTTTTCCGGGAGTACTAAAGACACCGTTGTTTAATTTTCCCTCATTACTTATTCTTTTTAAAGATGAAACACTGATATCTGTAAGAAGAAAGAAAGTGTTAAATAAACAGAACACCATTTAGAAATACATTGTGTGGTTGCGCAGTACAGCCCCATTGTACAGTCCGACAGCCCTAAAAACATTTGGGTTTAGGTGAAATGAAATTGCATCGGTGAGGTTCTAATCGCAACGGTTTAAGAACAAGGAAGACTCATATAACCCGAACATCTTTTATATCTGGCCGATCAAAAATGACATTAAATAAATAGATAAGGTACTAAAGTGTACACATATTTATGAAATCGACTGTACAGTGTACATTTGGTTCATAAACAACAAAATGCTGTTTGCTCCGCACACAGAAAATACATATCAAATAATATGTTTATGATATCTTTACTAAACACCTCCTTATTGTTTTATTGAAACTATGAGTGTCAGTTACATTAATCATCTGTCTATTAAATTAATTTAATAAAATTGTGAATGCTAAAAGATTCAACATGATATAGGGACAGACAATAGGTACCTACACCTATTATATAGGGAAAGACAATGATAATTTTAGTAATTACCGGTCATTGAAGATACTTCTTCCAAATATTTCGTCTGAGTCTGGCAGGCTAACTCAGTTTCCTCAACCTCTTTCAGCTGCTTTACGTTTTCCAGCACACTTTTGTCAACGTGCACGTCCAGGTTTTCTGAAACGAATTTAATTTCGTTTAATTTCTTAATCTCATCGTATAATAGACAGAAAAAGGTAAATTAAACTTAGGATTGCACATAGAGAAATAAGAAGTATCAAAATGAACATGCCGTACTAAAGCCGTACTAACCTATAAATTTGGTCACCGTAACTAAACAATTAATTTTTTGCATCATTAATGCTTTTCTTTCTTCTTGTTTTTCTTTGTACTTCTGTATAATAGTATACAGAATCTCCCGGACACCGCCTCTTATCGTCGACGGCATGATTACTCCGTATTTTTATCAATTTAGATCTCGAATTGACAAGTTTCTAACAACAACAAAGTCCAAACGTCATATTAAATAGTGTTGCCAGACTCGTCAGCCAAGAAAAATCCAGGTTCACCTTTCATTAGACAGACTCTAACAGCACCGGGTCCCCTCGGACCGAGGGGTCTCGAGGCCGAAAGGAACAAAGTGCTGCGCCGAGACCCTTCTACTTATTCTTCTTCATGGTTTCGGCTTCCTCAGCCGCCGCACCTGGTTTATTTACTTTAAATTAAGATATTTCCATGCGTATGTGTAAACAAGTAAAGTCACCAGCACTTATTAAATAAGGTTAACTGGAAGAGATCTCTTAAAGGGGAATCTCTAAATCTCTTTCTCTCAATCTCTTTTGTCTTTTTGTTAATTTTGTTGTTTGAAATACATAATACACATACAAAACAAAAAAGAAAAGAAAAAAAAAGCGATAAGGAAAATTGGCAAGGGAAACGGAACCTCAATTCTTTCACGGATATTACAATTACACTGTCAGAAAATGAGGATGCAAGAAGTATTATTTAAAAGTTTAAATAAATGATTTTGTATTAAAAACTTAATTATTTTTTAATACAAAAACATTTAAGTTGTAACATTTAACATGTAAGTTTTAAGGAACGATTGGTATTAAATAAACAATAACCTGAGAATTCGGAAAAAAACCATTCCTGCGTTTCATTCCGGTTTTTTTCAATCTGTTACTGAATGCAGTGTCATTTTGTTTAATCAAGACCTTTTTTCTAACAAAATAATACCCTAACCGCCTGTTTCACAATCGACAAGTGAAGTATATTTGACAGTTAAATTGAGCCCTTCCTCTTTCTTACACTTGAAAATAGACAAGGAGAGAGCCAACTTTAAATGGCAGATAAATTTACTCGTCGATTGTGAAACAGGCCCTAAGTCTTATAGTTCCAGAGTTTCCTATTATGACCTATTTAGATTGCTCATCCAGGGCCGTGTCCAGGGACTATTCAAAATGGTAAAACCATATTAGTCATATTACTATCGACGTGTTGGTATAGTTTTTAACTACTTATTACTGTGAAATAAATAAGAGCTATCAATCTCAGACCTAGTATTGAGAAAATTGCATGAAAAGTTCGTGGCAAGCAAAAAAAACCCGGCCAAGTGAGAGTCGGACTCGCCCTCCGAGGGTTCCGTACAAAGTAGTTACAGATGTAGTGCATAATTGTTTTCCTTCGTATTTTCACGGAAACGTACGAACGTGTCATGCTACTTCAATCAACCTCAGTACTTTTTGTACTGTGACCGACTGAAATAGCAAGACGCGTTCGTACGTTTCCGTGAAAATACGAAGGAAAACAATTACGCACTACATCTGTAAGTACATATTATAAATAGTTGATGAATAGAGTCCTGCAGTTTTTTTGATTTAATTAAATTCAGAGTTTCCCCCGTACTTGTTGTATAAGACGGAATTATCTGCCAAATTTTATAGTTCTAGGTCAACGGAAAATACCCTATACATTTTGAGTCCCTTGAGAGTGTCGATAGTTGTTTTTAGCGACATAAACGGCCGATTTTTTTTTTACGTTAAGTTAGAAGTTTTATTTTTTCAAGAGACGGTTGACCTGAGTATATGGTTTTAATTTTAACTCGATACCTTCACGCGTTCCCGAGATAAAGGGTTTTGACAGTCAAACAGGCGGACGGACGGACAACAAAGTGATCTTTTGAGGTACGGAACCCTAAAAACATCAATCACTGTTTAACTTGATTACCTATGGACCAGGGTCTCTATGCGACGCGGTAAAGCAATATTGCTTTTACATTGTTATAGTATCTTCAACGTTATGATTACTTCTATTGGCTTTATAGTAATGTTAACAGAGTTACAAACAAAACGATAACACGTTATTAGCAATATTGTTAAAGCCAATAGAATAAAGGCCCGTTAGAACCAAGTCTATAGTCGAACCTAAGATTGTCTTTTTTCTACCCGTGAAATGGAATTCCAATTCTCTAGCAAAGGGAAAATGTAAATGCGGAGTACGCACAAGGGAAGGGAGGGTTCCTAGCTTTAGAACCCCCTGTTATCCATCGCAGGGGTCTGAGTCAGCAGACCGCCCCCATCGTGAGCACAGGGACGATGTTGGGGACAATTTGTTTAAGAACTTGCACTAGGAAGATTGTTTATCTTAGGGAAAACAGATTGATATTTGATGTAAATCGTTTAACTGACGTTGAGCAAGAATTCAAAATATTTATTCAGTAAATAGGCCACATGAGGGCTCTTTTACACGTCGGTAATATAGAGTGAATATATGCATTGTTGTTCCAGTGAGGAGGTAAGATCGACAAAGGTTGTTCTCATGGTTTAAATGAGGATATTTTTTTTTACTATTATATTAAGTAAGTACCCTAGATGCAATACTGACCCGTGCTAAACTTAAACCTAGATTTCCGATATCAGAAAATAAATAAAAGCTGCAATAGCGTCGCGCTCGGGTAGCTTTCTGAATGCTCCACCGAAAGTGTGGGGTTAATGCGATTTTTTACGTTCGGGTGATTTTTCCGGCAGATTATTGAGTGGAACATAGCTGTTAAGGGTAATACAGGGGTGATCATACTCAACACAAACAAATGAAATTCAGTTATTTCATTATATTTAGACATTTTCCTTCTTATACTGATTATAAAATTATGGTAAAGACAAGGGCGTGGGCACAGCTTAGCTGAGTTTCAGTTTACCCGCGTGGTCAGCCATTGAGAGATTACATTAAAGAGGTAATTAAATTAAATTAAGCATATTAATGAATGTAAATGTGAATTGTAAAAAACCTTAATTTAAAGATTGTGATTTCGATTTTAATTGTATGGAGGCTCTGCCTACCCCACTCTGGGAATGAAGGCGTAAGTGTATGTATGTATGTGGACGCTTCCCTGAGCGGGCTCACACATTGACATCAGCAAATTGCTTTTGATAACCCAGATAAAAGATTTTTAGGTTGGACTTGAACTGCGAACTGCTTGTTCACTTAACCCCTTACCACATTAATTATTAAGGAAAAAAGGATAAAAAATATTTTTTTGCAAAAAACTGATTTTGGGAAAAATAAAATGGTTATATTTAAGAAATTACAGTTTAAAGCCGGCCTCGTATGCACTACGGTGAAAGAACGAGACATAATATATGGCTCCATATGCGTTCTAGTAGTAAGAAGATTACACTACTTACGTGTTTTGTTTCTGAAAACAGGAAATTAATTATATCTGCTCGGGTTGTTGATTATTTAATTGTTTCCAGTTACTCTGTGTTTCTTTCAAATTCAATTTGTTTTTATTGTAAGGTTCCATTTTTTCTTTTTTTCCAATTAATTAAACGTGTTTTGACTGTAGATTATTTCTAGTCTGAAAAATGAAGATGACAGGGACCTTTATGTACGAGTAGTACACGTTACCTGCCATCCTTACCTTAAAAAAAATAAATCGTGAAGCATGCAAAGTCGGCACTTTCGTTCGTTATACACGACTTACCACACGCACACAGATACACTGCGTAAGACAACGCGCCGAGCCGCAGCACGAGTGACAGTTTACATGTGTGCGTGTGCACGCACACAGACAGCCATTTTGCATGCTTCACTCATAATTAGACGAGGTTACGTCGGTATTTTTAAGTTTAAATTGCTTTTACTTGATTAAATTAGTATTAAAATTCGTTTGTGATATAAAATGATTTGGATTTTAAGTGAGTATTAGCGTTCTTACGGTGGTTCAGTTGAAAAACGCCTAACGTGCGTTAATGTTTTTCTCTAATACGTGGTGCGTGCATGGTGTATCCATTATTAAACCCCGACCAAAATAAGGGTGTTACACGTTTAAACTGTGTATCTGTGTATGTGTGTATGTGTCTATGTTCCTCAACGGATAAACAATTTTCTTGTATTTTTAAAGAAAGCTATTTTAGTCAACCTGGTTCTTATCTAGGTTTCATAGAAATCGGTTAGGCATTTGCAGAAAAACCAGCTCTGAAAGAAGGAGCCGCTTTAGGATGGAGATTTTCGTCTTTTAAATAGTTACTGGTTATTTTATATAGGCCCCAAAGTATGTGCTATGCCATGGAATGTGTTCGTGGATTTGAAGCCACAAAACACGGCAGTAATCTATGTACCTAATTATAAAGGAAGAAACTGACCGAAACCGCTGGACTCACAATTTTTTGCGGGTGGTAGGACCCTGTGCAGGGTCCGTCCGGATCGCTACCACCATCTTATCCATTAACCTACCGCCAAACAGCAGTGTTCGCATTGTTGTGTTCCGGTTTGGGGATAAGACAGCCGGTGTAATGACTAGCATAGAGGCATTCCATCGTAGTCCTCTGGGTTGGCAACGCATTTGCAGTCTTATGCTAATGTCTATGGGTCACAGTTTTCACTTACCATCAGGTGGCCTGTATGCTCGGTTGCCTTCTCTAAGCCATAAAAAAAAATAATTAGGAGAGAACATTACTTGGATATCCTAGGGGCGCACTAAGAGGGGATTTTTTTGAAATTCATCTCCTAAAGGGTAGATACGAAAGTATAGCGAAACTAATTCTACGCGTACGAAGTTGGGGGCATTCTCAGTATAATAAATTTGGCTATAGTGTAACCTTCTAATAAGATCTAACAAAATATCGTTCCCAAACTTACCCTAACGACACTTAAGGCAGGTTGGCGGTCCACTCGCCGACATAGAGCGCCTTATCTCAACGACTTCCACAAATCAGCGCAAACGATTCCCATTCGGCTATTATTACCAAATTTGCGAACATTACCGAGAAAAAGGGTTTATTGTCACCTATTCAGAGTTGACTGTGCTGATTTGTTATTCCATAAAGAAGGGATGTTGACGTCGAATCGATGCCAGCCACGAGTTTTATATTTTAGATGTTTACTACTTCCAGTTTGACTGTTACACGCAACTCAAGCTAAAATGACACTTTACGAATCCAATATATAATCCTAAATGGTCCCTTAAATCGAATCCCTTAAAACATGTACATAATGGTTTTTAATCCAATGACAACACCAGATGTTATAATGTAACATAAATAATTTGTTTTAAACAAGTACTTTAAAAAAGAAAGAACTTTGTCGGCGTAATTTAAATCTATAACTATGTCAAATTATATTCTAAGAGCCCACGACACTAAAGCTAGTTCGATAAGACTTCCAGATAATGTACACATATATATTATATTTAATCACGTCATTAATGCGGGAACACGAAATGGCAATGCTGCAATGTGAAAAACCTGGCACAGATTTTTTATTTTTTATTTTTAATAAGTCCGATGTATAAATGCAGTGGTTTTTCTTACACAAAAATTGATGATCTTTCACATGAGCTTTGGTTTTTTGAGGAGTTCGACCATACTAGATACTTAAGTACGAGGCGTCGCTTATCATGCTGCTGCCACTGATTAGGCCAATCAGGGGGGCTGGCGGCACTGCGTTGTCGTATATTCCTACCCCTCCCGTGTTCCGAAGAATAAACGAAACTAGGGAGACTTATTACATAATAGACGTCAGACTTATTACAAAAAAAATTGCTCTGCCAGTTTTTTTAACGACGACTACCATTAATGACGTGACTTATTATATATATATCATCCGGCAGTCTTTATCAAACTAGGTTTAGTGTCGTGGGCTCCCCTACTATTACAGCTTTGTAGTCACGAGTCTGAGTAAAACCACCGAAGCACAGACAGACGGACAGTCAGACATGGCGAAACTATAGTCCATACCAACTGACTTGTCTTATTTAATAAATTTCCTAAACCTCAAAATTCATGCATTTTGCACATTATTCTCCTGATTTTACATCATGGATAGTTTTTTTATGTCAAAATTGTAATTTAAGGCGAAAAGGGCGCATTTAGAAGTAATAAAAGAGATACTAAATAAGACAAGTCAAATGGTATGGAAAATATAAGGGTTCCTTGTTGACTACGGAACCTTAAAATTACTAATTATGTAGTAAGTATATTTTAGTATGCAGGATAGTATAATTAGGGACCACAATATTTAATTTCCTATTTCGTATGGTTGATAGTGGTATGAATCTATCCAAAATCATTATAAGTGATCCCCTTCTGTCACATGGAAAAGTCACAATAACTGATAAGCACAAAGCATATTTTAAGCACACTTTAGCTATAATGCGTTTATGAATAAGAGGTTATACATATTAGTTTTATTAGTAGTTTACAATATAAAGATTAACGTAACGAGCTAAAGGTTCCCCTCCAACTAAAGATATCAGCTGAAGCTAAGCTGGTGCTAATCCCATAACTTAAAGGCCATTTACGTCTCCGGGTGGCCTGACCCGGTTATCTCCGGTGAATGCCCCGTGAACGGTTATAAAGACGGGCGAACTAGATCGTAGGACGTTATCACAAGGCTTTATTCCAATTGGAATTCACCTGATTATTACACCCTAAGGAAATATTGGGACCGTTTTATTTTATTTTATTTTGTTTGGAGACGTAAACTTTGATTATCATTTGATTATCATCACTATGTTTTTTGTACAAATATTGTCGAAGTTTAATTTATATTTCATGAATATACTAGAATTGGAAAAATATGATAATGCGAAAAGGATCTGAAGAAGGTTTTTTCGACTTTTAATCATAAATTTTCATTAGAAGGTATTCTATTGTATCTTTATTTCGTTTTTTTTTAAATAGTTATTGCTTAAATCAAGTTATATGAAACGTCATCCATAAAACACATGATAAACCAGTCTATTGTAATTATATTTCTTTCCAATTAGCCTGCCTTTTTTTTCTATTTCATAAAGATATTATCAAGGGAAACCTGAGATTGCATAACGTCAAAAAAAAAATTATAATAAAGAAGCAAGATAGGTTAAAACGACAGGTGTAGAGGTCCTATATTTATAAGTTTACATAAGATTTTTTTCTTAAATTATTAAGTCGTAGTAGCTGCAGCTGCTGTTCTATCTGAAACAAAACATTTGTAGAATGTGCAGTACAATCCTAACGAGTGAAAATCGAATCTAGTCTGGTTTAGACAACGTATTTGAGACACCTCCTTTTGGCTAAAACCTTGTTTGTTCACTGTTTTGGGTTTGCTGATCCACTGTGCCAAAGTTCTTGAAGAATTGAGCCAAGTGGTTTGTTAATACCTATTGTTTACAAAGTGATTCATCAATTTAAGTCGATTCCATCCAAAGACGTGCCGTCCACGTTGTGAACGACTGTACAGTTTCAGAATTTGCATATCTCTGCATTTTCCACTGTCTGTATAGCGGGGAGTGTTCCGAAGAACTGTTTGGAGTGGTACCAACGGCCTCGTTCTACCATCGCACTTCTCGTCTCCGGCAGGATGTTCATACCCATGTTCTTCAGTCACTGCGCTCTACTACGCGCCGGTTCTCTAGAACGTTTCTAGCGCGTACTAGGAATTCGGAATGAGCTACTGCTGAAACTTTCCCAATGCACTACAATATGGGGCTTTTTAAAAGGGTATAATTAAATTTCTTCGAGACCGGCAACGCGTTTGTGATGCCTCCGGCGATGCTAATTTCAATAGGCAGCGGTGACCACTTCCCATCAGGTGGTAATAAAAGATAAAAGTATTTAATTTTCTTCCACAAAACACAAAAAAGAAGTGAATAAAATGTAACATAAATTGTTTTGAAGTATTAAGACTAGAATAGGAACGTAAAAACAGATATTTTTTTTAACAGAAAGGTCATAATTGCATTTGCCAGGTACCTTTGCTTGATGGATGTGAGTAGCACCAATCCGACTAAAGTGGAGATCTTAAAGAAAGGCCTATGATCATCAAAATTAGGCTCAAATATAACTTTTAGTTTTAACGCAGTCAGTTAAATGAATTAAAGCATAAAGTCCATAAATATGGACATTGAATGAGCTCGCGTAACGAACTGAATGACAAATGAAAATCAGACCACAATACCGCTCGTTGTCCGTTCTTTACCACCGTTGACGCGTTTAAAACCGACGACACCCACACCGCCGTGTAAATACATACATATCATTACCATTGGCACCGAATGTATTAAACAATGCAAAACTTAATATATAATGTAAGAGAATTGAAACTGATTTGGTTATTGAATTTGGGATACTGTTATTGGCTTATGAGGTCAGAGTTCTTAAACGGGTGAACTGATTTGGAGGGGTTTTTTTTTATTAGAAAGTAGGTTGTCTAGAGGCGCTTCATGCTAAGTTTCCTGAATATTGGTTTGGCTGTTTAAAAGGCTCTGATCACTATTATATCGGGGTTTTAATATATCTTATATTACTAAGTGCAAAAATTAATTGTGTGCTATCTCCATTACTCTTGAGAAGGAAATGATTTAAGAGAGAGCTACCATAACTTTCAAGTAGACTGTGGAATAGTAATATGAAGACTGTAACCGCAGAGTAATGAGTAATGGCGATAGCACGTGTACTCGCGGGTATCTGATTAATTAGCTGAAATTAAATTATTACTCATCTAATTCACACTAGAATAACAAAACTAGAAAAATCAAGTAATATAAGTAGGTACATTAAGTTGCATAGTTATTAAAAGGTAAAATCCAATTAGGGTGAAGCCAGAAAAACGTATTTTTTCGAGTTTTGATTCGCGTATTTCTGCTGCATACAAAAGTACCAAACAGGAGTTTTGTATGAAACCGAATGTAAAGTGTCAGACTTCACCCTTAAATGAGATATATTTATAGGTATATTATATGTGTATGTTTAATTATAGTATATATTTGTGATCACGTCCTCGAAAAGAGAAATAACGTTTTAATAAAATTTGAGATGTAGGGTTTTACGGAGCCGAATAATCGATCTGTCAAGTGGCCATCTTCGGGAAAATGACTAAAAGAAACTATAAATATGAGAGCAAATAAGAACGAATTTTAAAGAAAAACTATCGCAACTAAATAGACTTTATTGGTACAAAAAACATTTAAGACAACTTTAAATAGAACATTAATTTATACTGGTTTTATTGAGTTTTTTGTGTTTGACATTAAGAATCTGTTTTACAACTTTGTCAGTTTAATTTAAATGTGTAGCTAAGCCAAATAAAAGCTTTGTAGTACAACATTGCCCAGCTTTAGTTAGTTAGATATTCGTTCTATCGTTTGTCCTTTGTTCCACATCGAATCCCAGTTTCCAGCAAGCCATTCAAAATGTATTAAAAAGAAGCATTGTACGCGTAGAATCCAATACCGACGGCCAATAAGGTTGGGTAAAGGTTTTATAACCAATTCATATTCTGGCTTGGGCGCGGTTGTAGGGCAGCTGTATATGGAGAGCTTTAGGTACATTTGTCTATTCCTAAAATTATTTACTTATTTTAGGTTTTAATATTTTCAGGTAGGTAGGGTTTTTAAGTTATAACTCAGTTTTTAATTCTAAATAATATTATTATGCGATGCCGAAAACACAACGATGGCAAAAAGTGTAAGGACAATAAAATATTGTGCAATAAGGCCCTTGTAATTTTATTACGTCCTTAGCCTATTCCTTCCTCTATCCAAGGTTTTTGTATGAATCTATAGGTTTAATAAAATTCAACTTTACCTTGTTTTAGTGGTGTTCAATTTCCTCCTATCGGTTGCTGATCTTGGTCGAGCGTACGAATATACACCTTGTTCTATGAGACACCGCACAGCGACGCTGACGTCCGCGGCAGATTTGCCATAACGCTAGCTCGACGTCAGCGTCCGATGTCAGCGTAGGAGGAAACCATGCCTCGGGAAGCGCTGGTAAACTTTTGACGTGCAAAATTGCCCGTGCGGCCTACTTACTGAATAAACATTTGTTATCTCCCCATTGTTCTAATGCAACATACATTTTGCATCGTCATTTGGTGTCAAAATCGACACAGTTCCAGGCATTGAAAAGGACCGAGATATTAGCTGGCATAAAGTTCTGCCCTTTCCACTGCCTGGAACATGGCAAGTTTGGCCACCACATAAAACTGTACCGTGGCATTCAGAAGGTTTTAAAGTGGCATTATCATCGCGCCGCCAGCCTAAGCCACTAGCCATTCCTTTCAATAAGGTCCGGCGAGATGCGACGAAGAACAATAGCGGTTCAACTCAATAGACTGGTAATAGGATTGTAGCTGCATTGTTGAACTTGATAATTAACTATCATTGCCTGTATCTCAATCATTTGTTATCGGCGCAGCACGTGTTTTCTTCCAAACATCCTTATCAGCCGCCACCTTATTAATCAATTGCTTGTTTTTCCTATTGCTCTTCACAGATTCCATAACGCTTCTCTATTTAGCTCTCCACATTCATATTTCAAAATTATCTTCGTCACATGACTTTCATTCCTCCTCATGACATGCTCATAACAGAACAATCCATCCCTTCCATTATTTCTCTCACTGGCGTAACTTTGAAACTGCCTCTTAGATACTCGTTCCTAATCCTATCTATTCACGTTAATTAGTAGGTACAACTTAAGCAACTGACTTTTTATTTCGTTAACGAATTATTAACCAGTGAGCCTAAGAGGTCAGATAATTATTATTATTAAAGCTCGGCTTTCTATCACTGTCACACTCTCTAGCGTATATAATTATGCCGAAGAGCGTTGTGGCCTAGTAGCCTCAGGTGTCAAGGTCGTTAGGTACTCAGCTAGCACCCCCGTGATCATCAATGAGTTATTGTAACCAGAGGGCCGTGCCAAGATGCACTACGATAACTACCGTTTCTATCCGTTTCGATTTTAACCAATCGCGTCACTTGTAGACCACGTGACTTTTCGTATCACGTCATCAACCAGTGACGCGATTGGTTTAAAATCGAAAGGAATAGAAACGCTAGTTGGCGTCGTGCATCTTGGCGGGGCCCTCTGACAGGATTGTGAACCGAAGTTTAAATCGCGTGGTTGTCCATAAAAAAACGATACAAATTTAGCTTCAGGCGACAACGTTTCTCTTTACCACGATTATGAATAGTTATGTTGTATGTATTGTAATGGTATGAAAAACTAGGTTTGTACGTTTCCGTTTGTTTAATTTTCTCTATTTGCCAATAAATATAATAATAAAGTCACGTAAGGCTCGGCTTTCACTAAGTTACGTGTAGTTACATATAGTTTATGTACGTTTGTTACAGATAACGCAAATACACCGAAGCGAAGGCAATTCACTTTGTTTCTACATAATAAGGCCCTTAAGCCTGACGCCATGCTGAGTGGCAACGATTTCGGTGTTAATTTTAGATTATATTACTCTACTTCATTGTTTTTTCGCTATTGTTTATGTTCGTTTTATTTTTAGCACAGAATAAACCATTTCTATTATATTATATTCTATTCTATTCCATAATAATCATGTTTATCGTTGTCTAGTTACCATAGTACGTACAATCCGTGAGTTTGGGACTATTTGAACATGTGTGAAATCCCCCCCCCCTTATTTTTTACTGTGCCTCCAGCCTAAGCTAAGTCCTTTCAGTCTCTCAATGCGGACCCGCTCCCGGCGAGCGATAGAATAAAGAACAAAGCGTTTCAAATCAATGCTCGTAATAGGATTTCACCGACAATGCTCGTGGATCTAGTTCTAGCGGTTACAATCGTAGCAAAGAAATCATTGAGCCCAGAAAACCAGCCAAATGGGTTCCGTACATTTATGACACTACAAAATATCACATTTGAAATCCTCACAGTAAGACGTGAGTTAACTACTACTAGCGCTATCTAGTGGTGTTTTAGTGAACTATTTATCCGTAAGCAAACGTATTATACTTTACCATTGTATTTTCAATTGATTCTTATGGGTTTTCCTGTTATCTACAAGGACTACAAGTAATGAAAGAAGCTCATTTTGTTATTATAAAAAGTTTTCTAGAGCTGTCATTTATAAATACATTATTATTTACCTATTTAGACGGATATTATTTGAAAAAAGTGCGGTTGGGCTTTTGGTGTTATCATAACTCATACATAACTCTCACATAAAATCATACCCTAACAAATCAGCTGCATTTTTTTGAGATTGTCGTCTATACATATATTCGTAAACAAACATCTGAAAAGCCTCCATTTTTGAATATTTTTTTAACAAAAGTAGGTTCTTAAATACAACGCATCAGCACGAGCACGGACCGAACCTATCAGTAATATAAACCTTTCAATCAGAATAATGTTGATTGCTGTCAATATTAGCTAAAATGAGGGCTTGAGATACGCATCTGATCATCGTTTACTAAAATTGTTTCAGTTTATTTTAGTTTCCGTTAATGACTAATGCATCGTTGATAATTATATGGCTCGTTAATCAACATTGTTAAGAAATATTGTGTAAAAATTCACACACTTTACACTGTGAATCGTTGAAATAACTAGTATTTATAAAAGCATTCAATATTAGTACTTAAGAGGGTTGTGAAGTTAAAAATCAGCATATAAAATGCGAAAACGTTCCTCTCCCCTAAACCCTCGTCCGCAAAACTATGCCTAAGGAATTTAATTCCTATACCAGTTTGGACTATGTCAAAGTGACGTAATCAATCAAAACGTAACACTTCTTATGATTTTATTTACAGTGTCACTTTGACATAATCCAAAGTGGTATAGGAATTAAATTCCCTGACTGTACATCCTTTCCATGAAAATATATCTTACAAAACAAAGAAACAAAGAACAGAAACGTACAGACTTCATGATAACTACAACATATTAAAAAATCGTGAAATTCGGACTTGATAGGGGGTGAAAATCGTTTTTGCCCGGAGATAAATTTGTATGGTTTTTTTTGACAGCTACGCGATTTAAGTGGCGCTTCACAACCCTCTTAAGGTTAGAGGTGCATTTGCACACATCATGACATTATGCACAGCATTGCACAGTCTAGTAAGTAGTCGGTACAGTTACACCCACGTTTTGCGGGTGGTAGGACCTTGTGCGGGGTCCGTCCGGATCGCTACCACCATCTTATCCATTAACCTACCGCCAAACAGCAGTGTTCGCATTGTTGTGTTCCGGTTTGGGGATAAGACAGCCGGTGTAATGACTAGCATAGAGGCATTCCATCTTAGTCCTCAGGGTTGGCAGCGCATTTGCAGTCTTAGGCTTGCAGTCTTGTGAATGCGAATGTCTATGGGTCACAGTTTCCACTTACCATCAGGTGGCCTGTGTGCTAGTCAGCCTTCCCTATGCCATAAAAAAAAAAAAATTGAGGCATTGGTCAAAATACTACATGTTTGGCATACAAAAACACTTCTGTATTAAGGGCTATTTTCATCAAAAGATAAATCTAATTAAAGTCTTGAATATCGTTTATTTTATAAAAATGAATTGAAGTGTCAAACTTAAACCAGATTTAACATTTTAAATGGCTGTGTAAAAAACTACTACGAACTCTCGTAGTTCGCGTAGCTGATAACGCTGTGGCGTAGCGTGATTCTACGTATACGTAGCACTTTTTTACACAGCCATTGCCAAGCAACAACAAATGGAGTCTATTTTATGTGAAAGTCAGTGGGCTCGGCACTGACTCCATTTTCGTCGTGGATCGGGTCGCCACCTTCCTTAACACATTGTAGAGGGAGCCGATGGCGAGGCTCTTAGGTTTTAATGAGGTAAGATAGCAGTTAAACTAACCTTTGGTTGCTTAACGATCCCGTGATGTGACTGTACAAGCTTAGAGCTTATTGTCTAAGATCCAAATATTTATTCGATAAAAAGAATATGGTTGAAACATTACCATTTTTTTTTTTTTTTTAAATTGCATTTGCTTGTTTTATAGACAAATTACATACTAATCGAAAGTATGAAGCCTATAGGTTTGGTGCAAACTATTAGTACGGAATTACCTGGTTATAGTTATAATTAATAGTATACTGGACTGAATTTTTTCAGCCTACCTATTCGCCATTCACTTAACATATTAAATTTGATATAAAATACAATTTATCGAATAAACAGCCTGTTGAACGTCGTGTCCTTTTCAGATCCTTTACTATTAGTTTGGGACTACATTGTCCCTAGATATTTATTTATTTAGTGTCAGCGAGCACTACCTTATTAACATTAAAGCCTCCGGCGAGCCGAGGCGACATCGACAATATCCGCGAACCGACAATTAACCCGCGGCAGGATATTGCCGCCGCGGACAAACCGACGAGCTCGCTTCGAACTCGTTACAATTTCGATTTCTGAGCGAAAACTACTTTTTTAGGGTTCTAGTATACTTAGAAACACTGAATCGCGATTTTTTTTTACTTCGTAGGAAATAAACAAATCCAATCACGAAAAACTAGATTATTTATTTATTTGAGGAGAAGCAACAGCTTTAACAATTCAGGTATTAACTTAGATAGAGGCACAAAGCCGATTACAGGAACTCTCAAATAGAACATGTGACAAAGAAAAAGTACAGTTTTTTTCATGAATGTGTGCTGCATGTATGAGTAACTGATACGAAGTCAGACTATATGTATTAAAACCTTAAAAGAACTGAACGTAATTGGTAGCTAGAAGAGAACAAAAGAAAATACCGAAAAGCTAACAAATAAGAATACACACATATGTTTGTTGTATGTTCAATCATAAGTTGCGGAACCCAAAATCCTTCACGCGGGGCTCAATCCAACGGCCCGAATAGAGTGTAATTTTCGTCACACAAGCCAGCTGCATTTTTCTGCAAAGTGCAATCTGATCCCTTTGCTGGACTTTATTTGATATTCGAACCGGCGCTGGCGAAAATATTTATTCTTTTTGTTGCTACACAAATGAGTTTTCCTGAATTCGTCAGAACTCAAACAGAGACAACCAAGAAAGCCTTTTCTCTTGGTTGACATTAGTTATGATACTCGTGTTAGTAATGTAAACAAAAATTAAAAGTGCATTGCTATCAGTGCATCATATCTATTAAAGTAGCAGTCTTTAACAGCAACTATGAATATGAATATATGTACATGAATATGAAGTCAAAAGTTAATAAGAACATGTAATAATTTATTGTTCAAGTATAAATAGAAAATATCTTTTTTGAGGCACCTCAATATTCAATACTCGAATGTTTATTGCATTCCACATTCATTCTTCAACAACGTAGACACTTAATAATTTAACTCAATAATAAAACGATTAATTTAAACAATTCAGTCTCCGTTTCGTTTTTAATTTGTCCAAATCCCAAACTCTCTCAAGATATTTTGGAGAAATTCGGCGGCTTAACCCAATCCTTTTGAGTATTTAATGAAAAGCCTGAATATCATTCAAATAGAATCTTCGTATCGAAACAATTTATACTTTTTTTAATAGCGAGATTCCTCAAAGTGCCCGGCGTCTAATCTGCATTTAAATTATGGAGTTAAATAAGCGCGTAGTAAAATAAAAGCTGGGATGAATGAAGAGTGGGAATTAAATAGTGATGGGATACCATTTTTTTAATATTCTAATATCGATGAACAACACACGTTCAATAAGACTTCTTCGAATGTTGTTCGAGCGGCAGTGGCGATTAAGTTCAATGCAGGAAACTACCCGATTGTTGTTTTGGTTTTTATAATAATACAAGAAGTAACGAAAAATATTGATGTGTATTGCGATTCTTGTACAAATTAGGAAGAAATACGTTTTGTTTCGTTCTAGCATCTCCTTGTCTCGTCACGACTGCGGTTGGGCCCTCCGACTATCTGTGTCCTAAAATAGAGTTAGTATTTATCTATGCGTTCCTAACTGGAAATAGGCATATTTATTTATTCTTATTCGAAAAACAAAAAAACACAGTTTCGCATTAAAAATGGTCTAAAATTTTGCTAGCTTTAAATACCCAATTTTTGAAATCATGTTTTTTGTTTGAGTGCATTTTAGATGAGTAAATCTTGCCATATGGGAGGTCACCATCATGAGATGTTACGATCACAACAATATTGTTTCATTACCATAGGAATAACAATTGTTTTATATATCCCATAAAGCAAAACATTTGTTTTTAATTGAATCATAATGAAAAAAAATACAATATTTTACGAATACATTATTCATATTCTTTATTATATTCATTCGATTAAGCGTTTAGACACGCAACTTTACACATCTTTTTCCAACACAAAACTCATAAATCACAGCCAAAAAGCGCCGTGAACAAAAGAACCGTCGAACTTTTAACCCGATAGCTATTTCGTCACGTGAAGCGCGCGTCAATTGTCACGTCGCTCGTTTGGCAAAAAACTACAGCTTTCAACGCCTGTCACTCGGGAGTCGGGACCGTCTGATAACTTCACCCATTGTCCTTTTTCCTGTCATGCGGGTAGGTATTATGAATAATAGATGTTGACTCTGAACACATGCACGTACCCGCTAAATATAAAACTGAAAAACATTCATAGTGCTCGCAAATTTTATTATTTACGTCCCTACGTCCTAAAGTTACCGCGGTTTAAGAACACTTCGATTAACCCGCTAATTAAGTAAACCTGGCACCTGCTCTGCCTAGTGTGGCGCCACTGTGTAAATTGTATTGGGATTAGTTTTATTATCTGATAAATGAAATACATTAATTCATTAATTTTTAACCTTAAAAACGCAATGGACAGAGAAAAGAATAGAAAAAAAATAGCCATTTAGTAGTTTATTGAAGGCTGTTTTGCAAACTACTGATTGAAAAATGATGTCCATGTCCGAGCACTCTTTAACAGAGAGGGTTCAAAATTCCAATCAAGACACTCATACAAAATAAAGTTTTAAAAAGCACGGTTAATTAGATCTTGACAAGTATTTCACTGGCAAAAAGTTATTTAATTATTATCTTATTTATTGATTAAATTGGTACACTCGATTGCATAAATATGTATACACTTTAGCACCTTACCACTTTAATCGTTGTGACGTAGTTTAAATATGACATAAAATGGACAAGGTACTAAAGTGTATACATATTTATGCACTCGACTGTACCAACCCTATTTTTAAAGTGTTCGAAACGTTAAAAAGCACTTACTGAAAGGGGTTTTATATTAAAACTTAAGTACATAAAATATTGATAATTGCGGTTGCTTATTCTATCTGATACCTGTATAAAAACACTTGGTTCTTTCTTCACTTTAAACCTTAGACCATGGAGGATACGTGGAGGTCGTACAACATTCATGCTACCTTACCAATTTTTCTTATGAACTTTATTCGTTATCGACATCGATATTATAAGTAATTCATCATTCCCTCACTAGCAGAAAGGCTGAAGCTTGGGCGAAGCCTCTTTATAGCGCATCGGCGCGCCGCCCGGCTCTGCCTGTTAGCTTTAATTGTGGGCCGCCTGGACGTTAAACTCCCCTTCGCTATTAGGTTCCCTTTTTATTACGTTATCTGATTTAAATTAATATTAAAAGTTAGGCAATTACGTTAAAAAACTTACAGTTATACTTACATACATATAGTCATTACGAAAGTATTTGTGTCAGTATATTCGTAATCAATTTTCTTTATTTTTAGCGATGTTACTAACAAGAAAAGGTACCCAACTGTCCGACTCCGATTGTGTTGATTTTGATTTTACGTTAGAGTGTAGTTTAAAATAACAGACACATATTTTTTTTAGCGGCCCAAACTCAACCTGTTGGGAGAAATTGACCTCCAAAGTACTGAAAAAATAATACTTACGTGTCGTGTTATTTAAACTACTCTCTAACATATATCAAAATCAACAAAATCGGAGCCGGACAGTTGGGTACCTTTCCTTGTAAGTAAAACCTTCGTATACAAAAAAAATTGTTACGCGCTGTTAAGTAACACCTATCGTGTTGCCCCTTTAATTAAATTAATTTTAATAAACATCGCAAAACCTATAAATTTTGAATTAAATTGCGAAGTAGAATGGGCGTCATCTATTGTGTGCGATATAGTACAGCTTACTGAAAAAAACCTTTTATCATTTTTGGCACTTTTGGGATACTATTCATCATTATATGAAACAGGTGAAGGTCAGAAATCTGTACCGAAACCGCAATACCTGTGACGACACGGCCACAATGACACGCACCCCCGCCTCGGGTGAAGAGCTAGATCAGACATTACAGACGTTAAACTTCAAACTAAACTAACGATGAGCAATGTTTGTAGCCTGAAAAATGTCAGCGATTGCACAGGCTACCATAATGCAGCAAAATAAAAAGTGTTTATCTTATGATGCAATCATGCTTACGTATTACCTATTTTTGAATGGCTTCTTAAACTAAAAGGTATATAATAAATTGTGGGTTCGTTGATTCATTAAAAAAATAAAAATGAAATACTGAAATTAAAAATTGCATTTATTGTTTATACATATAATAAAACAGATATGCGTATGTTTGACTTAACATTTTAAGGTAAATTGCTACGTGAATATGACGCTCGTCCAACTTACGTCCATTTACGGTCAATTACCGAAAAATGAAAAATTGTAATTTACTTCTTTGACATGCGTCCTTTTGAATTAGGACGGACGAGTTGCTCAAGGTCGCCTCGCGTCCTGTCTAACCCTACTTACTCCCCGCGAAAGGGCTACAATAGGGCAGTAATTCAGGGAGCCCATTCCGCAAGACGGGTGGCCGAGTGTCCCGCGATAAAATTGGATGTGTCCATGCCTTTATTTATGGCTACACGATCTGTTAAGAAGTGCCGAAAGAAAGTATAGCCGCAAACTTAACCTTACTGCCAATCGCAGCGCCACATGTGATCAAACCAAACAAAACTTGGTTGTGATTGTGTTAGTTCAGGATTTCGCCACGCGCAGAAAATAAGTTGGTAACGGCGTAATGAAAGCCCTGTTTCACTCCGAATTGACATTTAGGCTGGGATACAAATTATACTGCCGTTTGGAAATGTCGTTGAAGGAGTGGTATTTTGTATTTAATGAGGCATCTTAATAGTATTACACGATACCAAATTAAAACAGTGGAATGAAATATTCATTCAGCGCATTTGTGAAAACGTGATTACAAACGAATGTCTCAAGTTTTAAAACCGTATTAGAAAACAGATAAGAAAAAATAATATCGTTACTTAAAAGTAATATTATAAATCTGAAAGTGTGGTTGTTAATTATTTAGTACATTACCGCGGTATTCCGCAGTAATTTCGGCAATATCAAGTGAGTAGTCTAAAACAGTAAACATAATAAATCAAAAGTAAATAAAATCCGGACATCATTCACGTAGCCGTCTTTCCTTCTTGAAATTTACTACAATGCAAAACTAGGTACACATTTTTGTAGGTAAATGAAATCGTTATCATACAAATAATAAAAAAATCATATTAGTCATTAGTATTTTATCTTCAGCACAAATACCATTTGTTTTTATCCAATTAATAGTACGTTTGTAAAGAATACCCGGTTTGTGCCAACACAAATAAATCAGGCCTCACAATCAAATGCTCACAACTCAAATATTAGCATGATTAGCTAACACGCCTGTATTGGAAGTACGCACTTTCATCACATTTTGTGTATTAACTGGAACAGTTTGCTATTACCAGTAAGTAATGCACACGGTACACTTTTGTTTGAATAGTGGTGATTTATATCAAATTAAAATATCTTTAATAACATACGAAAAGTAGAAATGAACCAAAAAAGCTTTGCAAAAATTTCTGTCGTTAACTTAAAGTTTCTATTTATAAACATTTTAACGATAAAAATACAATAAATCTTGTAGGGGGTATTCTAATAAGGGGGCGTTTTCCAAAAAAAGTACCCGTAGTTAAGGACTAAAATTAACAACGGTTATTTTTTCCATTACGTCACGACAGTTAGGTAGTAAGACGTTCATCTGCAGCCCTCATACGCGAATAGGCTGTATCTCGCTTTCAATAACCGAAGCAGTTTCAATCCTCACTCGTAAGTAAAATGGTTGCATTTGTTACAGGAGTATATGGTTTGAGATGCCACAATATGTCTAATGAGCAGTTTAATTAATTGTCGTGACGTAATTGAAAAAGGTATCTTTGTTAATCTTAGTCCTTAACTACGGGTATTTTTTTAGATAAACGCCCAAGTAGGTATATAATTCATACCTAATAAAAATATATTTTTATTAAATATAGAAAGCAATTACAAGCTTTTTTCTGAATAGCGAATCTTGCTACACTTTGTAATTTAATTTATCTGAAGCTGGCCAATTTAAATTAAATTCTGAGGACGAAAGTTATATAATTTTCATTCGAGGAGCGTTTTTTCCAATCTCTTTGATATTATCTCATTTGCATCGAATTCTAATTCTTTTAAAAATTCACAAAAGTTCAGACAAACTTATTGATCACGGAGCCTACTCGAACCTCTGCTTTGGATCATTAAAACATCAAGTATTTCTGCAGGTGTCTGTGGTTTAATGAATGTATCGAACTCGGCGCACCGTCAAAATGTACGTGTTAATACTTTCACCATCCCGCCTCGGTGAATTATATTCATTAATGCAGACTCGTTAGTGTCACAAAATTGGGACTTTGAAATACGAGTAATTAATTATATTACGCCAGAAATGAGTCCAATGGTCACCTGGGGGGTATAGTATGCAGTTCAGTTTACGCTGATAGAAAGAGACAGAACTGTATTACTGCTATAGCTCTGTCTTTTACGCTCGTGCTATATTGAATTGCTTTGCCATTTAATGCTAGCCCCCTGATGGAAATAAATCACTGCTTAAGGACACCAGCAACACCAGGAGAGAAGTGATAGATGATGAAGAAGATGATCTTTTAATTGTTGCAAATATAATAACAGTAATAGAAAATAACAGAAAAATTGACTTCTAACCTAATAATCTTTTAACTGGGTGTGTAATGTTTAGTATAAAAACAAATGGTCTAATTTTCATTTTTCATAACACAAATTGCATAATTTCGATCTATATAATAAATCAACGATAATTATAATAATCATGATGCAAAAAACAAAATGCATAATTTCAAAATTGATAAATTAATAAATAACTATTTGTAAAGCCTTTTATTATTATTAATGTGGTTACAGTTCTAGCCTAACCTAACCTAGTTAGAAGAAATTGACTAAAAATGCATAATAACAAGAAAATTATAGTTATACTAAATGAGTGTTATGTTATTTGATCGTATGCCTGATGAAATTATAAAAGTTGTTGTTTATGCTAAACGTTCATTATGCTTTTCGTCGTTAGTTAAATGAAATTGTACAAAATGTTTTTAGACTGTTTCAAGGGCACCCCTTTACTATCTTACAGTATAATAAGTATAAATTGGGTGGCACTGCCAGAACACAGAAGTGCCGTGACGCTGACTTTCAAGCGCTGCTGCGTCATCATGCAGATGCGTTTATGGCTTGTGAGAAAACGGCAAGCTAGTCTCTTGAAGTTTTCTTAGCGCAGAGTACCTACTTACACTAACACTAATATGTATTGAGTAACGTCCGATTATTATTATTTTTTTCCCCTCGCGTTACTTCAACAGCTACTACCGCGGGAATATGGCGTTTCCACAATGGAGTGATTTCGCCAGTGACAAGTTTATATAAGTATAAATAAATATAGCAATAAAACACAATCCAATCTTCTCTAGGAAGATTGGTGGCAACGTTGTACGGTGATATGTAGGACAGAGGCCAAGATAGTTTTAACCTCTGTACCACTGCAAGTCCACTTGAAACGAGAAGTAAGATGCCAGGATACACGAAATAAGTCCAAGTCTTCTATCACCGTGCAACACAAAGGCATAAAAAGGACAAATCACTATCAGAAAAGAACTTTGAACACCTAAATACACAAAAATAAAAACTAAAACAAATTACACATCCACCATCTTTTGACGTTGCAAATGGCCTCGATTAAGATTGAACTGTCTTTTTTCTGTCGAGTTTCATCATAAGTCGTTTTGACTTGTGACTGTCACAAAATTGTAACTCTCTGGAAACACAATATCAGCGAAATGGAAATTCAACGGAATGTTACATTGTGTGGTAGTTTTGATGTAGCAAGGGTAAGTAGGTCGAGGAGTAGCAGATCGGCTTCGCTTCGTTCCTGGCTCTTGAATCTTTCTCTTTACATAGTGTAAAATGAAGTCGCTCCCGCTGTATGTTTGGTTAGATCTTTTAAACCACTCAACAGATTTTATGCAGATTTCGGCAATAGATAGAGTGATTCAAGAGAAAGGTTTAAATGCATAATACAATCTGGTTTACGTACGGGTGTTACAGAAAACTTACATAAACTGAAGCGAAGCGAGGGCGCGTCACTAGATTATTTATTTCTCTTTATACGTTTTTTTATGATTATCTATCTATAACCTATATATATAATCAGAAATGATTATATCCGCAGTAGAACTAAGGTTACACTAGGGGCACGTTGCTCGCAGGACTGATGGCCGATGGGGTCAGAAGGTTCTGGAGTGGCGTCCGCGGACCGGACGACGAGCTGTAGGTAGGCCTCCAACAAGATGGAGTGACGACCTCGTCAGGATCGCGGGACCGTGGTGGATGCGAAAAGCACAAGACCGGTCTGAGTGGAAAGCCTTGGGGGAGGCCTATGTCCAGCAGTGGACGTCTTTCGGCTGACATGATGAACCTATTATACAATCGAGAACTCAGTTTGGGACAAGGTCAAAAACTGTCATATAGATTTGTTTTGTTCCCAAAAATATCCAAATTTCCAAACAAGTAGCGAGGAACTATTCCACAAATAGTCACGGTCAAAGTATAGTCGTACAATGGAACACGAATCTGGAATGTTGTAGAAGCAGAAACATAAATCCAATTCCAACAAATTTTAACCGTCGGCTGGAAAAGCTGAAATGAATCATTAAGAAAGTAATTAAAAGCGAAATCGTCGCTTTAATTCGCCCCGTAAAAAACCTTTATCCTAAAATGAATGGAACAAGCGTATTTTCATGATAAAAAACCTCCCTTGTGTTTTGATCTTTTTGTTGTTCCGCTGTAATTTGGGTCGGTTTGCATGAGGTATGGATCACAAGTTGTTAATATATTACGAGTTGTGAATTTGTATTTTAATGGATGACTTTCACTTGGTTGGAGAGGGTAATTCTATTAATTTCGTTGTAAAACAGCTATTTAGCAATGTGGTGTAGACAATCTTATCAAAGGCATTGTAATTAAATGGTACTCCTAACTTCGCCTATGCTACCCAACTTCGCCTAATTTTGTATAAGTTGAATTCCCAGAATATTTGAAGGACAAGCTGCGCATATCTATTAAATACCGAATAAAATATTGTGAGAAAATACTCTTGTTTTATGCACAGGTTGTAATTCAAATATTCTGGGAATTCAACTTATACAAAATTAGGCGAAGTTGGGTAGCATACGCGAAGTTAGGAGTCTCTACGGTACGATCTGTTTTGTTATCGTATAATTTTTTATTACTTAAATGGTGAAGAATCTTAGATAGCTCAATTTTAATTAACACTAAATGACACCAAATTCATAGACTTGGTATTTATTTTATGCAATTACAGTAATAAATGTAAGTCATATAAATCACCAAATTTCTTGAAACATTAATATAGCAAAATGAAGTCCGTAGTCCATGTTCATGATCGAGAAACAATAACATTTAAGCTAACTAGTTTAACAACTTAATATATACAATTATTCCTACAGTACAGTTACAGTTACAGTGGGATACTAAAAATATTTACCTACCTGTTCGTTACGGTAATTTATTTTTTGAAAATATTATAATGAACTGTTTTCATAGTCAGGTTATATTATATGGTAATACAGAGAATTCGATAGTATAACTAACTCGAGTCGATATTGAACCTTCGATATTTTCTCATACAAGTCGAGCAACACTGTTTGAACAGTGTCGTAACACCTATTTATACCTTTGTTATATCTTATAATCATTGTTTTCCAACCTCATTTTGCCCTAGTGTGGCGTACAAATATTTTACAGTTTAATTAGACAAATATTAGGGATTTACATACATTGAATATTAAATGTCAATTAATGTCATACTATAAATAAATAATACAATTATTTAAAAATTCTTCAGTTGAGTAATAACTTTTTTCCACATGGTGAATGTATTTTTCTTAAATAAATAAATAGGCAGTTCCTTAGAACTGAGAGTCAATGAATTAAAACAATTCACGGCCATCCCGTGAACATTATTTCTGACTAAAGTGAGATTTGTCTTGGGCATAGTGAGTTTGCTCCTATATGCACCTCGTTTTGATGTTTTTGTGATAGTCTTTAAATTTTATGAGTGTTTCCTGTCAATATTTTCCTTTTGAACAATGGTCTACAATGTCCGCGGAAATCTGCACCACATACTGCCCTTATACATTTCTTTTGGGTCTTAAAAATATATTTACATCCACTGAATTGCTCCACAAAATGATGCAGTATCTTAAGAGGGATGCCACATATCCATGGTATCCTAATTAGAAATACTTCATTTCAACACGTATTTAAACGCAAGAAAAGCTTTTCTGGTACCTACATTGGGAAATGACATCACAATTCGATGGCTTTAAATAAAAATGCAAATCCAATGCCACGTTGCCAATGCTTAAATTGTACAAGAAGTCTGCACACGGTTCCACTTGACAATGCCTCATTGTAAATTCAGTAGCCGATACAGCGGAAAATCTGTTCATGTCTCTTTGAAGCCAGGGTGGGTACACATTGTCACTACTAGCAGCATCACATATAACCACTGACATAATTGCTACCACTACTTTTAGAGCTGGTAACTCTTAAACATTCGCGTGTTCAACATCACGCTGCGCTCCAAAAATGCATTACCGATGTTAGCGGAAAACCGACAGGTAAAAGTGGAATTTCGCTCATCTCTCAATCGCTCAAAGGTTAACTGCAAGGAGATCCGTAATATTTTTTTCTTTTGCTTTTAGTTTGTTAAAAGATAAGATAAAATTAATTTATTCAGTAAGTAGGCCGCTCGGGCACTTTTCGCAAGAATCTACCAGCGCTTCCCAAGAGGAGACCACTGCTGAGAAGAAACGCCGCAAGAAACTCAGCAGTCAGTAATTTTTTAAACATATTTCATATTTCATATTACAATCGTATGTACTACTTAGTCTAGCATTACATAAAGCTATAAATATTAAATTAAATATAATATCAAATAACATGTGTAGTTCAGCAGGAAAACATGCCAAAAATCTTACGGGAGATATAGAGAAAAGAAAAAAGAAAAAATTAAAAGTTATTTTCTGCTTGTGCAAAAAAGAGTTTACGTACGTACATACATACATCCTCTTTTTTGCCGTGGCTTAAAAACACGATAAGGATTTCAAGTAAGTATCTAAGAGATCTCGCCTTATTTGAAATATCCTCGCCTCTGTCCCCTCTCTCGACTACCTAACTTAACTCGCTGACATACTGTACGGTTATTTGCATTTCCTTCCGGAATGCGCATCGAGGACGTTTATTAGAGCGCGCGGAGTCGGCGGAATCCAATAAAAGTAAAGATCCGGAGACGGAATAAGGGTTTGCGACGGATGACACTTGATTGAGGATTTTCTTGTCGTTTAACTTGCTTTGTTTGTGATTTAATTTGAAGATAAAAAGGAACACAACACATTTATTGCTTGCCACAGAACAATAATAAAGAAACTGGGAATCTATTCTACTCGGTCACTATTGCTTTTGAAGTGTTATCGTATTATCAACGATATGATAGCTCTTATTTACTTGACATTAATGGCGGCCGAGTTACAAATATTATGATATGATCAATCATGTCAAAAAACGTTTTTTTATTTTTATAATTAGAATTCTAGGGTAGAATGAAGGGTTGAACAAGTGATTTGACTACTAATCATGTCCTCCATACCGTGTCCGGTAACGGCGAATCCTGCAATAGGTCTAGTCCGGGTGATGTGCTCTAATGTGGCTGGCAAAACCAAATTTTGCTTTGAAAGTGCGGTTACAGGGTGCACAAAAGAGTTGGCCGGCCGAGTTATAGGAGGGTTTAGTTTGAGTCTTCCGTACATGGTGTGTCATGCAAAATGACTCGTTTTTTGTAACTTCATTTTGTAATTAATTGAAATGTACAAATACTCCTTTATTATATATTAATTATTACTTTGTACGGAAAAAACAAATATAATTGCCAAAGTTAAATAAATAGTTTTTTTTTTTCATAAAAAATGTGTTCAGGTTCAAGCAAGTCAAATGGATCTTGCGTGGGAAATAAAGTTCATTCCTACGGTTTTGCCAAAACCGTATTGTATTGCAGAGTTGTGGCAAAAGGGCAGAACGACAGCGTGTGCCAAGCTCGCACGATAACCGCTCGGGCAACTTGCAAAGCTGAGCGTTGTTTTTAGCGCAGCCATATTTAAAACTAGAAATCATGTTGGCATTTGTGTGAGTGTATGTTTATTGTTTGTTAGATTAAGGCAGGGGTCGTTTCAATTTTCAGTTTGAATTTTTTTTCTAAAAGTAATAAGCCTTCAATGGCATAAAAGAATTGAAACCTTGTTATATGTATGTGGGCCACAAGTATTTGCCTTTTGACTAGCTTGTACCTAATTTGCAAACATTTTTGATCCACCCTATATTAAGTTTTGGAGCCAAAAAATGTACCCTTATAACTATAGACAACGATATATGTCAACGACGTGTTCAGCCTAGTTAGTAGTGGCCCTGCCTACAAAGCTAGATGTGTCGGGTTTGATTCCCGGTATGGGTAAATATTTGTCTGTTGGTAGTATTTTTTAGTCTTAGATGTTTTCCATGTACCTATTTAAGTACTTAGTTTATTTATTTCTTTATAGATATACCCATAATAAAAGCCTTGAGCTTAGTTTAGAACCTCGAAATTTTGTGTGAGATTGTCCCTTAATATTAATTTATTTGATGTTAATATCACGTTCGTCTGTCTGTCTGTCTGTCAGTAAGCCTTTTAATTTTAGTAGCTTCACTTTGGTGTTACTACACAGGTTTGGTCCTAAAATTGTATTTTAATCTTAATTGTTTGCCTAATTACAAGTTAGTTAGGAAAGTATTATTTAATGTTAAGTCCTATACGTTTTAACATATTTAACCACCCTCCTTTCCCCACCATCGCATAACAAAAAGCTTTTTGCTTGAAAATTAAAAACGCGCCAACTTCCAGCGAAATGAGACATTAATTGCGGCGGCGAAAGAATAAGTAATGGTCGTGGAACAAAGGCCGAGTCGTTACAACTTGTATAATTCTTCGCGGAACTCCACGAGGACGTCGGCGGAGTTTACACGAGCATCTAAAACAATACGTTGGTGTGTTATATCTTTGTACAGTTACATGGGTCCTCTATACATACTTACTCAAAGACATTTGAGAGACAATGGACATGAAAATGCAAAATCGTCCCTATTTAATGACTTAATTTAATCGACATTAAATCTTTCCTTAGTGACAGAAACGGCTGCACTCAGAGTCAGTTCATTTCAGTACCCATACCATGAGTTACAATTACTGTGCTCGCTATCCAGTCGAATGCTGTGTCCCTCGCAGACCTCGTAGTATTCTTATAGAGTGCGAGGGACCGAGCTTTCGACTCGCTAGCGAGCACGGTAATTGTTACTCATGGTAAGGGTACTGACAACAGAGATAGTAATACTCCACGCGTTACCCTTTACCTTGACGTCGAACAGCAGTGTTCGCATTGTTGTGTACCGGTGCGGGACGAAGACAACCGGTGTAATCACTACATTGACCGGCCGATAACTCGTCATTCCTGACACATTGCACTACCATAGTTTCTGAATATCAATACTATTAACAGCAGAGAAGAATCAATGCTAAACTTATTGGTTTCGTGTGAAGGGAAAGTAATAGTAGCATTGTATTACTGTTGTCAACTTTAGACGCCAACATCATGGCTCCAATATCATAATTTAGATGACTTTAATGATAAAAAAAAAACATAAAAAAGATGTTAATTCAGTAAGTAGGCCGCACGGGCACTTTTACACGTCAAAAATCAACCAGCGCTTCGCAAGAGACCACTGCTGAGAAGAAACGCCGCAAGAAACTCAACAGTCAGTCGTTTTTTTAAATACTATTTATGATATTACAATTTTATATTATACAATTATAAAGCGTATCCTAGCATTATATACAACAATGGACCTATCATAAAATAAAAATAAAAAATATATTTGAGCACGAAAATAACATATATATACTTAGCCATGACATTGCAAGATAACCACCACAAACAAAGTTTCGATACATTCTCCTACAGAAACCGTGTCCCCTAGACAATAATACAATATTTACATATTTTTTTATGACTAATTAATTTATGAATTAAGTAACTTACCTACTTATACCTAATTATTAAAAAAATGGTTATGTTTAATTAATTAATTACTACTGACTTATAATACAGTAAAAAATAAAGTATAATTTAACATTTATCATCATTTATCATTATCAAGATTTAGAACATCTATGGTTGTGCAGTTTTCAGCTCAAGATTGACTTGTTATCGGCCGGGCACTATAGTGAGGCGTTCCATTTAAATCCTCATGTTGGCAACGTATTAGCAGTCATGAGATAGTAATCCCAAGATTGCAATCCTGCTATTGAAAATGTTTATGTGATCATTTGTCTACACAATGCCATAAAAAAACTACACATCGACCCTCATCTTTTGTGCAATTTCTTGTCTTACATGCTCGCTGTTCAGTCGAGCAGGTTTGTTCACCGTCAGAGCATCGCGTAAGGTACTTTATAAGAAAAACTCATTAGTACAGTCGAAAGCAGAAGCAGGTGGGCAGTTAAAGAGCTCAAAATGATACACGATTCTGTTGTCATTAGAATAAGAGCGATTAAGATAATTTTGAGATCTTTGACCGTGCTCCAAGCTTTACATAAACTGTAACTGTACATGGCCACTTTTGAATTCGGTACCTTTACCTTACGGTCACGAACCGATACTCTGCGGTTCCCGTACCAGTATGACAAGTGTGCTTTAATGGTGGTTTTTAAACTTCGTCGCTTAATAAGAATGTTTTCTAGTTATCTTGTGTTCACTTTTAGCAACAATAATTTTAAATACGCCTAGCCACCAAACTTAACTGAAATTAACGTTAGAATTCTTGTTAAGTATTTTATTTTATTCTCTCTGAAGCAGGTTTTTTTCCAAGAGATAAAAACTGTAGGCTTACTTTTTAACAAAATGGAAGTTAATTCCTCTACTTAATGTCGTCTTATAATATAAATGTCGCCGACTCTGCACGTAATTGGTTTTTGTGCGAATATTTTGGTTCACTTATCTTTAAAAAATCTAATTTCTTGCGGCGCTTCTTTACAACAGTGGTCCTCTCAGGTGCTGGTAGAACCATAACTTCTATAAGTGCCCGTGGCTACATACAATCATCATCTTCCTGCCCTTATCCCACAATACAGCTGGCTTCTTCTTCCACTCTCCTCTATCTGCTGTTAACTCAGTACTCACATCTTTCATAGACATATCATTCTTCACACAGTCCATCCACACCTTTTTTGGTTTTCCTCTACCCCTATATCCATCAAGATTAATTCTCATTACTCTTCTAGTTATGTGCCCTTCGTCCCTCATTACACGCCCATACCACGCCAATCTATCACTCCTCAACTTTTCCACTATCGGTGCTACTTTCAAGCTTCCTCTAATATATTAATTCCTAATTTTATCCATTCTAGTAACGCCAGACATCCATCGTAACATCCACAGCTCCCCCACATGCACTCTTTTTTCATCCTACCGTCGCATCTCATCGTGCCTACTTACAAATCTCAGAATATTACTAAGAAACAACGGTTCTTAAAGGTTTTTACTTGGAAAAAACATATTAGTTTTGCCTTGTTCTCATATTGTTTTAACTGGGCTGCCACTACTGTCAAGTAAATACCTAAGAGCTAATGTATGGTTGACAATTTGATACTTTGTTCTTAGTTAGTTTTAAGCTCTATTTGCCTTTTGTTATATTTAAAATGTTTAGTTATTTCTAATGCAAATGAAAATATATTGATTAAGAAGGATACGAGAGTTTAAAACAATTTATATACGACGATAGTGTTACGCGATGCAAATGACGCAAACTGCGGATAATTTGGTGATGAGCGAGATCAAAGAGCGGAGACACCAAGAATTAGGGAGCTGGAAGAGATTATACTCATCTCTCCGACACATTAGCTAACTACTAGTTCACACAGAACAGAGACGACGCGATCCCCTTCCCACTGATCTCCGTAATACACTAACAACCAACAAGAAAGATTCTATTTACTAATATTCAGATTTAAAACATATTGCCTCAACTATCCTGATTCCAAATTTCATGTAGAACGGATCAATAGTGAATACAAGTCTAATAATAGATCTATAAATAAATGACGAATGCCACCTGAGATAAATCTTAGCCCTCACTTTGTTCGATTTGGAGTGTCCTGTGTTCCAAAAAAAACAGCCTTCAAAGTTATCTATTCGTATCTCTTATCTAAACAGTTTCTTTGGATTTTTTTTAAAGTGCTAGCAGTGAGATTGGGCAGTTAGAATAAATACGTGTCTGTCATTTTAAACTACTCTCAAACATATATATAGCTGTTTTAAATTATTATTCTTAAATGCAATCCCGATAATCACGATTTTTGAAAAGTTCATGCTTATTTTCTAAAATGAAAGGAAATTTTGACATACCAAAATTTACTTTGTAATACAATCCAATCTGATACCATAGTTCTTTAATTAACCAAAAGAAGCAGAGTTTGAAGTTCGTGCGGTGTAATAACAGAAGTCAAGGGTTGGTAGTTGTGTGTAGAGAGGCAAGTAAGCACCACTCGTAGCTGTACGACAGACCTTTAATATTGTTCAACTTTAGTTTATATACAATATGTGGTTTCCCTGACACAAGCTGACATACTATAATGCGTTATACCTGCATTTGCCACCGTTGTTGACGAAGATCGAGGTAAGCCGATGCATACGAGTACCACAACGCGGACCGTCGTGGAGGTCTCGGGGAGGGCCAGGTCGACCATTGGCTGATATACCTACGCTTCACACCCGTTGACAGGTGCTGTCTGTGGGGTTCGGTCTGTTCACGCTTGCAAGAATCTGTTTTATAAGTAGTTCGTTTTTTTAGTTATCGTTCCTGACGTAGGTACCTCGTCGTGCTGTTCTCCTAGAAAAGATTAGGTTAGAGTTGTTGACCTTATATTTGTAATTACCTTCAGCTGGAATTTCTCGCAGCGGTTCTTCTCCACAATTATGGTGTTGTCCGAAGCGCTAAGTGTGTTTATCACTTCATGTTACCGATATTACATACTTAGCACGACAAAGATAGTTTTTAAAGCTTCAATTGTTGAAGTGAGTATTCGCTATACACTATTTAATTTACATAATAATAATATTATAATGATTCCTCATCCAGCGCCCCATACTACACACATCTTTGTTTTATTATTCCCTCGAAACTTTTCTAATAATATGAAACTCGGCTCTTTGTTCCGTGTATTAGCCTCTTAATCGTCGATTAAACGCCGGTTAATCTCCGGGTAACGTTAAACCGAGCTTAAGGCGTGTTTACGACGTACGTTTATTGCGTCTAGCCTTTAGGTTAAAAGCTATTGAAAGCTTTTGCCTAGCGTGGGTAGTGCTTTGTTTATTTTGGAAAAGTATAATGGAATAAAACCGTACAAGTGCATGAATCGTCGACTGTTGGTGATAGCTCTGTATACAAGATATTATTTAGACTGTTTTCTCGCTTAACTCAGTCCTTCAATTGTTTATAAATATATTTATTTGTAATGTTATATAGATGACTTTATTTTTTTTATTCGTGTAGTAGTCTCACAAAATATTGGCTTTATTTTAATATATAATAAGCTAGTAAACTTGGAGGACAACAAAACATCACATACTCATTAGTATAGGTAGTTACTTTTTTGCAAGCCTTGCGCTTACACGTAATATAAAACGTGCATTGACATAATACTTTACGCCCAAAGAGTGCATTGTACATAATGACGAAAAAGCCATCACGTAGAAACTCTTTAAATGCGGTTTTTTTAATAATGGCAACATTTCCCGTCAAATCGCCATCTGCCTTTTATGACAAACGTTGGAAAGGCAATTACAGATTGAAGTCACACCGACCCATTAGGGTTATGATTTATGGTGTTTGACAAATGGCGTCATTCACCGGGAGGGGGGGGGGAAGGGGTTGGAAATGTATTTACATAGCACCTGGTGGGGCGAGGGGTACTTGGGATGAAAACGGGGTTTACCAAACCGAATATTGGGGGTAAAATAGACCAGGTGTAGGACAATTCCACCCCAGCCTGACCTTAGTTTGGGCTCAGAGAGACGTAGGTACAGTCAAGGAAATGTATTCCTAGACCAATTTGGACTGTGTCGAATTTACACTAAATAAAATCATAAGAAGTCACGTTTTAATTGATTACGTCAATTTGACAAAGTCCAAAAAGGTCTAGAAATAATTTTCCTTTAACGATTTACTTAAACGATTTTCGAAAACTGACAAAGTACGAAATATACATAAAGGCTGGTTCGGACTAGATATTTAGTAATGTGGTCGATTAGCAAACATTTAACCAATACAGTAAAATGGATCTCCTCCACTAAATCATTAAGTACTCGTAATTAACTTGACTAAATTGTCGTTGCTCAGACAAATTTCGTGAAATATTCGCTACTTGACTAAGTTACTAAGTAGTCCGAATTAGCCTTGAGCGCTTCACGCGACCGTCTAGCACCTTCAAAGCTACTCTCTTAAAGAACGATAAGTTCACAAATTTCACAATTCATAATATTGTCTAGGGCACAAGTCGATGTGTGATTGATGCGATTGTGTAGCTGGTATGTGAGTATATATTATACTTATATCTGTATTATGTATGTAAGTTATAACATAACTATACATTTATTAATACAACTATAAATACGGACTTTACATTAAAATTTAAATGTTAAAGTTAAAACTAAACTTATTTAAAATAAAATAAAATAAAACTAAGCTACTCAAATATTAAAAATTAAACATAAACACCACTATAAAAAGAACACCCCCTCTAGCAGGTCCGCTCGCGGCATGGTCCCTAAGACACTGGCTGCATTACCTCTCTGGATGGCTAGCCCAATCCTTTGGGAAAGGTAAGCGCCAGCTCTAGGGTCTCCGGAGGTGTCGATGAGCCGGGATGACAGGGCCTTAATAAAACTTTTCATGTCAGCTGACCAAGGTCCCATTGTTTCCACCGCAAGCGCCACAAATTCGTAATTATTTAATAATGATGAATATTTGCGGCGCTTGTTGGTTTGGGCCTGTTCAGCTGCTGCACCGGCCCGATTACGGGTTGTCTGGACGTGAGAAAGGGAATGTATGTAATATTTATTTTTGTATATATAATTTTCTAAATTACAAGTTTTTTTTCGTTAATATTTGTTGAATTATGCCTTAAATTGTTTTAACCTAGCTCATTGGTTAACTGGCAAAGAATACCATAAAGCATTAAGTTAAGTTGAAATAAATTATAAGAAATTAATTGTCCCCAGATATTAATTATTTATTATGATCTTCAGTAGGTCTTCTGAACGTGCATGATTGTTGCTTGGAGGAGCCCTTGGTCAGCTGAGCCGTCGTTAATATTCGTAGCGGGCCGCGGTTGACGCCGCTTCAGATTTTAACTGTTATTGTTGTTCACAACATGTCGTTAAGTCGCGTTATGGTGCGATACGGGTGGCTGTAGTCTAAGCGTTTACTGAGGAGTTAAATGATATTGTTGAAATGAGTTAGAACAGTTTACGATTAAGAGAAATTCACAAGAAAAACTACATTTTATTAAGTTTTTATCAAAAGTTACACCTTTTAGATAAGCTATAAAATGAAATAAATATCAAGAGACAAGGTCACACAAATTGTTCTAGTCCCCTAATAAGCTCTAGCCTTGTACTGCGGGTACTAGACAACGATAAACTTACTTATATAGACAAATAAATACAACACAGATACAATACAAACCTATCTATAATTATTATGTAAACTATCTAGAATTATTATGTAATGATGTAAACCTTGCCTACCTAATATACCTTGCCGAGTTTCTTACGCCGGTTCGTCTCGGGGCAAAGGTTTTATTTTTCGAACCGGTGGTAATGCTTTTTGACATTCATAGGTGCATTATATTATGCCTAAATTGAAGAATAAAGAACTTTGACTTTGACTTTGACTTTACAACCAAATGAGTATTCTCTTTTGCTTTTTCCTACAATATTCTTTTAAATACGGAACCCTCGTTGCGCGAGTTCGACTCGCACTTGACCGTTTTTTTACACTTGGTTTTCCTTGGTGACGTTCCAAACATAAGCACTTATGTTAATGTTTTGTTTCTTTGGTAAAAAGTGTCAAGGTACGGGTACTTTGATGAGTTCGTGAGAATTACCCAAAAAAACTTACTTAAAGTGTTTACCTAACGAGTGAAAATTGGCCTGCTGGAAACCAGACTTGCACAGACGCATAGACGACGCGACGACACTTGCAGCTAACGCCAAGGGGCTATTGCCTAACGCAATCGCAATCGCTTTCATTTTGAAAATCGAAGGCTTGTCTGCATACGCTATTGCGTAATGCAATAGACCAGCGTCAAAGACGAATAGAGGCGTCATAGACGCTAGAATAGAGACTGAGCTTACTCCTTTTGCACCAATAATTATGTAGTTATTTGTCACACTTTCTTTTATTATATGAAACGACTGTAGGCCGTAGAGAAATAAGATGCTAAACGCTATCGAAAACGATTAAAAAAAATGGTGTATGTGTGTGAGTGTATGCGCACAAGCGCTTAACACGACCATCCGGCAGCTGGACCGGTGAACACCTAGTTCTTCAGGCTATAATTTCCGTCCAATTTCCAGACGTAAACCGTTGAAATCCCACTATTTAGTTATCTCGGGGCTTCCGACGGCTGTGGGTGACGCGGCCGGGCTCTTTGCAACACTTACCCTGGAAACTTTATAAAATGCGGAAATTGTGGAAGTTTAAAATACTTGTGGCTACTTACTGAGGATTTCTGTTTAGTTGAGTATAGTGTGGTTTGTTTTATACCTACGTCGGTTATGTATAATTGCAAAGTTATAAACCAAAACCCGACTAGCGCTTGAGTAGTATGACGCTCACTTATTTGCAGGGCTCGGAAACCTAGTTTTTTTTTTACCAGTTCGTAAGTAACGCCATACGAAATAGGAGCATTTTCAATTCAATTCCGTTCGAACATAACCGGTATTATCAGTTCAGAGGGATTATTGCGTTACGCACTCGCAATCGCAATCCTTTTCAATTTGACAGTCCGAAGGCAAGTCTGCATAATAAATGAAAACAATTGCTCCACTTTGAATCCGATTGCGATAGCGAGTGCGATAGCGACGCTGGTCAAAGAGCAAATAAACCGTTTCTGCTCAAAATAACGGTTACTTTAACGGTTACGTAATCATTTTCTCGCCTTTCCTACCCTATTAGCTAGCTAGATTTTAGTTAAATTTTCACTTGGTCAGTTTGATGTCAAACCGGAGGCCTGTTAACGCCCGCTAACAAAACGCAAGACGTGAGAAGAGGGGGATGCGCGGGCGGCGGGGCAGCGGCCATGACGGTGTCTTGCTGTCAAACGGATAAAAAGCAAGCGCATAACGGCACGCTTCTCCATTTTGAAGACTAATCTACAGCATTAGTATTTACCTATCCTGTAACCTTTTAATTTCGAAACTGATTAAAAAACATATAAAATCAAGAAGTCTAGAATTTCTTGAAGAGCTCCATACAAACACGAACACGGCCTTATCATTTTGATCGCCACGCCATCCTAATGCAGAAAGAATCAAAGACCAAAAATACCAGGTTAATCACAGCGGTAATATCCCTCGTGAATCGATTCCGCTCCGAGCGAAATTTCATCGAAATTGGTTCAGCGGTTTAGCAATGAAAACGTAACAATACAGACAGAGTTACTTTCACATTTATAACAAGTATCACTTTGTATCGAAAGTCTTTTACTATAGCGTTATGCATCTTGCTTATGGCGACAGTAGTTTTAGGCTCTCGATTCTACTCGGTAAAACCATATTGCCTTTCACATGTTATCTTATTGTTCGTCATTACCGTTAAGTAAATAAGAGCTATCGTATCGTGACAATACAATACTGCCGTGCTAGTGTAAAAGGCGACTTTTCGACAAAAGACACTTTCGAGATAATCGCAAAAAACTGTCCGAAATCTTCATTTTCATATTTCTAGGAAATTTAAACAGATATTGAAATGAAACTTTTTGTATCGGATAGATATTGTATTTTACTAGTTTTCTACATAAGCAATATATTTTTATTACATGCAGGTTTTTTTTAAACGCATTTTTTCCTTTTTGCTTAGTTGCCGATTAATAATTGCCACTGACAAACAAGCAAAAAGGCGGTATATGAGCACTATACCGCCTTATAGGCTAGTTTTTTCTTCATATGTCTACATAACAAACTAGGGCTTGAACGTATCATAAAAATGCTTGATTAAAAAGACGTATTTGACACATACCGCCTTATTGCTTAGTATAAAATGTTTTTTGAATGCTTCTGATCTAAACAATAAAACCGAATATAAGAAATACGTTTATCTTGTCTAGTACGTCACTCAAAAATACTACACCACTATTTGTATACTAGTCTAAAAAAACGTATATCTTCAAAAGTCAGACGAAATACGGTTTTTTAATCTAGTACGATGAAAGGTTAGAATGCTAATTAAAACCATCATAAATTCCGTACAAATATATTTGAAATAAACAAAAAATATATTAAATCACAGGGAGAGGAGGAGGAGGATCTTTTCTAAGATTGGTGTAGTGTTATTAGTAAATCAATAAGTTCTGCATTTTGGATCTGTGAAAACACTATTATAGTTAAAAGGTTGTTACCTATATATTTTTATTAGGTACTTCAATATAAGTTGTGTGCTCAGGAATTATCCTATGTCCTTCCCCGGGACTCAAGCTATCTCTATACCAAATTTCATCTAAATGGGTTTAGTTGTTTAAGCGTGTAGAGGTAACACACACAGACCCATTTTCACTTTTATAATAATATTAGTATGGATGGATTGAGAAGTTTATATGGCCACCTTTCGCCTCTACTATCATCTTCATCATCATCGATTATTATTATATTGTCATCGCAATTGCTTAACTAAATAGGTAGGTATGCTAAAATCGTCGATCCGACGATGAGTCGACTTCCTTGTTTTACATAGATAGTTAGTTATATTCAAGTAAGTACCTGCTAGAGGGGGTATTCTTTTTATAGAGGTGATTATTATTTAAATCTTTAATTTATCAGTAGCTTAGTTTTATTTTAATTAAAATAAGTTTAGTTTTAACTTTGAATTGTAGATACGATGGTATTGTAATAATTAAGTCAGTACTAGTAAAGCATTATAAGTGTGTTAACCCTATATTTGGCATTGGGCAATTTTATGCACGTTACTCATAAAAAAAATGTAGAAGGGCTTAGCATTTATTTTTAAAGCGCATTATTTTAACTGATATTCTAATTATTCGGAGAAATATTATTAGGTACACAAAATAACGAACCGAAAACCTGCGTTTACGTTTCGTTTCATAAAAAATATTAATTTTATTAAATTTTTGCTTCAATAATGCTAATGTATCCTTATTAAAGTGCAAGTAAATATGTTTCCTATACGCAATAGCAATCTTGGAATGTCATAACTACATAACAATGGCCTCTGACGTAACATTTAGGCATAATTATTTATCTATAAATGCAGTCTCCAGTTACACCATTAAGTAGTAGTAAGTAGTAGTTCATCCTGACATGTATCTTTAAAGATACACAGCCAATTTAAGTATTAAAAAAAACGATTTTATATCCTATTTTTGTTGGTATAAACTGTTAGATATGCTTTATATTTCAAAATTTGGTGGCTTAATACCGAGTTGGTACCATTGTCATGTTAAGAGTTTATCAGCTATTAAATTGGCAGGTGTCTGAAAACATCCATATCGATGCTTTTATGTTTTTCGAATCATAAATTGTTATAAAACTGCCTATATTTGACGCCATTTAATTTAATGTTAAAAAGTCTAGTCTAACCCTAGTCTAGTCTAACCCTATAGTCTAGTCTAATCCTAGTCTTGACCTAGTTTATTTTAAGGATATACACACGGGAAGCCTATTTAGCATCCATTGATATTTATAAATGTTTATCCTTGGCAAAATGTTCCTATAAGGTGGTAAACCACCAACGAACTAACTGCCCCGATTTTTAATGACTTTGAATGCGGTTCGTTGATCTTCTCGCGCTAGCATTTCAGTCATCCATACATTTTCTGCGTTGACTGCAGTTGGTCGACGGCCACTTCTGTCTGTCATCTTCAAGGCTAGCTTTGAACCTTTTGAATTCATAACATCATCTGAAAATATTTTCCAACGAAGGCTAGAGTTTCCTTTATCAAATCTTTAACAGTGGAAGCTTAACACCTTAGACCACCTACGCAAATGTTTTTGCTTACGCTACGCTAAGCAGACCAAAAACGGGAAAAGGCGGACAGAATGTAGGTACCGAAAAGTTATTCCCTCATAATTTCTGCAAATGATTGATCTATCCATTACGAATAATTAGTGTTTTTTCTTTCGCGTGTCAGATCTTTTATAGTGACCCACGTGGTTTATTTTGCCGTAGGTGTACGACTCGGAAATAAGAAATAGCATAATCTAATGAAGTATCTAGTACTACTTAAAAGTAAGATCTAGTACTACTTAAAAAGTAGCAATTATGTATTTTTTCCATTTCTTAGTTAAAATTTCTTAAAAAAATTGAATTACTGATAACAACATCTAATGTTTTATTTATGGCTATAATAAAGTTAAGAAAATAAAGCAAAAGCTCAAGATTTCAAATTTAATACAGATTTTTGTTACGTCAACTGTTGAGTTAGTCAAATACCAGTTTCTTTTTATTTTAAATTTGACTTTTTTATTTATTTGTTTTTGATAAGTAATTACAGAAAACTGTTAAAAAGTAACAGTTATAAGTATATGAGGAAAGTAAAATCCTTGGCGATAACTAGTAAAGTTATACTGGAGGAAAAAAATCCCCAAAATACCCAATTATCTGGCCACGGTTACCTACAAGGAACAAGGGGTCTTTTCACGTAATAAAGAGCGCCAGCGCACACTGAGGTTGGGGATTATACGGTTTTATTAACTAGTATGGGCCGTTTGTGGATATTCGAATAGTAATAAAGCGTTAAAAACTGCCTCTGTCCCAAGTAAAAACACCGTATCACAAAATAAACGTTTATTTAAACAAGTTCATCATTATTAAATATTCGGCATTAGCTAGGCTACAATACCGCAAAATACTGACATACGGTCTTTTTGTCTAGTAAACTCTGTTACGTTCATTTAGATTATGAGCAAATAGAAAAAATCATTTGAAATACTAAGTTAAAAGGGGGTAAAGTATGTTATACGTTCTTTTTACTTAGTAATCTGTAATTACGGCCTTATAGAGTAGTTCAAGTTGTTAATAAATCAAACCTACACTAGACAATAATGCGGTATGTCTTGTTTTACGTCTTTCTAATGTAGTATTGTGTAGTTGCCGCTTTATTGATTAGTATTTGCTGGGAAATTGTGCGTTATACGGCCTTTTTCCTTACCGTATCTTCGCAACCAAGCCTCCTATCGAGAAACGGATCAGATGGGTCGACGCGGCTTGTTCTCCACATCACGATGGTCATAATAACTCAATTTGGTCAAAATGTCGAAAGATCGCCTTTTACACTAGCACGGCAGAATAACATTTCAAAAGCAATATGGGCTTACAGAGTAGAATACAGGTCCTGTTTAGGAGTGTCCAGTAGTTTCAGGACATTCAAACAGACCGCAAAACTCATTACCCTTCTTTTGGCTTTACGCACTCGGATAAAGAAGGCTAATAAAATACCTATTTACTCAAAGCAAACTTTGGTCCTACTTTAGTTTACAGCCGTCGTCTACTGGCCAAACTCCGATTAACTGCCCTAACGGCGGGTAAACTGCCCCGTCCTGAACACACACTCTGTATAGGAGCCCAGCGATTACATCCGCGTTGAAACTGCCGTAAAACAGTCGTGTTAAAGTTTGCTTTTGCGAATAAAATAAATAAACCGGCAATATAGTGAAGCTACAATCAAACCGCCAAAACAATGAACCAATAACAAAGAGCGAGGTGGAATAATCGGATTGCTTGACTTTTATAATGTCTGTAACCATCCATCCGTTAGGTACCTTCAAAACAAATTGCCCATTGGACCTCATGCCGCTTTTCCCACTTAAGGACCAAAGTAGCAGGCTTATTTGCATAAGATTGGAATATAACAGCGACCACAACAGGTGCGTAAGTTTGTTAGTATGACCATTATACAGCTAGCTACGTAAAACGGAATTTAACACAGAGAGTATGTGTGGCCATCGCTAAAGATGAAAACAAACACTCAGGAGACAATCTTAATGAATTACTAATATAAACTGATTGTGTACTTTAAAATGACGTGTACATTATTTATTAATAAAGAATCAATCAATTCTTCTTCTTCTTATAGTGCCTCTCCAACTAGTGAAAGTTGGCAGTTAGCTCCGTATACTAGCGATAAGACCGCCTGTTGTTTACCTGTTGTTTTTGTTTTAATTTTACTGGATCTCTGTAATGTTTTGTATGGTGTTCAATAAAGTGTTTTGTATTGTATTGTATTGTATTGTATATTTTTTATGTGTCGCTGACGACTAGGGAATGTTAGTGCAGTGGTTTCCCGGTGCCTTCTGCACCAGACTTTTAGGAGATATTTTGTCCCCAAGATCACTGGAACCTATTCCGACCAGGAGGGTTGCTTTCTGGCCAGGTGTATGGTTATACCGCCATTATACAAAATATAGGCAGAGGTCGACTACAGTTATCTGGCTGACCACTGGTGACTTTACCTTATACAGTTTAAATAACGACATTTATTTGATTTCTTACCAAAACTGTTTTACAAAGTAACGAAAACAAAAATGGAACCTGGGATTTCGCTGGCCAGCAACCTTCCCGACATTAATAATACCACGGACAAAATAAAGGCCCTCGAGTTTTCTTGAGCGCTCTGTATGCTGCCGATATATGCCGTATATCTGAAGATATACGTCCACTAAATAGGCAGCCATTGCAAAAAAACCGAAGACCGCTGCGGCCGTTAGCGCTCCTCCTGATTTGACGAATACCGATGACGTAATGAGAAAACAGATAGCTAGCGCCAGACAGACGGAAAACTGCAGTCTCACGAAAGAAAATATAAACTCGTCCGTGTTTTGGACTACGTATGTAAAGGAGAATCATTACAAACGTAAACACGATGCCGATTGATGATGTTGTAGCGATCAATACCCCTCCGAATTCACTCCTCTTCTTGGTCACCACAGCGCAGAATAGAACAATCACGCACATACCAATTTGGACTAGTTTCACTATCCCGCATGGAGATTTTATGCAACCCTTGTTTATTCTTCCGGTGGAGCATATCGGAAAGGCAGCCGCCTCGGCCTCTGCCATTTTGCTTGTCACTGTGTCCGAATTCAATTTAATAATTCTAAGAATTCTCCGGGACTGGCAAACTCCGCTTGCTTCTGTTGATTGCTAGAGAAGGATATTGGGTCCTTGTAGCGCCGACGTGTTTTGTCTTTATTCTATGGCTAAAATGGTGATCCGGTTTCTATTAATTTGTATGTTATGTTGCTTAAAGGTTTTGACTTTAGAAATTTGAAATTATTGGGATTGTGAACATTTTTACAATTACTGTAATAGGGGTTTAAAGCCGTTCTGCATTATTAAGTTTTTAAAATATTCATCTATTGCGGATATTTCAACAAAAGTATTTTCAACCTTTGTTTGGCATTCGTTTTCGGCTTGAAGCCCTCCTCGTTGTATTTGACGGATTAGGCGAAAACCACTTGGAATATTATGTTTTAATACACTATTACAATCACTTTTTTATTATTACATGTCATTTAATTGTTGTTATTTACTAGAAAATATCATTCCAAATTTTAAATAATCATGTTACCCATAAAAGGTCTGCTAAGTAAATAAAGATATTAAAACAAAACTATTGGGTCACATGAAAAAATAACAAAATGAATCTCTTAAAATTACCCTATCTTTCGAATTAGAATGTAAAAAAGCGTGTCTTTTTTTTTATGGTCTATGCCAATTAATGAATCAAACTAAGCTCTATTCTAGCAATATGGGTACTAGACAACAATAAACCTCCTCATGTAGAGAAATACATCCAAGACTTAGGAACAAATACGTATCACGTTGATCACAGAAATATTTCTCCATACCGGGAGTTGAACTCTCTCGGTTCCTCCTAGTATGTATCCTCAAGTTCAAGTCAAGTTCAAGTCTTTATTCGCGACAAAAAATAACACATACAAAAAAAAACTAATAAATAAAAAAACACACTTTGTCACGAAAAGGACCCTGCTCAGCATGTTGCTAGCTTTACAGCCAGCGCTGGTATCCTCATTACTATCTAGTTATATCTACACTCAGGAGGAAAAATACCGGGTCAGTGTGCGTTTTTCATACAACCGAGACTATTTCGAAGCCTTGGTTCCTCGCCAGGGGTTGTTTTGAGTTAGTTTTAATGGTGGATACTGCGAGGTTCAATAGAGGAGGTCAAAAGTTCTTAAGATACCTAACTGATCGCACAACCAGTTAACACCACAGCGGGAGAGTTTGGGTCAGCGCTTGGATTTCCTTACATTTTATTGCCATTTTAGATGTTTTTCTGAACATGCACAATTCCGGCGTTAACCGCAGATTCATTCAGTTGGGTATCCTAGGCACTCTGGAAGTCCTGTATCGATGCTCGGGGTATTCATCATCAGATTTCACTAAAAGCATTCTCTGGCGAGGAGCCAAGGCTTCGAAATAGCCTCTTTAGTATGAAAAACGCACTCTGACCCGTTATTTTTGCTCCTGAGTGTAGAAAAACCTTATACATATAAAACCATGACATTAGTGGTAACTTCGCTCTGACGAGACGTTGGCCGGCCTGCTCTATAATTCAAAGTAATCCAGCTGCGGAAGCTCGAGCCGGGCGATCAAAAATTAACGCATAAAAACAAGTAACATGGAGTAGCCTCTATTAATGTAAACGGATATCCCAGCCGCCGCTTTAAAAATATTATATTTTTTAAGTGTACTTAGGTACCCCAATTGGTACGGAGTATGGAGTATATCACAACGTTGCACGAGTATGAATTTAAATATCATTTAAGTAGAGTTCATATTGTTTAATGGTGCGTGAGTCTCGCGCTTGGCGGCTTTTTAACCGTCTTCAAAAGAAGAGGAGGTTCTCATTTCGTTTTTTTTTTTATCGCCACGAATATAGAAATAAATAGCGTCAATCAAATTTAACTTCTCTTTAACTCGGGCATAGTCGAGTGACTCGATGGTCGCTTGTGCTTTACTCGAGCCCTTGTCTGAGTGGCACTTCCATTGAGTAATTAAATCTTTTTGTAATTGAATTTCGTTCGTCTTCAAACTAACAGTATTTTTATGGGATTTTCCCGCACTCTTGTATGGGTTAGCCACTTACGAAGGTCCCATGTTCCCATGCAAATATTGGTGTAATGACCGCGCGTATTTGTTTTGTCTTGAATGTTTTCGGTAACGGGGTTTTTCAGGACACCGAGCACATAACGTTAACGTTAGAACTTTTACCTTGTATCGAGCACGTTATCTTAACTGATAAAAAATATTGGCTTAAACTAAACACCTAAATAACTTAATAATAAATACTAATTTAATATTAAGTTTATACAAAACAATATGTAAATATTGTATATTGTTTAGGGGACACGGTTTCTGTAGGAGAATGGATCGAAACTTTGTATGTGGTTGTCTTCCATGTCATAGGTACATATATATGTATATTTTTATTACTACTGTACCCTAAGAAATTCTGAGTTTTGACATATTTTCCTGCTTCCTCTGAGTATATTTTACTATTTATTTTATGTTAGATATAATGCTAGGTTAAGCTTAATAATTGTATAATATCATAAGTAGTATTTAAAAAAACGACTGACTGTTAAGTTTCTTGCGGCGTTTCTTCTCAGCAGTGGTCTCTTGCGAAGCGCTGGTAGATTTTTGACGTGTAAAAGTGCCCGTGTGGCCTACTTACTGAATAAACATCTTTTATCTTTTTTTTAATAGTCATCTAGAAAACGTGTATTTTGAACTAAAATTTGATAGCATGTTGACTTTTGTATCGTCATTGAGTAGTATACACTCAGGAGCAAAAATACCGGGTCAGAGTGCGTTTTTCATACAAACGAGACTATTTCGAAGCCTTGGTTCCTCGCCAGGGGTTGTTTTGAGTGAGTTTTAATGGTGAATACTACGAGGTTCAATAGAGGAGGTCAAAAGTTCTTAAGATACCTAACTGATCGCACAACCAGTTAACACCGCAGCGGGAGAGTTTGGGTCAGCACTTGGATTTCCTTACATTTTATTGCCATTTGAGATGTTTTTTTGAACCTGCACAATTCCGGCGTTAACCGCAGATTCATTCAGTTGGGTATCCTAGGCACTCTGGAAGTCTTGTATCGATGCTCGAGCTGTCCATCGTCAGATTTCACTAAAAACATTCCTTGGTGAGGAACCAAGGCTTCGAAATAAATAGCCTCTTTAGTATGAAAAACGCACTCTGACCCGTTAGATTTGCTCCTGAGTGTATTTACATAAAGTAATGTATGAAAACGAGTATGTTTTAGGTGTTCGTGCTATGGCGATTTGAAACCGTATCGTAGGTATGATTGAAATTTGGTACTTATGGATTCATTTATACGAGCAACTTTTCACGGTAACTTACATACATCCAGCAACAACATTACAGATGATTTTATTTCGTGTGATTGAACGATACGCTGTTTTACTGCAGGCTACAAATGCCGATTAAAGTTGATCACATTACTGTTGTAACAGGAAGATAATATGTGATCCTTATAAACAACTTTCATAATTAACTAATTAAATAATTATGAACCAGCCAGTTAACATTTTAGTGTGTGTATTCCGCGTAACGTGTAACGCCGGATGACTTTAGTTTTCCGTGTTCCGGTTAATTCTTCGCCATCGAATTTAAAAGCGAATTGTTTAACATAATTAACACCCCGTGGCTAGACGAGATTTATTCTGCAGCCGTTATCGTTATCGAGAATGTATAGGATCGACGTAAGCTGACGGTCGATCACGTCAGGCGCTAATGTCATTTTCATACATATTGTCAGCTTTCGACTATCGTTTACGTTACAGTTAAACATCTTGTCTATGTTCCTACGCTTCTAGACATTGCAGAAGTCGTAGACATAATTCTCCACGTTATACGTACGGCAAGTTAGGTAAAAATATCGAATTGTTGTTACTTCAGCTTCATACGAGAATATGTAACCCTTGTTCCTAGACATTTATTATTAAAAAGGCCTCTACGTTCGTGAAGGTTACCTTTGGCATTAATAACCAATTTATTTTACATTAGGTTTTGTATTGTTTTCCGAAAATTGCTTAAAAATTCATCGACACGGGCCTTATGACTTCACATATTCCAAGTAATATGAGACGTAAATCGAGTGTGGAGTAATCAGGTGGGAAGGATGGTTGAAAAGTCACGGCATTTTATGCGTTCAGTCGGACTTTACTCAGAAACTTCTTTTCATGTCTTATAGAAGTCTAAAAGTGCCCGTGTTGTATGTACACTTTAGTATTTTGTCTATGTAATGTCATGTTTAAACTAATATAATGAATTATCACAGCAATTAAAATGACAAGGTAGAAAAGTGTACACATATTTATGAACTTGACTCCTTTTTTTTATGATATGGAGAAAGCGAACGAGCACACAAGCCACCTGATGGTAAGTGGAATTTGTGACCCATAGAAATTTGCATTCTCAAGATTACAATCTTAAGATTGCTATCCTAAGACTGCAAATGCGTCGCCAACCCTGAACACTAAGACGGAATGCCTCCATGCTAGTTATTTCACCACATCGGAAAACCACAATGCGAACACTGCACTAGGGTGATGGAACCAGTAATGAACAGGGACCAATAAAAGACACTTGAATCTTATGATACAGAAGATAAGGGTTAGTCATTTATTTTGTGACGGTCAATTATAACCTTATGATATTTGAATTAAGAGTTAAGTGTCCATTATTTGGTGCCATCACTTCAAATAAACATCTTTTATCTTTTCAAATTAGGTATACTTTAACCCATATAATGTGCCCCCTGATTCAAAAACGCTCCCAAAATAGTAAAGTATCTAAATGGCATTCTATTTTTGTCTAAAACCCCGTGACTGTCATGGCGGCTGTAAAGGGCGGTTGATTGAAGCACAACGGTTTTTTTGGACGCGCGGGAAATGGCGCCGCGACAAAATATTCACGCGCTGTTACACCGAGCTCGGGATTGTAGAGGCGATACACATTAGAAACATTTAAAACGGATTTTTTTAAAGGGAACATTGTCTTGTAGGTACATTGCTCAGTGAGACTAGACAAAATCCTAAACGCTAACGTAAAAGATTTTCGAAAACTTACAAAATGTACGTGATTGACGTAGGCTCTCGACGCGATCATCAGACAGTTATTCCTATACATTTTGAATACCGATAATGTTGCCATATCGACGTTAGCAGTTTTAAGTTTGCATCTTATCATTTTGGTGGGGTCCTTACGGATACACTTCGACCCTGTGGGATCTTTTGCGTAATTACCCCTCTTTTAGCGCTTAATCCAATGCAGCCTCCACCCCTTCCAAAAAGCGGATAGTGGAGTGCAATGGCAGTGCTTTGAAATCGTTCGGTCTGGGTAGCCACAACCGAGGATTTTCATTCTTACTCGGGCGAGGGCATCACAAATATCACAATACAATAAGTGTTTCATTGTCTCAGCCTCTTCGCCGCACATTCTACAATCTGTGTTGTCATAAAGGCACATCTTTGCTAGGAGATGTTTAACCCCAAAGTGCCCGGTAAACACTTCAATAATGTATCGAAGTTGTCTTCTGCTGAGTTTCCAAAGTTTTTTGGTCCAACTCTTTCTATGAAGAGCTTTGCATGTCCTTAGCCCACCGTAGTTTTCCACTCTTTTTGATTGTTTTCTAGGGCGTTGTTGTTAAGAGCAGCTTTTATAGTGCCCGGTGAGGGTGCCACAAATGGTTCAGGTCCGACGTATGCGCCCTTGGACCCTTCCCTTTCCAGCTCGTCCACGCTTCATTTCCGGGGAAGCCTTCGTGTTCTGGAATCCACACCAGTTTCACTTGCCGCTTGGCTGTCGCTTAGAATATAGATAGTTCTCTCCTGTAGAATCCTATCAATATTCTCTTGCATGCAGGCGATTATCGCATTAAGTTTGCATTTTAGTCACCATACCACATCGCCAGCTGTCTTACACTCACTTAGAAACATGACCATGCGAACATTGTTGTTTGACGACCGGTTCAAAGGTAAGATGGTGAAGGAATAAATAATTAATAAACATACTCATTCTCTACCTTTTAATCATGCAGTCATGTAATAACATTACAACTGTTGGCGCGGAGCCCGCTTCCCTCAGGGTGCGCCGATATTCTATTACGCCTTAATTGGTTCCGACGGAAGACCAGCGCTGGCTTTAACGCTAGGATAACGTTGAGTTGGAACCATTTTGTGACAATAGGTATTTTATCTATGTCAGTATTTTGTTGAATTTTGTTTCGCAGTTTGTCATGTTTTTTTTTTCTTTCTTTTTATTTTTCGATTCAATTTCATATCCATACGTGAGCGTGACTCGATTTGACTTAATTTCTTAAGCCTGATAAAAATCGGTAAATGAAATTGAATTTATTAGTAGGACTGTGTTGTAGGAAGTTAAAGTTGAAGTTAAATGGCCAGAGTTTAAAACAGTCTTTTGACCGGAAACGAACCCCAAGTAAATAAATAGTTCCGTTTACTTTATGCCTTCATGGGTTGCATAACCAAATCTTGACGAAATGCATATGGGACCACCGCGGACATATTATATGTGTACATGATTAAAACAATGATTTAAATCGATCGACGACGGCGAGTAAATCGAGTAACAAAAAATACCGACGAGAATATCCTCTTTTATGAAGTTGGTTGAATAAAGGGATGAGTTTGAAGCCTTCGTCTATCTGTGCGACTAACCGTTTGTTTGTTTTCGCCTCGGGAACGGGTAAACTGATTTCAGTACGAAGTGAGAAAAGCTTGTACTCCGGCGGTGTTTGCTTCCTCAGATCGTATCTCTTGTAGGGAGATAAAAAAATCTGTCTGGAGTCGTAACTTGGAACTCTTGTTAATTATGCATAGAGTAGTGAGTTTACCGGCCATGTGCTTAAGCGTTGTTATTTAAGTATGTACAGTGATACCCCAACGAAAATGTTAAGCACTTCAGTGCGTTGTCATGGTAAACTTCAAACAGAACATCAAATGACACATATGACAATGACAATGACGCTAACAATGACAAGGTTCTAAGTATGCTCAATTTTTTTATTGGGTGACTGTACTGTAGTCGTATCTCTTGAAGTATAATTTTATTATAACACTATGTCAAATAACTACTATAAGAAAATCAAACGAAAATCTGTCTCATCTAGAATACTACGTTTTCGAAAGTTTTTACAGCTTTCGTTTTTCTATTTTGTTTGGGCTTGCGTTGAAACGGACACCGGACACGCTGAATACGGGATGCGCGCAGAGCCGCGGGAAACTAGTTTACTGTTGCTATTGAATAAAAAATACAGATAATTTGGTATTGCTCTATGAGGGGTTTTGATATGAAAATATAAAATTTTAGGTCCAAGTGGAAATTAAAGGACATGTTTTGAAATGTTGATTTTGATCACTTACTTTTGACGTTGACTGAACAAAATGTGGTAACTGAATTATCAACAAGTTTTTAGAGTTGTAGGCAATTATGTAGCTCTGCCTACCCCACTCTGGGATTTCAGGCGTGAAGCTTTGAATGTATTTGTAAAGATTAATCTCTAATAGCAAGGTAACAACTCCATAATCATAAGTAATGTTTACAAGTCCCCACTCAGAACGAATCTTTGATAGTTCTTATTTACTAAAGATGGCCGCCGAGTTCAAATCATTGTGATAACATTTCAAAAGCCATTAAGGTGTGCTCGTCAAAATCCCTACTAGTAGTAGGGGTACTACCCCTGTCTCAGCTTTTATTAAATGGTTTAAATTGTCAAATGAAACCCTAATTAATAACATTTTAAAGTTAATTACGGCTTAAAATAAAACCCAGGCAATTAGAACCCCATCGGATCATACGTTAAGGGGGCCGTAAATTAGAGTACCCCTAGCAGGGTTTAAATTACGGAGGATAAGTTAAAGTCGGCTTTACTGGCTCAATTACATGAAAGTATTTACGTTGCTTATAAAAGTATTTGTACTAAGTAAAAATACTAACTACTTTACATGAAAAAAATACTGTTGATGTTACTATTATGGTTCTATAAGAACGAACGCATTAATAATAAATAAACAAATCGCCTTCAAGATCGAGCAATCAAAGAGGAAAAACTATTTTAAGTAAAACCTTACTGTGGGACTTAAAAATAAAATGCGGGTGGTAGGACCTTGTGCAGAGCCCGTCCGGATCGCTACCACCATCTTATCCATTAACCTACCGCCAAATAGTAGTGTTCGCATTGTTGCGTTCCGGTTTGGGGTTAAGACAGCCGGTGTAATGACTAGCATAGAGGCATTCCATCATAGTCCTCAGGGTTGGCAACGCATTTGCAGTCTTAGGCTTGCAGTCTTGTCAATGTTAATGTCTATGGGTCACAGTTTCCACTTACCATCAGGTGGCCTATGTGCTCGTTTGCCTTCTCTATGCCATAAAAAAAAAGAAACCGTGGCTTCATTTTTACCCTTTTTATTTTGCAGTCAGCATTCGCTCTTTACTATTGGACAATGTTCCTGCCAAATGGCTTAATACGCTACCAAATACGTAAACAGTTCACAGTTGATTGAAAATCAACAGCTTAATAAATATACACTAAAACGGCTGATGTGTTTCGCTTGACTTAGGTAGAGTTGTATAATTAATTATTTGTATTTTATTTCGCCTTGTGTCTTTCATTTTAAACCCAAAGTTAGTTAATTTGCTCGGGCTCCTTAAAAGCCTTTAATTTTTTAATATAATATTGTAATTTATTAGGTCGTCGTTACATACGAAATTGGCGTCAAAAATATACCCATTTTCCAAGCTTTTTCGCCATTCCAATTTGTTTCAGTTGAATTAAAACTGTTTTATCGCTCGCACACAAAAGCCTGCCGCAAATTCTGAAGTAGTTTGCGATGGATCCGCTTCCACAATCACTTTTAGTTCTTCGTTATTAACTTGGGTCTCCGGTCGTCCACGGGGCTGGTTTTGTACGTCAAAGTTTCCAGAACGAAAACGTTATAACCAAAAACGTACGTGTTTTCTTTTACAGTAGCTACCTCATACACTTCATTAATCCTTCGAGCCGCTTCTGCAGCACTGGTGCCACGGTGGAACTCGTATTTGTAAATAACGCGTTATTTTAAGTTCTCCATATTGTGAACAGAATGATGTCAAAGAAAAAACCAATGACGCAATAACAAATGAATCGCTAAATTTGAAGCACAAATACGGGCCATTTGCAACGTTAAAAGATGGCGGATGTGTAATTGGTTTTACTTTTTGTATTTTTGTGTGTTTAGATGTTCAAAGTTGTTTTCTGATAGTGATTTGTCCTTTTTATGCCTTTGTGTTGCACAGTTATAGAAAACTTGGACTTATTATGTGTATCTGGCATCTTACTTCTCGTTTCAAGTGGACTCGCAGTGGTACAGAGGTTAAAACTATCTTGACCTCTGTCCTACATATCACCGTACAACATTGCCCCCAATCTTCCTAGAGAAGATTAGATTGTATTTTATGGCTATATTGATTTATACGTATATACACTTGACACTGGCGAAATAACTTCATTGTGGAAACGCCATATCCCCTGTTGAAGTCGACACGGGGCAAAGAAAAAAGCTACAATTTGAAATAAATTTGAATATAGAATTCTTAGCGAAACACCCAATATTTCTTCTTCTTCGTTCAGTGATAAATCAAAGATTCATCCTTAGATCCTCTATTAGTCGGGCCAAGTATAAAGTATGTATACTTGTTATAATTCCCTCTCTCGTATCCGTCGTTCATTTGTTATTTTCCCCGTGCCCTGTAATAAAACCCTGATCCGCAATTAAACAGGTAACGTAACAGGAATAAACAACTATAAACACAGTAACTGAATACTCGCGGGATGTGTTGGTCGTTCCGGGACGTGTTGGTCGGTCTCACAAGACGTTCACTTCTTATTCTCGTGTTAGTAGTCCCACTCACAGGGCATTTATTTATTTAATCTTTATTGCACAAGTTAGTACACGTAATATTCAAAAGGCGAATTTAGTGCCGTAAGGCATTCTCCAGTTAACATCATGCATGGCATTGCGTCTTTGAACCAGAGCGTATCTATTCTACGACGACAATATAGTGTTTGATGTGTTTTCGTATTATTTTTAAACTCGGCCACCATTACTCTAAGTCAAGTAAATAAGAGCTATCAAAACGTTGAAAAAGCGATAACACCTGCTGAACTACGCATGTTATTTGATATTATATTTAATTTAATTTTACTGCAGCGCCTCAGGGATGTTCGCTGTAGCACGGGTGGACTGCTTCCACGCCACTATGCGCAAGCGCGGCACGTCTCTGGTGCGCAGGGTGCGGGGCAGCGCCAACAGCATCATGAGCATGATAGCCGCTAGGATCGACTGTCTATATGTAAATCACTGTTCTATGGCTCACTTGAACAGAGAATGTCTGTATTTATTTTAAGGTTATTTATTATGTTATTGTGTTTGTTTTGTTTTAAATTTAATTTTGGGTCAATATTTAGTTTTGATTTTAATTGTATTTTAATTTAGTGTTGGACCTTTATCGACTAATCTATGGACGTAAATTGTCTGAAATAAAGATTTATTATTATTATTATTATTATTATTTGTTACTTTATAAAATGCTAGACTAAGTAGTACCATTGTAATATGAAATATGTTTAAAAAAGGTCTGACTACTGAGTTCCTTGCGGCGTTTCTTCTCAGCAGTGGTCTCCTTTTGGGAAGCGCTGGTAGATTCTTGACGTGTAAAAGTGCCCGAGCGGCCTACTTACTGAATAAATTCTTAAATTATTTTACCTTTATCTTTAACAGATCAAAATCGATATGGTTTTTACCGTGTTGAATAGGGGCCCCGGTCAAAAGCGGTATTCGTTTACGTTGTAGATGAGAGGCCCTCTTCGGCCAAAGTGGATACCTAATTTTGCTGTAGTTATGCCTTATCGTTTGGAACCAAAGCGCATAATCATAACGTCATGATTTTTTTGCATGTGTTTATTATTTCTAACTGCTAAACGGCTTTCGATCTGGACGTCAATCCTGTATATTTCGTCAGTTTTCTAAAACCGACAACGTCAAGCATCTGGTCTATTCCCCCAGCAGTGGCATTAGACAATATGCATGGCGAGAACGTCACAGTTGTCGAAAATGTACAATTGTAGAAAAACTGCCGGACGGCCGCATCGAGCGCTTATGTCAATTCCATCCATTTTGACAGTTTTCGACAGTCGTTTACGTTAGAGAGCCACAATTCTACAAAATACAATGTCGTATGATTATTCACTGTATCTGTAGTTCGGCTTCTCGAGCATATTTTCGGTTTAAACATCGATATTTTACAGATAATGGAGGAAAATACGAGAGAAAGCGCCATCTGCCGTCGAGTAGCATTTTTATATACATATATGTAGTTAACCCCTATGTGGTAAATCCAATGCCCGTCTCTATCGAACAGACAATATACGTGGCCATTTGCGTAGAAATCTGTTTACCCGTTTGCCCGTGAAATGCGGGACAAACAAACAAACACGCTATCGTTATTAAATTATTAGTAGAGATGCTTACGCCAATACACACGAGTTATACAAAACCAAAGATTGAGAAAAACCTTGTTCAGTAACATTTGTATTGGTTCTATCGCTGAGTGAATTAATCCAAGCTCGCTTCGCAGTGTTTACCCTGCAGGCAGGAAATCAAAACAAACAAACAAAACATTACAGTTGTTTGATATCCTCTGCTAACCCTGCTCGATCATTAGCTGGCTAGGGTAAAACCCTTAAAACACTTTCACGTTTTTATAGACTATTTCAACTTTTACTTTTACCTTAACTGCTCGATGACGATACAAAATGTCAAGATCGAAGCTCGTGCTAGAAAACAGTGCGCTGTTTCAATATATTTTTAAACGTTAACGTTATTTACATGATAATATAATGGGGCCTAGAAATTAACATAAGCAGCCGACGCGATAGGTTTTGACGACACGTTTACTTAGCGTACTTTGAGCTAGCGGGTATTACTTTTTTTTTGTGGTCAACAGACTAAGGGCCGTATTAATAAACTCATCTTGACTGTGAAGTCCGTCACAAGATACATCAAAGTAAACGCCAAACCATAGAACACTGTCATTTTTGACGCATCTCGAGACGAGCATTAGAGTTGAGATCAGTTTATTAATACGGGCCTTAGGCATGGATGTTTTCTATGTACTCGTATTTAAGTATGTATTGTAGTATATCAATTTATGTGAGATCGTCCCATGATATTTATTTTTGTTTTATATTGCCAGCTTACCCCTTCTATCGTAAATATTCCGAGACATATTACACAACCCCCCAGGAGGGGACCGCTCGCAATTCATTTGGAAAGATCAACTTGCGATCTTGTTTCCTTTCAACCAGATAACGTCTGTCACCGATGTAAACAGCGGCCAGTGTACAGTCCACAGAACAGTAGCGGACATTACATATTTAACTGTACTTTGGGGGTTAAGAAGTAAAATCATACATGATGTAACGGGATATGGGGGAGGTGATAAAATGTTATATTTCAGTGGGTTTTCGTACTCTAATTTATTTCACTTTTTTATGTTTTATCAATACGGCGGAAGAATAGCTAAACTTAAGTGGCAGTTGGCGGGGCACATTGCTCGCAGGAGTGAAGGCCGATGGGGTCAGAAGGTTCTGGAGTGGCGTCCGCGGACTGGGGGACGAGCTGTAGGTAGGCCTCCAACAAGATAGAGGATCTCGTAAGGATCGCGGGAACACGGTGAATGCGAAAAGCACAAGACCGGTCTGAGTGGAGAGCCTTGGGGGAGGCCTATGTCCAGCAGTGGACATCTTTCGCCTGACATGATGATTAATACGGCCAGCGCACCCTCTGAATGTATTAAGGACTCCCTACTTTTTTCTGAGGGTCTTACCCCCCCCCCCCCCCCGATATCTTCAGTGCCCACTGGGGGTCGATAGGGACCACTACCTATGATTAATATATCTATGAACAAGGCTTGATCTGTGTAGTTTTATTGATTTATTCTAACGAATTTGCGTAGACATTTTTGAGTGTATTTTTTTTGCACCGACTGTACAAAAGGGTGATGGATGACACACTGCACTGTCATGCATGTCGACGTCGAGGGTCGTAATGGCTAACAGGGGTTAAATACTTTGTGAAAGGGGTGTATTTATATTTTACATTGGATAAGAGTCCCTCCATTCCAATTTATTTAAATCCATTTAGCTTTTTATCGTAATGAGAAGGTCGACGTGATGGCAGCTTTTATTTCCTTAACAGAAGGTACTAGGCAACGCAATTGTTGACAAGGTCAATAATATGATCAAGTTAGAAGAATAATGGGTAAAACCAATGGAATACGTACCTTACATTTTCAATTTAAATAAAAAAAAGAAAAGAAAGAAACATTTATTCGGCTATAACTAAACACAAACAATTATAAAAAAATCAAATAACTTCTAAAATTAACTGAACCTATGGACTAAACAACTAAAAACACAAAAAAAAAAAAAACAACTATAGCCGAAAAGGCTGACCAGCTCAGCTTAATGGAAAACTTACATCATTTTCTCATCTCTCATCTTATTTATTTTCGTTTCGACCGTTTTTCCTATATCTAACTTTTCTAAATAAAAGTCTAAATTGTTTCCTGCTTGGGAAAAGATTAGGACACCTACAATATATTTCCTTTCTAACAAACTATCCGATACTATAGAGGCAATGTTTTGATATATATACACATACCTATATATAATATTTATATTTGCGTTCTTGACAACAGCTTTAACGTTTTTGAATGAAATTTGCAAGACAGGTTGGGTTTACGGAGCGTAAAAAAACGTTTTGAAACAGAGCGACGCTCAGTACTCCAGGTACTATAGCCTTAATAATTTATTATTGATTTATGACAGCTTAATCAAAAGAAGGGCAAAGAGGCGCAACACAAAATCTAACACCAACCCAACAAAACATAATCGTATCAAGTCCTGTCTTCAAGCGCAAAAAATCGGAAAAACCTCAACATCTTTAACCCCGTAAAGCATTTTCCTAAAGAATTGCTGCTATTTGGCAAACAATAGATTGCCTATTTGTTCGCTGCAGCGTTCGGAAATGAGCTGTTCTGAATCGGAGGCTCCCCAGGAAATTGTAGGCTTTATTAGCCCTGCGGAGCGCCATCGAAGGCCGGATTCGGTGGGAGTTTGTGGGGAATTTACCAGGGTAAGGCTAGATACATAAATAATTATCAGGGTACAATCTCATACAAGTTAACCTAGTCCCAAACTAAGCTCTAGGCTTGTAGGTACTTTGGTTTAGACAAAGATACATTTAATTATACAGTGTGTAAATGGTATACGGGCGTTTATTAAAACTGGACATAGATTAAGACTCTACTAATCATTAACAGAAAGAATTATTTTGATTACGCTAACGTATACACCGTTATTAATTTTTGAACATACTATCGACCCGCAATGTACATCGAAGTCCATCTGTCAGGTAAGTACGTAATGTTTAATTAATTGCATTTTTCGTTATACATTACGTGTTAAATTATTTTGTATAGTTATTTTTTTTAATTTTTTTTTTAACAAAAGCTGCCTAAATGTGCTCAGTAGGGGTTATACTAACCACAGTTAAAAGGAACGCCCGTATACCTTTTACACACTGTATAGAAAAATAAACCCCTAATTCCCTGTGTGGTTGCCGGGTTAGAATAGTGCCACTCCGTGCTTCCCGCGGATGTCGTAAGAGACGACTAAGGGAATAAAGGCTTGCAGTACTGTTAGGCGATGGGCTTGCAACCTGTCACTAATACACTGGTAAACATCTTAGCCTGATTGTGCAAAATGTGGTTACAGAATTATCAACAAGTTTTTAGGGTTGTTGGTAATTCTGTAGCTCTGCCTACCCCACTCTGGGAATGAAGGCGTGAGTTTATGTATGTATGTATGTATGTGTAGAAAAATAAATACTTAAATACATAGAAGACATCCAGGACTCAAGAACAAATACTCCCGCGCATCACATAAATATAAGAGTTAGTACTTACTTTTAAACCCCTAACGGAAGGGGTATAAGTTTATCGTGTGTACCTGTGTATCTGTCTGTGGCATAGTAGCTTCCAAACGGTCATGATTTTAATTTCTGCAAGGTAAACCCATATAGGCCCTGGGTGGGAAAGAGAAGTGTTGGCAGGCCACCAGCTCGATGGTCTGATGACATTAGAGAGAATGCTGGCCCTCTATGGACCAGACTAACTCAAAACAGGGCAAAATGGAAAAGAATTGGAGAGGCATATACCCAACAGTGGGCATCTAAATAAATGCTGTGGAAGAAGAAGAAGAAGAAGAAAACCCATATCGCTATTACATGTTATCGTATTGATTTTAAAACGGCCGCCATTACTGTCAACTGTCAAGTAAATAAGAGCTATCAAAATATTATTATAACATGTTAAAAGCATTGTGGTTTTACCTAGTAGAATAGAGTTGTTGTGTCAACATTCAAATGTACTGTCAGCCTACTGGAACCCTGACCCACCAGAGAACTGTGTCACAGTGACGTTATGATTCAAGTCGTAAGAAGTGTCAAACAAATTAGGTGTGTAATGTGACTGTGACACCGTTTCATGGTGAGTCATGATTCCATTGGGCTGATGGTACCGTTGAGCCTTCACGCCCTGTGAGAGTTAGTTCATTTATAAGCTTGTAGGGTTTAAACCTCTAAGTTTTAGTTAGGTTAAAGTTCTATCATATTTTAACCAACAGAATCGGTCTAAAACGTTGGAATTTGAATTTTGGGCGGTATTTGGCGGGAATTCATGGCGTCACTGGTTCGTGTAAACCATTCATCCCGGTCTGATGGAAATTACAGGCCGTTGGTAACGAACTAAGCGATTATCGGTGCATTCCATACGTACATGTACAGTACTCCCCAGGTTCTTAGAGTCCGGCTGGCTATCGCTATCACCCTTGTACTCGCCACTGACAGTATATCTGTCACCCGTGTGTCATACAAAAACTAAGATGGCCGATCTACTTATAAAGAAAATGGTTGCACTGTACGAGGTTAAATCAGAGTGTTATAATCAGTAGCTCCGAGCCCTATGACGATTTCATGTAGCAGTTCATTTATAACGCTATAGCGTCACTGGCCAGCTACATTATAAGTACTAGTTAGATTTAGGTACATATCCATTTTATTCGAGATATTTTTATATAGGCAATTAATTATTTGACATACTTATTGCGCCTTGTACCTAGAAAAAAAAGATAAATCTAGTTTTCGTTTATTACTATTATTCAAACCTATTTGACAAATGGAAGCTCACAACAGTGAATTTGTGGAAACTATAGTTTAAAGGGCGCATAACGATGGCATATTAATTGGAAAAAGAAATGTTGGTATGGTGCATTTCATATCTTTTATAAAGTTCATTCGCAAGATGTTTTTGTTGCACCTCTTTGAACATGAGAAATATTATTATACTCGTAACTTTTGGATATAACCCCAGTAAGGACAGTAAAGATAGTGACACAAAGAAAGAAAAACATATTCACAATAGTAAATAACACACAGATGAAAATAACAATAAACCACCGGCTCCTCAAATATAAGTTTTTTCAAACTATGACATCCAACTACATAATTTTCCATATATAGACAATCGTGCAATCACGACGCAATCAGACAAATTGATCTGACGTGTCGTGCCGTCGTGGATTGAAAGCACTATACAAGTCATATACACAAACTAGCCAATATCTTAAACGGCGTTTCCCTAACGCGAGTTCTTAATACCATCCTCATTTGCTTGGCCCCCGTCAGGATGACGAATGGGTGTCAACTCGGTCCTACCGCAGCGCAAGCCATGAGCTAAAAGCCATTCTTCCCCTATAATCTTCGGTTGTTCCTTTTATTCTTTAAAAAGTGCAGTACATAAATGAATCAATATCAGGCGACAACCTCACCCAAATGAACCTAGTCCCAAACTAAGCTCGAGGCTATGGGTACTAGACAACGATATAAATACTTATATAGACTAATAAATACACTCACGAGCAAGAAAAAAAAAATATTTAGGCTATTTCGAAGCCTTTGTTCCTCGCCAGGGAATGCTTTAAGTGAAATCTGATGATGGAGACGCCGATCATCGATACAGGACTTTCAGAGTGCCTAGGATACCCAACTGAATGAATAGGCGGTTAACACTGCAATTGTGCATGTTCAGAAAAACATCTAAAATGGCATTAAAATTTAAGGCAATCCAAATGCTGCCCATACTCTCCCGCTGTGGTATTAACTGATAGTGCGATCAGTTAGGTATCTTAAGAACTTTTGATCTCCTCTATTGAACCTCGGAGTTGCGACCATTATACCTCTCTCAAAACAACCCCTGGCGAATAACCAAGGCTTCGAAATAGTCGCGTTTGTATGAAAAACACACTCTGACCCGGTATGTTTGCTCCTGAGTATACTTACAATAAATCATCCAGACTCAGAAACAAATACTCTTGCGAATAGGATACTTCGGGGTAAAACGTCATCAAGACTATTTAGTTTAGTTTTAAAGCAAACCTCCCTATTCCTGTACCTTGTCCGTCCCGTTGTCAGCCGACGTTAAAATTCTCGTCTCGAGTCGCCGCCGCCGGCCCGGTGCGTAATTTATGGAGCCTGCTGGTTAATGGTCTCAGCTAGACGAGGCTGAACACCAGGGTTTGACAATATCTACAATTTATTTGTAATGGAAACTCAATTCAAACTTGTCCCACTGCGGCTGAGGAAGCGATTAGTTATCGACTACTTTCTCTAACGCCCCTCGAGAGGTTACGCATCAGAACATCTAAAATTAACAAGCCTCATTTATAAACGTAAACTTTTCAGGATTTTTATAAAATAAACCTAACCTAACCTAATGAGCGTTTTGCGGATTTAGAAAAAATACATTGGCTTATTCATTTTAGGTGTGCTGATAAGGAATTGGTATTTTTGCCGACGAGAACACACTCTACTGGTTAGGCAAAGAGAAAAAATTTAGATCTCATGTCGATAAAAGAGACATATATTAATAGTTGACTCTACTCGCTCCCCGCTCATCGTCGCCGATGGGGTACGGGCCTAAACCTACTCTATCATGCTCGGCTTCACAACTGATGCCTGTTCAAACAACATCTGCTTTATTGGTCACATAAGATGGTGCGGCAGTAAGAATCCAAGAGTTTTTAAATAACGTAGCATTACGTGGATGAATACCTCCAATATAACGGCGACCTATTTTTTCAGAGTTAATGTTGCTTTAATGGCAAAACTGATTTTCATGACCCGGCTAAGAATCAGATAAACTAGCTTTCTTTTAAAAAAACCGCGTCCAAATCGGGCTATCGTGTTTGGAAACGACCTGCCCCTTAATATCAAGCAAGCTCTCAACAAATATGCCTTAAACTACAGAGGAATTGAGATCCTCCTCCTTTATTTTAAAGCCGGTTAAAAAAAGAGTTCGCGAATTTCTTTGCAGGTAAAATAGACATCGTTTTGATTTTCTGATTGCGTTATGTGTATTGTTTTGTGGATGTCTTCATATATCTTATGTATATATTTGTTAGATCGTAGCAGGCAGTAAAAAGTGGTCTCTGCCCACCCCTATGAGAAACAGGCGTCATTAATGTATGTATATTTTTTTATTAGTGAAATAATGTATTTATTTCAGGCAATATACTATATCAATATGTAAGTGTATGTGTGTAGTTTTACCATACCAAAGGTTAACTGTTAGAGAATGCCTTTAAGCTTTAAGTTGGCGCTTTTTAGTGTATTCATTTGTGCAATAAAGATTTAATGAATAAATCATCATCGACCAATGACGGCTTGACAGGCCTGTGATGCAGATTGCGATCGCAATTTAATGATCGTGATACCGATCAATGTTTCATTATTTTGTTATAATTTAGTTTTATTACACTCATCGCATCAGGGCCTAATGACGCCCGTCTGACATGGAATGGTTTTTTGCCTATGTTTTGTTGCTACCTTCGTTACTGAATGCTGTAGGTATATAATAATTTGAAAGGTATCATGATACCGTTCTTTAGTGATGCAGTTAGCCTAGATAGTATTGATGATGCTTAAATAGCTAGCGGGTTTGATTCCCCGTAAAGGCAAATAGCGGTTTGTTTCCTGAGTCTTGACAATTTCTATATCACTGAGGGGACATTTGACAACAATATCGCGGTAACTATACTGCAACCGATCTTCCTCTTCTTTCATTGCCTCTCCAACTAGTGAACGTCGGCCATCGACCCCTGGGGCACGTATTATAAAGCTACAAGTTACATTTTTGGAGGTCTAAACTGGCAACACTGCTCAAATGGCGGGTTGTCATTGGTCGAGGTTGTGTAAAATGGAAACTGTAACCTGTAAATTATTATTTGTACCGTTATAAAACAGGCCACTGGAATCTGTCTCTTAGGAAAGAAAGAGTTCGGATGCGCTTGCAATCAGTGTCCAATCTACAAACAGTTAGATAAACAAATATTTATCCAGATCGACGTATACTTCTACGAGTTCGTCCAGAACCAGAACCGGAGCAGCTTTCTTGAGATGCACTTCAAGTAGTGCAATCTATTCATGAATAACGCCTTCTTTGGACTGGTGTTCCGGATACATAGACTCAGAAATAAATATTCGCACTCATCTCGAAAATATTTGCTTATATCATGAATAGAACCTGGCAGCCCTAGTTTCATTGGATAGGTAACAACAAAAATTGGCGTCGTAAATACAAATTTCATTGCAATTAATTTTCCCAAAAGTTAGCAAATGACCGACAACCAGTTTTGACTTACTGTCTCCACGGACATTTATATTTCTGAGACTACTAAACTATCAAAAAAACGAAGGTCTTCACCTAAGCTTTGTACCAGTCCAAAAGTCACAATAGTTAGATGTTTTCTTCCTCGACTGATGATCTAAATATGTAAAAACAATACCAGACGCTGAAGCAAATCGATCAGTTTCTGCCGACGACAGCTCTAAACTGGTCGTCAGACGGACCTCAGGAAATTACACTGACGAACTCATGGTTGGCAATAATTAGAATCCATCTATTTTCGGATGGGTTGTCGCAGAATAATGATGTCGGTTGATTTGATGCTGATCGCCGCCAGATCGTATTTATTGTCAAATAGCTTCATTGTGCATGAGAACATCATGGCGCCCGTCATCATGCAACGGATTTGTTATTTTTTTATAATGCTTCCTTCGTTACTCAACGCTGTAAGTAATTTTAACCTTATTCTATTGTGTGAAACATAAGATGACAAATATCCAAGTAATTTTGCAGACGCCGCGACGTCAAACCTTTCTTATCTTTACAATGTTACGAAATTATAGCTAGCACCTATATAGGTTTGTTTGGTGGGTGGTGAGTGAGTCAACTTGTTCACTGAATTGAACTACTGATTTCTCTCTTAAATATTAGTTAACTACTTCCGTATTTGTGGAATTAAAATATGGAATTATGATAATACTAATGTGAATTAGCATCACGCCGATATAATCAAAAATAGAGAGATATCCCTCCAGGCGGATTTAGCTCCTAGTTACTTAAAATAAGTTTTAAATATGAATGGTTGATTCTTAATCTTATGGTCAATACCTTGAGATTAAGAATTTACGACCTTATAAAATGAAAATGATTTTACTCTTCAACTGCATCAAATACGTTTCTGGACGTAATTAAAATTAAGGTCACATATATAATATAAATAGGTAACCCATAATTTTATCGAGTTTCACTTTATCGATTATATCGATTCATCGAACGCCATTTTGTGCAGAAATTATGATGTTGTGAGACATGTAGCTACCAAAAAAATTAACTCATGCGGAAAGGCCTTTCGATGCAATGAAAATTCTGCGCAGTGATATCGGTAAAAAACTTAAAGTTAAGTAAAGCTCCTCTTGCATGTAGTTGTAACACATCTGTATAGACCGTACGGCATTTTATATGTGAAATTTGACGTGAATCCCATATTAGTTTTGTACACAACTACATTCAAGACGAGCTTTACTTAAGCTTTTTACGTTGGTTGAAAGGTGTTTCGATAAAATAGGTACCATTTTTACTGAAGCAAAAACTAAAGTATTCTGTGTTTGGTGTCTCGCTCCAGTCTTTCTACTTCGTGACGGAGCGGCCGGTGGTCACGTACGTCAACCCGAAGTACATCGGCTTCTTCAACATCACCTCGCAGAGGTTGGGCCGGCGGAACCCTCTCTACTACGTCAGTATTCACCTATTGACCAAAGTAGTTGCTGATAACAACCTAACGGTAACCATGCTGCGTAATCTTCTTGCTTTATTTAATATAGATTATGTAAGCAAATGAAATAGTGGGATCGGATTTGAAATAAACCAATGGAACCTTGCCAAGCCAAAGAAAGGTGTCACAGTGACATCATAAAACAATTAGATTGACACTTCTCACGAGTTGAATCATAAAGTCACTGTGATACAGTTCTATGGTAGGTCAGGTTTCCATTGGGCTGATAGTGCATGTATCTATGTGTCTGTCTGTGGCGTGGTTCCCTAACGAATCAACCAATTCGAACGTGTTTTTGAGAAATCGGGTTTAATTGGAATAGTAATTGCCATTTTATCGGGGGTTTTATCCTTTTGATAGTTATTAGGAAATAACACATGCCATGTCTTGAGAATAATTGTCTTTAGTATTGTATCATTGTCTTGTCTTGTCTTTAATCACTTTTCGAATTAATTTATAATCGCTTACTTAGAGTATAATTTCGGTTGGTAACATTATATTTGTGGGAGATACAAAATCATTGAAATCAAACATAAATTAGGCAGCCCAGCTGAACCGAGTACAGAACAAAACGATACCTTGTGTAATATTGTGGCTCTGGTTGCTTACTTCTATTTCTAAACAGGTTTAATGCATCTAACTTTTGCAACTAACTCTTTTTATTATTATTTTTATACTTCCCTCAATATGTAATATACTAATCACCATGATTCAGCCTCAAAACTACCACAGGCCTCCCCCAAGGTTGCACAAGGATTGGTCCTGCGCCACTTTCGACCAATTATTTCTCGCAATCTTAGCCAAGTCAATGTTTATTCGAGGCAATACTCGTACCCTATCATTAACCAATCGAATAATTCCCGTTTTAGATCGACGCATACTTCTACGAGTTCGTCCAGAACCAGTACCGGAGCAGCTTCCTGGAGATGCACTTCAAGTGGTGCAACCTGTTCCTGAAGGACGCCTTCTTCGGACCGGCGCTCCGGAAGACCTTGCCCAGGAAATGTCCTCATCCTATGGTAAATGTTACTTTGTCACCCTTGTGTAAAATTATTCCCACATCGTTCTATCTCGCTTTCAGTCTCTCGTGCATAACAAGTATTACTAAACCTCTTTTCTACAGAGTAAAAATATACTGTCTTTGACAATGGATAACACGTCAAAAGCAATAAGATGCATTTTAAGATCGTAATTGTTATTGAAAATATATAAGAGTGCTTATGTCAATTCCATACATTTTGTCGGTTTTCAAAAATCGTTGTCTAGCCTCACTTTTGTCAGTTTTTTTCATGTAGAATTTCAGCCCTGACAGATAGTAGATCCGAAGCCAAGTTAATATCTGGCTTTACCGCAATTTGAACCCAGGACCGCTAGCTTCTTAGGCAGGGTCACTACCAACTAGGCCAACGCGCTTCAACCCTAGAGCTTAGTTTACGAATAGGTCGATATTCAATAGTTTGTTGCTTCCCCAGGGCTCATACCACCTGTACAACCTGACGATCAACGGGGAAGCCATCCCGGAGAGCTTCCCTTTCACGAAGGGGCGGCTCCTGGTCAACTCCTCGTACAGCCGCGAGCCCGCGTTCAGCGGGTACATAGGCCTCGAGCTGAAGGTCCACAGGCAGAAGAGACTGTAATGTTGTAATTCAGCAGATAATCAATAAATACGACTAACTATTTTACCAATTTTGAAAAATTGTTAGCACTGTGACAGATCTATATTTTGTAACAAGTTTAGATTTTTAATTTCAAAATGTTTTTATAATTTGGAAGAGTTCTTGCGTTTGAAGATTAAAGTAACCTATAAGCGTTTATTAATTAAATTTAGTTTCTTTAAATGTGATTATTCAAAATAGACATAAGAACTATTATTGTGTCTTGCAGTGACACTGATTTATGTTGATGTTACCTACTGTATTTTTAAGACCGAACACAAAGCAATAAATGAACATGGCAGAGATATTTAATCTTACAGTAGTATAAAACAAAGTCGCCTCCCGCCGTGGGCCCCTTAGATCTTCGAAAATACTCAACGGATTTTAATGCGGTTTTTATCAGTAGTGATAAGGTTTTTGTGTATAATAAATTCTGGATTGTTTACTAATCCAAAGCGAAGGGAGGGCGGGTCGCGTTAATTTTACTTGTAGATGTGAAAGTTTGTTACTCCTTCACGCGGCATCGGCTGGACGGATTTGGATGAAATTTGGAATAGAGATGGCTTTTACTCTAGATTAAAACATAGACTTCTTACATCCAGGCAAAATTAAATGTTTAATGGTAAATGTTTCAGAGGAAAAGGGAATAATCGAATATTACGCGGGCGAAGCGGGTGAAGCTATTATGTACATAGTAAACAGATAAAAAACGGCTCATAGGATTTTCATTAACTTAGCTAAGAACTATCGCGATTATACTAGCTGTCAAAGCTCAAACCGCGCTCGAATCGGTTAATCCGTTTCGGAGCTACGATACCACAGACAGACACTCAGGTACACACGTGTGCAACATCATTAGCACAGTCAGATATCATAAAAAACGGCCAAGTGCGAGTCGTACTCGTGCACGAGGAACCCTTCGTGCACGAGTACGACTCGCACTTACAACACTAGCAAAAAACGGCAAATATTACGTTTGTTTGGGACCCTCCTTAAATATTAATTTAATTATTTATTTTTGTAGTGAATATACAACATAATTTTCTGTTAATATTTCAAGTATCAACCTGTTGCCGTTATTAATATCGTGTTATTAAAAAAGGGTAAATAAATCACATTTGTTGTATGTTTATTATATTTTTAGTATTTGTTGTTATAGCGGCGACAGAAATACATCTTCTGTGAAAATTTCAACTGTCTAGTTATCACGGTTCATGAGATATAGCCGGGTGACAGACAGACAGACAGACGGACATCGGAGTCTTAGTAATATGGTCCCATTTTTACTCTTTGGGTACGGAACCCTAAAAAAGAGTACTATACATTTATCACATTACAGAGCAATTCAAAAAGAAAAAAAATAGCAAATATTTTTAAAGTTTCTGATGTTAGGTTGTACATTCTAATTTTATAAACATTATATTACGCTTTTCCTGCAGCACAGTGGTTATAATAATATTGCGTAGGGTCAAAACCATCCAAATTCCAGGCAAAAGAGGCTGTGATATGGAATTCACATGCCTTACGTATAGGTTACCTGACTTTGTCCAAATCTTTTCTAAACTGTTTCATTTTTCTAATTAACTTAAGTTTGAAATTATTTTCTTACTATAACAATCGTAACCTGACCTGTAGGTTCTACATACATACATACATACATACCGTCACGCCTTCATCCCAGAGTGGGGAAGGCAGAGCTACAGAACTACCAACAACTGTAACAACCTGCTGCCAATTCTATAACCACATTTTGCACACACAGGCTAAGATGTTCACCAGTGTATATTAGTGACAGGTTGCAAGCCCATCGCCTAACAGTACTACAAGCCTTTAATCCCTTAGTCGTGTCTTGATTACAATTTCCACAGGAAGGCATGGAGTGGCACTATTCTAAGCCGGCCGCCACATCATTAGGTATATCTTATTCAGGATATTTATTCTATTGTTGCAGTGTGTAGTAGGTTTAGGTAATGACAGATTTCTTAGAAAGTAATATTAATGAACATAAATTGAAAATATTCCTCGTTTAAAAGTAACCTAGCCTATTATGTCCCACGGCAAGGCAAAATATTTCTTTCAAAATTAAAAACAATTCAAATACTCACGGGGGTTCCGACACCGGCTGTAGCTCCTCTTTATGGATTAAATTAGTTACATACCTGGCAGTTTATTAATGTACTATCGAACCAACGGAACCCTGACCCACCATGGAACCTTGTCACAATGATTGACGTACGATTGTCGTATAGCGTCGTATGACAGTCCTAACGTCAATCACTGTGACAAGGTTCTACGGTGGGTCAGGGTTCCGTTGGTTCGATAGTACTATCGAACCAACGGAACCCTGACCCACCATGGAACCTTGTCACAATGATTGACGTACGATTGTCGTATAGCTTCGTATGACAGTCCTAACGTCAATCACTGTGACAAGGTTCTATGGTGGGTCAGGGTTCCGTTGGTTCGATAGTACGCAAACAATTAAATCTCTTTCAATTAGTTCTCTTTGGTTTTATTTTATTGATTCTGTTTCCTTTGTGTTGCCAACTTTACCAGGCCATTAATTTTATGGTCATTTGAGACGTTCGAGATAATCTCGAACAAATTATTGTGTTTGATCCTTGTTGTTTTTCTTTTAGCGTTGTTTTGTGTTAAATGTGTCACTTTCCGTTTTTTCACCAAGCGGTTCCAACGGAAGACCAGTGCTGGCTTTACGGCTAGCGAATGCTGAGTTGGGACCGTTTCGCAACAATTTCTCTGTGTCTTGATATTTTTGTATCTTTGTATTGTGGTTTTGTTTTGTTGCGAATAAATGTCTCTTTATCTTTATCTTTATCTAAATTTCGAACAAGTTAATGTACGCAACTCAAAATTAGTCGAAAAGTTTATTTTAATTAGCTGGATCAATATCTTCATTTTATTATTCATCGGGAGGTCTAATGTAAGGTGATAAGTCATTCGACAAATTCCAGAAGCATAGCGCAGACTATCCTAGTTTGTGACATCGTCTAGTTTCCGAGATATTATATTAAATTTTCGTAATTACTCGATGTAATAATGTTCCTGTTACGTTCTAGGGACAGTCAAAGAAGGTCTTTGACAAGACTTAGGTCGTACTTACGTGCAGGCGACACGTTGCACGTCCTATGCTCTGCTCGACGAAGTATAGCATTTTGTGATATAACTAACGTAGGTTTAATTTGTAAGTTACTAAGTAGTTCGGCAACATATTGTGCTATACAATTGCACCTGGTTGCAGCATGTTTCTGCAGAAATTTAAGCTTGACCACATATTTGGAGAAAAGTAAGTTTAAAATTTTGCTTACGGTTTGAAGGTGTATTCTTACATGAAGTTATTTATTTGAAGGTTACACTGTCTTGTTTTAACGCGTTACTACATAAAATGAGCTACATTACTAGCATAGGTTAGGCATTTTACATAAAACATCAATTAAGGGTGATTGGCTATTTTGTATGGACCCGTCCCCACCCTCCAACAGTCACGGGGTGCCCGTCAATGAGTTCATTAGAACCCAAATAAAGGCAAAATACCTATTTTAGTTGCAATATCGCTAGGGTTTTTTTAATAGAAAATAAACTTTCAAGAGCAATCAAGGCGAGCATGTGTTTATTTTGGAACAAGTAGCATACGATACAATTGTTTTCTAAGAAAACCCCATAGATGTTGCCATAATATTCTATAGTCTGAGGCATGACTTACTTCTGTTGGTGGGTTGGGACATTTTTGCCCATCGTCCATTGGATTCTGCTTCAAATGAAGTTTATAAGTACATAAATAATTATCGGTGATCCGTACAGGGTGAAAAGTTAAGATGGGTCATTGCGGGCAGCAGCTGGAACTGTTTCTGCCACGCGAAAATTATCATAGAAGAACATCGCTAACGTTTTAAATTAATAATATCCATCGAAAATCACAAACATTGTACAAACGCAGTCTACGACGTCAAGTTTTTGCAGAACTTTATTTTGATGACTCCTATAAAAGACTCTTTGAGGCCGCCCAAGGTTTTAGAAAAATAAATAAGTTCTTCCGACGCTTCTTCTCGGCAGCGATCTCCTCTTTCTTGGAGAAGCACTGTTAGATTATAAATGAAATATCTGTCACAAATGAAAAATAAACTTTATCCATGTTTATAATAATTATGTAGGAAAAAAATAATATACTTTCTATCACGACCTTTTTACGTCCGTCACTTTTTTTTGTTTGACTATGATAAACTGTGATGTCACGTACATTGATATAAGTTCAGGAATGCCTAAATTATCATGAGCATTTTTTTCACTATTTAATTATTTGTTGCTTATCGCAAAACGTTTTAATTCTTCCTCCTCTTCACCTCAAGGTCTGCGTACCCTTTGACGGTGACCTTTTTCTTGTAATACCACACGGTGCCGATGCGTCCCTTCGTGAAGGGCATCGGAGGCAGGTGGTCCGCTGACGCCGTCATGTTGTAGAAGTGATGTGTTCCCTGTGGAACCATCATAGTCATAAATAATTATCTTTGTGGCCGTCGGCGTCCTCATTGATTTCAAGTTCATTTGGAATACCAATTAGCGGGGAATGTGGAGAAAAAATTAGGCTAACGTTGCACGAATTAAAAACAGCTTTTTTTTTCATTAAATGTGTTGACTAGACGAGAGAGTGTATTAAATTGTATCCCGGGAAAAGTTCAACCCCGCGAATACGTTTTTTTTTAAGAATTTACATTTATCAATTTATCTTGGTAGAAAAAAATATTAACAGGACTGTTTGTAAGGAGTTTTTGTGGGAGAGACAAAGTTTTACCAGTACGTTAGGAAATTAAACATTTGTCGTCCGCGCAGCAATGTTTTTTTTTTGAAAAATATTATAATTTGATATGGTACACACACACACACACACATACATTTATTTCTGAATACAAAACTTGTTGTTTAAACTAATTTTATTTAGTTTTTTGTACTTTAAGCAAAAATACTAACAGGACAAAAATATGCTTTATTTCATGTATTCAGCTATTAGTAAGAAAATTAAACTTATATTAATTACATTGCACTTCAGAAATATCCAAAAATATAAAATATCGATTCAGTCAATAATGTAACAGAACTGATAGTTGTTGAATAACATATTATATAAACCCATATCGTAATTTCTCAAAATTAAACAAATTAGGTGTTGCTTAATATTTTAATATAGTAAAACAAACGTTTTGCATTAATATGTTTAATTTTCTGTAAACAATTAAGATTTAGCTTATTAATGAAAGTAAAACTTCACCTTTATTAATTTTTTGCCTAAACCGGTATTTAAAAAAACTTTTAAGCTGTAAAGCGTTTGCTTTATTCCAATATGTTTTTAAGCGAATTAATATAATTATTTTAATTATATTAAGTAAAAAATCGCTGTTAGTAGGTATTTTTGCTTGCAACAATTAAAAAAAATCTAAAATACTTATTTTATTTCATTTCCATGGACGAATTTGTTTAAATCTGTAAATATATATACGTTCTACGAAATCTTTACATACAGTAACAAAATTTATCCTGTTACTTACTGTTTTGCCTTAAATTATATTCACATTTTTTTATTTTTTTTATCCTATTCTGGTCCTGGAAAGAATAGGTATAATTGGAGAGCTAAGTTTAAATACATTCAAGAAAAAAACCACTGTACATAATGTACATAATATTTTTTGCAAGCTCCAAATATAAAGCCCCACAGTTAAAATCAAATGTATAAAACAAAATTTGACTGGCGACTCGTAGAAAGTAGTATGCTTAAAGATAAGTAAGTAATTTTATTTGTTAAACACGAGTAATTTATCACGATTATCACGACTATGTAGACTTCATTGGTTCTTGAGTTACAAATGGTTTAAATGTTTATAATCTACCGAAAACTTATTTGCGGTGTTGGTAAACTGAGCGCGACCTATGTCGATGTATGGGGATAACATGGGGTAAGTTAAGTTTGACGCGAGGTCTAATTTGTTTGTAGTAACGGCTTCGGAACCCTACATTGAGCATGCTCCGACATGCTCTTGCCCGGTTCATCCGTTGAGTTCAATTAAATGTAATGTAATGTAATCGTGTAATACTAAGTCTGCTCTAAGAATGAAAACGTACCTTCGGAACAGGGCATGACTCGATCGTCATTTGCTTTCGAAGAGCGGCTCCGAAGATAGGATCCTTGAAGAGAAAGTTGCAGAATTTGAATTGCATTTCGATGAAGCTGCGTCGATATTGTTGGTTCACCGCCTCGTAGAAGACCACTTCCAGCTATAAATGATAATAAATATACACAATTTGCAGGAAGTTTTAGATGAAAATCACTGCTATTTTGCGGGTGGTAGGACTCTGTGCAGAGTCCGTCCGGATCGCTACCACCATCTTATCCATTAACCTACCGCCAAACAGCAGTGTTCGCACTGTTGTGTTCCGGTTTGGGGATAAGACAGCCGGTGTAATGACTAGCATAGAGGCATTCCATCTTAGTCCTCAGGGTTGGCAACGCATTTGCAGTCTTAGTCTTGTAGTCTTGTGAATGCGAATGTCTATGGGTCACAGTTTCCGCTTACCATCAGGTGGCCTGTGTGCTCGTTTGCCTTCTCTGTCATAAAAAAAAAAAATCTTGTAAATCAGGTCCATTAAGCATAATATCCTCCTAGCCCACTGCACGTCGCTTCTTCCCTGGGAACCTCGTCAAGATGCCTTAACGCTAAAGGATTTTCGAAAATAGACATAATGAATGGGATTGACGTAAGCTGATAACAGGTCATTCGCCCGCTTATGTCATTACATTATCAACTCCATACATTTCGAGACGATACAAGACAGAAACGTTAGCACAGTTTAAACAAGATAAAGAAGATACAAGATGTTTATTCAGTAAGTAGGCCGCACGGGCACTTTTACACGTCAAAAATCTACCAGCGCTTCGCGAGACACCACTGCTGAGAAGAAACGCCGCAAGAAACTCAACAGTTAGTCATTATTTTTAAATACTACTTATGATATTATAAAATTATAACGCTTAACCTAGCATTATATAAAACAATGAATCTAACATGAAATAAAATAAAAAATAAAAATATTCAAGCGTAGCTTGAGCAGGGAAATGTGTCAAAACTCAGAATTTTCATGTTGTTTGCATGTTGGCTACGCCCTCAGAATATAGTATGGCTAATAAGGAATGTCCGTTATATGCTTCAGTACAAGGTCCATTTTAGATAAATGTTACAAAAGAAGCGTGTTCAGACCAAGCATCTGCTCCATTCATGCTTTTTTTTTGCATAGCTGGAAGTTGTACGAGTATATACCAACTTTCATAGTATCTGTGGAAAATATTAAACATCTTATTCCAAGTTAAGGTTTAGGTTGGCACTATGAGTATTGAATAAAAATCTACATAATTAATTGTAACATAAGAAGGCATCCTGACTTTTCACCAAATCAGCATTCGACAAACTATAATAAATAATAACAATAATATCCAGGGGACAATTTCACGCCAATTGACCTAGTCCCAAACTAAGATCTAGGCTTATGCTATGGGTACTAGACAACGATATAAATACTTATATAGATAAATATATACTTAAATACATAGAAAACATCCATGACTCACAGACAGATACTCGCGCTCATCACACAAATATCGTCCCTTACCGGGATTTGAACCCCAGGACCGTTAGCTTCGTAGGCGTATCATTTTACAAACTTTCATTTTGCAAAAACGTGTTTGTGCTTAAACCATTACATATAACATAGTTTACATTGGCTTATTAAATAAGTTAGGTTATAAGGCTATGTTAGGCCCGTCTAAGGCCCGTATTTATAAACTGATCTCAACTTTAATACGCGTCTCGAGATAAGTCAAAAATGACAGTGTTCTATGGTTTGGCGTTTACTTTGACGTATCTTGTGACGGACTTCACAGTCAAGATGAGTTTATTAGTACGGCCCTTAGTCTGTTGACCACAAAAAAAAGTAATACGGTGGGAAGTACCTATTTGTAAAACGAAAGTGCGTAAAATGTCAACTGATGATTTGGAACAACATTAGTGAACCATTTAAAAAGCATTCAAGTCTTAGTATCGAATATCTATCTCATCAAAAAATCAGTTGGAACTTACCGAGAAACCCAACTTGAGACGCTATTGAAAAAACTGTAATCATAATAAGCGTTCAATTGTGAGGAGGCCAAGAGTGAGGAGCCAAAGACCTGGCTGTACGAACCGTGAAGTTGTTGTCCATCGGAACCGCCACATCCAAGTGGAGCGTGGAGTAGTACACATCGTTCTTGCGGCCGAAGCGGAGCGACGTGAAGTTGAGGAAGGGGAAGATGTTGGTGTCCAAGTAGGAGACCACAGGCTTCTGCACTACCATGTAAAAGGACTGGAACAGGATATTTGACCTGAGGATATCGTATCTGGTTTGTTTACGGCATGAAAGTGGGATCTGGGAGCCATAGGCATTTGTAATCGTCAAAACCACGATTTTAATACAGCGTTGCTGAGTGATGACTGATGTAATGGCTCAGTATTATTTCACCCGTTCCAAGTTTACGGTTGTAATATATGAAGAGTCCTGGATGGAAGACCCTGGTGGGGGTCGATGAGTACGCTAGTTGGTGGTGCGGAAGAGGACGTTTATTACAGTAATGTATGGCTATATAAACAAGTTGCAACACTGAAAGTGGCCAATTACTTCAAGGTTATAACATTAGGTATTATGATATTTTAGGGATTACGATACATTAGGCTTGTTAATTTGTTTGGCGGTAGGTTAAAGGATAATATGGTGGTAGCGATCCAGTTTCTTACAATTATTATTTGATCAAAATTTTAAATTGCTACATCTGCAAGGTGGTCCCTTTATTTTATTTTAGGTATTCTTAAATAATATTATGGTAGTAATAGGGCAAGGTTCCATTAGGCATTAAGTTCACATTTTGTACTTAAATTTGTATTTATGCGCAATAAAGATTAAATAAATCGATAAATAAATGTTTGTAAATATTGAAGTTGCTACATGCATGTTGGAAAAACTTAGTAAACTTCAATCCCATGAACATAGGAACCAAAAGGATATCAAATTATACTATAGTCCCATGGGATTTTAGGCATGGGAGCCTAGTGGCTGGAGGGTAAAAATTTCGATGAGCTTTGCAATGTAGGGGTTTACGGGGCGGGACGGTGGTCACCTTCAGGAAAATTGGTTTTCAACCCGAGCGACGCTCGTTTGTCCAGGTACTCATTCCTGACTCGTACTTAACGTTATAAAATCCCCTCAAAAAGAACCTATCCACCTACCATAGAACTACAGAATCCTCCAATGATGGAAAGGCAGACCAGTTATCTTTTTAATTTAAATTACTACGGACAGTGGCGTAGCTACCAAAGGGCAGTGTCCCGGGCGCGCCAAGCTCGAGGGGCCCGCACTACCTGATGAGCAATCCCCTTATTGAACTAGCTAGCCAACTAGCTGATGATACCTAATTATGATTATTTGTGATAAAGTAGCTTTGATTTTTAAAATATTGATAAAACCTAAACAGTTTAGGGGCCTCCGTTTTTCTTTGCCTCGGGGCCCTTGGTCACCTACCTACGCCACTGACTACAGACGAGTCTCAAGAAAAAGATGATGCAGCAAAAGAAGAATTTGCCACGCATCTTACCCCGGCCATTGATCCAGACAAACACAAAACTAACACCGATAATGTTAAATTAATCATGGTAGGACTGGCACACGCGACGCCACGACGTAAAATGGACACGTCAATTTTTCAAATAATTGGTGCCGTGGGTTAGTTTGGAGAATTATTTTAATACTCCAATCAGTCTCATTAAATATCATAAAATAGCATCATAAACCAGAAACACTGTTCAAGCAGCGAACGACTACCAACATTTTGATGAACAATAGTTATCTATTGTAAAGATCAGTGTATCGTTCAGAGTCATTTAAAGTGTAAAGTCAGGTAGATACTGCCAACCGTTTGTTTAGTGAATTATTGTGTGAGCCTTTGCTCTTGCACTGTTTCGAAATTATTATGGAATATTTGAGTTGTAATATCACCGTCGCCGGAAACTAAAACTAGACGCCGTGATGTTTTTCGATATGCTGTTTAAAGTTTTAATCGTGTTTTCACTATAGTCTGCATTACTCATTAATAATATGTATATATAGGTACATATTTTCATATTATATTGAGCAATCTTTTATAAGTTTTATCACATCATTTTTTTTCAGTATGAAGAGTCAAAATTGTTGAATGGAAAACGAGAAATGCTTGAGTGGCTTCGAAAGTATGGATTTATTTTGAATGTGTTAATATTTGGAATTAAAGTGTAATTCAATACATTGCCGCCTTATTGAGAATTGGATATCAAGTTATGCTATCACAAATTATAGCTATTTTAAGTTAAGAGAAGCAAAGGGGTTAAGGTGATGGACTCCTTTTTCCGCACTTAGCCCATGTATGTCGGGCCATTGTGCGTGGTACCGGCTAGTGATCTAGCCAGCCTAACTCCGACCAGAAGCGCAGGATCCTCCTGGTATCTCCACAGGCTTCTCGGAGTGACCTCGGTGACTTGAGGATTTCAGTCCGTTGAGCGGCTACACCTACGCATTCCAGGATTACGTGGGGGGCTGTTTCGTCGGCCGATAGGCATCCCCTGCATAGGGGGCTGTCGGTCATACCTAGAACATACAAATGTTTGTTAAGCGAGCAATGTCCAGTAATGTTTCCTACAATTATTCGTAGGGCCTGTCTATCTAATGATAGGAGACGCTTTGTTAGACGCGCGTCCGGGTGTGGCACGGTTTCCCTAGATTGCCTACATGTACTGGTATTTGCCCATTGATTAGCATGTTGTTCGAGTGTTCTGTGGCGTAACCATGACCTAAGCTGGCTGAATGCTAAGGGAAGCATTGGAGCGGGACCGATCGCTGGGCGATCCGATCCTCTCCTGGCCAGCTGGTCAGCCGCATCGTTACCTAGAGATCCACTGTGCCCCTTTATCCATTGTATCGTGAGTTGGTTGTTTAGACCTATCACTTCCAATGCTGAGTGGCACTCTAGTATGAGCCCGGATTGTATTATTTTGTTGTCTAGAGCTCGTAGTACTGCAGCGCTGTCGGATAGCAAAGGGGTACCCTAAGGCAGTATTTTGCCATTCAAACTCATAATCTAATTAACATATTGAAAAGTTAAAATTATCTATATTCCGAACTGGTAGTTTTCTCATTCATTAATATTTACGACAAGTTCTTGGATGCCCTGTATACAAGTACTGCAGAACAAGTATACAGGCGGCGGCGCTAAAGTTTAATTGTATTTATTATTATACGTAATTACGTAACATACACTTATTCCCGTTGTTGCGTATAAAACTATTGAACCTCAAAAACGGCAAATATCCATAAAATTCAGAGTTAGAGAGCATAACAAATTTAAATGCCAGTGGACAAACATAGAACGAAGCCAAAAAACTTACCAAGCGGTAGATATAGTCAGAGAGAGACGCCATCAGCAGCGGTAGAGATACGTTGGTTTTTGGCTTACCCACTATTTCATAGGGTAACCGTAATAATTTTTGTCCTCGGTTAAAGTAGACTTGGTAGCCCACATTTATTTAATGTTAATATTTTATTCCGAAGCAGTAGTAACGTGAAATAGAGGCTTCGGAGATTTGTTTAATGTCTGTAGACGCGTAGGTACTACCCGTAAAGATCCTTTTTCTTTTTCCTGGGGAAAGTTTATTATCTGTCACCGGTTTTTGCGATGTTCGAAGTTTTATATATTGGTAGCAGCATTCTGAATTAGGATAGACCAAAAAATATAACTCACGGTTTTTACATTCTAATTCGAAAGATAGATAATTTTAACAGACCAATTTCATTAATTTTGTATTTGACCCAATAATTTGTTTTAATATCTTTATTTATTTAGCAGATATTTTATGGATGAAATAGATAGATAGATAGATTCATTTACTCGGCTATTAAAAAAAAAACAAAAAAAAATGATTTTTTAAAATTTGGGTTTACATTTTTTATTAAATTAAAACAATAAAATGATATCTAATGATAAAAAGTGATTGTAATAGTATATTAAAAACATACTATATCAAGCGGTTTTCGCCTAACCCGTAGCTAGGAGGGCTTCAAGCCGAAAACCAAAGTCAAACAAAGGTTAAATATACTTTTGTGTGAAATATCCGAAATAGATAAATATTTCATAAACTTAATAATTCAGAACGTCTTTAAAACCCTATTCCTCGAAATGGTTTTCGAATAAGAGTAATTGTAAAAATAATTATGAACAATCCCAATTGTGGTTGAGGTGTGTATTCATGGCGTATAGATAAAATTCTTCAGGAAAACCGTTTTAGGGCCACTTGCATCAAACAGATAAAGTAGTGTTAGTTCCAAATAGATTTAACTGACGGCTTCATACGTTTTGACACAACTAAGCTGGGAATCTAATTCTATTAGAATAGAGCCTTTGTAAATACGAGATTTATGTTCAATTGATGATTCAGTCAATTCTACTACACATCATCATCATCATCATCATGTCAGCCGTAAGACATCTACTGCTGGTCATAGGCCTCCCCCAAGACTTTCCACTCAGACCGGTGTTGTGCTTTTCGCATCCACCGCGGTCCCGCGATCCTGACGAGGTCGTCACTCCATCTTGTTGGAGGCCTACCTACAGCTCGTCTTCCGGTCCGCGGACGCCACTCCAGAACCTTCTGACCCCATCGGCCATCAGTCCTGCGAGCAATGTGCCCCGCCCACTGCCACTTCAGTTTAGCTATTCTTCGGGCTATTCAACTACTCACATATTTTTATTCCAGTTTTCCAAACGCGTATGTCAAGGATTGCGATAGTTTCAGAAACGAATCGTTGGGTTTTGATGCGGTCTTCACTATCATTACAACCTTTATAAAACATTGATAATTTATCCATGCATGCTAAGCCTTCGCGGTGGTTCACTAATTTTTGACCTAATCATCATTTGACAAACGTATCATTTTACAAACTTTCATTTCACAAAGAGATACTTCCCGCCGTATTTTTTTCAAGTTTTTTGTGTTCGATATTGTAACCTAACCTAACTTATTTAATAAGCTCATTTAACCTATGCAACATGGTAATGGTATAAGCACAAACACGTTTTTGCGAAATGTAAGTTTGCAATATAATACGTTTGTCAAACGTACTTTTTGGTCAAAATTTGGTTTGGGTTTGGTAGAATAACTATATAATTTAATGATTTATAACAGTCGTTAATGCTCTCTATTTTATATCAATCCTGTTTCGTTCTATTAATAAACAGGACGCATCTAAACCGTATTTATTTGGTCAACCTTTCAGTATGAGTGATGGGTATGAGCCCCATACACCGCTTTGTGTAGTCCAATGATTCGCATAGAACCGGAAAAGTGCCACAAAAACCGGCATCTGAAATATATTATGTTATCACGCTGAGGCGGAAATAAGGCATCATATTATCATAGATGGACAGAGGTCTCCGGCATTCACTAGGAAGACATATTTTATCATACCGGTGTATATAGCTTATTCGATTCACTCCTTGGACCCGTACTAGTAACCACTATAACTAATTTGCAGCAAAAAAAACCATTCTGTGAAGTTTCTCAGTTGTTATCTGACAAAATTTTATTTAAAAATGAGTCTAAACAAAACGTTATCTAATATTTCTTTTGAAGATACATTCAACGATATTCCACGCGATTTTTTTCCATATCTTTGACTTCTAACCGTGAAACAAACATTGTTTATCAAACACGCCTACTTATCTCACTTCAGCCAAAAGAACTGAAATATTATCTACGTAGTTTGACTGACATGCCTACATACAGGCTGACATGACGAAATTATAGTAATGGCGCTTTTAGCATATGGCTACGAAACCCTGAAAGCACAAAGATATTCAACCACAATTTACCGTAAAAGGAGAAACAATCCAAATATAAAACAGAGACACGATATAGCATTTATAATATTAGTTATGTATGCTTCACTATATTACTCGGCATATTTAACCGTGTCGCCACCCGGGCCGGATAACACCCGGATCAACCGTCCCGGAGCCGGCTCACGCGCCGCGGTATAAATAACATAAAGAATACCGAACGTCATCCGGTTTATAAAGGTTTACACGTTCGAGAGAGTAAACATTTTACGGGCATAATATGAAGAAAAGAAGGCATACGAGCGATCTATGGTCTGGTCTTATGCATAATCTGTGAAGCACACTATGTTGACCCCATTAGTAACTTAGTGTTTACATTAACAAAGAAATTTACTATAGGGTCGAAGACTATCTAACAGATAAAAATGCTTGGCCTAAACTTAACTAAACACCTAAATAACTGAATAATAAAATAGGCATAAAACATGTAAAAATTGTACCTTATATTGTCTAGGGGACACGGTTTCTGTAGGAGAATGTATCGAAACTTTGTATGTGGTGGTTGTCTTGCACTGTCATAGGAAAGTTTTTTTTTTAATATATATATTTTATATATTTTTTTATTACTAAGTACTACTTATTACTCCCTATGAAAATTCTTAGTTTTGACAAATTTTCCTGCTCAAGCTACGATTGAATGTTTATTTTTTATTTTTTTATGTTAAATTCATTGTTTTATATCATGCTAGGTTAAGCTTTATAATTGTATAATATCATAAGTAGTATTTAAAAAAAACGACTGACTGTTGAGTTTCTTGCGGCGTTTCTTCTCAGCAGTGGTCTCTTGCGAAGCGCTGGTAGATTTTGACGTGTAAAAGTGCCCGTGCGGCCTACTTACTGAATAAACATCTTTTTTTTTATTTAGGCCTTCGAAGGGGCATTTTATATCAGCCTCGGAATTTTAACTGACCACCGTAATGCAATATCATGCGGTTACCGACATTGCTATTTATTAATAATAGGCGCTTTTTTCTTAGCTGATTGTTACAGTATTTACCGTAATACGAGAAATAAATTAAATGAGATTTAAGCCCTGTATTTTATTATTATGAACCCTAAATCAACTATGTAATTTGTTTTTTGTTTTGAAGTCGGCTTAAAAGTTCAGTGTGTCTTAAATACACAAATTCGAACTGAATGCCGTAAGGCATTCTCTACCAGTTAACCTTAGAGCAAATCAGAGGTCATCGGCTTTCTTTTGGAAACTTTGGTCTTCAATTGGTTTTAAACCGTGCCGACAATATTATGGCTGCACTTACAAACTTGACAGTAATGGCGGCCGGGTATCTCTGCAACCATTAAACGTACTTTTAAATAAAGTGGAAAAAAGGGATTAAAATCATTTTAATTATTATTGTTCGATAATACGTGAGTACAATTAAGCAATGTTTAGCGGGTGGTAGGACCTTGTGCAGGTCCGTCCGGATCGCTACCACCATCTTATCCATTAACCTACCGCCAAACAGCAGTGTTCGCATTGTTGTGTCCCGTTTTGGGGATAAAACAGCCGGTGTAATGACTAGCATAGAGGCATTCCATCTTAGCCCTCAAGGTTGGCAACGCATTTGTAGTCTTAGGCTTGCAGTCTTGTGAATGCGAATGTCTATTGGTCACAGTTTCCACTTACCATCTGGCCTATGTGCTAGTTTGCCTTCTCTTTGCCATAAAAAAAGAGTCATTTAAACTACGAGTACCTAACTCATATACCCATGCTGTACTTATAAAGGTGGAAAAATGAACCCCACCTGGACGGCAACTATCATATTTGGAAATAGCAAATTCTACGCAAAGGAGACGTACTTTATTTTTGAAAACAAATATACCCAAGTGTCAGATTTTTGAAAAAAGTCCTCTTTCTTAACCGGGAATCAAAACGGTCGAATTTTATTTTATTTTTTATTATTTATTGTAAAGCAGATATATTACACAAAAATAACAAATGTACGTAATTCATAAGCATAAACAGTTTCCACCTAAAGTTAACACATTCATTTTGCTCAAAGAGTTAACTTTAAATTTATCATTTACTACGAGAAAATAATTAAATAGAAGGCATAAGACTAAAACTAAGACTTAATACTAAATTTTGAATTTTGAAAAATAAATAAGGAATACAATAGTGAGTGAAACAGTATCGATATAATTTGAAAATTATTCAATTTTCTTCAGAACTTGACAAAACCCAGTCGTGTATTATGTTCAGTTCAAACGAATCTCCAAAAATCCATAAATGCAGTACTTAATGATTTAAAAAATGAAAGTATGTCCCCTTAGCGTAGAATATATACTATTTTTAAGTATTCTGTCTCATTCCATTTCAATAACGTACCGTTAATCTTTAGAAATTATAATAATGATATTGCCCACGAATAAGAGTTAAGTTATTAAAAAACGAATGATTTGATGCTTATGCTGTTTCCGGACATCGAACGGATTACTCGCCGAAGCCAAACGCGGGCTGCCGTACGTGCCGATTGTGTTGACCAAATTAATTTCTCTTTTCTGGTAGAGTAGGAAATGGGCAGAGGATGCTGAACATATCTACACTCAGGAGCAAAAATAGCGGGTTAGAGTGCGTTTTTCATACAAACGACACTATTTTGAAGCCAGGGGTTGTTTTGAGTGAGGTTTAATGGTGGATACTCCGATGTTCATAAGAGGAGGTCAAAGGTTCTTGAAGTACCTAACTGATCGCACAATCAGTTAACACCACAGCGGGGGAGTCTGGGTCAGCACTTGGATTTCCTAACATATTATATATATATATATATATATACTACATTGTTTCAGCCGCCAGGCCCAAGCTGGACTTTATATCTTCTTCAAAGAAGATTAACCACCTTCCCGAACACATGGTTGAGGGAGGCGATGGCTGAGACACGCGTCATACTCGTGAACGGGTGCTGTCTGTCGGGTCCGATCTGTTCGCGCTTGCAAGGACCTGTTTTTCAGTTAGTTATTTCAATTATCGTTCCTGACGTAGATACCGTAATGTTGTTCCCCTAGTGACTATTATTAATTTAATGATATTGAGCTTACATTTGGAATGATTTTATTAGTGTTAGTTTTAAAATAATTATTTATTACTTTATTGCCTTGTAATGTAATTTTAAGAATTATTGTATTTTATTATGGTTTTTTTATTACTTTGTGCTGGAGTTTCTTGCGGTGCTTCTTCTCCGCAATGATGGTCTTGTCCAAAGCGCTAGTAGATTCACTCTATATTACCGACGTGTAAAAGAGTCATGTGGCCAATTTACTGAATAAATATTTTAAATTTAGTATTAGTAACACAAAATGAGTAGCGTAGAGGCGTTCGATCTAAGTAGGTAAGTGAGGGTTGACGGGCTTTTGCAGTCTGGAGATTGCCATCGTAAGATTGGTCCATGGGCTTCATAGTCCACTAAGTCGTTTAAGCGGAAGTTAATTTTGTGGTTGCAGGAAGTGTTTTTATTCAATCAAAGAATATTTAAAGGACTGAAATTTCTGTTTAATAATTAATGTATATTTGAATTAATGTATATTTGAATTAATGTATATTTGAATTAATGTATATTTGAATTAATTGTTATTTGTAAAATTCCTGACAACTTTAATTTAACTTAATTTTTTTTTTAGCTATGTGTAATACTGTTTTTCTTTTTGCATGTCATTAGGGTAAATCTCCAATAACTGGCCACCCTCCCATAACTGGCCACCTCATACTAAAAATGAACTCTGTTACCTACAAACAGAATTCAATTTAGTATAACGTGGCCAGTTATTGAAGGGTGGCCAGTAATTAACACCTTATACTAAAATGCATTCTATTCTAGGTAAATAAAGTTATTTTTTTGTGTGAGGTGGCCAGTTATTGAAAAGTGGCCAGTTATTGGCGATTTACCCTATATGGCAAAACATGTGACACTCACCTACTTGCTAGTATTAAGAAATTTGTCACAAAAAAATGTCAATTTGTAAGCAAATAAAAAAAAAATAAGAAAAAAAAACTTATTTAATGTATAAACCACAGATTTCCCGCTACTCTGTCATGTAATTGTTTGTCGATGAGAGCCCCATTCTATCCGCAGAAGCGTTCGCCAGACACGTCACAAACAAACAATCAAACAAACAAACGGAATGGGGGTTTATCCCGCTGTCCCAACACTCCATGTTGCCGCTTCTAATTGTTAAAGCTTTAACGAGATAAAAATAACAAATGTTTGGAGTACGCCGAATAAAGCTAGTATTGATTTTATTATTCGCTTCGGCTTAATTTGGGTAGTTAGTTATTCAACACGATTTGTTATAGTACTTTTTTTTATGGCATAGAGAAAGCAAACGAGCACACAGGCCACCTGATGGTAAGTGGAAACTGTGACCCATAGACATTCGCATTCACAAGACTGCGTTGCAAATGCGTTGCTAACTAAGATGGAATGCCTCTACGCTAGTCATTACTCTGGCTGTCTTATCCCCAAACCGGAAGACAACAATGCGAACACTGCTGTTTGGCGTTAGGATAATGGATCAGATGGTGGTAGCGATCCGGACGGACCCTGCACAAGGTCCTATCACCCGCAAAATGTTGAATCCTTTCAAGCCTCGCAAATAAGAAAATTGAGTCAAACGTCACTACTATGTAAGTATAAGAAAATTGTCGTATCCAAAATTGATTCCTTTCATTGAATTCTTTGAACTTTATCAAAGTGGCGTAATCAATCAAAACGTAAGATACCTTTTATGCTTTTATTTATAGTGTTGAGTGGACTAGGAAACAAAACTCAAAAAGTATTTATATAAAATACACAAGACTTGAGATCCTTCTCCTTTTTTTAAGTCGGTTAAAATGCGATCATACTCCTTTAAGGGAATATTTTATTTCTTATTGTGTTTTCATATCGGTTTCTATGTGACCTCCAGTGGCCTAAACGGTTAACAATTATTTTATAGGTCGATGTATCCCTGGATGAGTCTTATTCCAGGAGGGTGACATGTTGTTCTTGACACTATCACGAGGCTAAAATGCTGCCACGCCCACACATGAATCAAAAGGGATGGCTTTATGTGCTTCTACGCGAAGAACGTGAGGTTGAACTATGCGCAGTAAGATGCACCCGCCTTGACAGCAGCGTCAAATTCAAATAATTGCTGTTTATTTTAAAACCCCCAACTTTATACAAATAAGGACTTACCAGGATTAAGGAGTTGTAAGTAATCAACTATTGAATCATAAATCACCGTTTTACATCGTAGGGTTTCGATGACTTAACCAAAAACATGCAAAAATAAGTTCTGTTTGTTTATAATCGTATTTTCGCGTTTAACAGTCTCAGGGAAATATGACAAAGTTTAATATGTTAAAGAACAGACACGTATGCGATCTCAATAACCATAAGGTTATTGAGATCCAGAGGGGTTATTATGACCTAGCTTTGCAGTTCAGTTTACGCTGAGAGAAAAGGACAGAGCTATATAACTGCTATAGCTCTGTCCTTCACGCTCGCCGTAAAATGAACTACATTGCCATGTCATAATAACCCCTCAGATCGCGAGACACTACCGACTCGACTTTATCATAATATACCAAAAAACACGAAAACACTGGCAGACTGACTTAATTACAGCTAGCCATTTGCTAGATCTGTTTTAAAAAAAAAGAACTGATACGTCTCCTTGCGGCGCTGCTTAGTTGTTTGTTTACACAGGCTCTTTGGGAAAACGGAACGTCTGCGTGGATGCATCCGGTTTCCGGAGCTGCCCCTCACGGGGGGGATTCTAGCCGAAGGGTCGTATTACGAGGTCCAACAGAAAGCTGACACCGTGAAAGTGTTCGCATGGCCGCCATTTTGGCAACGTTATTGGTTGTGGTACAACCATTTATTTAACTTTACTTTTTCATTGTTTATCAATATGTTTAGTTTATAACGGATACAAGAAAGTTTGAGATTCTCAATTAATCTGTATTTTTAGGTACACTATAATTTCGAATTATTATTTTCCGCATAAGTATTCAATACTTTTTATTTAAGAGAGACAAACGAGTATGTGATAGGGAGTCATCACCACCGCCCATAAACACCAGCAACTGAAGAAGAGTTGTGCGTATTTGTTGCGCGTTGTTTTGTGTTAAGTTTGTCACTTTCCGTTTTTTCACCAAGCGGTTCCAACGGAAGACCAGTGCTGGGGCTAGCGAATGCTGAGTTGGAACCGTTTCGCAACAATTTTTCTGTGTCTTGATATTTTTGTATCTATGTAATGTGGTATTGTTTTGTTGCGAATAAATGTCTCTTTATCTTTATCTTTATCTTTGTTTAAGTGGTATGCATAAAAGCATTTTGTCAATTTGTAAAACGAGATTTCTTTTGTGTGATATCAAAAAAAAAACGCTTCAAAATATTGCATTGATAATTCGGAATTTTGATCAATGTGGAGCGAAGCGAACGAAGTGAGTGAAGCTCCAATGTTCCCCGATTCGGATTTTCGTTTGTCCGCATACTCTTCCCAAACTACTTATTAGAAATACCAAGATAAAATTTAGCCCGTAATACAAAATCTAGCCATAGATGGTTTAGAAAAAATAAAATCGGACATACCACGGAGGAATAATGATCATGATCACCGAAAATCATTTTTCCCATAGGCTTCCAATGGGAAAAATGGGGAATTTGCTTCATTTAGAATTGCCCGGGGACGACAAGTGCACCTAGTTAATCTTGTCAATTGGGATTGTTCATATTTTTACAATTACCCTAATTCGAAATATATTTCGAGTAATAGGGTTTTAAACCAGTTCTGCATTATTAGGTTTTCAAAATATTAATTTATTTCGGATATTTCGTCAAAATTATATTTAACCTTTGTTTGACTTTCGTTTTCAGCTTGAAGCTCTCCTAGGTGTTTCTTACGGGTTAAGCTAAAACCGCTTGAAATAGTGTGTTTTAAAACACTATTACAATCGCTTTTTATGATTACATATTATCATTTAATTGTTGTAATTTATTAGAAAATGACTACTCAAATTCAAAACCATCATGTCGTCCATAGCATGTCAGCTATTTAAAAAAGATATTAAATCCAAACTATTGGGTCAAATACAAAATTAATGAAATTGGTCTCTTAAAAAGACCTATTCTTTCGAATTACTTTACATTCTAGTAAAAACCGTGAGTTATTTTTATTGGTCTTTCCCAATTGTGAATCAGTTCCGTTATTAGAATGGACTGAAGTTTGAAATACACAAGTTATGTGAACCCGATATCAAATATAATGATGTTTAAGAACTGATCTGATGGTGGAGTGGAGTCGCAAGGCGGCATCAGGATCTCCGCTGTTGACTTAACGTTGTCTCATCGAGTTTGGACTGAATGAACACACAGACAGCGTAAAATATGGCTGTGAAGGTTGTAAGACCTCCACGTTTCCTCTATATATATTTTTTAAATAGGAACACAGAGTTTTGTTGTAGAGAAAACCGATAGTCATGGACAGAACCTCAGTAAGACCTTGTAATCTACAGTATAACATTATAAAGAGGATCTATTTGTATTTTTGTATGTTTGTAACGAATAAACTCAAAAACGGTTTTTCCGATTTCAAACATTCTTCACCATTCGAATGCTACATTATCCCTGAGTATATTGGCTTTTTAACATGTTATTGCGGACGAAGTCGGTGGCAGAAGCTAGTATTTTGATAAATAAACAACCACGATTATATCCTACATTAAAAGAATGAACTATTTAACACTCCGCCACCACCACAGACAGCAAAAAATACCACAATACAGACATCAAAAAATACATGACATAAAAAGGAGAGTACCTATTGGTTTAATTAAATATTGAGATGTTTGTCTTGCAGTTCGCATATGAGTTCATTAGGTCCATCGCCTGGAATAAGACCAGGATACGGTTGTACTGGTAGTTACTTACTGTTCCTGAAAGTTTGGGATAAACAGATGCTCCCTGAGATACAGTTTTGTTGTGTGCCAAATATCATAGAAAATCTGAACATCGCTGCAGCGAGTGCTTGACTGAGTTTCCGGCAAACACCAAATCTAAAATAACCCAATATCGAACCCGAGCCCGCTAGTTCCGTGAGCAGTAAACTAGCTAACCGCATCGTCTCGATATCGCTTCTGCGGTTAACTTACGCTAGAATATAACATTTCTGTATACAGCGTAATGGTAATGCAGTTACTTTCCTTTCGCGTGGGCGTGCAGAGATCTTTTACAGCAAAAAAGATCACAATATTGCCGAAAAATTGATGTATTTTTTTTATTATTATTAGGTAAGACTGTGTTTTATAATTTTGGGTATAACTAATAGAATAAAGACGATGAATGATGTATCATAGTAATAAGTAAGAGATAAAATATTGCGAATGCTTTAGGAATTATTTCAGACCGACGTTCATTTTGTGCGTTGTACTAACTACACTTTTTTAACTGCAAATCAGCGGTATCGGTTTTTAGGGTACAAAAAATAATGTATCAAACTGTTTACCTACCAATCACTCTGTATGTATCGTACGTAACGTCTCCAAAGTTTTGTCCAAACATTTGCCAAGCTCCGCCAACGCCGGCCGGTCAGCACAGCCTACTTTGGACCATTATTTACTCGCCGGTAACCATGGCAACCGGTGACCCCTTCTAACCCCCATCGATTAGACTGCATCTGCATTGCTCTAAAAGTTTATAAATAAACTCATGAGATATCATACTAGAAGAATGCTTAGAGAATGCTTGAAGAGTTAGGATTCAATGTAAACAATCCTACATAAATGCACTACTACATGATTATTTTTCTGTATTTCTACGTTGAACCCATAAAAATATTATCTTATTATCCCTGAAAATTGAAGAGTTCCCGAGGGAATAGCTATTTACGACTTGGTATGTCTTGGTATTAAGTACGAGAAGGTAGTTAATAGATTTATAATTGCAGTCAAGCAATAGATAAGCTACGAGTACAAGACGCGATTGCATTGTGATTGGGTACATACTTCAATAAAAAGTGGCCAAGTACCACTCTATAAGGAGCCCCCCTTAAATCTTTTTGTTATACTATTTTTATTGCATTTATTTTGTGTTATAGAGGCAACAGAAATACATCATCTGTGAAAATTTCAGCCTTATAGCTGTCACCTGCCTGGTGACAAACAGAAGGTCAGACAGGCTCAGGTACAGTCGAGTCTTAGTAATAGGGTCCCGTTTTTACCCTTTGGATACGGAACCCTAAAAATGATGATAATGATGAATAGAGTGATTGATTGGTAAAGACATAAACAATAATAATATCAGGGGCCAATTTCACACAAACCGGCCAGACTAGGTGGCTTTGCTTATAAACATATTTATATATTTAAAAAAAAAAACTTAAATGCTGCACATTCTACCACTACCATGTTTGTACTTTTGAAGGATATTTATTTTTGTTAATTCCCACCAATTCTGTTCCAAAAAACGCAGTGAGATTTTTCAAAGGTCAACGAGGAAAAGAACTATGTGTCTAATGTACAAACCTCCTTGTAACGAGGCGATGTATGGTAGGAATGTGTACAACATGTGTATAGAAATTTATAGCCATTTACCAGAAAGTATGAAGTCACTTACAGGAGGGCTTTTCAAGCGCATATTGGCAAAATGGCTCATGGATAAATGTTTTAATAGTGTTCAAGATTATTTAAAATTTAATGTAAATGTATTATAATATAACCCATAGTATTATTAGTTTTTATTTTTTTTGGCATGTTAAGCAGATTTAAAATCAACAAAATATTTGCACGCTTGCATGCGGGCTGAATACACTGGAACATTATTTTGTAACACCTTATTTTATTACTGTATTCTAGCAACTAAACTTATTTTGATTTTTTTGATCTTGAAATACACTAAACTTAGGAACTTCCTGAGAATCGAATTCAAGAACTCGGCCAATCTCATCGTCTATACAGTATGTAAACCTACTAAAACCATTTATTTGAACCCGGGCATGTCTAGGCGATAGATAAGGTAAGGGTATATAAATTATTGAAATCTTAACGCTTTTTCAGATTTACAATTAAAATACGAAAATTAAAATTTAATTAATTCATGTTCCTATAACATCCTTTATTTGTTTACAATGGTGACATTTGTTACCCGGTTATCAAGTCAAGGTCAAATGTGTCAAACACATGCAATGTCATTTCAAGTAAGTAAAGCTATGTGCACACTTACGATTAAATGCGACGTAGTTCAATGTGGCGTCCGCCATTAGCCGTTATTTGAACCAAGCGACGGCGGTTGTTTTCGTGAACACTACGCATCAAATCTGGATTTTGCCGGGCACGTCGCTTGATTATGTTGAAAGCTTGTACAATTCGCATCCTCATTTCTTCCTCCGTCCTAGATTCTTTTTTAAATACTAACTGCTTGACCCAACCCCAAAAAAAATAGTCCAGAGGCGTGAGGTCCGGCGAGCGAGCCGGCCATGGAGTATCCGAAGAGAAGCGGCCAATCCACTGACGTCCGAAGATTTGGTTCAGCCTTTGCCTCACTTGAATAGCAACATGGGGCGGTGCTCCATCATGCTGGTACCATGTTTCTCTCAATTGGGCCAGTGGTAAATTGTCCACATAGCAGCTTACTGACTGGTTCAGTACTTCCAGGTATCTTTGCCCGTTATTCGACCCGTTAATAAATACGGGTCCAATGATGTCGTTACCTCTTATTCCCGCCCAAACATTTAATGACCAACGAGTCTGATGGGCCAGTTCGCGGCCGACATGAGGGTTTTGATTTTTTGGTGCCCAGTGGTGGATAACCCTACGATTCCACATCGCGTTTCTTGTGAACAAACTTTCATCTGTCCATATTATTTTTTTGATAAAATGAGCATCATCTGCAATCTTACTTAAAGCCCAATTTGCATAGTCGACCCGCCGTAAAAAATCATCTTGTTTCAACGCATGTACCTTGATCACCGAAAATGGATGCTGTTGGTCCCGTTTTAAAATTTTGTGGACGGCTGTATGACTAATATCATACAACCCCCCTGCTTTTCTAGTGCTGGATCCAGGATTTTCTGCAAAATGGTTTAAGATCATTTCTTCCGTTCTGACGTCAATACGAGGACGAGGGCCACCAGTACTAACCGGAACCGCTCTCTCGTTGTTACGCAGTCTGGTAATCGCCCTTATAATTACACGCGAGTCCGTAGGCTGTCTTCGCTGCGGAAATCTTTCGGCGTACAATCGAAGAGATGCCGCACCATTATTTCTGCACTCCCCGTAAATAAGAATCATATCTACTATCTCCGCAGCACTAAAAATCAGCGGCATCATGAACTACAATGTTTTGTTTGTAATAAAGAAACGTCACATTGATTGTCGTCTTGTCATTTGATTGCTGTCCAAACTTTTTTGATGATTAAGAAAAAAACTATTGACAATAAAGTGACATCAGTGAAATTGAAGTAATGGCATGGATTGATAATGTTTATGATAAATTGAAAATAATTTGGCTGCTTTTTTATTTATTTGACTGACTTTAACAAAAGCGTAAAACAGGTATGAAAAAAGAAGTTATTTTAATCAACAAATAATGCACTGAACGCAAGTTCAATAATCGGTTACGATGTAAACATTACATACGGGTCGTGTCATGGGCACTAGACGACGATGTAAACATTACACACAGGATGATACTTTTAGGGTTAACCGACTTTGAAAAAGGTAAGATTTTATAATTTTTATGCAATGCTAAAATTAAGAATATCCGACACACACTAGCACAAAATGTGGTAAAACACTTAACTCAACTAGGCTATCAACTGGTTGAAAGAGATGGTTTTAGTAAGTTTACATACTGTATGCTTAGCTTATTCCATCAAACAAACACGTAGCGTCTACTGGAATTAAAAACACCATGCACAGTACCGCAACGAAAATGTACAGTACCGCAAAGAACATCAAATGACACATATCATATGTGAATGATAATGACATTCACAATGACAAGGTCCAAGTATGCGCAACATTTTATGGGGTGACTGCACATACTTATCAGGTATTTTTAGGTTCTCAAGTACAAACTAAATCTAGGTCGTGATTATATGATTATATTTAAGTTAACGGTGTATCCTCACGCCACATCTGCGGACTCGGCATGCAAGGATATGTAAATTATAAAACTCTAAATAGGTAATACCGCATGCAATTCGGGGCTCGGGCGATCTCTCTGACCTCCAGCCCGACATCACGATCTTTTAGATGTACATGATCAACTAAAGTATTGTAGAATTATGGGAATCGACTGGCTGTATAATCAAACCTTTAAACACCTCAGCACATCAAGCACGTGCCAGGATCGCCAGGTGAAAATATAAATAAATAATTTTAAGTAAACATTGCCACAGAAATAAAAAGTGTGTCCTGGGTAAAAAAATAATAATTCTAATTAGTCCGTCAGTAAGATTATCAAAAAATATTGAACACGTATTTTTTGCTTTAACAAATCAATCAAAATTGACGAATATAACGCGCATCAAAGTTCGGGAGTGGGGGCTCGTGACGTCACAACGTGGTAGGCATAAAGTGTACCACGGCGTGACGCGAAACATCAACGCACTTTCGTAATTTTTTGTGTAATTGACAAACGAAAAAATAACTTTCTTCAATCTTTTTTGACAATGTAAATGACGGCCTAGTTAGATTTTTTTAGGACACTAGCCTATTGACTTAGTCCCAAACTAAGTTCTAGGCTTGTCCTATATGGGTACTAGACAACGATAAACATACTTAAACATCCAAGACGCAAAAACAAATACTCGCGCTCATCTCACAAATATTTGCCCATACCGGGAATTGATCCCGGGACCGCTAGCTTCACAGAGTCACTACCAACTACACTCAGGAGAAAAATACCGGGTCAGAGTGCGTTTTTCATACTAAAGAGACTATTTTGAAGCCATGGTTCCTCGCCAGGGAATGCTTTTAGTGAAATTTGATGATGAATACCCCGAGCATCGATACAGGACTTCCAGAGTGCCTAGGATACCTAACTGAATGAATCTGCGGTTAACGCCGGAATTGTGCATGTTCAGAAAAACATTTAAAATGGCAATAAAATCCAAGTGCTGACCCAAACTCTCCTGCTGTTTGGTTAACTGATTGTGCGATCAGTTAGGTATCTTAACAAATTTTGACCTCCTCTATTGAACCTCGTAGTATCCACCATTAAACCTCACTCAAAACAACCCCTGGCGAGGAACCAAGGCTTCGAAATAGTCTCGTTTGTATGAGAAACGCACTCTGACCCGGTATTTTTGCTCCTAATTGTAGGCTAATCGCGTCGTCTAGGTTGAACATGGGCCGTGCGTGTTGACTGTACTATAAAACTAATCACACGTAAAAGAAGCGCAAGCCAGCGGAGAAACCGCGTCGCACCTGCCTCTTGGTGTACCATTCAGATAGCCCAGGAAGGTTTCCATGACATACTGAAGCAGTTCTGTTCAGGTTGAGAGAAAGGGGCAGACCTAGAGCAGTTATACCTACAGCTTTGCCTCTTTCTCTCAACTTAAACTAAGCTGATTTAACATGTCATGATAACATTGATAAGGTCCCTGTTCTTGAGATGCTTTTGCCAAATAATCATTGTGAATTAAGAAAACAAATAGTTTAGGAGTCATGTGAATGTAATGAACCGTCCACAAATATAACGATATAATTAATCTCTGGAGTTTTCGTATTGTATCAAGGATACAATGTAAAATTGTTCTAAATATACGTTAATTGTACGCAGATAAAAGTGCTCAGAACATGGCAAGTGTTACTTGTGTGAAGCTAATCAAACAATATTGCATTATAAGTACAGTCGCCATCAATATATCAACACCAAGGTTTTTCCAAATAACTGGGGTACTTAGACTCTTTTGTTAAAGGCGTAAGAGCTTGTGGTAATATTCGTGTACACCTTGTATGGTATATATATCTATAATATATCTGAAGCCGACTGTTCACTATTCACATATCCATATCCGGATTACCCGTGATCTAATGTTACAAACAAACCTAAAATACAAAACCATTACAACTAATGATTTTCAACAAAAAACAACATACAATTGTAACAATAACCTATAATTTATAATTTTAACTTATCTCGCTAGATCGGTTTTGGTCAAACAGCAACCCGAATACAACGTTATGTTTTAATAGTTAGAGTTCATTTTGAGTTGATCGTTATTGTTAGTTGTGTTGTTTCGTTGTTAGACTGTTCGATGATCGTGATGCCTTTGCGCATAGTTTCTGCTGACCTTCCGCGCCGCACGCTTGCGGTACGGTCGGCAACTAAAGTCACACTGAATTAATACCCATCTACATATACGCAATAGTCAATCATGTATCGAGTTCTATAATGTAAGTACAGGGGCGTTATAATGACATAGCTTTGCAGTTCAGTTTACGCTGAGAGAAAAAGACAGAGCTATATAACTGCCATAGCTCTGGCCATGTCATAATAATAACCCCACAGGATGGAAAAAACGAACGCCAAACGAACGGCAAATACCTTAACTAATGAAAACAACAAATTGTATTTTGAGGAGACTACTTTCATTTTGAATAACAATCGGACTTACGGATTTTTGAAAATTCATCTTATTGAACTGGGAATCGAACTGGTCGACTTTGACCAATGTATAAGTTCATTTTTGGCTAAAGGGGACCAGAAGTGTACTTAAACAAATTCCATACTTTTTATCCAGGGAAAATCTTAACAATTCTTCAAAGTTTTGCAATAAGCGACTCTTGTGCAAACGGAGCCTCGAGAAGGAAACACTGGAGCTTATTTTTATCTTCTCTGTCACACTCATTGACTTCCAGAAAGGCCGTTAAGTTTCACTACGACTTTGTACAAAAGAAAAGATAAAAAAGATACAAGTCATTTATTAATTAAGTTGGCCGCACGAGCACTTTTACACGTCAAGAATTTACCAGCGCTTCCCAAGACCCCTGCTGAGAAGAAACGCCGCAAGAAACTCAGCAGTCAGTCATTTTTTAAACATATTTCATATTACAATGGTACTACTAAACTTAGTCTAAGCATTATACATATAAAGCTACAAATATTAAATTGAATACAATATCAAATAACATGCGTAGTTCAGCAGGAAAACATTTCAAAAATCTTGGGAGTGAGACAGAGGGAGAAAAGGAAAAAAATAATCACCTACTTGTGTATATAAGACGGTGCAAGACGACCAAATAAAAGTTTCAATATGTTTTCCTACATCAACGGTGTCCCCTAGACAAGATAAAGTATTTTTGCATTTAAACAAATGATTATTGACTGAATTTCGGGTTTAGGCCATGCATTTTTGTCTGTGAGATAATCTTCGACCATATAATACGCTTTCAAAAAAAAAACCTATAAAAACCATACGCTAGATGAGGGCTCTTACAACAATCCTGGAAAATTAGACGGTTTCAAATATAATAGCTTTTCTAACTTACGGACAAATGAAACAGTAGAGACGGATAGATCGATCTTATGATAGAAATAAACCTTATTAATGTTGGCAATATAAAAACTAGAAAATAATCTAAGTTAGGCAGTTATCTCCGTGGCAGTACCCGTTCATCAACTAACTTAGAAGTCAAGTACAGTTCTTATGTAATCAGGATGACGAGTTGCACCGGGCATTTATCTGCATGCCCCAAGCAACACCCGACCGTACCACCCACAGCATAGAGCCTTAAATACATATCACAGAATCCATCGTTAATTGGTTTACTAAGTAATAGCAGCTGCTAAATAAAGATTGAGCGTTATAACGGCTAAGATAACATTTAAATTGCATTGAGCACCTTCGAAGTACGACGGGTTAGCAGTAAGAGTTAGTGAAGAATTGGAAGTTGTTGATACTGTGAGTCTTGACGTGTGGGAAGAATGGTGCTTTTGCTTTGATGGGGGTGTATGGGTGAGGTTGTACAGCGAACAAAGGTGGTGTTACGTCAGCAGGTTTTTACAAGACAATGTGCCGGGCGGCGCCATCACAGAGCTACAGGACAGAGATATCCAGTGCTTTTTATATATCATTTTTACGTTATATTTTCTTGTCGCTTTGTGTGCTATTTAAGGCACATAGTGGCCAGAAACTAAAATGAAGACCTTTATATGGAGGTTTAGTTCTCCTAAGCGGATTTCTAGTCGAATCACTAATAAAACGTACTGAAAAATGCACGTAATGCACTCATCAATAAAATACTTTATGAATACAAAGTTCCCTATAAATCTTGCAAAATTGTCTAACTCATTTCAAATTATCGATTTATTTATAATATTTAAATTATTTAATAAAAAAAACTATCCTCTGTAAATCACAGGATAGTAGAAGCGAAAAAGTAAAAAAAAACCGGCCAAGTGCGAGTTTCACTCGCGTAATTTTTTTCGTTGTTTTTAGTATTTTATTTTTATTTATTTATTTATTTATTGTGAATATTCACAGAATATTTAGTTTTCACTAAATATTATATTAATTCATGTTATATTAATATCGTCATTAATATCGACAAAAACCGGCAAAATAAATCACGTTTCTTGTATGGGAGCCCCCCTATAATATTTAATCTATTTTGTTTTTAGTATTTGCTATAAAACGGCAACAGAAATACATCTTCTGTCTAGCTATCACGGTTCATATCGGACAGTCAGACGGATAGCCAGACAGACAGACGGAAAGGGGAGTCTTAGTAATGGAGTCCAGTTTTTACCATTTGGGTATCGAACCTTTGTTTTAAAAACTACACATGTTTCGTAGCGGCTGGCGCCTTTTAGATTAGCGGCCTATTAGTCTCAGTTTTATCTCGAGATATTTAATCTGTGATAGATTCAGGTTAGTCTATTCTTGCATATAAATAGTTTAGTCCCGCTAAATCCTACCTCAACAGGCGTACACACTTTTTATCCTAAATTAATACATACAATATAATGAAACATTTAAATACAGTGTCAATAGGTAAGAAAAATTAGTTTTAACAACTAACATCAAACAAAAAATTATGATCTCTACATTAAATTAATATAAAGTGTTTGTCAAACCTGTGATATCCCTGGCATTTTATGCAATAAGAGCTATTAAGAAGTGTCATTCAAAAAGTAGTCATTTATTGTATAAAAACACATATCCGATAACCATTTCGTGAGAAATTTTAAATTTTAAAGTTTTGATCTTTAAACGAATCAGGTAACCTGTTAAAGATGTCAATACACATTATAAGAGTATTTTTGGTGGAAAGTTTTAACTTAGCCAATGGTTTGTACATTTTATGCCTGTATTGCGATCTGGCCTTGCGAGGAACACTGCTTTAGTGGAAATAGGTATTAGATAATTGTACACAAAAACACAAACTTCTAATATACAACGTGTCCCAAAACTCAACGATAAGCCGGCACCAGAGGATGGAGCTGCTTATGAGTAGTCGAGAAAAAATAAGGAAAAGATATATTTTTTTCCTTATTTTTTCTCGACTAATCATAAGCAGCTCCATCCTCTGGTGCCGGCTTATCGTTGAGTTTTGGGACACGTGGTATACACGCATGTCATTGTCAAAACACAGTTCTTCTTGAAATCTGGACGACACGATCTTTTCGGCGTAGAGAGAAAATTAAGCTTATCTTTATCCAAAGAGTTGCCTCATATTGTGATAATTTATAACATTTCCTAAAGTACCATCATCATGATAATCTTCGTTTACCTGCAACGTCCGCGTCACTCGACTACTGCAACCATAAGTTTGTCCACATCTTGTGCAGATAAAAGCATGAATTCTTGTGTAGGTATCTAACTGGCACAGTATTCTGAATCGAGTGAATTCACATAATTCCAATTAAGATTTAAGATTTTTATTGAATATAATAACAAGAATAAGTACAAGGGTCTCGGCGCAGAATATAACTTTGTTCCTTTTGGCGTCGAGACCCTTGGTCCGTGGGGACCCGGTGCAATTAGCCTTTTTAAAGACATGACAAAAAGGCTAATTGAAACAACCGGTGACCACAGAGCTGGCAGCTTCCTCGGACAGCGTATTAGCATTGCTATACAACGAGGAAATGCTGCCAGCATCTGTGGTACTTTGCCACGGGGGCCCTCACTTTTCTAGTTTTTATTTAGTTTTAATTGATTTGTATTTAGTTTAGTTATAATTTGTTTAGTTTTAGTTTTTAATTGTATTATTGTTGGATTCGTTTCTTAATAACATGCATATTTTAACAATTAAGATCGTAAGCAGCTGCATTAGTATAAACTGTGTCGCAGCTGTTTACGCCCACCTCGGGACATAGAGGAATAGCGTTCTACATACAGTACAATAATTAGTATAACTATGTGTAATCCGTAGTATAAACAGGTAGGGAAGGTATTACATCTTAATAGTAAATTATTCTTAGTTAGATTACTAGGAATAATATCACTAGTTTTAACAATAAGCAATAAGGTCATTAGTTACCATTAACAAGTGTCTCAGTCTCATCATAAGAAAGTTTTTGTAAAAAATTGGTCACTTTATTCTTACATTCCCAGTATGTAGATACATGAATGTTTAACAACTTATTCAATTTGTTGTACATTTTAGCTGAAAGATAATCGTAATGTTGTCTAACAAGAGCAATACGTGTAGGTCTGAGTTTACAGATGCGGCCAGCCCGTCGCTTTGTAGTATTTTTGCGGGTGGTAGGACCTTGTGCAGGGTCCGTCCGGATCGCTACCACCGTCTTATCCATTAACCTACCGCCAAACAGCAGTGTTCGCATTGTTGTGTTCCGGTTTGGGGATTTGGGCATTGAGGCATTCCATCTTAGTCCTCAGGGTAGGCAACGCATTTGCAGTCTTAGGCTTGCAGTCTTGTGAATGCGAATGTCTATGGGTTACAGTTTCCGCTAACCATCAGGGGGCCTGTGTACTCGTTTGCCTTCTCTGTGCCATAAAAAAAAAAATTAGCAAAAGGTAAGGTGAGGTGTACGCGTAATATAATTTTAAGAATGAATAACTGTCTAACAGTTAAGACTTTAGCTATCGTGTACAGTTCGATAGTGGGAAATCGAATGGGTTTGCAAAGCATAACTTTAAGCACATTTTATTATTCCCTTCGATGTGAAAGGGATGGGGCATCTAGAGTCCCTCGTTTAGTGCTTCGTAGTGAACACCTAGGGCCTCAGTCACGACAAAGTATTTCCCATTTACCTTGACGTTTTGGTGGCGTTACGACAGTCACGAGTCGACATTCTAACCCAGTTCAAGTTCCATTTACCCGCGTTGACAGTTGACTAAACATCTCGACAGCTATCATAATAATGTAAAGTTCTTGGCAATATATTACGATCACGAATCACGATCAATCATTTATGTGGTGATCTAAGTTCCGTTCGTTTCGCTTCTTCTTTCTTAACGCGAACTGCTAAGAAATTCGTATGTTTCTCTCTTACTTAGGTACTGTTGAGGACAAGAGTGAATGGCTTCTTCTTAGCCAGCGAACTCCACCTTCGGCTTCGTCATCAAGTGCCGTCAGGTGAGATAGAGATTAATCTGTAGACCTCTTATGAAAAAATTAAATAATTAAAAAACAAGACTGCCGTTAAAAAAATGTACTAAAATGGAAAAATACATTTTTTTTTAAATATAATCATTATAGAAAACTATATTTTGTATATTTTTCAAAATTTTAGGCTTAGTTGTTTCAAAGATTAGGGGGATGGTCAATTTTCGTCTACTTTCATGAATAAAATCAAAACTATTCTCGGGATAATCATAACAAACCTTTTCTTAATATATGACACAGTAAGGATGGTAGAACTTTTCTTTTTTAATTTTCTACCTCGTCCCACGAAAACGACCCCTATCTAAAAAAAAAGTCTTCTTTGCACACCTGTGTTTGCGTCATCAACATTACATATTTGTACACAATTTCAACTCAATCGGCCCATTAGTTTCGGAGCAAATGGGTTGTGACAGACGGACGGACAGACAGACGCTCGAGTGATCCTATAGGGGTTCCGTTTTTTTTCAGTTTTTGTACGGAGCCCTAAAAAGGTTTTATTTTTCGACTCGGGCGGAATAAGTTTTTGTTAATAGAGTTTTGGCAATGGACTTTTAAGGACATACTCAGTTGAAAACATTCCCCCCCACACATAAAAAAAAAACTCACAAAAACTTTAACCTTTTTTTTTACTTTTAAGTTTTTTTTTTTAATTGCAGTAGTTTTTTTTAAATATTATTTTATTTAATTTTAAGAATTTTTAGTGCCTTGTAAAGCGTAGTTTTAATAAAAATGTGTTATTAAACATCCCAGCTTCATTTATTATGTGTTTGAATATGTGCTCGAAGTACTCGTAATCAATGTATTTTCTGGTATTTATCACGTTTCACAAGTAAACCCGTTCATGAATGCTAATAATATATTTTAATATATTTGATATGGTAACAAAATGAAGACCATTCAAATGATACCTATATTGTAATAATTAGAAGACAAAAATAATTGATTTTTTGACAAAAATAATTGATGGTTTACTATTGTTCTTATTTAAATTTTGTTTAGAAGTTTTGTTGTGGTTTAGAAGTTATGGTGGAATAAAGAATCCATTACATACATACACACATACATGAACCTTGAAAACATTACACCACTTTTTTTAACAGTCGTGTAAAAAGACGGCGTAGGATAAAAATGCTCTGACATTCAATGTATACGTATGCGTCTTTTTTGTTCTGAATGATTGTTTTCTTGGGTTTTCCACCATTATTTAATAACACATCCTTATCTTTGTTACACTTCGACCCTAAAGGATATTGTGTGTAAATTTAATAACTCGAATTAATTATACACTCAGTTGTTCGAATGTGGAAAATCCTTCACGTTTTTCCTTCACCGTAAGAGCATCGGTTAATGTAATAAAGGTAGAAAACTGATTGGTACTAACAGCCTAATGGATCCCTGACGTGGCATAGAACTGTGGCACAGTGATGTTATGATTAAAGTCGTAAGAATCCGGGCAAATTGTCTTATAACGTCACTGTGATACGGTTCTATGGTAGGTCAGGCTGCCATTGGGCTCATGGTACATCGCAACCACTGGGGCTTCGAACTTGGTACCTTCCGATCGAACGTCACCGCCACCACCTTATCCTTACTACTTTTTTCTATTAAAGGATGCTTTCATCATAACACAGGTAGTCATTAAGTGAGATGCCTGTTTTATAAATAGTCTAGCGTTTGTAATAGATATATCCTCTATAAGGCAGTTTTAATAACAGATTATATCCGATGACGTTTAATCACATAGATGTGAGATTATAGTCTGCGCATATTATGTTACGGTGAGGAGACAATGGCTGTACTTAGGGTCGGATTTATGTTCCCACAGAAAAAATGTAAACAAAGTTACGTCACTGTCAAAGTCACACTACAGGGATCTCAAAGTTTGGCCCAGCAAGAAATATAATAATAAGTAATCATTGTGCAATAAATAAATAATGCATACACAAACAGTATTCTCGTTTTAAGTAAATACAACAAAGAGTTTATATCAAAATATTGTATGCAATCATTAAATTCAATTCTTTCATCTTTATACACAATATAAATATTTTAAATGCCGAAAATGTCAGTCTAAACTTTTTGCATTATTTATTATAACTACCTACAAAAAGCATAATGAACGTTTTCCATAAAAACAAATTGTATAATTTTATCAGGCATACGATTAAATAACATAACTCATTTATCATAACGATAATTTTCTTGTAATTATGCATTTTAAGTCAATTTCTTCTAACCAGGTTGGGTAAGGTTAGAACTGTGACCACATTCGTAGTAATCAAAGACGATAATAATAAGACGATTATATATAATATATAAATGTATACTTTTTAGGGTTCCGTAGTCACACTAGGAACCCTTATAGTCTCGCCATGTCCGTCCGTCCGCAGCCTAGCTCAGAGACCCTCAGTACTAGAAAGCTGTAATTTGGCATGAATATACATATAAGTCACGCCAACAAAGTGGTAAAATTAAATCTTGAATTATATTTTTTAATGTACCTCTCCTACACGTAACGTGGGGATGTCATTTTTTTTCTCGTCTGCCCCATAGTGTTGGGTGACGTTGGATAAGTCTTTCAAAAATATTAATCTTTAAAGCGCTAATTTGTGTTACAGTCAAGGGCCCCACTACAGCCAAAACTACAAATATTAATAATCTGAAAAATATCTTAAATTAAAGCACATAATATATATTGAATTAATAGGCAAATTATCACGACTAAGTAGACTTCAGTGGTTCTTGAGTTACAAACGGTTTAAATGTTTATACCTTGAACTTATTTGCGGTGTGATAAACTCACCGCGACCTATGTCGATGTATGGGGATAACAGTTTTCCAATGACATAGTTAAATTTGTCGCGAGGTCTTATTTGTTTGTAGTAACGGCCTCGGAACTCGGAGCCCTACACTGGGCATGGTCCGACATGCTCTTGCCCGGTTTTTTTAACCTATAAACATTATGATTTTAGATATTATGCATGCGTTGCAATGTTCATAGGTTCAATCATGTGAGCCGAAAGAGGTCCACTGCGGGACATAGGCCTCCCCCAAGGCTCTCCACTCAGACCGGTCTTGTGCTTTTCGCATCCACCGCGGTCCCGCGATCCTGACGAGGTCGTCACTCCATCTTGTTGGAGGCCTACCTACAGCTCGTCTTCCGGTCCGCGGACGCCACTCCAGAACCTTCTGACCCCGTCGGCCATCAGGTTCATAGGTTAATTAATATTAATTATAATTATTATATCATTTGTTTATTACAGATATCGAAATTATGTAATTGTGTTATGCAAAATGAATATGAGTACATTAGTATTTAAGCTTATTAAGCGGCGAGTTTAGGTTGTCCCACGAGAGTGGTTTGCACGATACGGTGGACTCTACAAACACGAGGTCCCACGAATCAGGAAAGTTCGATCCACATCGCCACCTGACCGGAACGGACGGTGGTGGTAAAAACTGGACGTCCTCGCAATATTTTTTGTTACCAGTATGTTTTTGTTACTAGGTGAGCATAATGGGCTTGGAGGTTTATATCGATGATTTTACTATGAGCTGTCTTTGATTGGGGACGTGGAAGTATTCAATTGGTTCTTTTTGGTGTGCTTTTCCTTATTTTCAAAATCTGCAAAACTAATTTAATAAACATCAAAGTCTATTCTCGTTTGGCAGACTTTTAACTCATATTAAAATTATAAAATACAAATCCAAATAGGCCCTGACACAAACAGAGTGTATATAGGTATATAATGTTTGTCAATGATACGAACAATAGAAACAGAAACAATGACGTAACCGTCTTCTTATTCTGATCACTGCTTCTCAGCAAAACCTTTTATCCGAGCTACACTTACTATAATATTTTTCATTTATTACTGTGCCTGTGACACTTCACACAAACGTTGTTTCAATAAATTGAGCGGTCAACTTACTTTAAAAATAGGAACTTATCTATAGTAAATTAGTTTCAAACAACAATATTTATTGTTTAACGCGTTTTTATAAACGAATTCTGAAAAATTATGCGCGTATTTTATGGAATTAAAAACAAAATAATAAAACTACTTCTACATCGTTTAAAGATATTGACAATAATAACCTCGTTCTTCAACTTTCTTCCTCTTTTTGTACGATCGGATCGGAATCGCGTGGAGCTAACTCCGTGTGCTTCCTCCAAGTCCACAATTCTTTCTCGCCGAATTTGGTCTTATTCCGCGGTACGTCTTTTCACTTGAACACCTACGCGTATGATAAATTTTCCAATATGAAAGTGAATAAAACCTAAAAATGACCTACAAACGGTTATAGTTATAGCGTGATGTTAAACGATTTATGATACCTTATTTTATACTAAATTAAATTAAGTTAACAAAACAAAGTTATAACCGAATACTGTATCGTTTACATTTCTTTTATAAAGCGAGTCGATAATCGAAAGTACCTTTTCAATTTTCACTAGCCACATCACAAAATGTGTCAAATGACATCCTTCACAGGCACGGTAATAAGTTAAAAATATACTAATTAATAAATCGAACTATAAGTGAAGATGTTTTTTAAATTACCTCACGCCTCTTGTTGCTTCTTGGTAGAGAAGTCCCTAACCCACATGGGGCCCACGTGTGCCCTCTGGTTGAAACATGAAACAAGAACATGACTGCCTAGATCTTATCCAACTTTTGAAATAAGTAAACGGTTTTTATTCAAAACACTAAACGGGATCAACGGTTTCTTTCAAGTGAGTTCCGGTAGTAGCAAGTGGTGTAAGTGAACAAGAAAGAGGGTACACCGACACGGCTCTCCTTAACTGTCAATCTACCCACAGACTTCAGCTATCCCGTCATTATGACGAGTGCAAAATCACCGAAACATCAAAACCTCATCAAATATATTTACCGCCGTAAAAACCCGTTTATTGTATCAAGTGTCTCGATTTTATCCTTCGGAACTTTATGCCGTCGTTAATTGAACTTCCTCATTCGGTGAGTTGCGCCACTCCTGCGCATGATAGGAAGATCGCCGTTGGGCAACGCGCGGGCTAGCCCGGGGCCGCCCGCGGCGATTCATTAAGGTGCCACTTTGGATTATTGTCTTCGTGAATTTGTCAGTCAAGGAAGTAAGTAAATTTCAGTTCCTGAGGCCCTAAACAATTATGCATTCGGCGTTCGCTAACCTTAACCAAAATTTAGAGGATTGACGTAAGCTGTTAGACATTCGCGTTGAGCGCCTTCGGCAATTCCATACATGTCAAAGTGGCTAAATATGTTTGGAATTGACGAAGGCGCTCGACGCGACCGTCTAGCAGCTTACGTCTTTACTTACAGCTGTACGTGTAATTCCTTAACTTTACTATTTTGCTAATCAACATCTTTTCAAAACCGTTTCGTGAAGGAAGAGCAAACTAACATGTTTTCACATCTATTTTGTTATTTGCATAAGAAAAGAAATAAGTAACTAAAAAAAAACCTGTTAAAACGCGCTTTCGCATCTATCTCAAAAAAAACGTTAAATATTCGTCTAGCTTTAAACGCAGCGAAAGCGACAGCCTATTGCTGAGTTCCCGGGTATGCCCACGTTTTGGGACGAGCGTGTCCAGCATACGAGCGCCATCGAAAGTGACGAAGACGCATACCTAATCCAATCCAAACTTGACGAGGTGACATAATTCTTTCGCTGCTTTCATTCGTTTACACGTCTACTGTTTGTTTATATAGAAGTACAATCAATGCATTGAAATCATTCGGAGATTGTCTACAATATACGTAATGGATGATCTGTTTATTTTGTTTACGGCTGATTTGAACGAAAACTAAAACATTGTTTGGTTAGTTTTGTTTATTTATTAATCAATGTAATCATCACTACATACTCGTAGTACACTCGCGGACTAATAAAACGGGTCAAAGTGCGTTTTTCATACTAAAGAGGTTATTTCGAAGCCTTGGTTCAAGAGGAACGTTTTTATGTATAATAAGTTCTGGATATTGTACGGGTGTTACAGAAAACTCACATAAACCGAAGCGAAGCGAGGGCGGGTCGCTAGTATTATAATATTGCGTTGTATATATATTGTAATGTTTATCTGTATGCCGAAGACACCCAAGTCTAGTTATCATTTAACCCTTAAGACACAGAATGAGCAATTGAATTAATTAATGTTGACATTAAATTTATATAACGTGCTTGAAAGAAAATGATACAATTTTGCCATGATCGTGTCCAGCTAAATTAGCAAATAATTCCAGTTATTTAAAAAAAGTGCGCATCGTTGCAAAGAGCACAAGTTTTCAAAGAACTTGGAGTGCTTGACCTCTTTTAGTTCTTTTTTTAAAGCGATGCTATGTTCGACTTCTATTTTTCATTTATGCCTTTTTAAAACTTAACTGGGGCTGGGGATTTTTTCGAGTTATTATATGCACCAGATATAAACTCTCACAGAACATAGCAACAGTCAAGCTACAAATTAAAAAGGGCAGTTTTATTCATGTTCCTTTTAAATTATTTGATTTTAAATTACAAATTTAATTCTGGCATTTATTTGAACTAGCAAAAAAATCTTTTTTGCTAGTTCAAAAAAAAAAAAAAACAACCTGGGGCTCGTTATTTTGCCCTAAGAAGTACTAGGTACATGGCAGTACGTATGGCAGTATTAGCCCTTTTTTTTCAAGCATGCTTAAACTTAAACTAAATAAAAAAATACTGTTTCGCGGGACAATTGTCGTTTTCTCCGCTGTTTCTCCAACATTAACTAGCCTAGTCAAGATCTATAACGCTATTGGTAAAAATACATTAACATTTTACAAAAACAAACGAACGAACTTACAAACTTTCTTAAAACTTCACTAATCTTACAAACCGCTACCATGCGGCATTGTTCCCAAAATGCTGGCAGCATTGCCACGTTGAATGGCAATGCTTAATCTTTGTGACAAGTACAGGCCAGCATATTGGCTATTTGATAAATCCTTAAAAATACGGTGGGCTCCTGGTCCCCACGGTCCTAAAGTTTCGACCCCAAAAGGCTCAAGTATGTAACTTCTATCAAGTTGACTGTATTTGCGCCTTTTGACGGTCTCCGCTGATTCCGCCGCAAAACCAGCCTTAGTACTTGATCCGGGAAGGTGTGACGGCGCAAGGGTGTCCACGCAAGTCGCATGCCTAACCAACGGCCGGCCCAACTTCCACGGAACAAGAGTCACCCCATTAGGTCTCTAACCATTGTCGCGCATGAGACCATATGGTTCCAAAATGGCCGCACTATTGGCGCTGGTAAAAGCCCGGCGGATGACTTCATCAAGGCTGGAGTGACGGGAAACGCCAATATATTATAAGTAAACAATTTTCAAAGATTGATAAAATGTAACTATAAGATTGACGTAATAATGTGTGTAATGTGTCGATAGAAAACAGAAACCTTAGCAAAAATCTTATCTTAGCATCTTGGCGAAGCCTACAAGTCAACAAGCCTACAAGCCAAGGTTAATCTACTATTGTTGAGTTTTTCTAAATTTTCAATTGACAAAGTTATTTGTTTACGCTCTTTTATTAGCCAAACAGTAAAAAACGTAATCGTAACCGAGTCGACTTTGACATTGCCGCCAGCATTGGCTAATCACCACTAACCGATTCGGCCGTGGCTTCCGTGGCCTCAGGGCACACTAACATAGTCTAATAACAAATGGCCAATTTACAGTTTCGTAATATTTATTTACTATAGCAAAGAATGAAAGGAAATTGGTATGGAATTCTTAGTAGGTACGGTAAGCACCGTACCTACTAAATGTTATAAATATTATTAACTGTACGACCACTAATTATATTAATTATATTAATTAACAGTAATATAATTAAATAAATCATCATCATCACCATTTCAGCCGAAAGACGTCCACTGCTGGACATAGGCCTCCCCCAAGGCTTTACACTCAGACCGGTCTTGTGCTTTTCGCATCCACCGCGGTCCCGCGATCCTGACGAGGTCGTCACTCCATCTTGTTAAATAAATGTCAGGGGATAAATTCACACCCGAAACCTACTTTTAAGACCCATTCGAACTATTCATTCATTCATTCATTTCGGACCTAGTTTCAAACGAAGTTAGCTCAAGGCTTGTACTATTGGTACCAGGCAACGAACAAAATACTTATGAACAGAAATGCCGTCTATTCTCTGGTGGTTGTGCACTAGCAATGTGCAAGTTGTAAGATAATCTCAGAAGTGTGGAAAACAAAATTAAAATTTTACGGATATACCTAATAAGGGGGGATAAGTTCGCCTTTGTAATACTTTTATTTCAGTAACTTTAATATTTGTTTAATGTCATTGTTTTAGTACAATAGTGTTTCTGAAGGTATCAACTAAGTAATCGAGAATTTCCTATATATTCTGTCACAATTTGAGAATTTTCTCGTTGGTATAATGCTATTTCGGGCGCAGCTGGCGCAGTTTTAACATTTAAGAAGGTTTAAAGATATTTATTCTCAAAAAAGACATAAGTCACTTACATGAGAACACATTGCAAGTATATAAACTTAAATGTTCGTCCCAATTTTTTTTATTTTTATGTTCACTTAATGTATATATTTTTTGTTATGTTGTAGGTAGGTAGGTAAGTAAGTTGTTTGTTAGCTATTGTAAATATGCTGTAATAATTTGGTTTTAAATGCATTAAGTGAACTTACACGTTTTAAAGCAGACGGTAATTTATTATAAAGCTGTGCACCTTCAAAAGTAAACATTGTTTTCCCTAATTGAGTTCTTATCTTCGGTAATACTAAATAACTTGCGCGTCGGGTAGATCGTTTTGTTATTTGCTTCTTCTTCGTAAAGGATAGGTTAGTATGGAGTGAGCTGTTTAATATTTTCCTTACCAATATACAAGTGTTATATGTGTATAATTGTTTTAAGTTCATTAGTTTAGTTTCTTTATATATGAGTTTAGTGGGTGTTAAAAAATGGTAGTTAAATAGTATTTTTATGATTTTATTTTGCAGTCTTTGGAGTTCGGCTAGTTTTGTTTTGGCGGCGTTGCCCCAGAGTTCTATTAGATAAATAAGATGGGGTTTGACAAGGGAATCGTATATAGTGTAGCGTATCCGATGTGGAATTGAGCTAGCGATGCGTCGAAGTGACCCTGTTAGGGACGATAATTTCGCTCGTATGTACTCAATCTGGTAATTCCACGTCAGACAGCTGTCAATTCGTAGGCCAAGGTATTTTTCAAAGGTTTTTTCCTGTAAATTTTCGTTATTGATTTTAAGCGGATTGTGAGAGGGTATGATTTTTTTCCTTGATTTGAAAATGACGTAGCATGTTTTGGATGTATTGATTGTAAGGAGATTGTACTGAAACTAAGAAAATAATTGATTTAGATCTTCCTGTGCTTTAAATATTATGTCCTCAATGGTGGACCCGAAATAGAATAAGCACGTATCGTCAGCATATAAAGATATATAACCATGTAACCCTATTTCGTGTATATTGTTGATATATATTGAGAACAGTAGGGGTCCCAAAATTGATTAAGACGTACCAAGATCCACATGCGCGGTTGTACATATGCGTCACTTATTGGTTTGAGGTTCGAAATAAGGCTAACAATACGTTCGTTAAGATCGTTGCTGTGTTCTGCCGTTCTACATGATTTCGTTACAGAACAACCGTGTCTTGAAGAAGTAGTTATACTATATTACTACAGAGGCCGGGAAGTAGGGGTTTGCCGGCGGAGTTCATATAGATTGTTACGAATCTGGCAACCCGTTTTTACGGCGAGATATGTATTAGTGCTTTTTTCAAACATATAATCCAATAAAAAAAACATTAATTACAACGTCAAATACTAAGAGTGCATAAACATTAAAAGTAACCCACAGTGCTCAGTCATCGCGCGGCCACACCGAGGTTCATCGCCTGCGATCTAAGTTGCGCTTCGCACCCTTAATTACCTCTGCTCTCCTGGTACTGGTTGGATGAACGGCTTAGTATATTTAAAAAAAAAACAGCGATTTAGCCTGTTCATAAACAGCCGCCATGTGTAAAAAATACGTCCCGGCCTAGGCCTTCAATTTTGAAATTCCTTTACAGTTCTCTCGAGTGGTTCGTCCACTATTCCATTGCATGTTTGAGAATAATATTTAAAATCAAGTAGAATTAATCCCACAAAAACAACCTAATGGTGGGCAGCTGTGTCAATGAAATAAGGTGTACATGGGTGCCAAGTTACACGAAGGTACTTTAAAGCAGGCAGGAATTACTTAACAATATTATTTGCTAGTTAAAAAGGAGTAAATTAGATTCCTAACTACTAAATTGTTATTGAATATGTTCCAGCCTTGGGCTTGACAAAGGAATTGTTTACCAATCAATGCTTTATAGTCTAAATAACTATTTAATTTGATTGTTGACAATTATCATTCAATTTTATTCAATTTAATTGAATGGGATATGTTTTTATAGTACGTTTAATGTGTATATCTGTGTGTTTGGGTGTCTATTTGTAGCACCATAGATTTCATAGTGATTCCTAGTCCGTTTTGCACACGGTCCTTTTTAAGAAAGTTAATTTTCCCTTATGTCCATGTCACGAAAAAATATTATTCAAGTTTTATTTCATAAGTTTTCCAGTGGTATCTTACGTAATTAGAGTCATTACGAATCAGCGAAAGTGTTTGTTTCTCCATACACACTCGTATATATGACATTGGATGAAGTGAAATTTGATATAAAATAATGAGAAACTTTATGTACAGTTAAATTCGATATAGAAATATAAACAAAACGCAATTATCGTTTTCCGAACTTGACACTCCGCCACGTGTCTAGCTAATTACTCAAACGGTATCAAACATAGGGCCGTTTCACAAAATATAGGCTACCGTCGTAAAACTATCTCCTAGATAAGTTTCCCTGTGACCTAGAGAACGGATCGAAGAGAAATCGCCGTCACGCCGATCGCGCGCGACGGTTCACGGGGCACGCGCCGCGTTTTTATTCACCGCGATAGACTTGACGTATCGCGTGAACTTCGATAGGACCGTCGCGTTCAATCGTCGACATAGAACACTCTCGCAAACAGCTGGTGATTCGTTTTAAGGTAATTTATATCTCTTGGCTTGACGCTGTGGCTATGCCTCTATAGTCTTTAAAAGCAAATGTCTAATACAATCTGAAAACTGCAATAAAGGCTTCAAATGCGTTTTCGACTACTGAGGACTAAGATGGAATGCCCAACGCTAATAATTTCACCGGTTGTCTTTTTTCCACACCGAAACAAAACAATGCGAATGCTGCTGTTTGGCTGTAGGTTACTGCATAAGACGGTGGTAGCGATTGGACGGACCCTGCAGAAGGCCCTACCGCCACTAGATATGTTTTTTTCTTTTTTTTAATTAGTGTCATCATAATTAAATGAATGCTTGCTCGGTGCACTATTGTCTGATTTCTAAAAGGAGAAATGTATTATCTTTGGTAAAAATATGTATAGACCGATAGATCCAAATTTCAGATATTTTATCAATAGTTTTTTAAACTCAAGCTTAATCTGCAAGCAAGGATAAAGTGTATAAATCATTGCTAAGACCAAAAATTGATCAAAAATATAAATCAGATAGATTCCATGATCGCACAACGTCCACTGATAAGTTTTGAATTAGACGGGAAGAAAAGACGGGACGAGATAATTAGAATGTTAGACGGAAAAGAAATTGCTTTTCCGCTAAGGGTAAGATTGTCCCTCGATCGTAAGCGGTTCTGAGATCCAGTAGCCAGAAGCTAAAACGTTCAGAAACGGGAATGAGGTTTGAAAAGGCTGTTAAAAACAGGACGTGAGCATTCCTTCGAAAGAGAAGAGACATGTGGTCCATTTTTCTTGTTCACTCCGCCTCTGTATAGCTTCACAATAGATCAAACATACATCTGGCTGCTCCAAACACGGTCGCGTTACGCATCTCAGCGCGGAACCTCAGCTTCTTATAATTATGAAATTCCAGCCATTGTTATACTAACATTCCGACGGGGCGCGGAATAACACGGGCTATTTAAATACACAACCAAATGTTTTGAACTCCCGTGTGACCGGTCATCTCTTGAGGTTTTGTAGTTTGCGACTAGTTTTTGCAATGGATGAACTCCCAGCGAGCGCCTTACCGAGCCATGGCCCTACCCGCCTCGGTTGATTCTCATTTGACTACGGTGCGTTGAACTGGACCCTGTGACTAAGGCTCCGCTGTACGTCCGTCTGTCACTGTCTCAGGACTGATTTTTGAAACTGACACTTGATATTTTTTCTACCCTAAATATTTTCTGTCTTTTATATTTTCTGTCTTTCGTAACTCTTGTTATATGTTGTTGGCATATGGATTTATGTCGCACAATCCCAGTTTAACAAAAAACGCACTTGTACTTTGTACTTCGCACCGAATTTTCTCATCCTCGGTATAGACACAACCAACCAGCACAACATGTCAACCGCCGGCCGCGCTCGGTCAATCGTAAGGTTTCGGCAATCATGTTTGATTTCTGTCTCTTTCCATCGCTGATTAAAAGTAATGGCTATCTATTTTTGTCGGGGATATTGTGGCGATTCCCCGGACCAAAATGTCTGATGTTCACGTAAGATTGAATATAATATTTCCATTTTATTTCGAGCTGAGCTGATTTCAACATAAGTCGTATACATATTGCGTGTTGACAAATTTTCTTACATGAAAATATCGGATCTTAATATCCGACCACAGCATAGCATATTTAATGCCTTGAAAATTTAAGGTCAAGACCTTAAATTTAAGGTCTTGTCACAAATTTGAATTGCAATGTTATTGATAGCGAAAGAAAACTTGTGTGCCAGAAAATGCCTACAGCTTTATGCTCCATCTTATTAATTACTTATTTTCTTAATTTTAATACAGTTAGTCGGTGTTAGTTGGTGTGTCTTGTAAACTATCAAAAATGCACATCCGACCTATGATGTCCAGAACAAGTGCAATTAATTCATAGAAGCATATTAAACTCTCAAAGGCTATTATAATAAGGTTTGAAGTGCAATGCAATCCATGTAGTAGATGTGCCTAATACCGTAGGAGGGTAGTATATTTCTCAAGAAAAATCATCATCATCATCATGTCAGCCGAAAGACGTCCACTGCTGGACAAAGGCCTCCCTCAAGGCTCTCCTCTCAGACCGATCTTGTGCTTTTCGCATCCACCGCGCTCCCGCGATCTTTACGAGGTCGTCACTCCATCTTGTTGGAGGTCTACCTACAGCTCGTCTCCCGGTCCGCGGACGCCACTCCAGAACCTTCTGACCTCATCAGCCATCAGTCCTGCGAGCAATGTGTCCCGCCCACTGCCACTTAAGTGTAGCTATTCTTCGGGCTATGTCGGTAACCTAAGGTGTACTGCGAATATCATCAATTCTGATTCTATCACGCAGAAAAAACCCCGAGCATAACCATCTCCATATCCATCTGAACAAAAATCACCTTTTCAAAAAAAAATTACAAAAGTAATTTACACCCACTTCGCCACATCGATATTTACCTCAAATGTCGATGTAACGTTAACATTGACTTACAAAATGTCGTTTTTCGCGGAGGCCCGTCTCAGCTCACGAGCCATCCACTTCTCACCTTGGCGACCTTGCAAGGCTATCAAAGGCAAACAAAATGAAGATCACACGGAAAAAATAATGCAAATTGAGTGTTAATAGCCACTTAGTATACGTACAGTCAAAGAGTTATATTTGTGACCCACGTTAGTTCCAAAGTCTATCTAACATTCTACAAAAATAAGGTTGAGTTTCCTTTAAGTTACAAATGACTTGTCATCCCAATGCCATCGACGACTTAATGCAATTTTTTTTTGTAATCGGTCTCAAATTAAAGTCTCGTACTACAAACGGCTAATATTGATGTCGTTTACGGTGTCAGAATACCACCTATTGTATAAACAAAACGAGAAAACAATTCTATAATGAGCGTTGCCATGGTAATAAAAATTCTATAATTAGTATTGTTATTACCATGGTTACGATCATTCCGGATATCGTTGTTGGCATTTAGTGAAGTGTAGTGAACCGTTAAAAATATTTTAACACCAATTAAAATTACGTAAATCAAAACTAAAAATATTTTTTCAACAATTTGCGTGTATAGAATTATATTTTTATTAAATTACTAAAAATAGATGGTGAATATCCATCGATTTGTTATTTGGTTACCATGGTTACGTTCAATATGGATATCAGTAAAATGGCGTTTCGTTTAGCATTCCAACTTTGAAGATAAATAATGGTCAGAACTGATTTAGTAACTATTAAAATTTACATGAAATTTGTTAACATATAACAATGAAATTCACAAATTATTAACGCCAATCAGAATAATGAAAATGACTTTGCTGACAAGTAATTTGTTAGCAGAAAAATCGAGGAAAGTATAGAAGAAAAGTTAGCGATTGTTTATTTTTGTCATTATCATTCTAAGCTTGTAGAAAAAGTTATGTATGCAACGAAAAATAATTACCTCTTAAGGTACTCGTGCCTAAAGAAGCTTCATTATGTGCCAGTTACATAAATAACTATTAACTCTTACCGCAAATACAAGGTTGTTATAAATTTAACGTGATTCTGTGTCTGTGTGTGGCGTCATAGCTCCCAAACGAATGGATCGATTCGTATGTGGTTTTTTTAAATAGTAAGCTAGTTTAACTAAGGTGGTTCTTAGCTAAATTTGATCAAAATCGTTTGGGCCGTGTAAGAGATATCAGGTGTAAAAGTAGAGGTCGCCATTACATCAGTTTTTATTTATTTTCATTATTCAATGGCTTGTTTCTTTAAGTAGCAGTTGCCTACGACTTTGTGTAGATTTCGATTATCGTTATCCCACGAGAACTTTAATTTTTTTTGGGATGGAAAGTAACCTGTGTTAATCATGGGAATAAGCTATCACCATTCCAAATTTCATCCATATCCGTCCAGCCGTTGCAGCGTGAAGGAGTAACAAACTAACACACAAACTTTGGCATTTATAATACTCGTATTAGTAGGATTCATGTTGAAGCAGATTGGGCAATAGATAGAGTAGTTATTAAATTAAGGGTCTATTTTCCAATCTTTCCAATTCCGGGAGACGAAGTGTTGGCAGACCTTCCGCAAGGTGGACTGACGATCTGATAAAGGTCGCGGGAAACCGCTGGATGACAGCAGCAGAGGACCGATCGTTGTGGAAAACCTTGGGGAAGGCCTTTGTCCAGCAGTGGACGTCTTGCGGCTGATAATGATGATGATGATTCCAATCTCTAATAGTCATTTGTCCAAATATGCATCGCTTGAATTAGGATTTATTTAAACCAGTTTTAGAACAAATGATATTAGATAATCAATTAAGATCGTTAATGTCTAAAGCGTATTATAGGGTCGAGGACTATCTAACAGACAAAAATGCATGGCCTACACCCGAAACTTATTGTTAGTCAATAATAATTTGTTCAAATGCAAAAGCTTTATCCTGCTTTTTCTTGTCTAGGGGACACCGTTGATGCAGGAAAACATATCGAAGAAAACATAAAAAATAAACGATTATTATTATATCGAAACTTTTATGTGGCCATCTTGCACCATCTCATATACACATATTAAGTAGTTGATTCTATTTTATTTTATTTTATTATTTTCTATCTTTCTCTCCCGTAAGATTTTTGGCATGTTTTCCTGCTGAACTACTGTTATTTGATATTATATTTAATTTAATACTTGTAGCTTTATATAATGCTAGACTAAGTTGTACCATTGTAATATGTAATATGAAATATATTTTAAAAATGACTGACTGCTGAGTTTCTTGCGGCGTTTCTTCTCAGCAGTGGTCTCCTCTTGGGAAGCGCTGGTAGTATCTTGACGTGTAAAAGTGCCCGAGCGGCCTACTTACTGAATAAATTTCTTATATCTTTTTTTATCTTTTGATATTCCGAGGGACACCCTTAAACTACAGTAAAGTAAATTATAAACGCCATTACCTACGTTCTGTGATCTTTAAATTTTACCTATCCATTTGAAAGCGGACCTCGTCGTTACCGACGCGTAAAGTTTCCACACGATTTCCGACCTTACCCTGCCCTAATCAGGGACAATTAATGGGCATAGTTGCTTGAAGTTACGGGATCATTTAAGGTACACGGTCTGTCGGGGTAGTGGTAAAGGCAACCCAGCCATAATGCTTACTCATTTTTGTCCCAGTACCGAAGAAGTAAAGTCATTTTTAGGGTTCCGTACCAAAATGGAAAAAAAGGAACGCTTATGGTGAGACTTCGTTGTCTGTCTGTCTGTATGTCACAGCAGGTTTTCTCAGCAACTGCAAATGCTATCAACTTAAAATTTGGCATAGTTATAACTTGCTTGCCTGCATCTTTTTTAATTTTAAAGAAAGAAATTAGTTATATAAAAATTGAAAAGTCTAGAACGGGGTTTGAAAAATAAAAGTAGTTTAATTATAGCAAATGGCCTGTTATATGAAAGGACTTCATTTGCACATTTCAAACTTTTTTTTTTAAAACCTTGATGTTCTTGTTGATTTATAGCCAATATTTACTTATACATATTTTAAGAGGAAAATAAAATGAAGTGTTCATTATTTACAGTTTTTGAGAAATAACAACCAAAATTTGAAAATCTGTATTGAAATGTAGGCTAGTCAAAACGGACCTTATTATAGAAAATAAAGCTCATAACAAAGAGTATTTTATTTTGCGGTTACCAAGCATATTATATTGAATACGGAACCCTCGGTGCGCGAGCCCAACTCTCGACCGGGTTTTATAGATCAGGGGATCAGTTTCTCAAAAAAAAAATAGTCTAGGTGATATGCTTTGAGAAATGGGCCCCTGTGGTACATTTCTATATCCCTTTGTATGCATGGTTCTTTCTTATTAAAGCGGGCGAACGTTTGTTAAACAAGCTAATATAGCGGATTTACAAATTAAAACAAAATTATAGCTATCTTCTTGGGATTATATCCTTATCGAAATTATATAAATAAATAAAATAAACGTCAGAGGACAATCTCCTGCAGGTTGACCCAGTCCCAAAGAGCTCTGGGCGTGTACTATGGGCACTAGACAACGATAAATATACTTATAGATTATTTTTTACTTGTAAGTTTATTCAATTTGAACTGTATTGCAATCGTTAAATAAAATTTTGACTACTTGAAAAAAAAATGTATAGAGAAATACGTAACACAAACATTCAAGACTCCGAATCAGTACATCACCCGCGCTCATCACATGAACTAACTTGGCTATGCGTCAGCGTCGGTTTTAATTTTTATTTTCATTTGTTTATTTATCTATTTTTTTTAAACTCTTCGTTGGCCCCAAATGTCTAACTGTCTGGAATATTCCTGGGTACCCAAGGGGTACACTATGAAAGGATTTTTGGAAAATCGCCCCCCAACGGAAAGAAATACGGGGAGTAGCGGGAAACTTTCTTAGCGTACGAAGTCGCTGGCCTCTAGTACCTTCAATATAAGAGCATTGGTTTTAAAATGGTACTATCACGAACGTTATTTTGTGCCCATAGAAAAATATGCTGGAAGATGTCAATGTCACTAGAGATGTCAAGTCATTTGTAACTTGTAAGAGACTCAACCTTATTGTTGTAGAATGTCAGATTGACTTTAGACCTAATGTAGGTCACAAATTAAAGTTTTTGACTGTACCTTTAAGACTAGCATATTATTTTCTTTTTTATCAACCCATTTCTTTATTCCTCCCAACACAGGCATTTGTTTTGCTTATAGGGAGGCTCCATCCCTTAGATCATACTTTACGTGTTATTGTTGAATAAATAATATTGTTTTTTTTTTTTGTTTTTTTTTTTAATATTATAATAAAAAAATAGATTATTGTGAAATTTTGTACAGGGATAGTTTGTAGCTCGGATACTGATATTGACATGGTATATCTCGGAAAATCGGAAAGTCCCCTAGAGAATAGCGATCATTTCTACGCAGATAGAGTTTCAAGGAAAGTATAGTTCATTGTAAATGCGAAACTATGTTTGTTGGTTCTATCAGTACCTACATTAAAACGCCATTACAGATCGACGTGTAATTTGGAACAGAAATAGCTTACACTCGGGAGATGGACAAAGTGTGGTTTCCAACTCGAAAAATTCTTATTTTTTTAATGACGCGGTGTCGTGGGCAGTAGATACCTAGTTCTTAACAAAGATGACGTCTAAACGTCACGTCCCATGGCTAGTGTGTGTATAAATGGCAGGTGAGCTTGATTGACTTTGTGCATACGCATTCGTATGGAGCCGCAAGGTTGGAGTGATTTAGCTAGGTTAATTACGAAGGTATAAACCGACACGATTCATTGTTTTCAGGTTGTAGAGACGGAGAACAGTTTCCAACGCGCGAGCCAGCCCAGTGCTATCGCGTCTGCCGGGCGGCGTGCACGTCGCGCTCCCGTATTCTGAACGCACCGCGAGTGTACATTCCATTTTCAAAATTTTAATTCGAAATAGTGCTTTTGTTTTTTTCCTGTGTGCAGTGCCAGGATTTTATCACATACAGCAAAAAGGTTGGTTGATCAGTGAGCAATACTTACGTAAAAAATAGAAATAGTTAATTGATTGTGTAAGTAAAAGTGAGGAAAAGAAAATCGTACACGCAAAAGGTTTTTTTTTCGCTCTTTTGATGTGGGCCGCGAGGAATTATATTAAATTCTTGTTTTGTTAGTTCTTAATGATTTTCGGAGCGCGTTTGAAAATAAAATTACGCGCCTAGACTTCGCCAAATAATAAAATCTATTCCACACCAATTTAATTAAGATTGCTTATTGTGAAGTAAAATATTTCTCAGAAATGTCGCAGACAGAATAAAATCATACTCAAACAAATCAAATTTTATTGACAATAAGATTTTCTCGTTTTCTCGGTGGGAAAATTGTAAGTAAAAAACATTGACCTAAGAGAAATCGGTCGTATTGTATTGTTTACATATTGAAGCCAACGTTTGGTAAACACTTGGAGTTTACAAACACTTGCCAAATGATTGTGATTGTTCTAAACAATTTAGTTTTTTCAATAGATAATTGTCTTCGAAAGTAAGTAAATAAATATTGTTTTTCAAAATTGCAGATTATTCATAGATTAATAGGAAATTACGAAAGAGTTTGTATGTTTGTTTGTTACTCCTTCACACTACAACGGATTTGGATTGAATTTAAATTGAAGGTAGCTTATACCCTGGATTAATACATTGCGTACTTTTTATCCCGAAAAATTCAAAAGTTTCCGAGGGAATAACAATAATGGAAGCCGCGGGCAAAATCTACCTTTAAAAAATAAATAACCTGGCTTATTAATGATACTTTTGGAAATGCTACATTAACTTGGAAGTTATACCTACTATCGATCTAGAACAGTTTGGTTATTTACAGTAATTAAGACATTCAAGTAAAATAAATCAGCTTACTATTAAGAACTTGCCATTCTGAACTACTAACTAAAGAAGACTTATGCAGAGACGAGAGCCTTTTAAAATGTATTTTTTAGAAAAAGAAGTTCGTAAGGAAAAAAGTAAAATTTTATTATCGTTTCATTTCGTTTTGAAGGAAATATTTTCTTTCATTTTATAATTAAGGTTCAAAAAATAATATTTATTTTTAAAACATAGGTACAGCGAAAAAAATTACGATATTCAAATGTGTATACATATATATGAACTCGAATCTAGGTTTATATTATGTACCTATACTTTATAAGACTATTGTTATTAAAAACAAACAATGATCCATATCTCAACACCGAATAAACAACATACGAACCTATCACTACATAGTATAAAACAAAGTCGCTTTCCCTGTCCCTATGTCCCTTTGTATGCTTAAATCTTTAAAACTACGCAATGGATATTGATGCGGTTTTTTTTAATAGATAGAGTGATTCAAGAGGAAGGTTTATATGTATAAGAAGTTCTGGATCTTGAGCGGGTTTTACAGAAAACTCACATTAACCGAAGCGAAGCGAGGGCGGGTCGCTAATATTATATATAAAAAAGTATAGATAAACAAAAACATTTCAAAACCATGGATTTTAAAACAAAGAGTAGGTAACTAGTCGGTTTGGCATCATCACTACATATTATAAAACAAAGTCCCTCGCCGCGTCTGTCTGTATGTTTGCGATAATCTCAAACACTAATGAACAGATTTTGATGCGGTTTTACCGTACGGGTGTCATATAACTAGGTACTGTTGGTCTGCTCCTGCTCTGGCTCTCTCATCAGCTTTCTCATTTCCTCTTGCTCCCTATGCTCTGCCCTATCTAAGGGTTTAGTTTTTAAATTAATAACTAATAGGTTTTATTAGAAGTTAAACATAATGCAAATACGGACATTTTGGGGCTCCATACCTATATGTATTTTGCGATCCCAAAGGGTTCCGTCGCTAAAGTGAGCTGTGAACCGTGGATCTAGGAAGTTGAACTTGATTATAATTCCGTTTGCGGTGTGATTTAGTACGGACACTTGTGGCTGACAGGCACCAGTTGGACACTTTACTCTTAATTCAAATTTCATACGGGCTTAAATTGATTGTTGCGAAACAACTGAATAACCCTTATCTTCTGGAAAATAAGAATCAAGTGTCCATTATTGATGCCTTGTCCATTACTGGTTTTATCACCCTAATGAAATACATACATACATTAAAATCGTCTACGACTCGGAACGAATACTCGCGCTCATAAAACAAATATTTACGCTTACTGGGAATCGAACAGGGTCACCTACCAAACTAACTAGGCCAGCTAACCGAGTCATATGAATGAAAACGATTCTACCGAAGACGATAATTTAAAAGATCGGTTTTTCGCCCCCGTAAAACCGATTTAAAAATGCGAATTTCATCGAAATGGTACTTGAATACGGCTAGTTTAATAGTGCAGAAGCTGGGTCCTGGTGAACAAAGGTATAAGTCTGCTGAAGATTAATTGAAAAAGGGTTTAAGACTAGAATATTTTATGTATATAAAAATAAAAAACGGAACCCCTATAGCATCACTCGGGCGTCTGTCTATCCGTCCGTCTGTCACAGCCAATTTGCTGCGAAACTACTGCACCGATTGAGTAGAAATTTGCTAGCAAATTGATGACCCAAATACAGGTGTGCAAAGTAAATACATATAAGTTTACAAATTAGTTTTTTTTTAAGTTTTGCAAACCTGGCATGTGTCATATATCAAATGAAGGGGCTCGTTATGAGGATCTCAAATTTATTTTTGTTATTTTTGTAAAATAAATAGTTTTGACTTCTGGAAGAAGACGAAAATTGACCAAATTATAATTATATAATTATATTATATTAAATAATTAAAAAATATATACCTAGTTCATTGCTTTTAGATCACAGGAAAACTTATAAGAATTGTATAAAAAAAAACGCGAGTTCACCTCGCACTCCGAGTGTGACGCAACTATGTGTTAGAATGAGTAAGTTACATGCGTTTCTCATTGTAACAGATGGCTATTACGCCCGCTAACCCAGCATCCATCTATTGTATCATCCTATTTTCTGCTGAAACCATGAAGTTTCAGGATATCTTATACATTTATTACGTAATTTAGGTTAGGTTAGACTGGTGACTACAAAAAAAAACTTATGAGAAATGCCCTTTAATCAAATGAAAATGACACCTTTTTTTTAATTATAATTATTTATAAAAAAATACTAACAAAACAATTAGTTAGTTAGTTAGGAAATTGTCCCACAAAACTGTTTACACAGTTTGACCGCGTGATCATTGAGTCTCGTAATAATAAAGATATATAACTTTACTCAATACTAATTTTAAATATGATACAATACAAACTAAATAATTGAAGTCTTTTTTTAAACTTTGCCTTATTGGCCTCTAGCTTAATATCTGTGGGCAATTCATTAAGTATGTAGGGTAGACGTTTCTGCAGGCATCTGTCACCATAGTAGTTAGCTACCCTCGGCACAACGTACTTTTCTCAAACATGCTCGGAAAAAACGGTTTTCCGACTGAAAGACAAGGACGGAAAGAGCCTCATTTTACTCCTAGGAGTAAAAAAACCATAATTATGAAAACACTTTCCGTCCATGTCTATATTTTTCTTAAAAATGCTGTCAGTTTGCATACAAAATCAAAAGGACCAAGACAAAAATTCCAAACAGCCAAGGTAACTGCTCGCTTTTTTAGCACAGTGCGTGTGTTTCTTTTTGAATTTGCATTCCAATTTCTATGGTTAGTATTTAAAAATAATTGGCAGTCGGTAACATTCGTTCATTCTGCATAATTAAATTACTTGCTTTTTAAAAATGTATTTGTATTATTTCCTCACATGTTTGAGAAAAGCATTATGTATGCCTCGGCGGAAACGAGGATTTCCTGACTCGTATTTTAGCAGGCCTCGCTATTGCTCGGCCTGCTAACCACCTCGTCAGGAAAACCCTTACTTTCCGCGCCTAGGCAACAATGTACTATTCCCGCAGTCACCGACCTGGTGCCGCACGCATGCTCGACAAATGCTCCTAGTGAAATAAGGTTTATTAATCAATTTCTTATTATTTAATAAGAAATTGATTAATTAATTTATGTTGTATGTGGATGATATTGCTACTTACAACATGAATCTTTCTTAGTAAATAATGCTTTAGGTTAAGGTGACAGAGTTCAAATTTAATTAACTATGGAATTGATTTTTAAATAATAAAAATCTCGGAAATTATGCGTTATTGGACTACATATTATACCCATTATATTCTACAAATAGGCTCAAGTATCGATTGTTAAAATTGGTCGGGTTATTCGGGCCCACGGTGTATATAAAAAAGTATAGATAAACAAAAACATTTCAAAACCATGGATTTTAAAACAAAGAGTAGGTAACTAGTCGGTTTGGCATCATCACTACATATTATAAAACAAAGTCCCTCGCCGCGTCTGTCTGTATGTTTGCGATAATCTCAAACACTAATGAACAGATTTTGATGCGGTTTTACCGTACGGGTGTCATATAACTAGGTACTGTTGGTCTGCTCCTGCTCTGGCTCTCTCATCAGCTTTCTCATTTCCTGTTGCTCCCTATACTCTGCCCTATCTAAGGGTTTAGTTTTTAAATTAATAACTAATAAGTTTTATTAGTAGTTAAAACATAATGCAAATACGGACATTGGGGCTCCGTACCTATATGTATTTTGTGATCCCAAAGGGTTCCGTCGCTAAAGTGAGCTGTGAACCGTCGATCTAGGAAGTTGAACTTGATTATAATTCCGTTTGCGGTGTGATTTAGTACGGACACTTGTGGCTGACAGGCACCAGTTGGACACTTTACTCTTAATTCAAATTTCATACGGGCTTAAATTGATTGTTGCGAAGCAAATGAATAACCCTTATCTTCTGGAAAATAAGAATCAAGTGTCCATTATTGATGCCTTGTTCATTACTGGTTTTATCACTTTAATGAAATACATACATACATTAAAATCGTCTACGACTCGGAACGAATACTCGCGCTCATTAAACAAATATTTACGCTTACTGGGAATCGAACAGGGTCACCTACCAAACTAACTAGGACAGCTAACCGAGTCATATGAATGAAAACGATTCAACCGAAGACGATGACTTAAAAGATCGGTTTTCGCCCCCGTAAAACCGATTTAAAAATGCGAATTTCATCGAAATGGTACTTGAATACGGCTAGTTTAATAGTGCAGAAGCTGGGGTTCTGGTGAACAGAGTCTCCTGAAGATTAATTGAAAAAGGGTTTAAGACTAGAATATTTTATGTATATAAAAATAAAAAACGGAACCCCTATAGCATCACTCGGGCGTCTGTCTATCCGTCCGTCTGTCACAGCCAATTTGCTGCGAAACTACTGCACCGATTGAGTAGAAATTTGCTAGCAAATTGATGACCCAAATACAGGTGTGCAAAGTAAATACATATAAGTTTACAAATTAGTTTTTTTTTTAAGTTTTGCAAACCTGGCATGTGTCATATATCAAATGAAGGGGCCTGTTATGAGGATCTCAAATTTATTTTTGTTATTTTTGTAAAATAAATAGTTCTGACTTCTGGAAGAAGACGAAAATTGACCAAATTGGTGGCCCCCTGATCTCCGAAACTACGGAACCTAAAATTAAAAAATATATACCTAGTTCATTGCTTTTAGATCACAGGAAAACCTATAAGAATTGTATAAAAAAAAAAAAGGCGAGTTCAACTCGCACTCCGAGTGTGACGCAACTATGTGTTAGAATGAGTAAGTTACATGCGTTTCTCATTGTAACAGATGGCTATTACACCCGCTAACCCAGCATCCATCTATTGTATCATCCTATTTTCTGCTGAAACCATGAAGCTTCAGGATATCTTAAACATTTATTACGTAAGTTAGGTTAGGTTAGATTGGTGACTACAAAAAAAAACTTATGAGAAATGCCCTTTAATCAAATGGAAATGACACCTTTTTTTAAATTATAATTATTTATAAAAAATACTAACAAAACAATTAGTTACAATATTACAATAGAAAATTATCCCACAAAACTGTTTACACAGTTTGACCGCGTGATCATTGAGTCTCTTAATAATAATGATATATAACTTTACTCAATACTAATTTTAAATATGATACAATACAAACTAAATAATTGAAGTCTTTTTTAAACTTTGCCTTATTGGCCTCTAGCTTAATATCTGTGGGCAATTCATTAAGTATGTAGGGTAGACGTTTCTGCAGGCATCTGTCACCATAGTAGTTAGCTACCCTCGGCACAACGTACTTCCCCGCAGCCACCGACCTGGTGCCGCACACATGCTCGACAAGGGGTAGATTATGCTCCTGAGCGCCGTTCTTATTGAAAGGTGCGTTGATAAATCTAGGCTCCTAGTGAAAACGGGTTGACTTAACTCGACTTAACCCTTTACCTACGGGTGTCAACAATAGTCGACAAGCCAAGTCATTCCTCAATACTAGCAACTAGCAGGGTCCGCATTGTTGTGTTCCGGTTTGGGGATAAGACAGCCGGTATAATGACTAGCATAGAGGCATTCCATCTTAGTCCTCAGGGTTGGCAACGCATTTGCAGCCTTAGGCTTGCAGTGTTGTGAATGCCCTACCCTCGGTGGGCTACTCCTCGAGTAGGCAACTTTTGTGGTGCCCTCAGGCCCCCGGTTTTAGAGAGTTCTAGTATTAAAAAAGGGTATATACATAAAAGTAGTAGTAGTACTTAAACCCTTGTTCACTAGGACCCCAGAAATTAAGGTACCCGGTATGCCCCTATCGGAATATCAGTCCGTCTGTCCATTGGTCTGTAGCTTTACCACTAACCCACCGTCCACAAGTCTCAGCGATACACAGACACAATGACCAATCAATTTATTAAAGTAGATAAGGGTGGGATACTAATGAAAATTGATTCGTGCAGTAATCCCCTTCTCGTGAAGCTAAGCGGACAGGTTGGAGAAAAGAGGCTCTTCGTAACAAATGTGCACTTAGGGCCGATTAAACTGGGGCCTTATTCTCCTCCTCTAAACGTATTGTTATCGTATTGTTTTTAACTTTACCATCTTTACTGTATAGTTAATAAGAGCTGTTATTGCGTTAACAATATGACAACAATAGGGAGTAATTATTTGATAGATAAAAACCTCCGATATTTCGTAGCTGGGGTGTTATTGTCTTAAAAACGAAGTTCGGTCGGTCGAACTAGTGAACGCGGCGCAACTTATATAAGCCGGCGAGTTTAAGTAGTCCCTTTAGAGTGTACAAAACTCATTTTAGCACGTGCAATCTCAATTAGGCACTTAGGCTTTTGTCGAACGATCGATCGTTAAGGCTGCTAATTAATAACACCCCTGTTATCTCTTAAACGGCCCAACACATTTCCATAAAACCTAACTAACAACCATCCCGATTAAACTAGCTTTCTTTGAAAAAACATCCATTTGGGAGCTACGAAGTCATAGACAAACACACAGACACATAGACACACACGTTATACTTATAACATCTTTTTTGTAGGACGTTAAAAAGACAGTGTCGAATAAGGCCTCTGGGCCTCTTTTCTACATGGTAATACCATATTGCCTTTATGATACAGTATTGTCAATGTTACGATAGTCTTACGTACTAGACAGTAATGGCGGCAAATTTAAAAATAATACACTGTAATAATAAATTGGTCGCTTCTAAAAAAAATGTGATGTGCATGAGCGTCTTGATTCCATACGAGCCTAACAAGACGTTAGATACATCAACTAAGAGGTTAGTTGAGGCACTGGATGACTTTCTTTGCTTGATTTAACTAGTTACATAACGGGCACTTTTACACGTCAAGAACTAAGTACGTTGTCGTTTTACTCGTATGAATTTCGTTTTGTACATAACCTGGACGTAATCTACTTGTTTTTAAACAAACTTGGTCTTTTAATACAACTATAAATATGGACTTTACATTAAATTTAAAAGTTAAAGTTAAAACTAAACTTATTTAAAATAAAATAAAATAAAACTAAGCTACTCAAATATTAAAAATAATTATTTTTTGTCAGCAAAGAGAAAATCTATTTCGTTTGGTTTGAGTTTTTCTGAGTGTACCAACGCCAATATGGTTTTAACCAGCAGAACACAGCCCTTGGAAGCCCGGCGTAATAGTTGTCAGATAAGTCGGCTTTGTGTGTCTTGACGTGACGTGAAGACGGGCACCTGCCCTCCAGCAACATCAGTCAAATACGGCCCTTAGTCATCATAAGAGGAACTGCTTGGATTACTAACACATTACAGAACAACAAATCATTCATCATTTCAACTAATGCTAATTGTTTTCACAGACTGACAGATGGAGGGACTAGACCTTAGGTATCCTAGGGGAGCAATAACAAATGCTTTTGCCGAGTTTCTTACGCCGGTTCTTCTCGGGGCAAAGGTTTTATTTTTCGAACCGGTGGTAATGCTTTTTGACATTCATAGGTGCATTATATTATGCCTAAATTGAAGAATAAAGAACTTTGACTTAGACTTTTTTTCGAAAAGAGATCCGCAACGGGAAGTATGTGGAGTATCGGGCAATTCATTACAAGCGTACGAAATACGTTAGTGGTGGTAGGACCTTACGCAGGGCTCGGTCGCTGCTACCATCTTATCCCGTAACCTCCCATCAAATAGCAGAGTTCGAATTGATGTGTTCCATCTTAGTCTGGATTGCAGTTTTGAGATTGTAGTTTTCTGAATTCAAATGTCTACGGATCTTTGATCCCTGTTACCATCACGTGGCCTGTGAGCTGGTGTGTCATGTCAGAAACCTCCATCTTGAAAAGGCATATTTCAATTATATTTCTGCCTGCCCACTCTGGGATTACAGGTGTGAAGGTACGTATGTATTTCAGCATACTGTACCAGAATATAATTAATTTAAAATATAATATCAGCAACAGGCCTCATCAAGACACTTTCCATGATCATCGTCAAAATTCCTTAACACAAACAAAACAAATTGGACCTTGACGCCAGCCATCAAAACGTTCCCGTCCAATAATATTGTAGTTTCAATGTGAACGCCGATTAACTTAGACATAACGAGCTTCATTATAATTGTGAAACTGTTTTGATAGAATAACTATATTCTATTCTATATTATAAGTATTATACTATAAAACTGTAAACATCCGCCGTCCTGCATTATAACTAGAGGCATGCATCTAATAGGTATAACATGGAACCGAGTACTAATAAAAAGGCCCTCGTATGTTCCCGACTATTTAGGTTAATGAGTTCTCCTTAGGGAACCGACGAACCTCGGTCGTACAAGAGTTACAAGTGCAGCGGACTTTATTTGTTGAGCCACTACGGCATCATCTCGCAGTGCCAAAAGCCAATTATGTTTTTTAAATATATGGAGAATGCAAACGAGCTCATAGGGGTTTTGAGTGGGACTCAGATCCATCCACTCATGGACATTAGCTGTCTCAAGACCATCTCAAGACACATTTGACATTGTTTACTGAGTCGAGACTCGTATTTTTTTTTTTTTTAGTACGTGTGTATTAAAAAATAATCTGTATACACCTGTGGGCCGATGCCTGCGTCTATAACGCTTGTCAAATGTGTATAAAGCATCTGTCACTCTCGTACTTATTTATGTGTCAGATGGTGGTCGCAGCCATGTTGCCCTGTTTTATCCTAAAAATATGGCTGCGTTTATCGCGTGACAAAATGTGGATGAAACATCCGTCACTTTATGACACGTGAATAAGAACGAGAGTGACGGATGCTCTATCCACATTTTATCTTTCGATAAACACAACCATACTAGACCCGCTGATTTCAATTTTAAACAACTGATATGGAGTTATTTAGTCTTCAGTGTTGTCAACATAACTCCGTACCGGTTGTTTTATACTTGTACGAGTCACAAAAAAATCCCTAGTACTTGAATCGCACGTGGCATTTCAATGATCTTGACTGTGTTTTTTTTTCTTATTTACTGGCTTTCACGCCGTGTGGGCAACGACTCATATTACTAGGTGTATATCGCCAATGCTGACTTTCAGACAATCATGATGAAATTATTAAAGAAATATTACACGCGAGGACCAATGTTTGGTTGAAGACTATTTACTCTTGTCGACTAAATGGAAGCGATGGGGTTAGCTTCACGCGCTGTTTGCGAGTGCCTTGGACCTTGTGCAGGGTCCGTCCGGATCGCTACCACAATGTTATCCATTACCCTACCGCCAAACAGCAGTGTTCGCATTGTTGTGGTCCGGTTTGGGGATAAGATAGCCGGTGTAATGACTAGCGTAGAGGCATTCCATCGTAGTCCTCAGGGTTGGCAACGCATTTGCAGTCTTAGGCTTGCAGTCTTGTGAATGCGACTGTCTATGGGTCACAGTTTCCACTTACCATCAGGTGGCCTGTGTGCTCGTTTGCCTTCTCTATGACATAAAAAAAGCCTCAAACTCTGACTTTAATACTTTCCTCGAAAAACGTAGAAAGTGACAGTTTTCTATGACTCACTAATGTGTTACCAACTCATCATTTGACAAACTATATCACTTTACAACTTTCATTTCGTAATAGATATTCCCGCCGCTTTATTTAATATTATTTTATGATCAATAGTCTAGCCTAACCTAACTTATTTAAGAAGCCTATGTAATATGTAGGTAATGGTTTGAGCCCAAACACGTTTTTCGAAATGAAAGTTTGTTAATGATATAGTTTGTCAAATGATGATATGATAAAGGCAGGATACCTTGAAGCTCACTTTGGCGTCTCTTGAGACGAGCATCTCAGCCAAGACCAGAAAATTGTCACAGCTCCGTAGATGACGGTCTCAAGCAATATGTATATTTTGTCACGTTACCGCTGTGTAAGATATACCAACAATAACGAGACCATTCTATTTGAATCAACATCAATGCGTCCACAATAAGCCCTTTCATACGTCACGTTGATAATTCTATTCAGTCGTGTTCATGCGCCGAATCTTGGGTCTAATTCTATGATTAAGTTTACGGGCTTGGAAATTGAGATATAGACCTGACGAGCTGACTAGATATTATATTATCAGGCCTCGTATTGGCGTTAATTTCAGATTTTTAAGTGTTATTGAGAGAAAGAAAGAGAGAAAAATATTTATTCGTGACAAACGTAACAAGGAATAGATTAATACGCACAAGAAGAAAGTATTCCCAACTCAGCGTAATTCTGGCGGTAAAATCAGCGCTGGTCTTTCATTGGCACCATCAGATGAAAACACAGAAGCATACAAACTCATAATTATTTGAACACAATACATAAATAATAAAATGAGAAAGAAATAAAATAAAGAATAAACACAAATTTCAGAAGTTCGCTCAAAGTTTTTCATCCCTTCCTTATTTAGCGGAGTGGGCAAAAGTCCCTTAGCCTTACATGGACCAAGTAAAGAAATCAACATGACTTATGTTATTTATGTATAGTAGCACGTATCTATATTGTTACACAATTACCCTGTTCCGAATTAAGCTCTAGGCTTATAATAGGCAATAGACTAGAACAACCGTTCGGGGCCTAGTGCCTAATGAAGTGGACTCGTGATCGTAAGGTTCCGAGTTACAAAAGGTCTACATGTATCCGGAAGGCTCTATGTATAAGACGGGTACTAGAAATTAATATAACTACAAACTTATAAGTATAGATAAACAGAAGTACTAAACCAAAGAAAAATATCCTTGTTCATTTGTTTATCACCAAAATAAAGCTAGTCTTAGGTTCGATTTCTTGTTAGAGCAAATACTTGTGTATTTATTTCTGAGTCTTGGAAATTTCCAATGTAATTGTATGCATTTCTCTATATTACAACGTTTGTCATTGTCCAGTACAAGGTACAGTCTAATGTTACAAGGCTTTAACTTGGTCGATTTGTGTGAGATGGTCCCCCGATGTCTGTTACTGGTACGGCCCTATGTCATAACCATAATGGATGTGCAGCAGGGTTGTCGGCACCTATTAAAGTCGACCCTCGCGCGAAGGTCAGCACAAGTTGCGCGACACGCACCGATTCACAGTGTCGTAAATATTGCCAATATGGCCGCCTAAGGACCTGTTCGTAGTGTTAGAGAGGATGTTAGAAGCGGTAACATACTTTGGGCTTGGTTTAACTGTCTAGTATATTATGTATACACAACACCGTGAACACTTTAGTGTACAAAGTGCCAACAGAAGACGAGCTTAACAGTCGGCAGGTTTCGATTTAATTTTTTACTTCATTTGTGCATTTTTGTACTCTACCTACGGTTTTCGTGAATAGGTGTATTTTCTTCTTGTTTCTAAAGGAAAATGTCTTCTATATACACTCAGGAGCAAAAATATCGGGTCAGAGTGCGTTTTTCATACAAACGAGACTATTTCAAAGCCTTGATTCCTCGCCAGGGATTGTTTTGAGAGAGGTTTAATGGTGGATACTCCGAGGTTCAAAAGAGGAGGTCAAAAGTTCTTGAGATACCTAACTGATCGTACAATCAGTTAACACCACAGCGGGAGAGTTTGGGTCAGCACTTGGATTTCCTTACATTTTATTGCCATTTTAGATGTCTTTCTGAACATGCTCAATTCCGGCGTTAACCGCAGATTTATTCAGTTGGGTATCCTAGGCAATCTGGAAGTCCTGTATCGATGCTCGGGGTATTCATCATCAGATTTCACTGAAAGCATTCCCTGGCGAGGAACCAAGGTTTCGAAATAGCCTCTTTTACCCGTTTTTTATGCTCCTGAGTGTAATAATATGTTAAATTTACGTACCTTTAAATCCGCTGTTTTGGCCCTAATTTAAATTACCCATGTGACATTCGCGAGACACAGGAAAATCTAGACATCTGGATTGTCGAAGCCTGGCCAGAGGGCTATGCCAAGGTGCATTACGCTGATGCCAAGATGCGATCTAGCGGTCCTATTCGTTTCGTTTTAAAACCAATCCCGTCACTGGTAGATGACGTGATACGGAAAGTGACGTGATCTACCAGTGACGCGATTGGTTAAAAACGAACGGCAGGGTCTTCAGCCGTTCAGCATCCACGAGCGAACAAAAAACCATAGATACAAAGGTACAAATATTCATACATGTATGTCCAACACAATACCGTGTTTCTTTAGCAGTTGGCTAAAAATAGAGATATATAACTGGCGGTGTTTAGCTCTACATAACGATGTCTTCCGTTAACCTTGCGAGACCTACTACTCCTAGCGATATTGGCTAAATCACGAGGCATCGAACCTTATAGCTGCGCAAGATCTGCGAAAGAATACGATTTACCGCCCGATACTCGTGCTGCTCGCAATCTAGTATTACCCATAATTACGCGCGCGATCGGATGTCAAATTACATCCGTTTCGTTGAAACATAATGAGTATACGAGTAGATCGTGGGTACGGAACCCTAAAATCATTAACTATGTTAATGCAGAATATTTTTTTATTTTAAATTACAGGAGTTGAATCATTTCTAAGTATGAACCAAATTATAACTAAACTAAATACAAATCAATTAAAACTAAATAAAAACTAGAAAAGTGAGTGCCCCCGTGGCAAAGTACCACAGATGCTGGCAGCATTTCCTCGTTGTATAGCAATGCTAATACGCTGTCCGAGGAAGCTGCCAGCTCTGTGGTCACCGGTTGTTTCAATTAGCCTTTTTGTCATGTCTTTAAAAAGGCTAATGGCACCGGGTCCCCACGGACCAAGGGTCTCGACGCCAAAAGGAACAAAGTTATATTCTGCGCCGAGACCCTTGTACTTATTCTTTTTCATTGTTTCGGCCGCCTCAGCCGCCGTGCCTGGTTTATTTACTGTTCCGCGGAGGTGTGACAAGGCTAGGGTGTCTACACAAGTAGCGTCCCACACCAGCACTCACCATTAACATTTAATATTTGAGGTTTGTAAGTTCCGTCTTCATGGTTGAAAGCTTCAACCGATCGACGAGAAAGATGCAGGAATGATGAACGAGTTTATCAGGTTGCCCTCGGAATTCTTATTAACTCTACTCAATACGCATCGTTTATCGTTTATCCTGTACTGGTCTTCAGCCGAGCTGACCACTTTTTGAGTTTACCAAAGATACCCATAGATAGAGGCATAACCTCCTTCTGGGTACAATCAGCCCAATGGAACCTTGACTCGCCATAGAACTGTGTTGAACAGAACAAATTGTTTTGAAGTGTCACTAGAATGGGACTGATTTGAATTTTTCTAAATACTTAAGATTGGACTAGAGTGGCAAAATAACAGTTTGAATGGATAATGTTATGGACAGTGTAACGGTAAATGTGTTTTGCCGCATACGACGACTCTTCATATTGGGTTTTTGCGTAAAATTCTGTAGCGGGCAGCAGAGAGGATGCCATGCAATGTCATGTTTACATTCCACGCTAAGGGCTATATATCTACATTCTATTTTATTTTTTTTCTTTTCCATCTTTCTCTCCTGTAAGATTTTTGGCATGTTTTCCTGCTGAACTACTGTTATTTGATATTATATTTAATTTAATATTTGTAGCTTTATATAATGCTAGACTAAGTAGTACCATTGTAATATGAAATTATGTTTAAAAAATGACTGACTTTTGAGTTTCTTGCGGCGTTTCTTCTCAGCAGTGGTCTCCTCCTGGGAAGCGCTGGTAGATTCTTGACGTGTAAAAGTGCCCGAGCGGCCTACTTACTGAATAAATTTCTTTTATTTTTTTTATCTTTTATCTTTATCTTTATCTATATGTACTTAGATTACGTCGTACATTTTATATTACTGACGTAAAGCTAAATAATTGTCGTTGGTATTTTCAGTAAAGTATAGTCAAACATCGTCAAACAATATAAAATATTACTTCCTAGAAAAACAACCACTTTGTCACATGTACCGGGGACAAATTTTAATGCAGCGAAAAAGACTTTAACCCTACTACAGTTAACTGGTTCCCTGTCCCGAAGCAGAGTGCAGCGTGCTTTCGGCACGTCCCCATAGTAATAATAGAATTTAATTTGGTATTTTATCGTATAAGACATGATGGTCATTGCCTTCAAGTACTTTATGATACTTTGTGCTATAGTAATTCATAGATAGGTACAGGGCATGAGGCGGGACACCGTTTTATGGTGGGTCAGGGCTCCAATGGGCTGCCAGTACACTAACACCACCATTACAGTAAAAGTTTATACGGATGATTGTGTTTTAGTCCCGTCTAAACGACTGGAACCAATGGATTTGAATGAATTTGCCGAGGGACAATGACAGATTGAAAGATGTCCGATTTTTACTTTTGATTTGTTATATCTACTGATTTACTCTGTGACTTGATTTAGGCGAAATCACTGCAAAATACCACCATTAATAAAAATGACATGTGGCATATAAATAAGGCGATCGAAAGAGTAAGTTGGCAAAAGTATTATTAAACATGAATGAAGAACTGCGAGAGTGGTTCGATGCGGCAACGTACCGTTGATGAGAGCCGAGTTGCCTGACCCGCGATAAGATAAGGATCTTGGCCGGTGTCTATTGTTTCATACAGCTTTACATTATTTATGTTCGATAAGATATACATATCACGCGACTGTGATGACCTAGTGCGTGGTCTGTATCGCTACCATCTCATGGTTGCCATAGGCCTTCCCCAAGGGTCTCCACGAAGTTTTATGTAACTCGCATCCATCGGCTTCCCAGACCAACACACAACACTCAACACTCATCTAACTATAGAATTACCACTAGCAGTTCATCTCCAGCCCTTTAGGAGTTTCTGTTACCTATTGCCGCTCGGGCGCTAGGCGTGTTACAGTCGAGGCACGCACACATGCACGCGTATACGGGTGTCGCTTTTCGCATAACACCCTATTAGGCTGTCATTGCAGAATTTAATAAACGTATATTGTGTAGGTTATGTTAGGTTTACGTTAGGTTATTTTTTTATAATAATAAAAATAAAACCCTTTCTATTGTAAAAACCGTTTTAGGTCAAAAGATTTTATGCCATTAGATACATTATGCGAAAAAAACATTATTGATTCGGATATAGACCCATATTATACCTTTGTTTGTAGACGAACTACTGTTTATATACTGTGATCATATTCTTTAACCTACTGTTAAGCAGATCTGGTGTTCCGGTATGACTAGCATACAGGCATTATTTATAAGTTCGATTGCCAATGCATTTGCAGTGTTAGGATTGCAATTTTAAAACTGCTAAAGTCAATTAGTTCGAAATTTATAACCCGGAAAATCGAAGTTGAAGCTGGCAAAAACTAGCAAAAACTAACAGAGATTAGAAAAAATAGAAGAGACAATAAGACTAAATGAAATCCGTTTGGTTTTTTTTTAAGTCAACTTATAACTGTTTACTTGTGACAGACTCGTTTGTTTTACAAGAGAAAGATTTCCTTTGTATTTAATTAATTTGCGAGGATTCCTGTTGGAATTCACTGCAGCATAAAAAGTATTGTCAGTGCCTCGGGAGCTGTCGTTAGTAATTCTCCAGGTACAAGTCACGAGATCAGGGCTGTCGGCAAAACAACTAGCGCGCCACCTCATCAGCGAGTTACTAACGCACGCGCTTGTCAACTGTCACTTGGCAACTGTGCCTCGAGTGTAAGTTGCTGTTCACGCGGCAAACCGTCTCGAAAGCGAAAGTGACCATGTTATTTATACGAGAAACGGAAAAGCGATCGAGATGTTTTTGTGTATTGAAAAATACACTAGAGGCTCTGCAGGCTGAGCCTTAGCTCAGTCGAACTCGGAAGACGCTGCCTTGTAGCAGCAATGTATTCAAGTAAGAGTATATAAATACCTAGACCTACTGACGAGGAAACCTGCGAGCTGATGAGATATTGTCGATTACAAATTAATGACAACGGGATAAAGTGTTTCAGTTTTTCTTTGGCATATCAATCAGTCTATCTGACACGTTGGTTTTTCTCCTAGTTACTTGCCCTGTACACTGTGCCAATTAATTGTCAATTCTCTTTCTCCCTAAGCTGCTCAAAGTAATCTAGCCTAGATCTTAACCGTTTTCCTTCAATTTTGTCATTCAGAATGTCAGTTTTATACTTGTACTAAAATATTTTATGTCGCTTTCGTTTGTAAACTGTACCAAAACCAACTTAGGAGGAAAAAAACGTTATTCATTTTAATTTGTCGTGAGGATTTGTGTCCTTTTTAATGTCTGCGTGATTTATGGCCTCGTTTGTCGGTTTTTGTGCGCAAGATTACGCAAAATGGCTTCCCTCTCGGCGTTGCCAATTAGTAGCTTATTTTCTAATTAAAGTGACAACTTAATTGCAGCAATGAAAATTGCTGGTGATTGAAAATTATGCACGGCATACTGACTGCCTACTGAGAGTTGTGTGTAGCATAGGTGCTTAATTTTGCATTAACCGGTAGTAAAAAGTATCCTGTAACATTTCCAGTAGCTCAAGTGAATTTCTACACGAAGTGACATCAGAATTAATCAATTAATTCAGAAGAGGAAGCGCAACAAGCAGGTAGATAGGCGAAATTGTTTATTGCATTTATCAATTCAGTAAGTAGAGATTGTGGAAACGATTATATATCCGTTAGCTTTATATTATGTTTGCCAATACGTATGACAGGGTGAAGTAGAAAACAAAATCATAATAACATTGCTAAAGACTCAATATAGGCCCCGACATCGATTCGCGGTGCGAAAACCAACTGTAAAAATAACCTCGAACCCTTCCGGGCGAATATCACATTACCGCCATTATTAGCAGCAGCCTTCGAATTCCTTTCAGACCCTTGAATAATTAGGGCAAATATTTTAAGGGGCTTCGGGTTATTCTATCAAACGGAACTTGCCGTAGAGACCTCACCGTGTTGTGCTCAGTCATTATGTACTTGTGTAGAAATAATTTAATAGTACTGACACAAGTCTTTGATCAGCCATCTCTGTTGATTGAATCTGTTGCCCAGAAGTGGGCTCATGATGATGAACTCTGTTGATGCTTCAGCAGACATTTTATTTATAATACGATTATATTTAGAAGTAAGTTACATCACACGGTAATAAAGTAATCTTACTAAATTTTAGATGTCTTACTAATCTTACTAATATTTTAAATGCATATAATTAAGTTATCTGTGTGTGTGTGTGTTAGTTTTTGAATCCTTCACGCTTGCAACAACTGGACGGATAGGTTATACTTTGGATTAACACATCAAGCTACATTTCATACCGAAAATTTTAAAAGTTCCCAAGGAAATTACGACGATCTAAATCTACGCGGACGAAGTCACGGGCAGAAGCTAGTAATATTATAAATGAGAATTTTTTATGTTTGTTACTCAATCACGCCGGGGCGTCTGATCGGATCTGGATAAATGGCACAGATTATGGTCTGAATTATCCCGGAAAAAATTACGGTTCGTGTGGCATGACTTAACTTACGAATTCTACGTGCAAAAAGTCGCCGGAAAAAGCTAGTCGTGAATAGAATATAAACGTTTTGCTTTGCCGACGGAAGCTGCGACACACTAAAAAAATCACACAATAAAATGTTAATAACGCTCTGTCAGAATAATCGTCACGAGCAGTGATCGGGGAAAACGGTGCAAAACAAGTCAAGTTCAATTTAACTCCATATCAGAGTCTCTGATTTGGTATAAGGATTATTAATAGTTTCATGGCTGTAATGTAAGTTTTGTTAAGTTTTGTTAAAGTTTTGCATCGTTTTCCACGATCACTGGTCACGAGTCATGATCATTCGCGATCATTCTACAATTATCAATTATTATTATTTTATTGTAAGTAATTAATTTAGGTACTATTATTAATTCAGTGATCGGGGAAAACGATGCAAAACTTTAACAAAACTTACATTACAGCCATGAAACTATTAATAATCCTTATACCAAATCAGAGACTCTGATATGGAGTTAAATTGAACCCTAATCTACCAATATTATTCTTATTTTTTTTAAATATTGTTGTTTTTCTTTGTTGCGAGTTCTCCTTTATGTCAGCTTTACAAGTTTTGTTAAAGTTTTGCACCGTTTTCCCCGATCACTAATTATTATAAGGTCTCACTAAGCTCTTACCTTTTCAGACGTTCACAATTTTTGCTTACATACTAAAATCCAAAAGAGATATTACAATTGTTAACGAGATTAAATTAAATGTCAGAATAAAGTTACATTATTAATACTAGTTATAATTCAAATGGTCATTAATAGAATAAAAACGTTTCTCATTAAGCCATTCTTGGTCTTTTTCTTAAATATACCTAAATTGTATTCTTTATAATCGTCAGGTAAATTATAATTTTTGATACACATAAAGTAGGAGTTTTTGGATTTTAGGGCCAGTCTAACCGAAGGTTTATACAATTTTTATTTATACTGACTCCGGACTCTATTTGTATACAAATCTTGCTTTTTAGTAAAGAGAGCCTTATATTTGTGTACAAGAACGCAAACTAAACTTCTTCATCATCATCATCATCATGTCAGCCGAAAGACGTCCACTGCTGGACATAGGCCTCCCCCAAGGCTTTCCACTTCTTCACGAGATAAAAAATTACTTGTTTAAGAGTGAACGTCAATTAACACCCAGTCCCTTGTATTAATATTAGGGGCGGTAGGGCAGCCATCATTTAAGAAAGCTTCGCGGAAGTCGATGGGAAATGAAAAAGAACCCAATACTTTTAAAAGCACTTCATTATGGGGGGTAAATTATTATGTTAAGCTCGTCGTTGTTAGGCTGCATTCGTTTTTAAGAGGAGCGACGAGCGTCTAGGAAAAATTAAAGATAAAGTGCGTAGGACAGTTATAGTTAAAATTACTTCATAAATAAGTTTTTTTTTTTTTTTTTTCCTAGCCTGTATGAGTGTCCCACTGCTGGGCAAAGGCCTCTCCCCTTGATCTCCATGAGTCCCTATTTGGTGCCTTTTCCGGCCAGTTGTTGAGGAATGCGTCTAAGTCGTCCCGCCATCTCCGTCTAGGCCTGCCCCGTTTACGCCGCCCATTTTGCGGCACCCACTTGGTGGCTACGCTAGCCCACCGGTCCGGGTGCATGCGGCAGACGTGACCGGCCCAATCCCACTTAAGCCTGGCGGTTTTTTCTCCTACGTCAGCTATGCGTGTTTTGGAGCGTAGTGTGGTGTTCCGGATGCGATCTGTCCTTTTGACACCTAACATACTGCGCTCCATTGCTCGTTGGCAAACCTTCAATTTGGACTTTTGACTCTCTGTGAGTGACCATGTTTGGGCACCGTAGGTTAGGACAGGCAGAATGCACATGTTGACGAGTTTTCGCTTGAGTGATAGGGGAAGGTTGCCCTTCATATATTCCTTCATGGACCAGTAGCTCTTCCAGGCGTTTTCGACACGACGTTCGACTTCTTTGTCTTGCCTATTGCTGAAAGAGACTAGCTGGCCCAAGTATATGTACTCGTCAACATAGTGTATTGTCTGCCGGTCTACCTCGACCCTACGTTTCGTGCTGTTGGTCATCACTTGAGTCTTGGTGCGGTTCATTTTAAGTCCAACTTGAAGGCTCGCCAAGCTCAGATCCTTGAGCATTGACTGGAGCTCTGCTGCTGAAGACGCGAAGAGAACAATATCGTCGGCGAAGCGAAGGTTTGATAACCTTCTGCCACCGACAACTATTCCTCTCGCCTCCCAGGAGACTGCCAGGCTCTTGAAAATTTCTTCAAGTACGCTGGTGAATAATTTCGGAGATAATGGGTCTCCCTGTTTAACGCCTCGCTGTATTTGGAACGACTGGCCGGAAGACTGAAGCTTAACGTCTGCTGTACTATTGTCGTATATGTTTTTGATTAAATTGATGTAGGTGGGATTGATATTTTGGTTTTTGAGTGCAGTTAATATGGCTAGATGGGTGATACTATCGAAGGCTTTGGTGTAATCGACAAATGCTAGATATAAAGGAATGTTAAATTCAGTGAACTTTTCTACGAGTATTATTAGATTAAGCGTGTGGAGGTGATCGGTGGTGGAGAACCCGGGGCGGAAACCAGCTTGGTTTAGAGGTTGATGTTGGTCGAGCTGCCCTGCAATGCGACACTCGATAACTTTAATAAATGCCTTGTAGATGTGAGACACCAGGCTAATTGGTCGATAGTTATTGACGTCGCTTCTATCACCTTTCTTGTGCAGAAGAATTATATTTGAATGAAGTAGTTTTTGGGGGATTTGGCCTGTTTTAATTATATTGTTAAATAATTTGGCTAGCGGAAGTAATAGGTTTTGTTTACCGAATACGAGTGCTTCTGCGCTTATCCCATCCGGTCCAGGGCTTCTGTCAAATTTTAGCGTGGACAGAGCTTTAGACACTTCTTCGACTGTAATGGGGGTGATAGTATCAGCGTAGAACCACGCCTCGGTTACCGGTGTTTTAAGAGGGTCAGAATAAAGGGAGGTAAAAAATTGTGTACATATTTCCATTATTTTATTTCTTTTACTATGTCTCTTACCATCTTCATCTTTCAAGTTGGTGATCCAAAATTTTCCTTTTGTGATTCCTTGTTTAGCTATTCTAAGAGATTTGTTATTCACTATAGCTATTTTAATTAAATTGGTGTTTTGATTTCGTATGTCAGTTCGAATGCTGCGTTTGGTTTCTTTGTCTATTGTACGATATTCTGCTGAGCCTATTACTAAAGCACATCGCTTTTCTAATAAGTGTTTGGTCCCGGTCGATAATTTAGAACTCTTATTAATTTTGACTTTGAATTTGTTACTTGTCGACTTTATGGAGTCTAGAATATTCTTGTATTGTGTTTCTGTATCTTCAACATCAAAGTTTAAGGTGCTAAATGTATTTTTTAATTCTAAATTGAATTGGTCGTAATTGGAAATTAATGCAGCTCTATCTAGTTTCATGACTTTTTTTGAAAATAAGTTCATGCGGTGTATTTTAAAATTAAAATTTAGTGTTGTCCGAAGTGGTCTGTGGTCTGAACTGAATTTGATTTTGTTTAAAATACTGTCATTTTTTACTACATCGATATTTGATTAAATAAGATATTAAATAAGTTAACTCATAGTTAATTTTATGAAACTATTAAACGCTTGTCAAATGTTGTTTCCCTAGTAAAAAAAGGCCTCTACTATATATTTATATTGTTTATTTTATTTGTATAAAACTTTTATTATTATATTCCACTAAAGCTGCAATTTTTATGTGGCATTTGAAGTTTTAATTGATTGTAGCTATTTTTTTTAATTTCCCCTGTGAAAACACATTCATGTATAAACGTCTTAATTTACATAGCCGAGTCAATACGCGTTTTATTAATACGCAAAGCCGTACATTTTCATAGTGCTATGCAATTTCCATGAAAAGAGCGCTATAACAGTAAACCAACTAGTCAATCACGAAAATAAGTAGACTTAGACCAAAAAAAGATCGTACTTTGGTCAGTCTACCTATTTTTTACATAAAATAGACCTATGCGATCTTATCTACAGTCTTCATTCCAAAAAAACCAGTGCCCTTAATTTCACATTTAGTACTATGCCGGGACCGCGGTGGATGCAAAAAGCACAAGACTGGTCTGAGTGGAAAGCCTTGGGGGAGGCCTTTGTCCAGCAGTGGACGTCTTTCGGCTGACATGAGTGAGACTATTCCCACCTTTTTTCGATTATGATCCAGGATGCGTCGCTCGCTACGCTAGTTCCAAGGCGTGTCCCGCCGCATGGCACTAAACATCCTTCACCTTATCCGCGGGCAGGCTTTGTGTAGACAGGCCCCGCATAAATTTACGAAATGATCGATTGGAGCCGGCGTTCTTCCGCCGGGACCGCGGGGACCTCCTCGACGCACACAACGTTGGCGAACCTACCCACCAGATTAACTGAACCGCTATCGAGTGAAAAACACGTGTACGTGCGGGTCTTTAACTTCATTCGATACTCACTTCAAAACAGGGATTCAGTCAAACTCTTCTTGAGGCAGTGTTTATGGGCGGTGGTGATTACTTTCTATCAGGTTACCCGCATGCTCGTTTGCCCGTCTATCTTACGTATATAAAAGGTCTAGACACGCATAAACATGTAATTTATTATAGTATGTTAGTGCGATATTTAAGAGAATTACAGCTTAACTAACTTTTTTATGTGAAAAAGCAAGAAAAAATTACGATATTCGAACAAAATATAATATTCCTTAAGAGAATCGCGCACTTGAATCTGTTCTAACTTAAGAGATTAGTAATTGAGTACCTTTTGTCTTTGCCAATAATAACTAATTAATTAATATCTAATACTTAACGTAATAATATCGTATCTTCGGAATAAAATATTTATTAAAAGAGAATTACTTTTTAGTAATCTTTTGAAACAAAGGATTACTAAAATGTAATTTTAAGGTTACAAGTCCTAAATTAAACTCGACCAGGTAATCTCGTTAAATGTTAATTATCATTTACATAAACAAATCCGGGATGAGTCGCGTCTAGTTGGCCTAAAACATTAGTGGGATAAAGGCCGCGCTACACGCACGTAGCTATAATGTAACTTAGCTATAGTAGCTAATATTAAATTCTTTCAACCAAAAATCAAATAAAACAAAACCATTTAGAACAAAGTGTAATTATATTAATTATAATAATGTTGATATTGTTGATATTAAATAACAAAAAACCCGATTAGAGTCTCGTCTTCACGACCCCTGTTATGTACCTCTACTTTTAAGTTTTATGTTCTGTATAGACTGATAAAAAAAAATTAAGGTGCCCAGCAAATCGAACATACATAAAATATTCTATGTAAAGCCCATGCATAATGAAATGGCCGGTTAATTTATTTATTATTTATTTAAGAGTTAGTTGATTAAGTAAAAATTGTACTGTTTTATTTTCAATGGCAACATGAAATTACAATATTTTAAACGTCAATGAGATTATACACCTCGACAAGTCTAGGTCACTGTCGTATGTCAATCGACGTCATTGCACCGGTTTGCTGAAAAATCTACGAACACTGGTTATGAAAATAGCTTTTGACACAGACTTGTAAAATTGTAAAAGCAAGTGACACTTATCTATGACTTGACATTTGAAGCTTGACCTAAACGACCAACTCAAAAAGATAGTTCCCAGCCCTCCTCCTATACATTTACTCACAACTCGCACGGTCAAATCTGTTGTATCCATTGCGATAGAATATTCAAGACTAAGTCTGTCTAGCGAGTCACATTACGGCTCACGCAAGAAATTCGATGAGGAAGAATTTATATATATGTATATATGTATATATACATATATATATATATATATATATATATATATATATATATATATATATATATATATATATATATATATATATATATATATATTTTAATTTATTTAATTATAAGGAGAAAAAAAAAACAGTTTTTAACAATTAAAGCCACTATTAGAAACCTTAAGCCTTATATAATGACAGCCCTAAATTCACTTGACTAATATTATCACCCGTACTCGCTGGCTGCGGACGGCCGGCCTACGGTTGCGTGCCGCGCATTATCAAACTAAGCCGTTAAGTGGGGATAAATCGCGAGGTGACCAGAACCGCGCCGCGCCACCGCACCGCTCACCCGCTTCCTGAACAAGAACAAAACTTGGATAAGAACGTCACGTCACAGAAATCTCTTTTTGCCCAGGGAACATGCCTAAGTCCTAAACTACAACTACTTCGCGGGTGGTAGGACCTTGTGCAGGGTCCGTCCGGATCGCTACCACCATCTTATCCATTAACCTACCGCCAAACAGCAGCGTTCGCATTTTTGTGTACTGGTTTGGGGATAAGACAGCCTCTCTTCTTATCTTAGTCCTCAGGGTCGGCAAAGCATTTGCAGTCTTGTGAATGCGAATGTCTATGGGTCACAGTTTCAACTTACCATCAGGTGGCCTGTGTGCTCAAAAAAAAAACACTTTAAGATTAAATATTGAAAGTTGGATCAGAGAGGAGAATCAGTTATTGTTTAAAATTGTGTCGTAATATTTTTATGGGTGTATAAAACATATGCAATTATTTTGGCAAATAACTGAATAAATACTGATATTTAAAATCTATGCGGTCAATAAGGTGTATGAGCATTGGATTATACATATACACATACATTCATACCGTCACGCCTTCATCCCAGAGTGGGGTAGGCAGAGCTACAGAATTACCTACAACTCTAACAACTTGTTAATTCTATAACCACATTTGGCACAAACAGGCTAAGATGTTCACCAGTGTATATTAGTGACAGGTTACAAGCCCCTCGCCGAACAATACTACAAGCCTTTAATCCCTTAGTCGCCTCCTACGACTTCTTCAGTAAGGCATGGAGTGGCACTATTCTAAGCCGGCAACCACACGGCACGGCATTAAGTTATGTCCGTATAATCTCAAAATATTTAAGCCGAAGCTTTTGACCTAAAAATTCCTATTTTTATCCAAAATCTGGCTATCTCTCCTAATTGCTTTTAACCAGTCACGGGTCCATTATAATCCCATTATAACACCATCAATCATTTTAAAGTCTGGAAGTAAACCGGTGAGTTTTATAGGTTATATGCTTAAGCACTATACTCGTACAGTTAGCTACAAAAGTTACTAGTAGACCTTATTTCAACAATGTCTATACGGATTAGACCGTATGAGCATACCTACATATGAAAATAATACAGTAGAAGAACAAATATGTTCTCTTTCCCGCTATTATTTAACGAAATTGATTGGCTAAGGGGGAAATAATTTCAGAAGAAACGTTGTTCAAATTACTTCAACCTTTTAAAGTGCTTTTAAAAAAGATTGCCCTAGGGCAAACTCTTCAAAGTTTCCTTACTCTGTCTCTTTCTTGAGAAGATATCATCGTTCAAATATACATTTATTGAATTAGCGATTTGTAACCCAGAATGGTTATCTCTTCAATACAGAATTTCCATTTACTTCGCTCCTAAAATAAGTTTACAGTATTTTTTTCCCCGACGCGTGTTATTTAGTAAGTATTTGTCCTCATTCCAGAAATCATTCCTGCAAATTAAAAGCAATCTCAGTGAGTGCATAAAAGACTCTACGTAGTGTATCCAAGAACGCCCATCAATATCAGAGCTCGCTTCTGTTGGTGACAGTACCTAAACAAATGGCACAATTGCATGTGCAATAATGTGCATCAGTGTCAATGTCGACGAGTCGGTGGTATTTCGCGCATAATGCATAATAATTATAGGCTTGAACTGCAACTTTAGCATCTCAATTGTGCCTTGTTTGTGTCCTGCAGCTTCTAACCTGAGAAGATCAAAATGGATGACAATTATTTTGATAAGTTTTATCAAAAAAATTACAAACTGGCTTTCACCCTGTCATTTGAAATGTCATTGGTTAGAATCTCCCAACACAGGCATTTATTTTGCTTATAGGGAGACTCCATCCCTTAGATCATACTTTACGTGTTTTTGTTCAATAAAGAATTTTGAATTTAGAAAGAGTTTAGAATGGTTAGCTTGGTCGGTGGTAGTGATCCTGCCCACGTAGCTAGCGGTCCCGGGTCCGATTCCCGGTAGTGGCAAATATTTGGGTGATGAGCGCAAGTTAGACTTGGATGTTTTCTTGGCAAAATAAGTATTTATTTCGGTACATAAGTACAAGGTCACTTTGTGTGAGAAGCTCCCCTAAAAGTGTGTACTGTAACGAGGTTGTTACAACCTCCTTTTTACGTTCCTGGCAACTTTTACATTTCGTTTAAATTCTATCCAAATTCAAAATTGTTCATGATCTGATTGATGCGATCTAAAAGATCATTCTCTTAACGAGAAATATCATTCATGGCTCCCGTGTCTGGGTGTCTCCTTTTATTTTATTTTATTATTTATTTAGTTATCTCTGTAAATATACATTATCGTGAATAACAGCTTGAGTCTCCGAGAGTATCTACTATAACGCTTGATACAGACGTACAAACCACTGTTTCACTTTAAAGACAATAGCTCAGTTGTTATTTCCCTCGTCCACGTGTGGTGGCGACGCCGACGGTCCTCGTTCTAGCCGTGTCCTTGACATTCGCACGCGGCGAGTCGAAACTAGCGATGTAGGTCAAACGCTGTTCCATGTTCCACGTAGCTGGGAGGGTTGCATTGTTCTCAAAGGGTCATATGGTTCATACATGTGAGAGGGGACTAAACTAGACAACTGTATTTTCGACGTTCCAGTTTCAGTGTTTGACCAAGAGAGCCGTGCTGGCTGATACTGCGAGCCTTTTATAAGACGATGTCAACAAGCTGCTGCACCTGCAGTCGATTGACTTTATAACATTGTTAGTGAAACTAACCTAATTGGATTACATTTGCTTTCATTTTGGATAGCAAAACATGCATTACAAACCGGAATTACTTGCCTTATTATATCTGAAATGCGATGGTGGTATCTAAGAGCTATAATTAAATATTAATATTATAAAAGTGCTACCTTACGTACAGCTTAATCCGGGAGAAAAACCATCGTATTTTAGTAATGATCCATCTTAACTCGGTTATGCTATTTGGCGTTTTATTTGTAAAAGATTTCTTACAACCCTTTGCAGGGAAAACGAGCATTTTAAGAATATACATAATAGTGTTAGAAAATGAGTTTATTGAACAAATTTATTGGTATCTGAGACTATAATTTAGTAACACAATATTGTAAATATTTTTTGACACAAACTTGTCCTCGCTATATATAAAACAATATTACTTATTTCCTTTTATTGAAATGGAATATAACCTCTACTTTGTCTTCTCTATACGAACACTTAAAACAAGAGTTGATAATTATAACATTCAAACCAGTCAACGAACTGAATATGTGTCATACATTTCTGAATTAACAGAAGTCATACGCACAAAATGCGGGGCGCTTTACCAATGCGAATGAATATGCATTCGCGTAATAAGTTAACGATTTAATGCGATTCTTCCATTAAGCCAATGACATTCGAATATACGAAGCTGGTACTTAAATACTAGTTGTACCAGTATTTTTACTCGGAGTTTAGTAGTTTTACCTCGGCAGAATACTTGACCATTTGGACCACTTTAAATACTGATACATATTTCTATTTTTATTTGCAGGTAAATTCAACATATTACCAGAAAGGACGTGCGAATTCCTCATGCAAGTATTAATATTTAAGTTTTAATGTAGGAGTATTTTGGCGACGGCGAGGGACGACTCGGTGAGGATAATTGGGTGACTGCCTTCGAAGCTAGCGGTCCCGGGTTGTTTCCCATCCAGCAATATTCGCTTTCAAAGTGATAACAATAGGAAATATGCATTTATCAAATCGCATTACTTAACATAATCTGAAAATACCGCATGAGATCACCACAAGCATCTTAAACCGTTCATTAGACAGAGATTAGACAGAAAGATCCGATATGTACTGTGACGTCATGTTGTCATGTAACAGATCGGCCGTATAAACACCATGTTAATTTCTGTTTTATCTTGTTTATTTCTCCACTGTTTGTTACATGAATCAGTTTTAGTGAAACTGTGAAAAGAAACTTGATTATTCCCTATCATATACACGCTATGAATTCTTCTTACATACTTTTCTATTATATTAGGTGCGTCGCTAGAAAACCTGCTCATACAAAAAGTCGCGCCTGCGCCATATCCTCACCTTACGTAGCTTCAGTGTAATTCGTGCCTTAAGGTTTAAACCCAAAGGGTAAAAACGGGACCCTATTACTAAGACTACGCTGTCCGTCTGTCTGTCCGTCTGTCCGTCTGTCTGTCACTAGACTGTATCTCATGAACCGTGATAGCTAGACAGTTGAAATTTTCACAAAAGATGGATTTCTATTGCCGCTATAACATCAAATAATAAAAACCGAACAAATTATTAATAAAGGAAATATTAATAAAGTGTCTACAGACTATTTAGTAAAATAAAATAAATGCATAAAGAGGCTCTCATACAACAAACGTGGTTCATTATGCAGTTTCTTTGCTGATGTTGCTAGATAATAGTACCCTTCGTAAGCGAGTCCGCCCGCTTTTATTTATACACTTTAATTAAGTGCCTGCGCTAGCGAGCAATAATCCAGTCACTTTGTACCGAAATTCTTCCCAAAGTGACCCGTTATTATTGCTCGCAGTGCACGTAGCAAATAATATATGACGTAGGCATGCAGCTAGCGGCCGATTGTGCTGTCATGTGCAATCATGCAGCAGTCGCATCGCTAGTGCAGCGATACGTTAAACGGGTATGATACGGCTCCGACCCCGGGAGAGGCTACAGTAGCCCTACCTACATATTAGCCCGCTTAGGGTGAAGCCAGAGTGTGAGTCACGAAATTTCTGCTGTATACAAAAGTCCAGCTGATTTTGTGTTACAGGAGTTTTGTATGAAAAGTTACGTAAACAGGAAATTAAACCACCGAAATTACACCAACTCAAAAGGTTACGCTCGTCCGTGTTTACCCTTATTCATAAACGCACAATAAAGCTATTTTAATTGAAATATGGTTTTTCACTACCTGTCAGATTCAAATGTCACAATGCCAGATAAGGACAAAGCATATTTTAAGCATACTTTATAAATTGCGCTAAAGGTAAGTGTTAAGGATATATTTTTCTATTTGAAACATAAATATTCCTGCCGTAGACCCAATTCACCTGGGTTAATTCACCTGGATGATTAAAGTTTACTACTTAGTAGACATAATTTACCGTATCGTTTTATAAAATACATTCATTTATTTTCGGTAGACTTTATTCACCATGGTGAATAAGGTGAATAACGTATACTAAAAGTGTACTTTATGCACCAATTCCAGCGATAGGTGAACTAGGTACACTCTTCGTCTACTTTATACACCCAATAGGTGAACCAAGTGTACTAAAAGTGTACTTTATGTACCAATTTTCAGCGATAGGTGAACTAGGTACACTCTTCGTCTACTTTATTCACCAAATAGGTGAACCAAGTGTACTAAAAGTGTACTTTGTGTACCTAGTTCCAGCGATAGGTGAACTAGGTATACTCTCCGTCTACTTTATACACCCAATAGGTGAATCAAGTGTACTAAAAGTGTACTTTGTGTACCAATTTTCAGCGATAGGTGAACTAGGTACACTCTTTGTCTACTTTACACACCCAATAGGTGAACCAAGTGTACTAAAAGTGTACTTTATGTACCAATTTCCAGCCCAATTTATTTATTTCAACACCGCACTCCTACTCGATGCACAACTTATCTATCACTTTCTCTATCTCTCAAGGGTCTACTGGAAGAGATTTCTTAAAGGAATAAGTTAGCCTATGTACATTATTGTACAAAACAACTCTAATTTCGGTTCCTGTGGTAGTGGAGCGGTGCGGGAGGAATGTGTTTTTCTCGAGTCGGGTGTAAGCATCGGTGGCGTTAACTGGGCGTTATTTGTACTGGCCGTTTCGAATACTTACCTGACTTTGTCGGTTTACATTCCCATACGCGATTAACTATATACCAATTCAATTTAAGTATCTATATATATAAATGATCGTAAAGACCTGACACTAAGAGGGTGTGTTCATTGTATGACGTAGACATCCGATAAAAAAGGATTTTCCGGAATTCTACCCCTAAGGGGGTCAAAAAGGGGGGGCAAAGTTTGTATGGGATGGGACAACGTGATTCCTTGGTCTCATCATCATCATCATTATCAGCCGCAAGACGTCCACTGCTGGACAAAGGCCTTCCCCAAGGTTTTCCACAACGATCGGTCCTCTGCTGCTGTCATCCAGCGGTTTCACGCGACCTTTATCAGATCGTCAGTCCACCTTGTGGAAGGTCTGCCAACACTTCGTCTCCCGGTTCCTTGGTCTAATCTACTTTAAATTTCGCATAAACATTCTTTAACAGAATTGATGGAAGACGTGTTTCGTATTTTATTGAAATTCATTCTCTAGGGGGGTGAAAATGGGGTAAAAAAATTATTTCGGTTTGATTTGCTTCGAAGTTGATATCAATACTCCTTAGTGCTTATGATATACATTACATTTTATTTCAACACATGTTTAAAAACTCAATCCAATTTTATTTAAAAAAGGTTGAACTAACAGCAACTGACTGCAATGCAAATACTTCACCTATCACTGAAAATTGGTACATAAAGTACACTTTTAGTACACTTGATTTACCTATTTGGTGAATAAAGTAGACGAAGAGTGTACCCAGTTGACCTACCGCTGAAAATTGATTGAAAATTGATATATAAGGTACACTTTTAGTACACTTGATTCACCTATTGGGTGTATTAAGTAAACGAAGAGTGTACCTAGTTCATCTACCGCTGAAAATTGGTACATAAAGTATACTTTTAGAACACTTGGTTCACCTATTTGGTGAATAAAGTAGACGAAGAGTGTACCCAGTTCACCTACCGCTGGAACTAGGTACATAAAGTACACTTTTAGTACACTTGGTTCACCTATTTGGTGAATAAAGTAGACGAAGAGTATATCTAATGTCATGGTGAATACCTGTGTGAATTGACTCAGGTGCATTAAGTATACCCCGGCCTTTTGCCCGGCCAGGCAAGGTATTAAAGTCTACAAATTAGTGTACCTAATTATCCTCAAATCACCTAAGGGTATTAAAATCTACTAAGTGGTAAACTTTATTCATCTAGGTGAATTAACCCAGGTGAATTGGGTCTACGGCAGGAAAATATTACATAAGCAAAATGCAAAATGTATGGTTTCGAACCTGCATCTCATCTAGCTATTCGGGTCGTCGACGCAGAGGTACCCCAGGGGGGATGGGGGGCATATAGTTAAAATTCTAAATTCTATATATTTGTTCAGTAAATAGGCCACATGAGGGCTCTTTTACACGTCGGTTATATAGAGTGAACCTACCAGCGCTTCGGACAAGACCATCATTCCGGAAAAAGAAGCGCCGTAATAAATAATATTTTTTTTAACTATCAAAAATAAATAAATTACTTACATATGTAAGGTCAATAACCGTTAAACTAAAAATAAAAATAAAGGCTATGAGAGCAACACGACGAGATCTCTGCGTCAAAAGCCATAACTAGAATAATTAATAGAACAACTAGTCCTTGCAGACGTGAACAGACCGGATCCCACAAACAGCACCCGTTCACGAGTATGGCGCGTATCTCAGCCAGCGCCTCCCTCTACCATGTGTTCGGGAAGGTGGCGACTCAAATGGTTAATTATGGCAAACGCTTACGTAAGATCAGCGAAATCAATCAAAGTTAATTCTTCATTTTTGTGTAGTTGCAGAAACTCGCTCCGAATCGGCCCATACATACATACGTTTAACTTAGAACACTGTTTTAAAAGCAAAACACTTGCATTCATAATATTCGTTAGAATAAGTCTATGATACTATTTCAATACATGAGAGAGAGCACCAGTAATACATGAGCGAGTTCATAACCGCTTCCGACTCAGCACCAAGCTCGTAGCGTTACGGAACAGTTTCAAAATTGACATGAGCGGGCGACGGAACCAATCCCGGGTCTCATCTCCATGTGTAACTAATCAACCACTTTATTGGCTCAGCTGGTTATCTGAGATTCAGATTTAATATTCGATTTCAGTCGGTAGCATGCACATAAGTTTCAAGGTCGTATTATTAAACTTTTGTCACTCTCAAGATCGTCAGAGATCACAGTTCTCTAAGTCCTGTATTATAACATTGATCTTGAGAGCTATATTTGTCTCAAGACACGTTAGGAATGTCAGTTTTTTATCATTTGAGCACTTTATACTATTCCGTAATGACGACGCGGTTAACCCAGTTGGTCGCGACTTGTTCGATTCCCGGTAAGGACAAATGTTTGTGTGATAAGTATTACTATTTGTTCTTAAGTATTCGATATTTTGTTTGTTTGTTAGTTATTCTCTATATTAATATGTTTATCGTTGTCTACCCATAGCAAGAGTCTAAAAAGATAAAGATAAAAGATGTTTATTCAGTAAGTAGGCCGCACGGGCACTTTTACACGTCAAAAATCTACCAGTGCTTCGCAAGAGACCACTGCTGAGAAGAAATGCGGCAAGAAACTCAACAGTCAGTGGTTTTTTTAAATACTACTTATGATATTATATAATTACAAAGCTTAACCTAGCATTATATAAAACAATGAATGTAACATAATATATATATAAAATTATACTTACCTATGACTTAGTTTGTGACTAGATCAATATATGCAAGGTCGTTCCTTGATACTTACTTCTTTGGGGTTTCTTGAGACGACCATTTCACTCGAGATCAAGTAATACGGCCCTTAGACTTGCATGAGCAGAATATCACACAATTATACACAAGCCTTAATGAGGACAGGCTCTGGGTCCTTGAAAAACACGTGGCAATGACGGCCGCCACCTTGGATGAACTACCGCTTAGCTATAAATATTTGAAAAATCTGGAACACCGGGACGGCTACATAGACGACGTTAGCATAATAACTTTGAAACACCGCTGTCTTTGCATGGTGATAACTTTTTTCATACAAAGATTTCCAACTACCTGCCATAGTAATAGTTTTACAACTTGGAATTAGCTATCCGGGGACATATCGCATGACCTCATTGGTCATATAGACCAATTAATCCTCCATTGGCAGTTTTTCCAGCACCATTGCACAAGGTTTTCACGGTTGCAAACTTGGGTGTTAACTACTCTCAAGGGCGTTTGCGATGTTTGACTTTTCTTGATATAGACTGTCCTATAAAGTGTGCTACTATTTTAATGTTAATATACCTACTGTTACCCTGAGGTCAAAATAAGGTCGTCTCAACCGGCACCTATTATATACCGGTGTAGGTAACGTGGGTATATTATCTAAGTATGTATAGGGAATGACGTAGGGCGGCAAACACGCGAGAACAGATTAGTGTACAACTTGACGTAGGCACTCTAACGAGAGCCTAATGAGGCCCGTCGTTTGAGTTGGCTCGTGGTTAAGCGGTTTTTTACGTTATACGCAGTAAATAACCATCTACTTTTTATTGGAGCGAAGCTTCATTCTTCCCCGGTTCGGATTTTCGTTTGTCCCCATACTCCTCCCAAGCTATTAGAGATATCACGGCCAAATTTAGCCCGTAATACGACATCTAGCCATAGATAGTTTAGAAGAAATAAAATTGAAAATCGGAGGAATCATCACCGAAAATATTATGTTCCCATAGACTTTCAATGCGAAAAATGGGAAAATTGCTTCGCTCGATTTAGACCTGCCCGGGGACGACGGCAAGTTTTGTTCTGAGTAAAGCATCTTTCAATAGTCGCTTCTCGCCGTCGGTCCCTCTGTATGTATGTACGCTTAGATCTTTCAAAGTACGTAACGGATTTTAATGCGTTTTAATGTGACGTCATGTAACAGATCAGCCATATAAACTCCATGTTAAATTATGTTTGCTCGAAACACATAGGCACAAATCTTTCTCAATTCAAAAAAAAAATTTCCTCAACCGTTTGTCACATGAATCAGCTTTTATTGAAGCTGTCAAAAAAAGACATGACTATTCCCTATTGGTCCTTATTAAATCACTACGACACCTGACACGGAGGCCATTTGCAACGTCAAAAGATGGCAAATGTGAAATTTGTTTTAGTTTTTATTTTTGTGTATTTAGGTGTTCTAAGTTCTTTTTTGTTAGTGATTTGTACTTTGAATGCCTTTGTGTTGCACAGTGATAGAAGACTTGGACTTATTTCGTGTATCCTGGCATCTTACTTCTCGTTTCAAGTGGACTTGCAGTGATACGGAGATTAAAACTATCTTGGCCTCTGTCCTACATATCGACACCAGCAATTAATACTACGCTAAGTCGAATTTTGTCGATTTTGCGTTTTTGATGCCAAAGTGTTCAATTGAGGTATATGTAGGTGCTCACCAAATTTCAGTACAAAATTTTGAAAAACAAAGAAGTTTTGAAAGTTATAAAACGCTAAGTCAATATACTTTTTAACATGACCCGAACTATATTCCGCTAAGTACTACTTAGATGGGTACGCGCGGGGAGCGCGCGGGGGAATGTTTGTTTACATTACGCTAAGTTTTAGTTGTCGTTGTGTAACCGGTCGGCGCGCGCTTTGGTGTTGTCAAAAGTTTAATTTAACGTTCAAGTGATTCATATGTTATTTAAGTGCAATGACTGTATATTACGCAACTGAGAAATTAAAAAAAACTTGAATATGTCACGGAAACGAGCCAATTATTTAGTGGAATTAACTAAAGAGAAGCACAGTGTCAGTGATAATTGTGATATTAACGATAAACAAATAGATGAAACTTACGAGAGAGGTAAGTCTGATTTTTTTACGGTGGATAACATGCCAAAAATGCCTTTATTGTAATTTAAAAAATATTTCTGATGCTTTGTAACTTATTTCTTCATTTCCGGACAAAACTACGCTATTTACTAGTTAGCGTAGTATATTGCGATTGTAAACGATTTATTTTGATTCCGAGTGCGACTTAGCTTCATGGAGATTAGTTTTTTGTTATTTTTATGATTTGAATCCGCTATTTAATAATAGTACTTCATTAAATAGGTAAAATATGAAGCCTTTAGGTGTTCGCGATGGTTATAAAGGACTCAAAACGTTCGTTTTATAAATTATACGTTTTAATATTATTGGCACATGAAACATTTGTTTTATGTAAAAATAGGTAAGTAACATGAGGAGTGCAGTCAGTTTTCTGAGATAACTGATGACAGAGGTCGCCATAAAAACCAAAAACTCATAATCACTAACGACATAAAACAGAGCGTCATAGATCATGTTAATTCTTTTACGCCGATCGAATCGCATTATGTTAGAAAACGTTCATCTAAAAAGTACTTAGACCCCTCACTCACTTTCTCAAAAATGTACAAAATGTATCCAGATTGGTGAGCAGAAAATAACTATAGTACAAGAGTTCAGACATTACGGCAATAGAGAGACATAATTAACGCTAACTTAAAAATAGGATTTCATGTCCCAAAGAAAGATCAATGCGATCTCTGTCATTAGTTTAAAAATATAACAAATCCTTCAGAGGATCAGAAAACTAAATATGACAAACATCAAGCAGAAAAAGAAATGTCAAGAAAATTGAAACTTGAAAATAAATTGTTAGCTATAACCAATAAAAATATAGCTTGCATTGTATTCGACTTTCAAAAAGTGCTGAGTGCCCCTTGTGGAAACATAAGTGTTTACTACTATAAAAGGAAATTAAACGTGTATAATTTTACAGTTTATGACATGGCAAATAAAGAAGCATTTTGTTACATGTGGGATGAACAAACGGCTAGAAGAGGAGCCAATGAAGTGGCTAGTTGCCTGTACGATTTCTTCAAGAAATAAATTGAAAACGGGGTTAGTCAAGCATTTTTATGGTCCGATAATTGCGGAGGACAAAATCGCAATAGAATTGTTTACTACATGTATTTATTAGCAGCAGATAAATTTAACATGAGAATCACTCATCGTTTTATGGAAAAAGGCAATACTCAAAATGAAGGTGACTCCGTGCATGCCCTTATTGAAAAAACATCAAGGGGTAAAGAGGTATATTAGCCAGATGAGTGGTATTCTTTAGTGCGTTGGGCGAAAGTGAATGAGAAACCTTATAACGTTGTTGAAGTGAAGCAGGACATGATTTATGATTTTAAAACTTGTATTGCTAAGAAAAATTAGACAAAAAATTTAAAAAACGAGAAGGTTGCTTGGGACAAACTGAAAGAAGTTCAAGTCTCTTCTGAAAATTATGGAGTGTTGGGCTACAGATATAGCTTAATTAATGATAATCTTGATCATATCCAGTGTTTTAAGAAGTCCACCAGATTATCACGCTTAGGACCTTTCCCCGGAAATGCTTATCAAGGTCTTTTAAATATAAGTAAAGCCAAATACAATGATCTAAAATATTACTGTGATAATAATATTATACCAGAAAAGTATCATAGTCTTTATAAGAATTTATTAACGGAAGAACAAAGTATTAACAATGCAGAGACTGATGAAGAAGATGACTAGATTAGTAAAATAAAACAAAATGATTTTTAATTTCGATCTCATTGATTTTGATCTTATATAAAAGAGAGATTAGAGTTATTTTGTGTATTTTGATAAATATTTTCTGTTAATTTTTAATTGTGTTGATGACTTATAGGTTTAAAAAAAAAAGTGTTAAACTATCTTAAATCTCATTGATTTTGATCTAATGTTACTCATAAAAGAGAGTAATTTTGTCTATTTTTGATAAATACTTTATGTTAATTTCTAATTGTGTTGATTGTTTAATCGTTTTAAATTTAAAAAAATAAAAAATAGTCTTAAACTATCTTAAATCTCATTAATTTTGATCTCATATTATTAATAAAAGAGAGTTTAATAGTTTTATCTATTTTTGATAAATATTTTCTGTTGATTTCTAATTGTGTTGATTGTTTAATAGTTTTTAGATTTGAAATAATAAAAAATACTCTTAAAATGTTTGTTTTTTCTTTGCTTTAATCAAAATTTCATAAAAATTGAACTAATGAAATGCATTTCAAAAATCAATTTAACTTTTCTACTGCGTTACTACTATTTTTTTTGCTTATTTGTTGATACTATTTACGACTTTTACTCCAGCTAAACGTTTATGAACGCACTTAGCGGCATTTAGTAATAATAGAAGCGCCGAAAAGTTTCCCGACCATACAACGCTAACTTTATTAAATTCGTGAAAATGGACACATTTGCATTGTTATTTGTATTAGTTTATTAAAATTAATTATATTACTTTATTTTTTGTAACTTTTCTTTGACTGTTTCTGTGTAAATCGATAATTACAAGGAATAATTAAAAAAGTTTGCTCCGTATAACAGTACGCTAAGTATAAGTTAGCGTTATTTAAGTCGGTATTGTTTTTTATATTTTTGAGACAAACTCAGCTAAGTTCATCTAAATTCTAAATTAAGAAAATAATGCAAAAAGTAGTAATTACATATTGTATAATCTGCTACGAATAAGTTACGGTGAAAAAATCATGAATGTGGTGTAAAAGGTTAAAAAGTTATCACATGTTTCCCTAGTATTGGCGCTGCTGTAAAGTTGTCATTTTCAAGTTAGCGTAGTATTAATTGCTGGTGTCGAATTATCACCGTACAACGTTGCCACCAATTTTCCTAGAGAAGATTGGATTGTGTTTTATTACTATATTGATTTATACTTATATATACTTGACACTGGCGAAATCACTTCATTGTGGAAACGCCATATTCCCGCGGTAGTAGCTGTTCAAGTCGCCAAAGGGCAAAGAAAAAAAATAGAAAAAAAAGACACCTGACACACACTGTTATAGAGGTACACAGGCGTACGCCTTTGCTATTTGCGCCGAGGCGAGGGTTAAATAGTCACGGATAACACACAAACACAATAAAGTTTCTAAATCATATTTTTATGTGCGGACATGTTTCCAATATCGGAATTACACAGCATAGGTGCGACTGGGATGCCGTAGCAATATAAAATGCGGCGTGGGCGCGGTGTAACGAGCACGATACAGCTGTGCTCTACAAATACATAGTGTAACTTCTCGTGCTTTAAAAGTTTGTAGTTTATGCTTGGGGTAAGCGGACTGAACCTGCGTTTTACGCTCTCGTGCATATTGATTACTTCTTCCACACTCTTCCTTTGTTTTAGTCAGTAAATCTTGACTTTAACCTTCGTTGTCGGTTCGGGCTCGAATAAAATAGCTTGTTTTATCCATCTATAATCACCCACGTAGTCAGCCTAGTTGGTAGGGACCCTGGCTACGAAGCTAGCGGTCTGGGGTTCGATTCAGGGTCAGGGCAAAAAATTGTGTGATGAGATCGAGTATTTGTTTCTGAGTCTTGGATGGTTTCTACGTAGCAGTTATTTATTTACTTAAGTATGTATATCGTTGAATAGTTTTGGGTGTGGGTCAATTTGTGTGACATTTATTTATTATATCTCTTATACTTACCTTGAGTTCGGATAGCCTGGTGGTCCAGACAGGAGTAGTGTTACCTGATTGTTTTTTGATCAAGAGTTAGCACATAAATATTCATATTGACTAAATCTGACCGACGAACGTATTTAGTTTCAAGTTCGACCTTGTACAAGTTGTCAGTATTCAGTTAGAACTTTTATTGGAACCACGTTTGTAGGAGCACCTTGCTCTTAAATAGTGCTTGGCGCAGATGCGGGCATTAAGCCGGCCCTTAATATCGCGTAGTGGGTGTCGTATCAAACTCTCGTTTCCCCGCAATCCCCCACAATTTCACCGAAATTCCCATAATACCCCAAAATTCGGGGGACGTTTCATTTAATATCAAGACCATAATTCCACGTCGTTCGTTACGTGTGTTTGCGGATCGTTTGGGCAATGTAATTAGGAGTTTGGTTTTGGATAAATACAGCTTTTATTAAATTTGTGAAAGGATGCGGTGGTTCATTACGAGCCCGCGGCTTTCTTCGAGTACATTTGTTCCTAACTAGCTTCTGCTCGCGACTGCGTAGACTTCGATTATCGTTATCCCCTCAGGAATATCCCCTTTAGATGTCTTGCTTGATTAATCCAGAGTATGAGCAATCTCCATTTCCATCCACATCCGTCTAGCCATTGCAGCGTGAAGGCGTAACAAGCAAGTTTGTGTGTTAATTTTAACATTTATAATATTAGTAGGATTTATTCGTCCTTGCGATGTTAAAACCATAAAAGACGATATGAGTATTTCGGGTTAGTATCATCTCGTCCAAAACGTAACTGACCTAATTAGTCAACTCTGTTCATTTCGCTGCCCTTTTCAGGTTTCCAGAGTTGAGAAATAATAATAAAGTTGAATTACAGTTTTATTTCGCTGTATTGCTGATTGGTGAGATTCTTGTTTCGGCAGGTTTCCAGTAGAATGGATTGCGTTACGACCAGGTTCTTGTTTGGTTTGGACGCATTTCTTTTCACGTTCATGTGGCACTATTATTTCCACCCTGTGGTAAATGTTTACTTACACAGAAATATCCAAGACTCAGAAAGTGATACTTGTGAATATGACTAGAACAATACCACTTTCTCATGCTATTAAATTTAATCGGAGATCTTTTTAATAGCTTTTAGAAGGCAAACGGCCACGCGGCTACTTGATGGTGAGAGGGATCTGAGATTATTGCCATTTGAGGACAAAAATGCGTCGCGAATCCAGTGGACTGGTGTTTTTTTATCCCTTCCACGTTGACCCCAAGACTTAAATTCCTCTTCCAAAATTTGTAAAGTAGCGGTAGCCATTCTTCCGGTGTCTCAATCGCCGGCTACGAAGGTTAGTTTAACAACATTACGATAACCTTTCTCGCCATGCCTATTTAAAAGAACATTATGACATTCACAAAGTTACTGATGGACTTGATCATTTACTTGAGCATTCTAGCGAACGTGCTCAAGCAAGACAACGTACAATAAGTCTTAACGTATAATAAGATATAGCCTAAAACCTTAACGCATTGGATACATGCACTAAAATGCTCACAATACAACTTAGGCTCTCCGGTAAAAATTACGGGTGCCCTACGACTGACCTAAAATTGTATGAGCTAAAAAAATACGTCTTTTTAAGCTAAAGATTTTATTGCATCCATATTTTTTGTTCTAAAGCAATCTTGGTCAAGAATTGTTTTGTCTAAAATTTTAATTACTAAAAGTCTAGATCCATAATATTGTATAAAACACCCAGGTTTCAACTAATCTAAAGGTTAGGTTAGGTTAGAATTGTGTCAAGCCACAACTACGCGGAATAGGCGCTCCGCAAAGCGGAGCTCCGTCGACTTCGCCTCACGGTCTGGGTTATTCCAAACAAGTGTTCTAAACAATTTTTCGACCAAACCATATTTTGCAAAACAATTTCGATCAAACAATTTTAGACATTAAAATAATTAGATTTTCGTCTATGCTATGGATATTTTGTTGGTATGCAAAAAATATGTGGCGGCAATAAAAAAAACAATTTTAGACCTACCGATGTACACCAAAAAATTACATTTGCTGTTTCTTGCGGTGCTTCTTTTCCGCAATGATGGTCTTGTCCAAAGCGCTTGTAGATTCGCTTCCAATTACTCAAGTATAAAGAGCCGTTATGTAGCCAATTTGTGAATAAATAATTTCTATTTTAATCGATGAATTGTAAAGCAAGCTGTTAAAAGGCTGCCCTAGCTGCACGGATGGCAGCCCTGCAGCGCCATCGGAATGAGACGCAGTTGCGGTCGCGGCTGACGTCATGCGTCAGCCAGTAATGGGTGTCGTAAACACAGCTAGTAATGGCTCCGGCTCTTCCAATCAGCTTGTTTGAGATAACGTGACCGCCAGCAATGGCTGGTTTTGTAAGGGTTCCCTAGGCTAGCTAACTTACAGCTTATCAATCTATACATATTATAAAACGAAGTCGCTCCCTCTGTCTGTACGCTTAAACTTTTTAAACTACCGAAAAAAAATTAATGCAGTTTTCAGCAATAGAGTGATTCTAAAGGAATGTTTATACTCATGTTTTAAAAACATCTGGATTATATAGGGTGTTACAGAAAACTCACATAAACCTAAGCGAAGCGAGGGCGGGTCGCTAGGTAAATATGTAAATAAACATCAGGGGCAATCTTACTCAAATTGACCTAGTCCCAAATAAAACTAAGCTCTACATACATATCAGGGGACAATGTCATACCAATTGACCTAGTCCCAAACTAAGCTGTAAGCTCTAGGCTTGTACTATGGGTACTAGACAACAATATAAATACTTATATAGAGAAATATATACTTATATACATAGAAAACATCCATGACTCAGGAACAAATATTCGCGCTTATCACACAACCATCTGCCCTTACCGGGATTTGAACCCAGGACCGCTAGCTTCGTAGGCAGGGTCACTGCCAGCGCCGCGCGGCGTAGGGCGGCGCGTCGTCTAGCTCTATAAAGGGAAATACATACTTATATACATTAGAAAACACCCAACGTTTGGAAACAAATTACTCGCGCTTATGATACAAATATTTGGCGTGACCATGAATCGAACCCGGGACCGCTAGCTTCGTAGGCAGAGTCACTTCCAACTAGGCCAACAGCGACGTCAATGTCTGTATTGCCCGTCTGTCACCAAACAGTCACTTTAACTTAGAAAGTGAAGCGATAAAGGTTTGTAGAGCGCATTTTTTTCAATATACTTTTGTTATAAGTTTTTAGATTTAGAGTCTTTAGGAAATATTAAGCTTTAAAAGTTTCATTTTATGTTTGTTTTTATTATAGTTAAAAGTACAATCGACTATGGAATAATTCAAATATAACAATTGCTTTAATTATTGGCACGACATAATTATGATCTTGATTGACCTCTTCACTTTTCTCAACGTTAGAGTAGCAATCCATATGTTTGGGAGACCTTACACACAAATACCACATCTGAACTTGTCTGTATTGTACTTATAGAAAGAAAGAAATAAAATAATTTTGTTATTGCAAAATTATACAGCTAACATTCTGTACCTAAAGATTATTATGGTAGATCATTTATAACTTAGCAAATAAGCATGCAGGATTTTAATTCAAATTATATTGTTTAATTAATGTAACAATTTGCGAAAACGGAACCCACTCAGCATGGTGTCGCGGCACTCGTGAGTGTCTCGACGCTGTTCTTCCGTGGATCCAGCATTGTGGTACACGGGACGGCAACCGGCAATGCCTAGTCTGAATATAATGTTTTCGTGTCGTTTGTCAGTGAGTAAGCCTTGATTAGCCTTGTGCGTAATGTGTGAGTGCGTTGGAATCAATTGCGATGTTAAGGTTAGTAATTATTATAGTATGCTATGCACTTGCTACTAATGTTATTATCTTAAATGAGGGTAAAAGCAATATATGGTATAAGGTGAATGAATATAAATTAACATTATAGTTAACAGTTATCATAAATATATCGTTACATGTTGTTGTTAAGACAGATACACAAGTAGTTTCGTTGTAGATCCATTAAATGAGTTTTTAATTTATTTTTATTTATTTATCGGAGGAGAGGGATTTTTCAAGCATTTCGTGGCAACGTATCGAAAGCTGCATCGAGGATTTATTGATCATAAATAGCCCTCAGCTACTTACCTCCTCCCAAAACCCCGACATCAAAGACCGCCGAGCGACAGCCGCTGTAAGCGCCAACTCGACTTTTCAGTTCACTCGTCAGAAACTTTCCAACTCCACTTGAAAGGGAAGTTCCCGTCAACTCCTTATAAGTAGGCAATTTAAATAGAGTTATTGGCAAACGTAAAGTGCGCCTTTTGTTGTTGCACGTAAAGTTTCGATTTGGCTGGCTGCGAGGATTACATTTTTGGGGGTAATGAAACGTAGTGTAATTTTCAGTTGGACGCTTGTGATTGTCAATTATTTATTTGAAATTACGTTTAAGTTGAAAAACATCAACAGCGTACTAAAAACCGGCAACTCAGCAAAGTTGAGGAGGAAATATATCGGCGTACGCTTCCAGCTGAGCAAATATGTTTGTGTCTGTTATGCTTTCTTTGTAAGTATGTAATTAACTATTTAAACATATTTATGTGAGACGACTATTAGACTATGTCAATGTGGGAGATGTTCCCTAATATAAATTGTATTTAAAAGCAGTTTTTTTTCTCGTTTTTAACGATAAAACCGCTTGTTGCCTGGCTGTATATTTTTGGTAAATATATTGTGTTTGGTTTTTTATTAGACTCTTGCTACTCAGTCGGTAAATTACAAGTTTTTAATTTTTTAAAGGCAATGTTACATTGGATTTCCCGCTAAATCCAAAGAGGTCATCACTAGTGTCCGACAGAACACGAATTTAAACTGAGTTTGAGATGGTAAAATGTTTTACCTCAAATAAGACGAGGTAATGCTCCGTCTGCAGTCTCAATCACACTCAGAGTTACTTGATTCTGTTACTCTCACATTTATTTCCCTCGGTGTGACATTTGTTTAAAGTGAAGTGTTGTGAGAATCTAACAAAGTCAAGATCAAATTACTTATCCTCTAGAGTCATGATTACTTTTAAACTTTTTTTTTTTATGCTAATGACAAGGCACGCGAGCGCTCAGGCCACCTGATGGTAAGTGGGACTGGATTTGTTATATATGCCCATACACTATTGAACTACGGTAGAGTTACTAATGTGCTCCTTTCGTAGTATGAGTGGGATGGTAGACGAACGGGTACTGTGCAATCATACGAGCAACCGGCGATTGTGCAGCATAAAGGCCCGTCCAATGGGCACATCCTGTGAATGTAAGACGCTGGTTCGCTCGGGAATAATTAAGGAAGTTTGTCGGCCGCGGCTGTGCAGGGTATCCTAGAATTCAACGTCCAACAGCACAAGGGAGCCCTTTACGACGAGACTTTGTTTTATGTTTTAATTCCTGTGTTTCAAAGTTTAAGAATATTAAATACATACATGAAATCACGCCTGCTTCCCAGAGAGGTAGGTAGAGACCACTTCTTTCCACGTACTACGATCCTGATAAATCTCTTTCGCTTCTTCCACATTCATACATCGAGTCTTGCACGCTCGTCGGTGTCGGGTACTTAAGATTAAATTACACTGCTAAAAATAGCTGTGCTAAGTTCTTGATTGCATTGACTAAAAATAGGTTTTATTGTGCTTCGGTTTTTTAAAGTTATTGGTTTTAACATAATTTTGTAAGTGTAGAATTTGTTTTCACTAGTATTTTTTTTTACCGGACGTCATTTTTTTTTTAATTCTATCTTAGTCCTCCTTTAGGGTACCTACTCAATGTATATTCCAATTTAATTTCAAGTCAGTAGTTTGTAGCGTTTTGTCGTGTTAGTAACGGAACAGTTGGTGTAAAACTTTTTGACGTCCTGTGTGTACAGTCAACCCAAATCAAATAAAAACAAAAAAACGGTCAAGTGCGAACCCTAAATCAACCTTAGGCTATTCCTAAAATCTACTGCTTCTCTTCATCTTGTCAATCCTAGCAATATAGCTACATATAATTAAGATACAGCTAAAATATCCCCCCTTACAGTTCACAGGGGGTTAACTTTGAGCACCGGGTCTCGGCATTCTTGAGAGTAATTAAACTCCCCTTAACACTGAAATAAGCGAAGAATTTTATTATTAAACAGCTGGCTGGCAAGGTTGTTCGTGATATGCAGGGTGCGCGGAGAGCTGATCATAAATAACTTTTTTTTTGTAAATATATCACAATAAGAAAATAAAGTCCTTATAGCATAGACATTTTATTAAATATTTTATAATTAAATTCTTTATTACAGTATAACTTTTAATATTAAATTCAAATTCAAATTCAAATTCGTTTATTGCATGTCATATTACAGGTGATATAGATGGAATTACATGGAAGGTATACATATGACACCCTGCAAGGGCGTAGCAACTTAGGACAGTAGGGCTAGTACCTAATTATGTATTAGAATAAAATATTAACTACGAATATTGCACATATCAATAATTCTTACATAATTTAACTTATTTTTAATTATATTACTTATACATTATAAAGAATTATACTTGCTTTCATTTATCTCTAAATTCGGTATTTAAAAATTCACTTAGACTATAGAAACAATTATCAATTAAAAATATTTTTAACTTACTTATAAATAAAGGGAATTTATTTTCATTTTTGATGGAATTTGGTACATGGTTGTATATTTTGATCATCATTTGGTGTGGACTGGACGCAACTAATTTTAATTTGGTAAACGGTAGTTTAAGTTTATTGAGATTTCTATTAAATAATTCTTTGTTTATTAGAAAGTGTGCGGCGTTTTTTATTAATCTCTCAATAACGAAACAGTTTAATATGGATGTATAACAGGTGATATTGTAACGTTATATATTGAATTACTAAACTGTTGTATTACGTACTGTGGAATTTACAGTTTAAGAATGGCTTAGTAGACGATAAATTAATTACCTGCAACAGTCGGGTATTGACTTTCATTCTTATCATGGAAACTTACGTCAAAACATATTACGGGTTTATTTACTTTGATTAATATCTGAAAGCGATAACGTAGCTATCGGTCTTATTCCAACTTGGTTCAGTAGAGCGAAACGCTCATAGTTTCCGGTTGTAAACTAACGTAAAAACGTTTCCCGGGTAGAAACCCATTTAGAAAACATTGTATTTTCGAAACTAACCGAAATTAAATCAATTGCGTAACTTTTTTAAAGTTGGTTTCCATTACGAATCTTGCACCTTGCTTGAATCTTGTTTATGTAATAACCGGGTGTTTAAAAATAATCCACGTTATTTTAGCAAATATACTACAATTATCGGTTTAAACGCGTTAAGGTCGGTTCTCCGTTTTAAACGCAATCTGCGGTTCTGTGGTGACTCGGTACCACTTTCCGACGTTTAGGAGTATGACTCATCAAATTGTGTTTGTGATTACAATATACAAACGATCTGTCTCTATTAGAGCAGTAGAAACTTTGTGGCAACCACAAAGGTAGCAAAAATGTAAAACATTAGGGCAAGAGACCAAGGAAAAATAGAGCGCCTCATATAGCCCTTCTTGGCTAACTAAAACAAAAATATCTGATTGTTTATATAATAAGAAGTTTTCAAGTTCTACGCAGACGAATCTGGGAGTAATCTCTAGTGAACTATAAATCTTAAAATAACATAGAAACCGGTACTTGATCAATTTAGTTTTATGGGCGACGTGTTGCTACGGTTTCGTAACGATTGTCGGAGCTCCAGTTTTGGCGGGAAAGCCGGCGGAGAACGAGGAGTTTAGTCCAACCAATTGACGCGTTAGCTTCAAACTTAGTAAACTGAGGCAGTTGTTGGAAAATGGGACGAGTACTCCATAACAAGAGCACAACTCTTAGGCCCGTCTTAATAAACTGATCTCAACTCTAATGCTCGTCTGGAGATGTGTCAAAAATGACAGTGTTCTATGGTTTGACGTTTACTTTGACGTATCTCACAATCAAGATGAGTTTATTAAAACGGTCTTTAAATATTGAAAGAGAGAAGTAAACTGCTGTCGGTACGGTCACGGACTTTAGGTGATGAACAACTATAGACCCTTGCAGCTTAAAACCTACGATTAATTCTTATGTAATTTCCATCTCGTCACTTGACACTGTCATTATGACAAGGTTGTATGGTAGATCAACAATTAAATTCCGTGACCGTACTCTAGGTATAAACCCGACTAAATAATAATTCCAACTTGACACATTTTCCTGCTCAAGCTACGCTTAAATATTTTTTATTTTTTGTTTTATGTTAACTACATTGTTTTATATAATGCTAGGTTAAGCTTTATAATTGTATAATATCATAAGTAGTAGGTATTTAAAAAAGGCCTACTTACTGAATAAACATCTTTTATCTTTTTTATCTTTTTTTAACCCTGAGACTTGGGAACGAATTGGGCTCTTAAGATTGTAGTCTTGAGAATGAAAATATCTAACTATATGGGTCACAGTTCCCACTTACTATCATGATCTGTGTGCTCATTTGAACTCTTAATGTTAGAAGGAAAAATTATAGCCAGTAATGATGTCACGGTCGCCGTGGCCCACACACGTCAGCATTCGAGGGGCGCAGCCTAATCGTTGCCTCTCAGGAAATAAGGCCTTATAAGTTTAACTGAAAACGGATAGACCAATTCGCTTTTTTTTAAAGTAAAGAGGTTCAATCTGGTTTTTTCTTAGCTAGGTTTCATGGTAACCGGTTAAATTGTTTGAAAGTTATCATACACCGGGATTTGTATCTATTTATATAGTTATTCACTGACGCCGCGTCAAGATTCGTCCAAGCTTGAGGCACACCGGAACAGGCAATGTTTACACGCTGACAGGTCAACCAGTGTAACATCGACGAGCTCACTACTGACTGTTGTTATAGATCTACTCAATTCTAGAAAATTCCTCTCGACCTCAATTAAATTGTAAGTCAAGTGGCGGTGGCAGCGATCAGAACAATTGAGGAAGCGCTAATCTTCGAGTAACCACGCGGGGGCGGGCTCTGTTTGGCTTCATGCCGTCTCCAGAACTTTGGAGTCAACGGAGTCAACATTCGACCATTGAGTTGGGAGCTCGCAGAAGGCTCTTGGAATATATGAGATTGTTTATATATTTACAGCCCGCCGCGGGTCTGCACTGGTGAACGGTGAAATATTTATTAAAATAGCGGCCCCCCAGCGGCTTTGCTCCGCTGCAAATTTCCGACATTCCCGGTTGTTTTTTTTTGTTTTTTCATACAAACCTTGTCGTGACATTAACAAACACAACAAAAAAGAAATCAGCCAAATCGGTTCAGCTGTTCTCGAGTTTTGCGCTTAGCAACACATTTAGCGATTCATTTGTATTTTATAGATAGATATACACTTATCGACCATTCGAAGAAAATTGTAAATTGTATTCGCTCAAAATCTGATACCTACACCAGCTAACCTCTAGTTTTGGCAGAATAATATTTAGACTGTTTTTTTTTTTAAAACAAGCAAAAAACTACGTTGTCAGTAACAAGCAGAATATACCATCTTACCGATCGAATCACCTGGCCCCAAGTGAAATATTATATCTGAGCATCAATGGTTGCTCAACTTGGTGAAGTCGTCCAACTTGTCGGACGACTAATCCGATCCCATAACATTGGGCGAGTCGATGACCGCTCAAATGTCAATCTTGCGCATTTTACGATGGATCGATGAATGTTTAGTGTGTATTCGATTAGATTAATTATATTAACATGTTTATATCGGATGTAATTTAGATTTATTGCTAATTAAAGAAATATTGCTTTTGATGATGTGACAAGAGAGACGCTCTGGTGAAGAATGAAAAAATAGATGAGCAAACATACCTAACAGATGAGCCCACAAGAGTCATGGTGACATTTGTATCCAACAGATAGTGTAAAAGCATACGTTAATTAAACCAGGTCTGAAGTTGGTTTATGAATAAGGGGCATACACTATTACATTTACTCATTCTGCTAGCGGGTTTTTAAAACATAACTTAATATTTTATTTGGGAAAATGCTTTAATATATTAAGTAATGCGAAGTATGGAAAGAAAAAGAAATACATTAACAAAACACAATTACATTTGGATGACAGTGCTTGTGGCGTTGTTCTTGATGTTGTTTGTGATGTGTAATAAATCCATTGTGGACGATAGGACGTAAAGGGGTCAGGAAAGCTCATATTTTCACTATATTGCGTAATAAACAAAGTAAGTATGAAATCCTGACTAAAATGATTAATATTTTAGTATGTTCTGTGGTAAACTCAATCATGTTATCGGTTTCCGAGTAATCACAATGTTTTCAAACTCAGACGCGCTTAAAAATAACCATTCAAAGTTAATTAAAAATGGATCCGGCCGTCGTTCCTAACGGTCCATTAAGATAACGTCGTGTTTGTACTAACAACACTTAATTTGTCGTTAACGGATCGATTTATGTGCTTCTATAACGTTCTAAGTGATATGATCGCATCACAGTAACTCAGCTAATACTAATTATATAAACACACTTGCTAAATATGGAAAAAAATATTACTATATAGGTACTTAACTGACAACTAAAACTAAACAACCTTAACTTTTTTACCCGTATTCCTAAAAAGACAAATACAGTCAAGGGAATCGTAAGATGTTTTTCGCTCTTGTCACAATCTTTCAGATTCCCTTACTGTACATACCGTATACCTACTATACAGATAACAATCATTACTACCTATATGTATGTGTGTATGTGCGTATGTATGTAAGATTATTATAAGGATTATTTTAAGGCTGTTAACAAATTGAATCGAAATGACATGTAAAATACAAAATTTTATGAATAAATATCCAAATCCAAATCCAAATCCAATTCCTCCTTGAGAATATGGATTAGCCTGATTTCGACGAACGACTTAAGCTTGGTCTTGCGACGCGAGTGTCACTGGGTAAGATCACCTTCAATAGAACTTGCAAAAGATGTAAACAAAACCAAACGAATCAATTCACCATGATTACTCCATAATCACGTACTTTTTAAGATCAAGTGAGGTCTTTGCAACGATTTATAAACTAGATTATTACTTTCATATTAAGTTTATACGTTATTTTTATTAAAAACACGCTTGGTGAATGAATATTCGAGGTTATGTGTCAAACAGTACTAATTTGTTTACATAGTTCACCAGTTCTATTGACGGCGACTTTAGGTTACTACACCAATTTTTTTTTATGGCATTAGGAAGGCAAACGAGCACACAGGTCACCTGATGGTAGGAGGGTTCTGAGACCCACACAGATTTTCTTTCTCAGGACTGTCAATGTGTTACGAGTAGCTTGTCATTTGACCGGTTGTCTATCAACACGGTAGCATACGGTACGTAAACACAGATAATATTCTAAGCCGTTATAAAAGTGGACACCCTGTGCACTGCTTGACTGAATTCACGTGTAATTTGTTTCATAACTTAGTCAATATTACTTTGTGCAATGTTATACGAGATTTTAACATGTTTTTGTTTGCTTTCAGGTAAAAAACCCGCGTCTAGAGTGTTGGCTGCATGAGTAAGATATATTTGTCATTCTATGTTTATGACTTTATTTCTGCAAATGTTATTTTCCTTCACCAAAAATCCAAAACATAGGTATGTCTGGTTCTCAATTTTGCACGATCTCTCGTTGATTTGGTCGTACCAATTAATCTCGCACTACCTACTACGTGGTTGATATTAATCAATATGAATTAATGTAAAAATCAAGTTCAAAAAATTCATTATTTAAGAGTACCTATGATTACTTAAATATGTATAAAAGGACAAGTAAAATATTTACAATTACGCTTTTATACAGTCTAGCGCGGTAAATTGCGGCTTTAAAACAATTTTAGGCAGTATAAAATTCATTATATGATATGTAATCGTTGATTTAAGCTATATATCAATAATATTACATGACACAACCTGGGTATAGGCCACACTTCTAAGTGACCTGGGCCAATTACTATCGGCTATCCTCAGGCCTTATAGAGCCCAAGCAATAATGAATGTATGACGGGCAAATTAGCTATTAATTCAAGTGCTCTTACTAGGCACTTCATCCCCCGGATCTAATCACATTATCTACAGTTTTGGTCGATCGTGAAAACCAGCAATCGTCCAAAATTATGTTATACACAATATGTATTTTATGGATGACCGCACTATCAAGCATTGTCTACGGCGATAGCTCGCGCATAAAAATAATAAACTGGCATCTAATGATAAGAAAAGAGAGATACAGACGTTTTTCTCAAACTCGCAGTTCTCGATATTTTACCAAAAAGCTCTCCCCTGACTCTACAATATCCCACTGGAGCTGTAAAAAAAGAATTTTCGGAATTAGTCCGCATTGACGGAGAAATCCGCGAACATACCTAAAAAAACATACCTACAGCCAAATATAGAACCTCATTCGTTTTGAAAGTCAGTTAAAAACCGTTTAAGTATAGGTAATTCACGACCGAATCAAACCTCATTCAAAAACATGAGCAGGAACGAACTAATTCGAGATCAAACGTTGGATTTTAATTCAAATATTCGTGCCCCGGATCAAAGCGCTGCCGCGGCGCAGCTCTCTGGCTACCTGCCTCGTCCTGGCTCGAACAATTTTCACTCAACTTCGAATTCGTCCCGCGTTTTGACAAAGCCTACCATGAGTTACAATTTAAAGTACTCGCTAGCGAGTTGGATGCTCTGTCGCTCGCAGACCTCGCAGTAGTCTTATAGGGGGCGAGGGACAGAGCGTTCGACTCGCTAGCGAGTACGGTAATTGTAACTCATGGCAGGGGTACTGGATGGCCCCAACTTTGCGTTAGTCATTTATCTTTACACAAAGATAAATAACAGTCGTAGTTGACATTCAGTCTAAACCTTTTGGTTTCAGAGCATTCTCAAAGTAACTCTTATATCAGGGCAACAAAGTTCAAAATAACAGTCATGACGTCTGTGAGGCGTATACACGCCTGTTAAAGGTTTTATTGTATTGAATTTACCCCTATTTTTAACGTATTGTGGACGTTATGATAGCTTTTATTTACTTCATAGTAATGGCAACCGCTGTTAAAACCATACGATAACAATAAAGCCCAGAGGCCTTATTCTCCTTTGTCTCTATATAAAACTAAAAAATAAAATTAAAAATATTTGTTCAGTAAATTGGCCACCTATGGGCTCTTTTACACGTCGGTAATATAGAGTGAATCTACTAGCGCTTCGGACAAGTCCATCATTGCGGAGAAGAAGCGCCGCAAGAAACTCCAGCAGAAAGCCATTTCTTCCAAAAATGTATTTTTCATAAAATACAATAATACTTAAAAGTAAGTTATATTACAAGATAATAAAGTAACAAATAAAAATCATTAGAACTAGCAGAAACAAAAAACATTACAAATGTAAGGCCAAAAAATACATTAAACTAAAAATAATGACTAGAAGAATAATACCACGAGGTCTCTTCGTCAAAAGCCATTACTGGAATAATTAACTGGACAACAAGCCCTTGCAGACGTGAACAGGCCGGACCCCACAAACAGCACCCGTTCACGAGTATGGCGCGTATCTCAGCCATCACTCAACCATATTGTTATTACCCATATTGCAATTGCATTACTTATTGCTATTACTGTTAAGCTATCATTAATATTAACAATATGATTAAAAATAATAAAACATTCAGAGCTCCAATAGCACTGTTGTTTCATCCGACCTTGCTTGAAAATCGTAATCATATTGTTGGCGTTATGGCAACTCGTGTTCACTTAACGTTCTAAGATCCAAGATTTTATATCAAATTTAATACGAATAGGTAGGCTGAAAATTATCAATCCAGTACATACATAATTAAACAATATATAAATAAAAATGAAAATGGTTGTTAATAGACAAATTACATATTAATCGAAAGTATAACGAATATAGAATATGTAACGTTTATACCTGCCTAACCTAATAGTTCGACGGAGAAAAAATAGTCAACCTAACATTCGCGTATTTTATAGGCTTCAAACTTTTGATATGTAATTTGTCTAATAAACAAGCAATTGCATTTTTTTAAACCAAGTTAATTTTTATTAATTTTATTTATTATATACTGGATATTATTGATATAAAATACTTTTTATCGAATAAACAGCCCGGTGCAAATCGTCTCCTATTCGGATCTCCTTATAACAGTAACGGCTAACATTAATAATACGATATTGATACGGTTAAAGACTAAGCGTAAGGCAGAGCGTGTATTTGTCGCTCCATGTTGTCCCGTCACCCTTGGCCGAAGAAAGACAACAATTATGGCCTCTTAATGGGCAAAAGAAATTGAAAAGAAAAGTGATATTGTGGGAACGCAAATTTACAAGACGGCCAGCCTCCAGTAATGGCGGGACACTGAGAAAAGAACGGCGTTTCCGTAGGACGCTGTGAAAATTGGCCTTGCCTGACTTTTAAGCGAAGAATAAAGTTTATTTTCAGAAAATTGAATAAAAGCACCATGCCAAGATTACAGTATATGTGTTGGCCACTTTATGATACTAAAGTCAGAAGAGTAGACGTGTTTTTTAAGTTAGGTAACAAATTTTCTTAAACTACGTTTTAAGGAAAGCTGTTATTCGGCCGCTCAAGATTACAAGAAATCCGTTTTTAACGTAGTTAATGAAAAAACGTATAATCTCAATTATGAATATCAAAGCTATTTAATAAGCAGTGAAATATAATTTCCTGGTATAAAGCGGGTACAGTGACGGCGTCGCCGGTTAAAATATAATTAGGAAGCGTTAACAAAAAGACCGCAAAGTTGCGCGTTCCCGGTGAATGTTTGTATTACATTTGTCATAAATTTCCAGCCGCTCGCAAAAAGCGGTATCTAACAAATCGTGGTTAATTTGTTTATGAACACTTGAATAATTTCGTTTAATTAGAGCTGGACGGCACACAGTCGGAAAACAGTAGCGCACTTAAATATATTTGAAATATGACATGATATTGGAGGGTTTTCATTGCTTGTAGATATTAAATATTTATTTTAGTAAAAGGCATTGTTTTATTGGCAGAGAGCACATAGATAGAGAAATGTCATATTGTTTGTTTGTTTTCTTGAGCTTTGGCTACTAGGGCCATTAGCTTAATCAAGTATTAGAATAAATCAAAAGTAATAGCCGGACATCTTTCAATCGGCCATCTTCCCTCCCCGAAGGTTACCGGAAGTCGAGAAATGTCACACACATAACCACAGATACTAAAATTTTCATAGAATAGAAGAGGGCGCTACTGTCTTAGTTAAGTTCTGTTTTGTTGGTAACAATAAGTTTGGACCTAAATAATCTTAACAGTAGAAGTTATGGCTGTTGGGGCGGGAAGGATTTAGTGGTGCTAGTGGAGACCAGAGACGGACTGGAAAGCGAAGTGATTTTTTGACTGTTGGAAAAAGAAGTTACACATCCTATCTAGTCGGGATCATAGTGTGGGCATAACGGACTCCTTTGTAAAGAGGACGCCGACTACAATGAACTGCAGTCTCCATCGCGTTGCGGCACCAGCACCCGAAAGTGTTGGCAGGCCTCTTACACGATGGACTGATGATCTGGTAAAGGAAAGCATTGTTTGCAACTAATACAATATACGATTAACAAAACAAAAACACCTGTCTAAAGTATCTACGTTAGTCAGTGTAAAATGGCGTCATAGCCATTAATAACGTTTTCGTATTTGTATTTGCATTCAAACTGGATTGAGATTCGACACGGTGAACCGTTATTGTTTTTGACGTGTTTCCGTAATGTCAACCTGTTGATAGTTGTTATTTGCTGGATAGTAATGGCAGCCTCGTTAAAAACAAAACAATAATAAGTCAAAAGCAATGGTGGTTTACCGTGTCGAATGGAGGCCCTGAATGGTGTTCCACTCTCTAGCTGGCTGAATTTCTCTATCATAAACAACACCAAGAACGTAATTACTTACTTCGTGGCTACTGTTTTCAAGACAACTCCTGCGCTGTGGTGTGAGCCGTGACGTTCATTTTCTCGCGAGGGGCTCCCTTTTGTCTACGGTTCGGGTGACGGCGAAACCTCAACCCCTTTTTTACTAAACAAAATTGCTTTTTGCTTTTTTTTAATGGATCTTTCCGAGGTCGTGAACTGCAATTGATTGGTTTAGGTGCCTTTGCAAATTATGTTTCAAAATTGTGTTTTTGATTGTTTTAAAAGTAGTCAGTTGTACGCGGCGATTTTATGAGCATTTTACTCACCGGCATTACCGGCAATAATCATAAATATATTTAATTCATTTATCAGACGTAAAATCAATTATTAGCTTCTTCTTAGACAACTTAATATGTAAAGACTGTCTAATGGACGACATTATTATAAGGACGTGTAAACCATACCATGACCGTTGAGGCAAATGGGTTGACAATTTCTCTAACTCAAAAGTATCATCAATTCATCATGTTTGTTTCGACTCCCCTTTCTCAAAGTTTAAGCTATAAATATTATCATAATTGTTTCAACGATACAGCCGTGACCTCGCAATAAACAGGGATTCTGTTTCACATATAAATATTAATATGTATGGAAGCGGAAGTCGCAGGTAAAAGTCGATGTTCCAAAAACTGGAAGATCCATTTTACCGGCGTGTCAGGATGATGGATATCAGTTAACGCGCACGCTTTTAACGCGCATGTTCCGTTAAAAGGTTCGTTTATGACGTGGCAGGCGCCATACTGTATTTTTTTAATCGTGTTCCGGTGGTGGTTTCGTCACACTGTTTCTTTTTGCCTGATATTGAATAAATATATAGCATTTGAGGTGATATTAAATACATTTATAACAGGGAAAATCTGACACTAGTTGACCCATGTCCCAAACTAAGCTCTAGGCTTGTTCTATGGGACCTAGGCAACGATAAACATACTTAGGAAATATCCAAGACCCTGAAAAAATCGTGCTCAAATATTTCCCCAGACCGGGAACCGAACCCAAGACCGCTAGCTTCGCTAGATTGAAATTCTCCAATGGTGGCACTGTATTTCGGCTTGTTGAAATGTTTCGTGTTTGGAATCACGAAAAAATATTGCAGGCGAAAAAAAAAACCGACGACGGTGCCAGCATTGCTTTAGTAAGACGGTTTAAGCAAATCGACGTCCTCTACGAGCCTCGATGAGGTCGCAGTTGTAATAGGCAGTAATTTAAAATTCACAGGGATAAAGAGTTCATATTGGAAGCCCAATAGCTTGCCGATATTGTTTTTGGTCATTATGTCAACAGTGACATGGATAAATATGACCTAAAAATAATAAAACCTGATGATAAAGACCCGTTCATATTACACATTTGTTGTAAGCATGATCACAAAAATAATGTCGTGGATAGTTTATTTTTCATTTTGATGTTCCTCGCGTGTTTATAATAATGCGTTAAATGTCTGCGCACCGCGGGCCGCAGTGCATCGACGCGTGCGCCTGTCAGAGCCGGGGCCACGTGCGGAGCGGACATATCGCTTGAAACACTTTCTTCATAACGCATTGTGCTGCGCCACAAGTTACAACATATCGCGTATAACTTTAATGACGCGTTTGCATATGCATAAGGTCCCAGGTCTAATTCCTTAAATGAGCCGATTTTTTTGTGATTATTATTAAGCACGTAATGTTTTTCTATCGCTAATATTGATATCGTTAATGATATTCAAATTCCACCTACAGCGTAACCGAGGAGTAATAACAGTTCTATAATGAGCGTTACCATGGTAGTAACAGATATGTTATAATTATGATAGCATTGTTATTCCCATGGTTACCCAGATGAAAAATGTTAGTGATGGTGTTTGGTGATAAACTGACATCTCAATTTTGTTGTCAAAAACTGTTTTTAGGACAATTGTGAAAATGTGTATAAATACGAAAAAATATTAATTATATATGGTAACTATAACCGTAACTGGCGCTTTAAAATAAATAATCATTAAGAAAGATTAATAAAATTAATTGGTTCAGTGGCTTGCAACACTAGAAATGGCATTTTGTGAATCAAATTGACATTCCAATTCTGATACTTTATTGTTTGAAGTATTAAAAATAACGGTAAAAATCGAACAAATAGGAATTAAATTAATAAGCGTCAAGATTATTTAAGAATTACAAAGAAACGACAAAAAAGATAAATCGTCTAGGCTGTGTGACTATTGGTCAACTATAGTTTTTCTCTGTGGTTGCTGTCAATTTAGAACCTGCCAAAAAGAACTAAATTAATTAAAACTTGTAGAAAAAAATATGTACGGTACATAATTGGCTCTTAAGGTACGAGTGCCGAAGTTAGAGCGCGAGCATTGGCATCGAGAAGGCAAACGAGCACACAGGCCACCTGACGGTAAGTGGCAACTGTGACCCATAGACAGTCGCATTCACAAGACTGCAAGCCTAAAACTGCAAATGCGCTGCCAACCCTGAGGACTAAGATGGAATGCATCTATGCTAGTTATTACACCGGCTGTCTTATCCCCAAACCGGAACACAACAATGCGAACACTGCTGTTTGGCGGTAGGTTAATGGATAAGATGGTGGTAGCGATCCGGACGGACCCCGCACAAGGTCCTACCACCCGCAAAACACCCGCTACGTTATGTACCACTTACATAAATAGCCATTTTGTATACCAGTGTCTTGGTCGTGTTTAGGAATAGGTCAAAGATTTAAATTTATCAATTTCCCCAATTGAGCACTTAAAACAATTTATAGAAAGAAAAACTCACCTCATTAATAATGTCATACTGGCCAGTAATTGCCGTCACAAAAAAAAACTCAAGTTTACTTTCCTTTCCTGCCGGCCTGTACGAGTGATTAACCTTCGCCATCTTTAAAAAAAGTAAGCCTGTCACTTGCACGTCAAAGATTACCGTATCGCTAACTCGGTCGAGTCACGCAATTGCGTAAGGAGAAAGAATGTGTTTCACGCTACACCAACGGCTACGGCGCCTATTCCGAATAAATTGGATCTTCCGTTGTGAAGTTGTCTATGCCAAATTGAGCCGTCATGTTGGTCGCCCTGGAGCGCTGCGAGATTCGAGGTTTGAATGTAAATGAGTTTGTGTAAAGGGTTGTTAAATCGTTTGATGTTGTGTCTGTGGTTCATACAGAAGAAATATGACAAGAGCTATTTCACTTTACTGATGTATGTCTTCATTCATTTAACGAACAAAATTGAACATAACTTAATCTTTTTTCTTTTTTAAGGGATTATTTCAACGGCCTTTTTTTACTTTGATTTAATCAAATAGGATAACTTTATTAAAACCACAGCTAACTGTTCAACAATTCGCCAGAATTTGGCGCCGCCGCGGCCGATGGAAAATGGTTCTTTAATTGATCCAATTTATTACCGGAATGGCGTGTCAAAGCAATGTTACACTCTCGCGGGGGCACTTCCGAACGATATACTTAATTGATTTCAATAGAACATGTGCGAAACAATAAAATCGATCAGTGAAAGAGCGATAGAGATACATAGTAATACGTAACGCTACTGTTTTAGTCCTAAAGTAATCCATTCTACAAGTTTTTATTTGATAAGTACTTAGTAACAACTTTTGATTTTTATTATTTTGCCATCAACGGATAAACAGGCAATGGCCCACCCGATGGGAAGTGCTCACCGCCGCAACCCAGCTGCAAAATAGCAGTTCGAGTGCATTTAAATGCTACATGTCAGATTAATATTTTAAACCAAACATTGTCATTAGCGGCTTATAGCGCTTTTATAGAGCTTACCAGTTAGAGATGTGTAATAGTCATATAACGGTTCTAAACCTCATCGTTGGAGGTCCATAAAACGTTATTACCGCGTCGTCCCTAACTGCTGTTAGTGTTCAACTAGTGGTAGTGATCTCTAATTACAGATCCTAGACACGTAAGGAAGTTGAGTGTGGTTTATTATTAAAAACCTCAAAATCTACCAGTTATTCCTAAGAGGAAACCACTACTGACGAAAACTGCCAAATAAAAACTCAAGATCCAGTTCATAATCGTAAAAATAGGTTTTTTTATTAAGTATTATTTTATTACACTTATTTTATATTGTCATTGTAATAAATATAATTATAGTTTCAATGGTATTAAATACAACTGTTATTATAATACATAATATTTTGCAAGGAGAAATTTATTTGAGCAGATAAAGAACATGGTTAAGGTGGTACCAGAGGACCTATTCCATTCGTTTCGTTATTACCCGACTGCCGAAGGAGGAGGGTAATGAGTTTAACGAGAATGTCCGGCTGTGTCAAAGATACAGCAGGAATCAATATTCAATATGGCGGCAACCAGACGCGATATACTGTAAAACAATAAAAAGTTAAAATCGACGAAACAAGAATACACGACAAGAATAAACGTCTAAGAATATATGTAAGAATATACGTCTAGTCGTCGTCTTGATATCACGTGACCTACCAGTGACGCGATTGGTTTAAAAACGAAACCAAAAGAAACGCTAGTTACCGTAGGTAATGCATCTCCTCTAGGACTACTGGGGGCCTTGTCAAGATTCATAACGCTAAGTTAGCGATTTCCGAAAATCGATAAAATTGGATTGACGTAAGTTAAGTTATGTCAATTCCATACATTTCGAGTCGATGGAAACCAGAAACGTTAGCAGAATTTGCATCTTGTCTAGCCGTACACAGAGTCAAGTTGATACAAGACTGGAGTTGTTGGTGATTACCCAACTGACAAGAGCTTGGCTCTTAAATAATGTACAAAAAATAAAACATAAAAAGTAAAACGAATATGCTTACCTTCATAAACCATACTTACGACTCCAAACTTAATATACATGCCATAAAAAATACAGAGGACAATCTCACACAAATTCACCAAATCCAACATACATACGAAGAAAACATACAAGACTCAGGAATAAATATTTGCCCATACCATCGAACCCGGGACCGCTAGATTCGTAGACAGGCTCACTACCAACTAGGTTAAAAATATCTTTTTTCTGTTCCTGCCCTGTAACCAATTACTAAAAGTCTGAGGTTTCCGCGGCTGCCCTAGTATTTAAGGTCGGTGTTAAATGGTTGTGTCGGTGGGTAAATGGGGCTTGAACGGAGTTGCCCAAGTGCCGCCGGTACATAACGCCGGTTGTTTCGCGACCCATTTGGCCGCCGACCGGCCGGCAAACACGGTACTCGTGTATAGTTCGATGTTTGCGGTCAGTTACTTGAAGTGGTACAAGTATGTATTTAAATTACACATAAACATTTACAAGACACGTTTATTTTACATAAATATAGATAATGTACTGTCAACCAATAAAAATGTTGAGTATACTTAGGACCTTGTCATTGTGAATGTCATTGTCATGCGTGACAACACACTACAGTGCTTAACATTTTCGTTGAGGTACTCCACATAAAGAACTTTTCCCACCCGGGATCCATTCCAGTTTACCTCGGAGTAGAATTAGCAAGGACAATGCTGGAGGAAATTAAAAAAATAACAGAAATAAGTAAATACATCAGAGAAACAGAAAAAAACACACTCATACATAGATAATTATGTACACTTATACATACTAGCACATTCGTAAACAGTTAAAACCTACCGAAGAACTTGGAATCAACACTCGGTCTCATCTTGTTGATTTAGCTCCTTTACAAGTATGGCTGATGTTTATTTATTTCTGTTGCGCATTACTATTCAATACCCACCACGGGTATTGTGCAGGGATAGAGCTCGACTCATCCTCACAGCGCGCTGTTCTGGTCTTGGAATGGCCTCAGAGCCCGCTTACCGTCCGTGGCCTGCTTGCTCGTATTGCTTCATAAAAAACGTACAAATGCCAAACGTAACACCTTAAGCCGGTGAAGAAACTATAATCCTCACAAGTAAAAACCAACGATTTTAAATGTTGTTTTGCATTGATTGTAAAATATCATTGACCCTTCAAATTGCTATCATCGAATCTAAGCACCGGACATAAAAATCAATGCCTGCAAAAAACAATGTTCGAAAAAACTTTGATTGTGAACACACCTTTATTGGCAGTAAACGTCCCCAGTCCGGACCCGTAAAGCAGCTGATAAGGCGCGTCCACACGGCCTATAAAATATTTTTATATCGGGTCTGTTTACGACTTATTCCTCGGAAATTGGTGGCCACAATAACTTTTGGCTCGCAAAACCCGATATTGTATTTTACACGTTTTCCAGTATTTATTTACGTGAGTTTTTGTACTGGAATTCGGTTAAAAGGTAATTTGGTTTGTTTATGAAAGGCTTTCCGATTTTTGTTCTTTGTTGTAAAATGGAAATTCGAGTTTGTGATATCTGTATCAATGTATAAACTTTAAGCACTGACATAATAATAGGTGGCACTCAGGTCGTAAGAAGCGAAATTTCCTTACACTTTTCTCAATGTTTCCTCACATATTGTATTTTAAAATCCTCAATATTTCTCAAGAATCCTTTAAGGTAATAAATAAGCGTTACACGCGAAGTATTAAAAATGTCTTTATGTCTCGCGCGGGACGTGACGAAACTTACAACGCGGTTCCGGACGTTTGGCACTTAAGCTTTAATAAAAGCTTTTTCCTACTAAGATGTATTTTCATTGTTTTAAAATGCGTTTTAAAATATTTTTGTTTTTAAATATGAGTTGTTACTTCACACTCATCTCAATTGGCGATGACTAGCAAACAACACGTCATTTTTAAGGATATTTTAAAGCTGCCAAACATCGGTTGCGATGATGATAATAATAAAAAGCGTTTCCCTGAAGCTGTTTAAATAGTCTCGACATTTTCCTCCCTCTTTCTTTCTCTGAAAAAAAAGATTGAGAGACAAATAAATACGGAAACTAATCTTTAATGATACGGTTTCAAAAACATTAAATATAGACCTTACACTTTTTGTAATGGTACCTTTGATTCTATTTTCTGGGTCATAGTTCTAAGTGAAACGCACGCGGAAGTTCTCCCGTCGCCTTCCTGTACAGCATCCGTGCGTGATTAGCGTCACCTTACCTACTTTGATAAAAAAACAAGGCCGTTTATATTACACGCGATTACAATTATATTCCTCTAATATACTTATTTATACGTAGGTATTTAGGTTTAACCTGCGTATTTATTTAGTTCCCGCTGCTGGGCTCTCTCCATTTAGAATTAGCCGACTCTTGCCAGCATGAAACAAAAACAAAACAGGAATGACCTCGCACAAATAGCCTGGTCCCAAACTAAGCTCTAGGCTTGTGCAGTAGAGTACAAAAATATTTTGACAGATGCATTGTTTTAATATAATTATCTTGTACCTACTTGTAACAGTTCTGCGGATACTATACATAGAAACCATTCAAGGCACTCATCATACAAATATTTGTCCTTACCGGGAATCGATCACAGGACGCTAGCTTCGTTAGGCAGGGTCACTGTCAACGAGGATTACCGCATCGAAAAAATATTCCGCCATTTACTTTCAACTAGATCTACCGCCAAAATCAAAATACATTTTCCAAACAATTGAAAAATGTTTCACTGTTAGTGTGAACGTGAGTTTTTAACGTAAATCACCTCACGTTTCCATAGTACCTACCTAATGAGATTGAGATAATTATGTATCGATTTATCTATCAGTCTATCTGCGCCGGAGTCACCTTGGTCCGTCAGCGATCTGATGCCCATTGTTGGACTTCCGGTGGATCGCTTCCATAATGTCACGGTCATAATGGCCTATTATTATATTATCATTACATTATATGTTATTGTAGGCATGAAATTTCCGTTAGTTGGTAGCATGGGGGTGAGGGGTACCCTATTTTATTTATTACTTATTCAACTGTATGCTGTTTTAATAAATTTAAATAAATACCAAATGCTACGAGGTTCTGTCCATGACAGCTATTTGTTACCTCCATAGGAAAACTCCGTGTTCCTGTTTTAGATATTAGACCGTAGAGGAAACGTGAACGTTCTATTCACCTTCAGAGTAGATAAATTTAGCGTCTAAACTACGAAGTCTGCGGTATTTTAAATAATCCTATCTTCACTCGATTGCAGTTCGTTTACAACAAGTGCTTTGTGGGTTTATGTATCAAATGTTCCCTTAATGTAGGTACGTTATTTCTGCATTATTATTATAATTATATTAGGGTCCTTAAATTTAAATAATTACACCAATTTCGAGGAATAAGCTTACTCAATTTAATTATTTTATTGTTAAAAAAAAGTTGTTACTTGCTATTTGTAAAAGCTCTAAAATCATTAGATCTGATAAACGGCATACCAGTATTCAATACTTTCATCTGAAATGTTGAAGTTGAATGTAACGATGTTTACTAAATAAATAATAATAAATGCTCGTCTTACTCGTCTAGAAATATAAAATGTAAGATGAATTTTGATTCACACTTCTTAAGGCTTCCACATACGCTGTCTACTCTTAGCGGGACCTCTTTGAAACGCATTACTTTTTTCGCATAATATGTCACCTCGCATAAAATCATTTCGCATAACACCCTTTTATGCTGACATTGCAGAATTTAATAAACGTCTATTGTATAGATAAGGATAGGTTAGATTTCTATAGTTTTATTTTAATAAAACCCTTTCTATAAAAACCATTTTCGGCCAATGTATTTTATGCCTAATGATACATTATGCGTCGAAAACATTATTGATTCCGATATAGACCCACTCTTAGCAAATAAGCGGTCTCACTGTTTTATTTAAATAAGTTGTTGTGCCCTACGAGGTCCATGATAAATAATAATATATTCGTATGGAAAAATATTGTCAACTACGTGATTAATGTTTCCGTTCACAACGGCCGACAGGCTGTTAGTCTGTACTGCCCTGAGGGTACAATCGACATGTTTGATTTCTGGACTAAAATGGAACTATTGCAAATCGACGTACTAAATCAAATCTCTATGGACTTATAAGAATAAGAATAAAAATAAGAATAATCTTTATTGCCACAACCTTGAATTTAGAAAACAAAGTTAGTATATGAGAAAAAATAAAAATGTAATAGTAACTGGATTTAGCAATGGGTCCCAATTTCAGCATGTGCTAGGCAGAGATGCCTGGCGCTGGTTTTTAGACTGGTCCCTAGAGACGGGACGGTCGCAAACTGTTAAGTACAAAATGTGGCGTGTAGTAAACTAGGTAAATATAAATAAAAATGTACAATAATAAATAGGTCATGCTTCAAATTATAGGTGAAAAAGTAATAAATCATATTACAGAATTACCGAATAAAATAAATAAAATAAACAAAAAAATATAAATATCAGGGGGGACAACGTCACACCAATTGACCTCGTCCCGAACTAAGCTCTAGGCTTGTACTATGGTTACTTGACAACGATACAAATACTTATATAGAGAAATATATACTTAAATACATAAACAACATCCATGACTCAGGAACAAATATTCGCGCTCATCACACAAACATCTGCACTTACCGGGATTTGAACCCAGGACCGCTAGCTTCGTAGGCAGGGGCACTAACAACTAGGCCAGCGCGTCGTCAAATAACAGAAAACTGAAAAAAGTGTCATGTGATGTGATAATGTGTATGTTTGTGTAAGCATGTGTGCATGTGTGAGTATGTACGTATTTGTCAGTGCGTGACTGTGTGTGATTGTGCAACGTCATGACTTTATGAGGGAGAGTATTTGCTCCGAGTAGTTATTAGGTGTGTTTGAAGTAACCGCTTGTATTTATGACCTTATCTATTAAGTACGTTACTTTGTCATAGTCCCACGGTGGTCTAAGAATCACGTGTCTGAATGTATTTATGAAACAACAATTCTCATCACAATACAATTTAGATTCTCAGTTTTATTACAAAACCATTGTGCGTGTCACAACCTACTGCCGATTTGAGGTTATGTTAACAAGTCCTCGTTACTAGTAAACCCTGTACCCTTACCAAGAGTTACAATTACCGTGCTCGCTAGCGAGTTAAATGCTCTGTCCCTCGCACTCTATAAGAATACTGCGAGGGACAGAGCATTCGACTCGCTATCGAGTACGGTTATTGTAAGTCATAGTAAGGGCACAGTTGTCTGTTTACGGCGGGAAGCTGTTCGTAACCGGACCAGTTCTGTTAATGTTAACTGATTTAAAATAGTAACATTAGAATTTGGAACGCAGCGTGTTATTAATGTATAACAATTTACGAAACTTAGGTACATTATTAAAAACGATGTGTTTTAATCACGGCTATTATTCGTTGAAGCTTTCTTTTTAGGATAACGGCAGTTTGTAAAAGGTTTTGTTTATTAACAACGTATTTTTAATTGTGGAGATTAAAAATGATACCTTAGAGCCTATTTGTTTGTTTGCTTGCGAAATAAAAATGGATTCTTAGGTACTGTAACATGAAAGTTTTTTTTTTTAATAAACTGACCTAGGTAATCAACTAATTATTATAAATGTTTATTTATCTGCCTCCAACAATTATCATTCATTAACGATGCCTAGTCGGCGGTGACCCTGCCTCGGCGAAGCTGGCGGGACCACCGGGTTCGATTCCCTGTAGGGGAAAATGTGATAGTACATCTGAACCCTGAGCCACCCTAGAACGTTATCACAGTGACATTATAAAACAATTCGATTGGCACTTCTAAAGCCGCGTTCACATTTGTCTGACGTGTTGTGTCGTGATGCGTCAGAACAGTATCGGTTTCATACATTTAATATGGTTGCGTTCACATTTATCTGACGCAGTGTGATGTGATGGCGTGTGTTGTGTCGCATCACAAGCGATCCCGGTCCGCGTCAGAACGGGTGAGGTGCAGCGACACGACACAGCGCATCGGACTAGTGTGCACGCGCCTGTGCTGTGTTGTGACGCGTCAGAGCCGCGCGTGAAGTATGGACGACGAGAGCCAAGACGGAACTGATAAAAAATGCGTCATAACGCGTCAGATAAATGTGAACAGTAGCCATCACGACAGAGAGCATCAGAACACAACACGTCAGACAAATGTGAACGCGGCTTTACGACTCGAATCATAACGTCACTGCGACACAGTTGTATGGCGGGTCAGGGTTCCATTGGGCTGACAGTACATGTATACGCGAGCATTTATTTCTGATTCTTGGATGTTTTCTATGTATTAAAGTTTTTTTTAATATGAATATTTTTATTGTGTTTGTTGATTTGTTTATGATAATGTTTTGTTTGTTTATTGTTATCGTTGTTAGTTCAAGCCTAGAGCTTGGTTTGGGACTAGGTCGACTCGTGTGAGACTATCCCTCGATATTTAATTGTTTATTTATCTATATTGATATTATAAGGTGGGAGGTAAAGTTTGTGACGTTGTAAGGGGCACTCTCTGGATCTACTGAACCGATTTTAAAATATACACTCAGGAGCAAAACAAACGGGTCAGAGTGCGTTTTTCATACTAAAGAGGCTATTTCAAAGCCTTGGTTCCTTCGCCAGGGAATGCTTTTAGTGAAATCTGATGATGAATATTCCGAGCATCGATACAGGACTTCCAGAGTGCCTAGGATACCCAACTGAATGAATAGGCGGTTAACGCCGGAATTGTGCATGTTCAGAAAAACATCTAAAATGGCAATAAAATGTAAGGAAATCCAAGTGCTGACCCAAACTCTCCCGCTGTGGTGTTAACTGATTGTGCGATCAGTTAGGTACCTATCCTAAGAACTTTTGACCTCCTCTATTGAACCTCGGAGTATCCACCATTAAACCTCACTCAAAAAAACGCCTGGCGAGGAACCAAGGCTTCGAATTAGTCTCGTTTGTATGAAAAACGCACTCTGACCCGGTATTTTTGCTCCTGAGTGTATATTGCCCAACGAACTGGGCACGGGAACAGCGAGTTCATTATATTGTAACGGTCGTAGTTGGTTGTGTTACAACTTAGCCCAACTTAGGTAGTTTTTAAACCATCCAACTTGTTGGCGAGTTCGGTATAGACAGTGACTCGCAAGTATCGGTTTTTTGTCGAAACGGAACCTCCCCGAAGTTGTCACTCCGCGGCGCGACGAGACGAGATATTAATCACTTCGAGCGTAATTAGTTTTCGTTTACGTTATTAAAAGTTTTGACGCCTGTCCGTCGCTGACGATGGCTTATTTGTGACAAAGTAGGTTTTATGTATTATCTTGAATATTTTAATATTAAATTTTGGTGCCTTATAGGATAAATTTGGTAACAGGAAGATATTTAGTAATAAGGATAAAGTAAGTAGATTATAAGGTTATGATTAATAATACATGCAAGCTATTATAACGTCTTACTTAGAATCTTACCAATATTACAAACGTAAAAGATTGGATGTTTGTTACTCAATCACGCTACATATAATAGAATAGAAAACATTTATTGCCACACAACAATGGTACACAAAGAAAAATATGCAGCTTGTAACTTAACTAATAGACTCAAATTATAGTGTAAAATAAAACTAACACAGAACAAAGGAGGAAATATGTGGCAAAGGAGACTCAACGTTTGCTGTATGCGCGATACATGAAAGGGCATTTGGTAAGTTTTTATGAACATTATTGCCATATTTTTTTCAGCCGCCTTGGATTATTTTGTTATAATGGTATAGACGAGCTTATGAACATTAATGTACCTATTAAATATAATGCGATCAATAATATCACAACGGAAATATTAAAGATTCAAGTACCTATTAAGTTTTTGGTAAATACTAAAAGTCCGCCAAGGTATAAATATGTAAATATCTCGGCTCCGATGCACTCAACATACCGACACACACATAACATAGGTACCTAAATATGTGTATTTTGAATAGATCCACCATAATTTACAACTTTACAAAACGCCGCTCACCTTGAAAATTATGACTTTTACAGCTGGAAGTCTCACCGTAAGGGTTCCTTTTTTACCAGTTTGTTACGGAACCGAACCATTAAGCATACTGATATTATGAATGTGAAAGTAACTCTGTCTATCTTTTACGCTTTCAGCCTTAAACCACTGAACCAATGTTGATAAAATTTGGTCTGAAGATGGTTTAAAACCCGAAGAAAGGCATAGGCTACTTCTAAGTTTTACCCGCGAGTAGTGATCAACGACTTGAACGCAAATAGACTCGTGGACAACCACTAGTTCATAATACCCACGTAAGCCGAATTTTACTTTGTTTTTTTAAATTGAATTAGTCAACCAGCCTCTGTCACCTCCGTCCGCATATCCAATTAACTCCCGCACCGAGGTTTGAATTACGGTGCGAACAACTAATTGGAAATTGTTCGCGGATGGCTTAGGCAAAGGTTTTTCTAGCGGTTCTTATGACCAAATGGCGGATTTCCTGACAAAATCCATTCGGTTTTAAATGTTCTTTCTTACAGAAGCTATGCGTTTTGTTTTTGTCTTTGTCTATTTTATTTCAAAACGTCATCGTAGATTGAAAAGAGTTTTACCCGGTGAGGTTTATGACACAGCAATATTTAACATCAGGCCTTGCGTCAAAACTTTACTTACCTCCTTCGGGCACTTGCCGCAAGCGAGCAATCGACTGTTTTCTAGCTCAAGAAACGAACAAAAGATATAGATAGACGACGTTGGCAATGACCCTGCCTTTGAAGGTTGGATAATTGTATGATGAGCGCGAATTTGTGTACCTGAGTCTTGGGTGTTTTCTATGTATTTTAATTATTTTAAGTATTTTTTTCTCAATATAAGTAAGTTTATTACTTTACAAGTACAAGCCTAGGACATAGTTTGGGAGTGAGTCAACATTGTCCCCTGATATATATATTTCCCCGTTTCAGTAAAAGAGAGACAGAGACAGAGATACTCGTATCAATAGCTGGCTCTACTCGCTTCCGCTCATCTTCGCATTCTCTTTTTACTGGAACCAGTCTGCAACATAAAAAAAATATTCATCATTAAAATAAAAACTTATAACCAACTTAAATTACGCGTGGAATAATTTTAATAAAAATAAATTAGTTTTTAGGTACTGTTGAGACCTGACGTTATTACCAGTATAAACTTTAGGGTCTCATTGGTTCATTTGCAAGTTTTTAGTGAATTAAATAAGTGGGATTACCGTGATGGAGGTCATACGAAGGTTAACGGGTGACAGGGAGTCTACCCTCCGAGGGTAGTGACGTCACTGGTGCGTGCAAATATAGTAAACCTTTGGCTATGTGTACGTGGAATCGTGGTAGTAATATACACTCAACCAAAATTTGGTCTGTCAAAGTGACGTAATAAATGAATACGTTAAATATTGTCATTAATTTATTTAGTTCGTGTTAAGGAATAGTGATAACCGCATTGATTTACTGCTCTCAACATTATCAATACTTAGAAACTTCATTGTCGTGTTATGTGTCAGGCAGGACTGATTTCTTATCTCCTGTAGTACTATTTGTGGCAAGAATTCAAATAATTAGAGATTCCGTTTAGGAAATTTTTATGTTAAATAATCGTTAATGTCATTTTATTTTATTCTTACTTAGTAAACATCTTTAATTTTTTTATTTTATTTATTTCAAATAGTGCTTATCTCCTGTTTATGCATTATTAACCGATAATTTAACTAACCTGGCCAAAACGACGCCTCCTAAAATATATTGTAAAAGGGTTGCCTCGCTACGGGAAACGTAAGCCCAGTTTCATTATTTACGTCACTTTTGACGTCTTTTTTATTTGAAGGAAGCGACCCGAGCAATATACGCCCAGCATAAAGCTTTCAGAGAATTTTCTAAGAATTTTACAACATGTAACATGTTTGATACCAGCGCTTAGATATCCGTACCTACGATATGAGACGCAATGTGGAGTTTTTTGTACATAAGTAATAAGTGATAAGTAATTTATTAGTACAATATAACTTGTAAGGTGGTGCCCGAACCTCCCGACTGCCCAATGCCCCCTACCTCCCCTACATGGATAATTCCAATATCCTATCATACAAAAATTTAACACATCAAAAAATAACAATATATCAGATAAATAAATAAATTTAACCAGTCAAAAAACATCCTAACCTAGTCTACCGAGATCAAAGTTAAAGTAATAGAACAAGTGCTCAGTGAGCCAGCGTTTGAGGCGAATTTCACAACCGCATAAGCTCAGAAGGTTCTTGAGTATTATGTGTCCAATTGTGAGACTTGGAGTTAGTTAAAGAATCAACTTTGCTCTCTACAAACTTAAATAAAAATATTTATGAGTCATGAATGCGACACACAACTCCATAATACAACACCATATTGCTTTTGGCATGATATCGTATTGTTAACGTTACAGTAGCTGCCTAGATACTACCTAGGGCATCTGAGTTACAGTACTTGTTATTCGAACACGCATTGGCCTAGTTGGCCCATGGCTCGGATAGTTAAGGTATATCCAGGTGGTGTAACAAAGTCAGGGTAGTTGACTTCATGACGCCCAACAAAAAAAATTATAAGCGCTCATTAAGTGGGTTCTCTGTGCTACCTTTGAATGATTAATTTCGTAATAGTTATAATGTTAAGGAAAAATGTGTTTCTTAATATTTAAGTAATTCCTCTTGATTGTAGGTAATGTATTCAAGTCGTTCAAAGGGCATAAGAGAAATACAACTCGAATGGCTTTCTGTATAGAGTTCTTGATTCTATTGTCACATGTCCATAGATCACTCGTTAATATCCGGTTCGAAGGACCATTTATGTAGCGTAGTGAGCTGACTGTTTGACAGTTTTGCAGACTATTTGTTTAAGAACAATATGTAATTTTTGGTTCATAAATAAACAATAAAATAAAATAAAACTAGGCAGTTCTTGGGTGGAAGGTGGTTGTGTGGTTGGTGTGGTAGCAACAATAAATAAAACGGCCGTTGCGGTGGTCACATGGAGAATGTGTAGAGAAGAAGGAATGCTCTTACCGGAAGGAATGAAATTACATGGTTACCAACCTAATGACTAACATGGATATATGTGCTGTTGGAGTTGCCAACACTAGTTGGTAGTGACCCTGCCTACGAAGCTAGCAGTCCTGTGTTCAAATCCCGGTAAGGGCAGATATTTGTGTGATGAGCGCGAATATTTGTTCCTGAGTCATGAATGTTTGCTATGGATTTAAGTATGTATTTCTCTATACTATTTATATCATTGTCTAGCACCCATTACATGTCTAGAGCTTAGTTTGGGACTATGTCAATTGGAGTGACATAGTCCCCTGTTTTTTTAAAATTATTAATTACTCTGGAATAGAGTATTCTACATGTCGAAAGCAATGTGTTTTTACCGAGTAAAATAGAGCCCCTTATTTTGGACGTTCATTAAATCAGATCGACATAATGACAAGGAATACTATTACTTTAAGAGTAGGTAAAAAAACACTAATGTCTGTCGGCCATTGCGGGAAAAATATGTTTAAGGCATTAGGGCCATATTATTGACGTCTTCGGAACGTATATGTATACATTTATTACCTTGAATGTACCTAATTACTTTGACGTCAGGAACATATTTTCTACTTTCATCCTCTGACGGGGTGAAATAAACAAATGGCAGAAGGCAACGCGTACAAAGTGACTGACGTCCTCTAAATAGGTAATATTTAGTTAGTACAGAAAGTTTTATTGATAAAGAAAATCAGCTAGATCACTATAGGATTGCTCTCTTTGGGTAGTGGTAGAGTTTACACGTCTCTGGTTCAGACCAAACATAGGTTAGTGTTACGATTGCCTTTCAATGCATGCTTATCTTATCTTATATTTCAGATGGGTCCTCTTATACGCTCAACTGTTCGAATGAACAGGTTTCCTCACGGTGTTTTTCTTTCACCGTAAAAGCATCGGGTAATGTACTTCAGTTAGAATAACTCATGAGTACATGGTGACCGCGGGGGTTCGAACTTATCACCTTAAGATCACGAGCAGACTCCCCAAGCCACTAGGCCACCGAGTCGCTCTTCAATACATGCTTAGTTTGTACACGTACGTGCCCACCCGTAGGCACATACTACCTATATCCTAAATGCAAAAGCGTGTCTGTTTGTTTGATTTGGCTGCCGGGTCACCGCCTCAACCGAGCGACGGGAAATTCGGCACAGAGGTAGCTCACGGCTCTGAGACGCACAAAGAGTACTTTTATCTCAAACAATCGTTCAATTCCCCCGAGAAAACAGCCATTTACCAGCTTAGAAAAGAGGTACTACATAAACTTCAGTACACTACACCGCGGTGTTCCACGAGGATGGGTAATTGCTGGTATTGGTTGAAATAAGTAAAGCACCTAACTACTAGTTATTGTTATAATAATGTATACTTTGGTGTGAGCGAGACGAATTCATTCGTGCTACATACAAACCTCTCACAGGTTTCCGAAACGTCTTAAAGAAAAAAAATATAATTGCTGTTTATAGTAAATAAATAAATATACATAATATATATATATATGGAATGATAAACCGAGTGCTTGGATCTTTGGTTATTACTAGTTTTTTGGGTTCCGCACCTAGCAGAGCGGAGCTGTGCCAATATTAACCAATAGAAGGCGCGTGCGGTCACGTCGAGCGCGCCTCACGCACGTTAGCTTGGATTCTATTGGTTAATATTGGCAAAGTTCCGCTTCGGTGGAGCCTCACCCTAAAACTGAAAAACAGGACCCTTTTAAGGTGAGATTGTTATACGTCTGTCTGTCTGTTCTTCTATCTATCTTTCCGTCAAGACCCTATTTCTCTAAAACTTTAAAGAGTTAAATATGTTCTGAATGATGGGGCTTCTAAAATATAAAAACAACAAGCAGCAGTAGGACTTTATTAAGTTCCTTTAATTATATACAAACCCGACGAAACCGGTTTATTTTGTATGTAATAACTCTAAAGGAAAGACATGCATATACATCTAGGAAATATTTGTGTAACACGCGCTGGCCAAACTAGGAAGTGGATGACGTCACCGCGTGGTAATTCTAGTCTAACATACATAATTAATGTATTACTTGCATAATTACTTGAATTGTTTACCAACAGATAACGTTCCTTGCCCAAGTCTCCTCATATCTATATGATTTGGAGCCATTGTGCAGTTTGTGGCACTTAACATGTTTATTTGAAGTACGGTCTAGTGCGTTGTTACAAGTTAGCTGTGTTTGACTTTGGAGTAACTTTTAGATGAATATCTTAAGTTTATATCTAGTAGCATTAGCTTGAGCTGTTTATACTTTAAATTAATAACCTAAGGCTGGTGAGGTCGACAGAAGACGCTTTTATTTTTTCATTTATTCACCTTATTTACTCAGACATTATCATCCATTGTGTACAAAGTATTATGTACAAAGATAACTTAACCACTAGTTTAGCGGTAATTTTTACAATAATTTGTAACTTCTAGCAGTTTATAAACTTGTACATATTGTCTTCATCCCTAACCTTTGCATTTGCAAAATGGGCACTAGACAATGAAATACAAAGAAAACATCCAATAATCAGGAATAACTATTTATCCTACTCATTAGTTAATCAGCAGATGTTTGACCAGCCTGAGGCACCCACAAACCTAACCAAATAGATTGTACGAGTATAAGTTGATAAATCTTGTTCGAATTGCAGTGCTACATTTTTATCTACTTACGAGTATTCTAAAATGAATACCTATAAAATATTAGAACATGCAAGGTGCTCAAACATTGAAACACGCTGTAAAGCCATTATCAATGTAGCTAAGTACCTGAATCAGAGATTTCAGAGCAACTTAATATGCATGTTCCGATGTATCTGATGGCGTTAATACCCCTGCATTGTTTAACCCTAAGGTATTTAAATATAAAACGGTATTTTCCTTTTCATTGTGTTTATTACCTTCACAGTGCGCCTTCCGATCAGATGTTGGCCAGTGTCCAACCAGGCTCAATGCCGTCGCCATAACTCAGGCACCATGACCTTAGAGGAGGCAAATTCTAGACACGCCGTCCATGGCTTGAAGTCAATATGCTATTCAGTCTTACCTTTTTACCTAACAAATACTTAGATGAAAATAAAATCTTTAGTGGTGGTAGGACCTTGTGCAGGGTCCGTCCGGATCGCTATCGTGTTCGCATTGCTGTGTTCTTGTGTGGGGGTAAAATAACCGGTGAAATTACTAGCATAGAGGCATTCCATCTCAGTCCTCAAGGTTAGCAATGCATTTGTAGTCTTAGGATTGCAGTTTTGAGACTGTCGTCTTGAGATTTCAAATATCTTTGGGTCTCAGATCCCACTTACCATCAGGTGGCCTGCGTGCTCGCGTGCCTTCTCATTTCCATAAAAAAACCTACCTCTATGCAACAGTGTTTGTGTTTTTTATGTCGTCGAGAGTAAGATAACTAAGTAGGCATTTTTTTTTTTTTATTTTTGTTCTCATGGCTGCCAACAAAATGTCTGTCTTGAATTGTCAGTCTTCAGCTCATTAGCTATCAGGTAGCCAATGTTCTCGCTTGCCTTGTTCCTTAGTTTGAAGTGAATCTTTAGAACATCTTCGTCCTCATGGTTGGACGTATTTGTAGTTTTGAGACTATAGCCCTGAGATTTCAAATGTTTATGGGTTTCAGTTCCCACTTGCCATCAGGCGTCCTGACTCATGTGTGTTTTTTACCTTTTCACATACATACATAAAATCACGCCTGTTTCCCAGAGGGGTAGGCAGAGACGACTTCTTTCCACCTGCTACGATCCTGACAAATGTCTTTCGCTTCTTCCACATTCATACATCGAGTCATACACGCACGTCGGTTTCGGGTACTTAAGATTTGCCTTTTCAATGCTATAAACTCCTTACCATTGTTTCGGAGAAATATGGTAGCCACATGTATCCCCACACGATGGTACTGAATTAAATCCTGAAATATTTACCGTTACAGGGAAAAAAAATGGCATATGAAACTGTTGAGAAACGATACATTTGGCAAACATTATCGTCCACAGGCTGGCTCCCACGTAGGGTATTATATCTAAAATTCAACTAATCTCTCTGAATATGCTTCATGAGAGCCTGTGCATTTCATGGCACATGCCTCGCCGGCCGGGACCGCAAGGGGAGGCATGTCGGCATATTAATCGCTCATTAGCCTTTAGTGGGCTGATCGGATCTTGATCGTGTTTGAGATGCTTTCGAGTTAAGGTTGTATGCTAATATAGTTGTCGATGCATTCCTATGATTAGTTATGTAAATGTGGACGGTATACAAAAGCGACGAAGGTTTTTAGGTTTTTTTATATCATGGCATATTATACAAATTGATTGATACCCAAACTAAGCTAAGTCATGTTTACATAGTATAAACGAAGTCGCTTCTCGCTGTCTATCCCTCTGTATTGGTCTAAGAGAGACGATTTGCACCGGGCTGTTTATTCGATGAAAACGGATTTTAATACAGTTTTCAACAATACATACATACATACATATCTTCACGCCTGTCTCCCAATGGGATAGCCAGAGCTACAGAATTACCAACAACTCTATCAACTTGTTAAATCTGTAACGACATTTTGCACGAACAGGCTACGATGTTTACCAGTGTATATTAGGGACAGGTTGCAACCCCATCGCCTAACAATACTACAAGCCTATCCTTTACTCGCGTCTTACGACTTCTACAGAAAGTCATGGAGAGGCATTATTCAGCTCCAATCTAGTACTTAAAGTGTGTAAGTACTTATAAGGCCGACTGTACAAATAGATAATAACTCAAAAGCAAATACTCCCATCCCGTTCGTCACATATAAGTATTATTTGCCGTTATCAGGAAATCTATCCATATCGGAATGTTAGCTTCCTAGCTTGGTCAGCAGGGGCGGCTGCTTCGGCGGCACGAGGTGCTGCTTGTATAAACCGACAAGTTTAAGTATGTATGTTCAAGTACGCGTGCATTTTTAATTAGGCAGCCTTATAAGTTCGATCGTTCGACAGTAGCCCTGCAGCCTAATTGAGAATGCAAGCGCTAAAATGTGTTTTGTATGCTCTGATAGGACCACTTAAACTAGCCGGTTTATATAAGCTACGCCGCGTTCATTCATACACTTCGACTGATCGTACTTTAAGTGAATAACACCCCTGGATACCTACTCTGCTGACTGCGTCGTATTATTATTGCATTGCGGTAATAAAAAATATCATCATCATCATCATTATCAGCCGCAAGACGTCCACTGCTGGACAAAGGCCTTCCCCAAGGTTTTCCACAACGATCGGTCCTCTGCTGCTGTCATCCAGCGGTTTCCCGCGACCTTTATCAGATCGTCAGTCCACCTTGTGGAAGGTCTGCCAACACTTCGTCTCCCGGTTCGCGGTCGCCACTCTAGAACCTTTCCGCTCCAACGGCCATCAGTTCTACGAGCAATGTGCCCCGCCCACTGCCACTTAAGGTTTGCAATCCGGTGAGCTATATCGGTTACTTTAGTTCTCCTGCGAATCTCCTCATTCCTGATTCAATCTCGCAAAGAGACACCCAGCATAGCTCTTTCCATCGCCCTTTGAGTGACCTTGAGCCTTCTTATGAGGCCCATTGTAAGCGACCATGTCTCGGATCCATACGACATCACTGGCAACACACACTGATCAAAGACTTTTGTCTTGAGGCACTGTGGTATTTGGGACGAGAAGATAGTGCGTAGCTTACCGAACGCTGCCCATCCGAGTTGGATTCGACGATTGACCTCTTTTTCGAAGTTGGACTTACCTAACTGGATTTTTTGTCCTAGGTATACATAGTCGTCAACAACTTCGAGAGTAGAGTCACCAACTTTGACAGGAGTGGGTACGACATGGACATTTGACATGATTTTCGTCTTGTCCATGTTCATTTTAAGACCCACTTGTTGAGAGACTCTACTGAGGCCATCGAGCATTGTACCAAGGTCCTCCAGGGTCTCAGTCATGATGACAATATCGTCGGCGAATCGAAGGTGAGTGATGTATTCGCCATTTATGCTGATGCCAAAACCCCCCCAGTCCAGAAGCTTGAAAGCGTCTTCCAATGCAGCAGTAAACAGTTTCGGAGATATTACATCTCCCTGTCTTACTCCTCGCTGCAATTGGATAGGCTTCGAGTTCCGGTCCTGAAGGCGAACTGACATAGTGGCGTTTCTATACAAACACTTTAACACCTCGATGTACCGATAGTCGATTTGGCACCGCTGAAGAGACTGCAGCACAGCCCATGTTTCGATCGAATCGAAGGCCTTCTCATAGTCCACAAACGCTAAGCATGGTGGCTGATTATACTCCTCGGTCTTCTGTATAACCTGCCGCAGCGTGTGGATGTGGTCTATGGTGCTAAAGCCTTTTCGGAAACCGGCTTGTTCGGTAGGCTGAAAGTCGTCAAACCTGCGAGCGAGACGATTCGTAATGACTCTAGAGAACAGCTTATAAACATGACTCAGGAGCGTGATGGGTCTATAATTCTTCAGCTGGGTATTATCACCCTTTTTGAAGAAAAGAACCACCACGCCCGCGTGCCATGCTTGCGGCGTTTTACCCTGGGCTATGACGGAATCAAATAGCTTCTGAAGAGCTTTTAAAACCGGTGATCCACCTGCTTTCAGAAGCTCAGCCGTAATTCCGTCATCACCCGGTGCCTTGCTGTTCTTAAGCTGTTTTAGAGCCACTCTAATCTCATACAGGCTAACGTCCGGGATATCTTCGGTGTAGTGTCGGGACAACCTAGCTCTTGGGTCTTCTGCTAGGTTGCTGACAGGTGGGCGTGTTGTCGTGTACAGCTGTCCGTAGAACTTCTCTATCTCTCCCAAAAGCTCAGGTTTAGACGATATGATCCTGCCGTCATCGGTCTTCAGCCTCATCAGCTGGCTCTGCCCAATAGACAAATCTTTTTTAAACACTTTAGAGCCTTTGTTTCGCTCAATAGCCTCTTCAATACTATTAGTATTAAATTGGCGTATGTCGCGGGTCAAAGACTTAGAGATCTGTCTATTGAGCTGCCTGTACTGAGAAGCATCTTGTGATGACTGCAGAACCATAGCACGTCTGTTCTCCATTAACTTTTGGGTAGAATCAGAGATTTTCTTGGTTCCTTTTGAACGGCGAGTCTTGAAAAACTTAGACCCGACCGTTTGGACAGTTTCCACAAACCTGTTGCAGTAATCATCCACGTCTACGCATTCACCTAGGCTTTCGAAGCGGTTTTTGAGTTCGAGCTGAAAGTTCTCGGGGTTTTGGATATGAATCGGTGCTGGACGGAGCGTTGATTTCATCAGGCGTGACCTTTCCAAGCGTACGTCGATATTCAATGTGCCTCTGACCATTCGATGATCGCTCCCGGTTTTGACCGCATTGATCACGGAGACATCATTGAATATTTGCCTTCTGGTCGACATGATGAAATCTATCTCATTTCTGGTCGCACCGTCGGGACTCACCCATGTCCATTTGCGGCATTCACTCTTCTTGAAGAAAGAGTTCATCATAAAGAGTCCCTCTTTCTCCATGAAGCCCGCCAGCAGCTGGCCACGGGAATTCCGACTTCCAATTCCAAATTGCCCCACTCTCAGCTCATTTCCGCTTCGTTTACCCAGCTTTGCGTTAAAGTCTCCCATGACAACGTTGTAGTGAGTTTTGGTGAAATGTATGGCTCTGGAAATATCCTCATACATTACCTCCACCTCATCATCGGAGTGCGTCGAAGTTGGAGCGTATACCTGTATGACCTTCAGCGAATACCGTTTGGTGATTCTGAGTATAAGGTAAGCTACTCTTGACGACACACTCTCGATCTTGACAACGTTGTTCACAAGAGACCTGTGGACGATAAACCCGACACCTCCCTGGGACAGTTTGTCGCCTTCCCGGAAAAAGAACAGGTTACCCGACTTAAGAGTTATCGTGTCCTCCCCCTGTCTTCGGACTTCTGATAAACCCACTATGTCCCAGCGTAACCTGCTCAATTCTTCCTCAAGTTCCACGATCTTCTCGTCAGCCCTCAACGTGCGTGTGTTATAAGTTGCCAGGGCCAGGGGTCGTCGGTGGTGGTAGCCATATCTCTGCCGGAGATTCTTAGCACCCCCCGCCCCGCCGTTACCGTGACCGCTACCGTAGCCAGGAATAGCGGGGCCGCCGGGGACTGGGGGCCGATTTATTGGTTGTGCAATATCCATGGTTGTTTTTTGTTTATTCTCTTGGGGAGAAAATTACCATAATCGCCACGCTTGGCAGGCGGGTTGGCGATCGCAGTATTTCACCGTGTTCTGAGAGGACGCTGCTGCCCATCCTCCGGTGGTTCTGGGCGTAGTTTAAGGACATACCCGGGTCCATAAAATATATATATATCGGTGCCAGTTTAATTTATAGCACATGGGCAACAACGTCGTTTTAGCCATTGTTGACGAACAAGAGACTCTGTTTAGGTATAACAATAAAACGCGCCGATGTCTTTTATGGTCAGTTTACTCGCCATTGAGCTATTCTTAGCGCTGTGTGAGATTTCACGTCAACACCAATACATTTTGTCACTTTGTAGTCAAAAGCCAGAAAAAAATATTTACATAGCTTGGCAAAAACAATCTTACGCGAATCGACATCAAAAACTAAATTCTAGTCTTGTACGATCAGTTTTAATTGTGGCACCAAACTTAGAATAATGTCAACGTCTTGCTACGAGAAAAAAAATACGCGCCTATTTATTATTGGCTTTCTGAAACAGGGTTCCATGACCGTACATTAAAGTTCTAGACTTTACATACTTGTAAATCTCAAACATACTTACATAATTTCCGGAGATAGAAGCATAGAACCTGCCAGTACAATAAATCCCAAACTAAACTCTAGGCTTGCAGGTACCATGGGTACTTGACATCAATAAGAATACCCATATAGAGAAAACTCTCACTCAGTTAGAAATACTCGCGCTCGTGATGCAAATGGAGCATCGAACCCGAACCGGCTGTCACTTAATTTAAATATATCGTAAACCATCATTGTTTCCAGCGTATGCGAGCATCGCCGCGGGGTAAAGCTAGTTAGTTACACAAACGCACACGAAAGCGACTACAAAGCGCAAAGGGCCCGGAGAGGAAATCTTCGCAAATAAACGTGAGGAAGGAAGTTCGCCTAGCACGCGCCGCGCCCCGCGTGCGTCGGCCGTCACACAAAACACTCTTAAATAGATTATATTAATGTTTATTTCTCTTTGATTAACTTGCTGTTCAACAGCAGTGTTCGCAATCTTTCTGTTTCTTTTTTATTTCATTTTTCCTGTTTGTAAAACAATGTATTTTTCTAACAGAACCAAATTTTATTTCGACCGCCTAATGCGTCGAAACATGAAGTCGAAACTAAGTAACAAACAATCACACTTTCGTATTTATAAAATTAGCAAAAATATGTTTAAACAATAAACTTCAAAGGCCACTTATTTATTTGAAATAAATTGACTATAAATTGAAATGTTATAATATTTTATTTTTATATAATGTTCACTTCTAGACCGTACTTACTGAAACTTAAAAATAGCAAACAGCATTAAACACATAATGTAAAATCCGCTTCAAACTAGCTCCATTCCAGTATTTACAAATCAATCGGCTAGCAGCAAGCAAGCACGTATCACGTAGCGCAGACATCTTGGACGCGCTCGGCCAAGCGCATGCGGCTCCGTCCCGTGTTCCCCGGCGGCTGTGTGCGCGCGAGCAGACAGCGTACACACAAGACGCTGCTGGGCTATGGAACTAAGTCAAAGTGCTGCAGTAGAGTTCAAAATTTAACATTAAAGGAATTTATTCACATGAGGACTCTTTTATACGTCGGCATGTAGAGAGAATCTTCTAGCGCTTCGTACAAGACGTTTATCGTGGAGAAGAAGCGCCGCAGGAAACTACAGCAAAGGGACATTTGGCCAATCGTAATAGCGATATGTTTTAACAGTAAGTGTGTTACATTATGAGGTAATAATTATTAAAACTATTATAAATAAAATAATTACAAATGTGAGGTTAATAACATTAACTTAAAATAAAAATAGCCAAAAGCCATATTTAAAATAATTAACAGAAGAACAAGTCCTTCCATAAGTCTTCCACAAACAGCACCCGGGCAGCATAGGTTAGATCGTTGGAAGTGTTTTAAATTTTGATTTATTATGGCGAACAAGGTTGACCTAGTTGGTAGCCAGGCAGAAATAATCTTGGGCGGTCCCGGGTTCTATTTCCAGTTAGGCCAAATGTTTGTGTGATAACTGAGAATATTTTATCCTGAGTCATTGGTTTTTCTATGTATTTTAATTATGTTGCCTAGTCCTCAGAGTATAAAATACTACAAATTTTATTAAAACTTATTCATTCAAAAAAGGACTTCTCGTTGTTATGTTTAGCTGACTCGACTCCGTAGCGAGTAACTATAAAAGTATTTAAAATTACTAATTGTAAGTTAAAACATTAACTAAATATGTTCGTAAAAAAAGAGCGTCATCTAAGAAAGACTTTCTCTTAGCTAACGAAAAATACATTTTAACATTACTTACGACTAAGTTAATAAATTAAACCGGATAGTACCTAACACCGGCAAGTAATTTTGTAATTCCACTAATGTCTTAGTTTTATCTTAAGTTTTGTAATCCTCGTATGGAATCACGGTGCTTGTTCACATCAATCACAATTTAGAAGCAACAATATTTTTTTGTTAAGAAACCCTACTTGGCTTGATGTTTTCTTTATGGCTCTTGTCTACCAGAACAATTTCCTAGACACCAACATTTTCCGCTTCCAATTTTAACATAAGGTAATCTGTCATCTAGAAGGTGTCAGGTGAAGTTGTCAATAAATTTGTATGAGCCAGCAGTTTGTGGCCCTCGGCGCGGGTGTCGCACGTTTCAGTCAACGATATATCTAGCTCTGAATTATATAATTTTCCTCTCGTTTCAAATATGCTCTATCCGGGGATAAAATAAACATATTTGGCACACATTTCGGTACAGAATTACGCGCGGTTACAAAGAGAAATGATAGTCTTAAGATACCTTATAAAGTATAAGGTATAGGAAAGTCATAAGTAGATGGGCACAGTGGTCGAAAATGTTTGATATAATATTGAATGGCATAATTCTTCTTTAGCATACACTAGACAATTTTTCGACAAAACAATATTATTCTAAAAAGTCATTTAGGGCTTGCGGGTTACCTGATGGGAAGTAATCAAACACCGGCCACAAACACCAGCAACTCAAGAGTTGTCGGTCCGTTGCCGGCCAATTAGGGAAATGAAAAAGCTCTTTTCATGCGAAGGCACCCATGTCATAACATTTACGAGACCCTAGCCAAGATGCATTACGCTTGCTAGCGTTTCTATTCGTTTTGTTTTTAAACCAATCGCGTCACTTCCCTCTTGGTATTTGTCATCTACCAGTGACGTGATTGGTTTAAAAAGTAAATCTTGGCTAGAGTTTCTGGGTTTCAATACTTATTCTTTGTTAAATGTTATAACATGTATCGTATTATAGATAATCGTATCGACCTTCAAGTAGGTACGCTACTACGATATTCTGCAGTGCATTATCGCTGAGGGACAAGTTCTTGGGGCACGGATAGAAAACGCTCAAACCAGTGTAGTAACTGAAACTCAATACGCAATTCTTGCGAGTCGAGGGGTCTAGCTTGGATGGCACGAGTATCGTGGGCGAACTCTGAGCTCACACAAAACTTCAGAAATAATAAAAGAATCTGTAAGAGCACCCTTGACAGAAACGAAATATTAAATGTAAATATGTTTTCAATTTAACAATTTGATGCGCACCAATGAAACTGCAAATATTGGTTTCGTACCAACTTTTAATTTAAAAATCCGTTTTTATTTGCGATGCAATCTCGTGAAGCGTATTTACGGCTACTTTCATTAACTATGAGAATTCGATTAAAAATGATTGAGTTTTATGGCAGACCATTAATTGCTATTGGTAGAGAGAATTTGAAGGCGGGATCATTTGGATGGCAGAAAATCGCAATTTCCAATGGAATTGCGATGACGAATTGCATGGACAAGGTCACGGGCAAAAGCTAGTTTCTCATTCATTGGTTTCAAGAATTTAATTGTGTTTTTAAACGACTTCAAAAAAGGAGGAGTTTCTCAATTCGACCGTGTGGGTTTTTTTTAAATGTCGATTGTGAACCAATTTTAGTGATTCTTTTTTTGTTGGAAAGGAGATAGCTCAAAGGTACTACCATGATAAGAAAACCACGATCTGATGAAGGTATCAGTGAAGATTTGAGGGAACTCCTCAAATATTGTAGGCAAACATATAGCGAATTTTGTATTTTTAGTGACAACTCTAGCATTTACGTTCAGAAAGTATCATTTGCTGAAGCGGAACTGATGATGTAGACCACAGATTGCCGCCGGAACTCCTCAACGGTACCGATTTCAAAGGCGGCGAAAAGATAATATCTCGATTAAGATAGTAGAGCGACTACTACTACTAACATTTAATTGTTTAAAAATCACAGTGTTCCCTTGGACCTCATTTTGAGACAGGGTTATATTATTAGATGATTGAATAGAGGAATATGTCAGAAATGCAACAGTGAAACTTTCGCGTGGCTCACTATCATAGTTTTGGAGAAATTGCAATTTAAAGAAAAAGTCCCGGAATTTTAAGAAAGTCTATATATATATATATTTTACGGAAAGTACGCATTTAAATATTAATTTTGCACTGTGATATAAGAGGTCTAGTATACGGCTAAATAATACACTTATCGCGACTTAGCTAGGGCTTGTCAGTTTCAAAATAATCGCGGAAATAGTAAAATCTTCTTTATGTTTTAAAAAAGAATATCTCTAGTAGTCTAATTTTTTTTTTGTTTTGTAACATAGCCACAGTTATGGACTACTTACACACAAAAAACGGAATTCAAAAATCGCGGACTTTCGGAGATATAATTTCTTTAAGTCTTCCCGATTTCCGGGATTTTCAATATTTTTTGGCGACATTCAAAAGTACCGCATAAACAGCTGGCATGTGTTATTATTTTGTATACATTTAGAAATTATGAAGTAGTTACGTATTTTTTATGTCATGTCATATTATGTATTTCTAACTTCATTTTCTTTGATCAAAGTATTTTTCACTTGTGGTCCTCCTAGCGCTAGTTGCATCCTAGAATGCATGTGATCCTCAATAATACCCTAATTCCAAGACAATTGACTCTAAAATTCGTTCATTATCACACGATACCCTTGTAATGTAGACAACATGATCTACTGGTTCTTCCAATAATAAGGAATGTTGCGCGTTGGGCTAAACTAGCGTTGCGACACTAGCGGTGCCACACGACCGTTTCGTGAACTAGACATTATGTTGTAGGTAAACCTCCTTTCGTTTAATGAGTTTCAGTGATATTATTTAGAAAAAGGCATGACAGCTAAGTTTGTTATACGTCTCGTATGGAAAATAATATTGAATAAAGAAGTATTATCGATACCGCGATAATGGAAAAGCCTTATACATTAACGCGGTTAGATGCTTATACGCTTTTGTTGAAGGAAAGTAAAAAAATAAAAGGCCGCTTAGGAAAACCGTTTGACCTAAGCAAATCCGAAAGAAGCTGCGTAATAAAATCAAGTCTTGCAGGTATTTTACACTCTCCACTTTCTCCAGTCCAAGAAAAAAACCTGGCGACTGCTATAGGCCTTTTTATTACCAAAGTTGAGAAAAAACGCAATGATTGTAAAAAGAACATGAATTATTTTCTTAAAAAGAATAAAGACTGGCTAAGTAAACAGCTTATTAATGACATTCCTTGTTATTTAATTTTCAATCCGATGACCACAACTTTGCACAAAATTCTCGTGCATGGGCAAAAAATTATAGAAAGTGCCGCGTTGCCCATAGGAGCTCTTTCGGAACAAGCTGGAGAGTCCCGTAATAAGTTTTGGCGATATGACCGCGAACACCACAGCCGGAAAGATAGTCGAAAACATACTATACAAGACTTATTCCATAGAGCGTTAGAATCATCGGATCCGGTCGTATCATATACAAGGCTGAATAGACGACAAAAAAACATAAAACGCATACCTCTACCCCCTCCTGTCATTGAAATGTTGAAACCATATGAAAATAATTACGATACGACGAAAATGACAACGGGAGCGCAAGGTGTACAGAAACCGATGAAAGTGAATTTGCATCTATTCTGACAAATGAAAATGATACATTTACAATAGAAAATTAAAATTAAAAATAGTAGTAATTTTTTACCAAAATCCCGGAAACCGGGAAGTCTTAAACAAATGATATCTCCGAAAGTCCGCGAGTTTTGAATTCTGTTTTTTATGTGTAAGTAGTCCATAACAGTGGCGATGTTACAAAACCAAAAAAAATGTAGACTACTAAAGATATTCTTTTTTAAAACATAAAGAAGATTTTACTATTTCCGCGATTATCTTGAAAATGACAAGCCCTAGCTAAGTCGCGATAAGTGTATTATTTAGCCGTATACTAGACCTCTTATATCACAGTGCAAAATTAATATTTAAATGCGTACTTTCCGTAAAATATATATATATAGATTTTCTTAAAATTCCGGGACTTTTTCTTTAAATTGTAATTTCTCCAAAACTATGATAGTGAGCCACGCGAAAGTTTCACTGTTGCATTTCTGACATATTCCTCTATTCAATCATCTAATAATATAACCCTGTCTCAAAATGAGGTCCAAGGGAACACTGTGAAAATGAATATGATTTTCCCAAGGCATTGCTTGCGGCGAGCTTGAAATGTCTTAAAGTTTCATGTTTCAGCTAAGAAGTGGGACTACGTAAGCTTATTATGATCACTAAAAAGTGTAACATAAAATAAATGTTCTAAAAAAAACCGCCGTTAAAAACGCAAAAAAATATTTTTATTAAAATGATAGGTAGCAGGTTAGTCCAACTGAAGTCGGCGACTCACAATATTTTCATCCAAAAGCCGCCTGTTACCTATCATTGTAATAGAAGTTATTTTTTATTATAACAGGGTTCTATGATGGCTCTGAGAGTGTCATCTACAAACAAGTAAACTTCCGTAGTGTTCCTTTGTTCATATTTATTATTATTGCTTTGGCCCGTGGAAGGAACACATCTTCCATACACGAGTCACACAAGTGGCCATAATGCAATGTAATGAATAATTGAATGAATGTATTAAAACAATCCGTATTTAATGCAAGAAAGGAATCTTACCGATGTTAACGTTGGAACGCATGGCGTCGGTAGTGATCGTTTATAACAGCATTCTTTAATAATACCTAATTGAATATGATTTATTACTCGTACATTACTAATACTTGAAGTAATGTGATCGCTAATCTGTTAAGAGGTTCATAATCAGACAGTTCTACCGCCTCGTAGTGTAATCGATGCTTTAGCACGCCAATATTATAAATGCGGAAGTTGTGTGTAAATATAAGTCAATTAGTATGTCTGTTCTCCTTCACGCTAAAATGATAAGATTGGAGGGAATTTAAAATGGATATAGCTTGCACCCGGAATCAACAAATAGGGCACTTTATTACTTATTACATTATTATTTTTATTTCCATTCGCATTTTTCCATAGTCGTATTCTTTCCTAGCGCATTTTTTCCCGTCGCTTGGTTTCACATTCCAGAAATCAATTTAATAGTTCTGACGGAGCTCCTATTTCTGGGTATATTAACCCTTCGGGCATTGCCTAAAACTAACATAACCTAAAACTACTTACCTATTATAAGTGGGAAAATTTACTAGTGGGAGAAAAAGAAAAATCTTGCGTTAGAGAAGAAAATAATCGAATAAGCCGGAGCCTTCAAAGACTACTGTTTTGTGAAATCTGACATTACCTTGATAATAAGCCATGTGTTGTTTCGATTCAAATCAATTCACTTGAATCCAGATATTAACCAATCCTTTTCTTTGCAGATATTCCTGGCCAGCGGTGATTATTGTAAGTACTGAACCGTAAAAGATAATGCGCCGTCCTCTCTAACAGCGCCATTGTCGACGTCGTCGGCGATAGGCGCGGGTCGGGTTTATTGGACATTATAATGGTAGATTAGCCCGGGGAATAATTAAATTAAATTTTATTAACTTAATACACCCTTAGTATAGATTTTGTTCACTGTCGGTCGAAATATATGGTCTGCGTTACGGTAAGGTTCGTCTGGACGTCAAAATTGAATGAAATTCGACTTAATTACATTTTATGAGAAAATTGTGACCAAATTGAAAGGACACTTATTTAACCGAGACGTCTAACATCTGAGAGCCTTCATAGCCCGAGGCAGATGCTCTTTTTTTGTATTAATCATTTAAAGTGCATCGATGTAAAGTGCAGATTTGATGCCAGTTGCCAAAAACGGGGCACGGCATTCACGAACTGGCGAAATCTTCAAGGTAAGCTCAAAAATGCTGCCAAAGCCTTGACCTTGAAAAATGCTGCCAAAATGCAAATTTTTCAATTTATCCATTCAAACCTTTAGCAGAATACATGAACTTTAAACAAACTTTATTCGATTAATGTCTAGGTATCATCAAAGTAGAATCTGTCGTAGAATTAGCTTCACTTCCAGGGCCCCTTTTACTCCAAAATGAGATGACCATGCCTGTACCGGATGCTGTTTTTTTTTATACACCTACTTTTTTATGAGAAAAATAAAAAGGTACTGAAATCGTATTCCGCCTTCTAGTCAGTAATTTGTGTATTTATTTTAACACATTACGTATTGTTTTTTCGTTGTAATGTATAAGCGTTCCGGTATCTGTATTTACTGTTGGTATATGTGTATATTATACACTAATTTAAAGGTATAAAGATTATTATAAAATATAATAAAATCTCCAATAAATTGGGCACCCTTTCTTTCAGAGCTCGGCATGGCTTACTGATTTTCATGCAAGCTAGCTACAAACCATTATCCCTTATACATTAATTTTCTTTAGAAAAACGTGCTATATGTTTTACTTATGTATCCGTGTATTGAATGTGCATCGTAGTCGACTCGTTAAACGTAGACCGTTTTGGATCCGTTTTTTATTGAAATCTAGTTCTTATTGACCACGCGCTGGCCTATAGTTGGTAGTGACCCTGCCTACGAAGCTAGCGGTCCTGGGTTCAAATCCCGGTAAGGGCAGATATTTGTGTGATGATAGTGAATATTTGAGTGTATATATTTCTCTATATAAGTATTTATACCGTTGTCTAGTACCCATGGTACAAGCCTAAAGCTTAGTTTGGGACTAGGTCAATTGGTGTGACACTGTTCGGTGATATTTATGTTTGTTTATTTATTTATTGAATAGTAACTTTGGTTGATGGATGCAGAGGAAGCGAAAGTCGTATGTTTAGACCGGTGTACCTGGCGTTCCATAGTCCCTGCCTACCCCGTTGGGAGACAGGCGTGAAGGTATGTATGTAGTTATATCCCTGTCTCAGATTATTAAACAAATGCATTAACACCATCATGCACCAGTCAGTATACGTTTGCTGTTGGTCCATTAATCTTAACGAGCTCGACGCCATTTGCCGCCGCGCCATTTGTCAGGCGTTGTCATTACGGCATATTGTCAGATGACATAACGCCGGCAATCAATTCGGGACGCGCACAGGGACATCGAGATTTAATTGATTTTAATGATTTAAAGGTCGTGTATTGTGTTGAGGGTTAAGAGTCAAGAGCATGTAGAACCATGTGCATGATGCGAAGCTCTGAAAATTACACTTTTCCTGTTGAATTTTCATAAACGTTCTCGTAAATCTTATATTTGATTATTCACTACATCTCCGGGTCTATTCTATTTGATAAAACTATAGCTAAGGACATATTGTTATATTGTTTTTTATTCTGCTGATATTACGGGAAGTGAATGAGAGCTAACGTAACGTAACAATACGATAACACGTAAAAAACAGGATTATTTTACCGATTTACTGTCATTTGGTCTAAAATTAAAATCAACGACTCTACGTCAAACCAGAAAAACTACAATTTCAAATGCATGGACAAGAAAACAATTCCAACCTAAGTAGGTAACGTCTAAAATTGAACATGTCCCGTGGTAAAAATGCATTGCATAATATGATATAAGTGCATAATAACAATAATACTTAAAAGTAATTTGCATTAAGTAATATTAAGGTTAATAAAGGAATTAATAATTATATTCTTAAACCTAGCAAAAAGAAAATTATTACAAATGTAAGGTAAATAATCCTTAAACTGAACATAAAAATAATGACTATGAGAGCAGCACGACGAGGTCTCTGCGTCAAAAGCCATAACTAGAATAATTAATAGAGCAACAAGCCCTTGCAGACGTGAACAGACCGGACCCCACAGACAGCACCCGTTCACGAGTATGGCGCGTATCTCAGCCATCGCCTCCCTCTACCATGTGTTCTGGAAGGTGGCATTAGTAAGTAAGTGGGTAATAATATACACCGTGTTTTTTTTGATTTACGATAACTTTAAGGGAACGTTCTTTAGGTCAAACAAAGTTAATTTCCCGAAGACAGACAAATGATAAGTCTAACGGTTTTAAAGATATTTAATTTTTAAATTTAATCAGTTAATCACGTTAAACTAGTGTAAAAGGCTCTCTTAATTGATAACAACAATTTTCTTTTAATACGTATGAGTAAAGAGTTTCCAATTGTTAGGTTTGTATACGCGTCAATCTAAAGTGCCTTGTACCTGTCAAGTGTTATCTTTACTTGTGTGTGTGTCACGCCAACATAGACGTATTTGACACTGATTATTAGCTAGGTAACTCTAAAGGCCCTTTTAGAATGACCAAAGATAAAAGATTTCATTATTTTGTTCTAAACTGAAAAAAAACTTTTTTTTGCAATATTTAAAAATCTAATCTACCAATTAGTTTCTATAGATATACCTAGTAATATGCCGAAGTTATCGTAAATCAAAAAAAACACGGTGTATAATAAGATGGAAAAGTGCAATTCGGAAAGTGAAACCTATTCACATGTGGTCATCAGCATGCAACACACGTCTCAAACTACGACCAATTAGCGAAACAAAAAAGTTATTGTTTGCACCGCGACGAATGTGTGAACTTGACATTGCTGGCCAAGATCGAAAACGTCTTAAAAACCTTTTGTCTTTATTCTAATGTAAACCTTACGAACGAAGCTACATGGTTGTAAATATAAGTAAGGATGGATTTTGAAAAGCCGTTCAAAATTAGGACTTGTGAAGTAGTTGCTAATATGCTCAAACAGAAGATTGGCAAGGACGGTTTTTTGTTTTTGGACGGAACGGATAGCTACTTGACCTTGCTGTGACATACATATTTAGGTTTAGGTTTTAGGTCACAAGATCAGTGGGGCCGTCGTCAACGTAGAATTTTGGGAGTATTTGCTTAGTGATGTTGATAAATATCACAAAAATAGACCTTGTCCCAACTAAGCTTTAGGCTTGTAATGGGTACTAGACCGCAATAAACTTACTTATACAGGCAAATAAATACTTAAATACGTAGAAAATATCCAATACTCAGGAAGAAATACTCACGCTCATTAAACAAATATTTTGGGTTTTGAACCCAGGACCGCTAGCTTCGAAGGCAGGGTCACTACCAACTAGGCTATCATGTCGTCAACGTTTAAAAGTAACTTTCATTAAAAAAAAGTACAGTTTAGTTGGTAACTCGCGGGCCCGTCCTCGTAGGAGTCGATTATCGCGTTGCCCTCAGGAACTGTCCAAGTTTTCCCCCTGTTCGTCCCCGGGCTGTCAACGGTCCCTGCGACTATTTTCACGCCGATCGGTTTAGGCGTTAAACGAAGACGGAGCAACCAAAAAACACACTCGGAATAAAATAAGTAAAGAAAAAAAACATTCCGTGAAGTCAACAAAATATATATGAAGATATTTTGATATTTAAAGTGATTAAGTATTAATAAAGCCGGCGGAGTGCGAATAAAATGCGTTGTTCCGGCATACCTTTGTCAAAGATATAAATCCTTTACTTTATGATAAATTATTAAAATATAAAACTATGTTCTACTCAGAGTTTTGTCCTATTTATTAAGGTCTGCATAACAATTAGAATGGCAGCGTTTAACAAACTACATATTTTATGACTCTGATCTTGAGAAGTGATGGCTTAAGAATATTAAACGTTACGTTTAATTACATCGTGAGAACATTTAAATACGAAAACCTTAAGGCCGCGAAATAAAGGGAAGCTGCTGTTTTGGTTTAACCGAGTACTTATTCATAGTTGAAAGCATAAAAGTGATAACATTTTAACGAAATTATTAAATTAATTTATCTGCCAAATGCATAACCATGTTAATTAAACGGAGTTGAATTTTAATTACCGATATAAATGGAACATTATTATCGGTAAAGTAACGTTTTCTGATGCTATTTCATGAATGCTGTGTCCTATTACGTAACGTCAGGTCAATGGCACTGGCACCGAGTCAGGTGATTAATTGGCTATGGTCGGTCAAGGTTAGCCGAGATAAGACGAAGCTTTATAATATACAATGTGTTTGTTTTAAAGTTACACTAGACAACTCCGTCCGTCCATCCGTCTTAACTTAAATCTTTTGAACAGTAGATAGCGGGTGTTTTTTTCATAACATGTGTTATTACGGCGTATTTACTAACAATTTAAAAAAAAAAAAAAAAAATCTACAAGAAACGTAATTTTTTCAACAATTTTTTATTTTATTTGTATCATGAAAAGGTAAAACAAATACTAAAAATGATTTTGATCGTAATCGAAATTGGAATATCGCACTTGACCGGGTATTTTGATGAGAGCGGTCACCGTCAGCCATGGACGCCAGCAATGGCAGCAATGCCAGAGGCACCGCTATGCCACTGCCTTCAGTGAATTATCTCCTTAACCACTGTTCTTCCGTTAGTTCACTTTTTCAGCTTCAGTAGTTTAACGTTGCCATGTCATACTCTGAAGAACCGACTTTTCGAATCGACGGACGAATTAGATTCCCCTTGTTTACGTATACATATATACCATTAACTTTTTTGAAAGTTATAAACGAAACCTATCCTTACCTACTCTATTCCACCAGGATTACACAAAACATTTTAAAATCTATTTTCCGTCTAAGCTGGAGAAAAACTATGCGAAAACAAAATTCGGCGAAATATGGAAACCGACGAATTATTTTCTAGTAAATTTAAGAGTTGTCCCGTCAGAGCGTACAGAAACCTTTTAGGGCGTGAATTCACAATTAGGTAGCTTGACTGTCGCTCGAATGAGCTGGCTCGCTCGAGCGACCGATCGGCAAGAAACAGTCATTAAAGGAACACCTTTGCGCGTTGTCCGTAAACCAGTCAGAAACAGAACAGTTGTATAATAAATTTATGACACGCATAATTGCTAAACAAATATCGGTGAGGTAACGTATTCCTAATAGTTAGCACGTCGATTGTTAACCTTATAGGCTCGGCCTCCGAATGTGTGTCAAACGGCCGGCGAAGGCTGCCGACCGGTCGGCGCATCACACCGGTTACGGTAGTTGTGTATGAGCCGACAAGGAGTAGTGCTCGAGCTGTTGTGTTGTGAGGGTAAGACAGCTGGTGATAAATGGGCTCTAATACCCATTATATACATTGACAATCTTAAGAATGAAATCTTGAGACTGCAATCTTAATATTACAATCTTAAGACTTCAAACTTAAGATTGCAATCTTAAAACTGCAAAATGTGTTGCTAACCCTCAAGACTAAGATGGAATGCCAGTCTTGAAGCCTCTTGGGGTTGGCAACGTATTCGCAGTCTTGAGATAGAAATGTTCAAATTTACCGACGACGTGTAAAAAGAGCCCTTATATGGCCAATTTAGTGAATAAATATTTTGCATGTTGTTTTTTTCTTAGATTTATGTTTAGGATATTTGTCCGTCTGCTTGTTTGAAGACACACACACACACACACACAGGTAGCAATCAAACTTACAAGACCCCACTTTTTGCGTCGGGGGTTAATAAAATGAAAATCTTCATTTTGTGAAGGTACTGTAGGCACATTTACATGTCTTTGTCTACCACAATTAAGTCTTCCAAGCAGAGATGGCTGCTGAGAAGAAACGCCCTAAGTATCTCAAGTCAGTCTTTCAAGTCAGTCTTTTTCCTTTAATATCTTATAACAATGGTAAAACATAAGCTGGCGATAAGAAAACCGACTACCTTATTTAATATAAATGAGTATGAAACGACACATTGAGAATATACTATCACGAACGTTAATTAGTGACCCATTTCAAGAAAATTATGCTGGAAGATGTCAATGTCACTGTGGCTGGCACGTCTTGTGGCTGGTGATGGTCAGGTCAGGTCATAAAATCAATGAACAGTCCGGTACCGGTTGAAATTACTGGATGATGTGTTCGGAGAAGTATTCGTCAACAGCCCTTGTTATAATAACAGCTCGGAAACTAAACACGCACTGATCTAATCTCAAGGAGGGCGTTGATTATCTTAAATGATTCGCTGACGCGTCCATCGGCAAGTTACACCGGCAAGGTGCAAAATTTAGGTAGCGACCTTGGAGTTTGTGATAGTAAGCCATCAGCCATGTTGGATAGATATAAGATAAGTAAGGTTTGTTTTACAATATAGCTCATTCTGGATAAAACGGAGTACCTAGTAGAAGTAAATATAAACAAAAAGATGTTTAAAAATCGTTTGTTATGGTTCCCTACCCGGCACCTTGTAAATCGGGGATATACATACAGATACCTCTGTATCTTTTTATGTAGGTACTTATATCAATGTAAAATATATTTATATACTTGGGTTTTATTACTTAGTTAATTTATTGTTCTTCTATATTTTGTACATTTCCTTAGTCAATGCACCATCTTGAACTTTCTTCAATCTCTCAAGGGTTAGCTGGAAGAGTACCCTTGTTTTGGTTTATCTTTTGTACCATAAAGTATTTACTTTAAATACATACATACTAAAACTTTATTGTCGGTCCGTCAAAACATATCGTCTTTGATCGGTTATATATATTGACGTCAGTCGACATTACTGTCAAGTAAATAAGAGTTATCAAAACGGTGACAATACCATAAATGCTCAAACGCGATATGTTTTTTTATCGTGATGAATAGAGGCACTGACTTGTTTGAACCGCAATAACTATACTGGACCGCAAAACTAAGTATCGCACTTTATATGACATGTTCTTTAAAAGAGTGATACTTGCGGTCCAGGTCCAGTGTAGATAGAAAACCAGTGTAGCTTTTCTTATCTTATCTTATCTTTTTGGTGGGGTCCTTACGGATACACTTCGACCCTGTGGGTTCTTTTGTGTAATTACCCCTCTTTTAGCGCCTCCACCCCTTCTAAAAAGCGGATAGTCGAGTGCAACGGCAGTGCCTTGAAATCGTTCGGTTCTGGGTAGTCACAACTGAGGATTTTCATTCTTACTCCGGCGAGGGCATCACATTCACACAATAAGTGTTTCATTGTAGTCTGTGTAGCTTTACTAAGTAGAGCCGTCTGCTACAGCGCTATTTATATATTTCAAATAAAAGAAACGAGAATATCTTCGGGTCACGAAACATGAGCCTTTACGAGCTATCGTTTGTTTTATGGTTCGCCCCGCCCCGGTATTGCGAAGAGATAAAACACTATTTAGATGTAGTGATGGTCGATCGTTACTTATTTGTGTATTGTTGTTATTTCTTTGTTTGCCGAAGCAAGATGGATGGACTTGGACTACCAGTTAAAGTTAAACTGCAGGTCAACATCGGGCGACGAGGGATCACCGTGCACCGCGATGGATGCTGTTTATTGCATTGATCAAAGATTTATCAAATTGTTATTGTTAAGGACAATCAGAACGATGGTTTGTAAGTCAAAGTAACGAACACAAATTCTCTTTCATTGTTTTGCCCGTTTCTTTCTGACAAAAGAATGAAGACACTGTGTCAAGGTTCGTTATGATAAACCGATATTTCAAGAAATGTTTTTAACACTCCAAGAGCTGTACGTTAGGATTAAGGGCGAATAAAACACGAAATTCAATGTGCTTGTCCTCTCCAATTTGGCTTATCTAAATTATTTTATTTAGACAACGTTAATGGTTATAACTTGAGTGTTTCTCGGAAGTAAAATTAATCCCAAAAACAGCCTTAATAAAACTATTAAAAATTCTAAGTAAGCAACCGAAATTGACAAGGCGAACTTCATGCCTTGGGACAAGAACTGTGTTACTTTGCCTGAGTACCGTTTTACTCCAGAAAGAAAGGGATGGAGGCCTTTGTCCAACAGTGGTTCATCTGTTTTCAAAACTTCGGTATTTATTCCTGGAGCATTTATCAGTTTCTCAGGGTAAATATCTACAATCTGTTGGGCTTAGAAATTATGTAAATCGGAGAACGCAATATACGTACCTACATCGCAACAACAAACAGTTGCCTTTTTGAGTGTTAGTTACTTGACATCTTACTTAATTGATACATTCTTATTTGAATCATTTTATTCATAAGGGTAAAACTTTTGAATCAAAATTTCTTTACGTGCCTAAAAGGGCTTAATACAGATGTCATATTACAAAAAAAATGGCTTAAGCCCGACATTTTTTTTTTGCTACGCTCTTTGCGGCAATAGAAACATACAAATATGTTGGTCATCATTCGACACCCTTGGCGTAACACAGATAAAAAATCAATACGCAATGCGTCAATTTGACGTTCTGTGGTCCAGAAATCAAATAAACCGAACTGTTCTTCAGTAATTTATTCATAGCGTGAATGTTGATTGATTCTATACCGCCGCTGAATTTTAAATACATAACATGCAATGTATCAGTAAACAATCAGCTAGATGACGGCAATTAGCCGCTCGCATCAGCGCGAAGGTCGCGGCGGCCTACAAACGTGCGGGTCGGACTAACGCTCCGGCTCGCCTATTTGGGCACAATAATAATTATGACAGGTAATTTAGAAGTAGTGAACACTTAAACGTAAATAGGAGTAGTCATAAAATTGCATAAGTTAAATGCTCTGTTACTCTAACGTTGTAGGTAGAAAATACTGCGAAATTTGGCTTATAGCTCATCATGATCGGCAAGTACGGTGCCAGTGACCACACTGGCAATATCAACTACACTCAGGAGCAAAAATACCGGGTCAGAGTGCGTTTTTCATACTAAAGAGGCTATTTCGAAGCCTAAGCCGCCAGGGAATGCTTTGTGGGAATGCTTGTTGAAGTGAAATCTGATGATGAATACCCCGAGCATCGATACAGGACTTCCAGAGTGCCTAGGATACCTAACTGAATGAATCTGCGGTTAACGCCGGAATAGTGCCTGTTCAGAAAAATATCTAAAATGGCAATAAAATGTAAGGAAATCCAAGTGCTGACCCAAACTCTCCCGTTGTGTTGTTACTCTCATTTGAAAGGCCGGCAACGCACCTGTGACTCCTCTGGTGCTGCAGGTGTCTATGGGTGACGGTAATCGCTTTCCATCAGGCGATCCGTCTGCTCGTTTGCCTCCTATACCATAAAAAAAAAACGATAGGTATCTTAACAACTTTTGACCTCCTCTATTGAACCTTCGACTATCTACCATTAAACCTCACTGAAAAAAACTCCTGGCAAGGAACCAAGGCTTCGAATTAGTCTCGTTTGTATGAAAAACGCACTCTGACCCGGTATTTTTGCTCCTGAGTGTAGATGACAAACGAAATCGATATTGATGATCGATCGACGATCAATTTTATTGCAAATCCATAGAAACAGCCAATTACAGTCAATTACTTTAAGAAATAAATTTCTATTATTATTAAGATAAAGATTGATCATGGTCTTGTTAAAAATAGCAATTACATGCTTTTTTTCAGTGGAAATATATATTAAGCGTATCAAATCAAAATTATTTCAGTACCTACTCGTAGTTCGTATCCTCGAAACGAAAGCACGTTGCAGCATAAAAAATGGCGCAAAATAAACAAAAGTAATATAAATAATGTTGTTCATAAATGGCATTACTCAACTTTTTAATCACATTACTATTAAGTATTTAATTATAACTAAATAACTCGTATACAAAAACGAATGAACTCTCAAAGCAACTTAATGCAGTAACTATTTCAGTTCAAATTTAAGGCTTGAATCGGATTTCGTTTCATTATTAATTAAATTGGATTAAATTAATTAAATAGTTGAGACTGTTAATGTACATCATTTTGTTTACGATCCAATTTGAACTTTATTGTATTGTGATATAAGTCAACTTTGGTAAATGGAAAACTGAAAACTAAAAGCTGGATCACATCGCTATTTTATTACATGAGTCTCATTAAAATTTGCGAACTATTGGAATTTTCGAGATATTATAGAGCTACCCTTTTCAATCCTTTAATTATATAATTATTCTGTATGTCTACTTATTCGTATATGTATTTTTTTTTCATATAGCTATATAAAATCGTCTCATGAAATTTAGCACCATAGTCTCGGTACTTTCCCTGTTTGACCCTATGGTTGAATGGTAAACAATTTCATAAGGCATTAAGTCCGCTAATTATACTTTGTTTATGCAAAAAGTTAATAAAACCAGGATCATCAACGTAGTGGGTAATGAACTGATGAAGCTTCCGACAACTTGTTCCTCAACCCGTCGATGCCAACATAAATATAGCGAGTGACTCATCTTGATTAACTCGTGAGCCCAACATGAGCGCAGCGAGTATTTGACCGTCAAAAACACCTTTTCCTAGGAAACATCAACAAAATTCAATGACGAATGTAACACGAAAACGCGCATTTATTGAGTGTACACGTTGTATATGGTATTAAAAAAAAAAGTTAACATGGAGAGGAAAATACCCTATACAAAAAACGTGCACGATACTAACTTTAGGGTGGTACGGAACCCTTCGTGTGCCAATCCGATTCGCACTTGGCCAGTTTTTCTAAGGCGATGAAGGCGAACGAGCTCACACGCCATCTGATGGGATGTGGCCACTAAGCATTACAGATTACAGAATCTCTAATCGCGATGTTGCAAATGTAATACAGATGCGTTGCCAACGTCTTACACAAGTTAAACGTTGGGAAAATTAAGCCCACTATGATCATTAACTATTAGTTTCCTTATGAATTTCATCCTCTTTTTAACTTAAACAATGGGATAACTTACTACTATCTACTACTGTAAAATCATGGCCGAATAGCCCGGCGATTGGTTGCATCTCTATTTTCAACCCTAAGGACTAAGATGTAATGATTTGGGTGAATTTCAAAAAGTTTGCACGTATCTATTTGAGAAGGTAATTAATAAAAACAATAGCCATACGGTTTACATGGCTAATGTTAAGTGTTTGCTATACTTAATAAGGTACAAGCTGCTCAATAAGCACTTTAAACAAATTTTGGTTAAAACGGTTGTCACTGTTGTTGAAAATTGGCTATCAGCCCCCCCCCTGTTAAATTGTTCCCCTATTCAATTGTTTTTTCTAACTGAAGTACCTACATTACCCGTAGCACCTACGGTAATGACTTTTGTTTTTTTCAATTATTAAATCGTTCTAACGCGGAAGACATGACTTAACTCCCAGAACAGACGTGGGAAAATAAACTATATCTATAAAACAATCAATCTAAACATTAACATTGACCAGTTCTCATGGGTTCCCTGTGAAAAGCCTTGTAAGGTTTCTTCCTGGATTCTGACAGGTGAACAAGAACCGTTCAGTTGTAGGAAATACTATGTTAAAGGTGCGATTCCACTGAGGCGGAGTCGAGCGGAGCCGAGCGGAGCTGTGCCAATATTAACCAATAGAAGGCGCGTGCGGTCACGTCGAGCGCGCCTGTCGCACGTTAGCTTAGATTCTATTGGTTAATATTGGCACAGCTCCGCTCCGCTCGTTTCCCCCTCAGTGGAGCCGCAGCCTAAGAGGGGTCAAGTTATGTTGGGTAATTAAATTCGGATGAGCGTCAAAGGAAGGCCCCACAAGAGCTAAATTAAAGTCAAATTGAGTTGGTAATATTCTCAAATGTAATTATTTATTATGTAATTCTATTGAGGATTATGTTTTAATTTCAATCATTTTTACCGATGAAATATATACTAAAGCGGAGATGGAGCAACGTTTTATTAGACCTCCGCGACACACGGCAACAACTCTTAAACTGGCCAATAACAATTGTGTTTCCTTACTAGTAAATAACATAAACAAAATCAAAATGTACGTAATACCTACTTTATGGCATAACTAACACCAAATAACAGATTTAGCTTAGGCACTGAAGAGGACATTGGTAGGTACTTTTTCTTTATTGGTCTGTATTTCTGTTTAAATTTAAAAAAGAACTATCGACTGCAATGAAAGACTAACAGGTAAGCTGGAAAAACCCGACTAAATCATTGAGATCCAAACCCAATCACAGTGCAATTACGTCCAGTGTTGTTAGTATTCAGCAAACAAAGAGTATTTTTTATTTTTTTCCGACACTGGCTGTGGAATCCTTGTAATCCCTAGTCCTAGTGTTCGGATTAACTTTTTATGGGCGATTTGAATTGCTAATGTTGCCAGCTCAATGTCACGCGGTCCGCGACCTTACTGACCGGAGACGAACTTGTAGCTATTTAGAGTTGGGTACGGCACAGACCAAATATCACAGGTTATATTAATATGGTCTGCGCGTATTGATAAAAGACCATCAACTTCCTAAAAACATTTTTTTTTAAATGTAAACTCCGAATGAGGTAAGGTTAAGCAGCATTAAACTTTAGATTATAATATAGTTTCCATATTTTATTACCTATTTTTTGTTTATTTCGCAGTAGTAACGTAGTAACAGATTTATAATTATTAATTTTATTTATTTATTTGATATAAACAGTTACAAAACATTAAAAACAAATGTAACACAAACCATGCAAGGTTTTTCTGTACACCAAGGTTCAAGGTTGGTCTGTTAATAAAACGATACATTTAGGTATAGGTTAAGTTAGCATCACAGGAGAATTTTGCACCTTTTTGGCGACAGGGAAAATATACGTTATAATTTAAAAAGACAGTTAAAACAATTTCCTACAAATTATATCCAACTAAGTACACCGTTGATTTCCCAACCCAAAAGTTTAATTGACAGCCAATTTAACTTCCTCATCGAGAGTAAAGTTACGGAACCCTTTCCGGGAGGCCCGACTCGCTCGACGACGACGTTTGGATGTATTTTCGATCGTTGAACTTATAATGTGTTATAAATATTGCCGTTTTTTTTTATTATTTGTTCCTTAAGTTGTATTATTATTTAAGGTGTTTGACCTTCTGTTAGTTGGAATCGATCTTGTTTACTAATAACTTTAGAGAGAGTAAATGGTTATTACTTAGGTGGGTTGTACAGTTGACTACAAAGTGATGTATTCACTTTTTCACGTTATTGTAGTCGACTTTACCGGGTTTAATCATTGTACCAGCCCCAGGATCTCCATCACGTTGGGTTTAGTGCTACTCGCACCCATCGGTTTCCTGCGTATAAACATGGTAATAGAAGTACGAAAGGTTCTTGGACTAGACTTTTTACAAATGTGGCCTAGTTAGCAATGCATAGATGCCAGAGCTAGGTTTCAAGTATGACGGACGGACAACGAAGGCTTAGGAATGGGCATACTCAGGGGGGCAGCCCCCCTGGATTTTGTATGTCTGTAGTTTTGTATGTAGAGCAAAACAAGGCCTTAAGTTTCTGATTCCCTGGACAAAATCCAACTTTACCCCAAAGGACTTCAGTCCCCAGGCGTAACATCCGATTGGACGGAGATCTCTCAACTCCTTATTCAAAATGCATAACGCTAGATATTAGGGATTTTCAAAAATCGTCAAAATGTGTAGGATAAGCTGATGATGATGAAAGGTCCGCTAATGTGAACTCGAGTCAATATAGAGCAGAGGCGTCAGCAGCCCCACCGGCTGAAACAGTCTCGACACATCAAACAAATTGCTACTATCCACGAACCGTTACTATGCCGAATGCTAACCGGTATGATAATAAATTAAATCCATTTCAAGTTAGGTAAGAAGGTTCGTAACGGCGGAGAATCCAACTATTCGATGACATAAGGGCATCGAGCTGGTATAACAGCAGGCGAGCCGTATCCAGTGATAATACTGGTAAGAAAGTCCGGTTTGCTTTCACGGCTAAATTACTGGAACGATTTGAATGAAAATTAGTGGAATCTATCGTGTCGATGCCTTATGTCAATTCCATTCGTTTGGTCAGTTTTTCCGGGTAGATTTGTACATTATAATGAAGCCTGTGATTTGTGAGCATATTTTGGTTCTATAAAAAAAAACTTCTTCGGGAGGAATGTATAAAACATAATTTATTTTACATGTTTTCCGGTTATAATACAGCGCAAAGTATAGTCCGTTCGTTGTACAGATCTCTGGCTCGGTAATAAGCAAGCTACAAACAATAAGACATTTTTATGGGTTACTAAACTTAAAACATTATTTACCACTTATTCAGAAAAACGCGGGAACTAGCTTCTTTCTAACTGGCAACACTGAACAAAACTTTACTTTTTGAAAGAAGGGAAATACTTACCGCAGCAGCGCTAGCAAGTTTGACCCAAGTGGGGCTCGCAGTCTCAGTAACCGAGGCTCGCGTCTCGCTGCGGAGTTTGCTGCTCGACCAGACATTTATACCACTTATTTGTAAACTAGTATCTTCCGCGACTGCGTCGGGTTATATCTTAGCATTTTTACTTACATCTAAGATCTTAGCTCACTTTTAGCTTATACATAACTTCGTACGCGTAGAATTAGTTTCCCGCTACTACTACGCTATTTCTTCTAGTAGGGGATTGACTTTTGGAAAAAAGTCTTAGTGCACATCTTGTGTACCAAGAAATTAAAAAAAAAAAAAAAAACGGTCCTAGGTCGAGCGGTTACGGCTGTGCATTCATCGATCAGTCAGTTGTTTTTTTGAAGTAATGTTCCAAAGTCAATCTGACATTCTACAGAAATAACGTTGAGTTTCGTATCAATTACAAATGACTTCGTATCTCTAATGATAATGACAAATTCAAGCATATTTTCTTTGAAATGGGTAGCAAATTAACGTCCATGACTGTACATGAAAAATTGCATCAAGGTCTTATAGGTACTACTATAAGTTCACTTAAGCCCAGAGCTTAGTTTAGCGCTAGGTCAATTTAAGTAAGTTAGTGTTTAGTTTTTTTTATTTAAACACGATATATAGACTTATCTCTTCTATTTACTTTTATCTTTTTTTCCATAGTTAAACGAAAGTGTTTATACCTATAAAGGACTCCAACCTTTCATCATGAACATTCACACGCCTTACAAGTCCACTAGACCACCAAAAATAAACGCTCAAACATGCATGTCGCGTATTTCGTTCCCAATAAGCAAGTGTCAACGAGTCACGTAATTAGTATAGATCGAAGAACAATAGCCGCCATGGGACGGCGGCGGCGCGGCGAGGCCGACCAGATTACTCAATGAATTATTAAACTTCACAGATTAGAAATATCTATCAAAGAACAAGGTAGGTATTTAAATTCTGCCCATCTTATACATTGATTTTTAAAGTAGATCAATGAGTCGAATAGAATACTAAATCTAAAAAAATGGAAGAGAATACACAAGTCATTTGAAAATGATTATTTTAGTAAAATTCAAGAAAACTCAACTATTATTATTTTTTATTTATTAAGGAAAACAAACAGCTTACATTAGACATTAATATTACAACAGAGGTGAGTTATTCATAAGCCAACAAAGTTTTCACTAATGTTTTAGGAATTAACTACACAAAGCAACCACCTTATATTTTTCATCACACTTTCACGTAAACAGTATCTAAACATACAGGTTAACTGGGCCGTAAGCCCTATATAAAACCCTCGACCTTTTTTTTTCATGAAAACCTACATACAGGTTAAATGAAAACCTAGGTCGGTAAGTATATTTTTTTTAATTTATAGCGCAGTACATCGTTCATGCAAGTTCAAGCAAGGAGTTTACACGAAATTGAAAAATTGTTTTAAAATCGCTACATGTTATAAATTTTAATAAATAAGTTTTTTCTGCCCTATAATTTCATTTATTTACTCGCAAATGTGGTGAAAAACATTGTATGTTTCACGGGCGGTACGGGAATTACGAACCTCGACTCAGAAAGACTTTCTACTAGAGCCTCGGTCGTAATTCCTTACTTACCGCCCTTAATACACAATGTACTAAAAACATGCACTACTATAATACCCAATGTCTTGCCTTGTCTTGTCATTGCCATATAATACTTAATTGTTAATTGCAACATTGCAAAAGAAAACCATCAAGTAAAGTTCGCCTAGTCAAACGAAGATATCTTAGAATTAAAAGATAACATATCGATCTGTATTGTATTAGTTAACTGTGGCAACTTCACTGGTCAATGTATTATGTAAGTTTTTCTGTAATAATTTTTCCTTATTTGTACCGTTTGTGCCCAAATAAACATTAAACATTAAACATTAAACATCACGCGAAACTGCAAAAAATACTTTAATTAACGGTACCATTAAATTACTACGCCCATAACGGCGTTTATAAAACATTTTTGAGGAGTTTAAAGTAGCAAGTGACTTCGCTGTAAGCTAACTTATCTGGGTATTATTAGTCAATTGATAATGTCTGCACTATGATGGTCGCAGCCGGTTCTCGTCGACTTTTGTGTTAAACCACTCCTCCTTGATACTAAACAGTTAAAGTGTAGTTGTAATAATTATTGTGTGTAATGCCTTAAGCGGTTTTATTTCTTTAAAAAGTTAAGAATGACGTCATTACAAGTATTCAAAGATTAATTTTCCGCTTTGTTTGCATTAAAAGTGTTTTGACCTTTTAGGAGCTGCAATCTAGGCTTAGACTTCAGATACAATTTAGGTCAGATATAATTTGAAGAAGGAACGTTTTTATGAGATAGGAAATTAAATAGAAAAATTGTAACAAAAGTAATATAGTAGATTCTGTGATCTGTTCTTCGATTTAACTTCACTACTTATGTGTCTATGTACACATGTGTACCTACTCTTTCTTATATACAAAACCAACCATAGGCAAAATTTTAAAAAAAACTTAGAAATTATCTGTCCCTTTAAGGGATTTGTTCCAGTGAAGTCTTGAAATAATAAGCAGAAGTAAAGGCAATAAATAAATACATAGATAAATACACTGTCCCAAATATAAAACGTCCGTTACATACATATATTACACTAACATACACATATAACGCATCACTGACAGGCCACAATGGTCTCAGCTTCTTCTTTGAAAACGACATCGCCGAATCCGGCTAAGCCGAGCCGATTGACGTTTGTTTGGCTCTTATTGCGTAGACATAAAGAGTTTTTTGATCAGCTAACGCCGATTGCGCGTCGATAGATGTGTGGAGACCTTAAGCCACGCTCCTGTTAGTAGATTGTCTTACAGACAATGGCAACTCGTTCCAGTCTGAGTTGTACACCTGGGGGTGATTATGACATTGCTATGCCATTCATTTTACGGCGAGCGTAAAGGACAGAGCTATGGCAGTTGCATAGCTCTGTCCTTTTTTCTCAGCGTAAATGAATGGCATAGCAGTGTCATAATAAACCCCCAGGAGTGTTGCGATGAACTGACTAGTGGCGAGGGGTAGATTCCGAGCTACGGTACGAGAACTAGCACTTACTACGGTTCACTGTTGGATACCAAATAATCGTTTGGCTTAAAACGGCTTTTACAATAGAAAAGGTTTTATTTTTATTATTATAAAGAATTTACCTACCCCAACCTAAGCTAATCTACAAAATGGACGTGTATTAACTTCCGCAATGTCAGCCTAAAAGAGTGTTATGCGAAAAAAATATATGCGAAAAGATAAATATGCGTAACAAAATTATGCGTTACCAAGGGATCCCACTTACTACTTTCAGAACGGTTTTCGATTTTATATGATTGTTCTTTCTACAGGGCGTAGTAAGTCATAAATAAATGATTCTGAAATGCGGCCCGAGCATGGTCTAGCGAGTTATTAGGGTTGCGTGGAGAGAGCCCAGCGGGACCCTATTATTAGCCTAGGCTATCCGTCCGTCCGTCCGTCCTAACTTAAAAGAGCTGTACTTCTTTTGAAGCGTAAAAGATATGTATATGTTTTAAAGGAAGTAAAATAAGAAAGGGACCCACGAAAGAAACGTTTTTTAACATCGTTTTATTTTTGTTGTACCGTAGAAACGGACAAACAAACAAGCGTCAAATTTGGTATGATTATAGTACAAACCCTGAATAAAAAAATCAAATAACTAAATATGGTCAAGTCTGAGTTCGGCTCGCGCTGATTCGATTGAAAAACATAGTCAAATCCAAATAATATAATATTACCCACTGTGCGGCGCTTGCCCTCGGCGCGCAAGTCCGGCGCGCACAGCCATCAAAACCTTGTCGAAAACATATTTTCCTGCAAAAAACATTTCAATTGTTCTTTATATTATATTCAAAAACCACCTCATTATAATACTTACAATATCGAATGCGCCAGGTGTTTGCACACAAAGACACTCTTTAAAGGTGAGACAAGGACAACTCTGTTTTTGTCTCTCCGTAACAAACTGTTTCCGCGTTACTTGAATATATTTTTTCTTTTACAGTCAAATAATGATTAGCCTTATGTACAACTATTATGTTGGAAATGAGTAATTACAATATCTTAGTAATGAGGTAATGACATACCTTCTGTTGAGTAACATTTAGAAGGAAGATGACAATTCTGGTACACGTATTTTTTTATAATTTGTAGTGTCTCAAAACAAAACGTTATGTCCTTTGCGCTTTAATGTTGTTTTAGAAAAATATAAAAGTGGTCTCAAAGCGCGCACTGAGCGTTCCGTACCGCCGCACAGTAGGTATTATTATATTCCCATATTAATTCGTTTTCGAATCGAATCAGCAGAAGACGCCCAACTCACACCATTTTATGGTATTTGTTGTTTTTCTCTACGGCTTGTACAGTCAAGGGCATGTATGCATTTTTTTTATGACAAAGAGAAGGCAAACGAGCACACAGGCCACCTGGTGGTAAGTGGAAACTGTGACCCATAGATATTCACATTCACAAGACTGCAAGCCTAAGGCCTGTATTAATAAACTGATCTCAACTCTAATGCTCGTCTCGAGATGCGTCAAAAATGACAGTGTTCTATGGTTTGGCGTTTACTTTGACGTATCTTATGACAGGTCTCACAGTCAAGATGAGTTTATTAATACGGCCCTAAGACTGAAAATGCGTTGCCAACCCTGAGGACTTAGATGGAATGTTTCTATGCTAGCCATTACACCGGCTACATATATATATATACGTTCCCAAGACGTCAAAAATATCTATACACCTTTATGCTACTGGCGATAAGGTCCGTGTTTACATATATTTGACGCAATGGCTGTATAGATATTAATGTCCTTGACTGTACTATAATCATACCAAATTTGACATTTGTATGTTTAACGCTTTTACCATGAACTATAAAAATACGTTGAAGAAAAAACCTTTATCGTGGGGACCGCCCTTATTATTTCACTTTATCTTTAAAAAATCTACCCCTCCTATATTTATTAGGTTGAAAAGATACAACTCTTAAAAGTTAGACAAACAGACAGATGGACATACTGACGGTCGGACGGGAGGGACAGCGTAGCCTTAGTAATATAGATATAGTTAGAGCGACCTTCTGGCACGGAACCCTAAAAAGTCTATCGCGGCGATCGCGGCTCAAATCTCTAATCTAAATTGGCTTTACCGGGCATGATCCTGCTCCCTCCACCCTCACGACCAAGCCGCGTAACCACTAGTCCTATTGGCAAACATCCTCCTCTATAATTAATGGTCATGATATGATACATCGAGCAAAAAACGTAATTATCGACATTTCCTCCGAAGTCGTCACACCACTAAAAAACCTAGACAAAACGACCTAAAGTAACACGAAAACCAACTTTAATTACAACCTTAAATCATGTCATTATGGTTCAAATTAATAAGAGACTAACGTTATTATAAGCCTTACAATTGAAACCGACGAGAACCGTAAACAAATTAGCCGCACGCGACAGTCAGCTGACTTTATTTGCTGAAATAACTCTTGCCCTGTGCAATAGCATATAAAGTATGTTTTTATTTGCGTTTATATTGACAAGACCTTCGGATGCTTGCTTGTGTTAACAGTCAATTCAACAGTCAATTATGAAGCTAAGCAGAAGTGTCATAAAGTGAATGAATCTCTTTAACTTTGCGCTTGCAATAGTTTGCGTTAGCACGTAAATTGTGAATGTTACACAAGTATGTTGGCGTGCGTTGTGTGTTGTCCTTACCACTACTCACAAACACCGCACCCCTCAAGTATTTTTGTATATTGTTCAAAGCAAGACCTCATGAAGGTTTTCTTTAAGGCCAGCCATAAAGTATTCAATGTATTCCATACGTTCTGGCGGTATGTATGTATTTGGTCAACCTAACATTTCGAAATATCCGTTGATGCGATGGCTTTAGGTTTGTTAAATATTTGCCCTTTGTATTTTTGAGCATAATTGTGACATAAAGAACATATCGTGTTAAATTTAGATGGTTAGAAATTGCCATTTTTTTCAATGTTGCATGCTTACTGTGACCATCAAAAAATTACAACTCCTGCACGTGTAAATGCCTGCCGATGAAATGAAATAAGTGTCAGTGATTCAACAGTAAACACGGCACAAATAAACAAATAAATATATACTATTAACATATAGTGTAACTTTAACAAATACATATCTAAATTTATCTAATATCCTGTTAGGCTCGTATCCACGAAAATCTCAATCTTTAGACGAGACGCCACAAAAAAATGTTTCAGTGTATGTTATAAAAAGTACTTTTAGCACTCTTCCACGAGCCCCTCGTCTATTTCCAGATATCTTTTGCGCCCTCCGTATTGTCCGATTCTTCCCATCAGCGGCCCATTCTTTTTAAGACTCTGACTATTGTTCTTCCATTTTTTGTCATAGCGCAGCCATTTTTCTATTTTCCGTTGAGAATCCAATTCGGATTTCGAATTCTGTTTGGCCAAAGGTATTTTTTGTAAAGTTTAAACAAAGCCAGTTTTCAAGGCATTAAAGGACAAAAGGCGATAATTATTTATACTTTGAACAAATATTTACTTGCTAAAAAGTTAATACGATTTTGTGTGGGGTTAAGACAACCGGTGAATATCTAGCATACTTACAGGCATTTCATCTTAGTCCTCAGGGTTGGCAACGCATTTGAAGTCTTAGGATTGCAGTTTTGGGATTGTAGTCTTGAGATTTCAAATGTCTTGTCTCTGGGTCTCAGATCCCACTTACCATCAGGTGGCCTGCGTGCTCGCGTGCCTTCTCATTGCCATAAAGAAAACACTACGTGAAACAATGGATACGGTTTGAAATGAAGGGGAATAAAGACCTACTAACAATGCGCTGTCCCATTTTTGATCGGATATCTAGCTATAACTCTATCATCTACATATATCGTCTAAACGAATATACATATTACATAATTTACTGGATGTCTTGTACATATTTTTCTTAGAGCGTTACACGCTTCACATCGGTATGGTTTCTGTTCATCACAATAACTTATTTCATCATTAATCTTCGTCCGCGATATAAATATATATGTAAGCTTACAAGAGTTCAATTAATTATACACCGTGTTTTTTTTGATTTACGATAACTTTAAGGGAACGTTCTTTGGGTCAAACAAAGTAAATTTCCCGAAGACAGAGAAATGATAAGTCTAACGGTTTTAAAGATATTTAATTTTTAAATTTCATCAGTTAATCACGTTAAACTAGTGTAAAAGGCTCTTAATTGATAACAACAATTTTCTTTTAATACTTATGAGTAAAGAGTTTCCAATTGTTAGGTTTGTATACGCGTCAATCTAAAGTGACAATCTTGTACCTGTCAAGTGTTATCTTTACTTGTGTGTGTATGTCACGCCAACATAGACGTATTTGACACTGATTATTAGTTAACTCTAAAGGCCCTTTTAGAATGACCAAAGATAAAAGATTTCATTATTTTGTTCTAAACTGAAAAAAATGTTTTTTTTGCAATATTTAAAAATCTAATCTACCAATTAGTTTCTATGGATATACCTAGTAATATGCCGAAGTTATCGTAAATCAAAAAAAACACGGTGTATATCTTTGATAGTTTCTGAGAAAAAATGACTGTAACATACAGACAGACAGTCCGTCAGACAGATAGACAAACAGACATGGCCAAAATATAATGGTTTTTTGACTTAAGAATCCTATAACAATTCAAAGTCGTCTCGTTTGCCTCTCCCGTTAAACGCATGAAATATTAAATTTTAAAAGCATTTTAATTCACAATTTATCAGATTCCTTATTCAGTCTACCGTAAAGTAATACTTTTATGAAATACTCAACTCTGTAACTGGAGTTGGCCTGCGTCCAAGTTACACTGTCTCTCAAGATATTAGGAAAACGTATTTCAGTGAGAATATTTTAAAAGAGGACATTCTAACAATGTTACAACCAACGCAATCAAAGGAAAGTTTTATTACTTTTTATCAGTGCTGAAAGAAAGAAGCATGTTTAAAGCTGCAAATATTAAACAAATGAATACACAAAAATCTAGACACAGCTGTTGGTCCGGATAAGTTACAACAAAAAACCGAGTATGTATATTTACACGAACCCATTCAGGCCCCATTTACCACCCTCGTTAATTTATTCCCAATGCAGCTAGGAATCTGTGGCTTAGGTCACAACCTAGTTAGTGCTTGTGTAGAAAACTGACAAGTGAGGGCTTGAAATATATTTATTGGCGATAAATTGATCTGACTAACAATCTAATGACAAAGTTGGTACCTTCTTAGTATCACTTCTTTTGGTGGCACACGAATACTTCGGTTTTTTTTACATTTTATGTTTTTAGTCGGATATTATTATACTCTTATACTTACCCAAAATTGTATGAGGCCAGTAAACATCAGCGCTGGTTTGGTCTCTTTCAATCCTAGCTGGATTAAGCTCAGAACAATCACTTTTTTAATTCAAAAACAAAGAAAGACGAAGTAAATGAATGTATATTTACTTAAGCAGAAGTAAATGTATATTTACTTTATATAGCAGCTGCCTTAAAAACATTCAAACAAATATGAAATCAAAATGGTCTCCCATACGAACATTTACAAAGCAAAAGAGTTATTAACAATGTACGCAGACATTTTGCGAACGCAGCGCGATGACATCAAATTTTCAAATTTGGAATTCAGTTCTCGTTCCATCTCGCCGTCGGAAATAACTCATCAAAGAACAGTTTTCAAATAAAAGAACACTGAAAAATCCGTTAACTCGCACTAGAAATCTCTTAAAAGCTTGCTCTTGTATTTTTCGTCCCGCTGCCTGCCCTAAAAAAAAGAAGGCCCGTTGCTGGCTCTTTAAATAAAATCGAGAAGAGTTACGTCAGGTTGAAGTTGCAGCGGATTTTTAAACATTGTTGCCAAATAAAATAGTAAGTTCAGGGTAGTCACCAATGTAATAAGTTCATTAAATACAATACTAATCTTTTACTTTCCTGTCGTCATCAAACGAAGAAAAAGATAATTATGCCAAACTGAAAGCAAATCATGTTTTTATTTCAAACTACAGTGTTTTTCAGCCACGATGAGTTCTGTGACAGCCGTATTGCGTAATTTCAATCACTTACTATAGTCACATGCGAGGTACTTAAAAATAGACGATTCATTATTTAAGTTCCTGAACGGCGTCGCCAGGTGTGTACCAGTGCAGTTTAGCTGTCACAGAACTCGTTGTAGCTGAAAAACACTGTAAAAAACGCTAAAGCGAATGGATAGAGCGCGAAATATTAGCCGCCATTTTACGGCTTTTATGAAATTGGCGGGAAAATTCGGAAAATGGCGGACGGAGGTAAAAAATGTGATTAAAGTGAGTGTGCGAGACAAGGCACACAAGAATGTAAGAGGAGGCCAGTCGCAAAATCACAGCGTTCGTAGCAAGACGTGTCAACTTGTAAACCCGTAAATAAATATTATAATACAGTCCATATTACTGCTTATGTGGTGTTTTTTATTTACCAGCGTACGCCACATAAATTGGTCCATCGAGTAAAACGTTTGTACATCGTCATTATGCTGGTTCGCGAGTGAAGTGACTCAAAACATTTATAATTATATTCGCCATTGTTAGCGAACGAAGTGGATTGTGGTTATCCAGTCCAGTCAGGCTGTTGCGACGGAACGTCACGTTTTCCGCAACAGCTCACCGAGTGAAGACGCATGCTGCCATCTCCTTCACTCTCAGGCAAAGCGCTGTCTACGCTACCGAAAAAGCTGCAAGTGAAGTCGATCGTGATCGATATCGAATCGATCGCCTGGATTGTGCTGCGTGAGAACCCCGTGGCGTGGCGTGTTATGTGCGCTCGCTCACGCGCGAGGCATTTAGCATGCTTGGTGCTGCTCGCGCATTTGGTGCATACGCGCTCTCCCTCACTAGCGCCTTAGTGGGATATGTTTTGTGCTGCTTACGCATTTGGTGCATTGCATTCCTCACTTCACTAATTTTCACCTAACAAAATCGTCAACGTGTCGCGGCTTCTTGCTATCTTGGTATTATTTATTTAAGTGGTTTAAAAGTTAAAAATTACTAAATTATCGTCTCAGTTCTACGCTGCTTTATCTCACTATCCTATATTAAATTACTCCTTTCGCAACGTACGATGGCGGAGGAGCTTAAAAGGCTGATCGCAGCACGCGGTCAAATAAAAGGAACTATAACCAAGCTATTCAATTTTGTGGAAGACCCGGAAGCGAAAAAATGTACGAGAAGTGAAATTAGTGTTAAAAGGGACCGACTAATTAAAGTGTTCACCGAATACTGTGATATTAACATTGAAATTTCCATTCTAGACTCTTCAAACGCCGAAGACTTTTCCGATGTTGAGGACAAATATTATTGTATCCTCTCGTTTCTAGAGGACCGTTTATCCCTCGCAGGAGTCGCAGGCAGCAAGGAATATGGCTCGTCCAAAGATAATTGCAAATTGCCACCTATAACGCTACATAAGTTCGATGGGGAAAGCAACGAGCAACTGCTTTGGAGTCAGTGGCCGACAGCAGTCAGGGACATCCCAGCCATGCAGTGAGTAGCCGCAGAGCAAGCCTGGTGACCACAGCGAGCAAGCCAGCACCAGACAAAAAACAAACATTGTGTAGTTACTGTCACAGTAAGTTCCATAGGTTACACCAGTGCGAAAAATTCAAGCTCTCTGCCTTATTGGATAGAATCAGTTTTGTAAAACAGAATAGTTTGTGCGAACTGTGTCTAAATAAGCATGGTAACAAATGCAGACTCTTAATTAAGTGTTCAATTTGTAAACAAAAACACAATTCCTTGCTTCATCAAGATGATGCCAGAGAGCCAATGCCGTTACCTAAAGTGAGTTCCTTGTCAATGAGTGGGACTGATAATGTCTTATTGCCTACAATTCAAGTAAGGTTGTTAGATAAAAATGACAAGATGATCCATGTTAGGGCACTTTGTGACTCTGGTAGTCAGGTATCTCTTATTTTATCAGATCTTGCAAATAAAATTAATTGTAAATTGTACAATGAACCTACCTCTTTTATAGGTGTTTGTGATTCTACAAATACAGTTATGCAAAAGGCAGAGCTAAAGATTTATGCAGCAAATAACAGCTACACAAAGGCGATTTGCTGTGTGGTGGACAATATCACTTGTGACTTGCCACAGTTTCAAATAGACAGAAATAGTCTGAATTTGCCTTCTGACATACCTCTTGCAGATCCAGAGTTTGATGAGACCCAACCCATAAGTACTCTTTTAGGTTGTGATATATTTTTTAAGATATTGCGTCGTGACCACCTTCCTATTGTGCCTGGAGGCTTGTACTTACATAATACTACATTCGGGTATGTCATAGCTGGCAAAGTGCCGCATGACAGTAATGCAGGGCAGCCGAGGGTTGGGAAGTTATGTGGTCATGTCTGTGCAAACTCATCAAAGCTCGACAATCAAAGCGAACCTTTTAATAAAATGGAAAATATCATGCAACAGTTTTGGAAATGTGAGGATGTACCTGAAACTTATAGAGAAGCTACAACAGACAATGAGTTAGCCGAACAGATATTTTCTAAATCTGTTATTCTAAAAAATGGTAAGTTTCAGGTAGATCTACCACTCAAGCAATGTGTAGATGATTTAAATATGGGCGATTCGTTATCGCGCGCACTCTCTCGCTTTCATAATTTGGAAAAAAGGTTTGCAAAGGACCCTATGTTATTTAAAAGTTATAAGGCCTTTATTGAAGAATATCTGTCACTAGGGCATGCACAGTATGTAGATATAGGACAATACAACTTGGAGGAAGGTAAAGCTTACTTTCTACCGCATCATCCGGTTTATAACAAAAATAGTAAAACAACAAAGCTAAGGGTGGTCTTTGACGGTTCCATGGTTACTAGTTCAAAGATATCACTTAATGATATGTTATTGAATGGTCCCTGTGTACAAAATGACTTGTTCAGTATACTGATTTTATTCAGGTTACATAAGTACATACTAATTGCTGATATTCAAAAGATGTTCAGGCAGATTAAACTGAATCCTGAGCATTGTTTTTTGCAGAACATTTTGTGGAGGGACTCGGTGATGGAAAGTGTAAATTGCATTCAATTACAGACCGTAACATATGGTTTAAAAAGCTCGACATTTTTATCAACTAGGTGCTTAACTCAGCTCGCTCACATGTATGTTAAGCAGTATCCATTGGCAGCAAAGGTTTTAATAAACAATACATATGTCGATGACATAAATACCGGCAGTAATGATTTAAATGAACTAATTGAGACAAAAAACCAGTTGATAGGTTTGTTAAAGTTGGGCGGTTTCAATTTGCACAAATGGTGCGCCAATGATAAGCAGCTCCTGAAGGACATACCTAAGCAGTTGCGGAGCATCCTGGATGTTGAATTTTGTCAAGATGAAGATGCCCAAGTAAAAACGTTAGGTATTGTATATAAGTTACAAACAGACACTTTAAATATTAGTTGTCCCAAAGAATTGCCGTGCTACGACAAGTATACTAAACGGCAAGTTCTTAGTGTAATAGGTAGATTTTTTGATCCTCTCGGGCTAGCCGGTCCTATCACTGTCGCGGCAAAGATAATTATGCAAAGAACCTGGCAGTTAAAAATATCCTGGGACTCTCACATCCCAGATGATTTAGCTAATGAATTTAAATGCTTTCTTCAAAGTTTAAATATGATGGAAACTATATCTGTGCCCAGAAACATTAACACTAAAAATTTAAGTGTAGTTGAACTTGTAGGATATGCAGATGCTTCCTCCAAGGCTTATGGTTGTTGTGTATACCTGAGGACATTCAACAGGGCTGGTCAAGTGGAAGTCAACTTAGCATGTTCAAAGTCTAGAGTCAACCCCATAAAACCCTTGACTATTCCTCGCTTGGAACTTAACAGTGCATTGTTATTGGCAGTTTTAGTTTGCAAAGTTAGAGAACAATTTTCCAAAATTATCCTTGATGTAAGGGTTCATTTGCATTCTGATTCACAGGTAGTTTTAGCATGGCTAGGGACGGAGCCTGCGAGGTTGTCTGTCTACATAGCTAACAGAGTAAAAGAAATTAATAAATTGACTAAAAATGCTACATGGTCTTATGTAAGTACGACAGACAACCCTGCTGACTGTTTATCGAGAGGGGTTGAACCCCATATGCTCAAACACAATAAGCTTTGGTGGAATGGTCCGATGTGTTTAAAGGATACAAAGCACAAGTACAATACTGAATTTCAGCTTCCCATAGACCTCCCAGAAACCAAGCTTTGCAGCGCTGTTACTACTGCTTCTACTCAAAGTTTCGAATTGCTGTCTAAATATTCATCTATTCACAAGTTAAAGCGAATAGTTGCTATCATGTATAGATTTTTTGCTAATTGCAAGGTAAAAAAAATAGATAGAAATTTCAATAAAATATCTTGCAAAGAGTTAAATACGGCACTAGAAGTTATTATCAGAAACACTCAAAGAGAGCATTTTGCTACAGAGGCAGCAGCACTGTTGAGTAACAAGCCAATAAAAACCAATCTAAAGACATTAAATCCGTTTATTGACAACATGGGTGTTATGCGCGTGGGTGGAAGGTTGCAGCAAGCAAACTTACCTTTTCATCAACGGCATCCAGTTATTTTACCTCAGAGGTCTAATATAACTAAGTTGATCATAAGTGATGAACACAGAACTTCATTGCATGCAAACGCAAAATTGATTATAGCTAATCTCAGCCAGAGGTATTACCTGGTTAATTGCAAAAGAGTAATAAAAAACATTGTTCACAGGTGTATAACATGTTTTAAATTAAAGGCAAAGGCCAGTGAACAATTAATGGGTTCATTACCTGCGGATAGGGTAACACCTTCTAGAGTCTTTGAAAAGGTAGGTGTTGATTTTGGAGGCCCATTTTTAGTAAAAATGCATCGGGTCCGGAAGCCCATTATATACAAGGCCTATATAGCTTTATTTGTGTGCTTTACCACAAAGGCTATCCACATAGAGTTGGTTTCTAGCTTAACTACTGAATGTTTTTTACAATGCTTAAAAAGGTTTATTGCACGCAGAAACCGACCCTCAGTGATCCATTGCGACAACGCTACGACTTTTAAGGGTGCACAAAATCAACTCCGTGAATTATATTTGTTACAGAGTAGTAAAGATCATCAGGATACGGTTACAAACTTTGCGTCCACACTGGGTATTGAATTTAATTTTATACCGAGTTACTCGCCTGTATTTGGGGGATTATGGGAAGCGGGAATAAAAGGGGCAAAGTATCATTTAAAAAGGGTCGTAGGCCAACAGGTTCTTACCTATGAAGAGCTTAACTCTGTAGTGATACAAATAGAAGGTGTATTGAACTCTAGACCGCTCCTGGCACTCCAAAGTATGGATCCAGATGACATGTCATGTTTAACGCCAGCACACTTCTTAACAGGTGCTTCATTGTCCACTTATCCTGATCCTGATGTCTCAAACGTGCCCATTAACAGGCTATCCTTTTGGAAGCAGTGCACAAAAATTATGCAATGTTTCTGGAAGACATGGTCAAGACAATACCTCACCCAGTTACAAAACAGGCCCAAATGGCACATTGTCACTCCTAACATTGAAAAAGGAACTTTAGTACTACTAAAAGATGACAACGCACCACCTCTAGTTTGGCAAACGGCTCGTGTAGTAAAAATCTTTCCAGGTTTAGATGGCAAGGTTAGAGCCCTATCTGTAAAAACAGCTAAAGGCACAATTATTCGCACTAGTGTAACAAAAATATGTGTACTTCCCATTAATGACAAAAACTAATTAAAAAATATATATATACTTATTTTGTCTGGTGCTCAAGTGCCTGCTGTCACCTAGTTTGCACCGTGAGCACTCACATTTTCTAAGTGCATCTTGCACTTCTTTCTATTTTTTTTTATTTCCTGCCGCAGGCCTCAGGATGCATAACTCTGTTATGATGCCAAGGTAGTGAAATACTAAAACAGCAAATTGAATGCTGTATGTATTTGTACTCGTGCACTGCACATCTTTTATAGTCTTTAGTTATGTTGTTCTGCTGCTCGCCTCAGGGCGAATCAATTTGATTATGATGCCAAAGCAGCGATGCGCTATTATAGCAGTTGTTTGCTATTGTATTGCATAACTTAAAATATTATGATGTATAATATAATAAAACTTAGTTCCCTACCGTAGGCCCTAGAATGCTCAATTTAATTGTGATGCCAAGGTAGGCGAGCATCTACCTGTCTGTTAATTTTAATTGTTTAATTAAGAAAAATGTAATATGTTACTGCTCTACTTCTATTGTATAAACATTTATTGCATCTATTATTTAACCATAAAAATAAGTGCTTGTTTGCCATAATTGCAAATTGTATCTCTGATCCTTGTCTTCAATGTTAGCACCTACTTTAGCTTCTCTCAGATCTGTAATGGTAATGGAAGAATGTAAGAGTCAACTCGATAAAAAAATTGGTTTTAACATTGTAAAATACTAATTCTGTAACAACATTCTATAAAGTAATTTTTTACTGCTGAAACTTAATTCAAGAACGCAATTCGTATACCTAACTAATAATATTTGTAATTTTTTTTTTTTTTTTTCCCTGTGTTGGGAGTTATGTGCGAGACAAGGCACACAAGAATGTAAGAGGAGGCCAGTCGCAAAATCACAGCGTTCGTAGCAAGACGTGTCAAATTGTAAACCCGTTAAATAAATATTATAATACAGTCCATATTACTGCTTATGTGGTGTTTTTTATTTACCAGCGTACGCCACAGTGAGTGAATGGTCATTACAACGGTGCCGCTGTAATTCAGCCTGCACCTGACAGCACCCTCGTCACGAGGCTTTAACCAAACTAGAAATAAAGTTCTACGCAGATTTTGGATACATTTTGCCTTGGGCCCTCAAACTCAATTTGCAATGTTGCCAGAGCTAACATTTAAATTTGATATTTGACGGGTTGTGATTAAAATATCTTGCCAGTTGTCACAGTTTCACGAGGCTTTACTCTGAATCATAATTAGTACTGAAGGTTCTACTCGGCATGCCCGAATTGTTTATAATTGAAGGTTCCTTTTTCAATTTAGCTCATTTATCTCAAATTTCCCTCTTACTCCAACAACTTAAATACTTTTCCCTAATTCATTGTCGCCCCAAAATGGAAATTTCTTCATAGATAATAAATTTGTCTGAGATGAATGGTTGTGCATGTCAATAGAAGATGTGGGGGGTCGTGTAAGTAAACGATAGATAAATCTCAGAGATGTCGTCCTCGAATAATGAATCGTAATAAAGTTGACCACTCGTAGTATTTTTATAAGAAGGTATTTTTTGCATTATTGAAGGCGGGTTTTTCTTTTTTTAAACTTTTATTTTATTTTATTACCTAGCAAATAGGCTTGCGAGTTTCCTAGTTTTAATTCAGTTCCCTCGTAATAGTTAGGGCATCTGAAAAGTGATATAACATTTCTGAATCGGCACAACATGCTCAATTTTTCAACGTTATTTGCTCGTTTTTTTAACTATTACAGGTGGGTAAAGTCAAAATTAATGTTTTGCTGATAATTTAAATCAAGATAAGTCCAGTGTTTTTCAGCATTTTACATTAGTTATTAACAAAAAAACTAATTTTGACAGATTTCCAAAAAAAGGAAAAATCACAAACCGTACAACTATTAGGTACTGGGGTCATATTGTCTGGTTCGGTGCCTCTTAAGCTAGCCTCCTCACTATTACGTGGCTCACGTGCCCCTTATGGGTTATGCGACACCCTGCATAAACCTGTCACAAGTTTCTGAAGCGCGTCTTATTTATTTACCTCTACAGATTAATTATCCAAGTAAATAAAATAGTCACCCAAATTCATTTAAGAAATATTAACGATGTGGCAATTATAATTATAAACAGATCATGTTAACGTAAAAGCAATTACGTGGACATCGTTTGAATGGAATTAATCAATTATTTGGAGCCGGTGGCGTGTGTACTGTGTCGCGCACGGCGGGCGGGCGCGGGCGGGCGGGCGCGGGCGGCGGGCGGCGTAATTTGCGCGGCATTGTTGGCGGGCCCTCTGCATTACAATGATCCAACATCATTACTAATGTATCGCTGGTGTTCGCCGCCACTACCTAACATCTGGATAAAATAGTGGAATGGTGGTGTTGTATAGGTAACCATTTGGAACTAAACGTTAGTTGCCCTGGAAGGACACCAGGTGTGGTTGGAATATAGCTTCCTGATTATTATTTTCGTTTTTTCGCTAAATTAAATACAACACAAACAGTGCTATCTATTATGGGTCTATATCGAAAGGCGTACAATTATTAGTCCTATCGTTGTGTCGCATAACGTCTTTTGTCCTAATAACGTGTGGCATACACTTTGTTCCGCATATTAGGAATATAAATAGCAAAATAGGACAATTCATGTTAGGAATATTATGCTTTAGGTAATTAGACTTTAGAGTTATCAATATTAGGACAAACTTGCTTTAGGATGTTAAATAAGTATGCGCAAAAATTATTAGGACATACGAGTAGTATGCCATTCAACAGTATGCCAAACATTCTCGGCCAAACATTTTTAGGACAAAAAACGTTATGCGATACGACAGGCGCCCATCTATTACCCGTCTGGTACAAAATTACGAATGGCTCTGGAAAAACTGGGCTTTTCCAGGCAAAGCATTTACTCTGTGACTTTATATTTACATAATATGTACAGAACATATCGGTAAATTTAACATTATTTATTACATTTCCCAATTGAAAATACGTCGAATGCGGCGTTAGCGTCACGGCTGAAGTCACCCGAGGAAACACTTCGTTAGCCCGCGCATGCAACAGTTGCATTGCATTCGCTTGTTTTATTATTTTCGCGAGGCATTCAGTGCACCTGGACTTTTTTACAGTTGCTTGTGAGCATTTTAAAACATATTCCGTAATGTTTTTCCGAGTCACCTTTGAATGGCAGCTGTTAAATGGGGGTTTGCGCATGCTATTCTTTATTTTTGCTTTTGGTTACCGCAGTTTGGACTTCTGATTCGTTTTAATGTCTGAACGATGCAAGTAGCACAACACCGACCGTCGTGGTTCCTGGATACTTGGGGAGGGCCTTGGATAACAAACAAGCCCAAAGGTCACCCACCTAAGTGGATTCTGAAGCCCATGGAAATTTGCAATTTCAAGATTGCAATCTTACGATGACAATCTCAAGGCCGCAAATGCATTCCCATCCCTGAAGCGTGATTTATGTCCTACAGCGATGGTGATAGGTCTTTGGGAATAAGTTTAAAAAATACAATCGTAGTAATTTTAAAAAGCGGTCACCATTAAATATCGTAACCAATAAGATTCGATATAGACTCCTTTTTAAATATCTTTAACATATTTCAACTAGGACATTATTTACTAACAAAATCTAAATTTAATGTTACAGAGAATTGTTGAATAAACTAACATATTATATTCCACTCGGTTCAAGTTTTCCGACAAATTTAAATGCAGGAGAGAACTCTCTTTGAAATGCAAAAACTGTCCGCACTCTTTGAGATATTGAAATGCAAAATGAAACATAACTTTGTGCACTGTTATTGTTGTTAAAATACAGCTTAAATGACATTAACACGAATGATGAAAATATTTAACTACTGAGAAGTCTAGGATGTCGTATAATGATTACGTATACCTATGTAAATCACTACATAGTATAAAACAAAGTCGCTTTCTCTGTCCCTATGTCCCTTTGTATGCTTAAATCTTTAAAACTACGCAACGGATTTTAATGCGGTGATTTAGATAGAGTGATTCAAGAGGAAGGTTTATATGTAAGTATAATAAGTTCTGGATCATGAACGGGTTTTACAGAAAACTCACATTAACCGAAGCGAAGCGAGGGCGGGTCGCTAGTAATCTACTACAGTCAAGTAAATGTAAACCATTAAAAGGCTTACCACTACTGGGACCTGTACATCCCTGTGACATTTAAATTGTGTAGCTTAAGTTTAGTATTGTAATAAGTGATTTATTTAGAAAAAAGGCTTACTGTTGAGTTTCTTGCGGCGCTTCTTCTCAACAGTGGTCTCTTTGGAAGCGCTGGTAGACTCAGACTTGTAAAAGTGCCTACAGGGCCTACTTACAAAACTTTATAAATAAATAAATAAAAATAAAAAATAAATAAACTGTAGAACCCTGTCAGCCATCTGGTATCTACTTGGCGACCTTTTTCTGCGTTAAGACTCACCAGACCTAACCTAACCTAAACCTTTAACCCGCTGTGCTGTTTGAAGAACGAGGACAGTTTTACGTTTACCTTTGGTTTGATATTAAGAAAAACATCTCAGTGTACAGATGGCCAACTCATATTTCCTCATACATAAGTTATTGTGATTCGATTCAGAATATAAAAGCGGCGTAAGCTGTAAGTTGAAGTTTAGTAAAATTAACTTTTATATAAAAATAAAATCCAATGAATGAAAATCTTAATATTATTTTAAGTGAAATGATACTAGTAAGCTAACATTTATTTGACAGCAAATTTAGATTCGAGTCTCTTGTTGAAATGACAAAAGTGGTAGCAGGTATCAAAGAGTTGGTCTCTTTTTGAGCAAGTCCAGTTGGTAACTAGTTGGTGAGCGAGAATGAGTGGAGGTGTCGGTAGGGAATGCCCTAGACGCACATCAGATTCAACATGTACTGAATAAGGCCCAAATCAAAAGCACCCGAACCCGACGTACCTGAGTGCATAAAGAGGTTGATGAATGTAGAGGAAGCGAAAGTTTACACCAGGCACCTGGCGTTCCATAGTCTTAGACCACCCTATTGGCAGACAGGCGTGAAGGTACCTATGTATGTATGTGGATGTAAATAATTAATGTGGTAATAACTTTTAAATACAAGTTTACTAGTAATGTAAGCATTTTTTTCTTTAAACACCACTTTTTCATACTTGACATAATACTTACTTTAAAATATTAAAATCCTTTGCATTTTCTTACAAAAAGAAACTACTATACCTAGGTAAAATAAGCAGCAAGTTCATCCTTTGCTAAACCAATTTCAACCTTTGCAATTTATTCGTAAGAACGTACTCAGAACGAATATTCGAAAACTTAAAGCCTTTTTGTAGCCGGAATAAATCCCTCAGTAAAAGTAACCACCCCGAACTTGTAAATTGTTAAAAAGGTTAGGGCTAATTTTGGGGGCATTCAACAGTCAATTCTCTCCACGCAGTAACTGCTAGTGGTAGCCACCGGGGCTGTCGGGGGCCAGAGGGGCTACAGGGCGCGGGGGGCGCGGGGCTCGAGGGGCCCTCGGGAGGGAAGCGGCCGCGAACGGGTTGGGCAGGCCGATTTATTTCTATTACCATGTTGACCGCTCGGGACACACTGGGAACTTTGCATTTGGATACAGAGATTTAGCCCGGAAACGTGTGTTTTTTTTTCTAGCAAAAACAATGAGTTTGCTAGGGAATAGCGATAAACAGCTTTTACACGTATGTTGCCGAGGGTATAAGTTTAATTGAAAGAACATTAAAGATATACAGCGATATATTAATGATATTTGTTAAGTATGTAACAAATAACTTGGGCCCATGATATGCTGCATCTCCCCACTATAGTGTCAAAAACAAGTGCGAATGGAACTATAGGGACTAAAATAGTACACCATTAGTGCGTTTTTCTAAATACGTTGAGTACATTATTATTTTTATAGCTATTCATGCAAAATACAAGTAAGAATGTACGCAATTTAAATATAAAAATGCACGACTGCCTACAATTACAGTTAGATATTTTTTATTTCAGTCGCTTTATTGTTATTCCCTAAGGACCGATTTTCTAATTCTTCAGAATAAAGACGAAACTCAATTAAATGAAAACTTTCTTGAGACGTTATAAAATAAGATAAAAATGGTTTTGTAGCGTTCTTGGCGATCATTTTAGAACAATTTTTTTTCTAGTTTTATTTGATAACGTTGTCTCGCATAGAAATAAGTGTTGTTTCTAAAAAGTGTTTTCTTTATCTGTTAAATTTTGCATGGAAGAAAATAAAGACCAATCCTTCTAATTCAAAGCTTGTAATTATCTTCATAACATCTCCATCCCGAGAGTTGGCAAGTCAAAACTACCCGCAAACAATGCAAATGCTCTCGGACTTGATGGAAATTCCAATCTAACTTGCCCTGCACTGCCTTTGTTTAGTATTTAGGTCAAGTTCGGAGTAGCGCTGAAACTGATTATGTCAGACTGCATAACATACATGCCGTGAGGTTAGAGAATTTGGGATTATAAATGAACTTAGCGAGTGGGAAATTACGTCGAGTCTTCACGTCGCCCATTCCCCGGAGGGTAAAGACAAGCCTGGAATCATGTCGGTGATTTTCTTAACTAACTCGCCTTTAAACTCGACGGGCCAGTTATACTTATAGAATTGTGAGTGGCGAGTTCCATAAGGAAAATATAAAGGCAGGGGAACGAGGCATTAATCCAGGCTCTACCTCTAACCTAACCATATAAAAATGCAACAGTAACACCTACTTTGCATCGATCTACGTCTGTATTTCTCAGCTTTCAAGTGGGAAAAGGGGCTGTATATAAATTATCAAATCCTACCCAGTCCCGCAAGCAGTGAAGGGGCAGAGACGTGTACAGTACTCCCAGCTTCTTAATAGACTTCGGCTGGCTATTGCTATCTCCCTTGCACTGGCAACTGACGGTATATCTGTCAACGTGTTTCATACAAAAACGGAGATTGCCGATCTATATTAAGAAACATGTTGCACTGACTGCTATGAAGCTTTCCGTGTCTAGAACTTGGCAGGTTTTATTGAAATACCTCAGTTGTTTACCTCTTACCTTTCTCCTACATACCTTCCTAACCTTCTAACTCATTCTTGCTTTATAAAAATACCACTATTACTGCTCCCAGTGAGCCCCCGTAATGTGGGGAGCGAGTAGAGAATTGGATCCCGGGTCAAGATCGGGATGGGATTTTTCCCGGATTACATTTCAGACACTTGGTCCTTCGAGCCGGATTACGGGCGCGGAAACATTGATTGTAATGCATCAACCAATACGTTTGATTGTTTCTTGAGATTAATTAAATGAGAGCGACACTTTGAGAAGTTCGACGCTTGTTCGACAAAGGAGGCTGGCTCAATAGGTTACATCAAACGTCTTCTTTAATTGAGATAAAGTATTTTGCTTATCTGTGTACAAGATGAAAGCCGCCTTTCATCTCAAAACTGTTTAAGTAATTAATTATATTTGTTTGGCATTTATTAATAAGGATTCCCTTGTGTGTGTGTGTGTCTGTGTGATTCATGAATGTTTGTTCCTAGCTAATGTTCAGACATGTTGTCTGTTTGTATTAGAGGTTCTTCGTGTCTCATAGAGGCTGAGCAGTTGCACCGATCAAATAATGTGTCGTTAGTTTCACCTCCGTGCAGAGTCGCGTGTGTCACTATCACTAGATACTTAATTCATTAACTCACAAAATGGGAGATTTAATAGTGATAGAAGACGACATTTTTGAGAAACATTAAATAGGCTTTTTATGATTCCTTTTTGTTAGAGTTTTACATAAAATCTTGTACTCCAGGTTTTTCCATCAATATCGATTGAACCAATCAATATATATTTTTAAGCTATTCAATACTTCAACATAAAGTTTTTGTTTGTTGCCCACGAACTGTAATTCATGTGAAACGCCTGAAGCTTCTCCATTGTGTTGGCTGCACCTCGTTGTTCGGCACATTCCGACAGGCGCTGAATCAACTTCGTGTTTTACCGTTTGGCTTGTATTTTAAAAAGTTTATCTTTCCCATGATATTTAATAATTTCGAAGTAAACATTTAGAACCCGGATGGCGACGGGCATCCGTTTAATTCTCATATAACTTCTGATTGTTGTATGTTTTCCAGGAATCACACAGTACAACACAATACAAAACACTTAATTGAATACCACATGCACTAATGAACGGAAAAAATATATATATACTCAGTTAGTCAGCAGGCCGTCATACCTATGTCATCGTGATTTATTAAAACATTTTTTTAGAGAATGTGGTAACTCCCAAAGTACACATATCAAAAATGTTCAGGGATGAAACATAATCCTTACGTTGTTTTAATAGTTTTAAATGTACTGCGTAGCGATACACTGGCAAATGTCAAAGTAATATACGGTTTTTTTTTTCCTGACCACTTTTGATGTGTGTAGTTTGGGAGTTACCTAATTCTCATAAAAAATATTTTTACGATTCAACAACAACTTCTTGGGTGCCCACCACCAACATTAGTTAGGAATTGCTTACACCAGTAAAGTTAAAGGAGATCCTTTGAGCTCTTCAAAGCCAAACATCGTCGGAGTAGCAAATCCGTCGGAACAATTGATTAGGTACACTCTGGCCGACGGGGGGGCTTCCCCCGGGTATTAGGCGGCCGATTGCTCCCTTTCGCGGCAGTCTACGTATTTAACTTTTTTCCGTCAACAGTGGCGCTATTTTTAAAGCCGACAACCCTCCTATTTCCCGGAACGGACGTGAAAGGACGGAATTCGTGGCAATAATGCGGCTGTCATTAGATTTGATTCATCGAGTATTGGGATATTTTCGCAACGGCGGCCGATTCAAGACCGGCAAAATGCGGTCCGGGCATTTTGAAGCGGTATTTGAAGAAGGCGTAATATTATCTGTAAAAGGTATGAACGCCGCGCACCGTCTAACCTTAACCTTTTTATATACATATCCATATACAAACTATATTTCATGGTCATTTGTATGCTCCGATTAAGTTTCGCAAGTCAATTTTCTACCCGTGATTGGAATGGATTGAAGTTTGGACTTGAATTTTGATTTTGTATTTTGACATACATGATATGTTAATCCATGTTATGTTAATTATTTTTTGTTCTGACCAGCTGATCATTCTGCAAAAAATTTAAGTCAGCTACCAAAGTGTTTCAGAAACTTTGGTAGCTGACTAAAATGTACGATCGAATACCGTTAAACATACTGCAAATTGAAGATATAATGATATTTTTACATTCTCGTTTTATTTAATGTTATTCCTTTCTAACTCCATCATACCTCGGCCTTATTACTCTTTTCTATCGTTTGATATAAAACGTATCTCAAGAAATAAGGTGATCTGATAACCCGAGACAGTCTCACCTGTGCGCTCCCCTTCTTCCCCTTTGTGGCTGTTGGAGGTTATTTCTCGAAACTTTTCCTGGCTCGAGGGTGTCGGTAATGGATTTTTTAATATATGTTTCTGGATGAACCGCGAAGGTCGGGTATTGAATAAGTTTTAGACTGTAAATGTGTTGCTCTTTTATAATAAAAGATATTTCTGACGTGTCTGGAAATAAAACTATTATTTAATGACAGTAATTCCTGTATTTATTTCTGGATAGTTTACATCGCTTATGTCTAAACAGTGTGTTTCTCTAACTTCATGTAAAATTTAAGTTAAGCAACTATGTACGTAAATTGTTCAATACGCCTTCGTGCAGGGTCCGTGTGAAACCCTATCGTCGTCTTATTAATCGGCCGCTAAGCTGCAGTATTTGCACTGATGTGTTTTACTGTGGGGATCCGGGGACAATACATAACATAAGGCATAAGGGCGTTCCATCTGAGTGCCCAGCGCCGGCAACACATTTCCAATCTTGGCTCACTCGCAGTAGCTTCCTTCAGCAGTACCTTTTTACAGTACAGACTTGAGATAAACAACTCAGGTGGTCTGTGACCCGTTACAACCCGGTTATTAATATTGATGTTTAGAGCATACGTTTCAATGCAACGATAACTATGACGAACTATTAAACATCGAGCAAAACAGGCAGATGTGAGTAGAACAGGAGACAGCACTAACTGTGGAGATCTTTGGGAAAGCCTATGACCTGCCATGGAAGTGTTGTAGCTGGCATGATGACGATGATGATGATGTTTACAATAATTCACAGACACTCAAATTAAATACAAACAAGTTTGAATACAAACATGTTAGATATCGGGCCCAGTGACCCTGCCTAGGAAGCTAGCGTGAGAGATAGCTCGTGTGATGAGCATGAGTATTTGTTTCCGAGTCTTAAATATATTCTAGTTATATCTGTAATAAGTATATTTATTGTTGGCTAGTACTCATAGAACAAGCCTAGAGTTTAGTTTACGGCTAGGTCTACACGCATAAACCTAAATAACTTTACCCTTTTTATAAGGCTGTTGGTTAAAACTACATGATTTTACCTCTTGTTAGAGATAATCTAAAGCTAAGGCGCAAAGAAACTAACAATTAAAGAGCTCGTGCAATAATCTTACAAGTACGAAACAGGCAGATGTGAGTAGAACAGGACACAGCACTAACTGAAGAGGTCTTTGAGAAAGCCTTTGACCTGCCATGGAAGTGTTGTAGCTGGCATGATGATGATGATCATGACGTTTACAATAATCTATAGCTTCAAGTGCTAAAACGCAACTAATGTAAGTATTTCTTTCCAGATTTCGCATGAGACCTGCAAGCTAGTACCGCGACACCGGGGCAGCCCGATCACGGTGAGTTCACTTTATTCCTCCCACACGTGGGCTCGGGCCAGGACAGGACTGCCTCGGCCGTGGCCCACTTGGCCCCGTATGTGTAGATGATATCAATTTTAAACATCCTATTTTAGTCTACGCGTCATAAAGGAACAATATGCGTAAATATTTGAATACAAGTATATTAGATCGCGAGTGACCCTGACTAGGAAGCTAGCGTGAGAGATTATTTGTTTCCGAGTCTTAAATATATTCTAGTTATATCTGTAATAAGTATATTTATTGTTGCCTAATACCCATAGAACAAGACTAGAGTTTAGTTTAGGGCTAGGTCTACACGCATACACCTCAATAACTTTACTCTTTTTAAGGCTGTTGGTTAAAACTACATGATCTTACCTCTTGTTAGAGGTAATCTAAAGCTAAAGCGCAAAGAAAGTAACAATTAAAGAGCTCGTGCAATAATCTTACGAGTATGAAATGAAAACCCGTCCTTGAAACCCTAAACTGACATATGTCATAGAGAATGCTTATAACTTGGCACGCTCTCCTTTATTCATTTACCCCGTTTATTCGTTTATTTTAAGTATAAGATAAAGATAAAAGATAAAGTCATTTATTCAATAAGTAGGCCGCACGGGCACTTTTACACGTCAATAATTGACACTTTCGATATTGCGCATTTATAAATTAGAGGCACGTCATTGGCTCCACGTTATGTTGGGATAGTATGCCAAAACACATTGCTGCATCTGAAGCTGGAGTTTTGCCTCCATTAGTTATAGTCAGAGAGCCAGGTGCCCCGTTTCAATCCGGTTGGAACACGAAACGTATTAATTTATGAGAACAGATGCGGTGTCGGGTTGTTCCGTGTTGTTCGAGTGCGAAGGGACTAGGACAGTAGCATGGCTTAGGGTGTAACTCTGACAGCACCAGATGCCACCGTCGTGTCCTACCTGATCGAGCAGGTACAACCACCCAAATAACTACTAAGTAAATGCCAACAATTACCTAAAATCATAGGTGGTAAGAATTTTTATAACCAGTGGTTACCAGTATCAACATGTAGAAAAAAAATCCCAGCTGTTACCAGTGGTAACACATTGGTGGTAACAGGTGGGAATATCCCAGCTAGATTTCATGAAAATCGGTTGGTCCGTTTTAATACATTTTCCTAAAAGCAGGGGTTGCCAATACTTTGGGGTTTGAATCAATTTAATAGTGTGTATGTAACGGTTAAACTGGTATTGTAGGCCAAACCCCGACTTGCCGGTTTAGTCCGTCCACGAAGCCGGTCCTGTACTTGACAGACTTTTGTAGCTGCCTGGTTTCATTCATTTATATTGACGATTTGTTCACCCTATAGGCCATCCTCTCTTTACCGCAAGTGCAAGCCCCCACTCGCTTCGATAAAAATATTATAAAAATAAAATCGATCAGAATCAGGTGCTTACTATTCCATTTGTACTGGTAAATAATATTTGGTTCCCATGAACACCGCCGGCCGGTGCAATAAATCCGTCCGGCGTCGAGCTCGTAGATCCGACGAGAGCCCGATAAGGATGGAGACGCCGCGCGAGGCGGGGCGCGCTGCGGGGTTCCGTCACCAGCTGGAGGGGCAAAGAGACCCTCAAACTTAATATATATAGTTTATGATAGAAATCTCCAGCACTACATAAATAAATTCTAGAATTCACTCAATATACTGGGTTAGATTGAACAAAAATAAAAAATGCAACACGTTACAAACCAGACTGAATAATGAATGACTTTTTTTAATTCTCGTACAAAAGTTCAGTTGCTGAAATTTTTGCGACAGGCAAAACACGTAGCTATGATTTATAAAAAAAAATTGTACACCTTAATATGGAAACGGTGGAGACACTATACTGAGTAGGTGGTATTCTTAAGTCTTATAACGGATTGACGGTAAATGTATTTGTATTTGTTAATTTATACACAATGTGCCTCGTATGGTGAAACGCTGGAAGCAACTCCCCTCTGCCATTTTTCCGACCAGTTATGTTATGGGTATGGGAGCCTTCAAGAAAAGAGGTTTCATTTCCCTAAAAGGCTAGCTTCGGATCGACAACCCTTCTAAAGTTGCCGGTGTTCGGGCGCTGGTGATTACTTCCCATCGGGTAACTGATATTCAAAGTAGAGATGCCTCCGAACACACGTCCGCTCGGCGCAAGCGCTTTCTAGACAAGAATTCACATTTATTTATGTAATAAAGGCACACGTTACATTACAAACATTACAAATAGATGTCACATTTATGTCTTACTGCTTATTTGTTCTAGAATACAAAGTACTTTCACTACTTAAGCTTAAGCCTACCTAAGTTTCTGAAAGCAGCTTTATAATAATGCAATCAAAGTTAGGTTTGTTTCGAATAAATGCGACTAAAACGAAATTTAATCAAAAAAGTCTACACACAAACAAACGTTTTCATGACAATATTGCAAGAATTGCAAAACTAGGTTTACACATTAAATTATTGCCATTTCATGCTAATGATATTTTGTCAAAGTGAATCCGAACGACACAACTGCCACCTACCCCGTTTCGTCCATTCAGCAGGGGCCCCTAAAAACCGAGGGTCGAAATCTATTTATTTTCGTCGAAACCTTAGCTACCATATTTCACTTCGATATATCCAACCTCTGAATTATTTATACACCGTGATGGAATAGAATCTATTTCGACCCTAGTTGACGACCGCTATGTCCCGTACGTTCTTTCTCACGAAAGCTTAAAGAACACCACGATATTTCATATATTAGCTGAATCACTTTGAAAACACATATTTAATTACAATAGTAATAGCCGCAGGCCTGAGGCCATATACTTACTGTTTTATTGTTTGTTCCCAGAGCTTGTGTGCTTTAGGAATTGATCAAATGTTTACTTTTTAAATGAAAACAACGTATTTTTCATGAAATGGACCTGAAAAGGGAAATTTACCGTAAAATCAGGCTCATTAATAAAAAAAGAGTTTCCGCACAATTACCGGTTTAATTTTCAAAGCTTGCAAAAGCCAACAATAAGGCAAAGCTAATTAAAAAATGAAAATCCACAGAGCCGCGTCTACACCGACACACTACAAACGTGTATGTATGTGTACACTGTACATGTTCACAAGCCGAAATCTGCTGGAAAAGTCGTTAATGTCTAAAGCGTATTATACGGTCGAGGATTATGTAACTGACAAAAGTGCGTGGCCACACCCGAAACTTAGTCAATAATAATTTGTTTAAATTCAAAAATACTTTATCTTGTCTAGGGGACACCGTTGATGTAAGAAAGCATATCGAAACTTTTATTTGGTCGTCTTGCACCGTCTTATATACACAAGAAGATTTTTGGCATGTTTTCCTGCTGAACTATTTGATATTAGATTTAATTTAATATTTATAGCTTTATATGAAGCTTAGGCTAAGTAGTACCATTGTAATATGAAATATGTTTAAAAAATGACTGACTACTGAGTTTCTTGCAGCGTTTCTTCTCAGCAGTGGTCTCCTCTTGGGAAGCGCTGGTAAATTCTTGACATGTAATAATGCCCGTGCGGCCTAATTACTGAATAAATGACTTTTAACTTTTAACTTTAAGGATACTTTTAAAATTGGAAGTTTTAGTCACATTTTTTTATTATGATTGATATAACATTTTGGTATTGAATTTAGAACATGTGGTGGTTAGCCTTATGTTCCTGCTGATGCATGGAAGGGAGATGATGTTGATGAAATATGAAGACAAGACTTCTTAGTTTAGAATTAAATTTATATGTTTAAACAAAACCATAACACCACTTAAAAAGTGTTAATAAACCCAAAAAAAAGCCAACTAAGAGAGATGTCTGAGTTAACATCTTCATCGTGATCATCATTTCAGCCCATTGACGTCCTCCGCTGGACATAGGCTTCCCCCGAGGTTTGCCGCAAGGACCGGTCTGTGGCCCTGGCCAAGATGCAAAGGCTACTTAGTGGTAGGCCTTTGTGCATTGTCCGTCCGGATCGCGACCACCATCTTATCCATTAACGCACCGCCAAGCAGCAGTGTTCGCATTGCTGTGTTCCAGTGTGGGGATAACACAACCGGTGAAGTTACTAGGATAGAGGCATTACATCTCAGTCCTCAGGGTTGGCAACGCATTTGAAGCCAGGATTGCAGTTTTGAGATTTCAAATGTCTATGGGTCGCAGACCCCACTTACCATCAGGTGGCCTGAGTGCTCGCATGCCTTCTCATTGCCATAAAAAAAACTCACGTTTTTCTTTTCTATCACTCGAAATAAACGGGGTGACATTCTCGTGAGTAGCGATAACCTACTAACAATAATAGAAAAGATAAACGTCAGTAGCGTTTGCATGTTGGCCACGGCGCCTGCGCCGCTTGCATTCACATACGTAGATTGAATAAAATAGTTTTGACATATATATGTTATCTCAATGTTGAAATGTGAGTTAGAGTTTGAATAGTAATTTCAACAAGTTCATTTGACGTATCTCACGTATTGTTAGGCTTATATTAACCACTACTTCACTAATTACTACTCTTACTAAGAAACCAAACAAAACACTTATTCACAACAATCACAAGCTTGTATTGTAATGATTTATCTAATGGTGCTCCCACACTAGCTGTAATAAATGTTATAATAACGTTATAAAACACGATAACATCCACTAACACTTCATAACATTATGTTAGAACTTGTTAGATGTATCAAACGCTCTCACGTTTAATAACGGCATATAACATGATGACAATGTATAACTTTTGTTATAATTTGTGATAAAATGTTATGATACAAATGTTTTAAAAAGTTATATAACTTAACGCTAGTGTTTTTTTTTTATGTCATAGAGAAGGCAAACGAGCACAGACCACCTGATGGTAAGTGGAAACTTTGACCCATAGACATTCGCATTCACAAGACTGCAAGCCTACGACTGCAAATTCATTGCCAACCCTGAGGACTAAGATGGAATGCCTCTACGCTAGTCATTACACCGGCTGTCTTATCCCCAATCCGGAGCACAACAATGCGAACACTGCTGTTTGGCGGTAGGTTAATGGGTAAGATGGTGGTAGCGATCCGGACGGACCCTGCACAAGGTCCTACCACCTGCGAGTGCTAGTGTGGGAGCACCATGAGTATAGTTACCCTCGTACTAACCTCTCCTATTTACCGAAGCAGGCGCATTACCGATTATAACATCAGGACTCGACCTAGCAACTACTGAATGAGTCATCACTTATGATAAATTTAGGCTAATCAAGGCATTCAAAACATTAGTCATCGTAATATATCATTAAAACGGTTAGAACAAACAAACCATATCCGACCTCGTCAGTATATAGGGTACAATCCTGGTATAAACAGCTTGGTCACTTTTCAACTCTATTTAAATGCCGTTAAGGTTCAAATATGCCGAGCTTTCCCATTTCGCGAGTACACATCGTAATGTAAACATAAGCCCGCGGAATCTTTGCACTGTTCGATTTGTTTACCTGAAGGAGACGCAGCCACGAGCTAGAGCGAGAGGTACGTGTTTAATTTAACTAGTTTAAGTCCTGATTCAGCTTTCCATTAAGCTTTAATTGTTAAATGTTAATGGATCCCATTTGAATACAATACCGCCGCATTTCAGTACGTGTAATGTGAACTATGATTCTTTACTGAAGGGGCGTATCCGTATCCTTCAGGCAAGGAATAGGATAGATCAAGATTCACTGCAGTCCCAGTAAAATAAACATATATAAAACTACGTTAAACTAAAATTAAGGAAATTATATCGTCCACGTATACTTAAGTTGCATTTTGTCAGTTTTCAATTTGAGTAAAATCACCGTAAAGGTATACAAAAATAAAATTTAGTTTTTATATCTGACTCAGACTATCACTAATCAATTTAGTTAGTAGTCATATATTTATGACTATGATTTTCCCTCGGCGTTGCTTGTAGTAAAATGTGCTATAGTTTCTTACTTATTGAGAAGTAGGACTACAAAACAGCATATTATGAATTATTATTAGTAAAAAGTACCAAATTAAATAAATGTAAAACTAAGACAGGTTTTTGCTTTTTAATGCCTTCATTTTATTTATACCGTAATATTGGACAGGTCCCTTAATAGCGGTAAACTAACCCAAATAGTTATTCATGAATCAACGTCGGCCGGAGCACACACGGCGGAATTATTCGGGATTAGATAAGTTGCAGGCACACTTAGCGTTTTAATAAGCAGTCAAAGCGACGGCAACTTCGGAGCGACGGCGAAATGTGTTTATAGTTGTGTGTGTTTAGGTTGAAGCAGGACTTTTAGTGCACATTTACCTTTGGAACGAGGATAGATACTGATGTGTGATTAAATTAACATTTACTCGAGAACTGTCTGCTTGGGATTTTTTACACATAAAATATAATAAAATATTAATTTTGTTAATTACGTCGAAAAGGCAAACACAGGTTACCTTATGGCAGCTGGGATCTGAGACCCATAGGAAGCATCCTCAAGACTACTCCTAATGAGTTGCCAACCCTAGACGACTACGATGCTATGCCTCTACGTTAGTATAAGTAAACACTTAAAGGATAAGATGGTGGTCGCGGTCCGGAGAGACCCTGCATAAGGTCCTATTACCCCATGACGTCACATCAATTAAACACCAAGCTCTGTATGAGGACTCATACAATAGAGCAGTATAGAGCGCATAGCTTGATAAACAACAGTTTGACATGCGGTGCCTTATTTGCGCCGTGTTATATACGAAGCTTCTTTTCAGTCAAGCTATATTCGAACGTAAGCCCGTGAGTTATTGTAAATAAGTAAAGCAGTACAAAAAAGGTTATTCTAACGTGTCGCTTAACATATTTTGATTTAAGGATCTCGCGAACTCTGATTTTCTTTCATACAACAATACCGTTTGTGCCCTACCGCTCTCGACCCGCCGCGCACCCGCGCCGCTAACGGCGCGTAACTCCGTAACAACCGCTGCCCTCGTCACGCGTCATCCTTTTATCCGACTGTACAAATAAAACCCTTATAATCTTATGGTTTAAGATTGTACGATGGTATTACACTTGACAGGGTCCCGGGGGAACGGAAAGACACGGTTTTTGTGAATAACATTTTTGTGGAGTGCTGAAAGTTTAACGGGTGTCTGTGTGTCTTTTTGTGGCATCGTAGCTCCCAAACTTATAAGCCGATTCTAAAGTGTTTTTTTAAAAATAGAAAGTTGTTTTAATTTGGGAGTTTGGTTTGGAGATTTTCGACGCGCTGGCCGAGTTGGTAGTGACCCTGCCTTCGAAGCTAGGTGTGTTGTAACAACGTATTGCCTGATTTTTCTTTGCTTAACAACGTTATACATGTAAATAAAAATTCGTCGAATTTCATTTTATTTCATCTCAATAATCTAATGATCATATTGATCTCGATAGGTCCCCAAATCTTGGTTACTATATTTGTTTATTTATTTATTTATTTGGGTTTACCACAGCACTCACACCGATCCTTGAGGTACCCAGGTTATATAAAAAAAAGTTATATTCTGAACAAGTTATGATTTCTTTAATAACTAACGAGTCCGTGCCTTTCTTGATAATGTCTAACTTACAATAACTTTTGGAAAAAATAAACACGAAGCCAAAGAAAAAATATAATTTGTCATAATAACTAACTTCTAAGTAAATTTCTTAAGTTGAATAACGCGTTCGGCCGCGAAACTTAATTTCTCGAGGGAGAACTTTAAAATTCAGTATCGTTTCAATTTCTAAAGACGTTCGACTAACAATTTGTTGCTTAAATCTCTGATGGAGGGTTTTAAGTAAGTAGAAATACAATGTGCTGTGTTCGCTTTTGTTTGTTACGGTGCAGGGGATAGACGACGAGCGCAGAGCGTCAAACTTACTCGACGGTTTACCTCCATTGCAATTGCAATCTTAATATGCTATGCGCCAATGAGCCCATTTTCCATCAACTGGCTTGTGTGCTGCTTTTTCCAAAAAACGGTGACTTATCCATTCTTCTTTCATCTTATCGTCACGACAGTTAACTATTCTGCTATAAGACAAATACCTAGTGGCATCTCAGACTGAACTCCTGTAGCACATGCGATCATTTTACTAACGAGTGAGGATTCAAACTGCTTCGGTTATTGAATGTGAGAGATTGCAGTATATAAAATTTTGACTAGTTGTCGTGACTCTCTGCATAACAAATTGATAGACCATTTTGTCAACTAAGACTAATTAGTTAAAATTACAAAATTCAAAATCAAAATATTTATTTCTTAAAAGTTGTCAAAATAGGTCTTATTATAATAAAAGAAACATCATTTTTTTACCTGAAATAGGCATACAAATTCATAACTTCAATATGAGATGGTTATCATTGAAGTAGGTAAATATATTTAGAAAAAAGCGTTAGTGAATCATGTAAGTATTATAGGAAATAAATAGTTATAATTATTTAAATTAAAAAGAATGGCGCACGGTTTCACTTTCAGTTACAAAAATAACAGTTTGAGTAAACAATCCACTTCTCCAAGAATTGTAACAGTTAGAGGATATGCCGCAGCTTTAGACCACTCTATCCAATAAACATAACGATAACCAACCCCTAAAAAGCGTCGGTCATCCAACACCCGCCACAACATTTAATAAACCCATTAAGCTCCAAAACTCGCGAAAGCTCCATCCATCCCGGAGCTGCCTCCGATCCGGGCACAAGCGTGTCGTCAAAATTTAATCGCCCGCTTTGGAAAGTCGGTATTTCCGTTGGTATAAAACAAAGGAGTCAATTAATTTAAACCGGTCGGTTTACCGCGCGCCGCAGGGCGGGGCCACCCAGTAGAGAGTCGTGGTTTTTTGGCAACTTGATCTAAGCGATGAAACAGTTAGATAGATAGATAAAACGTTTATTCGCATACAACAAATCACACATACAATTGACAAAATGTAATAAGCACAGCAACACTGGCACTGCGTGGCATTCGAAACGCTTTTTTTTTCGCATAATGATCTTTTCGCATATATTTTTTTCGCATAACACACTTTTAGGCTGATATTGTCAAATTTAATTAACGTCTATTGTGTAGGTTAAGTTAAATTAGGTCATATAAAACATAAGTTGCCAAAATAATGTCTGTGTTGCATCAGGGCAAAAGGGTAATGGCGCAGCGTGCATAACATTGCTCATCGTGAGCGAAACACTGGTATTCTGCCACAACCCCGAGGAACGACAGAGCAACAACAAGCTAATAATTTATAACACTGAAAAGCACAAGATAAATATGTTGCAAATACGTACTGTCATGCTTTCGTGTACATATGGTGCATGCATTTCAAAGTTTTAATTAAACTACAGGGTAAAAACTATATTGACGTGGTATCGTATTGTCAACGTTACGTTAGCTAGTATTTACTTGACAGTACTAATGGCGGCCGAGTTCACGAATATAATACATGTCAAAGGCAAGCGGTTTTACCGAGATGAATAGAGGCTGTGCACGAATAAGATGAACTTGAAAATCTTCATCATATTAAGAGCCAAGTTTAACCCTGACTAGTTCTAATTATTTTGTTTGGTTTAAACCTGAGCGGAGCGAGGGTGGGTTGCTTGTTAATTTAATGTGATATGTTCATTTTCTATTTATCCGGTCTATCATATAGGTAATTACCTAGTCTTGACGTGACGCGAGTATAAAATTTAAAAGATTAGCTGGAACCCCTGAGTTGTGTACCGAGCTCTTGTGTACTTTTCATATCTTAGTACCCCTACTGCCTCCCCGTAGCCTACGACCGCCGCCTCGCAATCATGGCGTAGCGGTCGCAATTACACTCGTAGCTCCGTAGCACGCTACGAACGCTACCATTGGAGCTAACTCTACTTTTTTACAGAAACTATTTACTCGTTACGTAAAATATATACTCGGTGAAAGAGCATTAAGAATTATATACAAATTGTATTGAATGGAGCGAATGCTAAAGAAGCTTCAAAAGTATAACTTCAATTTGCTAACCGGAGCACCAATTACCGCCCGATAATTGGAAAAGGAAAGGTTCGTACGTTATTACAGCGGCATTTTGTAATGAGTTTCACATTTTAAAGGTTTCTTAGTTTTCCGCCAAAGCCTTAGAAGTGGCCTTGTATAAAGCTGAAAGAAATTTTTACTCATCAATATTATTTAATGTTGAATCACGATATTTTTTCCTTCAAACCTTTCTGAGCTTCAGTGATTAAATTAAGTCCAGCACAAAACCACGCTCTGTAGCACAAGTGCTAAGTGGAATAACAATTAGTTATGTTAATTCGATCAAATAAGGGAAAAGGGAGAACAGGCTGGCAAACAAATTAGTCCACTGACAAGTGCGAACTTATCTTATTTTGCAGATGAACCTTTTCGGATACAGTTAGACAATTTACGATATTTTGTGCAATTACTGTATTTTACACTCAGCTGTTCGAATGTGCAGGTACTTAGTCAGATAAACTCATTGGCATATGTGACCGCGGAGGTCCGAACTCGGTACCTTACACCGGATCACGATACAACCCCCTAAGCCACTAGGCTTCCGACACGTTCTTTGAAAGTGCTTGGCTAGAAACTAAATCTCAGGGGCTTGTGAAACCATAACATTGCTCATGACATGTTATCGTACAGTCAACATTATGGTAGCTCGACTTATTTACTTGACAGTAATTAGAGTTAAAAACAATACGATAAGATGACAAAAGTAATATGGATTTACCGAGTAGAGAATAGAAAGAACCCCAGGGGACAATCTTACACACATTTGACCGAGTCCCAAACTAAGCTCTAGGCTTGTACAAGGTACTACACAATAGTAAACGTATATACATGTAAAGATAAATAAATACCTAAATATGGTCATCAAACAATATTTGCACTCATCGGAAAATTTATCCGGGACTGTTATGTGAACTAGTAGATATCTTCAACTATGTATCCTTATCAGAAGACGTATATTGTACTTATATGTATACACCGTGGGCCCGAATAACCCGACCAATTTTAACAATCGATACTTGAGCCTATTTGTAGAATATAATGGGTATAATATGTAGTCCAATAACGCATAATTTCCGAGATTTTTATTATTTAAAAATCAATTCCATAGTTAATTAAATTTGAACTCTGTCACCTTAACCTAAAGCATTATTTACTAAGAAAGATTCATGTTGTAAGTAGCAATATCATCCACATACAACATAAATTAATTAATCAATTTCTTATTAAATAATGCTTTAGGTTAAGGTGACAGAGTTCAAATTAAATTAACTATGGAATTGTTTTTTAAATAATGAAAATCTCGGAAATTATGCGTTATTGGACTACATATTATACCCATTATATTCTACAAATAGGCTCTAGTATCGATTGTTAAAATTGGTCGGGTTATTCGGGCCCACGGTGTATAACCCGATGCAATGATGTACCAGGTCCTCATAAGTTTTGTGTTGTTTCAGATGAGACCAACGACGCGGTGTCTGGCGCTGCTGGCGCTCGCGGTGGCCGTGGGAGCACCCTCCGTCGACGGTGAGTGACCCGTCCGTCCGCAGCCTAGCTTAGAGACTCTTAGTACTAGAACGCTGTAATTTGGCATGAATATACATATTAGTCACGCCAACCAAGTGATAAAATAAAATTTTGAATACATTTTTTTATGTACCTCCCCTACACATAACGTGGGGATGTTTTTTCTATTTCACATAGTCTGGGGTGTCGTTGGATAGGTCTTCCAAAAATATTGCGGGATGGGAGAACAATTTTGCGATGAATCTGCTCATAAAATAATAACCTTTAAAGCGCTATTGTATGTTTTATGTTTTGCTGCGGGTCTCCGCAGTTTTATGCTGAGACAGCGCCTTTAATTCGCATTATCACATGGCTCTTTTTAAGACGAGATGTATTAATTACTTTACTTTATACATTACTTTTAGTTTGATGTTATTTATTAGTCAAGTGGTCAATCGCATTTTTCGCAATTTATTTTGGCTTTAACAGCCATGTTCATGTTTTGAAAAGAATAAAGATGTTTATCTATATATCTATACACTTAATTTTAGTTAGGCACAAGTATTTTAACAAAAAACGTGATTTGGTAAATGATGGTTAAAAAAAGCAGGTTACACGAAACAGTTATCAAACCTTGCGACTCAAACCACTTAATGAAAGCATTCGCGTTGCGAGTGAAGTTCACGCGACGTTCACAGGGACTGTCGTAACGTGATTGGTCCGTTTAACACACATTGGGCCCGATTCTACGTGCACATCGCTTAAATAGCCTAAATCTAAATTGTAGATATAGTTTAGACGGCAGATTTAAAAAGTGCTGTTCCAGAATGTCCATAGACAATGTGAATAGACCGCCTAAAATAAGAAGCGTCAGATTCAAATTAGCGCTGTCATTTGATTGCTCATAGAATAGCGAAGTGGGGGCCATTTGCAACGTTAAAAGATGGCGGATGTGTAATTGGTTTTAGTTTTGTGTTTTTGTGTATTTAGGTGTTCAAAGTTGTTTTCTGATAGTGATTTGTCCTTTTTATGCCTTTGTGTTGCATAGTGATTGAAGATTTGGACTTATTACGTGTATCTGGCATCTTACTTCTCGTTTCAAGTGGACTCGCAGTGGTGCAGAGGTTTAAATTTAAATTATCTTGATCTCTGTCCTACATATCAACGTACGACGTTGCCCGAACTCTTCCTGGAGAAGAATGGATTGTATTTTATTGCTATGTTGATTTATGCTTATATACACTTGACACTGGCGAAATCCCTTCATTGAGGAAACGCCATAGTCCCGCGGTAGTAGCTGTTGAAGTCGCCGCGGGGCAAAGACGAAGAAGAAGAATAGCAAAGTGTTTTAGGGACACCTAAATAAAAAGCTCTTTAGTCGGTCACGGTACTATGGTCAACAACTTCAATCGTTGGGTCCCTAAGAGCTTTTAGCCAAGATAAACAGTTTTCATATTCATCATCGGACCCTGTTAATCATCACAAGGTCATCACAACTTAATCACTGACGTTCTGACTTAGGGACACAATTTTGCGAAGGTTGGGATCTCATAGTAATTATTAAAAACAGGTGCGAATCGGTCTCGCCCACCGAGGGTTCCGCACATGACACGGTTAAATCAATTCAAAATTTGGACCGCATAGGGACCCTGTTGTTTTGGGAATTGATTAAAAATGTACATATTTCAGATTGTTCGCTACACTTGAAGTAAAAGGCAAGTAACAGCCAAATTTCATAGTTCTAGATCAACGGGAAATACCCTATACCTTTTTATTCCCTCGAGAGTGTCGAAATACACGTTTTTTGCGGCATACTCGTAAACGGGCGTATCTTTTTTTTACTTTAATGTAGAAGTTTGATTTTTTCATAGCTTCAAGGGACTGTCGACCGGAGTATATAGTTTGAATTTCCACGCGTTCCTGAGATAAAGGGTCTTGACAGACAGACAGACTGACAGGCAGACGGACAGACGGACAACAAAGTGATCCTATAAGGGTTCCTTTCCTGTTACGAGAGACCCCGTTCTCCCACAACATAATATAATTATGAATTTAATATATTTCATAACATAAACATAAACATTTAATTACGGTCTCAAATCTTATAATCAAGAAATATATACGTAGTAACTGAGGCCGAGAACCAGTAGACAGCTATCGCTGTGGTGGGAACAGGAACGATTACTTAACGTCAGTAATATTTAATCATCTTTTAACAACACACATCAAAAAAGTCTTGGGATATCAGTATCCCTACACAAATTTTATGTTTTGACTCACAATCAGTAGTAATATGCCTATGTTTAAATGTTCAAAACTGTCTAGGGATAAAAACACTTTTGATGTGTGTCCGATAAATCATTACCCAACTGATCATCTTGCCATTCAGATATCGTTACGAAAACCCGCCAGATACCTCGCCATCCCAATCATTGCCCAATACTTGTGCTCCAGGGATTAAGTCCGGGTGGTAGCAGGTACGTGTTAGCGATTGCGTTAGAAAATGAAACAGCTGCGAAGCTTTCAAAGCTTTCAGAACTCGCTTTGTTGCACCGCGGAGTAACACGGCGGTAAAGCACCTGCTTTACATTATATTAACCCCTTCCAGAGCTTAAATAAAGCATATTCGCATCATACAAAGTTTAAAACCCTTTCAGATTAAACAGTAAAATAACCTTGCATTTGTTACAAATATTACAATCTAAAATAGACCTTAAGTCCTTTAAAAGCGTACACAAATGGTATTATGACGTTTGTTTAGCTAATGCTTCGGGAAAATGAACTTTAGATGTTGGTAACAAGGTGTTCAATTGAGGGATGAGGAGCTTTGTTATTTACAAGCTCGAGCTTAGCACTAAAGCTCATTCTCGGTTCGGTTCAGCGCAGCGAGGCGGCCGCAGTACACTGATTTTTTAATTACTGTAAAAACAGGCTTTGTTTTAGATAAAAGAGGTAAATGTACCGCGAGCTTTATCCGCATTAATGTGTAATCCTAATTTGAAAAGTGATATTGCAAACGCATCATCCACGTTGAACGAATATTTTGTTATTCTCTTTGAAACACTTATTTTTGGGAGTTCTCTATAGTCTTAATCCACGTTATGTAGTATGGAGTACTTGGGAGCCAAATCTCATCCGATCCGGATCAGAAGTTCTTGTATACGTGATGGGGTCACAAACATTAAAATACCCATCGATTTGCATCATTACACACTTTAAAGCCTCCTCTCTTTCGCCGAAACTTTTTACGCCGAATGTATAGTTACGCCGAATTTTCCTACCCATATTTTTTCTCCATCTTTAACGGAAAATATATTTTGTGTAATCCTGATAGAAGAAAGTAATATTATTTAGATTTTATAATTATTTTTTAGACGTGCGTATACAAAGATCAAAGTGGAATTTGATTTGAATTGAGAATGGTCGGGAGAACACCAACCATGATATTTCTCTTGAGCTTTAAGGGTTTCCCCTTGTTTACGCACAATCATAAATTGTCCGAATGCATGATTTCGCAGAATACCAATTTCGCATAATTTATAACTTGTGACGCCTTGTCTATAACTTGTGACGCCTAATAAATAACTTGTGAATATGTGCTGTATTACTGTTGTAAGTCGGCGCCCGTGGCAGCTTTTATCAAACTGTAAGCGCGCCGAGGAGCCAGAGCCGAGTGGATCTCCAGATATTAATAAATCCCTTAATGGCTGTCAATATTGATCTAGTTATTTATCACTTGATAAGAAAATCTTTTACGAAACAACGTAGGCGTATTGTGAAAATGGAGAGAGAAAGGTTTTTTCTGCAAAACTTCGTAACAAAATGTGAATAAAATCCCCTGCGAAGTAATAGGCTTGGTAGTTGCCGGCACGCGCACTTACAGCTTTTCCATGAAAATACGATCCGAAAACAAAGAGACCCTAAAAATATTACAAATGTCAAGTCCTCAGGTTCAGCGGTTTAGGCTAGGCGTTGTGTCAGTCAGTCAGTCAGTCAGTCAGTCAGTCAGTCAGTCAGTCAGTCAGTCAGTCGCGGGAGAGTCTTATACACATAGCCTTTGCTCTCGACTTCTGCGTAAAAAACTCGAAAACTATGCAACTCTACTCTCTAATTAAACTTTAAAAGCTCAGGGTTTCTCAAACTTATAGCTCCACGAACCCCTATTAAATTTCTTAGATGACTGCGAACTTCAACCCATGTTTGATGCAAATAAAGATTCTATTCTATTCTATTCTATTCAAAAAAAGTCTTTGTATTCGATAAAATAGGGTTTTTTATTTAAGTTTTTACTAAAATTAAAAAATCCCTACTTTGAAAGATGCGACTCATTCATCCTCCCATTAAGTTATTTTTTAATTATTGGTGTCAATGTCATTTCGTGCCAGTTTATACATGAATTTTGTTAGGGATGGTTTATCTAATAGCATTTTTTGTAATTTTGATTTGGCTTTATCAGCCATGTGCATGTTTTGTGAAAAATAAAGATGTTTATCTATCTATCTATCTATCTATCTAATATTTACTAAAACAATGAGGAAAAGACAATACAGTTACAAAAAAAAATCTTGTGAATGCTAGCAAATTTGACGGGTGAGCATGTTTTTTGTCGCACATTGAGTTGATTTCTGGACCAATTTTAATCAATCTGTATATTAATTCTGATTCGCGAACCCTCTACCATTACCGGTGAACCTCTGGGGGTTCGCGGACCCCAGTTTGAGAAACCCTGCTCTAGTTTAATAAGCGTCTAGTCTAGACTAATGCTTTCATATTAATTCGCTAAGTTCAGTAACTAGCTTCATCAGACTTCGTTAGATACCAAACTAACAAATAACACAATCAGTTTTATTTAATAACGGCCATTTGCAGCAAAAAATATACAAACACTTTGAATTAGTATACAGGAACCATTTTTATTACTCAGTAGTCGATGGCAATTAAATTTCAATTTAAAGTTCGTAAGACATGATGTTAAGAATCCTTTTCTTATTTAGGATTTAATTTTAAAACGAAATTGTTGCCACCCTATGCCTCTACTACGTTCTTAGGCTTAACTGACGCATGTACATCAAGAAATGTAGGGTGACCAGACAATTAGTGTACCTACATAATGTTTTATCATTTAATTTTAAATAATACAAAAAAAAGAATTACCTAATTAATTAAACACACGCATAGTTACATTTCATTTTGCCCAGGCGTAAGATAAAGTTCCTGTAATGTTACGTCACAGTGTATAGTTTGAGTCTTAAATCTAGATTAAAGACTAACAGCTCAGTACATTATTACTTATTTATTACACAACTGAACAAAACTAAAATTATCTTATTGCTCTCGACGCAAACAGAGGATATTATGAGATTAACGCGAGTGTCTGTCTGTAGCATTGTAGCTCCGAAACGTATGTACTATTGGGACGTGGGTCTTTTAATGGAATGTTTAATCAGGATGTTTTACTGAAAATCATTTGCGGCGTTTAAAAGAGCTCTGACAACAGGGGTCGCCATTATATTAGGGTTTAATTATTTAATAGAAAATAATTTATAAATTTTTGGAAGTGATCTTAAATACAATTAAAGTTGATTAAAACGATTACACATGCGACAGTGTTACCGACTCTCCACGCAATGTCAAAAAGAGCGCGAATCTACGCTCGGAGGCACAAATGAAATCTGGCAACAATACATCATTCCAATCTGCCGATATCCGACCTCCTTTAGTTTGCGGGAAATGTCGGCAAATAAAGTTAATGGATCTACCCTTCATATGAGACACACGCTCCGCGAGACACAACCACTAACGAACGTTTTAAAATTGGTTTTTTCATTACTATATATTTATTTTTAGTTTTTTGTTTCAATGTTTTGAATTGTGTGGCAAGGTCGTAAAAATCAGGAATGTGTACTAAGTATGTACATTGTTTGCTTTCTCTATGCCTTAAAAAAGAGTAGTAACTTAGCTGATTTTTTATGGTACCAGGGATTTAATAATGAAAAATGAGTATCATGATATACATTGTTAAATTAAAAACACTATTGAGCTACTTTAGGATCACTTTGTTTGCCGTCTTTCTGTCTGTCTGTCAGTCTGTCAAGACCCTTTATCTCAGGAACCCATGAAGGCGTCGAGTTTAAATTAAAACTATATACTCCGGTCTACAGTCCCTTGAACCTGCGGAAAAATCAAACTTCGACATGAACGTAAAAAAAAAATACGGCCCTTTAAACCGCAAAAAACGTGTATTTCGACACTCTCGAGGGAATCAAAACGTATAGGGTATTCCCGTTGACCTAGAACTATGAAATTTGGCAAGAAACACCGTCTTATACTACAAGTATAGGGAAAAATCTGAAACCTATACATTTTAAATAAAATCACGAAAAAAGACAGGGTTTTTATGCAAGGAACACGGCGGTCCAAATTTTGAATTAAGTTAACATTGTGATGTCCGGGACTCGGCGGGCGAGTCCAACTCGCACAGGTCCGGGTTTTATTTATTTATTGTTAACTAATTTATTCAGTTTTATCAACTACTAACGGCTAATTAAAAATATAAAATAATTTACTTGCGAGTATTGTAACCATTGTCTCCTTATGATAGTACCTACATATATGGGTGGGTGCCGCAGGACGGTTGCCGCCGCCGTGGTGGAAAAGATGGTGGGCGAAGTGCCACGGCGGGATTTGTAAGGACGGGCAGAGTAGGGAATCCGAGTAATAGGCCTTTGCCAAACAATGGGACAGTAATTCAGGGTATTAAAAAAAATCATAAGGAATGGAACTTCGTAAATGCAATAAACTGGCTCAACGTGCCGTGCTCCATGCTTGCATGCAGCATAATTCTACCATTGCTGTGCTCTTGCGTTGTTTACGTTTAACACTACAACTAATTTAAGAACTTATGTCCTAACAATATATAAGGCATTAACCATTTGAATTTGAATTTGAATTGTGGTGGTCAAGAGTATGTAGCTAATCAGGAAAATTTGTCTTTAAGGCAAATAAGTCTTTTTTATTTATGAACTGATAAAAATCGTACAATTTGCTCGCCGTCCTTCCCGTCTGTGTGCGAAGAGCACATGAGGCCGCAGCAATGAGAGAAATCTTTCATTTCTTATCGCGACGAGATGACGAACAGCCTCCGATAGGCGATTGCGCTTGTGGGGGGAGGGGGGGAGGAAGAGAATCTGATGTTCCCAGAGGGCTTGGAAAACTAGTTTTGATTGCGGACGTAAAACATCCATTTGCACCAGAATACTCATGGGGCCTATTTATGAGAGTCTCAGAACTAAGTTTCTGAGCCGATCAATAACATTACACATGGATAGATAAATAACATCGGCCTTTGTGGTCATTACACTTTATTTGTTTAGCGTACTGTCCGCCTGTCACACTCGGAGCTGGCTCAAAATCAGCGCTGCAGGTGTTTAACACCTCAGCATTATGCTGCGCCAGCGTCCGATTCACTGCCGCGAAGACACACTCACTACTTGTTTATTGTTGTTACTGTTTTCAATTATTATTATTTCATTTTCTTTTCTCTTTCTTTGCACGCGACTCCGATCTTGTCGTTTATCACTATTCCAAGCGTTTAAGCATTAAGCCTTAAAGACAAAATAAACTAACACACATTTTTGCATTGTTGATATCCATAATTATAGTCAGTTTCTATAAAAAATAACTGAAGAGAGAGAGAAGCCAAATTACACAACAATCTATATATATAAAACGCAAAGGTGACTGACTGATTGACTGACTGATCTATCAACGCACAGCCCAAACTACTGGACCGATCGGGCTGAAATTTGGCATGCTGATAGCCACTATGATGTAGGCATCCGCTAAGAAAGGAATTCCCGAAATTCCCACGGGAACGGGAATTAGCGGGAAAATCCTTTTGTATGAAAAATCTAAACCACGTAAGATAGATGATTGAAATTTGGCATGCAGGTACCCTAATGAATCTAAAGCTTACTTGCAACGCGATATTGCAAAATTCCCATGGGAACGGGAGTTATTTGGAAAAAACTTTTGTATGTAAAAATCTAAACCGCGTAAGATAGATGATTGAAATTTGGCATGCAGGTACCCTAATGAACGTAAAGCTTACTTGCAACGCGATAGTGCAAAATTCCCACAGGAACGGGAGTTATTGGGAAAAAACTTTTGTATGTAAAAATCTAAACCGCGTAAGATAGATAATTGAAATTTGGCATGAAGGTACCCTAATAAACGTAAAGCTTACTTGCAACGCGATATTGCAAAAGTCTTACGGGAACGGGAGTTATTGGGAAAAAACTTTTGTATGTAAAAATCTAAACCGCGTAAGATAGATGATTGAAATTTGGCATGAAGGTACCCTAATGAACGTAAAGCTTACTTGCAACGCGATATTGCAAAATTCCTACGGAAACGGGAATTAGCGGAAAAATCCTTTTGTATGAAAAATCTAAACCGCGTAAGATAGATGATTGAAATTTGGCATGCAGGTACCCTAATGAACGTAAAGCTTACTTGCAACGCGATATTGCAAAATTCCCACGGAAACGGGAGTTAATGGGAAAAAACATTTGTATGTAAAAATCTAAACCGCGTAAGATAGATGATTTAAATTTGGCATGAAGGTACCCTAATAAACATTAATCTTACTTGCAACGCGATATTGCAAAAGTCCTACGGGAACGGGAGTTATTGGGAAAAAACTTTTGTATGTAAAAATCTAAACCGCGTAAGATAGATGATTGAAATTTGGCATGCAGATACCCTAATGAACGTAAAGCTTACTTGCAACGCGATATTGCAAAATTCCCACGGAAACGGGAATTAGCGGGAAAATCCTTTTGTATGAAAAATCTAAACCGCGTAAGATAGATGATTGAAATTTGGCATGCAGGTACCCTAATGAACGTAAAGCTTACTTGCAAAGCGATATTGCAAAATTCCTACGGGAACGGGAGTTATTGGGAAAAAACTTTTGTATGTAAAAATCTAAATCACGTAAGATACATGTTTTCAATCTAGCATGCATGCATACCTTATTAAATATAAAGTTTAGTTATGGATGTATTTTGAAAAATTAAGTTAGCGAGAAAAAAATGTTGTATGTTCGAATTTCGGAGACTACAATTTCCATTGAAGGTATGTTTCGCCATGATCATTAATAAGTCGCAGGGTCAAACACTCGCGCTAGCAGGAGTTGATTTAAGACAGCCCTGTTTCTCCCATGGTCAGTTATATGTGGCGTGCTCCCGCGTAAGTTCGCCATCCAGTCTGGTCATTCTCGCACCACCCTCCAGAAAGACCAGAAACGTTGTTTATAAGGAAATTTTATAAATAATATGTTTCCTAAATACATTTCCCATATCCCGGTTGCACCAGCCACCCACCAACCGAACCACTCTTCCATGCTACTCTTTTTAGGGTTCCGTATCCAAAGGGTGAAAACGGGACCCTATTACTGAGACTTCGTTGTCTGTCTGTCAGTTGAAATTTTTACAGAATATGTATATCTATTGTCGCTATATCAACCAATACTGAAAATAAGAATAAAATAAAAAATAGGGGGGTCCCCATACAACAAAGGAGTTTTTTTTGTTAATTTTGTACGGAACTCTTCGCGCGCGAGTCCGACTCGCACTTGGCCGGTTTTTAGTTTTCATGTGGTCAAACTTTTACTTTCATACCGACTGACATCCACATTCTCACCTCTGAATTCCAGACGAAACCCTATAGGTACTTTAGGGTTAGCCTCCACTGATCGTATTTTCCTAAATTTATATCAAACCAAATTATCATAAACTAATAATCTAAAAATTAATAACAATTCATTATTCAACTGAGCTTTTTATACTATAACCTCATTTAAAAATAATAAAATTAAGCATTTTTTAACCTTTCTCCCACACACACAAAGATCTCTCTTTTATAACACGCCACGCGGACGAAGTCGCGGGCAAAAGCTAGTGTTACAATAAGTATGGTTATTAACTTACTCTTAATAATTTAAAATTTGTGTCACCTTCTGTGTTGTCACCGAGAGGTCCGGTGGTAACGCTTTTTGACATTCATAGGTGCATTAAATTATGCCTAAATTGAAGAATAAAGAACTTTGACTTTGACTATGTCGCAACAGAAGACAAGCGCTGGCTTAACAGTCTATTCTATTCTATTCTTTTCTAAATGTGTTTTCTTTCAAACACAAACATCCAAATAGCGTACCATCTTCACAAACTCACATTCTTATCACTTAGGCTATATTAGAATAGATCCTCTCACATATAGTTAAGAGCTTCAATTTAAACTGTATAAACAAGACAAACACAATTCGTTCTTTTATTACTTTAGAGCGTTTAGTATGCTAATTCCGTCGTGTTCGCCTCGTCTTTATGAGCTTTACAATGTTTCTTGTATGCCTTAAAAGTACTGTCAACTGTGTGTTAACGAATCTAACGAAAATCTAGCTATAGAAAATCGGCTCCATGTTTTAAAATCGTCCTCTTTACGAGTATATGTTAATAACCATGTTTATTATAATTAAATGAATATCAGAGAACAATTTCACACAGATTAACGTAGTCTTAAACTAACCTCTCGTCTCACCTAGTGCAGCGTGGGTACTATACAAAGACAAACCAATTTATTTGAAGAGATAGAATAATGTTTCCAAAATACGATAAAACATGCAGACAGCGCCTTGCAATTTTCTTTAAAAGGAGCGCGATAACATAGTGCCCAATTCTCAAAGACGTGGCAAACTTCGTCGCATTGTCGCATCCATTACTTAGTGGTGCGCCCGCGGCGGCGCCGATAGCAGCCGCAACTTCACTCGCAGAGAGACCAGAGCAGCTATTACACACGGGCATTAGTCTGCGAGTCACAGGTCGGGCGGTATCAGTTCTAGAGATAGTGCGAGGAAAAATGTTTCTTACGGGCCCGTTATTTATGTGGACGTCGTGCTCTAGATACGAAGTATGACTAAGTCAGCAATAGTTGCCAGCCACACATTATCGTGAAAAGCAAGTTTATGAATAAAACTGCTCTTTGGACGTCTGCGTTCTTGGTATCATTAAATCTTCAATTTAAGTGTTTAAGTTAACTTCTTTTGGGTGAGCGTTACGTTAATTGTTTATTTCCGAGAATAGTTGAAATTATTAGGTTAATCCGGGTTAACAATCCGGTATCAAACAATCACAAAAGGAAACAAATGGACACCGCGAACGACCAACTGAGGGAAAGTTAAATATACTGTTGTCGAAATATCTTCGGATAAATAAATATATAAAAAACTTAAAAATGCAGAACGGGATTAAACCCCTATTCCTGGACATGGCTTTCGAATTAGAGTAATTATAAAAATATGAACAATCCCAAATATTGTAGTTTATTGTATTATATTATTCCCAAAAGGAAAAAACTTTAACGAAAACTGAGAAACTTTAACAAAGAGCGCCAACTTTAATATCTCGCAAGCACCTGGCGAAAAACTCCGACACAGCGCAAAATAACAAAAACATTCTGAAAACTTATGAAAATTCGAACCGCAGCCTTTTACGAAGTTCCCAAGTTAATTTGGGGAAGTTTTTAAATATCCGTAGCGAGGTAACTGCAACTCTTAGGGGAGTTTTATTAAAGGCATTTAATGAAACTGGAGTCTACATCATTTACATGCGGCGTCTGCCGACGCGAGCCGCCTCCGCCGTGGACTCCCCGCGTACTCTACTCAGTGTCCGGTTTCGTCTTTGTGAAGCGATATTGGTTTTCCACTTGAAATGTTATTGGTGTTGTCATGTTCTAGAATACTAAACTTTGCTGGTTTTCTGTAACAAAAGAAATGTCTGATAAATCGCATTGTACTACTGTGCGGTTCTGTATAGTTGGGTCAAGTTAGGTAAGATCTGTTTCAGCTCGTATTATAACTCATTAGACTGGTTTGATTGTGTTTTCATCAATATACTATGTACATTGATACGAACCTTAATTGTAAGGACGTTAATCTTATCTTATCCCTTTAGGATCTTTTGCAATTATGGTTTACTTCAGATAAAAAAAACTCATTGGTACATGGCGACCGCGGAGGTTCGAACTCGGTACCTTACGATCACGAGTCGACTCCCTAAACCACTGGGCCCGACGCACTTGTGTGACGGCGTTTGGTAATTTAAATAATTTATCAGCCATAACCTCTTACTTCATGCCTTGCTTGCCATGTTGAATTACGAAAAATAACAGAAGAAGAATTTCTGTGGAAAATGGTAAATGTTATGTATATGTATTTGACTTGAATACAGCCGTGACCGGTCGTCCTACCTACAGTGGCCGAATTATGATAGATGTTAACAGTAATGACATGGCTGCTTTAGAAAAGGGCTTTCGTTTTCCTTATAGGCCGCTGATGGAACAGCAAGAGTTGTTGGTATTCTTGGACACAGATACTTACCTACGTCCTACGTATATAATGCATATTACATGTTGATCGTTTGCCTCCCTCCAATATAAAAGACATCGTCAACACAGTTTCTACGTAAATTCGAAATATTAAAATACCTTTTATTTTCCAATTGTATCCGTGGTAAAGCCATCCTGACAATGATTCATGACGTCATGTACGTCACGGGCTCGAGCGAGATTGAACATCAGTTGCGATGAACAATTATATTCGTACACTAGTTTCTACCCACGACTTTGTCCGCGTAGATTTCGACGTTACGTTATTTCCTCAGGAACTTTTTTTTTTTCTAAATGAAAAGTCGCCTATATCGTTTATCAAGGGTATTCACGGTATAAGCTGTTTCCATTCCAAATTTTATCCTAATTTGTCCAGCCATTGCAGCGCAAATTAGTGGAATGTTGACATGATCACAATATTTCCATTTTACTCATCGTGTATTTGAAATCATTATTTGTATGGCTTCTTTTAATGCCAAGTAATAATGTATTAACGACATGATTTTTCTAATCCACTGGCTGAATAAGAGAGTGGAGAGATATATAAGAGTTGACGAAGTTATTTAATCGATATAGCCTACTGAAACAGACTGGTGAACTCCACAGTTCCACAGTCCAGTGTGTGTCAGGGTTATTAGAGGAAAAAGATCAACCTTTGATCCTGACTCTTGTTACTTTGAGCTAAAAACAAAGGAGATCTTTGGAACAAACGGCGTACACGTATGTTTTTGATAATTAACTACATACAAAAGGATAAGAACATTAGGAATGTCCTTTCAATAATCCCCGATGAATGCTTTCTTAGATGTTAATTATACAGTAAGACCAACCAACCGACTGTCCTGTATTTATAACGTAACTTAAACTACTGCACAATATATCGAGGAGTAGCGGAGAGACTTTTAGGCACGTCCCATCGCAGACGATGAGGGGAAGCAAGTGGCGCTAGCGATCCGCTATTAACATATGTGTCTGTTTAATTGACACAGGATTTAGGGTAAAGTCACCAGTGGTCAGCCAAAGATCTGTAGTCGGCCTCTGCCTATACTTTGGATGAGTGGGAAGAGTACGAAAGCTATATTTTCCACTCTTTGCACTCATATAAGGTCGACTACTGGTCTCCGGCTGACCACTGGTGACTTTACCATATATCTTTTGTTTCGACAAACTAATGGAGAGAGTTCTCGCCGGCGGCAGAGTGAACAGCCAGGGATCAACTATTAATATATGTCTCTTTTATTGACACGGGGTCTTTATCTTTTGTTCGTTTCTTGAGCGAATAAATAGTCGATAGATAATCACATACTCGCCGGCAGCGGGACAAGTGCCTTATGAAGCCACTGGCATCCTATAGTCTGAAAGAAACATGCTCAACTACAGACTAACAACCTCCCGAGTCCCGAGGTTCTCGCTTGAGGATATAATACGAAGCATAAAAGGCACCTATATAGTAATAATATAGTAGTAGTATAGTAGTATGTGTTTGTAATACTAATAATCTATGGATTCTGTAGTCTGAAATAAATGATTTTTTTTTTTTTTTTATAGTTAATTAGACAATGTTGTAATTACAATGTTACTAAAATAGGTATTGGCTCTTACGAAGAATGAGAAGACACGCGAGCACTCAGGCCACCTGATGGTAAGTGGGATCTGAGACCCATAGACATTTGGAATCTCAAGACTACAACCTCAAGACTTTGCTTGCTTGTTTTAGTTATTCTGATAGGAAATTTGCCATAATTTAGAAAAAAAACAATCCGATACGAGTATCTTTCAGAGGTCAATAGATACAACTCATTTAAGTTACGCTTTCGTGGGTCCACCCTTAAAACATTTAGTACAGTCAAGGGCATTAATATCTATACAGTCATCGCGTCAAATATGTGTATACACGGACCTTATTGCCAGTTGGATAAATGTGTAAGGATATTTTTGACATCTTGGGAACGTATACATATTTAAGCCCTTGACAGTACAAATAAAGACTTGTATAAACGAAATGTGCACAGTCTGGTACGTAATATTTAAATAACTAGGTAACGTTAGATCCCGAAGCTGGCTGTTTGAGCCAGACGACGACACGCGGACGTCGCTGCTCGTTACGTCGGAAGGAGTCGACACGTCGCGAGTTAGAGTGAATGATGGATTTCATTAGAGACGTGTCGGGAACGAGTTAGGAGCACACATATCTTGATTTAGGGAAATTGACACACAAATACATGTCATGCATGACGCGTATGATTCAACACGAAAATAGAATTACAGCTGGCTGTTTGTTTTTACTTATGTTGCCTCTGGCGTAAGTTATTCATAACTTAAGTCGTGCGAACTTTTAACTGTTATACATATATATTACCATAGCGTTAAAACCATGAAACTTGTACAATTATTTTATTCTTTCGATCAAGACTATTTCTAGGTATGTTTCTTTATATTTTGTTTCATGAAACATAAAGAATAGAATGAAGATAAAACAGGATATACAATAGCGTGAAACCTCCTTTTCATGATCTCTTCCAACTAACACTTCAGAGATTGAGAAAAGTGAGTTGCTTCTCAAAGCTTAAAGATCGCGAAAATAGTAATTTTATTTCTAGAATTGATGTAAGCTGTCGTATGTTTAAGCGTCAGCCCAAGTCCGTTCCAAAACCAACCAACCTCAACATCTTGTTATACTGTATCTGCACATGAAACAATGAATAAGGAAATAAATAATAAATAAAAACACTTTTTTTGGATGTTAACTTGCAGTTAACTTTTGAACTTACGGAGCCCTACGTACTGTTCCTCCCAGTAGCAAGGTTTTAACCCCAGGCTGGAAGCAGGGCCCGGCCCGACCCTTGCCGCCTCGATCGCGCCCGTGTACATGTTTCGTGTTTAATGTGTATGCAATAATTCAGGCTGAACTCTGGTTCCGGCATTAATCTGCAGGTTCGGGCCCATCGCACTTAATTATGTGGGGGGAGGAATTTCGACTTAGCTGTTGTAAGTGGAAACTTAAGGATAGTTGACATGAAGATACAATACATAAGCGGATCATTCAGATCACTATCGTGTAAGTACCATGAATTTTCCATGAAAGTCAAGAACTTGGTTGAGGAAACATTTTTTATTTTATGCAATCGAATTATAATTCGAAGTATAAGTAAAGTATTCTTATTCTACATTGCAGTTTTAATCTTGAGTATATTAAGTAAAAAATAGTACCGAATCTAAGTAATGTTGGTAACTTGTAAGCTTTAATTAACTCGAAATATGAGTGTCTCGCGTTGGGACACTGCAGGTGAGCGAAAACACGTAGTTACAAATTGATTTTATGGTTATTATTATAATTTAATATTGGCCTTTATTCAAAAAGTGTCTTTTAATATGAATCGATAATTCAAAATTGTATGGATGAAGATTGAAGCTTTGTAAAAAAAGTTCTAAGAGAGACCTATTGACAGGTGGCGGGGCCACTTTTTTTGAGGACGACCCGTAAGATTGTCCCCTGATGTTTATTATTTATTTATTAATATTTATCACATAACGCACGTCGAAGACATTTTAGATAGTTAAGTTTATAACCCCTTTTTCTGAGCTCTCCACTCGCTCAGCTGACACCAAACAAGTGCCAAACAAACTCAAGCTCAGCCCGGATCGATCGCCGATCTCTCGAGATCGGAACACCTCGAACCGCTCCCTAGCGCTAGTAGCTCTAGCTAGCGCTGTTCTAGCACTTCTAGTGGTCTCGATGCCGTCATGTCGGAGATGTAGGTAATAACGAGTTCCGCTCGCGAGAGCTCTGCCAACATCAAACGCTGAGCGTATGAGCTTTCACCCTCTAGGACGAGCTTGCACCGAGAGGTGAGCCTCCGAATTTACCCTAAAGTTTGGTGGGTATATTTGTCAAACTGCATTTGTGATATTTTTTGTTTGGCATTTTGCTTTAATAATACTGATACTGTGTGTGTTTTTACACCATTGTTCAAGGACGGGTGATTTTTATGATGTGTAGGTAAGTAGGTATGTAAGGAGGGGCATTTGTAGGTACGTATGCCAATATCGACAAACACACCCAACACAATAAAAACAAAGAATCTATAGTAAGTACTTATTCACCAGTAGTTTTACGTAATGTTTTGAATAACGAAAATATTGACTTAAAACAAATAACGACATATTAAATCCATAAGCGCTCCAACCAAATAACATGGAGGTAACGTCTCGCTATCAACCGTCTCTCAATACTCCGAGCAAGCAGACTTCACGCAACTCCCGTATAATCTGAGAAATGGCAAAAAAGGAGCTTCAATTGCTTTCCTATAATATTGTTCCTCATTATACTCACGGCTTACTTACATCCAGTTTTGCATGAGTTTACAGACTGCCTGTCTTTGTCTGTGCTTTATCCGGGTCCCTGTAAAATCCATGCAGTTGTTAATTCATATTCTTTTTACACCTTTTTGTTAGGAATCTGGTATTTGAATATCGAAAATTCTTTTGCGAAATATAAAGTTTGGCTGAACTAAGTAGGTTCATTTACTTAGCATAGATTTCGGTTGAGGAAATGGATACGATGATCATAAGATCGGTCCCGTACATATCACCTATTGTTTTTTTAGCCTTTATTAGTGTCCAACTGGTGGACAAAGGCCTGCCCTTTTTTGCTCCATTCCTCCCTATTATTTACATGCTCCTGTCACTCACTTCGAAATGTCCATTTCATGTCGCCCTCTTCTTTTTGGTCTGCCTTAACTTAATTCAATATAATACAACATTAATTTAAAGCAAATTAATGTTGTATTTTAGGTAACCCGCCGCGGCTCCCGAGCTACCCGACTATATTAAAGACAGTGTCACACTAGATTGTCGCCCGAGTTTACGGCGGCAGCTAAATAATGTTCAGTAAATTTCACCTCCCGCGCGTCAACGTTATTACGGCAAACGTTGGTTGGATTAAAATTCCTCCCGACACATTCAATATGGCGGGATTACAACCTTGACGGATATTGCTGGGGATGGCGGCTGGTTTAGATTATTGAAAAGAACACATTTGATATAGTTTTGATGAATTTTAACATTAATATGACAAGAGGACCTAGTTCATGTCAGAAAATATAGAGTATACATTTGTTATCCAACTTACAACCTTACGTAAGTTAGATAAAAATATATAAGGTCCTATATATTTTATGAATAAGTAGTAATTTTATAAAAATTATACAGATCGTGGATTTTAGGATCTGTCGTATCCCATTCCCTACGAGCGTAAATCACTGAATTTCCAACTTTAACACTGTAACAAAGAGTCCATAAACACATTTGCGAGTTAATGTTACAGGGTGCTCGTAAAACGGACCGCGCAGGACACGAGACGACGATTGTTAGTAGTTTTAAGGACCGGGACACACTTTCACGGTCGCGGGGTGAAGTGAAACAATTATCCTGTATAAGGGATCGACTGCCGGACACCGACGCTTAAAATATGTTGAACCTGTGAAAATAGAGATGGATCAAAATCGCAAAGAGTTTACAAAGCGTTTCTTTAACGTGAACGCCCCGGTCGCCCGGGCTGCGTAAAACGTGACTCAGTAGATATTATTTTGTAATATAATTATTCAAACACATCGTAGAATCCAGGATTTGGCGATGTACATATATAAGTAAATGAGAAACGCAAAAACTCTCACTCGTGACTTTACAAACGTCACCTGAGCGGCGCCAACACTCAGAAAGCGCAAACACGAGGAAATCATATTGACGCCGTAATGTACTTGTCACCAGCAATATTTACAGACACGTGCCTTCGACGGCCGATACAGCAAGGGCCCGAGCATCACTATTCATAAGGGCCCACCCCCACCCGGAACCCCCACTTTAGATTCCATTAGAACCCCAGTATTCACTTTTAACCCTTGCGGTACCCATATAAATATTTACAAGTTAAAACCTGTGGCCACTTCAAACAAAACCAAACTCTGAGGGTCTGCATTAAAGTTTGACTTTTGCCGGTTTCACATTTGTTTAATAAATAATTTTGCGCGGTTTTATGAAAAATGCTTGGTTGACGAGTAACTCCGCACTGGTACAGAGAACATTTTGAGCGGGGGAATTGCTTTGAGACCAATTATTTCTGCAACTTGTTTTGTGGAAGTCTATTGTATAAGCGACCCTCTACTGCTTTGTTATTCTAGCTTTGCTTTGTTAACTATACGTGTGTGAATTAAATCGAAAAGTACCTACCCATTAGATTTCTGAACTGACTTTGACCACGAGTTAAGACTAGTTGGTAGTGCAATGACCATGCCTACGAAGCTAGCGGAGTTCGATTCCCAATTTGGGCAAATATTCATGTGTTGAGCACGAGTATTTGTTTCAACGTCTTGGACGTTTTCTATTTGTGTATGTAAGTATGTATTTCTCTATGTACCCATAGTACAAGCCTAGAGCTTAGTTTGGGACTAGGTCAATTGGTGTGACATTGCCCCCTTTTTTTACTATCTTCATCCTTCTCGCATCTGAACCTGCTGCCCCAGATACGGCTGTATATTTTCCCGGTTCCTTCTTTATAGGTATTGGTCGCTGAAGCCCTGAACTGTTTTTTAACAGTTGATCTACTGTATCACGTAGCCCCATCTCGTTCTCTCGTCAAGCATACGTCAGTTATATTCATATCAAAGTATCGTCGTAATTATTATTTACCCCTTGTTCGTTACATAATACCACCATTTCCCCGCCATTGTCACCCTTGAGCCTGACAACGCCATTACGCCCTCAACAGGGAGAAATCACTCCGGCCCGCGCCAGCGTTATTCCTATTGAACAAGGCGGCAGGTTGACGGAAACGTTGCTTTTTTTGATTATGTAATCGGTTATTGAATTATTTTTAGACCAAGTACGTAAAAAGACCCAGTTATAATGAACGTAAATGGCGTTTCATTATACTATCTACTTAACAACTTCTTATGTTATCATCACTACATATTATACAAAAAACATTTTATGTAATAAAACATAAACCCGACTGCAATAAGAATATCAACTGAAAAGCAAAAAACATGCTCTATAGAAAATTGCAAGACCAATGTACTTATATAACTTGAATATCGAGGAGGTGTTCCAGGCGGGTACACCTTGATAATCATTAAAAACTCAATTAATTAAAACCTCAATAATCTCTAAACGAATAAACTCACCATGCCATTTTATACTGTGGATGAAGTGCTAACAAAAATGTCGCAAGTGCAATGCACTATATTTAAATAATAATTGAATAATACCTACATGTAAAAATCTAATGCTTTCAATTAATGATTTCCATGTATAAATATTAAGTGTATAAATTGTTGACATGTAAATTTTATTTACCAATAAAGAACTGAACTGAACTGAACTGAACTTATTAGAAAGTTAAATCTATATTCTAGACCGGTCTAGAAGGGAATATAACATATACCGTTAATTTTCAAGTCATGGGACACCCAGTGTATTTAGACTCAGTAAACCGGTACATTGAAGCTATTACACGTCAGCCATATGGAGTGAATCTATTACACAGCGCTACGGACCAGCGCAGATGGCCTGTCTCACCTGTAATTTACATTATGACTATCATCTTTTATTCGATTTAATAGAAAACTTGTGATTTTTCTACATTCGGAATTGCTTCTACCGCCAGCGACACTTGAACCTGGAAAGTGATTCGCCAATTAAGTGGGATCACGCCCGAAAGCCCCTCGCGACGCTCTTCACTCGAGGACAGATCTATTGCGCTCAAGCATGAACGAGTGGCTAATCCCTTTGAATCATGTTAAACGGATTAAAAGGATTGTTTTTTGGATTCAAACCCACGACAGCAGGACGTGCAGCAAGGTTTTTGAGACAGCCGAGGCCTTCATCTTAGTCCTCAGGGTTGGTAACGCATTTGCAGTCTTAGGATTGTTTATGGGAGACAGTTTGCACTTGCCATCAGGTGGTCTGTGTGCTCGTTTGCCTTCTCTATGCCATATAAAAAAAGGTTACCAAGAGAAAATAAGAAAATCCCACCCGCGGTGCGCTTCTTAGGACAACATCGCATGTGTTTGTTAGTCGTTAGAAAAATATACAACCTGCTGGTTTCTTAAAGACTAGTTTTTCTCGGTACTTTATCTTCTGAGCAAAAATCGGCGTTCATTGTACGAACATATTTTTTTATTTATTTTTTTATACGGCCCTGTCACAGAATGCCAATTATTAATTTTGACGTAATTTATCAATTAAAGTTGTTGACTTAGCTGTTTAAAGTACGTTATGTTATGTACCTTCGCCATCATAACATAATCCTCAAAAATTTAAGACAATTCTTAAACTTTGTATGTTGGTTATGAAAATCGCGATTAGGCTAGTTGTTTTTATTAAGTTGATTAGAATAAATACTGAGCGATGGCAGTGACAAATAAACCGCACAAGGTTCCGTTCGCTGTGACAAGCCAAATTTAAAAAATAATGATAAATGAAGCCCCCAACCAAAAATTAATTAATAAGAATAATGAACTTCAAGCCATACTCGAAGCCCAATAAACCTCCGCCAGCTCCGCTTAAAACAAAGGGAGTTAATGAAATCCAATACGGAACCTCGAGATCGAACCTAGTTACCGCTTCCTCTGCGTTTTATTTTTACGCCGATGTTTTTTTTACGTTTTCCTCGTCGCCGCTGGGACTCGGAATTGTGATGAAAATCAAGCTGCTGCGATTACATTACTTAGCTCATTTCGCCACAAATACATTGGAAAGTACGGAAAATAATACATCGTGCATTGCTAGGATTGGTTGATCTTTGAATTTAGAGTTTAAGCACTAGTTATATAAATGAATAAATATCAGGGGACGATGTCACGCATATGGACCTAGCCCCAAACTTAGCTCTAGCTATGTACTAGGTACGAAGGTATCTAGCTTGTTCTATGGGTACTATTCAGGTATAAACTTACTTGTGTAGACTAATACCTATTTACTTAAATACATAGAAAACCTCCAATGCAATAATGATTCCTGGATTCGTTTTTTACACGACCATTTGTATTAGCCAACATTAGTCAGGGATAACCTAAACTGTACGTACGTCCCAGTAGTAAAGGAGTTACAATGTTTTCTGGTTCAGTAGTTCCAGAGATGACCCAACTTATAACCAAACAAACACACACACACACACACACTCACATCAATAATGCAGGAAGTTGTAAGAGGTTATCGATCACAAATTCTGCGAAAGTAAAGTACCAAAGCAAAACACAATGTTTCCAAAAACCAAGAACGTCACTTCTAGTAATTAGTTACAGATTCCAAAAAAGGTAAGATCACAGCACACACCAAACAAAAAAAGAATTACAAAAGTGGAGGATTTTCTTTATCAGTATGAAACTGTGACGAGCCAATACAGCACGAGATGGTGCCACTCACGCCACCCGCCGCCGCCGGCCGCGGCCGCAGGCGGCCATTTTCATAATTCCAGCATTTAGTCGCAGCTGCAGCCCACTTCACCGGCTCATTTTGCAAATCCAGTTCAATATTTGAGTAACTCGATCCGCTGCAGCAGTCAGCTGAGGCCCCACTGGTTTGCTACATACAAATACGATTTAGCTTCGTCCGGCTCAAGCGATCTTTTGATTTAAATCTAAAAGTTTGGTTCTAGAACAATAGGTCATGGTATTTCAAGTAGTTTTTTTCTCTGTAAAGATGTCTTGTCCAAAGAGCCGGTACACTTTATAAATTACCGACGTGTAAACTATACCATATGGCTAATTTACTTGGTAATTTATTATTATTTGAATTTGAATGATTGTAAACACGAAAAGATAAACCTACTCCAAAAGGTATAGAAAAATGAGTTCAAGGTGGACCAAATCGCGAAGTTAATTATTATACAGATTGCTCAAACAGGAATCTTGAATATTTACTTACAGGGGCCGTTATGTTTAATTTGGGTACACTAATATTAAATTATGCTTAGGTCCAATCACGGACTTAGGACAAAAGATCAGCAATGGTCGAAGGGGCACACGGCCCATCTCAACCCCTCAAAAATAATAATAGGCCTAATCAAAAAGACGTCTATTCTAAAATATGTTTATTCTGAAATGATGGCTAATCGGTATAAAGTCCTTCTCGGAAAAAAAATTAAGCAAATTAATACAACTGTAAAGTATGTGAATTAGAATGTTGGTAGGTCTTAATACATTTCTAAAGAAGTCTTAGTATGTTTTTTTATTTCGACATACTAGTCGTAATTATTTAGCACAATTACATTTAGGCAAGTATTACTTTTACCACAAATTCAAATTAATAATTTCAATAGTACTGTAAAGTGAATTCTAATGTCGCTGAAACCCAAGGTTGGGACGTTTATTATGTTAACGAGACAAGCCTCCGAAAATCATGTTTAAAGTTCGCGCAGCCTCTAATTTATGAACAATAATATCTATCCTCATCAATTTCAATTAGCTTTGCGATCATTTCAGAGTGTGGATCTTTACTTCGCCGCCTTCGCTTTTTCTTGTCTAGGGGACACCGTGGATGCAGGAAAACATATCGAAACGTTTATGTGGTCATCTTGCACCGTCTCATATACACATAAGTAGTTGATTCTATTTTTTCTTTTCTCTCTATCTCTCCCGTAAGATTTTTGGCATGTTTTCCTGCTGAACTACTGTTATTTGATATTATATAATGCTAGACTAAGTAGTACCATTGTAATGTGAAATATGTTTAAAAAATGACTGACTGCTGAGTTTCTTGCGGCGTTTCTTCTCAGCAGTGGTATCCTCTTGGGAAGCGCTGGTAGATTCTTGACGTGTAAAAGTGCCCGAGCGGCCTACTTACTGAATATATTTCTTTTATCTTTTTATCTTATCTTTTATCATTCCAAACGCAATTAAGACCCTGGTAATAATTTCACCGGAAAAACGACGAAATACTGCGCGCAACCAATTTTCACTGAAAAATCGCATCACGTCTTCGGGAAAGTCATTACTGCACCATCAAAGGATGTGATCGCGTCGCATTAATTACTGGCCGGTGTATTACCACCGAATTCGTCTCTATTTTAACCAGAGTAATTTAAAACCTGCAATGTATTTTGAAATACGTTCCGCTTTCGGTCTGATTTTTTAAAAAAAATATTTTTTAAAACGTTACTAATAACATGGATATTATAGTTTGTGATGACTTCCACGTACAAGTCGCTTATTGAAGAATATAATTTCGTCTTCGGACCAGTAGTGACTTTATCTCTACCAAATTTCTCATCAATCGTGATGAACCGGGAAGACGGAACAAACAAACAAATAAAACACTTTCACAAAGGAACTTTCGCTTTTATAGGTAATATTTGTAAGATATATAAGAGACTCACCGTTAAAGCCGGAATTCGATTTTTTAGCAGACACATACGAGTAGTCCATGTCGTATACATTATACGGCGCTATAATAATTTTTAATATTGACTCATTGTTAAATAAAATACACCCTCAACTCCAAATACTCTATTATTTATTCATACGACGAACATTTACCTGTAATCCTGCTTTTTAACTCAAGAGACTCGCCCGCCTGTGAGACCCCCAAGCACAAACGTCCGCCCGATTTTATGACGGACACAACGGACCGTAGTCCCATTAAACATGAATACGCTTAGCCTAAGTAAACTCGGGTGAACTATTATAAGTCCGAATCGCCTTTGAGGCTTATAAGGCAATTCGGAGGCGGACGCATTGTGGCTGGTAAAAACCCTCGAACCTTCCGACGCTTCAGGAGGAATATAAATGTCAAAAAGCAAGTTTACGGGCGGGGCGCCACTGTGCCATTGGTGGTTTATAGATCTACGCCACGGTTTGGGATATCCGCGGTACAGTTGATTGAGAATTTAAAACATTTATAATTTACGAAAATCGTTCTAAATATTAGTTTCAGTACTTGTACTAAGTTAAATACAATTTTAGAAAAATAGTCATAGTTAAATCATTTTATTTTGTGTGTACGTAAAGATTTTATTGTATAAACAAAAGAAATAACAATTAAATACAAAACGTTTTACAGAATAATGGACTATTACAATTAAGACTCCTCCGTCAGTAAAATTTTAAATAAGAAATATTTTATCAATGAAGTTTAAATAACCAAATAAAATACAACACCTAATGTTTTTTCGATTCTAAATGTCAAAAGTTTTTTCCTAGTCGAATTTATTCCTCCCGAGGTGCTGCTAATATTCCGTAAAAGGTGTACAGTTACTTGGAACCCCGCTATTCCTGTCGTTGCATCTGTTGATGGATTTGAGTGCCTTGCATTAACACATGCAGTGCAGTGAGCTCAATACAGTGCATTTTGTGTAGAAAACAGTCTATCTTTCAATATTTAGGTATTTGATTATTCAGTCGATCGTTGTTTATTCGGTTTTACTCATAGATAATAAACTTGGTGATGTATTTTATGTGTAAGGCAAAACAACAATGATTTAGAACAACATTGACACGCACACATCACGGTGTTGCGTGAGATTGAAGTCAGTTGTGCATGTTGTTGATGCAATCAAAATAAGGCCATTTTGATAATATATTGACGACGCAATAGTTCTCGAATGGGGGAAGTATTTGTGAGAACAAATATTTTAACTTGAGTTTTGTATGTTTTGATTGTGCTTTGTCTTTAGTAGTCAATTTGAGACAGATAAAGCTTTTAATGATGTAGTCTCGATGGGGTCAAATTTGAAAAATCCGTTCATATCTTCTTGGGTATCCGAGGAATATTCCCTACAAATCTCAAGCTATTAGGTTCAACGGTTAAGGCTGTGAATTGTGTGTCAAGCTGTTACGACGAAGACGAAGTTTTATAAGTGTTGATGAACATTATTTCATTGCATATAGTCCCCCGCTGTCAGTGGGGCAGCGGGCCAGCTCATTGTCATTCCGGTGGCGCGCGCGCTCGATGGAGAAATCAACGCAAATTGACCGCGCCGCTTCAATTTTCCACATATTTCCCGCGAATCAATCTGCATGATAACAAGGACCCGCTGCTTCAGGAATTGACGACTTACTTACCCCTTTAAGCCAGAAGAGCTTTAGTAAGAGTTTGAGCCAATGCGATATGCAGAGGCAAAACGTGGGTGTAATTTCAATAGGGATGATGATTATAAGGGGTTATTCCCACCTGTTACCACCAATTTGTTACCACTGGTAACAGCTGGGATTTTTTTTCCTATCTGTTACCACTGGGAACTACGGGGAATAAAAATTTCCAGCAGTTACCACTAACTACTGGGTTTTTTTCCCAGTAGTTATCACCAAATATTTTAGTGGTAACAAATGGGAAAAATATTCCCACTTGTTACCACCGAGTACTTTAGTGGTAACAGGTGGGAAAAACAATCCCAGCAGGAACTGTGCATGTTCAGAAAAACATCTAAAATGCCAATAAAATGTAAGGAAAGTGCTGACCCAAACTCTCCCGCTGTGGTGTTAAGCGATTGTGCGATCTTAAAAACTTTTGACTTCCTCTATTGAACCTCAGAGTATCCACCATTAAACCTCTCTCAAAACAACCCCTGGCGAGGAACCAAGGCCTCGAAATAGCCTCTTTAGTATGAAAAACGCACTCTGACCCGTTTGTTTTGCTCCTGAGTGCACATACAAATTTTGCTCCTGGCGATAACGTTTCTCTCACTCTAGATCAGGCCGATTTTCACGATTTTTGAATATGTTTTAGTGATGAAAAACTAGGTTTGTACGTTTCTGTTTTTTGTTGTTTTTTAGATTTGTTTCGTACTAAGAAGTTTATTATTGGAAAGGAAATACACAAAGGCATAGTTATTTATTCTATCTACAACATATTCCAAAATCGTAAAAATTGGACGAGGTTTATGGGAAGAGAAATATTACCGCATTTTGAATGGAAAGTTCCAGCCTCACAATCTTCTTAATAAATAAACGATTTCATTTGATTTGAATAATGAACTTTAATATGGTAACCCGAAGTCTTCTGAATATTTTATAATGGTATTTTCTACTCGGCTTCAGTGATGTAAAAAAAATACACACTGGGTTATTGCTCTCCAATTTCTACAACCATTAACAGTCTTATTTTCTCCCGCAGAAAACAAAGGCGAATCAGTAGAAAGCGCCAGCACTTCAACAGGCAGTTCTCAGGAGGAGGAGCCCAAGGAGGCGTGGATGCGGGCGCCGGCGGGGGGCGTCTCGGTGCGCAGCGGGGAGGACGCGCTGCTGACGTGCGTGGTGCTGGGCGCGCGCGGCCGCCCCGTGCTGTGGAAGCGCGCGCGCGACCTGCACGTGCTCACAGCGGGCGGCGTGCGCGTCACCCGGGACGAGCGCGTGCGCGTGTTGCACGACGACTGTGAGTGCTGCGTCTGAGACTCTGTTTGTTACTAGTTATTAAGGAAACACTGGCTAGTTAATGATTTGCAGTGTAAACAATAATTTTGGATCAAGGATTGAAGAGGCTAATTTTCTTCCTTTCTCGCTCTATTCGAGCGGATAGATTATTTCGTGTCATAATGGTTTACTTTAGTCCTTTGTTGAACACTTTTCTATTTACTCTTACCACTACTATTATTATTATATTATAGTTTAATAGTCAGGTCACCACCCTCCATCTAAATCCCAATACGAGAACATATAGCTACGTTAAGTTTACTGATGCTAGTTTTTGTGGTATATCCTCGTAACAGTGTCCCTTGTCTCCAGCTGAGGAGCCGCTGCAGGGCCCCGGCATCGCCAAGGGTGGCGACGTGTGGGCGCTGGTCATTAAGTCGGTGCAGGCGTCGGACGCCGGCCTCTACATGTGCGAGCTCAACACCGAGCCGCCCGTCAGGAGCTTCCACCGGCTTACAGGTACCGGCAGCCATCATCATGAGCCCAAGGGCATGGAAAACGTTGCTTTTTCGTTTTTCGTTAGAAATTACCGTACGTCTATGATTCAAAGAAATATGAAAAATGTATTGCATTGTAATCGAAACATGATTTGCATTGTCTGTGATCTTATTTCTATAACCATTTACTTATTTATATATACATAAGTATGTATCTTTAGCATTACTGCTAGGTAACTTAGAACCGATACTACAATTTAGAGCTTAGTTTGGGACCAGGTGTAGGATTTCCCCAGATATTTATTTATTAGTTGTTAGCATAGAAAGGCCGTTCATTATTAACTCTTGTACTTGTGCTCCTGCCAGGTCATTCGGTAAATGCGTATTAAATGTGATCAAAATAATAATGATATCACCGTCTCCGAACTTTGAACTGGTGTTTAACGTCTTAGAGGTCTCAGCGCTCGGAGAATTACAGGCATTAGGTACGTCTGACAGGCACATCGAACTTCGCGTGACTTCATCGAAAAGTTTTTAAGTTTCCCTTCAAGTTTAATTATAAATGTAGTAAAGGAAAGTCCTCGCCTTGGCAGCTGCAAAAATTAAAATATTTCTGGACCTGTAACAGACGCTTTTTCGTAAAATAACACGCAGACAAGAAATTGATGAGTTTCCTCATATCATCAAGTTTTTAAAACGTAAACAACCTTTTTCCTTCATCAATTTGTCCCTTTTAGTCGTTTTGTGATTGCAAAAATGAGAATGAATTTATTATTTAATTTTAATAACTATAAATGTTCCAATTAAAACTAAGAAAAAAAACTATGACAAATTAAAATAATTTACACAACAATATTTATCGTATACTTAATATTGTGTATATTTAAACTATAAGTACTATACTTCTATTACTAAATACTGTCCTCTTATTACAATACGAGTATATTATTTTTGTATTTTCATGATGTACAGTCATGGAAATTGATCCTAGACTACTTTGGACTATGTCAAAGGGACACTGTAAATAAAATGGCATAGTCCAAAGTGGCCTAGAAATCAATTTCCTTTACTCTACTTGTACCTCCTATTCATGCCTAAAAAAGAAAGACCCTCACTTCTGGAGGTTTAGTTGTTAGTCCAAAATTCCAAATGAACCTTCAGAGCTGACCTCCCCACTCTCTTCCAGTGATATCCCGAGGGCTGACTCCCCCGGAGAGCTCGAACGCGACCGACACGTACTCCTCCCACATGCCGACGCTGTCGCCCACCGCGCTGGCCCATAACTACACCGACTGCTGCGTCGCCTCCAACGTTACCAAGGTCTGCCTGGGCTTCTGCAGCATTCAGACTATCCTGGAGGGCACCGGACAGGATCCGGAGACCTGCCAGCCTGACTTCCCTTCTATTGTTAAGTGAGTAGTTGATTTAATTTAAAAGGACGATTCATCAAATTGGTTTCAGAACAGACAGTGGTAATCACCTAATACTCATTGTGCGCTTTACCGTATATGTCCAAGGTGAACGACTTCCGACGTCGGAGTCACGGGCAGTAGCTAGTCAACTTTAATTCAATACAGGTTACATCATCATCATCATTATCAGCCGCAAGACGTCCACTGCTGGACAAAGGCCTTCCCCAAGGTTTTCCACAACGATCGGTCCTCTGCTGCTGTCATCCAGCGGTTTCCCGCGACCTTTATCAGATCGTCAGTCCACCTTGTGGAAGGTCTGCCAACACTTCGTCTCCCGGTTCGCGGTCGCCACTCTAAAACCTTTCCGCTCCAACGGCCATCAGTTCTACGAGCAATGTGCCCCGCCCACTGCCACTTAAGGTTTGCAATCCGGTGAGCTATATCGGTTACTTTAGTTCTCCTGCGAATCTCCTCATTCTATTTAGTAAATACACAGGTTACATACTATTTAGTAAATTGGCAAAATCAAGGCACTTTTATTTGCCAGAAGTACAGAGCTGTGCACAATAATTCAACATCTGTTTATTAACAATGTGACGCTCTGGTGTTACGAGTTCCTTTAACTTGGGGTTGCTTCCTAATCCCCAAATATAATAAACTGCTAATGACCCCTGGCGTTCTCCGTGGGCAGGTGCATGGCGGACGGGCGCAACCACGTGCCGTGCTGCGCGCAGGAGCGCGTGCCCGACATCTGCCAGGACGTGTGCCGCGGCGAGTTCACGCCGGTCACCGACAACATCAAGACACACTACTCCTGCGCCGCCTACATGGAGAAGACCCTGGCGTGCATTGTCGAGGGCATTGGTGAGGAGTAGGACACTTTTAGAGGAAATTTGGTTGGAGTTCTCAACATACAAACAAAAACGAAAGTTTATTTAAATTACCTAAATTGTGATATTTTATTGTCCTAAATGTATTTATTATACCTCTCAAAACTCGAGGTGGTGCATAAGTGTACAAATTTGATACCTATGAATTAAAAAACATAGAAACATAGTAGGTACGAGTTCTTCTTATTCAGATCATGGATTTTGGACTGTCAGGATCAGAGCGACTGCATTTAATTCTAATAAAAGTATCTCCGCACACATTTCCTGTAAAAAGTACTAACGTTAATATCGTAAAATCTGGTCTCTGGCTGTATTTTATACAACATCTGATCCTTTTCAGAGCTCCTACCAAGCCCGCCAGAAGACGTGGAAGTAGAAACCCTCAACGAGAAGCAACTGAACGTCACCTGGAACCCGCCGGTGGAGAACACGGACTCAGTGACGGAGTACCTAGTGAACGTGACCGTGCTGCGCTCCTTTGACGCGACCCTGGTCGACCCCCCCGAGAGCTCGCTCCGGAACGCCACCTTGAAAACCATCCCGCCCGTCACCTACAAAGTCCCCGCCAACAAGACCTACTTCGTTTTAAATGATTTGTTGCCGTTCACGATGTATGAGATTACTGTGTCGTCATACAGCCTGCATGGATCCAGTCTGCCTTCGTATTCTATTAGGTGAGTGGTTGATTTAGAATTGTGGAGTTTAAACTGCACGGATGAAGAAATTGATGCATGAACTAAATTATAACAATCGTATTCTATTGATATTGCGTCTCAGAGATTTAAGTAGATTAGATATGTATAGGTAAGCCTATGGGCTTTCGCAACGACTCCGCAATTTCCCATATACTAACTTTGTGCAGGTTCTTCTTTTTCTTCCGCAAAAGTATTGTTCTTCGCAGAAACAATTAAAGTTATTTTAAAAAAATGTTCGTGTTTTTAACGGTTTACCCTTGAAATATCGACAAACGTTTAATCGAATTTCAGTTCAAAGTCAACTTTTCGCTTATTTTCATTTGATCGAATATTCTTTACATCTAACAATTAAATGATGTATTTTTAAAACACCGATTTTTAATGTTTATAAATTTTATTAACTAGATATTTTATGTGACAGATTTTTATTTCATACTTTAGTATCCAATATATTATTTGGAATAAAACAAATCGGTTCTGACGCTCGCCGGCCGCTACCGCGGCACGCTCGCTTCGCTCGCTCGGCTTCGCGCGCTGTTAGCTCGCAGTTCACCTAACACACTCCTCCTCGCTTCGCTCGTCGTCGCACCTATTTGTACTCTGTCGCATAACAAACTTCTGTTTACATATCAATGTGTTGCAATTCAAACTAGTTTTTAGTAATAGTAATTATATTGAGTTGTTCTGTCTCTTGAATAGTTTATGAAATGTATTTTTAAGCATTTAAAAATCCATGTACCGTTGTTCTAATAATTATTTTAATTTATAATGAATAGTCGATGAAGCCATAATACTACAAGAGATGATATTTATACTAAATATTCTATGAATCGTTTTCGATGAAATGAAATTCGATGAAAAGTTTGTCGAGATTTCAAGGGGCACCCGTTTTTAACATCTATGGACTTAATTAATTGCGTCTGTTAAAAAAATCTATCCTTTTTCTTTTTCATTAAGTAACAATAATATATTTTATGAATTCACCCCACACATTTGTACTCCCGTAAGGAAATTCTTGTAACCTTAAAGTATGGTCCAGGTCGTCGACGCTCACGCCCGGCAAGCTGAAACCGACGGAGGTGGCGTCGGCCCCGAAGCTGCCCGACGTGCGCGGCTGCTGCGTGGGCGCCGGCGTCAGCCACTTCGGCTGCGTCAACAAGCTCTGCGACCCCACCAAGACCTTTGAGATCGGGGTACGTTCTCACATCAATTCGGGAGTTGGGCTTTAAGAGCTGTCGAAACTTGACAATTTCCAGGGAAAATTACAGGGATATATGAATAGCTATTCCTTTCGTTGACTGGAAATTGGCCAGTTTTTAACGCATTCACTACCGGCAATGCATAAAAATAAGCGTTTACCTGATTTTATCGATGCCTTAAACGCATATGCGGCCCCTGGAAGACTTGGGCAAAAGGACGGTAGCGAATACGTTCAGGTCATAGACGGCCTCTGATAGCAAAAGAGACGAAAAGGATTTTTTTGTGCGTAAGATACTGTGTAGATTGAACTTATTAATATAAAATGTTGCAATTTTCTAAAAGCTTTCTTTTCGTATCTTGAGCTGCTTTTCCGAATACTCCGGGAAAAATGGTGGTGTGGTTTGTGTCACATAAAATAAGGGCGTAGTTTACATTTAAGTAAATTATTTGACCTTTTTCATATTCAGCACAGTAAGTACAAGATTTCGTTCATACTAGCAAAGTATTAACTTTTATTAATTACAGTGAACTGCGCTCTTCAAACATTCCATCACCGTTCATCTGCATCAACATCATTCTCGATCATTGCACATCTATCATGTCCCACCATCTTGACTTTTATCGTTGAAAAATAAGTTCTTATTTTAAATAAAATCAATGACAAAAGTATGTCACTTGAAGTTATCATAATCACTTCCCTATTCTCTATTAATGAGGAAAAAAAACAAAAATGTACATTAGGTACTTATAGGTAAAATTCATCTAGAAATGGAAAAATCGATTAACTATTCTTTATATATCAATTATTATTAAGAATCTAAAGAAGGGCATTGCAAACAAAAGGACTCGTCAAATCATAAAAAAAACATAATTCGGTCATTCAATGCAATCACTACTAATTAGAACGGTCTTTTTCACGACAGCGGGTTGTAGCACCTTGTGCGGGGTCCGTCCGGATCGCTACCACCATCTTATCCATTAACCTACCGCCAAACAGCAGTGTTCGCATTGTTGTGTTCCGGTTTGGGGATAAGACAGCCGGTGTAATGACTAGCATAGAGGCATTCCATCTTAGTCCTCAGGGTTGGCATTTGCAGTCTTACGATTGCAGTCTTATGAATGGGAATGTCTATGGGTCACAGTTTCCACTTACCATCAAGTGGCCTATGTGCTCGTTTGCCTTCTCTTTGCCATTTAGAAAAAAAGCATCCGCGCCGCAGTATTATTCAGGAATACCTGGAAACAGTCAAAGCCTTCCTGGACAAAATCAAGCCAATTCTCCAGAAAGATGATCATGGAATGGTGTTGGTCCTCGGTCAGCTCACGTCACCTCACACTAACCGCACCTCATTTGTGTCTAAACCCGTTGCCGCCCATCTAACCCTCAGCTGCAGGTGACAGACCTGATGATCTGCGCGCCCTGGGCCGGCGCCACCTTCGGCTGCCTGGCCAACGGGCTGGACCACTCCCCCTGCTGCCGCTCCCGAGGGCTCCCGGACTCCTGCCTTCTGCTCTGCAGCGGGAACGTCACCAATCTTGACTTCAATCATTTCAAGTTAGTATGCCTTTGATTGTAACCAGTGATGACGTGTATGTACTCAATACTCAAACGTACACGTATTGCTTGTTTGTTAGGTACATTTGTGATTTTTGTCCATTACACAGAGGTTATAATTATAAGGCAGTTGGTCCAGTTGCTAGGATCGTAGTCAAGGTATTCTTAGATAAATTGCAATCTTATCTGACTTAATTCACTTGTTTTTTGATCTATAGCGTTAATGACTAGACGTTTTTGCTACTTGTATATTTAAGGAATACTATGACTATAAAACCAACATACATCACAGAATTAACGCAATAAAGGCTTGTTTTGCCTCTCCAAACATACCTCCACCTCCGAATAAAAAGACGGGTTTGACTAAACTTCATCTTTTTGTTCGTCTTTGATAGATTAAAAAAAAGTATGTCTCTTTACTTCAGGAGTATTTACTCTTTTTAACTTTGATGCATTATACTCGTACACTTTAAGTATATCAATGGTATATAGTCAAACTTCTTATGTAGTCCACGGTCGGCAACGCATTTGCAGTCCCGTGCTTGCGAATGTCTATGAGCGTCAGTACATACCATGGGGTTATCTGAACGCTTGTAACTTTATGCGTAAGATTAAACCGTCACTTCCCCCAGATGCCTGCGCTACATGTCGGCGTACACGAACTGCCTGCTGGCGGGGTACGGCGTGCTGCCGGGCGCGCCGCTGCGCCTGCGGCTGTCCAACATCGACGCGGACTACGCCGTGGCGCAGTGGGCGCCGCCCGCCACGCTGCCCGACACCGTGCACCACTACAACCTGCACTACCGCTCGCTGCAGCCCGGCGCCGACTACCGCGTGCTCGAGAAGGTGACTCCCCCTTTTTACTCGGATATCGAATTAGGATACTGTTTTCGACTTATAGTGCCCTTCTAAATAAAAAGAAACGCACGTGCAGTTTGATAGTCAAAGGAAATTGAACCCTCTATTTTAAGGAGTAAGGTCGCTAATACATTCGCGATGCTATGAGACATACATCCTTTTTTCTAATGAGGGCAATATATGTATGTAGATATGGTTCGTTATTCCCTAAAAGAAGCTGAATGGATGGCCCGATTTTGACAAATGAGGTGTCGTTAGATTAGGGTTCGTTCATGAATCATGTGAAGCTCTAAACTTGGTCATTTTTCGTTCAACGTGCGACATGGCGACTTGACAACCGAAAAGCGGTGCGTGACTCGCCCTGGAGCATGCTGATTTTTGAAAGATATTTTGGTATTCACGTTAAGGGTTGTTACTCTAAGAACTCACCACGGATCACAGGGGCGTTCAATTTTTAGCGTCGCGAATTGCACTGAATACCTACTTAAGTTGAAAAATAATAACCTCACATGACAATATCAGAGCATGCAGTTGGGTTTTTAAAGATTGCTTTTTGTTAGAGAAAGAAAAACGAGCATGCGGAGGGAGGAGCACCTCACGAGAAACAAGTAATCAACGCCGGCCTATGCTATGCGCTGCTGATCTAATACCGGCCTTTTACATGAACGAAAGCTCTTTCTTGTGGGTCCCCAATTCCCCATGTCGTAACTAAAGTTTTAAGTAAGAAGCGTCCGCACCGAGAGCATTCGCGTGTAATGAGCATCAAGTGGTGTGTAAGCTTTGTCACGCCGGCTCAACGTCCACACCACTCGAATATTTACGCGAATGCTCCAAGTAGGGACGCTCCTGTAGGCGACAAAAAACAACGTACTTAATACTTACTCTTTTAGGAAATGCAATGATACGAGCGATGCGGTCAGACACAGGGATTTTCTAATGGAATATTTACTGATTCTTTCTTCTCATCGAGTTCTCCGAATTTCCTTATTTACAGAACAAAGTGCAAATGAGTATCTCATTGCAGTAAGACATAAGTGCAGTTCGGCAAACAAAGAAAAGAGCTCAGCAAAGATAGGGAAATTTAAACCGTCGCGCCGTCGTTCAATATGAACGGAATCCCTTATTGAAAATCCTGTGAAACCGTTTGCTCTGGTTTTATTTCGACGTCCGATCTTATTTGTGTCTCAATTCTACAAGATTTCAATTTCAGCTAGTTTTATTTGTTGGTAAGCATTTTGTAAACGTGCTGTTTAAAATGTAAATCCACGAATCTTCTAATGATAAGGTTTTTTCAACAAAATATATACAATAAGCGCAATCAGCGCTAGTTATAAAGAAGTTAAACTTAAATGAATGACTTCGTTTAAGTTTTGAAAATGTTAATCCAACTGAACACACTTGAAATACAATTAGGCGACAAAAAATACTAAGAGTTATTTTTATTTATACTATGAAACATTTTCTTTTAGGTCCAAAAGCCAAACTTTGCCTGAGAATGCTTAAAAAGGATTTCTTTGACTTAAATGTTTTTCATCTTGGTGGATTTGACTTTCCTCTACAAGTATCTTGAGGTGGACAAATTTTTATGCGCTCACTGGTCAAATTGTCTTGCTCGTAAGAAAACCGCATCCGAGTGTCCCTTACCTACTAATATTTACACAGTAAATGTTGAGCAACTGAAATCTGAAGTGTTATACAATTTTGACTATCAACTTTTAACTTGGAATATTTCCATCCAAGTCATCACTGTAACACGGCCGAAATTAGATTGGTGGCGTAGAAACGTGGCGCGAAGCTGCGTCGCTGGCCGGCAGCTTCGCCATCAAAGATGAACCGATTACCCTGCTCTAATCTCCGGAACTCGTATTCAGCAGGAGCCATAAATTAAACGAAGGCATTACCCTCAGACAGACGGTAGCACCGTCACCTGATTTATAGTTGTCGAGGGTGATCCCTAATGAATGTATAATGAATTAATCCCTTTGGCGCCATACAAATAGCGGTATATTTAGGATCCGGTGCGAACATTGCGTTGGTGTAGGCAGATCGGGAGTGCCCGCGTGTATCGGGAGAAAACCTTGTTCGCTAACTACGTCACCGTAGAAAGTTAGGGTTTGTTTTGTAACTGTGAATGCCTTATAAAAGTCAGGAGGACCCTTCATGCAAAATTAAGTTCGTAATTATTTTGAAAGTTTCGCGACGCGTCTTTTTTCAGTTTATATTGCTAGCGATCGGCCTTGTCGCTTCTGTTTACAATAGTTTTCTGTACACCCGAACATAATGTAGAATTTATTATACATATTATATAATCCTCTTGAACCACTCTATTTATTGATGAAATCCGTTGTTTGAAAGACGTAAGCGTACACACAGAGGGACCGACGGCTGGAAACGACTTTATTTTATATTATGTAAATTGTAAATTGTAATTGTAATTGTAATTTTGTTGACACGTATGACGTTGTTGGCAGATCCACTCCCCGTTCATCCTGGAGGACCTGGAGCCGAACTCCGACTACGAGATCTACGTGGAGGCCGTCAACGAGCACGGCGTTGGGGACGCCTCGCCGCGCCTCATCTTCCGCACCCAGAGTCAGGTAAGAGGATATTAAATTGAAAATTGAAAATCGTTCATTCATTCAACAATGTTTAGGTTACAAAAGTTCCTAGTTGAGAACAAGTTAAAGACTCCTAGTAGATAATTAGTAAATGTGTATCAGGTCTCGCTATTCCAGATGTAGATCAATATTATTCGCCACGCCTGTCAGTCGCAATTCAAGTCACTCAGCGTGAACAGCTCCCGGATTTTAAGAAACGATTTAAGTTTCAAAAACATATTTAATGTTGCATTTGTTTCCGGGAACTGTTAGATAACGCGACGCGCTGGCCTAGTTGGTAGCGACCCTGCCTATGAAGCTTGCGGTCCTGGGTTCAAATCCCGGTAAGGGCAGATATTTGTGTGATGAGCACGAATATATGTTCCTGAGTCATGGATGTTTTCTATGTATTTAAGTATATATTTCTCTATATAAGTATTTATATCGTTGTCTAGTACCCATAATACAAGCCTAGAGCTTAGTTTGGGACTAGGTCAATTTGTGTAACATTGTCCCCTGATATTTATTTATTTTATTTATTTTTATAAGCAGAATAAAATGTTTATCCATCTCCCGGATTTTAAGAAACGATTTAAGTTTCAAAATCATATTTAATGTTGCATTTGTTTCCAGAAACTGTTAGATAAGCAGAATAAAATGTTTATCCATCTCCCGGATTTTAAGAAACCGTTTAAGTTTCAAAATCATACTTAATGTTGCATTTGTTTCCGGGAACTGTTAGATTATCAGGATAAAATGTTTGTCCATCTTTAGGCTTTACGCAATCTTTGTACTAATTTACAAAACGATCAGCTTCGCTTTTACAACATAAGTCAGGATTCGTTCACATCGAGAACGGCCATACTATAACAGTTTTATTTGTGATGAACTTTGGAAGAGATATTCTAATCCGGGAATCATAATAAATTCCCCTATTTGGACTATTATTTGAGCTGAATACTTAAACCAAATTATAGGGATATTTTAACGTTCAAAGGAAGGAAGGAATATTAAATTAGAAATAACAAAATTAAAGCATTACAAAATTGCACAGAAAAATGGGAGTTTGTACCTTATTTATCAGCATTGATTGGTTTACTGTGTCACTTGGGAATATATGCAAGTACTTGTGAAAAAAGCAAAAGGAAAGGAAAGGGAAGTGTTGGCAGGCCTTCCACAAGGAGGACCGACGGTCTGGTTAAGATCTCGCGAAACCGATGGATGCGAGTATCACAAAACCGTCCATCATGGAGATCCTTGGGGAAGGCCTATGTCCAGCAGTGGACGTCTTTCGGCTGATATGTTGATTATGATGACTCAAGTCAAGATTCTAATTTATCTACAAGAGTTCAGTTCCCCTGTTGTCCAGGTGCAAGAAGAAGAGGAAGCCGAGGAGGTGTCGAACAGCTACAACGTGTCGGCGTGCTGCGAGCACGCGGCGGTGGCGGGCGTGTGCATGCCGCTGTGCTCCTACGATGCCAAGATGACGGACCTGCGCTCCCTGGCGCCGCTCTGTGCGCAGGAGTTCCACAAGCTGCTGCGCTGCGGGGCCGGAGGTGCGTTTTATGTTTAAGTTTTTCTTTATATACCATAGAAATTTACATTTCCCACATTGTTTAACTGTGGTCCCCACGCTAGGTCAGGATTGTATCGTGGGAGCCGGAGGAATATTACCCATAGGTCTAGTAACAATTACATGTTTTACTAGTTCTACTCGTGTTTTGACCAAAATCGGTTAGTTAAATAAAAGGGCCTTCTGGCTGGACTCCTCTTCTTATTCATTCAGCTAGCAAATGAAGACAGACCACAGATATTAAAGAGTTTGTTTTAATATAGTTAATATTACTTTGTATAACAACATGTAAATGAAATAACGAGAACTTAATAAAAGCTGGTTCAGAATGAATACATTCATTTCCTGCTCTACACACCATAAAATATAAAATCGAAATGAGAAATTAATATACGTTGGCCACATGAGGGCTCTTTTACACGTCGGTAATATGGAATGGATTTACTAGCGCATCGAACAAGACCATTATTACGGAGAACCAAGCGTCTTAACCTTAGCCAAGCGGCAAGCACAAACCCTAATCACCCCTAAGGTGTAGAGATAAAGGTAGTTGTTCCCTCAGGGCGCAATCACGAGGCGTGCTGCGAGCGGCGCGGCGTGCCGGCCAACTGCCGCGGCGTGTGCTCCGGCGTCTACACCGGCGGCGTCAACGTCTGCGTGCCCTACATCGGGAACATCGTGCAGTGCTTCGAGGAAGGTGGGGTTCAGATTTAAAATACGAATGTTTCTTCTTACACAATAGTCTTTTTACCTGACGGTAAAAAGACGTTTTAGTATTAACTCGATTATTTCTTTGACCATATTGTCCTACGCATAGTATTTTTAATTTGAGGTCTTCCTCTACCTTGATGAACGTCTAAATTCATATGTTATGGTCTGGATTAATCTTGTAAGTATCGGTATCTCTTATCATCCGGACAGCATTCAAATCACACGACAGTTTAAAATACTTCTCTTTTATTTGACTTCAGTTAAATTATAACATTTATTTTTGTCTGTTCTATTTCTCACTATAATTACTACCATTTACGCATTCGAGACAAAAGGTTGATTTAACGAACATGTACTTCCTCACTAACACAGCCACCTTATGAGAAGGGCGTCATTCTGTGGCTAGCCTTTTAGGGAAATAAAACCTCATTTTCTAAATATCCACATGTCATGGAAACACACAGAGAAGATTTAGCTCCACACTTACTTTTGCTTTTTGCTAATAACCACGCCTTTATTTCTTCTCTCCCATGCTCTCTACTTTTTATATCGCCTTATCTCTAATACCCCTGCCACACTATGCTCCTCGCTCAGACGCGATGTTGCCCTCTCTGCCCACACACTGCTCTGCAGGCGCAATAATTCGTGACGCTTCGCTCTAAAGTCGCGCCCAAAAACCGGCAAGACCGGCGGTGGGCATAACAAGGAGCAAGCCGTGCAGCGAGACGAGTAACGTGGCCATTACTCTGCTTCCCTTCCTCGCTTCTTCCCATGCCACCCGGCGAGCCTGTCTGTCTCCCCATCAGCTTTAACTGTCTCGATCTCGGCAGGCACGGGCTTGCTCCCCGGGCCGCCGCGCGAGGTGCACGCGCTGGTCTCCACGGAGGACAAGCTGACCTGGTCGGGCTACGTGGAGTGGTCCGCGCCGCAGGACGGCTCCAACGCCACCGGCTACGTGGTGCACTGGCAGCGCGTCGGGAACAACTCGCAGCCGTACTACTACAACACGCTCACGCTCGATAACGTAAGCTGCAACCTTGCAACATACCGGAACGTACATGTAGTGCCATTTAGAGGGTATTATCTTTGCACAAACCTTTTGAGTGGTTTGAGGTATGAGGTGTTTTTTGAATATATCTAATTATCTTATACCTTTAAACGAGCAATTCTCTGAATTTAATCTGAATCTCGGAAATGGCTCCAACGATTTCTATGAAATTTGAAATATAGGGGTTTACGGGAGCGAAAAATCTATCTGACAAGTTATCATCTTCGGGAAATTTGATTTTAGCAAATGGGGTGTCATATGAAAGGGCACAATCTGAACAATCCTTAACCTTTTTTTAATTTTCTGTAAAGTAGTTATAAAAAAATGACCGTTCCTCCGATCTCCGAAGTTTATAAATTAAAAAATCAGAAAAAATACTGACGTATATATTTTAAGGGGAGAATAAAATGAAGTGTTAATTATTTACAGTTTTTGAGAAATAACAAAAATCTTTGAAATTCTGTATTAAAATTTAGGCTAGTCAAAATGCACACTATTGCATAGAAAATAAAACTCATAAAAAATGAGTAATTTCGGTTGCTAAGCATATTATCTTAAATACGGAGCCCTCGGTGCGCTAGTCCGACTCTCAATTCACCGGTTTTTTTATTATAGCAACTAGAAAGTTGAGTTTGAGTTTCAGATAAAAGAGTGATATTGTAGCTAAGTGATGTTTCTCAGCAAATAAACACGACGGAGACGGCAGCGCACATCGAGGGCCTGGAGCCCAACGGCACGTACCACGTGTTCGTGGTGGCCACCAACGAGCGCGGCTCCTCGCTGCCCAGCAGCATGCTGCTCATCAACGTCACCAACGACAACAGTCAGTACCACCACATTCATAACACTGCCCTTCTAAGTAAAAAGGACGAATGCGAGATTTGATAGTCTAAACAAAATTATACTTCCATGTTTAATGTTTATTTGGGCACAAACGGTACAAGTTAAGAAAAAATATTACAGAAAAACTTTTTGCAAAAAAACCATATGCTCTTTTTCCTAATGAGGCAGAATTACTTTTTGGTACTTAATAGAAAATTTCGTTCGTTGCCACTGTTGCCAGTGCTCTATGTTATATAGACTATCAAGTTCACTTTTGGTCAAATATTATTGCCCGAATGCATCATTTTCCAAAGATGCCAAAAAGTTGTCTCCCGTGGTAGTTAATGTATTTGTTATATACATTAGTCTCGGTATTACGTTTATATAGGTTTTTGGGCAATTATACTTTTGACCAAAAATATTTCGGCCAAAAGGCAGGCCAAGAACAACCAAGAAGTTCTCTTCCTATTGTGTGTGTGATAAAAAAAGATAAAAAGATAAAAGAAATTTATTCAGTAAGTAGGCCGCTCGGGCACTTTTACACGTCAAGATACTACCAGCGCTTCCCAAGAGGAGACCACTGCTGAGAAGAAACGCCGCAAGAAACTCAGCAGTCAGTCATTTTTTAAACTTATTTCATATTTCATATTACAATGGTATGTACAACTTAATCTAGCATTATATAAAGCTACAAGTATGAAATTAAATATAATATCAAATAAAGTAGTTCAGCAGGAAAACATGCCAAAAATCTTACGGGAGAGAAAGATAGAAAAGAATAAAATAAAATAACTACAACTACCTACTTATATATGTGTATATGAGATGGTGCAAGATGACCACATAAAAGTTTCGATATGTTTTCCTGCATCAACGGTGTCCCCCAGACAAGAAAAAGCAGGATAAAGCCTTTGCATTTGAACAAATTACTATTGACTAAGTTTCGGGTGTAGGCCATGCATTTTTGTCTGTTGTTGTTGTTGATAGACTATCTGTGTAAATTAAGTCAAGAATCTAGACTCGTACTACCTAACAATTAACGCATTAGGTGATCATTCACACATCACGTGCTACAGATAAACTTATAATCTACTAGGAGACCGCAACAACTTTTTAAACCTAAAAATTGTTAAATGAATAAATGACTTTCAATTTTCATGTTAATCATTGCACACCGTCGCCGAATAAGCGTAGGTACCTCCTCGTTAACGTGACCGTAGCTTTGATAATACGGATTATTATTTATAAAGGTACATACTACAGTTTAACTGCTACACATTGCATGACATATTAAAAGTATACAAAGGTAAAAACTAAACCCTTTACGTATTTTTAAGTCGAAGCAAGCACTCTCCATATCTAAAACTAGTTTTTGTCAGCGACTTCGTCCGCGTAGAGTTCATGAAAACCGTTCATTTTTCCGGGACAAAAGTAGCCTTTGCTACTCAGGGGTAATGTAGCATTCTAATGATGAAATAATTTTTAAAATCAGTCCGGTAGTTTTTGAGTTTATTCCTTAAAAACATACAAAAATACAAAAATACAAATCTTTCCTCTTTATAATATTAAGTGTAGATTACAATCAAAATTGCTATGTATCTTACTAGTGTTCCAAGTAAAGCTGTTCACTCTAACGTTGACTAACGATTGTACCGGTCACCCAGCTGAACAGACCCTGGTAGGCATCCCGTCGCCGGCTCACTCGCTGTCGGTGTCCGCGCACTCGGCCACCTGGCTGGCGCTGTCCTGGCAGCCGCCGCAGTTCTCGCACCCAGATGAGAAGATCACCTACACGTGAGTACACCTTCCTGCATTTCTTTCGGTTTAACTTGATCACTACTATCTTCGTCTAGCGTGTCCCCAAGCTCTTCAAATATATTCTTAATTACTAGAGTCTTACCAGCGAGTCGTGACACAAGCATTTTTTTTGTGACTGTTCATATGGCAACCATTTTACCTATGCAACAAGCTGTCACATTATGCGTACCTATCCTGTGGTTATACATTTAATGTTACCAGCTAGTGATATTTTAAATTTGCCACCATTTTTTTGTCACCACTTACTGGTCAGACTCTATTACATTAACACTACCGACATCTGGAGCAACTGTGAATTGTTAAATATCTTGAAACATGTGCTGCATTTCTTCAACAGCATCGTTATGTTAGGCATCTGTCGTTCTATCGTTTCCTTAATATATTTCGTCATTTTTCTATATCGTGTTTTATCATTAAAGATGCAATGAATATCCGGCCTCTAAACGAGATTGGGCTTAACAATAGTTGGTTTGATTTAGAACACAAATGAATCAAATCTAGGAAGTGACTAAGTTACTCAACTGCATTACAAACTTTACTGTTCCAGTGAAACTTAATACTTAGTTCCTCTTCCTGTATATTAGTTTTCATCTCTCCTGTTCAGAAAGTTTAATTTGAATGGGTGGATAGCCGGGTGGAAAATTGCGTTTTCATCTCTAGGGTGGAAAGTAATTTTTTTTTAATAGTTACGATTGGCCACGGAGTCTAAGATAATTGAGCTACGTCATATTATTAAAATAAAAGATTTTCATATATCTAAACTCGGCTATACGTTAAACGATGTATTTATTACGGCCTATAGGTTCATATGAAAATCATTTTAAGACTGGTCTATTTTTTTCGCAATTACAGAAAATCAACATTTAAAATTATTCCTCTATTCTGCTGCCCGCCATAATGCCGTGATAGCATAGCATGACACTTTTTCTTTCACGTTTTGGCATGGCCATCTAGAAAATACACTACTGCCAACATTAGAAAAGTTTAATCGAGTTGGTCACGACCAAGGAGCTTATTATACAACAAGGAGGTTGAACACCGAACATCCGTTCGAAACAAGAAATTTGACCTTTATTACGTCACGAATATATTCCATCTTTTTCTTTAGTTAGGGTAAGAATGAGATGGAAGTCATGCTCCTTGGCCGTGACCAACTCGATTTAACTTTTCTAATGTTGGCAGCATGTGTATTTTACTTTTTTATGAATCTAGAAAAAAAAAATTCAACAGATAAAGCGGGAAACGAGATTAAATATATTTAGGTATACCGTGTCTTTTTTCCTCACAGTCGAAATGAAAAGTAGAGTGTCCAACTCGGGTGAAATTACCCATTTCCCCTCGAACTATTGGCGCTCTTACTTCGTTCGAGCGCCAGAAATATCTCGGGTGAAATGGGTCACTTTCAACCCTTGGTTATCAATCTACTATTTCATTACTCAAGAAACTACAAAGTCTGCGATCAGCGGTTTTGCAGAAAAGTTTAACCGTAAAAGCTAATAAGTGTATTATCTCGCTTAAAGTCTGCCCGGCTTCTGTTCTCCTGGGTATAGACGTATTGCCTTTGGCGTGTTATCGTGTTGGTAACGGTACGATACCTCGAGTTTACTTGACGTAATGGTGACGCGATCGCATGGCGTTCATTAAATCAACTAGTTAATGTTATTAGGCGGAATTCCGCGATGGCGGGGAATTTCGACGCGAACTTAGAGTTAAACAGTCAGATACTTGTGATTAGATCCCGGAGGCAAATTACGTCCAGGGGCATATTTAGTGATTTCATAGTGTCTGATAAAACTAACTATGACTTTTAAAAACGGATATTATTCATATCTTAAGGTTCTATTTAATGTAAAATACAGTAATAGGAATAATGTATAGCGAAAGTTTATTTCAAAACACGATTTAGAAAAAGTTCATCGGGCTGGAAATGTAACCGAGGTTCAAACTTTTGGCTGGTGCACAGTGGGACAAGAGTCCAATCTAGCTGGACAATATTATTAGACGCTAAAAATAAGCTCAAACTCAACACATTGAAGCTAAAAGTTGAAAAACAAACTATTTTTATCAAAAAAACTAAAAATCCAGTATAAGTAGTTGATCTCCTTTTACACAGATTTACCATAAAATGTGAGGTCAGCGTAAACTGGTTTTTCTATAACGCTGTAAAAAAGGCGTTATTTACTCAAATTTTCTAATGTATATTGTAATTTGTTAGTAATTTAAGGTCATCACCATCCAGCCAATTACATAATAGCTTTTGGTAATGCCTCGAATTGGTCCTGATTTTTTGTTGGAATTCGGAGCGATAATCATCTTGATTCTTTCGTTACCGCTGTCAAATCAAACTTTTATCAAAAAATAGGCCTTTAATTTATCTTTTTTGCTGTACTTAACCGTTCTTCATAAAACTCACTCCTCCTAAATTAATTATATTAATATAAAGCGTATCAATGAAGCTACCATTAAAAAAAAACAGCCTGGGTACATGAGGGGACATCCTTTTTCTTGTCTATCAAATCGAAAGTTTACTCAAAAAATATATTTTATCACATTAGAGTGCATATATCCTGGCTATGAAATAAGAATTTTAAACTGTTTTAGTTTCGAAATGTATTACTTACCATCTACTTCACGATCCATCACTAAAAGTAACACAATGCAACAAGTCACATGCAACGCGACATTTTTAATCGGACTTTGACGTGAATTACAACTTATTTGAGGGTAGTTGCACAAAAACAATGCGGGGATCGTTACCTCGGGAATGTTAGCTATCGTTTTAGCTCGGGCAATATAAGAAATGGTGTGACCCTTTGTGTCCAGCTAGATCGGGCTTTTCTCGCACTGTGTGGCGCTTCGCAGCGAATGCCCTGCATTTGAATGCAACAATTCATTTTATTCGTATAGACAATAAATACAAATACAAAGGACGATAGGCAAAACCGTCCCCACCCACCAACAGAGATGAAACATGTTCCAGTTTATAGATCTTGGCAACATGATGTATTGTTACTATGGTGACGATCGCCATATGTATGGGGTTTTCTTGGAAAATCATAATCGTATCGTATGGAATTTGTTTGAAAATGAACAGATATATGGATAATTTGCCTTGCTAGGCCCTTGTTGTCATTAAAGAAATCCCATTGATCTTGGTATTAAAATAAGTATTTTGTCTTTTTTTGGGTCCTAGTGAACATATAGCCATGCATCCCGTTACTGTTGGAGGGTGAGGACGGGGTCCATACAAAATTGCCCATCACCCTTTATTTATTATCCAGTAAACACAACCACTAAAACATGATAAGTGCCTACAATATGTATGTAGCTTATAATAAAATACTTGGGTATTGTGTTCCTAACTCCCCGTACTAGTTAGAACTGTATCGGTGGAAAAGACATCATTTCAAAATTTTCAGCAAATCGCTTGAATACATCCAGAAAAAACAAACATAAAAAACTTTGAAATAAACATAAGTCAAAAACTATTACAAGTAGGATGTTCATACTCGGCTAAAATATTCTTCGTTACAAGAGGTACTCACAAAAAAATCCCCGAGCTCATTTGATGTCCGACTTACTATGGAAACCCGGCTATAGCCTTTGGCACACAAATTGTTTACGTCCCGGATTAACTCATGGTTGTATCGGAAAATTCGATAGTAAATGAAATGTTCCACACAGGAAAAGTCGGCAGCAACCCATCTAGAAATAAACTCCGAACCCATAGTAAACGAATCTATTTCCAAGGCAGCATTGATCGGGCCAGACGTCCCAGGAACCTTGCCCAAACCAAACTCCGCCGCTAATTTTAACTCGGAACTTGCCAGACCGGACCGAATAAACCGTCTGCGGGAGTTATATTTGGTTCATATTCAACAGTCCGCCGGAGCTCTCCCCAACTTGCTCTGGGACCAGGTTGTATTCTACTATGTAATTAAACTGTCACAGGACCGACGTGTTCTCCGCGGCGGCGGCGACATTGTTGTCATTTCATCACGAATTCGACTCACGCTCGGATGTGTTAAAGTTGCACTTAATTTAATGTTTTATAATACTCAATATGACGCTGACTTTAAAAACTAAATTAACAAGTATTACCCCTTAATATTATAATCTTAAAGTGTGTGTGTGTTGGTTTGGTCCGTATTTAAGTTCAATTCGAAATTTGGTACAACTGAGATAATACCACTGAGCCCGGAAAATGTGCATAGTTCCCTTAACGAGTAGCTATGTCTAAGGGACTGCGGTTGACAACATTGCGCGGACGAAATCGCGTCAAAAGTTAAGTAATAATATAAAGCAAATAAGTTGGTAACTGATTAATTTATAATTATAAACTAGTTATTGTTACAGAATTATATTGTTGTTTGTTTGTTGTAATTATATTGTTTATCATTGTTGTTTTTGATTATTCCAATGTTATTATATTATTGTATTATTGTAATATTATTTTATCATTTTGTATTAATGTTTTGTTGACGATATCAATGTAATTTCGTATTTTTTGACATGCAATGCAATCTATATTGTAACATTATATTGATAAATAAATAAAGTAAACTAAACTAAACTATTATAGAAAGTAAAGGAAGCTTCTAAAATCGTTTTGAATAAGTCAGATTTGAAGTTCTAAGCTAGAATAAATCATCACCAAACCCAAGTACTCGGCACTTGGAACTCGGAACCAGTAAAAGCAAATTGATTAGCTGTTTCGATTCGAGTTAGTTTCGGCTCAAATCTCCAGACAGTATAACTACGCTTCGAAACTAATAATGTTCGGTTGTATCGCGAATAGTTTGAGTTTGGTAAATACTCCATTGGGCAATGGAAGCGAATTGTGGTCGTGTTTACTGTCATCTCTACAGCAAACGTTTTAAGCTCGAGGATTTATTTTGTTTGCCGTGGTTGAACTAGCAGATTAAAGATTCTGATTCTTATTAACTTCGTAATAGCCTGCTCACTAAGCACATTGAAGGCCGCCGGCGGGCAGATGGCTGGCAATTCTATTATAGCTAAAAGAAACATGAGGGTTCGTGTGACAGTGTTGTCATATGTAAAAGTCTTGTAGTTTTTATATGAGCCGCCATTCGTAAAAGAGGTATACTACAAGTATGATCTAGATCTATTCAAAATAAACATATTTTGTTATATAAATAAATTAATATCAGGGGTAATTGACCTGGTTCCAAACTAAGTTCGATATAAAGTGCATCAAAGCCGAGACACATACATACGCATACATACCGTCACGCCTTCATCCCAGAGTGGGGCAGGCAGAGCTACAGAATTACCAACCACTCTTACTTAACAACTTGTTGTTAATTCTATAACAACATTAAGCACAAACAGGCTAAGATGTTCACCAGTGTATATTAGTGACAGGTTGCAAGCCCATCGCCTAACAATACTACAAGCCTTTAATCCCTTAGTCGTCTCTTACGACTTCCACAGGAAGTCGTGGAGTGGCGCTTTTTTAAGCCGGCAACCACTCGGCACCTATTTAAATATTGATAACTTGGCGTTTTAGTACCAAAATCCCTCTCAACCATTATAAGCAAAACATACGTACTGTTATACTGTGTGATTATTTTTAGCAAAAGTCTTTTTGTTTCGAGTGGGTCAATAGACCATAGTTTTCGCTGTCCGCTTTTACCATGAGATGAGTTTACTGACCTACTCTGTCCACCGTGACCGTTTTACTTACTACTGTTACTACCGAGGTCTAATGTATGGCCTGTCACACCATCAGTTACCTACATCAATAAAAAATGCATATGCAGACGTTATTTCTCATTGCATAACTTACCACAACGCTCTGTTAGTGTGAAGTGTCGTCGACCAAAATCTCCCGCCCTTAGTCATCGGTGTTCAGATAGACAGAGACAGACTCTTACAAAACGTGTTGTTCCCCAGGCTATACTACAAGACCCCTGGGCAGGCAGGCCAGGGCAACGTGACCTCGGTGGCGACCACGGTCCCGGGTCACACACTAGAGAAGCTCACGCCCAACACGCAGTACGTGTGCTGGGTGAAGGCTCATGCCGCCACCGGGGACTCCATACCCTCGGAGACGCTGCTGGCCTGGACCGACCCAGCTTACCCGGCGTATGTTGAGGTAACAACTAGTTGCAACATATTCTAAACATTTTTTTGCGCGCTCGAATTACAAATGAGGAGATCCGCGCGAGAACCAAAGTCACCGATATAGCCCTATAGATTTACTAGACTTAAATGAACAGAACAGATGGCCGATGGGGTCGAACACTTAACGAGTGGCGTTCGCGTACCGGAAGACCGATGATGTGGCTAAGAAGGCGGAAAACCAGTGGATTCAAGCGGCGCAGGACCGGTCCATGTGGCAAACCTTTGGAAAGGCCTATGTCCATCATTAGATGTCTTTCGGCTGAAATTATGATGATGATGAACACAAATAAATGGCATTTCTAGTCCTCAATTAAAGAAAATTATTTAAAATAATACTTGTAGTACTTACGCTAAATAATGCGATGTTATTATATGCAGCCTCCGACGGTGAACCCGGTAAACCTGGTGGTGGAGGGCTCCAGCATGACCATCCTGTGCATTGCCATGGGCACCCCCACGCCCACAATCTCGCTCTATATATCTGGTAAGACACTTTTTCGATTCAAACTCATAGGCTGTTTAAATGTTACAGTAGTTAGCAACGACCCATTAACAAGAGCTCCAGAGTCCACAAAGCTTTAAAACTAATGGAGATTGCAGTTCACTAAGATATCCTCGTTATTTTCTTCATTAGTATCTCTTTAATCCGCGGACGAGCTGGCCGGTCTTGTATTGGTTTGCCAATGAGTGAATATTCGTCAAATTGCTGGCGTGTTCCGCAGGGCACCTGATCCGGCAGGTGGAGACGCGGCACATGGTGACGGTGATCCACAACGTGACGCGCGACATGGACCAGATCTCCTGCTACGCCGACAACGGCTACGGCACGCCCATGCAGGCCTCCCGCAAGATCAACATCTCTCGTGAGTGCTTTCAAATCAATGTTTTCCCAAGCCCGTGTATCAACGACTTACGGAATATTACCGTAATCTACTGAGAGACGTCGCCCTCTTCCTACGGAAAAAACATTTATACAAAACTTTCTACTCCTCCTCAAGAGTTCGTACTTAACGTATAGCAATGTGTTCATACTGAAATCAGTGTTCCAAATCAAGTAACAAACATTGAATTCCTCTTCACAAACTTCTCAATACAATGTAGCCTAATGGAATTATTCGTGTATTCTACCTACCAAGCCTTTTACTACGCATTCTCACCTCGCACGGTGAAACAGTGGGACCAACCACCTCCCCTTTGCGGTGTTTCCGAACAATTACAAGTGTTATGACATTCAACAACAAACGACAACTCAATAAATAATATTCCATATTTTGCCATGTTTCGCCGAGCGCGTAAGACAACCGATAAAATTACTAGCTTAGGATCCGCCTGAAGATCGCAGTATCAAAATTGCAAGCCTTCTAATACACAAGTAAACAGACTATAGAACTAACAACAATGTCTCTCACCAGACGTGCCGACCATCCAAGCTTCAGGCATCACGATGGCGGCGGCGGGCGACTCGGTGATCCTGGAGTGCCGCGTGGAGGCGCTGCCCAAGCCGACCGCGGCGTTCTGGCGCGACCCCGCCGGCCGCACGCCCGTCATCGACGGGCCCAACTACTCCATACAGCTGCTTACCGACCCGGAGGTGACTTACATATTTTTAGACTCAATTCATACACGCATACGCACAATAAACCGTCATTTCATCCCCTTCGCCTAAGCCCACGACAATATATATATATTGCCATTTCGTGTTCCCCCATTAATGACGATGATATATATATATGTATCATCTGGTACTCTTATCGAACTAGGTTTGTTGTCGTGGGCTCTCCCGCTATTTATTTTCTCAAGGGGGTTTGGGTAAGTGTTGTCATTTGTAAAAGCCATACATTTCCAAGGTGAGCGGCCATTCGTAAAAGTGGTAAAGTATGATACAATTATTCAAAATAAACATATTATGTTATGTAATGATGCGTACTTCTAGTACAAAAACTGAAAACTTAAATCTTTAATTTCTCCGCCCCCATATTATTTAACTTAAAGAATTATATATATATATATATATATATATGTGTATTTAGAGGTCCTCTAAGTAACTATATAAAAATCACCGATGGCCGCGGAAAAAAAAAGTCAATTTTCTTCATACAAACTTACCCAATGCCTTTTGATATAGAAAAACATCAACAATAAAAACCGGCCAAATGATGTAATCCGGGCGATACGGAACTCTCAGTGCGCGAGTCTGACTCGCATTTAACTGTAGTGTTGATTACAAATTTTACAATTCAATTTCTGTTTCAAATGATGTCGGGTTACAACGCTGTCGGCTTAAACTTAACAAGTTAACGTTCTAAATACTTCCTTCGCTATCTAAATGCAAATCCTTCGATTATGGCCGCCATATTTATTTGATGTTATGCTAATCTCCGAACCTCATCCCTATTCATGGCCCAGTGTGAGCCTCGCGCTAATATTCCTAAGTTGGTGGTAATGAGTGAGCGGTTTCGAAGATCAAAAGAAAAGGCGGTCGCTTTAATAAGATCAACAAAGGGCCGTCAGAGGAATCAATAGAATTATCGTAAACGGTGTTAAACGAAACTTGAGACGAGAAAATGTCAGTCAATAAGTGTTTGTGTTTTCTGATAATAATCAGAAAATTTGAGCTCTGCGGCTTTGGGTACTGAATAATATCATTTATAAGGTAGCAAACTGCGTGCTATCAAGCACATCTTGTTTTATCTTCCTTTGTAGATTGCATTAAGCTTGAATGGTTTTCTTTTTCCTCTATATGTGTAACGTTAACTTAAAAATGTCAATAGTAAGCAGTTTAACTGTAAGTGTGTTTTTCTTTACACCCGACAGCCGGTTAAGTCAAATAATTTAATGCTTTATATTCCGTAACACGCAATATTACTAAACACCTAAAGCACGGCCGTAATACTTTTTTTTAAATAGCTCACAATACACTTTATTGGCCACACAGCAAAATTTCAAACTTTTAGTATTCTCATAAGTATCTTTTCTCTGGCTTCACGACTAAAATTGTATGAAGTATGCCGTCGTCGTCGTTCCGTCGGTCAGTGGAAAAACGTGCCATGTGTCTTCATAAATAATTTTGCTTTCCCAGCTAAGAGTAACTGGGGGGTATGCCTGATTCCCACTATGACGGACCGGCAATTTTGCCTGAGGCTGTGCAATTTGTATGAAGCTGTTCACATTATGCCGTGTAAACAGTTTCATAAGCCATTAGCCTTACCGGCATCCCGCAAAATTTCCGGTTTGGCATAGTGGGAATCAGGCCTTACTATTACATGCTAAAGCAGTTCAGTGTTGGTTGAGAGAATAGGGATAGAGCTGTGTAACTGATGCCTTTTCTCTCAACCTAACTGAACTGCTAGTATGTGATGCTAATTCCCCTTATTAGATTTGTCAGTCAACTAGCACACCGTGAGCCTCATTCTGTATGAGTATACTTGTGTGTCAACCAGGAACCGAACAAGTACACGATGCGGCTGGTCATCAAGAAGATCTCGGAGTTCGACGAGGGCGACTACTACTGCCACGCCGAGAACGCGTTCGGCAAGACGCTGCGGCCCGTCTCCGTGCGCCTGCGCCCCGCCAACGCGCACCACAACGTCACCGAGTGCTGCACGCAGGTGCGCTTGTGACCCATACATCTTTGTTCTTCTTTTTCAAATTCCTCTCCACTACTGGAGGTTGGCCGTCAGCTCTTCATTCAATTTCCTATCCAACGCCAAACGGAACAGCTCTACAAACGTGGCGGCGCCTGTCCAGATCTTTATGTAATCGAGCCATATTGTCATCTTAGGTCTGCCAACGATCCTCTTCCCCTCAACCTTGCCCATAATAATAGTTTGAAGCAGTTGGTATGGCTTGTTTCGGAGAATATCACCCAGGATCTGTACATAGTATAAAACAAAGTCGCTTCCCGCCCTCTGTCCCTCTGTATGTACGCTTAGATCTTTCAAACTCTCCAACGAGTTTTTATGCGGTTTTCACCAACAGAAGAGAGTGATACAAGAGGAAGGTTTTCATGTACCAATTTGTTTTATGTACAGGTGTTACAGAAAACTTACTTATACCAAAGCGAAGCAAGGGCGGGTCGCTAGCTTCAAAGAAAACTATCAAATAGATAAAACCCTGGCCTCTGCTTTCAGAGCTTGAGCTGCTTTGTGTGCTGTGAGCTTGTGTGTCTGACCGTGGACGGGACGGACGATACGACGTCCCGTTTTTTTAATCTTAAGCTAACTTAAGGTTACAGGAAGAACAGTTTTGTTTGATTAGCTTAGCTAGGTTTGATGAAAAACGGTTGGGCCGTTCAAGAGATACCAGCTCCCAAAGTAGGGGTCACCATCGTGTCGGGGGTTTAGAAATAGATATAGTCTTTATTACTCTATCAATCGTTATTTTTCCCTTTTTTTTTATTTGTGCCAAAAATTCCTGCTCACTTCGTTCCGTCCTGTTGCAGATGAATGTGTCGTTGGCGTGCGTTGACGCCTGCAGCTTCCACCTCGACATGGACAGCGTCATGGACCGCCCCGAGTGCGTCGACGACTTTGACAAGCTCATGAAGTGCGCCGCTGACGGCTCAGGTAACGATGATTGTCTCTTCGACTTGAAAAGTTTCAAAGCTTTTAGAGTTGCAAGAACTATAAAAGTAAAATAGTTCAAGAATATTTTCGAAAAAAAAGTAAGTAAAAAATTTAAAAAAGGGCTTTTTAATGCTCTTAATAAACAGTATCATGGGACTATTTAACACAAGTTGACCTAGTCCCAAACTAAGCTTTAGGCTTATACTGAGGTACTATGGGTACTAAACAAGACATTATTAAATACGTAAAAATACATCCAAGACTCAGAAACAAATACTGTTGCTCAACACACAAACCGGGAGAAGTAGAATTTTCAGAGCATGCATTGTGAATGATCGGTGTTGTTTCAGACCACCGCAGCTGCTGCGCGTCGTGGGGCGTGCCGCGCAACTGCCTGGAGCTGTGCCGCGGCGGCACGGTGGCGCGCTCGTGCGCCACGCAGCACGCGCGCCGCGCGCTCGCCTGCTTCCGCGCCGCCGGGGCCAAGCTGCCCGGCCCGCCGCGCGCGCTCAAGGCGCACGTCGCGCCCACCAAGCACGCCGTGCTGCTCAGGTCAGTCTGCACTCTAGAAAATTCTACAACATTCTATAGTACAAACTATTTAAAATCACCATTTCCACTTGAGAACTTACCTGCGATGAATGGCATTGTTATCTTTTGTTAAATCCAACCTCTAATTACCCGTACAAAATGAAATGCTTTATGCATAGTGCACAAGGTGCGCTGCCCAAGTCAGTCTAGAAGATTCTAGAAGACGAGAGCTCTACCAATTTTCTACATCCGCAGCGAGCTAAGGACAAGTCATAGTGTAGTAACTCACTTATCCTTAGCTCGCTGCGGATAGGTACTACACTACGAATATGGTTGAATTTAGGCTCGCTTCCAGAATAGTTTTGCATCAGCTAACACGGCTACCCTGTGGCCCTAGAAAAGATGCATTGCAAGATCGTTATCGTTATTGAAAATGTATAAACGAACCAATTCACCATGATTATTCGATAATCACGCACTTTTAAAGATCAAGATCATTAATTATACGTTATTTTTATTAAAAACACGCTTGGTTTATATTTAGGTTATGTGCCAAACAGTACTAATTCGTTTACATCGTTCACAAGTTCTATTGACGGCGACTTTACGATTGACGTAAGCTACCGGACGGTCACGTCAAGCGATTATGTCCGATTCCTAAAATCGTTTACGATTGCGTTACGCAAGATGTCTAACACATTCACATCGTATTATTTTTTTCCCGTAATCACTCAATTCAACCCGTCAACTCTCAGCTGGGACCCGCCAACCAAGAACCCGGCAACGGTGTTCCTGTACCGCGTGTTCTGGCGCGCGTACGGCGCCAAGGTCCCGGAGAAGCTGGACACCAGCGAGACCAGCGTCGTGCTCACCGGCCTGCAGGACGACGTGCGCTACGAGTGCGTTGTCAAGGCCGCCAACGAAGCTGGTGAGGCCGCTTAACTTACCACATCCAAGTATCGTAGGATAGCTTTTAAAAAAACGGCAACACCTTTAAATTTTGTATTTTTTTCCAAATTCTTATTTGTCCGAATTTTCATTTTCCCCAGACCTATTTTATGCCGGAGCTATTTTATATTAAATGCATTATGCTATTGCCCAACGCACCTCGCAATAGCAATCGATTTAATATCGAAAATCGATGGATTGTCTGCATACAACATGAAAACAATTGTTCCACTTTGAAGCCGATTGTGATGCGAGTGCGATAGGCAATGACGCAGGTTAAGTTTGATGTTGAAAATTAAGTCTTTTATCAAAACATTGCATTCGGAATTATAAAAATACAGAATTTTTAATAATTTGGAAGTGTGAACTTTCGGTATTATGTAGTGTACCCTGAAATCATCATTATGTAGTTATTATAAATATTTAGATTTGAATGACTTTGAATTGACTATTAAGCTCTTTGAGTGTAATTTTTCCAAGAGTTGCTTGCCCTCAGCTTCTAACAAAGTACAATTCTAAAAATCATTTAGTCTGGATAAGTACTCGTAATATACTAAATGTAAACGAACAAAATCACGTCAATTATTATGGCAGCTAGTCAATCAAAACAAATAGATACCTAGTCTGTTTTGATTGACCAGCTACACGACAACAGGGCGGTATTGAACCTACCGATAATAATTTGCAGTACCTACACTACAAATGTTCGTGAGCGGTCGGTTCAATATATTTTGTACCGATGGCCTATTCAAATTCAAATGTTTTAATTTGCTACATGGCTATCAATCAGGACTCTAAACAACTGAGTCACGTGGCTTTTATGCCACGATGTTCTGCACTCCAGTATTTGTTTGTGAGTGGTGTACAGTATCGTGTAGCCGTGTGGTAAGCAGGGGTCGTGTTGTGTTGGTGCAGGCACGTCGTCGCTGAGCCAGCCCATCATGTTCACGACGGCGGGGCAGGAGCCGGGCGCGGCGGCGGCGCCGGTGGCGGTGGGCGGCGCGGCGCCGGCGGTGGGCGGCGCGCTGGCCGCGCTGCTCGGCGTCGCGCTGCTGGTCGCCGCCGCGCTCTACTACCGCCATAGGAAGGTATGCACCTGTTTGGACTCGTCACCGAAACCCGTGATTCTATTGTGTTTTATAGCCACTACTTTGACCATCCCCTCCGTGGCAGGTGCAGGTGGCCGTCAGCGAGCTACATTTATGACGACTCCCACGGGGTGGATGTTCGAGGTGGTCGCTATAAAACACTGGATTCCATTCACGCAAAGCTTGTAAACTGCTGTTCTTCTGAGAACTGATGCAGTTTTCGTTCAATATTATCGCGAAACCCAAGGTCAAAATAAAAGGAAGACACAAAAATACTGCTATATAATAAGATCCGAAACTGACTCTTAACTTTTCTTTTCTTAACTAAATTTAATAAATAGTAACTTATAGGTATCATTGTAAATGTTCAAAGTACTAAGAATTCTTTTTAAAATTTCAGAATCTTAGGCTTAAGGCGCAGGGAGGAGTAGCATTCGAGAACCCGAGCTACCTTCGGGAACCGAACCCCGACACCGTCGTCAACGTAAGTAGCAGAAGCTTACTTTCTTAAATCTTTATTCAACGCCTATAAGTATCTAGTTATATAGGCTAGATCTCAGTTATCCAGATCCCAAGATATATATATATATATATTGTTAACGTAGCACCGCCGATAATTCTCAGTCTATATTGTATTTGAGGAAGGGTAGATATTGGTAGGTATTAGTACTTAATCGAGTTTGATCCAATGCTTACAACCTAATACTATGGTGAGATAACACTTAAAAATATTGAGGTTTCAGTTGTCTCGGCATATTTTTCTTTCCTTAGCGTTTTGGTAGTTCACGTTGAATTAGATTATAGAGTTATTATTCTGTTAAATATTTTTTCTGACGAAAGCGTTATTTAATTTCTTGCGGCACTTCATTTCTACAGCCCCGCTTGAGAACGCAGAGCCGTGTTAATAAACTGATCGTGGCTTAAGACGAATCCCTGTACCATTAATCTTATTAATGTATGTATAAATTTAACGAATGTATTGTTTGTTGTGTACCAGGGCGCAGTCCCGAACGGCGCGGGCCCGGGTACTGGCGGCGGCGGTGCCGGCGGCGCGACGCCGAACGGCGTGCAGGGCGTGTCGGTGAGCGCGGCGTGGCGCCAGGAGACGCTCAACCCCGCCGCCGCGCCGCGCGAGGTCGACCCCACGCTCTACGAGGAGCTCAAGTTAGGTGAGCCCACCGACATAAACGATAAACTCTTTGTTGTGTACGGAATTAAAGTAATACATAATGCAGTTACAGTATTTTGTGCTATCTTATCTCATACCCCGAGCCTGTTATAGTGGTAAATAGGTACAACTAGATTAATGTGGAAAATATTAGTTTCATTTTTGCATACTTTATCCTGCATAATGTATCCACGTTTACCCAATAGCAGGCTCGCAGGCCCTCTCGGATTCCCTTTCTTTACAGTCAGGACATGAGAGGGCAAGCTTCGTCACGATGTTTTTCTTGACCTGAAGAGCCACCACGCTTAAGCTCAAAGTTAAAAAGTTTGTTGAAGTTTAAACTTGACACCGACCGTGCGATGTTGAGTTTATACCTTAAGCGACTATAGGCCTTAACATTACTGAAATAACAGCATGCAACTCATCATATATTCGGTAAGACCATGTGCAAAGGTCACCCGGATTGTTATAGTGGAGGGTCGGAATGTCTATACTAGTCTGCACGGAGGCGATAAAAAGTGCGAGCACACCGGAGAACAGTCCGCGTTCCTCGCACTTGGGGGTCTTACGACCGCCATTAGTGATGCACCACGTGCTTATCGATACGTCGTAAGCAAATCTTGACAAAATAAAAATGAAACAGATTTTGATAGATTGTTCTGTCTGCACCTCCAGGTCAGGACGGCGCGGGCTTCAAGCGGCTGAAGCCATAGCAGGCGGGCCTCGCGCCCCCGCGGCCCGCGCGCGCCCCGCGCTCCCCGCGCCGCTCCGCGCGCGTGGCGCCGCGCTACTAGCCCTCGCAGGCCGCCGCACTCGCGAGCTCGGCGCCCGACTACACTCGACATCGTCTGGAACTTGGACGAGATGCATAGCGATAACGTTAGCGATTTTCGAAAGCCAAAATGTATGGGATTGACATAAGCGCTCGACGTGACCGTTCGGCAGCTGACGTCAATCCTATACATTTTCGATAACGATAACGCTTTCGCAATGCATCCTTTCTAGGGCCACTGTTACCATGGTGTGTGGTTCGAATCTTCCTTTGCCAAGATTACAAAGGAAAGATAAGATATGTACAAAGTAGTAAAGAAACTCACCGCTTACGATATGGCTCAGACGATGTTGAATAATTAGCGTTGAGATAGTTAGGTGCCCTTAAAATAGCGCATTTGTTATAGAACTATTGAAAGTGAAATCTTCAGCGCAAAGGATACGATGTTGTTCGGATCGACTTACGACGGCGGAGCCACGTCTCGTGCGACAGCATTATAGCCTGGCAAAAAAGAGTTTGGGCGTGGCAGGTTAAACCGTAATAATCCGGAGTGGTCAACATTTGATAAGGTCAATACGCTCCAAAAAGCGCCCTCACTTTTTCCAAACTCTTTTTTCAAAGTTATAAGGTTCCTCGAGGACATGTTTTGTACCATAAATAAGTTTTACAACTGATAATAATCGTAATATACGTAAGGAAAAACTGTCGTTTGTATGAAAATTAGTGCTAAACTTATCCATATCTTCGTTTGTATGTATTGTGGTACATTGTGGATGGAAGTATTGGCCTCTCGTTCGCACATAAACTAACAACTGTACTTTCCTTAGATTAACGTTACGATATCCACCAAATATTAATATTTAGGGGGTTGTGAACCTACACTTGTTGAACAGCGAGCGATTTAACCGTGTTCTTTCAAATTAAAAGGGATCTTCTGGCAACAGGCGATTACATTGTTCATTATTCATCATTTTTATGAAATGACAGCAATACTAAGAACGGCGTAAACGCCAGCCGCTATAAAGTCCAGTTTTGATTGGACGGCCACACATACTTACAGGTTTAACTTAGAATCTCAATAATTATAAACATAATATTAAAGCGGATTGTATATATCTATATATAGAGAGAGACACGAATTATATGTACAGTAGTATTATATTATATGGAGTCGGAATGAACCCTAAACAATGTTACCAGGGGAGTGTAGATATATTATTATTCAATATTGATAAGTTCGTCATATTTGCGGTCTACTTGATGTGATTTGAACCAAAGCAAGTATACTGATGACAATTATTGTAAATAATCTAAATACAGTTTGTGGAAACTACGTTTACGAATTTAGTGCAAAGGGTGTGGCCACCCCAGTCGATCGAGGGTCGGTCAATGGCAGAGCTAATCCGTTTACCTCGGCTTGTCGGTCTATTGGTGTGGAGACCCCGAGGAGGTTTTAGTGAACCACTGCGTTAGACCACGTAGCTTCAGCATTGGAGTCATGTAGCATAGAAAATATTAGATCATTCTATTAAAAATGTGCCTTCAAACAATTTATAAAGTAGTATAATTATAGAATAATGATCGTAGTGCTGACCGGAGTCAACGACGTCTGAGATCCATGGTGTGGATGCAAGAGACAGATTACGCCCGAAAGTTCATTTTTATCACATCGTATCGTTCGTGTCATTGACACCTTCGGAAGTCGATAAACATTCGATCTTAATCGATAAATATTCGGTTCCAGTTTGTATATCGTACATTTCCCAATAGTAGTTTATGTGACCGTGCATAATGAAGGGCATCAGACACGAGCACGAGCCGAAGGCGAGTTTCATAATAAAATCACACAAGTGTTTTAATGCCTAATTATGTACAGTTACATACACTACTTTATCTACTCACATACCATAAGGCTCCATTATGCATTCAAGAGCCGCATATTATGACCGGCATCGCGGCATTGTTCAGGGCCACTATCAGTAATTATTAGTAAAATACAACAGAAAATAAATGCGAAAATGAAGAAATTATCATCTTGATCGCTCATTTTATGGTTTAAATTGAAGAAATCGAACAATAAAATTGTTCCATTACCGGTTAAAATTTGTTACAACAAAACAAATTTTAACCGGTAATGGCGGTAATGACAAGATCGAAAAGTTTTCTGGCAGCTGCCATAGTTTTTTTTTTAATTCAGGGACCAACTAGAGTCGGCTTCAACTATCATACCGTCCGATATCTTACTTACGTGCGACATTTGTCAAATTTATATGCAAATTGACAATTCATTTCGACCTAAACGTCATCTCGACTGATATTAGAATAGAGGTCAAATCAAATTTCTTTGTTGTTCAGAGATGTTCGAAATTTGAATGAAATAATAGTATCGAAATCGATGTTATTATTTAGCAGTAATAACATTTTTACAGAGAAGAAATTTGTTCAAACAAAACAGTTTTTTTTTTATGGTGGTCATAACGTGCTGCTCTTGAACGCATCATGGAGGGTTTATGATATTTGGATAGATAAAATCCATTGCACGCTCCTCTAACAGCACCGTCGACTCAGTCCAGCATTGCGGTCATAACTTAGAGCTAGAACGTTATCGGCCTCTGTTTTTTGTACCTTAAACTGTTGTAAATAAAATCATTTTTAGTGATTCAGTTTAAAATGTTTTATACAAAATCACCACATTTGTAAGCATGCAATGCCATTAGTTTTTTAAATAAAATGACATTTCTAACTGTCAATAGCTGCTTTTGGCCTGCTAGTTTATCGAAGTTAAAAGTTCAAATTAAAGATTAGTGGGTCGTAATATGACAAAGAAAGACAAAAACACTTTTATGAAGACATCTTCCTGTTATGGAAATATCACATTTTTACATCATTTAGGTCAAACAAATTAAAAAATATATGGCATGATTTTATTTGAATTTAACGATCCTAATTTTGGCCAGCTTTGCTTAATTGAATTGGGAACTCGCTGACGGATAGATTTTTCTATGACCTTAATAAAAGAAAACAATATCATCGATGTCGATAGCATTGTCGACGTCAGCATGGTACGGCACTACGACGGTAACGCCCGCAAGAGTCACAGAAATAGATACATATTTTTACGCATATCCTACTGCAGCGACTTTATATACCGATATTTGACTAATATTTATTGTTTGTGAAGCATATTATTTTACCAGATCGTGAACATATGGGTATGAGTGTTTGACATTAACACTATGAACGAGCAGATATACTGTTGTTTTGAGAGAGGTTTTCTATCAGTCTAACTGAAACATACACTTAAGTCGCATATGTCATGTCTCATGTCATTAAGCTACTTCTAAAACACGTTTTTAATTGTCTTATCATCAAATCAATTTTTGCCCTGTAAAAATGGCACCGACATTAAATTTGAATAGAAATAAACAGCGGTAACATACTTTGCTAACAAGAACTTCAAACAGAAGCGTTCATCGGGGAACGTTGCAGCGAACCTCGACTCGGCGAACTGCGGCGCGAGGTTGCTCAGGTATAGAGATGTGATTTATTTAGAACAACTTATTCTACTAATTAAATAATTTTAGTTAAAGACGGATGTGACTAGATTTGTAAATATATCAATAAAAAAGCCAAATATAAAATTAACTGTGTTTTTTTTCCCGCCGTTACCTTATGAACGCCACGCTGTACGCCACCGTCGGCCGGCCAGCCCCGTCAAAGGACGGTCGAGGTCGTGCTGCGGACGCCTTTGTTATAGCTGCCACGTGATACATTCTGCGTCTGCACATGACGTCCAGCCGAGGGCTTAGATAAGCACTCTGTAGCAGCTTAGTACAAGCGACTGTACAAAATTGTACAATGACAAGCAAATGCACGACCATTAACGTCAATTCATTGTACTAAAAAAATAACACGCCGACAACCAAGAGAGATATAGATTAGTTATGATATTACAGTTATATCAACCAAAGGTGATATTAACACGGCAAGTTCTTACGTGATTCAACTAACATCTTACAGTCACTTTTCAGTACTTTGGAGTTCAATTTCTCCCAACAGGTAGAGTTCGGGCCGCTAAAAAAAATACGTGTCTGTTATTTTAAACTACTCTCTAACATATATCAAAATCAACGAAATCGGAGCCGGACAGTTGGGTACCCTTCCTTGTCAGTTGATGTATCAAACGTGTTGTTAGACTCGTATGGAATTAAGACGCTTATGCACAACAACACTCTTGTAAGAAGATGTATTGTTATTAGCGCGCCACCTATCACCGCGTCCTGCACTCAGCTTCCGCGTCCGATTGCCTGTTATCAATCAGGCAGCTTTATTGCGGTAATCTATCTCAATTTCTAAACACTTTTGTCCGCTGATTCGTTTGTCCGAAAAACATTTTTCTCTGAAAGCGGTTAACTTTCATGGATTGTTATAAAAATAACCTAACCTAGAGGTTTTTTCAGACAAACGGACGCCAACATTTTCCGAAATATCGATAGGTTAAGTAATCAGAGGACATACATACAACTTTAAAAACTTGTTGATAATTCTAAACTACATTTTTCACAAACCAGGGGACAATCTTACAAAATTGACCAAGTGCCAAACTAACATTCAGGCTACTGCCTAGGAAAGTAACAGTGATCATTTACATATTGATAATACCTATGGTTAAATAAATAAAGTAGGAACAAACGTAAGTATTGGCCCCTATCGGGGATCGAACTCGGGACCGCTAAGGCCGAACCAAACCTAGAGGCAGAGCCACAACCAAGTACGCACCCGCACCGACGGCGGCCGGAGCCCTCGCGACCCGCCCTCACTACCGAAACGTTCCAAGTCCCCTCTCATTACCAACGCTCCATTTAATCACAATTTCCCTAACAACAGCACAATTTCGTAAAATTATCTGGCACTTAGTTTAATCTCAAATGTTTATCGCCTCGACCATAAAAGAAAATTCTGTGAAGCATCTGTCGGAGGGACGCGGCGCGGGAATTACAGATTACGTTTTAGACGGTAATTTCGGAAATTACCGGTCCGGGTAATATTAAGCGTCCGGAATTAATAACGGGAAGACCGGAGTACGGGCAGCAGCGGGAGGGTTACGTGGGTTGAGAGGGGATTTTTATCGCTTGAAATGTAAATGGAAAGTTGTTGGAAAAAACAGGGCACACTTATCTCGCACAAGGTGGCCACGCCCGGACTAAGCTTTGGTACTACACTCAGGAGCAAAAATACCGGGTCAGAGTGCGTTTTTCATACAAACGAAACTATTTCGAAGCCTTGGTTCCTCGCCAGGGGTTGTTTTGAGTGAGGTTTAATGGTGGATACTGCGAGGTTCAATAGAGAAGGTCAAAAGCTCTTAAGATACCAAACCAGTTAACACCACAGCGGGAGAGTTTGGGTCAGCACTTGGATTTCCTTACATTTTATTGCCATTTTAGATGTTTTTCTGAACATGCACACTTCCGGCGTTAACCGCAGATTCATTCAGTTGGGTAACCCTAGGGACTCTGGAAGTCCTGTATCGATAGTCGGGGTATTCATCATCAGATTTCACTAAAAGCATTCCCTGGCGAGGAACCAACGCTTCGAAATAGCCTCTTTAGTATGAAAAACGCACTCTGACCCGTTATTTTTGCCCCTGAGTGTATGTGCACGAGGCAACGATAAACGTCCTATATGTACAATGATATACTTGAATGCATTAAAAACCTCCAACACTCAGACGCCAATACTTGCACTCATTACACAAAAAAAAAAAACGATATTTCACTAAACCACTAATAACAATTAGTAAACATTGGAGTCATTGCAAGTTGTATGGCTTCTCACAAACACCGGACACGTCGAGAAAATAATATACAAATTCAAGAATGTAAACTTTTAATACACTGTACAAGTAAGTGAACAGTACTTGGAAACCACAAATCCTTTTGCCAACCGTACTCTGCTCCAAATTTAATATCGCAAATGTTGGTAAAAAGAACGAGCGAAGCGAGCTCACCGCTCTGTCAAAGCGAAGTCACATTTGTACAGCTTTAAAAACATTTAGTTCCTCTGAGGAGTCCTCGAGGCGGGAACAGAATTGCTTCCTCGGGAACTTAGGAACGCCGTTTAAAAAAGGTGAAACCTAGCAAGCATTGCAAGTTAAGAGCAAGATGTTTTGGATAACCTTTTGGCAGTATCTCCATTAGCCTACTCCTCCTAGACAATACATTGGGACTTAGAGCCTCCTCCTTGTTTGAAAAAGCAAACTTAAAAACCAAAAATTTACAAATAACAGGAATAGTTTAAAAAAGTTCAAATTTCAATTGAATTGGAGTAATATTTAATTTCATGTAGCTATTAAGGAGTTCATTTTGATAACCCACCGTGAATATTATCGGGACCTCACTTAACTACCTTAAGTTACTTATTTGAGATTTCATTCGGTAAGCCATATTAGTATTATAAGTGTATTATAATTTGTATAAATCCCGGATAACTGATATAATAGTAGTTATGACACGCAGCGTCGCTTGCAAACTCTAGTATACCTACTGCCGTCGAAGTTGGGAGAGCGGCCGCTTCGATTGCGCGTCACAGCGGAGAGCGGTCCTTGATCCTACACATATCATTACAGCGATTTATTAAGTAATTAATAAATTAATATAGGGTTGTGGCGAGCGATTGGTATAATATTGAATTATGGTGTAAGAGTATACATACTTACTTCATTTTTATTATGGACAAGCGGCTTCGCCCCGCTGCAAATTTCCAACATTCCCGGTGGTTTTTTTTTCTTTCATACAATCCTTGACCTGCAATAAAAAAGAAATCAGCCGAATCGATTCAGCCTTTTCTCGAGTTTTAGGCTTAGCAACACATTTAGCGATTCATTTTTAGATATATTATATATAGATATATGTTTGTACTTTTGTATTTTTGTTTTATGTCCTTAAGCACTTTTGGTCTAATATCAACAATCTGACTTTCTTTACCAAATCAACGCTAAAAGTTTTTTGAAGAACATCTAAATAATGAACTTGTGATGTCCGTGTGGCCAACAATACTAAATTCGCAATAGATATTGAAATACAAATACAAGTTGTTGAATTCGCTTTATTTTAGCGAACAAGTTAAAACGGCCGGCGTCAGGTGTTGCGGGTTGTTTTATTACTCCCTCCGCCGAACTGAGCTCTTCATAATTAAGATTTCTACAATTGCTTGCAAACACTTTCTCGAACTTTTGCCTCCATTTCGGGAAAACGGCGTAAACATATAAAAGAGGCTCCTGCCGCTCTCTCCCGCGCTATGTTGAGTTTATTTTTCAGGGTTCTATTACTAATCTAGAAATATCTCACTCATGTCAGTAAGTGTGTCTTTCTATCACAGATTGGTTTTCCTAGAAGCCGAGACTGTGGATTCGCGTTTTGATGAACAAAGGATGGGATTAACTTCTTTCTAATTGAGGTAAACTAAGTGCACTATTCAAGAATCGCAAGCTATATGAATTTTTTTATGTTCAAATTGTATTTTGAAATTATTTAATAATAAATATAGACTACTATTAATAACTAATGATACTGTATGGCCTTTTACGTCCCAATTGTATTTTGTAGTGTCAAAGCACACCTCTACTGGTTTAAAGAACGGTCGGAGTCCAGATTCGAGACCCTTGCCTTTAGAAAAATATAATTCCTAAGCCTTTTTACATTAATTATTTTTTATTCCCTAAGTACTTAGAACAAATTTCTCCCAGTTTCTTTTATCACCTGTTTTATAACGAGAGATAACATTCAACAGACAACTTCTCAACAGATTAATTCAACTTTTATTTTTATTTCACTTCGCTATCGCGAAGGTTTCGTATTTCGTCCTTCAACGGACCCCTGAAAATGTATTTTGTTTTTAGATATAACATAACCTAAACCTACCTCGAGAAATCGACCATTAGCGAACAACAAAGTGTATAAACAACATTTTTGTACAACTTATGGTTTCTAAAACTAACTATAGGAACTGGAGGACTAAAATATAAAGAATTATGACAAGCGATTACTTAGTCATCCTCTTTTTGTGTATGGCTTCAGTTTAGCAAAACTTGTGACGTTTGAGTAACATAAACGTATCGGAACTAACCATTCTAAATATTACCGAGAAAAAGGAGTAACTAGGTGTTTCTTTAAATTTGAATACGTTTTAAACCATTTCCTAGCCTTTTGTAAGTTTTAAGCGGAGTTAGTTACTCTAGAACACTTTTCGTTTGTTAACCTCGTGCCTTCGCGCGGTACTTTTTACAGGACTGCCCAAAAAAAGGAGTGTAATGTTTTCAGGATTCATGTATGTATGTATGTTTTTTTATTCCACCCTAACTTCTCAACGCCTGAGCCAATGTATGTATGTGGTATCGGTAGAATCTTTTCACCATCCCGGGTGACATAAGATACCTACCAAAACTGTTAAAAGTTAAATAACAATAATGGCAATTATTAACATAGGTAGGTACGACTATATTGACGACAATATAAAAAATGCTGTCGAGTCTGGGCACCAGTATGATTTTAGAAAAGGGTTATATTTCTACTACAAATAAACTAAACTCCCCGTCAGGACACTTGTAGTACACTAATCGTCCTGTAGCTCAAGCGCGAACATTTCAAGAACAAGCCACGTTTTTTAATCGCTTTGACTATTCGAAAACGTGTCCTGCACCTATCCGTAGCTCGAACACCTTAAACAAAAACGTTTTATACATTATTTGACGTATACTACACCTTTACTACTCGAGGTCGATACGAAAGTCGACGTCAACGTCAACTTATTATCACGTCACGTTTGAGTACCAAATACGGACGTGGGCGATGACGTTACGTTACGTTACTACTTACTCCACAGAAGGTAAACGTTCATGCTCGGGGCACAATATCATGTCAACTGACCACTAGTGAGCATTTTAAGGTGACAAGATTTTAAAATGGTCGGTTGAACTGTGTTGCTGATTGCACTATTCATAAACTGAGGGCACTGAGGCCTTAGGCCATACATGGCACCGGTATAGGTACTCGTATGAATAAATATATAATTAAAATACACTACCCGGCGAAAAAATGGTCTACCGCCGTTTGTTTATAAAATCAATTCTCAAACAATAATAAAGTACTACTTACATTCTCCTTTTGAGCATTTAATTACATTTTAACCAAAATAAGTTTATAAGATCAAAACAAACTACTACTTTTTTTGTTACTATCCTAATAGAACCAAATTTAAAAAATCTTGAAAAGGTCGTTAATGTCTAAAGCGTATTATAGGGTCGAGGACTATCTAACAGACAAAATATGGCCTAAACCCGAAACTTAGTCAATAATAATTTTCTTGTCTAGGGGACACCGTTGATGCAGGAAAACATATCGAAACTTTTATGTGGTCATCTTGCACCATCTAATATACACATAAGTACTTAGTTGATTATATTTTTTCTTTTTTCTTTTTCTCACTCTATCTCTCCAAAATTGGCATGTGTTCCTGCTGACCTACGCATGTTATTTGATATTATATTTAATTTAATATTTGTAGCTTTATATAATGCTAGACTAAGTAGTACCATTGTAATGTGAAATATGTTTAAAAAATGACTGACTGCTGAGTTTCTTGCGGCGTTTCTTCTCAGCATTGGTCTCCTCTTGAGAAGCGCTGGTAGATTCTTGACGTGTAAAAGTGCCCGTGCGGCCTACTTACTGAATAAATTAATGTTATCTTTTATCTTTAAAAAAATGAAAATGATGTACATAATAGCTTATTATGATTCTATTGTGTTTAAATCGCGGGCAATTTTAACGCAGTTATTTTCCTGAATCAAACACTTAAAATAAATTAACTGATCGCAATCTAACGTTTGTGACCATAGTCGAGTAATTTAAAACGCGGGACGGCGCTATGCCTTATGCTTCAAGCTCACCAAATTTTTTTTTGTAAAAAAATAGTAGCGTAGTTCGTGCCGTGCCGAGCACGCGTCAATTTGGGGTTGTTAGATAGCAGATTGATTATTTTAAATACTATGTGTTAACTACGGCTGGTTTCGTGAATTATAAAAATAAATCAATAAAGTTAAAAATATACGGGCTCCCCATACAAGAAACGTTTTAAAGAAAAACCAGTCAAGTATGATGAGTTGGGCGCGCTAACGGTTAATAAGCTCTTGGCAATATAAAGTCCTATTATCTGTATTAACCCTTTACCGCATGGGAATCCATATATGGTGTCTCATATTCAATAACAAAAATACTAACAATATTATTGACTTTAATGCTTAAAGTAAATATAAGTACGTAAAACGAAACGTATTTTGTATTTTTGTATTGTGGGGTACTTCGCAATTCTATTGACACTAGCTTCTATCTTAATACAGATATTATTATAATATTCATATTTGGCTTCGTATGCATTAATTTAAAAAATATATATTTATAAGTATTTAATAAGTATAGGTATGGATCCATCCCGCTTTTATGGTCGAACCAGGCATAGGATTTGTATACCTGGTTCGACCATAAAATCCTATACCTGGTGATGGCTTTCTAAGCAACGGCGAACTGGCTTCATACTCCGATAACGAATATTTACCTCCGACTCGTTCTAGCTGTCACAAACGGCATGTCATAATACCTGATAGCGATTCCGCGAAAAGTGAACTAGAAAACTATAATATTCCTGCAGCACAGGAGTGAAATAAAAATAATTTAACTAAAAAAGAGTACAACGAAAAAAAAGAGGAAAAGTTATCTGGGAAAATGTAAAATGCCACCTTACGACGAGAATAACTTTCTATTTACAGGAGATGAAAGCCCCCCCAGATGACATGAAAGGTTTAGAATCACCAGCAGACTTTTTTTAGTTTCTATTCACTAATAACATTTATAGTGGAACAGTCAAATTTTAAATCATTACAGGACAATATAAATAAACCTACGGAAAACCTATTACTAGGGAAGAGTTCGAACAATTTATCGGAACTATAATGTATATGTCTATTATAAAATTACCTTCGTCAAGGCGGTACTGATCTAAAACAGAAGGTCAGTCTGCTGTTTATGAAATAATGGCATGTAATAGATGGGAGGCAATAAAGAGATTTCTACATTTCAACAATAACAAAGATGTTCAGCCCCGGGGCTCACTTCTTTACTATAAATTATTGAGGATAAGACCTCTTTTAGACAAAATTAGAGATCGTTTATTGTTGATTCCAAAAGAAGAGTACATGGCAGGTGATGAACAAATAATACCCACCAAGAGTCGGCATCAAATCAAGCAGTACAACCCAGCAAAACCTCATAAGTGGGGATACAAACATTTGGTACTCAGTGGGGTTTCAGGATTTGGACGTTTTTGTGGGCGTTCATAGTAATACAATTCCTGATGCAGCACCAGATCTTGGAGTCGGTGCAAATGTCCTTACGTGACAAAATCAGTCCCCTGACATAAAAACGACAAGTTTTTTTTTGACAAAAGTTCATCCACACCAGTTATAAACTCTCCAAAGCTATGTTCATGTTAAAAAAACACTAGAAAAAGCTCTGCGAGACATCAAGATGCTCCTTTGCTTTCGGTGCGTACTGATACCATTGGCCACTGCCCAAAATGGATGAAAAATCGTCAGTTGTGTCAAAATCACTGCAAGTTTCGTTCATTTGCAATAATTATGTGAAAAATGTCCGGTTTATTTATGTTACAATGACAAAAGGAATTGTTTCAAAGATTATTGATTTCATGTGAAATTGATTAGCTATAAGTTTAGAATTAATGTCAAACCAATATTTTTCCTTTAAAATATTAGTCTTAATTTAAGATTCATGAAAATTTTTACTTGCTTTGGTTTTATATAATGGTAAGTTACACTACGAGGGAAGTAAGAGCTTCAAAATTGTGTTATTTTCGGTAATTGCATACCAAGCCACTTATGGATTTTGAAAAATAGCTGTTGAATCCTTTTTTTTTTCATTTCTTGTGAATAAACTCATAAAATAAATATATTTTCTTTAGAACATTGCACTTTTTTCTTTGTTTTGCCTATGCCATGCAGGAGAGGGTTAAGGCGGCGGTGCAGAAACCTTGGTGCGCGAGTCCGACTCACGCTTCACCGGTTTTTTCTTTTCTCTCGAATGTTAAGTACTAGGGTAAGAGAAGGCGAAGTGTAGGGTAATCTCAAGTGGCTCCTTTCTGCATAACGTCATTCCTAGCACTACGATTTGATTTTAAATCACTACGTGCAGGTATTTTTTGGTCATTTAAAATCGGGTTACTGTTGAAGAAAAATGTCTTTGAATTGCACATATTTAATGTTTACAATCATATTTTTTGCCGCGTTGTACCGAACTCTTTGTGCGGGAAAGGTAAGACATTTATGCTAAACGTACTAGGGCATAGGAGTAGCTGAAAAATAATAATGAAAGAAAAGACATTCATGGCTAGTTATAAAGAAAAAAGTGTCTGCATTGCGAAATGCGGTTCTTGCATTGACGAAAACCTTTATACTCGTTCCTATGACCGGCTATTCCCAGTAGGTACTCCGCACCCCTTTGTCCACACTGCAGACAACTGGTTTTTTTTTCAATTATCTTCAGCTCTGAGATCTGTTTTTAGAAATCGAATAGGAAAAAATTACAATGACAAAATGTGGGTATTGCGGGGGTGGTCAATTAGGTCGAAGCCATACGCCTAAGCCTTTTTTTAAAATCAAAAATGTAGCATTCGACCCAGTCTTGCCTGATGTTATGTGACGACTGTGTCGAGGGTAAATGGTACAGGCGTACTCAGAAAAAAGCCTATTCACTCTCTCCTTGAAAACATTTTAAACTAGGTTATACGATTCCGGGAAAACAGTCGCCGGGAGAGCATTCCACTCCGTGGCAGTGCTAACAAGCATTTTTGGTTAGGTGTTTGAGGCACTGAGGAAACTTGTACAGTTTCTTGAATTATATTTAAATTTAAAGAGTTCAACCTTGCTGGAGAGCAGTGGGGCTAAATTATTTTGAATCATTTAAGTAAAAACGTTAAATGCTCAAAATTTAATCCGTCTTTTTGAGAATATTAAAAGATAAAGATAAAAGATAAAATAAATTTATTCAGTAAGTAGGCCGCACGGGCACTTTTACACGTCAAGATACTACCAGCGCTTCCCAAGAGGAGACCACTGCTGAGAAGAAACGCCGCAAGAAACTCAGCAGTCAGTCATTTTTTAAACTTATTTCATATTTCATATTACAATGGTATGTACAACTTAATCTAGCATTATATAAAGCTACAAGTATTAAATTAAATATAATATCAAATAACAGTAGTTCAGCAGGAAAACATGCCAAAAATCTGACGGGAGAGAAAGATAGAAAAGAATAAAATAAAATAACTACAACTACCTACTTATATATGTGTATATAAGATGGTGCAAGATGACCACATAAAAGTTTCGATATGTTTTCCTGCATCAACGGTGTCCCCCAGACAAGAAAAAGCAGGATAAAGCCTTTGCATTTGAACAAATTACTATTGACTAAGTTTCGGGTGTAGGCCATGCATTTTTGTCTGTTAGATAGTCCTCGACCCTATAATACGCTTTAGACATTAACGACCTTTTCAAATATTTTTTAAGTGCAGGAAAGGGTAACTTTGAAACTACTTCAGGTAATTTATTATAGAAATGAATGCATTGACCAACAAATGATTTATATACTTTACGGACACGGAATTTTCGAATAGCTATTTTAATTTTTGGTTACCAACTTTGCTTAGCTTTACCAACTTTGCGTAGCTTTTAGTTACTTTACCACCGCTTAAGTGAAGTCCTGGTTTTGACAGGTCAGTTACTACATAGTGACAGAGCACGCGACGATCTCGCACGTTAACCCGAAGTACGCGCGGAACGTCAACTTCACGGCGACGCGCCACGGCCGCAGCAGCCCCATGTACTACGTGGACATCCACTACACCGCGCTGCTTCCCTTCGACGAGAAGTTCAAGGTGCTCAGTAATACTGTACAACACCGAGCGGAGGGCTCAGCGCTTGTATCCTGAAACCTCAAATCTTTACAAAACTAACGACAGCAAAATGTAGGATGTTGTTTTTTTTCTGATCAACTAAACTGTTCGAGCGTAGTTCACTAAACTGGGTGAGTTTAGCGACCTACGCTCGAATTTCAATAAAAAAAGTTTATAATGCTGACGTTTTTGTAAAATTTTAGACTACTTCAATCTTAAGAAATCTTCACCTTGAGAACTGAGAACAAATTTAGCACACAGTCAACACCTCAGCGGACTCTTTAACTTCACCAAAATATTGCACAAAAGTTGAATTACCTAAAAAATCGTTTACCGGATTTTACACTAGATGCTGCGTCTCTCTTGCTGTTGCTTTCTGGAGCCATTTACTAACTTCACTTCTTTTTAAGTCACAATCAGCCACTGCTGGGTAAAGGCCCACTGCACGATCCTGTATTGTGATAAGGTTTTTTTTCGACCCTCTGCTATAAGTGCCAAATGTAATCTTATCATATCAACGAGCTGATGATCTGCCCACTGATCTTCTTGTGACTTCGTTTTATCCACCATTCTGTAATTTCTTTTGATCCATTATGTTACCTAGAAATTAGCCCTCGCCTCTATGAACTGTCCCGAATTTTCTCTGATAAGATAAGATAAAAATAAAAGATAAAAGAATTTTATTCAGTAAGTACGCCGCACGGGCACTTTTACACGTCAAGAATCTACCAGCGCTTCCCAAGAGGAGACCACTGCTGAGAAGAAACGCCGCAAGAAATTCAGCAGTCAGTCATTTTTTAAACATATTTCATATTACAATGATACTAGTCTAGTCTAGCATTATATAAAGCTACAAGTATTAAATTAAATATAATATCAAATAACATGCGTAGTTCAGCAGGAAAACATGCCAAAAATCTTACGGGAGAGATAGAGAGAAAAAGAAAAAAGAAAAAATAGAATCAACTACTTATGTGTATATAAGATGGTGCAAGATGACCACATAAAAGTTTCGATATGTTTTCCTGCATCAACGGTGTACCCTAGACAAGACAAAGCAGGATAAAGCTTTTGCATTTGAACAAATTATTATTGACTAAGTTTCGGGTGTAGGCCATGCATTTTTGTGTGTTAGATAGTCCTCGACCCTATAATCCGCTTTAGACATTAACGACCTTTTCAAGTATCTTTTAAGTGCTGGAAAGGGTAACTTTAAAACTACCTCACGTAATTTATTATATAAATGAATGCATTGACCAACAAATGATTTATATACTTTACGGACACGGAATTTTCGAATAGTGATTTTATTTTTATTTCTTGTATTTAAATTATGTATGTATGTTTTTGGTGAAATAATCTAAATTCTTAATAACATAGATAATATTCTCGTAAATAAATTGAGACGCTATAGTTAAGATATTAATTTCTTTAAAAAGTTCTCTTAAGGAGTCACGGGAATTTAAATGGTAAATAGAACGAATGGCCCTTTTATGTAACACAAATATACTTTGTGTCAGCTGCTTTAAACCAAACCAGAATACCATAACACATAACACTATGAAAATAACTACAATAAACTAAGCGAGCTATCTCAACATTAGTTAGTTGACTAATATTCCTAACGGCATAAGCTGCCGGACTTAGTTTACCTGCCATTACAGCTATGTGACTCCATTGCAATTTTTTATCTACTGTTATGCCTAGGAAAACCGCCTTATCTACCATTTGCAAACACTCGTCATTTAGAAAAATACTGGAATCTACCGGTTTAACATTAGGCAAAGCGAACCTAACACATTTAGTTTTCTTAGCATTTAGTAGCAAATTGTTACTAGTAAACGAATGAAGTATTTTAACTAGTGTGGCGTTCATCCTACTGTAGTCTACGGATTTTCCATCTACCTTGAAAATTAGTGAAGTATCATCAGCAAAAAGTACAATATCACAAAGTTTATCGAATATTGGTGGTAAGTCATTTATGTAAACCAAAAATAAAAAACCGGCCAAGTGCGAGTCGGACTCGCGCACGTAGGGTTCCGTACCAGTATACATCTAAATAAATGTTTTTCTTTATTCTTTATTTTATTGGAGTTGATTGAATAAAAGGTAAAATGCGGTTTACGATTTATAACGTATTAAAAAAAAAACTAATTATTAGAGATCGTTCAAACCAATTTTCAGTGGAAGTTTGCATGGTAATGTACATCATATATTATTTTTACATTTATCATTCCCTTATTTTAGAAATTACCGGGGGGGGGGGGGGGGGGGGCACACATTTTTCCACTTTGGAAGCGTCTCTCGCGCAAACTATTCAGTTTAGAAAAAATGTATATTAGAAACCTCAATATCATTTTTGAAGACCTATCCATAGATACCCCACACGTATGGGTTAGATGAAAAAAAAAATGAGTTTCAGTTCTAAGTATGGGGAACCCCAAAAATTTATTGTTTATTTCTATTTTTGTATGAAAATCTTAATGCGGTTCACCGAATACATCTACTTACAAAGTTTCCATAGTATAGCTTTTATAGTTACGGAATAAAGTGGCTGTGACATACGGACGGACAGACGGACGGACAGACATGACGAATCTATAAGGGTTCCGTTTTTTGCCATTTGGCTACGGAACCCTAAAAAGGACCTAAAATAGAGCCTTGAGGCACACCTATTTTCACTGTAGCTCCAACAAATTGCGATTTGTTTACAACAACTGTTTGAGTTCTATCACTTAGATAAGAAGACATAAGGCTTTATTGGACAATCCATAATGTTCTAATTTTTAAATAAGGGTCATATGTTCCACGCAATCAAAAGCTTGAGAAATTTCACAAAATATTCCTATTGCGTCGCAAGATTTTTCCCACGTGTTCAATATATATTTAATGAGTACAGATGCCGCATCAATTGTTGATCGACCTCTGGTAAAGCCAAGCTGGTTATTGCTAAGTAGTTTATTTCTGTTAAAGTGACCTAACATATCCTTCAGCATTAGTTTCTCAAAGACTTTACTTAAAACTGATAGTATGGAAATGGGACAGAAGTTCGTTATATCACTCATCTCGCCTGATTTAAAAAAAAGGTATGACTTTACTATATTTCATGACATCTGATCAGCCTGTGCTTCTCCAGGTCGACTTCTTCTTCTACGAGTTCCTGAGCAACGAATACCGGCGCGGGTTCGTGGAGATGCACTTCACCTGGTGCAACCTGATCCACAAGGACATGTTCTTCGGGGCCGCCATGAGGCAGGGCAAGCTGGCAAAGCCCTGCCCCTACCCACCGGTACGATGCATTATATGAGCCTCTACACACGTACGAGTGTAATGGCTTGGTTAGGTACAAGTCTTCCAACACTCGTGCGTGATGCAACTCCATTCCGCCGAAAGTGGCGTAGTTGAAGCTTTGTTGCCACCGCGTTTACATCAAACTGACCGCTTCCTTTTGGACTCTGCCAATAGTACCTAGATTTGGTCAACTGCAGCTGCTAACTTAGTAGCCAGTTTGTCGACCAATAGAGCTAAGTATACAAGTTTTAGTTGCATGCAGCCGTTTTATTTTGTGTTGTTTCAAGTTTGTCTGTTGTTGTGATTCAGGGCGACTACCACATGTACAACATGTCGATTCCGTCGGCCGCCATCCCGCCGGGCTTCCCCTTCACCAAGGGCCGCATCTACGCCAACCTCACCAACCGCGGGGAGGACGTGTTCGGCGGGTACATCGACATGGAGCTCAAGGAGCGACGCACCAGACCTGCTAAGACTTAACGAACAAACACAGTACCTCCTGGAGTAGTATTATAATTGCCCACAAGAAAGAGTATTTACAATTATAACTTGCAGGTCATATGCGAAAAATACCCAACACAATTATGATAGCAAAATAGTTCTCTTAAAGAAAAGTCCAGTTATGCTTATGACATGTTATCGTTTTGTAAACATTACGATGGCTCTTATTTACTTGACAGTACTTAATGGCGGTTAAAAACAATACGGAAACATGTCAAAGGCAATATGGCTTTACCCAGTAGAATAGATCCCCAGGGCATTCGTCGCATTGCGCTCTCTCATGGGTCGGTGACGAGTACCATCAACCAACAAATAAATCATTTTTATTAAGTAATAAAACAAGTAGGTACTGTAACCGTCATGCTTTATTATCATCATTGTCGTCTATCGTTGTCATTCATTCATCTTTCGAAACTTGAGCACGAAGTTGCTTATGTTGGAATAAGATACAAATATACCGTGTTGTGGATGTAATCTGAGTTTTTTGAAGTGGTAACTTCTTATGGGAGGGTAAAACGCTTCGTTACGTAAGGCGCAAGGCTGCGACTCCACTGAGGCGGAGATGAGCGAAGTGGAGCGGAGTTTTTACTGCCTCGAATAGAGTCGCTGATAGGCAAAACATCCACATTTACACTTTACTTAGAATTGATAAAAATATTGTGTTTATGTATATGTAGTTACGTAGAGTGACTAATTAAATAACCTTATAACCTTTGAAATGAAAGGCCTAATTTTGTGTTTCATATTTAATGAGACCATCCTGACTAATTATCTAAACCGTGGTCAGCTCATGAATTAATTATTACGCATTCACAATCTACTTGCGTTTAAAACATCGTCGTGAGTTTGAAGAAAGTGGGCGTAAGTCGCTGCAATAAACGTGGTTTCGCTTCGAATTAGGGAAATTGTAAAATATTAGTGAAATTAATGTACCTATAGAGGTGGTGCTAACAATGTTGGAAGGTCTCCGGAAGTTCGCGCTGTCCCAGCACGACCTGCCCACCCAGCTGGAGAACGTGGGGAGCCTGCTGCGGCTCGTCACGCTGAACATCGACCGTCGCCACCAGCACCGTTGGTTGACTATCATTCAAACATAACGTAGAAACCGGTCAAGAGCATGTCGGACCATGCTCAGTGTAGTCCAAAGCCGTTACTACAAACACAATAAACTATCGCAAAAAACAACAAATATGAACTAATTTTCTATTTAAAGCTAATTGATGCTGTCTTGGTCGGTTTTAGTAGGTTTAAACAATTCATCAGTCACCGCTGTATCTCAGCAACCAATCAAGTCTACTTAGTCGTGGTAGTATTCCTTTTAATTTCGTCATATGTGTGTAAATTACACCGTGTTAACCCAAGTGAAAATTACACCATATCATCAAACCGCTAAGTACATAAATACATAAATGCTGCGTACTAGCTACTACTAAGTAAATGCTAAACAAGCCTTATAAGATAACTTTCTTGTCCGTCTGTCCATCTGTCTGTCTGAAATGGCTTAAGCTATCGGGCTGAAATTTATAACATTTGTAGTATTCAGTCATCTAGGCCTCAAGTTTTCAACAAAGCCTCATTATTAGAAAGTTGAAATTTGTAATTATGTATATGTATGTTTGCAACTAGGGGCCCGCCGGCGGCTTCGCTCCGCTGCAACTTTCCGACTTTACCAGTGGATTTTTTTTCTTAATTTTATTTTTAATGTAAGAACCATCTACAAAGTTTTCGAAAAAAATCGTGATATGTAGGACAGAGGTCAAGATAGTTTTAACCTCTGTACCACTGCGAGTCCACTTGAAACGAGAAGTAAGATGCCAGATACACGAAATAAGTTCAAGTCTTCTATCACTGTGCAACACAAAGGCATAAAAAGGACAAATCACTAACAGAAAAGAACTTTGATCATCTAAATACACAAAACTACAAAACAAAAAAACAAATTACACATCCGCCGTCTTTTAACGTTGCAAATGGCCTCAAAAAATTAAATAAAACGAACATTGGAATAGCCGTCAAACGTCAAGAGTCACTCTATTCTATTGTAGTATTCATAGATATTAAAACACTTATCATTTCAGTATATTTTTTTATGATAAATGATCTCGAGTGAAATGAGAATAAGGAATTCATTTGTTGTCATTTTAAAAATCACTTCATATTCGTGACATTGACACAGCACAAGTTTGTTTTGCCGCCACACTGTCGGCTTCTGAACCCATCTTAGAGTAGGTACTTATGATATGTGTGTAGATAAAGTAGTGTATGCAATAGTGTGATCCTATTATAAAACTCGCTGAAAACCACACTCATATTTTAAAGCCTCTCATTATGCATCAGTTGCATAAACTACTATTATACGACTGTATCATAATTACGGCCATTGAGAGTTTATGACATGAGGCGAAGCCGAAATCTCAATGGCTGATAATGAATCGTTGCATACATTACTTTTTCTATGACCTTAAAGGGATATAAGTAGTACAAAATTTTAAACTACTATAAAATATTATATTAGGAGTGCATAGAGGTGTGTGAGTCATCAGCGCTGGCCGCCCGCCCGCTACTGCGCCGCACCATGCGACGTCATCGCCTGCAGTTGCGCTACGCACTCCCTAATTACCCCTGCGCTCTTGGTACTTTATTTTAAAATGCAAGCTCTTTGCTTGGATGAATAGCGAACAAAAGCATAAAAAGCATATAAGCATATAAAAAAATATGAAAAGTGTGTTAAACAATTTATAGAATACCGGTAAATATTTTTCGTGTTCCGCCGTTTGCCGTGCGATAATAGTTATTTTTGTAACTAGGTACATAATGAAGCGTCTTAAGGCACGAGTACCGAGGTTGGAGCGCTCGCAAGCTCGCAACCTAATTTACTGGCACGAGTACCTTAACAGCCAAATGTGAACACTAAGCAGTAGTAAACAATTGAACTAAAACTAGTAAGAACTCTATATGTTGTTGCTCCTACCAGGCATCCCCGCCTTCTTCTACTTGTTGACGCTGGCCAGTGTGGGCAGCTTCGTGCACGGGTTCTTCGTCTCCCCGCTGTGGTTCATCCTCTGCCGCCCCGGGAGCGCCCTGGTGGAGAAGATCATACACTTCTCGCTGTGCATGAGCAGCCTCATCGGCATCACCAAGTACACCTCCATGTATTGGCAGAGGTTAGTCTAAGCGTTGATGGAACATCATTTTGAGACAGAGATGTAGATTTCGTTAATTAACAAAAGATTGTAAGGTTGTGTACCGCTCCACTTTTATACATATAATTTGATTTCATTAGTAGAGTCAACTATTGTTGACTTCGACATGATAGTTTGCACCCAACCCCGACCGAGCACGCATGCGCTGTTAGACACGACTAGGGACGTAATATGAACTACCGTTTTAACTTTTAAATTCGTCCTGTAAATATTAAAATTCATGCATATATTTCATTTCACGATATAATTCACGTATCCATTCCAACACATATCTCACGTATGTTTTCAGAGAGGACTTGCAGGAGATAATACGCGCCTACCTGCTCTTTGACTCCCAAGTTGTCCCGCACAGCAGGATGGCCAGGAACATCAAGCGGTGCCTAAAGGATGTGAAGAAGAGAGCCATGGCCATCTGGATCTTGGTCATGAGCAACATGATCATGTACTTCGTGGTGCCGCTCGCCAGACCGGGCCGGCACCTGACGGACGAGCACCAGATTATGTGGGGTACGAAGGAACACACATGTACTTTACAATTTAAGGGTATTGAATGATACCCGGTAAGTAAAAAGACAACGGTACAGTAATTCACTTATTTGAAGCTGAAATAAATTAACGTAGAGAAAGTATTAGTAGTACCGAGCGATGGAAAAGCACGGTGGTCTGGTACAAATGGTGCACAAATATGTCTACACACATTTTTACGTAAGACGTCGTGGTACGTACGTAGGTACTGTAGTATTCTTAAATAAATTTTTGCTGCGCTTAAACATACAGGGTATCGGGGATATAGTGGACTACCTTACAGGGCTGGATAGCTCAGCTCACGAAGCTATCCCGCCATGTAAGGTAGCCCACTATATCCCGGACACCGTTTATAAAGCTGCAAAATATGGAAGGAACCATAAACATTTGCTGGACCAGGGGATGATTCTAAAAACATTTTTTTTTAAAGTGATTAGTGTATTATACTTGTTTTATATTTTAACAGATTTCCTCTTTGTCTAGGTCTCGAGCCAATGATAGAGTCACCCAATTACGAAATTTCCTTCAGCATCGTCGTGACCTGCGTGTTCATCACGGTGTACGCTCCCGTCGTCATCGCGATGTTGCTGATCGTCCTCGTCGGGTACACGGAGGCGCACATGACCGCGCTCGGCCACGAGCTGGGGAACCTCTGGGACGACGCCCAGGACGACCTGCGGCAGAGGGAATTGGGCCACGCTATACCAATAGAGACCGACAAAGCAGCTCTGGTCAACCAATACGTTAAACACCGTTTAGAAACCATAATCGAAGCGCATGCTATTAACAAAAGACTTATAAAACAAGTAGAACGCGTCTTCAGAAATCCGATCGCTTTTTCATTTATTTTTCTCTCTATCGCATTAATAGCGGACCTGCTTGGTGGCTTGGAGAACACATACATGCAGATACCTTTTGCGATGGTGCTGGTGGCGACGGACTGTATAACGGGGCAAAGGCTGCTGGATGTGAATTTGAGGTTCGAGATGGCGGTGTACGGCAGCGGGTGGGAGCGGATGGACGCGCGCGGCCAGCGGCTTGTGCTGCTGATGCTGCGGAGCGCGCAGCAGAGCATGCGGCTGTCGGCCGGCGGCGTGCCCAGCCTCGGGTACGCGGCTCTCGGGGCTATCATCAAGACCGTCTACTCTGCGCAAGCTGCTTTACATTCTACCATAAGCAAGGCTTGAAAGTATACGTAGGAAGCTAGTATAATAGGTATCATAACTTCGTTGCACATCATTTATTGTGACTTTAAATTTAGTATTTTGTAGAAACCGAGCTATCTGACTGTCCATCTATTGATTTTATTCACGAAAGAAGACGAAAATTAACCATTCCAAAAAAATACAAAATATACTTCATTGGTTGTTGTGTAGATTATAAGAATTCTATAAATTGAAAATGAAGTGGTAAACTCAATATAATACGTTCACTTACGGAAAATAGTTTACTAAAACACCACTAGATGACACTAGTAGTAGTTAAATCGCGTCTCACTATGAGGATTTTAAATATAATATTTTGTGTTAATTTAAAAAGCACCGTAAAATATTTATAATTGTACGGAATCCCCTCCACGCGAATTCAACTCGCATTTGGCGGGTTTTTTTTTACTTCAAGTGGCCATTAGCTTAGTTACCTACTAAACTGGATTAACGTTATTTCCATGATCCTATAAGTTTATGTTATTACAGCAAGAACAATTTTTTTGGTAAATAAACTTCGTCTTGAATTTTTAGTGCCATATATATATATATATATATATATATATATATATATATGGGATGTATATTTGCGATGTCTGATAACTCTATGTCAAGCGCAATCGATTGACATTTGAGTAAATGTCATCTATTACGTACACTTTATGTCCACAGAGTAGGAGAATGATACCTACTGATGCACTACTGTGAGTACAAATTATTACTAATAAAATACTTGAAAAATTATGTGTTATTTTATTACTGCTAATGTAAGAAAGTCCAAAGTAAAATATTTAATTTCATTTCTAATATAAAGACTCAAACTTATTTAATCCAACAGTCTACACTATATTTTATATGTATTTAAGTATATATTTCTCTATACATATAAGTATTTAATATCGTTGTCTTGTACCCATAGTACAAATCTAGAGCTTAGTTTATATATATATAAACTAAGCTATAGTGTATATATATTCCAAACTAAGCCCTAGGCTTGTATTATATATATAAACAACTTGGGTCGAACTCAGAAGTATCCAATTAGGTACCTGTACATTTTAACCCTGTGGCAGCTATCGATATAAGTACTAAATTCAAACTACACCTACGATTTTGAATTAAAATCCCGATATTGATACTGAACCAAACAGAAACGGTGTTCCGGGTGTGCCTACAGAACGTGTCATTTGGTAAGTCGGAACTACAGATATTGTGTGATTTTTACTGCTAGAATTTAATCGAAGCTGTCCCACGAACATCGAGAAACACGGAGGAGAGTAGGCATTCGCACCATTTCCCCTCTCTCAAAGTACAAGCCCAAGCGGGCACACGCATCTAATCAAACTAGTTGTCACTTGGATTGTCAACTAGACAGAGTCCAGTCGCGGTATTGAACGTTACAGTACGACAGAAAAGAGTAGAAATGTAAAAATGGAACTAAAGAAATCGATGTTAAATTGTTGCCATGTTTAAGCATTTTAAGTCAAAAATGTGACATTCGCTCGCCCATGAAATAATCGAATCTGTTAAGCAACAAATCCAAGTCGGACTCAGCCCTATAGTGTCAATTGTCACTGGTTCGTACACAAAAAATTCTCGAGGTGTGCAAGTTATGTCGGTGTATTGTTCCATTTTCTATGTATTAGTCATCATTACAGTTTTGCAGAACTGCATTTGTGTGCAAATATCCCCCCGCAAGAAATGACAGAACTATTTGAGTGTAATATTCATATAATAATATGAATATTACACGCATCTAAGGCAACTCCCTTCCGCTAGGAAGACTGTGTTGCTCGATGCCCACATTGATGCCCACGAAAGAAGCAACGCTCGGCTTGACTGGGGCTCATACTTTTTAATTATAAGCAAACTAGCTGTTTCCCACGACTCCGTCTCCGCAGAAAAATAAAACATAGCCTATGTTCATCAGGGATAACGTAGGATTCTAACGGTGAAATATTTTTTCAAATCAGTCCTGTAGTTTCGGAGCCTATTCAATACAAACAAACAAACAAACAAAAAATCAAATCTTTTCTCTTTATAATATTAGTGTAGTAGATACCATACCAATGCGAAAACCAAACGCAAACGTCACTGTCAAATCTATCAGATGTCAGTGCAGTCATTCACCATTATTGTGCTTTAGAACTAGTGATCTGTTATTGTCAATAAAAACAATTTTCGCAATTAGTATTCGATTTCAGCGAGTGGGAATGTTACGAAATATTTTAATAATATGAATAACGTTGTACTCAACATTCCTCTGCTAATATGAAGAGGAACACTCACTTCTTCGACCTCTACTGGGAAGATATTATAGTGTGCAATGTCCTTCCGTATCTCACGATTCGTGAATGTTTTACTTTTCGCTGCGTCTCCAAAACCTGTCTGCAGTTGGTTAAAATGTACTTCAGGAAGATGAAGTCATTAAAACTGATTAACAAAGGATTCTCGCCGCACGCTTTCGGTGTAAGTGTTGGGTTTCACGGAATTGTGGTCGTCTACTGGGATCTCACTGGAGTGTTGTCGTGTTGCAGGTAGTGGCTGCGACGTGCTCGCGGCTCAGCGCACTAAACCTGAGCCGATGCGCGTCGGTGACGGACGAGGACCTGATCCCCGTGCTGCGGAAGAACGTCCTCCTAGAGAACTTGAATCTAAGCCAGTGCAATAAACTGTCAGCGAAATGCCTGCAGCCCGTGATACTGTACTGCAACAAACTGCGGACACTGAAGCTGGCGCGCTGCGCGTGGGTCACGACAGGCGCCATGGAGGCCCTCGCGCTGCACCAGAGCCTGCTGGAGGACGTGGATTTGTCACATTGTGTTGCCATTTCAGAGAGCTGCATACTTATATTTATAAAAAAGTTTAGACTTCTCCGAACATTTAACTTAGAAGGAAATAAACAAGTTACTGACAAGTCCTTGTACGCTATATCTAAAAACAGTGTTAAGCTTAAGATGCTCAATCTTGGAGGGTGCTCTGAAATCTCAGACAAAGGAGTGCGGTAAGTGGTTTTATATCAGTTGTTTAAAATGGCAAAGTGTACAATAAATTAAGTGCTGCATAAGTTACTTAACCTTCAACTGCCGTGGTATACGTCTCACAGACATCATGGCTATTATTTTGAACTTTGTTGCTATGACATAAGTGTTACTTTGAGAATGTTCTAAAACTACCTCGGCAATTAAAGGTTAAATTGCTCTGCTAATCAAACTCGGACTCCAAAATTAAGATACTTTCACTAGTAAAATGGATATGTGATCTGTGGCCCTGCTAATATGCATTATGTCTAAAGTTACATTAATATTAGCATTTGCCTGCGGCTTGTTGCTTTGATTGAATATAATCCTCTATAGGTGCATATGCCTCTATGTTAGACAAACCAAAAATGAGGTGGGAACAAGACACAATGAATATCATTGGAAAAGACTTGAACAATCATGCAAAGGTTATGAAGCCATTTAACTAGGATGTTATAAAAAAAATATAAGACAGAAGAGGCCTAGAGCTCTAAAGCTCTCCAGGAAAGTGGAAAATAAGCTTATATATTATTGCTCATATATAATATGCTGTAGACAAAATACATTATATGTCCAAACCTAAACCTAAATTCATAATAAGATTCCATCAACTCTACCAGGCAATGTCACTGTCACAGTAACATCTGCGGTCAGACGCCACCAACCGTTTCTTAATATAATAAACATAATTATCTTACTACAGGTGTAAAACTTAACAAAAGTCTTTGTATAGAGAATATATATAATAGAGAATTAAGGGAAGTTACGTCCAATTTCAAAATAGCTTTTATTTTCAGTTCACAGACACTATACAATTACATAAACATAGGGGTATTGTTAAGTTTGTGGTTAATACTACTTTGATTTTTAGATGTTTGTTAAGTATCAAAACTAAATATTTATATTCATACATTCCTAATTTCAAAGTAAAGAGGATACTTATTGTTTCGCTCTAATTAGTGAGGTTGGTTAACACCCCTCCTCCAGTGAGGCTGCTACCGTCAGGATAATGTAACACGCCTTTAAAATAGCCAACATAACTAGGTAGTTGGTAGTTTACTAATGTCGTAATGATTCATTTCAATGACAACACTGTGGTAAACTTGATAGAATGTAATTATGAATCCGAGTGTAGAAGATGAACTATATGCTTATCCAATTAACCCTAACTAATCCATTCAGCTCTTCATGAGTGATTGATAGACAAGTGTGTGTGTGTGTATGTGTGTGTGTGTGTGTGTACATTTCAGCCCAGACAATTTAAAATTTCCTGAGGAATTAACGATAATCGAAATCAAAAAGGTCGCGGGCAGAAGCTAGTGTAATATAAATTTAAAGAAATATAGAATGATTGTCAAAGTGTAGACTTTTGAATGTTTTAGAGAAGATACGTGATCTGTTGCAGAGCGCTAGCGCTGCATTGCCCGGCGCTGGAGGGCCTGCTGGTGCGCGGGTGCGCGCGCGTGACGGAGGGCAGCCTGCAGCTGATGCGCAGCCGCGTGCTGCTCGACCGGCGGCCCGCCCCGCCCGCGCCCATGCCCATCTACCTGCAGATATAACCATTTGTTATTAAAGTTAAGATTAAACGCGATACAATCCGAAAAGTCGTTTATCCCAATAACAATAGGATTGTTGATGCGCCGCGCGCAGGCGCCGCAGCTGCCATCGGCACGCGGCGGGCAGCGCTGGGCGGGTTGTAGCAGTGCGTGTTGTAGCGGGTAGAGTAAGGGTCGACGTAGAAACAGCGAATGCCATAAGTCAATATTTTTCACTTCATGTTATAAAAACTGCCTATAAATACCCAACTTGAAACGATAATAAGGACCAAATAAATTCCAGTTTCCAGAGACTTATATTCTTTATAAATTTATTATAATTTCATAGATATTTAAGCATCCAAAGTTTTAGTAATACCTACGTTTTTGCATTTGTTACTATTTATTGTTTTAAAGTTTTGGCTTTTATCTACATATACTATGTGATCTCACGGCGATTGATTTATTCGCGTGCGCCGTCTCCTCGGGCTGGTCCCACTGCCATCATTGAGTGCGAACTAGACTTTGAGGGTGCGCACTAGTGGGGTTTTTTCGCATCTGGTCGTAACGGAAAGACATTCCCGCTAGTGCGCAGTGCGATCAAAAGGCTGCGGACAAGCGGGAATAGCCGTCGCCGTGTAGAACCAAGAACAGCGCGCGTACGGCTGCGCGAAGCGAGGGATGGCTATTTAGCCCTGCGCCACACTAATGCCGACTGTCCAGTGGCGCCATCATTATTATTATTGTGTTATATTGTGAACTACTTTCATTAATTTTACCTTCGTGTTCATCAATCAATCTGATAAAAAAAGATATTTTTTCGTTAAGTTATTCAATGAAAAGTAAATTACTTATAACTATACCATGTCATTATATACTACGAATAAAAGAAGAAACTGACTGGCTGACGCCCGTGTGCGCTGTGTCGGTGCATCCGGCGAATGCCGGTGCAGTGTTGAGTAAGGAGGCAGACTGGTGGGTGCTAGTGCGGGGTGCTCGTGTGTTCCGCCCGGGACTGCTCGCGGAGCGGCCACTCCGAATGAGACACGGGATTTTGTTTGATTGTCCTTTATAAAACATATCGCGCCCTGCTGTGCGGCTAGCACAAGTTGCCCGCGACTTGGTTGTCGCTCGGATCTCCCTTTCTATCGGGTCAGTAACGATAGAGATGCACTGCGCAACAAGCGATAAAATGCAACTTGTGCTGCCGCTGAGGTGCTCATTGCCGAAACGGATACGCAGGGCGGCGATTGTCCTAACCGTTCCTGTCATTATGGTTCCGAATGTTTACACATTTTGTAATTAATAAATAGAAAAGTTTAAATAAGGAACGTTAATTTGAAATAGGTGACGTATTGAAAAATGATTAACCAGTATAAAACCTAAAACTAATCAAGTATGTCCAATGAAAAATGTATTACTTCATTTTGATTTCGCACCCGGGCGGGTGCTCCGCGCACGCCAACTTTAGTACCTTGTCACATGCTTATGACTGTAATCCGTGACAAGTCATGTATTGTAGTTTAAACAGATATACATGTATTAAATAGACAAGGTACTGAAGTGTACACCTACATATTTATGAACTCGATTGTACTCTTAAATTTAACCTAATTGAATTGCTCTCCTCGACCACATTTATATTAAGAGATTATTTATTTTTGTATGAAGTAGTTGTAAGTTTAAATCCGTAGTGCTGTCAAAAGTTTTATATTGGAATTATTTTGCAAATTTTCTTTACTGCCAATAGTAAAGGAAATTGAAATTGATCATACAATGAACTATTTCAAATAATCAGCAGTTATATTTCGTTTTTAGTAGGTAGGTACCTAGTTTGTTGATTGTAATTATGATGACATGTTTGAATTTAATTAGTTAATAACATACAAACACCCTTGCAGGGTTTATGTTTGGACTAAATATATTTTGTAGATCATATTTACACGTAATGCAACAATAGAGTAAATTAAATAAAAATTAAATAAGTAACGTTTCTTGTATCAAGACCTGTTTCCTATGAGGACTTCCCAATGAAATTGATTGTGAATTGAGAAAACATGCAATGTGGGGAAAATGCAAAACGGAAAAATATACAATTGGTAAAAAAATGGGAAGAAATGCGATTGGAGAAAAATAAAATAGGGAATAATAAAGAATGGAAAGTTAGCTACGCGGAGTTAGTCAGGGTAACGGATCTAAGTGCTCGAACAATGTATATGCGGACGTCGTCTATCTGTAATAGTTACTATTATACAGGGTGTCTCATTTAGATCGGTCAGTATGGGAATGTCTGAAACTATAAGACATACGAAGAACAGTTCTTAGGAACCATGTCATCGATTAAGTAGTAACAAGAAAAACTACATAGGTACATTTAAAAAACTTGCACTCAGCTCGGGAAGTCAGTCCGGGTTCGAAAAATAAAACTAACACTATTCCTAATTACATATCGATTGTTTAGGTCTCAAGCAGCACATCCTACTATGAAATATAATATCTCAGCATGGGAGTCTGAATTTCCCATTTTGACCGATCTAAATGAGCCACCCTGTATATACACATAAATTGATATAAACATATACATAATATATGACTTTTAATTCGTATGTATTTTGATTATTTTAACCTTACTGTCGTGACCGAACTTGACTTGATTTCAGGCGGTAAAACCATATTCTTTTGACCTTTGGGTGCTAAGGTATTGCTTCGCACTCGGCTGCTATTACTATAAAGAAAATAAAGAGCTATCACGTGGACAATACGATAGCAGAGCAGAGCAAAGGCAATATGGTTTGTACCGCCTAGAATAGAGGCCCTTATAGACCAATTATAACAGGAAAGCTGCCCCATTTCGTTCCGAAGCAACATGCTTCTCATGATCATTCAAAACTAGGGTTTAAAAATGTTCAGTCGGTACATCACGAAAATAACTTTCAACATGCTCCGACACATTAAATGGATTTTCTGTCATTAAGTACCTACAAATGGAAAATCAATAACTCGAATCACTATCAATTACTTACTGAGAAAACTGGTTTCTCATTACGTCTCCGAAGAAGGCACCGTGTATAGCCAGCATGGAAAAGTTAACGGCACTATGTTCTGAGTGAAAACATTAATACATTATAAAACTTAAACCTAAAAAGGTCTCGGGATGACTTTTGATTGACCCACTTTCCTTATTCGTCATCTTCTTCAAACGAATTTCCGTCCCATCTCTATTCTACCAGTTTTAAGTAAAGTTTTTGAGAAGTTAATGTTAAAAGATATGTGAGGTCACTTTAATTGAAATAAATTGCTTAACAGTAATCAGTTCGGCTTCACCAGAGGACGATCCACAACTGACGCAGCATCTGTACTCATTAAATATATATTCAATATTTGGGAGAAATCTTGTGATGCAATAGGATTTTTTGTGACCTCTCCAAAGCTTTCGATTGCGTAGATCATGCGACTCTTATATTAAAATTATAACATTATGGTCTGTCAAATGATTCTCTAAATCTTATGTCTTCATATCTTAGTGATAGAACACAAACGGTTGTTGTAAACAAAACACAGTCCATTGGAGCAGCTGTTAAATTAGGTGTGCATCAGAGCTCTATATTAGGTCCTTCCTTATTTTTGGTTTATATTAATGAATGACTTACCACCCACGGTAGATAACCTTTGTGATACTGTGCTATTTGGTGATGATAAATAATTAATTTTCAAGGTAGACCGAAAATCCGTCATTACAGTAGGATAAACACCACGCTAGGTAAAGTTCATAATTGGTTTACTAGTAACAATCTGCTAATCAATGCTAAGAAAACTAAATGTGTTAGGTTCGCTTTGCCGTTAATGTTATACCGGTAGAATCTAGTATATTCCTAAATGATGAGTGTTTGGAAATAAGGCGCTTTTCTTAGGGTTAACTATAGACAAAAACTTGCGATGGAGTCCACATATAGCAGTACTAGCAGGTAAATTAACTTCGGCAGCTTATGCTGTTAGGAAAATCAGGCAACTTTTTTTTTTTTTATGGCATATACAAGGCAACCGAGCACGCAGGCCACCTGATGGTAAGTGGAAACTGTGACCCATAGACATTAGCATAAGACTGCAAATGCGTTGCCAACCCTGAGGACTAAGATGGAATGCCTCTATGCTAGTCATTACACCGGCTGTCTTATCCCCAAACCGGAACACAACAATGCGAACACTGCTGTTTGGCGGTAGGTTAATGGATAACTTACCAATGTTGTGACAGCTCGCTTAGTTTATAATAGTTATTTATTATTTATTTATTAATTAATCACAAAAAAATACAGTATGTAACTTATAAATAATGTCCCGCAAAACCGCTTGCACGGTTTGACTGCGGAATCAGTTATTTTCATAGTGTTGTCTTACGGTATTCTGGTTAGAGAAAAAGTGCTGACATGCAGACTATACATATTCGTGTTACAAAAAAGAGCCATTCGGTAATATACAGGGTGTTAGGTAATGAGTGGATAATCCTTGAACTACGGATAGAGGGCACTTAGGACGTTATGAAAAAGCTAAAATAGGTCTAGTAAAAGTCGCATGGTTTTCGAGATATTTGGACATTTAGGTTTTTTCGAAAATGAACACCTTGTTCAATGTTTCGATTATAGCACCATTACAAGGTATTTTTTTTAATGTTTATTTTTGCTCAATATTATTGAATACTTGTGTTATCAGATAGGAATCACCATTTTTGTGAGACATCATTAGATTTAAAAAAAATAATCGCAAACATGAATTTTGCATCAATCGTACATTGATCGAACTTTCAACTCCTTTATTCGAATTCGATTTTCAATTTCGCTATTATTGCGTAATGAATGGTGAATTGTGTTTAGATTGTGGTGTTGATTTTTTTGGTTTTAATGTTTAGAACACAATACACGTCCAATGAATATGCTCAAATGCATTACATTTATTGCGAGTGCCAAGGCAACGCTAGTGCTGCTCCGATTTTGTACGCTGAACGCCATCCCGATTACCGGATTTTTCTTCGCATCCATAACGCGTACAGTGAAGGCAGAGTTCTTGGCCAGGATGTAGGAGGACATAGCGAAGGTAGACCGAGGGAGGGAGACGGTAAAAATGTCCTGGATTTAATAGCGGAAAATCCTTTGTCCGTACCGAACATAGCAAATAGCCTTGGTCTGACAACGTGGAAAGTGCATGCAACTTTAAAAACACATGGATTGCACCCTTTTCATTACCAACGTGTGCAGGTCTTATTGCCTAGAGACTATCCACAAAGGTTGACCTTCTGCCGCGAAATGCTGCGTCGTATCCGAGATGATTCAAATTTTTTCGACAACGTACTGTGGTCAGATGAATCTTCATGTCATAGAGACGGATACGTGAATCTGCACAATCTGCACAGTTGGCAGTTAGATAATCCACACCTGATGAGAGAGGATAGGTCGCAATACCAATTTAAGGTAAGTTAACTAAAGTTCACGAACGATTTAAAATTAATATTAATAGTGTTTATTTTATGCTAATAATTGCAATTTTACAATACAAAAAATATTGATGCAAGGTAAATTTGTGGACTGGTATCCTGAACGGAGAAGTGATTGGCCCCTTCGAGCTACCACCTACTCTGAATGGAGAGAGCTACTTACAGTTTCTCCAAAATGATTTGCCGATCCTATTGGAGGATGTACCACTAGCACTTAGGCGAGAAATGTGGTTCCAACAGGACGGTTGCCCGGCCCACTACGCTACACGAGTGAGACAGTACTTGTCGGCCACTTTCCCGGAGCGATGGATCGGTCGCCGCGGGCAAATACTTTGGCCTCCACGTTTACCGGACCTGAATCCTTTGGAGTTTTTTTATTGGGGTTGTCTCAAAGAAAAAGTATACAGCCGTCCAATAACAACCCCTGGTGAACTGCGTGAGCGAATTAGAATTGCAGCTCGAGAAATAAGCGACTCAGGATACACCAAATTTGCAAAGCGGTCATTCATGCGACGATGTAGAGCGTGTATCAGGGTTGGCCAAAGACCTTTATATAACTAACGTAATAGACGAACAGTCTCCCTTTTTCCCGCGTTACCAAAACGGAAATGTCAACGTGTGCGTGATTTTACAAGTGTGTGAGTAATTTTAGTGATGTCCGTACTGTTATAACCTCCACCTTGTATGCCTTCTGGCTGACCAAGCAACCCCATCAGCAGTAATCCCCTCCAACCGACTCTAGCTTCTCTATCCTGCCCAGTCCATCCTTAGTTGTTCCCGAGCCGCGAACCGCGCTATACCTCTATTATCCTAAAAGGTCGTGTACTTATCTTAGTTTAAAGTGTGTGTTAAATAAATATATTTTTTAAAAAGACCTTGGTGTTTTCCATTATAACATTGGTGGCAGCTTAAGGGATTTTCAAAAATCTCAAGGACGTTTCCGAAGTGACGTGAAGTGAAGTGAACAAACCAGTTAACCAAGGCCGACCTTAGAAGAAACAAGGGACAACTCATTACTATTTCCATGTCCACCGTTCCAAAGTGTTCAGTGTGATTACCTACTATTTCCAAATTCGCCGTTCTCAAACGACCGGCGCATTTTACCATTTCCCTACCACCACTCCAAAGTGTTTGGTGTGTTGTGTTTGCCAATTCCAAGTCGCCGTTCTCAAACGACCGGCGCACCCTACTATTTCCAAGCGTGCATCGAGTTCCTGCAGTTCCCACGGCCTTGCTGGTGTGTGTCAAGGTCAAGACACCCGGTAAAGGTCCTGGCGATGATGATCGCCCAGATTTCAACGCTCCTGCTACTGTGAGTACTTTCTATTTCGTTTTTGCCGTGCCCGTGAAGTGCCGTGAAAGTGTCAAGTGAAGTGCGTATAAACAATATCCCGTGCAATCGCTATAATTCTACCATTTTGTAATTAGTTCCTTAAATCATTTGTATACCTCGTGTATTATAAATCATATATATCATCCTGTTCCAAGTTCAACGCCGCGGCTACTCTGTTATCTGTTCAAGCTAACTCGACGAATTCTCGCAATCAGGACACCGTCCGCCTGTCACACCGTAACGCCGTATCTTAAATATCCATATTTAATTAATTAAAGAATCAAAATGTCTAAGTCCGATGGTGAAGGCTCTGGCTCCCTGAAGGCACCCAAGGCTACCCCAGACATGTTGCCAAAATTGGTGATATCAGAAATTCCGTTAAATGTTATATTAAAATTCATAAAACCCTATGACGGGTCAAGAGACAGATTAAACGCGTTTATAAATAATTGCGCTAACGCAATAACACTTACTTCAGCGAGCCAAGAACCGATTGTGCTTAAATATATCATCAGCCAGCTTGAGGGCAAGGCTGAATTAGCGTGTTCCATTAAAGAATTCAGCAATTGGTCGTCGTTACAGGACTTTTTAAAAGCCCAGTTTGGTGAGCGCAAACATCACGCCCACCTGCTGTCCGAACTGCAAGATTGCAGACAGACAGCCACTGAATCCGTCAGTCAATTTTCACTCCGTATAGAGTCATGCTTGTCACAATTATTAACAGAAGTAACAATGTCATGTTCCAAAAAGATGGAACTTCCAGGCCGGCTTGCAGCTATGCAAGACTTGGCACTAAACTCATTCATTATGGGTGTTAATCCCAAAATCTCCGTGATCCTACGTTGCAAATCCCCTAAAACCTTGAATGAGGCAATTAACATAGCTATATCCGAGGACAAATTACAACAATTCTCAAACAAAAAACCAGTGGAAACCTTTAAACAAGGTTTCCCGAAGAAGCCCTATTTTCCAGGCAATCCAAGACCTGGTGCGTCCAACTACAACAACCAACCTAATTCATTCAATAGACCAAAAACCTCCTTTGATACTCCCGTTGTGTGCCGGTATTGTAAAATACCTGGACACACACTTGAACAGTGCAGGAAAAGAGAATACAATAATAAACGCTTTAATTTTAATAACAACAATTCAACCCGACCAGTAAATTTCCTTGAGAATAACGAAGGCGTCGATGAGACAGACTCTAGTTCTTTAAACGAGATGTAGGCTTGGAAGGGTGTCGTCCGAGTCGTAATGTCGTACCAGACACCATACGCATTATCCAAATTCCATTTCCTGAAAACCGGGTCGAAATTTCCGCTCCCAGAGATCCCAAGGTCTATGAGGTACTAACTAAAAACGATAGATACTTACCGTACATTAGTGTACCTACGTCCATGAATTCTAAGCCCTTAACGTTACTCATAGATACCGGTGCGGCCATAAGTTTAGTAAAAAAATCAAGCGTAGACAAATCCATGATTCTTTCCGAGAGCAGAATTAATGTCAAAGGAATCGATTCTACTGAAGAATCAATACCAAGCCTTGGTCATCTTAAATCCCGAATACAATTAGCGAACGACCTTAGCCTATCTCACGATTTCCATGTCATGAAAAATATAAACTTGCCTTACGATGGCATTATCGGTAGCGACATGTTTTCCAAATTCCGCTGTAATATTAATTACGCGACTAACTGTCTAGAAGTGAATGGGAAGAAAATTAAACTGTCATTCAAGGAACCAGAGTACAATATTTCCCCGCGAACCGAGACAATAATAGAATGCACCGTAACCAATCCTGAAATAAAAGAAGGTATAATTACCGACCAGCATTTGTCCGAGTCACTGCTCATAGCTAATTGTATTGTAAAGGTCAAAGAGAATAACCGAGCTAATATCTCCATCATTAACATATCAGAAAATCCTGTAACAGTCAAATCAGACCTAAAACTTCGCTTGGAACCACTAAATGTCAACGTGGTCTCCTTTTCCTCTACAGTCGACACTGTTAGACGCACTGAAGAAGTGCTAAATTCACTCCGCACATCCCACATGAATGAAGAAGAAGCAAACGCCCTCACTGAAATATGTTCCCAGTACTCTGACATTTTTCATCTTCCTGACGACAAACTGACGTCAACTTCCAAAATTCAACATAAGATTAGGACCACCAGCGATGTCCCTATATATACAAAGTCCTATAGATTCCCAGAAGTGCATAAAAAGGAAGTCGAGAAACAAATTAATAAAATGCTGGAACAAGACATTATAAAACCAGCTATATCCCCATGGTCATCCCCTATTTGGGTCGTCCCCAAAAAACTCGACGCTTCAGGAGAACAAAAATGGCGTGTGGTCATCGACTACCGCAAACTCAATGACATAACAATAGGTGAAACCTATCCTATACCTCAGATTGTTGACATTTTAGACCAATTAGGAAACAGCAAATACTTTTCCACCCTTGATTTAGCTTCCGGTTTCCACCAAATAAATATGGCCCCTGAAGATGCAGAGAAAACAAGTTTCTCAGTACCACAAGGTCAATTTATGTTTAATAAAATGCCTTTCGGGTTAAAGAATGCACCCTCTACATTCCAAAGGCTCATGAATAATTGCCTTTCCGGACTTCAAGGAATCCGTTGTTTCGTTTACCTCGATGACATAGTGATTTATTCCTATGACCTATCGTCCCACATAGAAAACCTCACAGCTGTCTTTGACAGGCTGCGAAACTTCAATCTCAAGCTACAACCAGACAAGTGCGAATTCCTTAGGAAGGAAGTAGCTTACCTCGGACATATCATCAGTGACGAAGGTGTAAGAGCAAATCCCGAAAAAATCAAAGCAGTCACTGAATTCCCAATTCCCGTGTCACCGAAGGATATCAAATCCTTCTTAGGACTAGTATCTTACTACAGAAGGTTCATCCCCGACTTCTCCAAAATTTCCAAACAATTAACAAATCTACTGAAAAAAGACACCCCTTTTAATTGGGGTCATGAACAGCAGTTAGCCTTTGAAACATTAAAATCAAAACTTACTAACGCCCCAATTCTCATCTATCCTGATTTTACAAAACCTTTTATACTCACCTGCGACGCATCAAATTATGCCATTTCTGGAATTTTATCCCAAGGCCAAATTGGTAAGGACAAACCAATAGCTTTCGCCTCAAGAACGTTAAACAAGAACGAGTGCAATTACAGCACCACAGAAAAAGAACTTCTTGCTATAGTTCATTTCTGCAAATATTTCAGACCCTATCTTTTTGGAAAGAAATTCTATATCATGACCGATCACCGCCCTTTAAAGTGGTTATTTAACCACACAGACCCCAGCAGCAGATTGCAACGCTGGCGCCTAAAATTAGAAGAGTTCGCTGATTACGAAATCATATATCGCAAAGGGAAATTAAATTGCGCAGCCGACGCGTTATCTCGTTACCCTATACCCAAAGATAACAACTGTCCCATCAATGCTGTAAATGAGGAAGTAGACGAAAATCCACAACCTGGGACTTCCTATGACCAACCTGAAGTCATCGACCCATTTGATATCGGAGATTTACCATCTCTGACACCTGATCCACAATTTTCGCCTATTGATTTAGACTCTATAATTGATGATCTTATACCAAATCCACAAAATACTCCATCCATGGAAGCGCAACCCTCTGAATCGGACCTGATTCAAGACTTATCTGAAACCTTTCCCCCTGCTATTGAAGACACTTACTCGAAATTCTTAAAATCCTTACCAGACGCTAACTTCGACACTGCGATAGTTGAACATAATGACAACCTTCTGAAAAGTCCACATAAAACAATTATTATTCCTACCTCATTGGACCTTGACGAAAATGTGCCATATGTCCAAGATTTCTTAAGCAACCTACCTGACCAAGAAGAATTCTTACAATCCGAAAGAACTTTACTATCGTTTCAAGAAATTAACCATAGCGGAAAAACCTTTATAACATTATTTACAAAAGTTCATCATTTCGATGATTGCTCCTATGTTGATATTTTCGAATCATTAAAAAACCTTCGAAACCATTTAATCGCAATTCCTAATAATGAGAAAAAAAAAATTAGTATTTCAGACTTTAAAAGCCCGTTTGACAACCGCGCGTTTACCAAGATTTATAACATAATCGCTTACCTTTTTAATGGGACTGGTATACAAATACATATATATCATAATAATACTATATACCCGTCTTTGAGCGAGATCCCTAAAATTCTAAAAGAGAATCACGATATCCCGATTGCCGGACACCTAGGCAATACCCGCATGTTTAATAGAATCCGCGAGCAGTATTTCTGGAAAAACATGAGGGCTGACATCGAGAATTATATTAAAAAATGTTCCTCTTGTCAAAGTAACAAAGCACTGAGGAAAATCAACCGTGCTCCCCTGGAGATAACCTCTACCTCAACACAACCATTCCAACGCTTAGCATTAGACATTGTAGGACCTCTACCCGAGGCCGGACCTGCCAAGGTCAAATATATACTCACTATGCAAGATGACCTAACAAAATATTCCTTAGCTTACCCCATACGATCTACCACCGCCGAAGAAACCAGCGAGTGCTTAGTGCATTTCATAAGCTTATTTGGCATACCTAAATATATCCTGACAGACCAAGGAACCAATTTCACTGCCGACCTATTCAAACAAGTTTGCTCTTTCCTAAAAATCAAACAAATTTGGTCCAGTCCTTACCATCCCCAAACTCAAGGTGCTCTCGAACGGAGCCACTCAACATTAAAGGAATATCTGAAGTCCTATGTAAACGAAGAACAAACTGACTGGCCCCGTTTTGTCTATACTGCTATTCTAACCTATAACACAACTGTGCATAGTACCACTAACTACTCCCCTTACGAACTAATTTTTGGACACAAACCCTTTTTCCCGAATTCCATCTATGAATCAGCGCCTGGTACGACCTATTGCGATTACGTGAAAATGCTTCAACACCGTCTTCAATACTCCCGCAGCAAAGCCCTTGACAGCATACATCAATCAAAAGAAACTGCTAAAACATACTACGATTCCCGTACCAAACCGGTAACCTATCATGTCGGAGACTATGTTTACTTAAAAAATCATTTGCGACTTCGTAAAGCTTTATCACCTGTATGGAAAGGACCTTACAAGGTCACGAAGATCAATGGTCGTAACACATTGACCTTATTAATCAATCGTAAAAGCGTAGTTCACCACTACGATCAGATTAAATTAGCTCATAGAGATAGTAATTAAGTCATTTATTTGTGTGTTATAGTTTTAGAGCCAACCATTCTAGAGTTTTCTTACACTTAAGCATTTATTCATTCTATTTTATTTCTCCCTTTCAGCACCCCTCTCTTAATACAAGCTAACTTCACCGAATCTGTACAGAACAGTCCAGGCCTTTATTTCGACCCCATCGGAGAGTTAAAAGTGACTAACGGATTTCTAGATGTTGTTATACCTATAGATATATCTTTTATTAAACCTCATATTGATAACTTGAACGGCGTGATAGGAACCTCAAAATTTCTGTGCCGTGAGAGCGATAGCTTGTCAGTAACAGAATGTAATAATATGTTTCAACCGCTTACCACAAGGTATAAAGACATAATTAGAGATTATGATTCTATCTCTCACCTGATTACGAATAAATCTAAGAGATCTGCGTGGTTTGGTGCTATAGGTACCGTTTTCAAACACCTGTTTGGAACTATGGATCAGGATGACGCTATCATGTATAACAACGCCATTCAAAGTTTACAATACGACCAAAAGGACATTTCAACCATATTTAAATCAAATATTTTAATCACTTCCGCGACTCTGAAATCCCATGAGGATTTTATAAACAAAATAATGATCAACGAGCAGATATTGAATGATGCTGTTAACTTACTGAATATGTCCTTAAAAAACTTAACTGTAATTAGTAATAAGCTAAATTTAAGATCAAACATTCTAGAGCTAATAAGTATCATTGAAAATAATATTTTAACCTTGTCATTTAAATTGGAGGATATCATAAACGCCATAATGTTTAGTAAATCAAATATTCTGTATCCATCGATAATCACCCCCAAACAATTATTCCATGAATTAGTAGAGCATCATAGATTGTTACCCAAATCTCAAGAATTACCCATATCGTTAAATCTGGACCATATAACCATTCTACTAAATATTTCAGATATATCGAGCTTTTATATCAACAACAAAATTGTTTTTGTAATGAGAATACCCTTAGTTAACTCCCAGGAATATAATATGTATCACAGTGTAGCATTCCCGGTAGCGCATCATGGTAATGTAATACCGACCGCCTACGCGATGGTCTTGCCCACCACGAAGTATGTAGCATTAAGTAGAGATAAGTCACGTTACTGTAAACTAGATGACTTAAGTAGTTGTAAGATTCTTGTTAATGGTTTATATGTCTGTAATGTTTATCAGACCTTTTCCACTACGTCACAACCTATATGCGAAACTGAAATAGCAACTAAATTGCTATTATCTAAACCAATTCAATGTGAATCTAAACTAATATCCGGAAATATGGAAATTTGGCATAAATTAAATAATAATAGATGGATATATGTAATTTCGCAAAAATCTAAATTATCCGTTGAATGTTATAACAACTCAAATGTATTCGAAACTAATATAGTGGGAACAGGCATCTTGACCTTACCCAGTAAATGTACAGCCTATTTCAAGGATATGCAGATTATTGCTAAAAATACCGTAACATTAGATATCAAGCCTATTCATTCAACCTTTAATCTAATTAACGATACTTGTTGTAATTACTTTCAATTAAGGAATTTTCATTTGAGTGATCCCAGCTTACCTGTAAAGAAATTGAATCTGGAACCCTTAAGGGATGATAACCGCTGGTCACATTACCAATTATCTAAACAATTGGATAAGATAATTAACAAACCCCATATTGTATTGTATGGTAATTATTACTCTTATAGTACTATCGGAATTATTATTGTATTAATGTCCCTTGCTGTTTATAAGATTTGGAAAAAGTTTAATTGTAATAAGAGGTTAAATTTCCCTCCTTATCCTCCTAAAACATTGACAATACCTACCGAACCCTCTGAATCTGAAGAAAGTCCAGCACCAGCTCCAGGTCCTCGACTCCGACTTACATAAACTTCACTCATTAAGAGTGAAAGTTCATTCTTAACCCCGGGGAGATGTTATAACCTCCACCTTGTATGCCTTCTGGCTGACCAAGCAACCCCATCAGCAGTAATCCCCTCCAACCGACTCTAGCTTCTCTATCCTGCCCAGTCCATCCTTAGTTGTTCCCGAGCCGCGAACCGCGCTATACCTCTATTATCCTAAAAGGTCGTGTACTTATCTTAGTTTAAAGTGTGTGTTAAATAAATATATTTTTTAAAAAGACCTTGGTGTTTTCCATTATAACAGTACGTTATATCGAAAAAATATCGATGAAAAAGACTCGCTTATATAAGACTTGTTTGTATCTTGCGTGGAACTTAAAACTAGCATTCTTCACTAATAAAACACAAGATTCTTTCATTATCTATAATAATACTCTTTTCATGGTAATTACCACACACATATCATACAAATAATTAATAAATTTCAGTCTTACACAAATTCTAGGCTGGAGCTGCCCTTCCTTACTCCACATAGTCGATTTTGTTGTGTACCTACTCGCACGATATATTTGTTTATTTAGTTTCATAATATTTTTAAATTGTATGTATATTCAAATTGTAATAAAATATCACTCTTCACGTTTATTAGTAATGGGGTAAACAAATAACGGAATTTGGGTTTTCAACACAAATTCTAGGCTTTTAATATGGGCACTAGGCAACAATAAAGTTACTTATATAGAGAAACTAGCGACCCGCCCTCGCTTCGCTTCGGTTAATATAAATAAAAAATAACCCAAGTTCATCTGGAATAATATACTTTTCAAACGGTGGAAGTATTCACTTTATTTGGCCACAACTTAGAAGTTCTTGTGGACTTACGTTCGGGCCTACTTTCATGTTCAGTAGAAGATTCTCTGGCTCTCTCAGATGTGTCTATCCCTGTCGCCTATAAGCCGAACGTCACGCTCAGTAGAGGATTCTTTGGCTTGCTGAGATCTGTGTATCCTTATCAACTTTAAGACGAACGTCACGTAAATGACAATTTTCATGTACATTCCCAAGCCCAAGGTAACTAACGTATAGGTAACTAACCGAATGTTATACAGACATAATTTTCACCCCATCGAAATTTCTCAAACGCCTTGTAGGTACCGAATTTACTAACTTTCGGACCCCCCATATCTCGGTAATTATCAACCTGAGAGAAAAAGTTTAAATAAGAGAAGATGCTTATTTTAGCATTTTCTACATGATTTAATTAAAACATATACAAAAAACATAAAAAAAAATTTTGAAGTCCTGTCGTAGGCTGGACCACTGCATTTACCTAATGATAAATAATAAAATGTGATCAATTTACCTAGCTGCGTTTTATAATCGCTCGGAATAATGTTTAAATAATTATGAGAAGGAATGAAGAAATATCGACATATTGATAACTTATCGATAGATGAGTGTGATTCAAACATTCAATCACTACCTAAAAAATTGAATTTTTCACGGACGCAACATTTTTTCATTTTACATATAAAAATTAAAAATATGCATAAAATTACAAAACTACATGATATATCGTACTTATTAGACCACTAACCGTATTCCTTGGACCTAGGAATCCTTGAAAATATGAGTTCAAAAATGACTATGTGTGGATCATAATTACCTGTGAAATGACTCATTGTTTGGATTATTCCTATGATTGACTTCGCAATCAGGTGCTGCACAGCCCACCATTGTTGTTTTTAACGGTTTTGACACCACGTTTATACAATTATCCTGAATATTTTAATAAAAACTAAAAGACGCTGTCGCCAGTGGGCTACCGTGGGCTACCATTAGCTTTCAAAATGGTTACAACGTCAACGTGTTTCGCTGTCACTGTCGCACTCGTATTCGTGCATAAAGAGGCTGCACTCTCGCTTCCACACACTGTTCGTTCTTTGGGGTTGGCGGACGGCAATTTGAGCACTTACTTTAACTTTTTTTTTATTTTAATTTATTAAAACTTTTACCATTTGTCTATTTTTTTATTCGACGGCGGCATCGTTTCAGTCATTTCATGAAAAACTAGACTTAATAGTATCAGCTGCTTTGTCCTTTACCCGACTTTTTTCAAAAGTTTTATTAGTGATACCGACAAATGTTTACTATTTTAAAATCTCCATTAAATAAGCATATTTTTAAGCTACTAGACGGTAGTTTTTTTTCACCATGGGAGTTGAAAGTTCGATCAATGTACGATTGAAAATGCAAAATGTCTGTCTAATGAAAGCTGAACCTGGATTTTTCTTGGCTGACGAGTCTGGCAACACTATTTAATATGACGTTTGGACTTTGTTGTTGTTAGAAACTTGTCAATTCGAGATCTAAATTGATAAAAATACGGAGTAATCATGCCGTCGACGATAAGAGGCGGTGTCCGGGAGATTCTGTATACTATTATACAGAAGTACAAAGAAAAACAAGAAGAAAGAAAAGCATTATTGATGCAAAAAATTAATTGTTTAGTTACGGTGACCAAATTTATAGGTTAGTACGGCTTTAGTACGGCATGTTCATTTTGATACTTCTTATTTCTCTATGTGCAATCCTAAGTTTAATTTACCTATTTCTGTCTATTATACGATGAGATTAAGAAATTAAACGAAATTAAATTCGTTTCAGAAAACCTGGACGTGCACGTTGACAAAAGTGTGCTGGAAAACGTAAAGCAGCTGAAAGAGGTTGAGGAAACTGAGTTAGCCTGCCAGACTCAGACGAAATATTTGGAAGAAGTATCTTCAATGACCGGTAATTACTAAAATTATCATTGTCTTTCCCTATATAATAGGTGTAGGTACCTATTGTCTGTCCCTATATCATGTTGAATCTCTTAGCATTCACAATTTTATTAAATTAATTTAATAGACAGATGATTAATGTAACTGTTTCTTAGACGACAAAACCGCGGGAGTCTCGCAGGCCGTTCCTAAGGTCCAGTTGCGTCCGAAGCAGATAATGAGCTTAGACGTCATATATCAGAATGTCAGAGGTCTTAACACTAAGCTCAATTTCTTCAGGCTCAATCTTCTGTCTCTGACATGTGATGTGATAGCAGTGACCGAGTCATTTCTGACAGAAGCTGTCGATGACACTGAACTTTCATGGGGTCGTTGGTGTGTTTTACGCCGAGATCGTGCCACCGGTTCTCGCGGGGGTGGTGTGCTGCTTGCCGCGCGCCCTAACCTTGAGATGCGGCGGTGTCATGATTTGGAGACTCCCACGGGGGAGGACTTATGGGCCTCAGTCACATTAAATCGGACTACCTGCTACATCTGTGTGGTTTACATCCCCCCCAGTGCTTCTGATGAAGTGTACATGCGCTGGTTTCAAGCTGTGGAACAAGTGTTAGAGACACTAAATGGTGAAGTTCTTATTGTCGGTGATCTTAATTTAAATCCACTCTATACATCTTCTAGTATTATATGTTATTATTCCTATTTCTTAACTGTATGTGATCTGAATGAGATGAATGAGGTCATGAATGCGTATGGAGGAAAATTGGATGTTGTGCTGGCATCTGAGCGTATTCGCGGTACCAGTGTTCAGGAGATTGAGGGAGGGGGACTGGTGCCTAGACGAGATTTATACCACCCGCCACTGGAGATATCGGTTCCCTTAGGCGAAGCCTCGCGTCGGTCCGCCTCTGAGCAAACAGATCCTAGTAACATAGAATCACAACGAGACTGGAATTTTGCTAAAGGCAATTATGAGCTTCTGTATAAACTTATATCTGAGGTAAGCTGGCAAGAAATTCTTCGGATGGATGACGTTGACATTGCGGTAGACAGTTTCTATAAAGTAGTTTATGATACTTTTGACGCCTGTATACCTAAGAAGCGTCGATCAAAACGGGCCACTAGACTTTACCCCGTATGGTTCACCGCTGATCTGATAGCAGATATAGCGTTGAAAGCTAGGCTCCATCGGAGGTGGAAAGCTACCAAGAATAGGGATGTGTACGGTAGGTATGCCAAACTTCGGACGGATGTCAAGCATCGAATATCCTTAGCTTACGATGGTTACATAGATCGAATTCAAAGTCAGGTTAGAAGTGATCCGCGGTCTTTCTGGCAGCATATACACAGTCTTAGGTCGAAAGGCGGATTTGTGTCCGAAGTGATGTTGGCGGGAGAACGGTTAGTCGGGGCAGAAGCTGCGGAGGCGTTCTCGGGTTTCTTCTCTGGTGTATTCTTGCCGGGCGTCCCTCGCCTTGATGTGCACGCTGTAGTAAACAGTAGTATGAGTCATTCCTGCCAACATGTTGATATAAACAATATTTCTATTCAGGATGTTGAAACAGGTATTAAACGGCTTAAACCTAAGAGCTCTGCTGGGCCTGATAACTTGCCTGCGTATATTATTAAAGGTTGCATAGAGCAGTTGAAGGTTCCTGTTCATTTTCTGTTCAATTTGGCACTCTCGTCCGGAAGATACCCGCATCAGTGGAAAGTTACAAGGGTTAGGCCTATACCTAAGAATAGCAAGTCAGTAGATGTCGAGGATCATAGGCCTATAGCTATACTCTCTTCCCTGGCAAAGTTGTTTGAGTCCATACTGCACCGGACGATATCGGCACAGATCAAACCTTTCCTGTGTGACTCGCAGCACGGCTTCAGGCCAGGCCGCTCTGTTAACAGTAACCTCTTAACCCTGGTTGATACCATTTCCGAGCATCTTGATAGAGGTGTTCAGGCGGACGTCATTTATTTCGACTTTAAAAAGGCTTTCGATCGCGTAGATAACGATGTTCTCCTAACTAAACTTGACAATATTGGGTTCTCCCTGAAGTTGCTAACTTTTTTTGCGAGTTATCTTCGTGATCGACAGCAGTTTGTTCAGCATGGATACTTCGTTTCGGCTCCGTATCGTACTCGATCTGGTGTCAGTCAGGGTTCGATATTGGGTCCCCTCCTATTTGGAATTATGATTAACGACTTGGAGTCAGTCGTAAAGCATGCAGAATGCCTGCTATATGCTGACGATCTCAAGCTGGTATATGGGGTTGGAGATAAGGCACACTGTGACTATTTACAGGAGGATATTAACTCGGTGGTCCGGTGGAGTGTGGACAATAAACTCCTTTTCAACACGGCCAAGTGCTGTGTGTGCACATTTAGTCGCACTTCTGCACCTTTGCATGCTCAATATATCCTGGGAGTAGAGCTTATTAACCGGGTCGACTCTGTGAAAGACCTAGGTGTTGTTTTTGACACGCGCCTCACGTTTCACGATCACATCCGAGGGCTCGTGAGTGACTGCTTTCGGAGGTTAGGTTTTGTTATCCGCAATGTCAAAGACTTCCACGATCTTGGGGCCATAACGCTTGTCTTTAACGCTTTGGTGAGAAGTAAACTAGAGGCATCGTCGCTTATTTGGAATCCGCATGAATGCACATATGTTTTACTCCTGGAAAGGATCCAAAAAAAATTCCTCAGATTTATTTACAAGAAAACCTATGGGTATTACCCCTTCCTCTATCCAACCAAATTTTTGCTTGGCTCCCTTGGGTTTAATTCATTGGAGGTAAGGCGTAACAACAACCTGTTACTTACTGCCTGCCGTATATTGCGTGGAGAGTCCGACTGCCCTGAGCTAGTGGGCCAAGTCGTGAGGCTGTTCGTGCCGGATGTGTTCCGGATAACCCTTAGGCCGCGTGTGCGCCCCCTGTTGGCGGTGCCGGCGGCGCGTACGGTGTCGCGCCGGAACTCGCCCTTGCTCCGCGTCCTGGTGCTGCTGAATGCGCTCCTGGCGTCCGTGCCTGAGTGTGACTTGTTTGCATGGCGATGGGCAACACTGTGCCGTGAATGTCTGAGATTTTGTGAGATGATGGATGATAGGCCTTCCAGTATTACCTAATGACAATTGTTTTTTATTTTATTTTGTTTATTTTTTACGGTTCTAAATTGATTTGTTTTTCTTTTAAGCTTTTTGTGGTTTTTTCTTTTTTTTTTTTCTTTTTGTATAAGTTTAATGTTTCTCGGTGTATTGGTTCCAACTGTAATGCCGTGTAAATATGTTTGCAATAAATAAATAAATAAATAAATAAATAAATAAATAAACTGACACTCATAGTTTCAATAAAACAATAAGGAGGTGTTTAGTTAAAAGATATCATAAACATATTATTTGATATGTATTTTCTGTGTGCGGAGCAAACAGCATTTTGTTGTTTATGAACCAAATGTACACTGTACAGTCGATTTCATAAATATGTGTACACTTTAGTACCTTATCTATTTATTTAATGTCATTTTTGATCGGCCAGATATAAAAGATGTTCGGGTTATATGAGTCTTCCTTGTTCTTAAACCGTTGCGATTAGAACCTCACCGATGCAATTTCATTTCACCTAAACCCAAATGTTTTTAGGGCTGTCGGACTGTACAATGGGGCTGTACTGCGCAACCACACAATGTATTTCTAAATGGTGTTCTGTTTATTTAACACTTTCTTTCTTCTTACAGATATCAGTGTTTCATCTTTAAAAAGAATAAGTAATGAGGGAAAATTAAACAACGGTGTCTTTAGTACTCCCGGAAAAAAGCGACCTCACAAGGCCACGGTGTCTAATTTGGATAGCTTTGACATCCAAGCTATCCGAAATAAAATAAATGAATTTTATATTGTAAAAAAACAAGTGCCTACACTCAGATGCTTATTGGCATTGGATGCCTTGAGACTTTACGCCGAATACTAATGGCAAATGGATACGAATTTAAACAAAATACTGAACAACGTTCGATACTTATTGAGCGTTTTGACATAGCAGCTTGACGACACCGCTACCTAAGGACTATTGCATCAAAACGTGCTGAAGGTAAAAAAATAATATACCTGGATGAGACTTACGTTCACCAGAACTACAAAACAAAAAAGTCGTGGCAGGGGCCTTCCACCCAAGGTGTAGTTGGCAATATCTCAGCTGGAAAACGATTTATTATTGTTCACGCTGGATCAGAAGATGGTTTTGTGCCTAATGCTTTATTAACGTTTAGCACAAAATCAATCAAAGCAGACTATCACCATGACATGAACGCCACAAATTTCAATAAGTGGTTACGTGAGAAGCTTATTCCCAACTTGAGTGAACCAAGTGTCATTGAAAAAATGATCTGCTGGAGTTTCTTGCGGCGCTTCTTCTCCAAGATATAATTGTCGTTAGATAGAGGTGTAAGGGTGATGAGAATAATGTTACCTCTAATTACTTTATTAAAAAGGTTGAATATAATATTCCTCATCATCATTGTTTTATTATGCTGTGTGCGACACAGACGAAAACCTCTCGTATCAATGAAATCTATCAACAGCACGACTAGCACAAGTTGCTCGTGACTTGTTTGTCGCTCGGATCTCCCTTACTATCTAGTCTGTTACGATAGAGACGCACAGAGCGACAAGCGAGAAAATACAACTTGTGCTACACGTGCAGATCACTATATTTTCATGTCAAATATATTTCGAAAAACCAAATGTGCTCCAGTCACTGTCATCGTATTTTACCTAAAGTGCTTTTCATCAAAATATAGCGCTCGTAATAATATATATGAAAATATAGTACGCGTTTCCTCTTCCTTTGTGCCCACCAAAATAAATAAAATAATAAAAGTATCAATATCGTTTATTCCTTCATTGATCGGTAATACCATATCAAGATTTTTTGAATTTGCCGCTTTTTCCCAGGTTCAGCTTTCATTAGACAGACTTTATTATTTTTTTCAATTTATTGATGTCTCACAAAAATGGTGATTCCTATCTGATAACACAAGTATTCAATAATATTGAGCAAAAATAAAAATTAAAAATAATTACCTTCTAATGGTGTTATAATCGAAACCTTGAACAAGGGTGTTCATTTTCGAAAAAAACCCAAAAGTCCAAATATCTCGAAAACCGTGCGACTTTTACTAGACCTATTTTAGCCTTTTCATAACGTCCTAAGCGCCCTCTATCCGTAGTTCAAGGATTATCCACTCATTACCTAACACCCTGTATATAACCTTGACTCCCTTATTATTTAACCCTGATTCCTTAAGATTACTATTTAAAGAAATTAGTATTTCGACAGCAGCGTCACAATTGATTTATGAGAATATTATTCAGTTATTAAAAATCAACTCTTTATACAAGAAAAAAAATTAAATTGCTATTAAAAAAAAATCGTGTCCATAAGTTTTATAAATCATTTGTAGGTCAATGCATCCATATCTATAACAAATAACCTGACAGTTTTAAAGTTATTACCATTTCCAGCACTTAAAAGTTAGGTACTTGAAAAAGTCGCTGATGTCTGTCTTGTTGCAACTGTGTCTCCTTGAAACCACATCGTCCACATTCCTATATGGTCCAGTCCTTAGTGGTCCACAGCCCCAACTCGTGCACATGTCTCGGACATGTGTTACTCATGTCACTGATATACAATTTTAAAGAGTTTAATAAATCCCGTTTTATAGAGCCAAGCCAAATCTCTAAAGTTTGGATGCGGAAAGCTAGTTATAGAAGGTAGGTAGGAATGAGGACGAATTAGGACCATTTGACTAAACAATAAGGACAAGTTAAGGAGACAAAATACGAGTAGGAATGTGGACAAATCAGGACAGTGGGCCTTTTCACTACGACGACAACTTATCGCGCGACGACGACTTCACGCGACTTTTTGAATAAGCTTAGTTTTGTGTAACTGGTTAATTCATGTACATACCCATAATCTCTTCAAGGCTGCCTCGGGTGAGCTCAAATTCAGGGGTGCGCCAAAGTTGAACTAAATTTTTAATGTCGATTATCGGAAATCCGAAAATGTTGTTCCTAATAATTTACATCCTAATAATCACTACTCATAACTACTTTGTTCCTAACGCTCTGAATTCCTAATCATTCAACTTCATAATGTCCGTTGCAATAAACATCGATCATACTACTATTTGTTTTCCTATATTTTCTCAACATAACCATCTTTTACACTATTGTTCATTGTTATATTTGTTTACATTTTACTTGAAAAACTTTTCTCTAAAGTTAATAGTGACTGAGATCCTAAGGGTCCGTCATTACGTAGGCAGTAGGGAATAGGGACTTAGTGGCAAAACCGACTCGGATCGCGGATAGGTTAGAAGACGAAAGCGGGAGCTTCGCTCCCGCTTTCGTCTTCGAGGTTATTTTTTTTATAAAAGAGCAGATCATCTTTAACTTTAAAATAATCCTGCGTAAATATAGACCCAAAAAAAATATGATTAAGAATGTTATTTAAAAAAAAAATAGGAGTTTACAAAAAGTTACATCAGTGACATTAGCACTTAAAATTTTAAGAGATATGAGTTTTATGAGCTACGTTAATAGTAAAATAAATTGTAGGAACGAAATTTTTAGGAAAACATTTTTTAGGAGCAGTGATCATTAGGAGTACAAATCGTTAGGAAAATCAATTTCGGGTGATAAACTTTAGCGAAGCCAATATGGACCCCAAATTCAGCTTAGCTGTGGTCACCCCTTTCATTACCGCAATCTATGCAACCTGTCTATAGAAAATGTCTAAATGTAATGAAATAAATGAAATCGATTTTGATTCAAAATAGAAATGTGGACATATCAGGACACGGGCCATCTCACAATGATGAGAGGTTAAGAAGTTGAAAAAATAGCAAAGTGGACAAATCAGGACAGTGAGCCATTTCACAATGAGACCAAGTTAAAAAGTTGGCAAAATAGAAATGTGTACTGTGGAGACCTAGCAACATCTAACGACAATTTGTAACAACCGACTCTCTTGCGCCACTAGCGCCACAAGTGTCAGACAGCGGAACTAAAGTGTTCTACATCGCGCTAACGAAGTTTCTACAGTCGACTTCATCCCAATGGACTTCGGTCCACAGGCATAACACCCGCCTGGAGAGAGATCTATCTATTGTCCTCTCTTCTACATGGACAAATCAGGACAGTGGGCCATTTCACAATGACGACCAGTTAAGAAGTTGACAAAATAGGAATGTGGACGAATCAAGACAGTGGACCATGCTTAATTGTGGACGACATAGGAAGGCGGCGAAAAGGATTGTGTGACAGTTACCCTGAGCCCTAAAAATGCATGCGGTAGTCGCCGCCACGTAGGCGGTCCTAATTCGTCACGTTCTTAAATAAATAAATAAATAAAAATAAAAAAAATAAAAAAGCCTTTTATTTCTTGCCAATAATTTTACAATGTCAATGTTTGTTACTAGTAGGTGTTTGATTTAATTTTGTCAGTAAAAAAAAAAAAATTGTCTTGTTTAATAAATTTCGATTACAACATGTTACTTCAGTTATTTTGCATAATTATCTGTTTTGAAATATTTTTATGATTTTTATAATTGAATTATTTTAATTAATAGAACTACATAATGTTCTAAGCAAGAACCCCCTCTCAGGTAAAGGCCTCCTCCAGAGTAAGCCAGTCGGTCCTGTCTTGTGCTTTTTGCGTCCAGTTTGTACCTGCAACTTTTATTATTTCGTCTGACCACCGAGTGTACTGTCTGCCCTGCGTGCGTTTTCCTATTGGCCCCGGGCATGTCGTTACTTTTTTCGTCCATCTCTTGTCTTTCATTCTGGCGACATGTCCTGCCCATCTCCATTTTTGTCTTTTTGCGTAACTAAGTGCGTCTATCACTTTGGTTTGTGATCTAATAATGCTGTGTCTGATTTTTTGAAGTTTTTTAATATTCGTTATACTTCGTCACGTTCTTAACCCGACCACAATGTCATATGGCCCACTATTCCAATTCGTCGGCATTCCTATATTGTCACTTTTCTAACTTGCCTACTTTCCTATATTGTCACCTTCCTAACTCGTCCACAGTGCTAAGTCGTCCACATTTCTATTGTGTGGTCAACTTCTTCAATATTGTGTGGCTAACTTCAGTTTGCGCTGTGGACGATATAGGAATGTGGACGACTTGGCACTATGGACAATATAGGAATGTGGACAAGATAGAAAATTGACGATATAAAAATGTGGCAGAGTTAGGAAGGTGACAATTTAGGAATAAAATGCTGACGACATGGCATGGTGGACGAGTTAGGAAGTTGACGAAATAGGACTGTAGACAAAGTCGCCCTGAGCCGCCACGTAGAACCCTTTTTATTACAAGCTTTTACTTAACTTGCAATGTAGGTACAGTAAGACCACAAATATAAGTTACGCCGGCAATCTTCGTCCACGCAGAAAACTCACTAATGCCGAAGATAAACGAACGTAAAAACCAAATTCAATACAAACCTTGTCGTGTTACGCGTAAGGTAGAATATGAAATGACAGTTAAACTCGTGCTTGCACCTATTTTTTATATTCTCTAATATTATTTTTTGTATTATAAACAAAAAAATTGAGCATAGATAAGATTGTTTTTTAAATTTCACTTAAATATTTTTTTAGGAAATGTGGTATTAATAATTGTAAATTTTACTGATATTATTTTTATTATATCAATTACCGAATAATAAATATTATTATTATACCAATTACTGAATAAACTATTTCCCTAGCTTATTATACCAATTACTGAATAAACTATTTCCCTAGCTTGACTTTTTAAAGGCCGCCCTCTTTTAAGGGAAGTCATTTTAATAAAAATAATATTTAATAATGCCGACACTTAAATTGTCCTAATTGTACGTAACGATTAGCGCTCGTGCGTCTCAGCTTGAGTACGAATGACAACTGACGCGACGGCGACGCTAAATAAAATGGCGGTCGACGGCGTCCCTGCAATGGCTGCCGAATATTTGACCAATAGCCCGCGAAGTTTTACCCGCGCAAACGTACTGCCTTATAATTAGCCAAAACGTTTTCGCGCCTTCTAAAAAAATGCTTTCTGCGCCGTTGCAACTTATATTTGTGTACTACTGTACGTATGTACTGGTCAAATCTTGCAAGTTAAATTTGACTTACTTCCCGGTTTCCGATGAAGCTGAAAATTTACATGTGTAAATTGGATGACAATGCAATACTATTATGACATTGAGCTGACCTGATGATGGAGTCAGAAAGTGGTGACAGAATCTCCGCCATACTTAACGTAGACCCATCGTGTTAGTCTTGGTAAGCGGATTATGACGGCAAAACTGATAGTACAGTCGGCAGCAAAATCTCGTCCCAAAAATGATTTTTTTTGACTGAAACTTTCGACTTGCAATAATAAAACACCATATTTTGTCACAAAATTATATTTTGTGTGATAACACCTGCTACATGTTTCTTACTGTTATTGTATTTACAATATTTAATATTCTACACATTAGTAACAATAACATCCATAAGTCGGCCGGTCGCGACGGCAGCGAGCAGATGGTGCGAGCTCCAGCCGCAATAAACGTACGTGCAAGTCAAAACTAAACGACTAACCTATAACTAAAACGATACCGCAAAATTAAGTGTTAATAACATTTGGCAATAAATTACTGGGATAACACGAAATAATCCTTAAGCGAAGCATAAAAACAGAAACTATCGTAATATATAAAACTTTTAATTCTAAGAGTGTAAAAGAATACAAAATATAAAAACGATAACGTTGAGAGCCGCCGCCCGGCCGGCGCCCGCGCTCGCTCCGATACAAAAATAATTCTAACACGCGTTTAGCTTAGTAGAGAACAACCGCGCCCGCCGCCGATCCTAGCGAATATCTATCTTACCGGACTACTTACGAGCTCTATATACAGCCTTGTGTTAATTAGTCGTAATACATACAATATCTTACACGGAGTTATGCAGAGAGGACGAGAAAGAGGCACTTCGAAGAACAGATACATTAAAACTATAAATTAACTTGTGGACTGTACACACGCGCGTCGTCACCCGACATGTAAAAACAATGTATACAAAATATACATACGAGCTCCGTACACAGACTATATGTGATTCGAAAAACATTGCATTTCACAACAAAACCAAAGACTTAACTAATTTCTTTGGAAATTGAGAATATATTAATTTATTATGAATTAAGCGCACACGTGCGAGCGCGCCTCGGGGTCGCGCGGCTCGTCGGGGCTCGCGGGACGTACCATTTATTGCACTATATAATTATGCTAGTTCGCTGACAGTCGTCAATATACACAAATTTAATTACAATTATTTGCAATTTGTACTTTATTCAGCTTCAGCGACCCGAGCCGGATACAAAACGATCACAGAGCTGCCGCCCGCCGGGCGCGCCGGGCTCCGGCGGGGGCGTAAGGCAACCGAAGTGGTGTCAACCGATTCAATACAGCAATTACAGTATATACAATACAAGCTAGAGTTACCCTACGTTACCTATTTGTACTTATTGCCGTAATAACGCTATAGCATAGTGTCGGTCTGGGCGGCGGGCGCTACCGGCGCATGGTGGAGTTGAGCGTCTGCATGGCGAGCGGCGGCGGCGGGTTGATGTACGGGTACGCGTACACGTTGGGCTGCTGCGCGCGCTCGGGCGCGTACTGCCCGCCCTGCACGTTCATCACGAGCTGGTTGTTGAACTGCTGCTGCGGCACGCGGTACGAGTTGAGCCCGTAGCCGCCCAGCAGCGGCGCGTTCAGCGGCGCGTTCAGCGACGCGTTCAGCGACGCGTTCAGCGCCGGCGACACGCGCGCGCCGCCCATCTGCATGTGCTGCATCGGCGACAGGTCTGCAACACACGAACAGCCGCCTGTCAACCTTATCAATGCGTTCGGTAACACAACCATACCAACCACCCGCCTTCGCTTTAACTAAAACTTTATGATAAAACAAACGGTTGCCTCTGTCGCGCGTGATCGAGCACCCGCCGCTCTAACACGTACATTCTGGTCAGAAACCGGCAGATGCTTTACCCACATCGATAAACACGACCATAATAGGCCTGCAGTTTTTAGTGGTATCTTATATTATTAGAATCATTACGGATCGGGGAAATTTTTAAACCCATTTGTACGCTTATTTTAAATAAACTTTTGTTGGATGTCAAAGTTTGTTTCTCCATACTCGGTGACCCAGTGTTTGTTTTTCACTTTGTATGGAAAAAACAACTTTATGTGAATGCTATGACAGTTGTTTAAAAAAAATCTAACAAATAGGTAATGATTGCAAAATAATGTACGATAAACAGTACTAATAAGATACCACTGAAAAACGGCTGAACTTAAACATGAAATTGAGGATTTTTCGTGACATGGGCATTAGGGAAAATTATAAAAATTCAGATTAAAATGATCAATATCTCTTAAACATCGCTGAACATACATAGGGGTTAAATCGATAGCTTTTTAGGTGCTCTATTAGCCCTGGGCGGCTTGACATTGATTTTTGGGACATCCTGTATAGATAGAAAGGTCCCGGAACCCCTAGGGAGATATGAAGGGCTACTCACTGGGCGCGGGCGCGGAGTGCGTGCGCGCGCGCGCCGCGTCGAGCTGGTTGGGCGCGTAGTACTTGGCGTGGTAGTGCTGCGCCGGCGCGCCCTGGCCCGCGTACTGCAACACAAGACACGCGTCAGCACCTTGGTGAGGGTGGGTGAGGGACGGTGAAGAGGGGTGGGACACGCACCTGCTGGTGCTGCGGCGCCTCGGCCATCTGCTGCAGCTTGGCGAGCGAGCAGGAGGGCGCCCAGCCGCCGCCGTGGTACTGCTGCTGCTGCTGGAAGGACAGGTAGCCGCCCTGGTAGCCCGCGCCCGCCATCACGCCGCCGCCGCCTGACAGACAGAGACCACCGTCAACATCCGCAACCAACGCCTCCTCAACAACGCGGGCCACAGCTTTGCGACACGAAAGGAAATGCCTTCAATATTACAGATACGATATTTTACTATATCGAGACATTATGTTGTAAAGAGAAGCGATTTAAAACATATTTGTATGCAATATTACTAAATTTAAAAAATAAAATAATGCGTTAAAACATCTACAATATTTAACGTACTTTCCCTGCGTGTCGCATACCCGTGGGACGCGCTGTATCTAATTCGGCTGCTCTAAGCATCTTGTAACTATAGAACGTTCTACTTTTGTTTCATTGATAATGGTTGGTACAGTGTTAAATTATTAACTTCATTTTTATCATAAATATATTTTTATTTACATGTTTTATATCCTAAAGCTCTTTTGGTCTAATATTGAAAAATATAAACTTAAAATGACTAAAAGGATATATCTATAATATTCTTAAATATTCAAGATATCTTACCTATAATAGCCTTAGTAATAAAATTTACATACCTACCTGAAATATTTTAGGTTTAAAATTATGATCATCTACAATACGATCAATTGAAATGCACACAAGTCTAAGGACCAATAATACGACTACATTATTTTGATACAGTCACGTCCAAGAATATGGACACAGTAAAACTTTCAAAAATATGTAAATACAAGAATAAGGGTTTATTTCTGAAAGCTTGTTAAAAAATATAATAACCGTGACCGCACCTTGCAAACTAGTACGATTTTCACATTTACTAAATCTATAAAACTGGACCTAACGTCGGATTCGGAATGAACGCCCCCGAGTCATGCGTTTTGTGAACCAGGCTTTTGCTGGGACCGGAATAAGGACCTAGCATTATATGGCCTGTGTCACGTTCGAGTTCCTAAAGCAGAAATGGCAAGCCGTATTCGTCGCTATAGAAAATGTGTGCGAAAACAACCAGCAAAATCGCCTCATCTAAGGTGATCAGAGGAAGGTGTACCAAAAGTGGGAAGGAGATCAAGGTGTGAGCGACGGGCATCTACCGGATCCTGCTGCTTTGATTAATTTCTGGCGCAGCATCTGGTCGGTAGCTGTCGTGCACACAGAAGGGGAATGGATGTGAGCTGTTGAACACGCGTCTGAAGCTGTTGAACCAATGGGGCCTATTACCAGCTGCCCCGATGACGTAGGTTGTGCAATTCGAATGCCTCAGAACTGGAGAACTCCTGGGCCGGACCGATTGCACAACTTCTGGATTAAATAATCTTAAATGGTTCAAAGACTCACATGAGTGTTCAGCAGCGCAACTCCAAAATGCACTTGAGATCGGTTCTTTGCCACCTTTACTAACAACTGGTGTCACCTTCCTGCTCCACAAATCTGGTAGTACCGCGGATCCAAAGGAGCACCGACCCAACACATGCTTACCTACCATCTACAAGCTCCTTACATCCATTTTGAGCACAAAATTAAATGCACATTTTATTGCAAACAACAACAGTCCATTGTGGTTTTGCCTCGCCTTGAATTCTCTCAGCTCTTTGCTGACGAATTCCGGGCTGGGCTATTGACTTCGTAGAGAAGTTGAAGTCATTTCTCACTTAGTGTTCATGGATGACCCAAAACTGAAGAATTGTAAAACATCGAAATAGTGTAGGCATATTTTTGAGCCTTCGACACTTTTGGAAATCGCTCCACCGACAAGACCCTAGCTCTTAAATTTAAGAAGAATATACTTTTGATGAGTTGTACGACAAAAATACAAATTTGCTTTTTCCCTCTTAGTTACACTTTGTTACTCAAAGTGACAGAAACGAATCTGTCAGCCCTGATTTTGAGAGATTTTGACTGGTCTATCCTCAGAATGCATATAAAAAGCTGGAGGCGCGAGGGAAAGGCAACCCCGCTGGCCTGGTTGTTATTACAAAATGAAGCAGCGCGCTGCCTCGTGGGCCGGCGCCCCCACGTACCGTGCTGCAGCGCCGGCGGCGTGGCGCGCTGCCGCGCGGGCGGCGTGGCGGCGCCGCGCGCCTTGCCCTCCGCGCCCGCGCCCGCCCTGCAACACAACCATACCGTTAGCCGAGCGCACCGACCGCTGCTCACCACCGCAGGCGACATCCTGATCACCCGCATGGATATTCGACTGAGTAATAACCATTTTGATTATTTATACTATTATATAAAGACAGAACCGGAATGCGCGTTACTCATCAACGCACAGCCTACTGAAGCTAGAAACATGAAACTTAAACAGTAAGCAAGATATGAGAAGGGGCGGCTAAAGGGGGTGACGAACCTGAAAATTGGCATTAAATCTTATAAATATGAGACTGTAAATGTACCATATTCACTTTTGTTTTAATCTCTAAAGGGTCGAAATAGTGGATTAAAGTTTGTAGAGGAGATACATCATTGTAATGTAGGCTCCAGGTACGAAATAAAGAAATATAGTTTTACCGTTTATGAAAATTCAACCCTTAAGGGAAAAAAAGGGGTTGATTTTTTTTACGGATTCACGTTGTTTCAAAGCGTATTTACGCAGATTTAAATTGGTTCAATTTTTTTATTCGTTTTTACCCAACTGCAGCTAAAGAGAAACGAGTGTTTTGTTCAAAAATATATTCCATAACAAAACAAAAAAAACTAGGATTAACTTTAACCTATAATATAATTTTCATCACACTTGCTCGTAAATGGTGTTATTCCATGCCTGTATACAGAAGGACAATGGCCTAAATTGTTCCCGCGGGAATTATGGCGAGTTTGTCATCCCTAGGGAGTAATGACTTTCTTTTTAAAGGAGAATGCCCACCGCCCATACAAGGAAATGCCTGAGATGTACAAGAACCAATGATACATTAAAATACGCTAAAAAAATGGAGGTTTCTGAAACTACTTCAAAAATGATTTGAAAACTTGGGATTTTGCTATTATTAAGATTTTTTTTACAATGAAAGAGGTTATGTTGACTTAAAAAAACGACTATAGATGTCGCTCAGATCTATGTGAATGTTAAAATATAAGAACGACATAGATGACACTATCGTGTATATAATAAAAATGTGAGATAGGGTTTCGAAAAGACTACAACTAGGCGGCGGCTAGGTTTACAGTGGACTACATACTCACGCTCCTGCAGATTATACAGGAGTATAATCTGCCCCTAGCGTTTGTGGACTATGAAAAAGCCTTTGAGCCTCCGTTCGGGTGTGCTGGGAGCGGTTAGATGAGGTAGGCCCAGGTTCGAGCCAGTCGGGTAGCCATGTTAGAGACCTATGTCCAAAAGTATGTATAAGTAAAATACAAACGGTTTGTCCATCCATCCATTCGTGTATCACTTGACGGACTTCATCACTTTGCGACGATAAATTATGCCGTAACAGTCGCGTCACGTTGATATTGCAATTAATACAATTATTCATCTTCTTAAGGAAACGTATCAATCAACAATCAATACTTTCAACAGCGCGAAATCTAAGGCTCCATCGTAAAAAAACTAAAAAGGAGGTAGACAGAAAAAGGCAATTTCATGCCTACTAGTACCTACTTCATCTTTTTGTTGCCAGTGGTGTATATGTATCATACTTTTAGACTCCCAATTTGCTCCCAATACGATCATTCATATATTTAACTGTGACCTGTTTTGTTCGCTAAGACAAACGAGCGACAATTGTCATGCATAAATAAAACTTTTTACGTGAGTGATAGCAGAAAATCATCATTATTTGTTTTGTTATAAAGTGGCAACTCGACGTAACGAAAGATAAAACCGTACCGGCAGCGGATGTTCCAGTAATATACTAATTAATTAGTGTTTGTTTCTCCGGAGTTCTACAGACTTCTATTTAATCTGTTTAGTTATAATCAATTACGACATTTTTTTTGAAATATGGGACATCTTTGTACATTCCAGGCATTATATGGGCATTCTCCTTTGCAACTCTTTCGTACATCATTTCTGACTAAGGAGGTTTAATTTTCAGCCAAAAATTAAATCGGTTTCTAATTTCATCTTTAAAAATTAGCTATAGACTAACTTACATTACACAAAACGTATACGCTTCATTAAACATCATTATTATTATACCTATTTCAAGTTTATATCAACATTTATCATTAATTTTAGTAATTATACATTTTTATCAAATTGGCTAAATCTGGCTCGAATCCAGGTCGAAACTAAACGCAGTTAATATCTGTGGTAGAGGTCACAAAAAAATATGGTTTCCATTTACGTTCCCGTTCGTCAAAAGTTGTTTCTTTATATTTTGCAGAGTTAAAGTGTTTTCTGTTTGTTTTTTTCCTCGCAAATGTGATGAAAACCATTGTGTGTATCACAGGCAGTAAGGGGATTACTAACTCGAGTCATTAAAAGCCCTCCGCCTTCGGCGTCGGGCTTCTAACACTCTCGTTAGTAATTCCCTTCATACTACCCTTGATGCACAATGTACTATTTTGGTGTGATCCCTTAATGTCAGATCAATAAAATGAATAGAGTCGTTAATTTAATAGTTTTAAAGGTAGTTGGAACAAAAAAACATGTGGTTTTTTTTTTAACTTGTTTTCCAAAACGGTCGAAGCTTTTGATTTTAAACGTCCGACATTTACTTACTTACTTTTATTATTTATTTAGCTAATAAAAGAGAATGAGCCAATTATCTTATAGCCTGGGGAAATTGAATTAAAAATTAGGCCAACCACGCATGAATTAAAAAACACATTTTTTTAAATTAAATATGTTAAATATAGACAAGAGAGTGTATTAAATTATATCCCGCGAAAAGTTCACCCCCGCCCACACGTTTTAAAAAAAATACACATTAATCGAATTCACTTTTAAGAAAAAAATATTAACAGGCAATGTTTGTAAGGAGTTTTTGTGGAAGATATAAACTTTTACCAGTAGATTAGGATATTCAACATTTGTCGTCCGCGCTACCATGTTTTTACTTTTGAAATCGTATAAATTTGAAATTGTATGTTAAGCAAAAAACCTACAGGACAAAAAAATGCTAAATGCATTTTATTTCATATATTCAGCTAGTATTAAGAAAATTAGACTTATATTACTTTGCACTTCAGAAATATCAAAAAATATCAAATGGAACAGAACTGATAGTTTTTGAATAATGGAAAGTAAATCCATAACTTAATTTCTCAAAGTTTACGGATTAGATGTTGTTTGCTATTTTTTCCTACTCCTGTACTTTTATCTGTCATTTATATAATAACGAAGACTAATATACATACTCCGGATTGACGGGGGCAAAAAAGGTAGTGATTCATTAAATGTCGACTAAGTTTATCGACCACATTTTTCGTGACATATCTTACATTTCTTGCAAAAGTAAGTCGTACGTTTTTATTCTACATATGAATGATCAGCTTTCCATTAAGATAAACGATCTTTTTTTCTTCCGAGACATTTTTAAAAGACTCAAAAAACAAAAAGGTTCTCATTTAGTCGGAATGCATCGCATGCATCGCAATCGCAACACCTTTTCGTCCAAATTACCGCAGTGATTGAAGTCATAAGTTTTTGACCAGTGTGTGTTGTCATAGATGACTAACGTATCTGAGCCGTGGGCGCTAACAATGGGCCTCATAAGGAAGCTCAAAGTCACTCAGAGGGCTATGGAGAGGACTATGCTCGGGGATTCTCTGCGTGATAGAATCAGAAATGATGATATCCGTAGTATAACTAAGGTTACTGACATAGCCCGAAGAATAGTTAAACTTAAGTGGCAGTGGGCGGGGCCCATTGCTCGCAGGACTGATGGCCGATGGGGTCCGAAGGTTCTTGAGTGGTGTCCGCGGACCGGGAGACGAGCTGTAGGTAGGCCTCCAAAAACATGGAGTGACGGCCTTGTAAAGATCGCGAGAACGCGGTGGATGCGAAAAGCATAAGACTAGTCTGAGTGGAGAGCCCTGGGGGAGGCCTACGTTCAGCAGTGGACGTCTTTCGGCTGACATGTGAAGGAATTTGCTATTCAATGTGATTTCAATGGTGGTCAAAAGTGAGTTGAGAGTCAATGTCAGGTACCGGTTGTTTATGGTTGCGTTAAGTATAATAAATAAATAATAAAATAAAATAAAGTTTATTTGGTTAAACAATAGGAGTGTACATCACAATAAGGTTGGGATCTCCTATTAAGTATTTAAATACTTGTATCAGGAGAACCCGCTCTTCCAAATACAATGGGTTTAACAAACTTCCTATAATTAGAACATTTGCATAACAAAGAATTAAAACAAGAAAGGCAAAGAGTAATATTACTAAGACTTAATTATATAATTACTAGGTAATATCCCTAATTAGGAACTCTTCATTTGATCTATGTGATCTCTAAATTTTGTGAGTGTGTGTGTGTGTGTGTGTGTATGTGTCTGTGTGTGTGTGTATGTGTGTGTGTGTGCATGTGCGTGTGTGTATGCTTGTGTGAGTGTGTACGTGCGTATGGGTATGTATATAACTGGGACACTCAATTATAGTTTCAATTAATTATGAGACTATAAGGAGGTTCATTTTGTTATAATATAGGTTATAAATAAATAAATAAGTAATAATACCTGTGACTTATAACTTACAAGCAGCTCAAGCGAGTTGATGCGTTAGAGTACAGTTGGATAGTTATGTGTGTGTGGGAGTGTGTGTGTGTGTGTGTGTGTGTGTGTGTGTATATGTGCGTATGGGTATGTATATAACTGGGATACTCAATTATAGTTTCAATTATGAGACTATAAGGAGGTTCATTTTGTTATAATATAGGTTATAGATAAATAAATAAGTAATAATACCTGTGACTTACAACTTACAAGCAGCTCGAGCGAGTTGATGCGTTAGAGTACAGTTGGATATGTGTGTGTGTGTGTGTGTGTGTGTGTGTGTGTATATGTGTGTGTAAGTTACAGCCTAAAGTCAGTCGTCTCATTATTACGACTAATCGCTACGAGATAAGAATTGTTACATAGTTGTTGTATTATATAAGTATATTATATTATTTGAATAAGCAGACCAAACAACAGAGATGTGGAGATAAGTTAACCATAGCTAATCTGGGAGAGAAGAGCTTCAGATTCGTCATATGAAAGATCTCTAAGCCATTCTATAATCTTTTTTTTGCAGTCGTACCGTTTAGTTGAGTAGATTTTAATTTTTTTATTTATCCTATTATAGATATATGCAGACTGCACACAGTGTTGTCTCCTTGCGAAGGCCGATTTCCTGAAGGGGACCGGTGCAGGCGCAAGAGTTCTCCTTCCTTCTTTAGATGGTTTAAATGGCAGTTGGCTATGAAGCCTTAACACCACCGAGAATATGTAAAGCTTACGCATGCTCAGAAGCTCACAAAGTTTATAGAGTTCCGAGGTTGGGAATCTATACGATTTGAAAAACATGGTTTTAAGCAAATGTCTCTGGGCTCTCTCAACTTCAAGAAATTTACATTTAGTTGCGCCTCCCCAAACTGGAATGCAGTAGGTCATTATGGATTGTGCTAGTGCGGTGTAAATTTGTTTAAGCAGATTAGTGGTCGTGATGTGTCTTAGGTTTTTGAACAGCCAGATCAGTTTGCGAATTCTATTATTGATGTATTCTAAGTGTGAATGCCACGATAGTCGTTGGTCGAAAATAATTCCCAAGTACCTAGTTGTTCTTACTTTTTCCAGCATTACGCAGTCACAGGTTGAGTTAATAGAGGGATTACATTTATGTATTCTAAGTTTAAGGTTTGGGGGGGGTTGTGAAGTGACATTTTTGCTAAAACAGATGTAATTTGATTTTTCGGAATTAAGAGTGAGTAGGTTTGAAGTTAGCCAAAAGTTAATTTTAACTAGGGTTTCCTCTGCAATGGCAAAGACCGATAAAAGAGTTTTGTATATTATTAAAAGGTATTCAAACTTGGCCATTACATTACTTAGGGGGCTTCTAAACGAGCAACATTTTCACGGCAACGTGTGGCCGGCAACTATACGCATCTTGCTCTAACATACGAAGTAAGAGTAAGATAGCACTAGTTGCCGGCCACAAATTGCAGCAAAACATGGCCCGTTTAGAAGCCCCTTTATAATAATGATGATTAAAAATTTATTTTTATCGATGTCGATAAACTTAGTCGACATTTAATCAATCACTAGCTCTGGTATATTTTTGCCCCGGTCAATTCGGTGTTTGCTAATATAAGAACATGCATAATATGTCCGCAGAATAATCCGTAGAAAAATCTATCTAGTGTATGCCCATAACAGCTCTTGTCTTGCTACCTAGGATAAAGTATTAACCGGTAAACACAAGCTTTACAACAAAATACATTTTTACCAACATAACAAATCAAAGAATTCAATTTTTTTCTCACAAATTTTGACAATAAGTGTATCACTGCCAACTTAAGAAAAACTTTTTTAAATATAAAACCTGGCAAGTAAGTAAAGGTCAATTATAAAAACGTTAACCATAGACACATATTGTTTTTTTCATGTTTCCCGCTGGTTTGGTGTTCTGAGCTTCATTCGTATTAGTTAGGTAGGTACTTAATTATTGTCTAGTAAATATCGCGTTTAATATAATTTTGCATTTTATTTGAAACCTAGTCGTAGAAAAAGTAAGCAAGTATGCAACCGTATATAACTAAGTCAAAAGCACTCGTGGCGTCTTCTTTTACGATTCCTGCGCCGCTCGTCTTTTTTGACCTCTCTTATACAACTGTTGCATATAAAGTTTTTTTACTATATTATATATATTTTCTTGTAGATAAGTAAGATATAGCCTACTAATGTTAGAACTAAATTCACCTTTGTTAAATTTTATTCCTAAAGCAGTATTTAAATAAACTTTTAATATTAATTTGCTTTATTCTAATTTTATTTGTTTGTTTGTGTTTGTTTAATTTTGTTTTGTTGCTGGTAAAGTATGGCATGGTGATTTTCGTGGATTTAGCTGGGTACAATGGTTGATTTGTTTTTTTTAATTATGTGTTTTCGTCGGTATGGCGGGCTGCAAGCCACGCCGGAGCAGTGTGCCGGAAAATACAATATTTTTTATGTAAAAAATCGTTCTACTTTCATAAAATATCCGACACGTTCGATTAACGCCCGCGCGATTGGGCCGCCGGTGTAGATGAATTATCGAGAACATGGAATTGCATTTGTAGTGGTTGTACCGTTTGCAACAAAAGGGGAATAATTTTCTCTCAATTTAATAAAATTACATATCCTTAAGAAATGGAATAAGTAGTACTCGTCTGTGTTTTGCTTTTAGTCGCTATTTATGTTCTTCATCTGAGCTGTACAAGTATTGATAATAAGATTGTCTGAAATTCGATCCATTTCCCCTTCCTGACATCGATATTTATTATCTTCACTTTCGACATGGCGACAAATATTTTCCCAGTCCTCAGCAGTAATAGTATTCATTCGTTCAGTTGCTAAACTCATAATGCCTTGCATGTTTAAAGAAACGTTTCTTTTCGCTACATATCCTTTTACCATGGACCAAATATTTTCGATCGGATTTAATGTCGGGTGATACGGTGGCAATCGTAAAACGGAGTGGCCATGTTCTTTTAAAATTGCATCTATGTGGTACTCACGAAACCGCTCTTTATTTTGTTTAATTAAATCATACAAACTGGTTTTGTACATCACCGGGCTATATGAAATGTTGTGTTCTGTCAACCAATCCATCATTTCTTGTTTAAGAGAATTAGACGTCGGAGCACGATTCAAAATTTACGCTTAAGAACGCTATTCGGTTTAAAGTTCGGTATTAATTTTTTTCTTTTAACCATTTTTCGTAGTTGACAAAGTTAATCTGGTCATGGCAATCTCCCGTTTTTTGGTTTGCCTTAAACATTAACAAAGCGTTGGGAATAAAACCATTTTTCCTCCTGCGTGCACTATTATTAACCGCTGTGCTGTACTGATTTGTTTTTTTACACCAAATTCTGTTCCATCGGTCCAAGCCTCTCCGGACATATGTGAAGTGTGGATGTAGGTTTTATCAGTATAAACTAGTGGTCTATCTTTAGACCGACATTCCGCAATTTTGGTAAGGAAATTAATTCTTAGCAGTCGTATGTTGTCTTTCCATTAATATTTTTCGGTTGTCCTCAGTCTTTTTCCATTTATATCCTAATTTTTGTATTTGTTTTCATAAGGTAGAAATGCCAAATTTGTAATCTATATCGAATTTTAACACAGAGTGGATTGCCTTTAAGGTTAATTGCTTATGGGACAGATGAAAATTGTATATAGTTCTCCAGATGACTTCCTGATCAAAATCGTCTACTGCTGATGGCGGACAAGTACGTAACTTTTTCGGGGAGGTGATTTCTCACTATTGCTCTCAGACACAATGTTATAAAAAGTAGAGAGACAAACACCTGTAGCTTTTTCAACTAACTGGGCAGCGGTGTAAGGGGGATTTAAATTTTTCTTCAGTTCAAGTTCAAAATATTTATAACAGTTAAAAATAATTTGCTTACTTTGACTCTCAATCGGACCAAAATTACTCACTGCCATATTTTTTGAAAATTATAACTTACACTTAGTCGTACGGACTGACACAAAATTATTCTGATTATTGTGAGAATACAATAAAATAAGACGTAAAAACATATGCACAACGTAAATAATATTCACAATTTGACACTGACATTATTTTGGTATTTACTTCTTCAATCAATATATAACAAACTTCTTTTTATGCTGATAGTACGAGAAAATATAAAATTCAAATATAGAATGCCTGTAAACATACAATACTACTACACATGCAATTCCATGCTCTCGTTAATTCATCTATACCAGCGCTATGACCATCCTTTTCCTTTTCGTCATCACATAATTAGACCCCTTAAGGGTCGCCATACTTGGTACAAATGACCCGAATATTTGTGTCAGTATCTTCGTTCAGGTCTAACAGTATTAATTATTAAGTAAAATGGTCTCTATGGTCGCAGATCAGTAGAAAATTCGAAAAAAATACGTTAATTCTCGTATCATGCATGGGGATGGGGGTAATTTGGATGCGCTTGAGGTGCTCTACCTCTGGACTTTCGCATGACGAAACATACAGGGACACCTGTATATTTACTTTAAAATACATATTAACATCCGAATCTCGAAAACGGGCATTTGTCCTCATCACAGTATTTGGCCTTGCCGGGAATCGGTTCGGTGTAGTACTGACCTGTTCCGGTTGTTAATCTTCTGCTGCTTGGACTGGTTGGAAGCGGGCGACTGCGCCTGCGACTGCTGCGACTGCTGCGCCTGCTGCGCCTGCGCCTGCGCCTGTGGCATGATGGGCGGAATATGGTACTGGGGCGAGGGCTGCGCGTGCATGTGCAGCATGGAGCACGGCGAGGCCAGGTCGGAGCCCACGCTGGAAGGGGACTCCAGCCCGAGCGCGGACACGTCCAGCTCGCACGCGTACTGCACCGAGTGCACCGAGTTGCTGGTAGAGTCTGGCGTGTAGACGCCCATCGACTGCAGAGCCGGGCTCACGGCGCCGCACATCTCCTCCTTGCTCTCCTTCTCCTCCTTCTTCTGGCGGGACTTCTTGTCGAGCTCGGCCTTCTCCTGGTGGCAGGGCCCATTCTGGTACTGCTTGCAGGGCGGCGAGGCCAGCACGTGTGGGCTGTGCTGCCGGTACTCGGCGCAGCTGCTCGCCTCCTGCTTCTGTCGCTGCAGCATCTGCTTCATCTGCGCCTCCGTCGCGCCCTGTCCTTGCTTCTTGGACTCACATTGCGTCTGACATGCAGTCGTCGTCTTTGATTGTTTAGCAGGTTTGCAGTCGTTTTTTTGCGAACATTCGGAAGCTTTCGAGGTTGGAGGTTTTGATTCTTTAAAATGCGGTAAACCCGCGGTGGCGTAAAGACCGGTGGAGAGCGCCCCGTAGGCGATGTTGTAGTCTTTCTGGTCGTACTTGGGTAGCTTCTGAGGGGACTTCTGCGAGGGGTCGAGGTGCGGCAGGTTGAAGCCCTGGAACTTATCGAGGTACTTGTCCTGCTTCATGTCGAGGAACCGGTTGTGGTCCCAGGAGCCCTGCAGGCGCGCCGGGTCCCAGGGCGGCCACTGCGGCTGGTACTGCGCGTGGCTCGTGTGGTAGTTGGGGATCTGGTTCATCGCGTAGTCGGCCTTCGATACTAACTCGTTGTCGTATTTAAACTTCGGTTTGCCCGCGTCGACCAGGTCCGGTTTCGGCGCGACTTGCGCGGCGCAACTCTTGTCGTGTTTCACAGAATTATTTTTAGGCTCGCATTTAGGGGTGGCAGTCTTCTCCTTCTTAAAAAAATCTTGCTTCTTCGGCGCTTCGGGCGGCTTATCCACCTTGGCGCCCGAGTTGATCACGTTGGTGGGCACAGCCGCCTCGGGCTTGCGCGCGGCCACGTTCTGCTCCGGAAAAAACATCTTCGGCTCCGGAGTGCTCCTGGGGGTATCGTTTTTGTTGCTTTTTTTCTCCGGTTTCTCAAGTTTGCAGTGCGCAGAGTTAACGCGCACGTCGCGTAGTTTACTCTTCTCCCGGGGCTTCAAATCGTTCTTGTCTTGCGAGCTGCACTGCGCGATGGTCATGGACCCGCCCAGGGAGTTCTGGATGGCGTTGCTGTTCGCGAAGCCGTCCATGTCGGCCCGATCCATGCCCAAGTTCATCGCCGCGTTTGCGCTCTGGCATCTAGGTAAAAAATTGTCAGTCACGTTGGGGACTTTAGGTATGACCGGGTTGATCACTGGCGAGGTTATCGGGTGGGGCACTTCTAGTTTCGTCGCCTTTGTGATGACGGGCGTGTCGGACATGTTATTTATCACGCGACTCGCTTCACTGGTTTTTATAACTTTATCGGTTTGTACCGCCTGAGACTCCTTGCTGACGTTCGCTCTGTGGTTGAGGTACGAATGCTGCGCGGAATTAATTTGCTGTATCGTCATCGAGTTAGGAATAGAATTTTGATAGTTTAACATATTCGTTTCTATAACATTTCTCGTTATAACGATTTCATCCTTTCTCGTATTTAAAATATCATTTCTAAAAGGGATTTCACTCTCTTTACTAACAATTGGGTCTTGGATTTTAGTCAATTCTGTATAGGGATCCATTTTGGGCAACTCTGGTTTTTTCATGCTGTTCATTTCTCTTTGAAATTCTACGTTCTGGATTATCGAGTCCGGTTTGGTCGGCGATCTCTTCTCGGGACTCCTCAAGTCGTCCATAGTCTGATGCTGGATGACCGTCTCCTTTCTCAATTCACACTTTTTCTGCTCACAAATCACTTCAGGGTTAACTTTTTCGGGAGATTTCTTCTGTATAGGCAAATCGTTGATGGCGGATCTGTCAGTCACCTCGGGCGGAGCGTCGAGGTGAGACGAGTCCGCCTCGAGCGGCTTGGGGCGCGGGTCCAGCACGATGTGCGCGTTCTCCGTGGAGACCAGCGGGACCACGCCGGGCCGCGGCGACGGCAGCGGGCAGCTCTGGCTGTTGTTGTCGTCGGACTCCGAGATGACGATCGTGTCCTTGTCGTCGGGCGCGGGCCGGGCGGGCTCGGGCTCCGCAGGCTCGGGGTCCGCGGGCGCGGGCGGCTCGGGCGCCGAGCTGGCGTCCTCGACCACGGGCTCGGGCGCCGGCGCGGGCAGGTCCTCGAGCTCCATGTCGCTGGTGTGCGGGTCCGAGGTGGCGAGACACGGGGAAGGCTCGGCGCGCGCCGCGTCGCCCTCGTCCACGTCCATCTCGTCGTCCGCCTCGCCAGAGGAGTCCTCTGAACTCGCCTCATTGTTTTTACTCTTCTCCTTCGGCTCCTCTTCGACTCGACTCGCAGGGGAAACGTGGTTCTCGACGGGCGCCGCCGGTTTTTCCGGTTCTTCCGCAGATTCTGCGTCGGTTTTGTGATCGATGTCCTCGTCGATCTTAGCCTTTTTAGGGACCGGCGAGGCGGTCCCGGCTTTGCTCCCCCGGGCCGCCTTCTGCCTCTTCTTGGAGCGCCCCCGCCACACGTATTTTCTCTTGGCTTTAGCCTTGGCCGGTCCGGCGACGGGGTCCGCGGCGACGCTGCCCGCGTCGTCCCGGCTGTCCTGGCTGTCGGAGGCGTCCGCCCGCCGATCCTGGCCGCTCGGCGCCGCGTCCGGCTCGCCGTCCTCGCGGAGCTCGTGCTGCGCGACCCGGGAAGATCTCCTCGCGACGCTCTTGCTCCGCGGCTGCCGCGGCGCGTCCGCAGGCTTCCTGTCGTCCTCCGTGAGGTTCGACTCGGACAGTTTCCTGGTGCCGTCCCGCTTCCTCTTCCTGCCGGCGTCGCCGGTGGCGGGCATGGTCTGGTAGGTGGCCTCGCTGTACTTGAGCGGGCGCGTGCGCCGGCGGCCGGACGACGTGACCTCGACGGGAGTCTCGGGGGCCTCCTCCTTCTCTTCGGCTTTCGTTTTCACCTCCGCCTTAGGGGCAGTCTCGGGCTCGGTGGCGGTGTCCTCGCTCTCGGTCTTCACCTCAGTTTCGTCGTTCTCGGTGTCCTGGTCCGCCGAGCCCTCCTCCGGGGACCGGAAGGGGTTCACGGTCGGCGCCAGCAGCGGCGTCCACCGAAGGCACTCGGGATCTATCTCCAGTCGCGGTCTACTCTTTAGTTTCTTGTCGTGAGCCTCCACTTTATTCCAGTCTATGCAGAGCCCTAATCGCGGCGACTCGTCGTTAGGCAGGAACCGGACGAATCCGAGCAGCTGGAAGGTGGTGGCGATGTCGTTCATGTGCATGCCGGTCGCGCGCGCGATGTCCTCCAACGAGAACGGCTCGCCGCGGTGCTCGTGCAGGTACTCCAGGATGACCGATTTCCAGTAAGCGTGGTATGACACGCGGCCCAGGTCCGACAGCGGTTTCTCCGGCGTGCCCGGCTGACCTTCTTCTTTCGACAGCAAATAACCTGTGAAGAGAGGGGGGCCTCGTGTTAATAATTCGCACACAAAGGTCACCGTAAAGCAAAATAGCGGGCGCTCGGTAAAGTACTCGAAAGATACGCGACTCACTAAAGTGTATGAGGAAGCGGCCGTAGCCCTGGCGCTGGTACTGCGGCAGCGTCATGATGCAGGACACGTTGTACTTCTGCGCGCAGTGCTTCTCCTTGGAGAAGTACCCGACGAGGTGGCAGCCCTTGGCGTCGTTGCGCGTGAGCACGTAGAACAGGAAGGGCTCCACGTCGTAGTAGAGCGTCTTGTGGTCCAGGAACAGCTTGGCGAGCAGGCACAGGTTCTGGCAGTACAGCTTGTTGGCGTGGCCGTCCACCTCGAAGACGGAGAGCGCGCCGCGGCGGTACACCTCGGTGGCGGGCGGGTGGCGCCAGCGGCACTTGGCGCCGTGGCGGCGCAGCACGCGCCGGCTGCGCGCGTACTTCAGGCAGAACTCGCACAGGAACAGCCGCGCCAGCCTGCGACAGTCGGGGGTCAGTCGCGCTCGCGGGCTCCGCGGCCGGCGCTCGCGGGCGGGCTTACCTGGCGTACTCCTGCGGGAAGGGGCTCGAGTACCACGTGTCGATCTCCCACTGGCCGAACTCGATGCTGGCGGGGCAGCGCGGCGCGGGCCCGGGCGCGCCCGCGGGCCCCGGCGTGCCCGGCCCGGCGGGCGCGGGCGCGGGCTCGGGCTCCAGCGCGCCCGCGGCCGCGCGCGCGGCGGCGAACAGCTCGGCGTCGGCCGCCGTCACGCCCGGCGGCAGCTTCTTACTCTCTGCGCCCGAAACACGACAGATCGAGTCGACAGCTCGGCCCGCGAGGCCGATACGGACCGCGGCCGCCCCCCGGCCCGAGGGCGCCTCGAGACGTCGCCGAGTCGACTTCCCGCCGAGGGGCGCTCGAGGTTCCGAGATTTATATTTTTTTATTTTTCCTAGATAAATCGGACCAGGAAATCGATTGCACATAGTGGAACGGTAAAATTTTGATATCGCCGTAGAATGAAAGCGAGTTTTGCACAGCGATTCACTTCCAGGAAGAAGAACGAACAGCAGGCTTTTATTAGGTTCCCTCGGCCGCCCCGAATGGCGTTATTTTACTGACGAAGATAAATTGAGTAATCAATCATGTTATGATAAGCGAGATATTTTATCCAGAAAAATAATGAAATAGATTTGACCACAACCTGTACTCCCGAGCATTTCATTCTACAGTGACGCGAGCGACAACTGTTGTCCGCGCCGGCCGGGCCTAATGATGCCAGTTCCTAATAAGATTCAATTGTTTTCTCCAATATGCTCGGAAATGTTGACCTTACTGTTACCGAAAAAGAACGGGAAATTCCTTGTCCTAGACCAAGATAAATACATTACTTTGTATGGCAAACAAAGCATTACCTACATAATAGCTCATTACATACTTCAGTTATTTTACTTTTCAAATGCATATTTGAAACGTAAAATAACTGGACTAGGAAACCTCTGAACAGGCATCACACGAATAATAGTTCTCCGAGGTTTTATTGTACTTTTTTTAAATGACGAAAAAAGACTTCAAGAAAGATGTTTACAGAGTATAAAATAGCGTCTCAAATAGTTCTTAGCTTTTTAAACATTAAATACAAATGTTAATAGTATAATTTATTTTTATACCATTTTCCTACTGACCTATTATTATTTTGAATTAAAATAGCATTATTAGAGATGTGTACTTTTTAATAATTAAAGAGAATATAATTCTTTTCCAAAGCCAATTTTGGGACGATGTGCGTAAATTATATGAACAATTTAGTTATATTTCGTCACATTAATGGAGAAAAGCACCAACTTCGGCAAGGAAGGGCGGTCGTGGGACTGAACACCGAGGGGACGTTGCGATGGGTCAGCACGACCGGCTGACCCTTGATCCTTTGATGCCACGCGAAAATGCTTTTTTCTACTCGCGAACTATAAACCGCTAATATTGATATCGCTAACGGTATCAGAATACCACCTATTGCGTAACGGGTAACCGAAGTGGGAAAACAATTATATAATGAGCGTTGCCATGGTAATAACAGTTCTATAATAATTATTATAGCATTGTTATTACCATGGTTACGGTCATTCCGGATATCGGTATTGGCGTTTATTGAACACGTGGAACCCTCATTTGTATAATAAACTGTTAAAAATATTTTAACACCAATACAAATTACGTATTTTAAAAACAAAATTAATTTTGAGACTAATTATGTGATTAGAATAACATTTTTATTTAATTACTAAAAATAGATGGTTAATATCCATCGATTTGTTATTTGGTTACTATGGTTACGTTCAATATTGATATCAATGAAATGGCGTTTCGTTTGGCATTCCAACTTTATGGATAAATTGTGAAAACTATTTTAGTAACTATTAAAATTTGCATGAAATTTGTTAACATGGAACAATAAAATTCACAAACTATTAACGCCAATCGAAATAATGAAAGCGACTTTGCTGCCAAGTAATTTATTAGTGTAAAAAATCGAGGAAAGCATACGAGAAAAGAGGGGCTGACTCGTGGTCACACCAGTTTGTCACACCACTGCTATTCGCTTTAGTCGGTTATTCGTCAGAAATCATTTTTATTCCGCAAAAGTAGGTAGGTTAGGTTCGTTAGGTATCTTAAGATGCCCGAAGGCCAAATCGCTCAGAAATAGCTGCCTATGGCAGGGCTCCGTCGAAAGGCACTGGTGTGACAACCTGGTGTGACGACGAGTCTGCACCCGAGAAAAGTTAACGATTGTTTATTTTTGTCATTATCATTTTAAGATTGAAGAAAAAATTATGTATGCAACTCTACATAATTAGGTCTTAAGGTACTCGTGCCTGTAATTACCTTCAGCACTCATACCTTGAGAAGCTTTATTATATACCAATTATATACTAACTTTTTCATAAAAATATTTTTGATAAAATGTAGAGTTGTGTGTAGCGAGAAAATCGCTAGAAATGAGTATTTTTTAAATATTATCATTACCATTCCTATCAAAGATTAAATTACAGTTTAAGTTTAACTAAGGTTAAACAACTAGAGCACCAACAAACCAAAAAAAAACATCTGTTACAGTCAGGAGGGCAATTACAATGAAATGTCATAGTGAAACATTTCGCACGTTGTTTTAAGCGTATCAGTCTTTCATGATTTAGGAAAATTAAACTGTATGGAGTCAACTACAAACGGGTCTATATTGTCTGCCATAAAATTAAAGTTCCGTCATTTACAGCCCATAAAGTTTACATTATAATTTACAGTTCCGATTTTCGCGAGTCATATTTGTCGAGTCATAAAAAGTATATTCATAACTTTGAATGTCGTATGATATTACACTTAATATAATTAAAAGTAATAAATAACATTACTTGTCATATAAATTATAAGAACTAGTTGCTTTACATAAAAAAAACCTAACGCTTGCAAGAACCAGTAGTATCAATAATTCTGCGGGCATATAAAACCAATGAAAAAGTTTGTTCGCCGTGTGGGGTGTTCTAGTTCTGTACACTTAGTTGAGTATTTTATTCCTCGACATTCATGGGACCGACTTTCTACCTGACTCTCTACTTTGACTCGAGATATCAAATTTGGGACCCACCTTAGGTCCAAGTCAATCTGACATTCTACAACAATAAGGTTGAGTTTCCTATAAGTTACAAATAACTTGACATCTCTAGTGACATTGACGACTTCAAGCATATTTTTTCTTGAAATGGGTCACAAATTAACGTTCATAGTAACAAAAATCTCGATTGTCATATCTTAAAAAGTTAATAGAGGTCTCCTAAGAGCATTTTCGAGTAGCAGCAAGGGATGTAGTAGCCGCTCATACAGACCCATCTGAGCTTTCCACCGTAAACAGCAAGATCGGAGGCGCACTAACTCCTACTCGTCCAGCAACCGCCGCATCCCGGTCTCTAAGTAATGTACTTTATCTACGCACATATCGTAAGTCCTCTTTTATGCGTTCAAAACCCGTAGGAAATGACCAGCATTATTGCAACTAATTTTACTATGAAAAGTTTCTTGTCTGTGGTAGTAGGTAAAATTTGTACTGTAATGGTTATAACAGTATAGATTTTGGTAAGGTTTCAAATTTGGAACATGTTCCAAAATTAACACAATTTAAATAGGTCCAATTCTAGGATCAATTGGAACGTCAACTCGTTATATTTTTTAGTACAATATCGTAGGATATTTGAATTTCGAACGACATGAGAATAGGGACTTTATTAGTAGGTATGTCTATCATATGATTTTAAAAAAAAACCATTCATATTCGTGACACATGACAGGTTTCTTCTGCCGCCATTTTTGTTGTCAATTCGTCGTATCGTAAGTCGTACTTTGATTTCATTTCTTTGTTGAGTTTATTGTGCCACTTATGAAAATTCTGCTTATCCAAGTAGACAACAATTGATTAAATTTAACATCGTTTGGTGAAATTGGTAGGTACTTAGATATGTTACAGGTAGCGCTGGTAGCAATGCAGGTCATTTGCCTTTCGGCTTCTGAACCCATCTTAGAGTACTTATAATATGTGTGTAGATAAAGTATTGTACGCGACTCTGCGTAATTGGCATTACAACACTCGTGTCATCTATTATGAAACTCGCCTTGCGGCTCGTTTCATAAACCACACTCATGTTGTAATGCCTGTCATTACGCAACCGTCACGTAAACTACTATTAAGGGTTCGCAAAACTGCCAGCGCGGCGCGGCGCGAAGGTAGCGAGACGCGTTCTTAGCTTGGACGCGAACAAGCGGCCGTCTGCAGGTCGTCCACGGACGCAGGCCGCGGGAGCGTCGCCGGCAGTCGGCATACAGAGAGCGCGGCGCGATTGCTCTACGCCAAGCTCAACAGAACGTGATTTTTACACTGTATTTGATTACAAAATTTAACGTGTATTTGTGACAGTAGATGAATGTATACCGAGATTATGTTAGAGAACGTCCATTTCTATATGATTTAAAAATGTAGACAGTCTCAGTGTGACCGGCGCGCCACTCCGGCTGTTTGGCAAACGTTTTACAGTTCCTCTAAACAAAACAGTCATTCCGGTGGAAACAGTACAAAAAGAGAAATCGACACCGAAAATATAAGACATGAAATGGGAAATATTAAACAGAATCAATTGACAATTACAAAATAATATTATGGACGGACTTACGGAATCAAATTAAAGTATAAAACACTAAAAAACTAAATAAAATATTATCTATAGATCAGTTATCTAATTATAAAAATGAAAGAACTGAAAAGAAAAATAAACCATAAGAATATTAGAGAAACTCATCACCACTGCAAAATTATTAGTGATACAGGTTGAAACAAAATATTTTGACGCGAGACAAAAGCTACAGAGCAATATCATCTGCGTCGGTTCAAACCAAATAAAATCATCGTAGAGTCGCGGGCGCGTGATATTCGGGGGTCGCTCGTATCTTGCGTCAATCACCACAAAACCAACGTAAGGGTACACGTAAAGCCGGACATTCACGCATCGAGCGCGAGCGAAAGTGTTTGTGTGGATACCGCCTCGACCCGAATAACGACGCGCGCCGCGAGGAGCTGAGCACCGGCCACCAATCAGAGCGAGATCCACCACGAGACACTTTCACCCGCGGCACGGAGCCCGGCGCGCCCGAGCGGCGCGGCGCCGGCCCGGGCCCGCGCGCCGGGTCGCTCGGGAGCGGACCCGGGCCCGCGCGCCGGGCCGCTCGGGCGCCGGGGCGGGGCCTTACCCGTCTGATTGTTGGCCGGGCTCGCTCGCTCGCGCAGGCCGCGCGTCAGTTTGTCCGCGTCCGTGGCGGCCGGGCGCGCGCCGGCCGCGAGCCGGACCAGCTGCGACGCGCTCGGCGCCGCGGGCCCGGCCGCGCTGGGCGCCGCGCGCGCCGGCGACGCCGAGCGCAGCGACTCCTGGTACTGGCGGAACGTGCTGCGCGTCTCCTTCAGCACCTGGCGCGCGGACCTCTCCCGGCCGGGCCGGGCGTCCTGCGGCTCGCGAGCGGCCTCGCGCGCCCCGCGGGGCCCGCCGCGCACCGAGTAGAACTCCGAGAGCCCGTCGAACAGCGTCGTCAGCAGCCGCTCGCCGCAGCGGCTCCTGCGGCGCGCCGCGGTCACCCGGTGCGGCGACTCCCGCGGCTCGACCTTCTCCGGCGGGCGCTGCTTCTGCGCCTCGGCGGCGAAGCCCCAGGCGCCGGCGCCGGAGTCGCAGGCGAGCCGCTCGAAGATGGTCGGCGCGGGCCCGGGCGGCTCGCTGGAGTCCGAGTCGGGCCGCGGCGGCCGCCGGCGCGAGCGCTCCCAACCTTCCCAGTCGCCAGAGGAGCGCCGCCGGCGTCGCTTCACGAGGTTGAACGCGCTAAACCTGAAAAACTTCTGCTTCTCCTTGGACATTCTGTGGTCGTCGCGCGCGCGCGTATTACCGTCCGAGGGCTCCGAGTCCGAGCCGGGGGCGCGCCGCGCTCGCGCCTTCTTCCCCTTCGGCGTGCCTCCCATCGCGGACCTGCGGGGAGAGGAACCATGAGCATCTGCCGGGCTGAGCACTGTGCGCGGGCGCGGCGGGACTGACCGGTCGGCGCAGTCGGGGCAGCGCCAGGGCGGCGGCGCGCAGTGCGCGTGCGCGTGCCGCGAGCAGCCGCCGGCGCAGCGCGCGACCCAGCCGCCGGCGCCGCAGTGCGCGCACCAGCCGCACTCGCCGCACCCCCACCGGAGCGCCTGCGGGACCGACACGATGCTCTCAATCTCGCTTGTCTTTATCGCGATCGCGCTCTTACTTATCTCTTACTAGTTAACACTAAAAGGGACGCCCTGAGAGACGCCTGACAAACCCACCGTCGGGTGAACGAGTTACGGCGCCCCGACATAAAGACTACATTTTCATTTGTCACGAAATTGTGTCAAAATTAAAACACTTGCTCGATCGCCCGAACGTCTAGCTACCGGACGTAATATGGCGGGTATGAAGAATTAAAACATGTAGATACAGCCATGGACAAAGGTGTTGAACGCCCCACGTTTTTCTTAGTAACTTATGATAAAGTATTATTTTTCAATTTTAAAAATACACAAAAACGTTAAATATAAAAAAATGGTTTGAACATGTGCAAATCATAAGTAGATATCTTTTCAAAGTAGCTATTTGCGAGTGAAAACACAAGCTAGAAAAAGTTGGGTTTTACAATAAAATGATTAATAGAGCAATCTTTCCGATAGATATACAACTTACTATAATAAAAAATATAAATGCAACTTTAAACTTTGATATGAAAAAAAGCATGGCTGCTCAGCACCTCGGCCAAGGTTGTATATATTAGATTATTACACATCGCGTTTATCACGTCTTAAAACTAAAATTTAAGTTTTAATAATGTTATTAAAGACGTGGCTCATCCCGGTGAGGCTTGTCCTCTGCTGCGTGACACGACGCGACCACCGTACAAGTGTACGGCCGCGCGCCGGGTTAGTCATAACTTCATACTCGTCGACGCACCGCAATTGGCTCTCGTCGGTTTACCGCGAGCACCATAATAACACATTTTTCAGTAGTCACTACTCATGCTCCGAACGTCCTTCTTTATGCACTAGTGCATAATGTTGTCGTCATCTAGACTAAGTCAATTAAGCCACACAGACAAGGTGACTGTATTAAATAAACTTGTCATTTAAATTCCTTTACTTTAATTGATTTGTCACACATGTTGCATTGCGTCTAACAATAAAAAAAACAGTCAAGTGCGAGTAGGACTGGGACACCGAGGGTTCCTTATTTAAGATAATATGCTTGGTAACTGCAGAAGCAAGTACGCATTTTGTTACGCCCTTTATTTTCTATGCAATAAGGTCCATTTTGACTAGCCCTCTGCAACTGTGGTGACTTTTTTAGAAACATTTTACTGACCTGGAGTCAGACAGGCGTCATTATTTTTTAAATATAGAATAACACTAACAGTTATAGGATAAGAATTGTTTATTTAGTGCATAGCATTATTATTTCATTTTAATGCGGCATATATAATAAACATGTATTAAGTGTGTTGTTGGGGCGGTAATTTTCCTTTCATATGATATGACACCCCATTTGCTATTATCATACCAATTTCATTTTTCAACGCCCTATTCTAGACCCGTTTTGAATTATTTAAAAAATTTTTTTTACTGCAAACAGATGCAGGTATGCATGTTGTACAGCTATGCCAATTTTCAAGTTGATAGCATTTGTAGTTGCTGAGAAAACCTGCCACAGCATGCATGTCTGTATGTCACAACATACAGACACAGACAACGAAGTCTCACCATAAAAAGGGTTCCTTTTTTAACATTTTGATACAGAACCCTAATTTTTTTTATAAATATTAATTATCACTGTCGCTTCCGACCCAAGTTAGAAAAAATACGCAGAAAAATGAAAAATAAATAAAAAGAACTACAGTGGCGGGAAACAGGTTTTTGTCTCGTTACTGACTAATATTTACTCTACTTAGTGGGGGTGAAACAGCATTTAGTTTACCCATGAATACGAAAGACAGGAAGTGGTCTATAACGTGGAATATATAAGGTAATAATACCGACTCGCTTATCGCCATTCAAAGGTTAGTGTTGGGGCTCATTTACTCCGAACTTAACGACCGGCGGAGCACCTGCCAAAAGGAATGCTCCCCGTGCGCGTCTTGCCTCCGACTTTCGTGTCGAGCGGCATAACGTGCATTTATTACTGAAGCATTTACCCCCTTCCCCTCGCCAAGAGGGGTGTTTATTTTGATTATATTTATATGAGGGAAATGTAACTCTTATTTTTTTTATACAAAAAGATTAGATATGTCCTTTTAAAATATTGTTTCTGCTGGTTCTGTTTTCAAAATATCAGCTATCATTTAAACATTTAGCTACTTTAGGGAATACACATTCAAATTTTGCATCTCGTTTCATAATTATAACTTCGACAACATTTAAAATACTCTATGACAGCCGAAAAGTAACTTCAGTTACGCGTTGTAATATGTAGATGTAGGTCGTGTTGTGTTGTGTTCTGTCCCGCGGCGGCGAGCCGGCGTTGCCGTCACCGCGTACACGTGCGGTTGCAACGGATCAATAATCATAGAGTTAATTGTATTGAAAACTATCAAGAGGATGGGAAAAAAGGCAGGTGTAGAAAATGACACTTTAATAACTGCATTCCAGCTTGAAAAGAGGATTAAATTCGTGGCATCTAGCCACGAAGCGTAACTGATCGTGATAAAGGGGTAGAAAGAATTAATATAGTGTGATTATTGGTTGTCCAATACATTTCTTTAACACCTTCAGGGTAGTAAACTATTTAACTGTAATCAAGCATACTTAGGCACTCGTCCCACCGCCGGCGAGAAAGCAATTAGCTATCGACTATTTTCTCGCACAAGAAAGGAACTAAAGATATAGATCCCTTGAATTCCCGTGTCATTAAAAGAGACACGTATTTAATAGTTGATCGCTGGCTGTTCACACTGCCGGCGAGAACTTTTTCCACTAGGTAGTTTGTCGAAACAAAAAAATATACAGCCCGTGTCAATAAAAGAGACGCAAATTTTAATAGTTGATCGCTGGCTGTACTTAGTACTTGCTTCCCGCTCAAAGTCGGCGGTGGGCAGGTCTTAGTCGACCCGATAACGTAGCGAACGTGTTAAAGGGGCCATGGTACAGCTCGCGTGCAGTAAAAAGGTGAAGTATGCAGCCTTCACAGGCTGCATACAACAATCAATTTTGATGACATGGCGAGAAGACGATAATGTTAAGTAATTGGGCGATTTCCAATTAAATACAAAAAACCGGCGAAATGCGAGTTGAACTCACGGTTGGTTCACGTACAATTATAAATATTGCTACGGTGCTATTTAGATTAATACAAAATATCACATCAGAAATCCTCACAGTAAGACACGAGTTAACTACTACTAGCGCTATGTAGAGGTGTTTTAGTGAACTATTTTCCGTAAGTGAACGTATTATATTGACTTAAACACTTTATTTTCAATTGATAGAATTATTATAAGTTTTCCCGTAATCTACAAGCAATGAACTATATTTCGTATTTTGATATTTTTTTCGTGGGGGTGGGGATGGTAAATTTTCGTCTTCTTTCGTGAATAAAATCAAAACTATTTATTTTACAATAATAACAAAAATATATTTGAGATCCTCATAACGAGCCCTTTCATTTTATATTAATGACACAGAAGGTTCGCTTATTTTTTTAAATTTCCTTATTTGTTCTTCGAAAATGTTGTTGTTTTGTTGTTGATTATTTAAAAAATACTTTATTTACCATGCACATCTGTGTATTGGGTCATCAATTTACATATTTGTACCAAATTTCAACTCAATCGGTCCAGTAGTTTCGGAGCAAATTGGCTGTGACAGACGGACGGACAGACAGACGCCCGAGTGATCCTATAAGGGTTCCGCTTTTTCAATTTTTGTACGGAACCCAAAAAACTGTAAACATCAATGCAATTTGATGGCCTCTTTGAACATTACTAATCAGTAATAAATCAGCAAAAGAGTAGGTAACATAAAAAAGCTGGTGGAGTGCGTTACCTTGATGGTGGTGGCGGTGACGTGGTCGAGCAGGCGCAGGCAGGACGGGTGCGCGTAGCTGCGGCAGCGGTGGCAGGCCAGCAGCTGCTCGGCCGCGCCGCCGCTGTTGCGCGCCTCGGTGCCCAGGCACTCCGCGCACACCGGGACGCCCTCGGGGCTCTCTTTCTGCAACCAACCACCATTATTGCTCTGTACTTAGAAGCCATTTGTGTTTTGTAGTACTACGCGTTTGCCTATGCAACAACTGTTCTTGTTAATAATGACAAAATTATTAGGATTGATGGACAATGATAAAGCGCAATTCACTCAGTGAGCGGGCGCGGGTCGCGCGCCGAGCATGTCGTTTACATCGCGGGAGCCACGCGGGTTGTTGTATTCACACAGAGCGCCGAACCGCGGCGGGCCCCGCGCGGGTGTGCCCGGGTTATCGCAGGCGGGCATTCGGGATCGGATGGTAATGGCGAGTGTATAGAGTAAAAATTACAACTCCACCACAAAGCATTCACGAACCCCGCCACACGCGCCCGCGCACCAGTTCTGTGAGAATGCGTGTTATTAAGAACAGGGCGCCCGCGACGGAAGTTAGTGGTGGCGGGTGGCGGGCGGCGGGCGCGGGTCAAACACACCCACCGAACTTGGCGCAAGAACCGCGCTCGCCCACCGTGAGAATTGCGCTTAATCATGAAAGTTATTTCACCCTGTTCAGACTTAGGTACTTGTCTTATATGGTACACAACTTTCTAACCTCAAACATCAGAATAAATAATAACTACACGCAGAAGCAAATGTCCTTTACCCAGGCCCAAAATGCTGTGCTTTCAAGCCGCGCTCCCTAGCGCGGGTCCCGCCGCGGTTCGGCGCTATGTTTGATTACGACGTCCCGCGATGAAAACGACATGCCCGGCGCCCGACCCGATCCCGCCCGCCGTGTGAATTGCGCTTTAGGGCTGTCACTCGCGAAATATTTTAATCGGTTTATGGAGTGTTATACAAGTTTAGTCTCAAAATGTTATTTGTTTGTCTTCATCGTGTGTAAACAATGTTGCAAAATTAGTTTTTTACGTTTACGTAAATTTGGGTAATAATACATTTTAAAGATATAAAGATTATCTCTAAAAAAAAACATCGCTCATGTGGCTTTTAATCATCTATAAAACACGGAAAAAAGTCTATAAACAACCTTTTAAATAATGATCAAGCTCAATAAGTTTTAGTCTGGGATCCGGAGGCAGGGCTCGGAAAACGGTATTTTTTTCGAAACGGTTTCGTCTTAAATGCCTAAGGAACGATTTGTTTCGGTTTCGTTCGCAAATAACGTTATAGAAAACGTTTTTGAACAAGAACGAAATTTAAATATTTTTTGATCCATATAACGTTTTTAACCGTTTTTTTCAATTTGCTGGGTTCGGTAGTATCTAACATTACTAAACAAGTTCATGCTTGTCGCCGCTTTGTAGCCGAACGCCGCGCGCGGCCGCGTCCCGTGGATTAAACCGGTTTTTGATAACGTTCTCGTTTCGTTTCCGTTCCGAACAAAATGTTGAACAAAGAACGGTTCGAAACGTTTTTAAAACGTTATTTTGAATAACGTTTCCGAGCCCTGTCCGGAGGTACTTTTTACGTTCCTTTCCGAACCATTAATTTGAATTATTATTAAGTGGAAAAAGCTTTATTAAAAAATACTATTTTTATCTATTAAATCGTTATAAATCGTGACACGCGCAGTGAAACAAATACAACGACCGCGCCGCGCCGCGCTGCACGGCCTAAACCCCATCACAAACGGAGGATACATGTCAATATGCCGGAATATATGACATTGTAGCAAAGAACCACACAATAATAAGATATGAAAATATATATCCATCCCATTCATTATAGTGGCGAGGGACAGAGCTAAATATATCTTGCAGCAATGTCTCAATAAATATTAATATATACATGTATCTATTATAGCTTCTGTCGACTATGTCAACTAATCCGGAAAATATATCGTGACATTGCTATAATATATATTTTGGCATATTAATATATGCTCCGTGTGTGACGCCCCTGACTGACAGGTGTCCCCAGGCGGTAGGTATCTAACGCGCCGATCACGCGTCGGCAGCCGGGAGTTTCACTTCTACGTGTAGTTATTATCTATGCCTCAAAGTAAACTTTTTTGGCTAAAACAGCTCTAAAGTAAGAAAACATTTTGGACATCACTAGACCAATCAATGTATTGTCCGTGATTGCTTTATTTTATTTAAAATAGCTGTTTCCTACACGAAAGTTGTACTTTGACGTTAGAAAGTTGTTTACTACTTTACAAGTACCTACTTCTAGTTCAATCACTTAAAAAAAATGGTTTACTTCATAGTTTTACAGAAGTTTATTATAACAGATGGCGCTAAACCGGACGCATTAATTGTCAAACTTGTCCTTCATATTTATGGTACACAAATTCGAATGGTTTTCTAAAATTATGTTGGTCCCTTCCACTCTTACTCAACTGTCATGTTTGTCACAAATGATTAATTTGAACAAGATTGTCTAGTTTTGGCTGTTCCCTCGAGTTCTAAACCAATTTCTTTTTACCCTATCACTATACTCGAAAATCTAATTAAATACCAAAATCTGACAGTTCCCAACTTGATTATTTAGTTATTTTACCATTATTTTATAAAATCATGAATGACAACTTGTGTACTGTGATTTGTTGATACTTGTGATTTGTTAGATGATTTTTAGTAGGAATTAGGGTGGTCCAAAATAGTATGAAGAAAAAAAAAAGTATATGTAATAATTCCTGCAGGTTACTTATTTTTGTTTATGATAAGTTAGTTACTTATGTATCAAATTTAAACTTGGTATGCGGCCGTTTACTGGTCGCCGTAAGTAGAATATTGTTTGCTTACTGCTGCAACTAGGGTTGCCAACCATACTATAATATATAGTATTATACTATATTTTGACTCTGTGTACTATATACTGTTGAAGAAATATATAGAACGCAAAAATACTATATTTCGGTCAATCCTTATACATATGCGGTTTGGGTTGGGAAGTGGAGAAATGGGCTTTTTCAGCTCAGATAGTTGCCCCAATGGCAGGCAGAATGTTAGTAAGTAGTTAATATTGTGCATTATTTTTAATGAATAAATTTACACATCTTTTAAGAACTTTTTCTTGAAACTACTATATTTTCTTTCTGTGTACTATATTTTGTATCCCTTGGGTTGGAAAATACTATATTTGTCCAAGAAATAGTTGGCAACCCTAGCTGCAACTCAGAATACAGTGTCATGATCTGTCCAAAGAATTTCTCATTCAATATGTTTATTAGATGTGTGAAGCTCTATACATTTTTATTTGTCTCCATTTTAACAATATTGGGGACACAAAGTTTATTCAATTGCAATCAAACTTGGTATAGAGTATTTTCGTGTATTTTTAAATAAATAAAAACTAGTGGAGAAACAATATTACACACTTTTGTTTTTTGGACCACCCAGTAGGTAAACACTTAGGGCCATGGTCGAACAAATGATTGTATTTGATCCTTGATGTTTTTCTTTTAATGTTGTTTTGTGTTTAGTGTGTCACTTTCCATCTCTTCACCAAGCGGTTCCAATGGAAGACCAGTGCTGGCTTTACGGCTAGTGAATGATGACAATTCGCAACAATATCTCTGTATCTTGATCTTTTTGTATCTACGTAATGTGGTTTTGTTTTGTTGTGAATAATTGTATCTTTATCTTTTTGACGCATCTCAAGACGAGCATTAGAGTTGAGATCAGTTTATTAATACGGGCCTTAGTCATGACATTTTTCCTTTTAATTTTGATATAATGTAAATCAAGACATGTTTCGATTTTTATTACTTGTAGTTATACCCTTACATGAATGAGAATGTATTGACTTGATTGCCGCTTCTCCAGACTCTGAAATTTTCATTTTTTTAAATATTTTTTCTTGTATTTAAGCGGCAATGTCTGTTTAATTAGTTCTTTTGCATTTTTTCTATTCATCTGTTAGGTTTGAGCACTATTGCCTCTTCACTAAATTCCGTAAAACCACAAGTATTGCAAAGAAAACAACTACCTAATTAATAGTCCAGAACTTTGGACAAATACCTCTTTCCCGCCTGTATTTCTTATTATTATTATTTTAATTTTCTGCAGGGGAGTTTTAAGTTAGGTTGAACACAATACTGCCAATACTTTCTTTATGTTTTTCTTTTTCTTAAAAAATATTAATAACTATTATTCATTTGAGACTTACTTAACTAAGGCGGCCAACCATCACACATTCTGCGTGACCATCCTGTAATGACAGTGGTAATCCTGCATAGCAATATTTAATAAAATGGTCCTGCAAATCGTCAAAGGCGTCCCATATGTCCCACATTCCTCGTTTCCCATTGTCTCGGTCACATAAAAGTGTTCTGAACCAAAACCCAGAACTAGTAAAAAAATTCCACTTTTGTGAAAAATATGACTAAAAATAAATGTAAATAAGTTGCTAATTTAAGTACGCCACCAACAATTCCAACAAATCCTCAGTCTTGTTGTGGGTAGGGGTGGGAGTCGCATTGACTTATTATACAAGTTGACTGCCTTGTACTCAACTCTTAATTATATTTAGGGTTTGGAGTTATCATAGCATGGTAAGATGAAGGGACCTGTGGAGTCAACATTAACATTAAAATTCAACTCTTACTCATAATCATTTGTTTATTTCATTCCAAAATGCTTTTATATTCACCCTGAGCCCATGAGTAAAGCTGCTAAGCTAAGTAATAAAACCTAAAGATAAAAAAAAAAACATGTACAAATTATTTAATAATATAATCAATATTAAAAGTGAAATATATTATCTATATTTATAGTTAAAATAAAACATTGCAATAAAATACACGAATGAGTATTGAGTATAAGTAAGAGTTGAATTTTAATATTAATGTCGACTCCACAGCTCCATTCATCTTACCATGCTATGAAAACTCCGAACCCTAGTCATGAGCAGCCCACCCTCCCTTAATTTCAATTTGTGTGTTTTGTAATAACCATAATATTAATCTATAATTAACATAATAAAAAACTTTACCTTTTATAAAAAAAACATGTAGAAATCCGTGAAGTTAAAGTTATGTAGTATAAAAGATCTAAGTGTACATACAGAGGGACAGATGACTGGAAGCAACTTTGTTTTATACAGATTGGATTCTACATACACATCCCTAAAATATGGTAAAACTAAATTGTCTCATTTTTAGACATAGTATAGACTGCAGATTTAACAAGTGCTATTCCAGAATGGCCTTTGCCAGAAGGCACACAGAAATATTAATAAGATGCGGTTACCGTAGTTTTAAGATTTTTTGTGTATTTTCTAAAAAAGAGGCTTTAAATAAATAAATAAATTCCAGAAAGTAAATGTAAAGTTGAACGGACCTCCTAGCATAAGAATTGTCAGATTCAAATTAGCATTGTCATTTGATTATGACAGCTGCTCATAGAATAGTAGTATTTTGGAGAGACCTAAATAAAATTAAAGTTTAGAGGCCACTGTAGAATAGGGTCCATTATGTACCTAAATATTATGAGTCACATTGGGCCCTTCCCGCGCCACCTTTTTCCTGCCAGTTCAAATTTAAATATTAGTCATAAAAACAAAAGTAAATGCACAACCTGTGAACCAGCTGCTTGATTTTCTTTTACTTGTCTCTTCTGACAACTAGATATAGAAACAAATTGTGTTATCTGCCCTGTAAATTTATATTATAGCCACCCAACCCAAATACTAAAAGTAATCCCAACTACTAACAAACATACAACAAGGGTAACAGCTTACAAAATAAGTAATAGGACAGCATTAAAAGGCAAAACTCCATCACAATGAAACTATAGAGTACCCCTCCCCCCACCCCCCACAGTTTGTTTACAAGCCTTATCAACAAGCATGCACATAAACAATACATCTCACAAACGTGTGTATGTGGTAATACAATGCTTTTACACAGAATTACAAACAAAGCAAAACACTACAATTATCAACTATGAATTTTCAAGTACTACAACTAATTTTTACCAATATCAGATTTGTTTTTATAACAAGAAAGAAAATTTTAAGAATTTCCAGTCAAAATTGACCTTACTCATAAGGAAGCTTTGAATAAGAACAAAGGCCAGGGAGTATAATAAAACCACCATGACAAACATTTGCATTAAATAAACAAAGCCTAACTAAATACAATTGTCACATGTGCATCCAAAACTGTTAAGTCTATTATTGTTTACACTCAATATAGGTGAATGATGGTCAGGTATGTTACCTTTTCAGAATCCTGTGACTTCACCCTGTGCTTGGGAGTGCGCTCCTGCGCAGTCTGGGTCCGCACGGCCACCTTGTACGCGCCCTGCTCCTGCGTGAGCAGCCCCCGCGTGACCGCACGCTTCGCCGCTGCGCGCAGCACCGCCCGCACGTCCACTTCCGGGTCAACCGTCACTTGGTAAGCCTGCTGCAAGTGTTTCTCAATAGTCTTTAGATCACTACCGTCCCGGTCGCCTAACTCGCGCACTGCCTTAGCTACCGCACGAGACACGTCCACATCGTGCGCGATTCGCAAAGTCCTACTCTGCAGCCCCCCAGGGTCCTTGTACGAGCTCTGCCCCTTGTTGTACAGCTTCAGCACGGTACCCTCTTGCACGGCGAGCTCTAGCCGCTCCGAGACCACGTCCTCATGGTAGTTATGATGCTGCCTGATCGCATGACAGATGCGTTCTAAGCTTGGACGTTGTTTCTGCGACCGTATCTTTCGAATGGCCTCGAGTATCCATCGCTTCCACACTTCCTTTCCGACGTCGTCTGGTACGCTCATTTTTGTCTAAGATTATTTTGATCTGCCGTCGGAGTAACGGTACGGGACTGGAGCGCTGTCAACACCCATCGTATTTTGGCGCCTCGAGCGAAATTCCATTTTATGAAATGGAACCTCGCTGGAAGGAGCCAGAGAGCGCGGCACGGCGCCCCACGCCGGCTCACAGCATGTTCGCGGCCAAGCGGGCGCTCGCCGTTGACACATCGCGCATCGCGAGCGGGTTTCGGCGGAGTGAGCATCCGACGGCGGCCATCTTGTGACAATCCAAATTTACGTCTGACGAATACACGCGACGTAAATGATACTGTTTGATTACACTTCACCAGATAACTCAATAAAGCGGCTGATTGATTTATTTGAACTACTACTGTTGCGAATATTTTTCTTACGAAAGGTAAAATAAAAACTGAATACACCGTTTCCTTTCCGGTTCTTTTTCACAATGCGCCTTTACAAACAAACAACACAAATTGATAACGTTTAACGATCAGGTGTTTTATTGCCACAATGATTTTCCAAAAGGGGGTTTAACTTTAACTATGATATATTACAAAATTTACTTGAAAACATTCACAAAACACCAACAAAAGGCTCTTCAAAATGGCTATCAATCAGTTGCTATACGAAAAAATATTTTTGATATCCTGCTTGTCGCCGCAAATGTATTGCCATTTTAATTACATTTAATTTAACAAAAAATATGTTTTATTCTGAACATGTTTATTGTCTATGGTCACACTGAATAAGGAAGTTTTACATTAGTATGTATGTTACGTTGTACAAATGTATGTAAGCATTGTCAGAAAGTCACAATAATTAATTACCTGACTAATAAAGTTACCGTATCTAAGAATATCCAAACATCAACACGGTTGATTCATAAACCCAAAAGACCAGCAAAGTCTGAGTAAGGCTTAGAGTGGATGTACAGGTAAGAGCTAGCGCGCACGGGTTACTTTTGTCTCCGTGACTGTTTCGTCACTTTTAGTCCCAAAAAATTGTTATTCGTATTTTTCATTATCATTAGAAGGGTAAACTATAAGAAGTTCTTATGGGCTTGCTACATTCACGCGCGAACGCGTGAAAGTGTGGATATGGGGGGCGTTCGCTGGTTCGCGCCTTGTTGTCGGTATTTTCGCCCGCGTCAAAGGGCCTGCGAACGCGCGAACGCAACAAGGCGCCACATTCACGTGCAACTTTTATAAAATATTAGCCCAGTACAAAATATTATAAACATTATTCTATTATGATAAATACTCGTCAATCACGTTTCCTCCATATATTTTTAGTTTATTTTTTACTTATAATGTAGCCCGTCGAGCGCGCGAACTATACTGTGAACACATGGGCAACACAATAGTGAACACTGCGAATGTGGAGCCTAGAAGAGCGAATTGCGCGTGAACGTAGCCCGCGAATTGCAAATGAATGTAAAGCGCGCATTTGTCGCCCACCACTCACTGGTCACACTCTTGACAAGGCTAGGTTAGATAGGTGAGGTTATTAAAAAAAAACAGACCTGAAAATGTAACAGTAATACTGATACAATTCGCTATGAATTCCAATGATTATGACTAAAAACACTATATGATTAAAAATAATTACGAGGGTCACAGTCTTTTACATATATTTTTTTGTTATTCTGTACGAAAATAAACAAATGTGTATGATGTAATCACGACTCGATATTCCGTAACGGTATTTCGAAATTCCGAAAGTGGCCGCCATAGATGTAGGAAAACATAGATTCCGTGTAGCCAACTTTCAAGCGTACTACCTTTTTCTTGTGTACAACACAGCTTTGTAGCCAATGCTTATTGGTCAATGCCGGACGTGTGAACCCTACTTAGACATACCTTAATAATCTGTGAACCCTACTAAATTAAAGACGAATGGATAATGGATGGCGGCTAGTCGGATACAGAATTAAGAAAAAGTGTGACTTAATTTAGTCTGATTAATGTTGTCGTTCGCTATCTGTTTGCCCATCGGTCGGAATTTGAAAATAAGCAGAAAAATATATTAATTCGACTAGCTAACAGTGAAATATCAAAATATAGTTTGACTGCAATGGCTTTTTTGTTTCGTGGGTGGAAATTCCACATGGGAAACAAAGAAAATGACCCTCAAAATATAAGCTTCCACAGTTGAGTGACGTTTCACAATAAATCTGTTGATTTTCGCAAAAATGCGGCAGTTTTGCAAGTATAAATAGAAAAGTTAACATAGTATTAAATATTGTACTTAATTAATACAAAAGCACTATGTGTAGCAAATGTGCATTTTTTACGCAATTTTTTGATTTTCTTATATTGTTATTAAATATCGATAAACAAACTTTCGATATTTTGATTTAGTACATGAGTAAATATTTGTTTCGGTAAGTATATGTTTTAAGTATCAAAAAAAGATTACATTTTAGGTTAAATAGCGATGCAAAATTCAAATTCAAATTCAAATTATTTATTGCATATCACATTTCAAAAATACAGGTGGAAATACAGGTAGGTATACATGCCGAATAGTTAAAAGACCAATGTTTCAAATTTTTAAAGAATTTTGTTGGGTATGTATTCCAATGTCGAAAGTAAAACATTTAAAGTTTGTTATTTTAAATGATCAGTTTTTTCGTTGCGTGCGTTTTAGAAAAAGGCATGGCATAATATGAGTGACACATATAATGAATATAAAAAAAAGCACTGTATACACTGTACAATAATAATTTGAATAAATAAAAATTAGTGTAACCTTTCTACTTAAAAATAGGTTTTTCAAAAATACCCTCTCTAATAAATCTATTCGCGGCATTGTAATCATGATGCTCTGGATTGTTATCCTTTGGAAGAGGCAAGCGCCAGCTCTGGCATCCCTGGATAATCCCCGTCAATAAGCTTGGCAGACAGGGCCTTTATAAAAAGTTTCATGTCAACAGACCAAGGTCCCAGAGTCTCCACTGCAAGCGCCGGCAAATTCGTAATCATTCATGAATATTTGTGACGCTTGAGGGTCTGGGCCAGATCGGGTTAGTCGTACGTGTGATAGGGCAAAAGTGGCGACATAAGTTGCGTCCCACACCAGAGCCCTACCAAGCTTCCACGGCACCAATGTAGCTCCGTCGGGGCGTTTACCATCGTCTAAGTTCTAAGACAGCAGGTACAGACGCGGTGGCAAGCGAACGATGGATCAAATCATTGATGGCACCGTGGCGGAACAAGCGGCCGGCACTTCTTGAACAAGAAAGACCATGTCTAGCAAGCTAATCCACCTCCTTGCCTCATAATTATTGTAGATATTTGGATCATTCGTTATTTGAATGTTCAATATTTAAACATCGCTGTTTTAATTTAATATGTCCTATTTTTATTTTATTAATAAGTGCGTACATATTTATCGATTGGTAAAGAGCCTACTATGTTCCATATTATTTCATTATATTGTTTCAGATTTCAAAAAGCCTCGCCAGGCAGAGAGGAATGGGTAAAATTGGTTGGGATCGGTCTGCGAGCGATCTTTAGTGACACCCACAAAATAAATAAAGACAAATCAATTGCCATAAGAATCATCAATATCGCTCCACGCGTTTAGTTATACCATAAAGAAACAAACAAACATATATAGGGTGATAAACACATTACCCTCCTCCTTCTGCAGTTGGGTAAAAAAGGGCTGAATGGGTTCGTGTGAATATACACACTGCAGTATCACTCGGATTTTTCTTCGAAACTGCCGGGTGCCATCATCGTGTAGGTATGATATTAAAATTAAAAAAATATATTAGTAAATACAGCATTATCTTTTTATTTTGCGGTAATATTTTAAACATCCTATCCTATTCCTGAAATAAGAAACATATATCTTCAGTAATCACATCCATTCATACGCAACCCAACCAAATTAACCTTGATATACTCAAATAGGAATAGTTGGATGGAGATGCTCTAACTGAAATGGTTCGTCTTGAGAAGTTGCAATCCAATCCGGCATCAACAAAGGGTCACAAACTTTCCAATTCCTTTTTGTAAGGCTTATTCATCATTATTAAAGATAAATGTTTTATTTCAAATTAAAACTGTCTTTATATTTATTACACGACAAAAAAGTTTCTCAGTTTACTTTCCGAAATAAGGTCAATAATCAATTGATGCATCACAATTGCGAATCACAATTAATATTGAAAATACTGTATGCGTTTTAATAACTTAACCTTATTTATCGATAAACTACACTAATGCAGAGTGACACACACTAAAACACCAAAAAAGTGGCACACTTTTGAAATTCAATAGAAAGCGGTCATATATAGACGACTCTTTTTAACGAATGGGTTTTGGTAACAGGTGCGAAGAGTACTATTCTATTAGCCATTTGTATACTCCCTCTATGCTTTCCAGTGAGGTAGAAACAAGGTCTATGATGCTTTCCTACCTCTATGGTGGCCGCCCTTTTGTTATGAAGCGCGCTCTACATTCACACGCCATTCGAGCCGCGAATTCACGCGCAATTACATTCACATGCAATTCGCACCGCGAATTCACACGCAATTCGCGCCGCGAATTCACGCGCACGCGTGAACTCTCCAAGGTTCCACATTCACAGTGTTCACAGTATCGTTCGCGCGCTCGACGATGTAACTAGGTCTACATTAAAGGTAAAAAACAAATTAAAAAGAAATAGAGGAACAAAGATGGTGGATGCGCTATTCCCAGTAGTCCGCACCCCGTAGTTCGCACTGCGAACTACTGGGATTTTTTTCCCATTTGTCCGCAGTGCGAACTACTGGGAATAAAAATTCCCACTAGTCCGCACCTCCGGGAAGTGGTGCGAACTACTGGGAATTTTGATTTTCCCATTTGTCCGCAGTGCGAACTACGGGGTGCGGACTACTGGGAATAGCCCTGGTGGATGACGAGTATTCATCGTAATAAAATAATGTCTGTCATATTTTTACTACTATTAGTGGTATTGGGCTTGTCGCGGTCGCGGCCCAAAATACCGACATCAAGGTGGTTAACGAGGAGCGAACCCGCGAACGCCACCCATATTCACACTTTCGCGCTTATGCGTATTGCCTTCGGGCGTGAATGTAGAGCGCAATCGAGAAATGAATACCGGGTGAAAAGTTATATTTCATCTTTTCGAGCACTATGGTTATTGCAGCCGAATATACAACAATTCAAATCACACGATCGTTTCATAAACTACTAAATTCAAAACTTCCAGTGCAGAGTCCTACTTTGAAAATCGAAGTTCGAAGTTACGTTAGCTCCATCCCTTTCTCTCGATTAAGTCTCGAATGACAAGTACCAGGGATGGAACTAACGTAACTTTGAACTTCTTTTGTGCCAGGGGCCTCTGATGTCTACGAAACCTAAGCTCACATAAACACAAACAACACACAATACAAAAGTTAAAAGCAACAATTTACTCCGTTGTTTGGCACCAGTTTTACACTCTTGTTCACCTAAGATGAGTCCCTGTGACAGCTCATATAAACACGTATTACACTTGGTTTCTTTAACTTTACACAAAAAAATACACTGGTACGCACCTAGCGACGCCGTTCAGGAACGCGAGGTATTTTTAAATACCTCGCATGTGAGTATAGTGAATGAAAATTACAAAATATGGCTGTCACAGGACTCATCTTAGGTGAAAAACAGTGCAGCGACAAAAAAAACACAAAACCGACCTTGAAAAATCAAATACGCGGAGTTCGTGTCCCGTCTAAGTATTTATATACTCTGTCTAGGGATTTAAACGGATTTAAATAAAAGTCCTGAAAAACCACAGATTATAAAGGAATGTTGAAAAGTTGAAAAACACCTCTACCGTTGGTTGCGCGCTCAGCGTTTTTTCTGAAAAGCTTTGAATTTCATAGAATACAAACAAGAAACTTTCAAGTCAGATTTATAGTAGGTATCGTGTTTAGGGGCGTAAATTCTTTGAAACAGTGTTTTCCGCTTAACAATAAATGACACTGCTGAGATTTAAGCGTCGCAGTAAGGTATAACTTGTAATACGACACTAAACCAAAACTTTTAAAATATTGGTGAAGCTTTCACCATACTTACGAAAACTAACGACAAATACGACAATGCCGTAAGTACTCATGAGGTTAAGAATTCTTATTCGGTCATTTGTATTTGTTTCCTAAATAGACGCTGAATGAAATGTTTTCAATATTTTAGCGATATTAAAGGGGTAACCATCACAGGCATGTTCCTCACTTGTAATACCGCACAGTTTTTAGTTTTTTACTATATTTCATGTAAACAAAATCGCGCATACAAGTATTCGCTATTTAGGTATCAAAAAAAACACATTAGTAAAATCAAATTTAAGACATATATATTGTCTACTTTGATTGTCACACCTCATAAGTAATGAATAAACTACCCCCCCTTTCTGGAGAATCAATAAAATCACTACCTCATTATAAAACTTCATTTATTTAACAACAAATACAAACATAAGTACAATCATAACTTGGTGTTCAACAGAAGTAGAATAACCAGAGTATATTGTTACAGGCCCAGGAGAAGGTACAGGACAAGGTCACAAAAGAGAAGTATTAGAATCAACAACACAAAATGTGCTTTTGACAATGTCCCCAAGGTTGTTATCAGAATAATGCCTGATCTAGGTCCTCGGCGGATCACAAGAGGTTTCGCAAAAATATTAAACATTAAAAGAGACTTCATTATAGTGGAGATATATAGATGTATGCCTTTACTGGGGGATGAAGAGAAGCAAGCACCTGATTGGACGGTGCACATTGTCCGCTATGATATAGTTTTTATAGATAAACAGTGATCAGCTCGAGCTATACAACTGTCAAATTATGTGGACTGTGTTAGGGCATGTCCAGCCTAATTATATTAATAGGCTCCCACTTCATATTTTGTAAGTGATCTCTCTGCTGTATGGTGTTCATTTTAACACTGTTAAGTGGCAAATTTTTATAACAAATTGGCTGGCCCATTGTTTTGTTTTAGGCATATGTAGATAGAGTATCTAATTGTAAGTTCTTCTAAACTTTAATACCAGTTTTTTTAATTCTAGGATTTCTATAAGACATGATATAAATAAAAATGTATTAGATGTAAGGAGACAAAGATTTAATCTTATTTCAGAGGTATTATTTGACTTTTATGTTACATTTATAAGTATTTTTTTGCTTTCATAGGTTTATATATCATCAACAGACTCAGTTAAGTGGTAGTGATGAAAATATTAATAAAAATAAAAGTTTACATTGCATATACTTTACTACAATTCAATTTGTAAAAGGGGCTGGAGGCACATGGCTAGTTTTGCACGACAGGTGGTTTGCTTAGCGCCTAGAGCCTAGTATGTTATCTTGCAAGTACTCCCCTAAGTAAGGCGCTAAGCGCACTGTGCAGCTGATTGTGAAAATTCTTGTAACTTTGTTTTAATTCAGCACTCGCAAGGTGTCATGCTAGGCTCTAGGCGCTGAGAAATCCGTCTGTAAATGTGGAGATAGCCTCTTGGACACTTGAGGTGGAGTAATATTGGGAATGCAATTTAACTAGTTATTTACTGTTTTTGTATGAAAATAACTATTTAAAACTGGTTATTTGCATTCCCTAAGCAATATCTTTGTCACTTTCATTCACACTAAAGATAAATCAGGTAATTTCATATTATTAAGTTCAATCTGTTTTCCTTCCACGTCAATATGTTCAGTTCGAAAGTTTATAGGTGATAGTCAAAACCGTGTATGCGAGTGAATAAGTCCACAATGTCCACATGATAGCCCCCGTACGCCTGAACGCTTGATACTTTATATTCACAATTTTTGGCAACAGACGGTTTTCACTAACAATATTTATATTGCTTTTACATGCAGTAATGTGCAATTTCCAGTCTTACATACAATAAAACATAATATCACTCAGTATTTAATGTTACTAATTGACTGTCATCAGATCTATATAATTTACACTACATTCACTACATTATTTTAAAATATTGTACTGGAATAAGATGATGAAGGGACCTGGAGTTAATGTAAGTGAATATCTATCGTAATTAAACTAACATAAGTACTTAGTTTAGTTTCTTTACAAACAACCTGCCGCCTACATCTTCACTCAGTGTCTGTTACTTCACGTTCGCGGTCCCCGACGCCGCTCGCTGCGCGCCGCGACCGCTGCGGACATCACCAACAACATCAACCACGGTGGACACAGGTACAAGTGGGAATATCACAGTAAAAGACAAGATTAGATAAACTCAACCTATATGTGGGTCACGATGACCAAAGCAAACCTGAGCAAAGCAAACCGAACATAGTCTGATACTGTTTGATTGCTGTGCACATATGTAGGAATGACACGTGGGGTGGACTGGAGAGATAATAATAGTAGTATGAACGGTAACCCATTATTTTATCGAACGCTACTTTTCTGGTAAGACCATGATGTTCTCAGGATATCGTTAACATTAATTACCTACGTAAATTGAATTGTGAACTACCAAAACTAAATTACGAAAGTGGCAAAAAATATTTTCGATGAAATAAACTTTCTACGTACCTAATGATGTAATGATAATGACACTTTTGTTGAAAGTTGTTTCGATAAAATAACAGGTACCTAGTATGAACGTAGACAAATTAACACAACTTTGTTGGGGTATAGGTTTTCTTCATAATCATAACTTAAGAGCTATGCTCTTGTCGGTGGAGTGTCCGCCATTCCTCTCTATTAGTTGCTAGGTTCTTGATCTAAAATTAAATGCTTTCATTTCTTTTTCTTTAATTTCATATCGTTTTTAGAGTTCCATAGGCATAGTCAACAAGGAACCCATAAGGTATCGCCACGTCCGTCTGTCCGCGGTTATTTACGAGACTCTTGGTACTACAAAACTGTAATTTGGGCTGTAGTTTTGCACTAGTCCATAAACTGCGATTTTATGCAGCCTATTCCAAACATAGAGGAGGACTTTACGAGCATGAGATGTGACAAGAAACTTTGTTACGAATGAAGGTTGTTTAGGTTTATAGGTTAGTGCACATTTTGTATTCGACTCGAGGCGTTCAAAAGGTGTAAGGCAGCAGGCGCTGTCGTATTCGATGTAGAAACTCACAGCGCGGAGCTAGCTGTCCTGGAAGTCGCTGAGGCCGCTGAAGGTGCAGCCCTCGTGCTGGATGACGTGCGTGGCCGCGTAGATGCCGGCGCGCGCGCAGGCGGCCGGCGCGCGCCCGCGCACCAGCTGGCTCAGGAAGCCGCCCGTGAACGCGTCGCCGGCGCCGTTCGTGTCCACGATCTGCTCGCGCGTCAGCCGCGTGACCGGCACCAGGCTCACGCTGCCGCCCTCCACCAGGATCACGGGCTCGCAGCCCTGCGTGAGCACCACGATCCGCGCCCGCTCCGGCGCCAGCTTAGGCAGCGCGCTGATCTTGAGCGCGATCGCTTGCAGGTCGGTCTCCTGCAGGTCGAAAGCTTTCGCGAACGCTACCGCTTCCTGAAATGTGACGGTGCTCTGCTTAGAAAGAGGTTCTTGCGGTTCAGGGGTCAGACATCGAAACAGATCAGCGTGCCTCGATATAGTTATACTCGCAGCTCGCCGCTGTTACAACTCTAAAACCCCAGCCGAAAAAGTCTCTCTTAGAATATCTCGGTTGCTAAATAGACTTGAACATATGCCTCAGTAGCAAAACGTCCGATTGTCTGTTACTAAAAGAATAGACATATTATGACCATAGGACATATTATGGCCGAGTTACAAGCCTAGATCATTGACATCATTAGGGCGGTTATTAAGACCAGTTGATAAATTCAATGGGCTGGTTAATTAAGCTCTGGCAGTAAAACATGAGCAGGTCAACAAAATTGCTCGGTTAAATAATTCATAGTTTATTAGTTTAATAATTAAATGGGCGGTAATAAAGCGACAAACGCACAGAGCGTCAACCGAGTCAGCCATCTTATCTTATTTATGGTTTTTACACCGTTGATTGAGGCCAGACCAGAGGCAAGTCCATATGCAGTAATATATGTCTGGTCTCTACCGGTGGATGTAGTGGTGTGGGCGGACTCACGGTCTCGTTCCCGAAGAGCACGTCGACGTAGGGCAGGATGCGCTCGAGCGGCTCCTTGTAGAACTGCGAGACGAACACGGCGCTCAGGTTGAACGCGAACGGCAGCGCCGCCGCGAGCGCGCGCGCCGCCAGCTGCAGGATCGACTCGGGCGACACCGCCACGAAGAAACCCTGCGCCGCATTACCTCTTTGGTAATTCGATCAATAGGGAATATGCGTGGATTTTTTCAAAATCGCATTTATCAACAAAAAATACAGTAAAAGTACGGAATACTACGGATGATACGAGCCTTTTGAACTGCTAATTAGACAAAGAGATCCGAGACGTGTGACGTCATGTAACGTAACGTCGGTCAGACAAACTCTGTTAAATTATGTTTTTTCAGAACGATGTAGGAACAAATCTTGGTTATTTTTATTGCTATTATATAATGTTTTTCTAAACTGTTGTTACGGGTTATTTCCACCTGTTACCACCAATTTGTTACCACTGGTAACAGCTAGAGAATTTTCCCCACCTGTTACCACTGGTAACTACTGGGAATAAAAAATCCCAGCTGTTACCACTAACTACTGGGTTTTTTTTCCCCAGTAGTTATCACCAAATATTTTAGTGGTAACAGGTGGGAATAACCCGTTGTTACATTAATTAGCTTTTTATTTGAAGCTGTGAAAAAAGTGATTATTATTCCCCATTACTATACAAACATAGGTAAGTAATTAGTATCTGTATAAAAAAAGTTTATGTGCCAAAGTAACTTCGTTTGTTTGTTATGTTTTTACACTTAAACAGCTGAACCGATTTCAATGAATTTCGTGTGGAGATAGCTCACGGCTCACGGCGGTTGGGAACGGGCAGGGTACTTTTACCCCGGGACATTAGAGAACTGTCGAGGTGATAGCGGTAAACAATTTTGTCGAGCGGCGTCGCGGCCCACAGCTAGTATTTTTTAAGGAACGCGAAACGCATTGACGATCTTATTGTAAATTCATTATGATTATGTGACATAAAATAATGTAATTTTCAATATGAAATAAACGCCTACCTACCTACCATTTATTGACAAGATCCCGAAGGTTTCACCCACCCCAGATTCCAGATCCGCGAGCGATCTGCTTCGTTAGCCGAGGCGCCGTGGCGGCATGTAAAGCTGTGACTCACTGAGGCGTAGAAGAAGCGCGCGCGCTCGATGGCCTGGCGCGCCTGGTCGGAGGCGAGGTGCGCGGGCGTGAAGTGCTGCGCGGCGGCCAGGTTGGCGCACAGCGAGCGGTGCGCGCCCGTCACCAGCACGCCGCACGTGCCCGTCGGCGCCGCCGCGCTCGTCTGGTACACCACGCGCACGCCGTCCGACCTGCACACACGCGCGGTCAGCGAGCTCCGACACTCGCTCTTAAATACACAGTGGAGAACAATTATGGGCCCTGGAGCGGAACTACCTTCAATCCTTAAGTTTGATCCTTTTTATTAAAGGAAACACTCTTTTATTATTAAAAAGAAACAAAACTACATTGAAATATTTTCTAAAATTCACTCGTCTCATCCGGGAATTGAACCAGCTAAAAATTCAAAAAACAAACAACCGTTTCTTTTTCTACTAATCGATAGGACTATTGTTCAGGATAAAATGTCTCTAATAAACATTACGTTTTAGAATTAAAAAAGATCGTGAAATGTAACATTCATTTTATTTTATCATTAATTTTAATACGAAGTACATATAATGAAACAAAATCTAGCAAGACATGGAGAGTTGAGCTATTCAAAACTAAAATTTGGTAACACTGTAGGTAATAATTGAACTGATATGTTGTTCAAAATGAGACCCATAGTTCTGGATACACAAATATATTATTCGTTGAAATTCATTTCGAGTTCTTTAGTGTTGTTGGTGGCTCCTAATAACATTTTCGATTTTATGGATATCTTGTACGTCAGACGAGTGTAAGTATTTTTCATTTCTTTTAGCTCTTTTTATATCCTGACGAGTCAAGCGAATTTTAGAAAATCTTTAAATGTAGTTTTGTTTCTTTTATGAATTAAATGAATGTTTCCTTTAAGTAAAATTATCTATCTTTAGGATTTCAGCGGTAGTTCCCCTCCAGGGCCTATTTTTTTTCCACCTGTATATCGCGCAAAAGGAGGAACAGTAGCGAGGCGATTATTCCGTAAATATAACAGACATCAGAAATACAGCCTCAAGGAACGTATGCGTTTAAATGTATGCGTTTAAATCTAATATTTTAATATAACTACTTGAAAATAGTCATATACAAAAACGTTATTCATGTGATTTTACTTATTGGGTAACTTACTTTCGATATATCAGTTTAAAGTGGTTTAAAGTTTTTTTGATATCAGTTATATTTACGGAATAATCGCCTAGCTACACTTAACGATTACACCCTGCATGTGTATCTGTGTGCCTGCCTGCCGTCGTGGCTCGGACCGAGACCAATAGACCGATTCGGACGCGGCTTACTTTAACAGAAAACTAGTCCATCGGGGTGGTTCCTAGCTAGGTTATTAAAATCGGTTGGACCGTTTAAAAAATATTTTTTAATGAGGTCGCCGTCGTCGTCAAAGGAGCGGCCGTCCCACACCGCTGCTCAAAACGGTTACGGCACGGAACCGCAGTGACGTGCCGTAACCGTCACGATTTTAATACAGAATGCTCTCCACACCGCTGCCGTAACATTTACGGCGTGTCAATTCGATGGTCGCTTCTTTACATTGCACAGGAAAAATAAAATAAAGGCATTAATTCTTAATTATATTCACAACAACAAAGAGCACATTCCACCTCCTCGGTCCGAGGTACTCATTAAGGATAATTGCTCACAGTACCTACAACTACTACCTATGCATATTGTAGCGTACATTTTTGTATAACGATTTAAAAACAACTTTATTGCCTAGAATAAAGGCTGAACTAGGATCGTATTACATCTGTAAATGTAAAGTCATGCTTATTTAATTCATGGCCGTGTATGCAAGTGTTCGCAATATCATTATATCACAGCTACAGACGCTTCGAGAGATGTGTTGAGTTAATATTTGTGTGTTCTGATAGTTAATCCGCACACACCGTTACTACGGAAATTTGGCAATCCTTCTGAAAATATTTACCGAACCAAAGAGCTAAAGAAACATCTGCAGGATGCGATAAACGGAGCAAATGTTATCAGGGGCCAGAGATCTTCAGAACAGTGAGTGCTCATATCTTATCGCAGCGCCGCCGCGTCATCTCGAGAGCGCTGTTAGCGGAATGAGGCAATCGCCGGCTCGCGGAGAACGCGGGACTAATTCAGAACATTTCGTTCGCGTTTAACTCTTAATTGAAACGAATCAGCAATGTTGAATAGGAGTTTGAACGGGTTTCTAGCTCAGATACTTGGAGTCACTACGACGGACTGCTCTTAGACCAACTATTATTAATTATTACCGACACGGAGGTACTTTTTTTAGGTTTCTTACTTAAAGTTGGTAGACCCGACAAAGGACTTCAACACAAAAAAGAAGAACGGCAGTACGGAAAGGGATTTATAGGATGAGAACTGTTATTCTCACAAGTACTAAACATGCATGTGCCGCGTGGTTGCCGGCTTAGAATAGTGCCACTCCATGACTTTCCGTGGAAGTCGTAATAAAGAGACGACTAAGCGATTAAAGGCTTGTGGTATTGTTAGGCGATGGGCTTGCAACCTGTCACTAATATACACTGGAAAACCTCTTAGCCTGTTTGTGCTAAATGTGGTTATAGAATTAACAACAAGTTGTTAAGAGTTGTTGGTAATTCTGTAGCTCTGCCTACGGTGCCTACCCCACTCTGGGATGAAGGCGTGACGGTATATATGTATGCATTAAACATTTATACAAGGAAAAATAAAACATTTTGAAAGCAAAATAACAGAGCTTTTCTAATATATATCTAATCCATCACTTGGACTGACAGCACTTGTCGCGTATCTATTGGACAGATAGCGCGAGTGCTGAGTACACATGTTGCTCTTATCGTAGACAACAGATGGATCCATAGCGACACCTGTCTGAAGATAAACGGGACTAATAAGGCAACTTATAACTAAACGAGAGAACGTGCAGGGATAATTCGTTTCCCGCTAATGCCCCGTTTCTTTCCGGATGCGAAGCTTTCCTAATAGAGTAGAATTTTGAAAAATAATGACTTAAATAAGTTTCTGTCAAAAATATATTTTCTTGCCTACCGTATTTTTTTTGCAAAATCCTTGTCTGCTTATCAAGACTAAACTATTGAGACCTAACACGTAAGAATAGCGGAAATCCTGTCGTTACCTTCCGACTCCATCATCAGATCAGCTCTTAGATACCATAATATTGCATTGTCATCGAGTTTACATGTGGTCCGAATTTCAGCCCATACATAGGAAGTAGGTAAAATTTAACCTGCAAGATTTGACCCGTAAAAACATACATACATTGCAAGTTAAATAATACCTTGAAAAAATATACATTAGGTAATACAGAAGGTTTTAATGGTAATAAAGTTAAATGTTTTTGTTTTATAGTCTCCTTAGTTCTGTTCATGATGAAATCAATGAATAAACAATGACGATAAGAAACTGATGTAACACTGGAAAAAGATATCTTTAAATAGTTTGGTAATAATGTGAAGCTGGGTTGTTTAGCACATATTCATTTTGTTGTGAGCACGATAATGCTCTGGAAAAGGGCGCGTTTGATCGATCCGTTGTTGGCCATACTCTCGGCCAGTTGGCGAGTAAGGCCTCCAGACCAACGGAGAGCCAGCGCCAGCGGTATTAACAATTACTACTACTTCTACACGGACCGCGGAGCCTCTTTGTGCACATTTGAGCTCCCGTCGCCGCTTCAATGTCCGTGGTTCGCTTATTGGTACGCTGTGTGCGCCGGCCTCTAACGAGTTAGTCCCAAAATTACGTGTAATCTAATAACTGTAAGCGTCAGAACCCCTGGACCAATGGAGATATTTGATGTTTAGAAAATACCATAATGCAAATAATAAGTCCCTCGATTGACATCGGAAAAACGAGTAAAGAAAGTGACCGGACATTCTGACACGTCAGGATGCCTGGACCACTTTTTTTTACATAGTTTGTTCAATCAATCAATCAAATCAAATTAGTGAACCTATTATTATTTTTTGGCGTACCAGAAAATGTAACGATGAAATTTTTTTTTTTTGATAATGGAAATTTATTTTTTCTATATCATGTATTTTTAAATTGCGGGTGCGTGTGCATAAAACTCATACACTCTAATGTAAGTACAGAATCGGAGACGGATGAAGTAACGCAACATTGCCAATGTTCGGTCGACCTGATAACGGTGATAACACTGCGCGACATTTGCCGGCGTCGCCTAACGGTGATAACACTGCGCGACATTTGCCGGCGTCGCCTAACGGTGATAACACTGCGCGACATTTGCCGGCGTCGCCTAACGGTGATAACACTGCGCGACATTTGCCGGCGTCGCCTAACGGTGATAACACTGCGCGACATTTGCCGGCGTCACCTAACGGTGATAACACTGCGCGACATTTGCCGGCGTCGCCTAACGATGATAACACTGCGCGACATTTGCCGGCGTCGCCTAACGGTGATAACACTGCGCGACATTTGCCGGCGTCGCCTAACGGTGATAACACTGCGCGACATTTGCCGGCGTCGCCGCAACGACGTCTAGCGGAATACAATGTTGTGACCTGTCACCAGAATTCTCAGTTTGAAGTTAAGTTTCTTACGTGGCCCGCGTTTCGAGTATCTTTGCGTACTCGTCATCGCCGACGCAGCCGAAGTAGGTGCAGGCGCCGGGCCGCCGCAGCAGCCACTGCGCCACGCGCAGCGAGTTCTGCACGCTGCCGCCCGCGATGAACGCCGCTTTGTACCTGCGCACCGACACACGCACTTGACGGAACCACCACGGACCACCACTTGTTTCCTTCTGGCACAATTTGTACAGTCAACATCATAAATAAGTGATCATTTATGTACCTTGTCGCTTTCAATCGTTTCACAATTTTGTATGGCATTTCAAACACGATGTTAAAGTGACAAGGTACATAAATGATCACTTATTTATGCTGTTGACTGTACCTACTGTTATAAAATAAATAAACGAAAACGCAGCAGGTGATGAGTTGATCTTTTTACTCTCATATCAACTGCCATACCAAATGGACAAATAGTTAAAAACAGCAAGCCAGTGGTCATTTAATTATGATGTTGACTATTCTACATTTTCAGTATAATTGGGAAACAATGCTCTAACACCATTTTCATCCCAAGCGGGTTTACAAAATAACAATTTTGTTTATAATGAAGACCAATACAATAGAAGCTTCCTATTAACAAATCGCTGCAGACTAATGCCCCATTGTAAGTGAAAATAGAAAAACAATATTTACATTAAATTAGTGGTCATTGTCAGTCTAGGATCCCCATACGCTGTAACAATCTCAGTTGAAACACATCAATAATGAAAAGCAAAAAACTAACATAAATTGAAAACAAATAACTAATGATGATATGTTTACAAAAAAAACATAAGAGAATAATAACTTTTAAAGTGAAAAGTTCCCATTAATATATTCCTATCTGATATGATACATAAATGCAATTTGGTCCCCGGTGACTCATTTTTGCACTAAAATATGAACAAATATCAAGAAAAATAATTATGCTTATTATTAATTTAATTGCTATGAAATTATATCAAAATCCTGTTAATTATTGTAATATTTTGTTAAGTGCACTGACATAATAATGTTTAACTATGCCAGAATGTTGCATTAACTGTTACCATTTCAGAAACACATTCACAAAATAAACTTCGGACGAATGACCATTATTAGATGTTTAACTTTTATTGTTTTAATTTATGAATTATTATTGTATTCTATTCTTTGATTATTAATATTTATGTTTTTGACGATCTCAATGTAATTTCGTATTTTTTGACATGCAATGCAACTAATATTGTAATATTACATTGACAAATAAATAAACTAAACTAAACTAAACCATATGGTAATGGTAAAGGCACCGCCGCACCAGGTGTGCCTCCTGCCTATACTACAACAATATACTGGCACACAATTTTCTCATTTGTTTAACTTACTTCTCCACAAGTTCTTTGTAGAGTGGCATGTGCTTCTCCTCTGCCATGATGGCATCATCAGGTTTCAGGTCATATTTCTTGAGTAAATCATCATCAACATTAGCCGAGATATCCAACAGAGGGTTTCCAATTCCGAGCAGGACGCCTTCGCCGACGCTGCTATACAGTAAAAGTAAAAACAAACTTAAAATACCGAGACATCCGCCAGTCTCATAATTGTAAAGAATGAAATTATTTAATTTTAAAATTCCATGATTTTACTTTAATAACAATTTATCCTAACATATTTACACGACTGTTCTATGTATCTACGGAATCGCAGTAAATCCAAGTCTGGGGGTAAAGCGATAAAATATCTTCACGGTGCCTGGACACGATTACTCTCGCAGACAAGTAACACTGAATTTTGCAGAACAGCAACGATTTGAACGCCAAATATAAAACATCAGTCTCACAGTTGTTACTTCCTAATTACAGCCATGCGAAAAGGAACTTATTTATGTCAACTAAACTGAATTTAGACAAGCACCGTGCGAGGAAGTGGTTAAAATAGCTCACCTCGTATCCATTATGTAATATTTTTATTGTACCGGCGTAAAATAAAATAAACTAAATGAGCAATGCACGCGTCCTATACCCTCGAGTTGTCTACGTAATCTGGACGAGAAATCACCGCATGTTTTTGTTGATAATAAAACAATTTAAAACGTGGTCCCCGCACTCCTGCCCCAGCGTGTATCTGAATGTCATGTCACTGACATTATGTCAGTCACATCACACGTCAGTGAACGTAATCGTACGTCACTTTGACAAAAGACTGCTAGGGACTGACTGAGTACAAGTTATGACTTTACCGATTTTTTAAATTATTGTTTTATGCACGTGTGCGGCTAGCTTTGTATAAGGATACCAACCTTACGAAATAACTCCTTTACTCATTTGTTTTGTCTCTGGTTATCCATTGTCTATTCAATCATTACGTCATTGCTAGGGTTGCAAAGTTTAAGCACTTTTATGTAAATTCTTGTATTCTTAACACGTTTCACAACTCAGTGACTTGCAGCTCCCGAGTCCACATAGTTTCGATTGATCTGAAAAAAACATAATAACGCAATACAAACGGTGATTTCTGACGGTGGTCAAAAATCCTCAAATATTTTCCTACAAAGATGGATAAACGACTGTAAATTAAGTAATGTGTCGTATTTTTTGGATGTACTATTTAAGTAGTTTAGCGGCCTCAGAGTGTATATAAATGCTGCAAAAATTAAATGCTTTGGAATTTAATTCGATATTTTTATTTTTCACCACGACGTCCGCGACCTTCTGCTACTCATTCCGATATTTATACATCTCGAGCTTGCAACACTAATAGCGCATAGCATTTATTCATTTTCAGAGTTAACCTACAACCGGCGGAAGATCACGTTTCTATACCCCTGCGCTACGAGAAGCTTCGAGAAGTAAAGGTTTGAATCCTTTATTTGAGCATCATATTCGCGTATATTTTGATTTTACAATGTTGCGTTTACCCCGAATTGTTCGCCATTCCATCTCTTTAAACAAATGTCATCAAAATGCCAGATTTTATGCCAAAGATGTAAGATTCGGTGCTGATGTAAGAGCCCTCATGTTGCAAGGCGTGGACGTCCTGGCCGACGCGGTCGCGGTCACGATGGGTCCTAAAGGCAGAAACGTCATTCTGGAACAATCTTGGGGCTCTCCGAAAATAACTAAAGACGGTGTGACAGTTGCTAAGGGAGTCGAACTAAAAGACAAATTCCAGAACATCGGCGCTAAGCTCGTTCAAAATGTGGCCAACAACACCAACGAGGAGGCTGGCGACGGCACGACGACCGCTACGGTGCTCGCGCGCGCCATCGCGAAGGAGGGTTTCGAGAAAATATCGAAGGGTGCGAACCCAATCGAAATCCGACGCGGCGTGATGCTCGCCGTGGATGCCGTAAAGGACAAGCTGAAGACCATGTCGAAGCCGGTGACGACGCCCGAGGAGATCGCGCAGGTGGCCACCATCTCTGCCAACGGCGACACCGCCATCGGCCGGCTCATCTCCGACGCCATGAAGCGAGTCGGCAAGGACGGTGTCATCACCGTCAAGGATGGCAAAACGCTTACCGACGAGCTGGAGGTCATCGAGGGCATGAAATTCGACCGTGGGTACATTTCGCCATATTTCATCAACTCCTCCAAGGGTGCTAAGGTTGAGTTTCAGGATGCGTTAGTCCTTTTCTCTGAGAAGAAAATCAGCAATGTGCAGACTATCATTCCCGCATTGGAGCTAGCCAACCAGCAGAGAAAACCATTGGTGATTGTTGCTGAGGATGTAGATGGTGAAGCCTTGTCCACTCTTGTAGTCAACAGACTGAAAATTGGCCTTCAAGTAGCAGCTGTAAAGGCTCCCGGTTTTGGTGACAACCGCAAAGCTACTCTGAGCGATATGGCTATTGCTGCTGGTGGTGTTGTGTTTGGTGATGATGCTAATCTGATCAAGTTGGAAGATGTGCAGCTCTCAGACCTTGGACAGCTTGGAGAGGTGACCATCACCAAAGACGACACTTTGTTCCTCAAAGGCAAGGGTAAGAAGGCTGATATTGATAGGAGGGCAGAGATGATTCGTGACCAAATCCAAGAAACCACTTCAGAGTATGAGAAGGAAAAGCTGCAGGAGCGCCTTGCCCGACTGGCTTCAGGTGTAGCTGTTCTGCATGTGGGTGGGTCCAGTGAGGTTGAAGTTAATGAGAAAAAAGACCGTGTCAATGATGCTCTGAATGCTACCCGTGCTGCTGTGGAAGAGGGCATTGTTCCTGGTGGTGGCTCGGCGCTCCTCCGGTGCATCCCAATGCTTGAACAACTCAAAACTGCAAATCATGATCAGACAACTGGAGTAGAAATTATCAAGAAAGCCCTCAGAATGCCCTGCATGACCATTGCAAGGAATGCTGGTATTGACGGATCAGTTGTTGTAGCCAAAGTTGAAGACCTGGGGCCAGAGTTCGGTTATGATGCTCTTAATAACGAATATGTGAATATGATTGAGAAGGGAATCATTGATCCTACCAAAGTGGTCAGGACAGCACTGACTGACGCCAGCGGAGTGGCCTCCCTACTGACCACAGCTGAGGCTGTCATCTGTGACATCCCTGCGGAGAAGGATGCTAACCCCATGGCAGGCATGGGTGGCATGGGTGGTATGGGCGGAATGGGTGGCATGGGTGGTATGATGTAAGCCTTCCTGGATTTGGAACAATGCATTTATAGTGTTAAAGGACATGCAGTTATCACTCCCTGTTAAGGTATTGAAGGTAGTCTGAATGATTTATATGTGAAATGAATGTTTTTTTTTTTTTATTGAGTCTGATTGTGTTACAAATGTAGAGACAATTTTATGTCTTTAGATTTATTTAGTTTTAATTGCAATTGCAGTGTTATTTTTAATAAAAAATAATGTTATCAAAAACTAATTCCATGGTTTCATTTGTTAATAATTTTATGGCAAAGAAAAGGGCAGGCATACCAGTGCATGAGGTGACTGATAAAATGTAAAGACAACTCCAGAGGACTTCAATGTATTGCCTGACCCAGGGCAATATTAATTAAACAACAGTGTTTCTATGAAATAAACTCTATGCCCAGGTCGGCTTCTATTTTGCATGTTCACTCGCTTTGTTCTTCGATAAAAACTTTAGAACGGGAGTTAAAGCCACTTGACGTTATAGCTCTGCTTGAACTCATCACTACATAGTATAAAACAAAGTCGCTTAGTTGTTAGATCTTTAAAACTAAGCAACGGATTTTGATGCGGTTTTTTTAATAGATAGTGATTCAAGAGAAAGGTTTATAAGTATAAAATAATACATGCATAATATAGTACAGAAACACGGATCATTTTAGAGATATCCAATGTAGTCTATAAAGACATTTTTTGTGCTTACTTTGCAAACGCTACGAGATAGATAAAAATAATGTACTACAGTATATTTATACCTTAAATTAGGTGTACAAATAAGTCCGCGATGGTATATATATGTCTATCTCTTAGAGATAACCCACGATAACCATTTTTTATCCTTGACTCTTTACGAGAACTAATGGCTTATTTACGAAGCGCTTTTAAGCAATAACCTTACCTACATCATTACTCCTTATCCAATTAAGTACCTTTAATGCATTGTGCATTTAATATAGATCAGTATAGCCCTTTACAGCATGTAATTTAAATGAATATTTCGAAATTATTACAGATTTAAAATGCAGGGACAGAGCGGGGCCGGGGCGGGTCGCTATCACTCTCACTGCATAATATAAAACAAAGTCGCTTCCCGCTGTCTGTCTGTCTGTCCCTATGTATGCTTAGATCTTTAAAACTACGCAACGGGTTATGATGCGTTTTTTTATATAGATAGAGTGATTCAAGAGGAAGGTTTTTATGTATAATAAGTTCTGGAATATGTAGTGTGTTACAGAAAACTCGCATTAACCGAAGGCAAGCGAGGGCGGGTCAGTAGTAATTTTATAAAGAGATAATTATATCAAGATATAGGCTTTTTATATATGATAAAGCATTATCAGGGCGAATATTTGCCCTGATAATGTGACTTACAAACTACTACTTGGGGTAATTTCAATATGTTTTTTTTTCTTTACACTCTTCTCTCCTGAGACGTGGGCGCTAACAATGGGCCTCATAAGGAAGCTCAAAGTCACTCAGAGGGCTATGCTCGGGGTTTCTCTGCGTGATAGAATCAGAAATGATGATATCCGCAGTAGAACTAAGGTTACCGACATAGCCCTAAGAATAGCTAAACTGAAGTGGCAGTGGGCGGGGCACATTGCTCGCAGGACTGATGCCCGATGGGGTCAGAAGGTTCTGGAGTGGCGTCCGCGGACCGGAAGACGTGCTGTAGGTAGGCCTCCAACAAGATGGAGTGACGACCTCGTCAGGATCGCGGGACCGCGGTGGATGCGAAAAGCACTAGCAGTATATTGTCTAGGGGACACGGTTTCTGTAGGAGAATGTATCGAAACTTTGTATGTGGTGGTTGTCTTGCACTGTCATAGGAAAGTATATATATATTTTTTTATATATATACATATTTTATATAAATTTTTTTTTTTTATTACTACTACTTATTACTCCCTATGAAAATTCTTAGTTTTGACACATTTTCTTGCACAAGCTACGCTTGAATGTTTTTTATTTTTATTTTTATTTTATGTTAAATTCATTGTTTTATATCATGCTAGGTTAAGCTTTATAATTGTATAATATCATAAGTTTTAAAAAACGACTGACTGTTGAGTTTCTTGCGGCGTTTCTTCTCAGCAGTGGTCTCTTGCGAAGCGCTGGTAGATTTTGACGTGTAAAAGTGCCCGTGCGGCCTAATTACTGAATAAACATCTTTTATCTTTATCTTTTATCACAAGACCGGTCTGAGTGGCAAGCCTTGGAGGAGGCCTATGTCCAGCAGTGGACGTCTTTCGGCTGACATGATGACACTCTTCTCATCAATCCATCCATCATTTTTTTTTTTTTTTCTTCTTGCCCCGCGGCGACTTCGACAACTACCACCGCGGGGATATGGCGTTTCCACAATGACGTGATTTCGCCAGTGTCAAGTATATAAATCAACATAGCAATAAAATACAATCCAATCTTCTCTAGGTAGATTGGGGCAACGTTGTACGGTGATATGTAGGACAGAGGTCAAGGTAGTTTTAACCTCTGTACCACTGCGAGTCCACTTGAAACGAGAAGTAAGATGCGATACACGAAATAAGTCCAAGTTTTCTCTTACTTTGCAACACAGGCATAAAAAACACAAATCACTATCAGAAAAGAACATTGAACACCTAAATACCCAAAAATACAAAACTAAAACAAATTACATATCCGCTAAAATTGCAAATGGGCCCCCTTCATTTCTCTTGTATGTTGAGTTCGTCTCCATCATCTAATCTCTACGTCTGTAAATGTATTGGAACGGTGATGTATTTTTAGTGCAAGAAAAACGACTTCGCGTTGCGTATTGCGTAACTGTTACAATGCTAAATGATAACGTCTTATCTTGGTTCATCGTTCAGCGGCTAGAGTGTAGCGAGGGGCTCTATGTAGTTGTAGATTACGATAAACGTATATTGTACAATCGTGTACCTAGTAATATATGTATATATATTTATATATATCTTGGTTTATCCACCGCAAAATAATATCTAATCAGGAAGTAAGTACCTAGTAAGTACTAAGCTATTTGTTCCTCGACACATTTTTAGGGTTCCGTAGTCAAACCAGGAACCCTTATAGCAGTAGGTATAGCCTAGTATAAATAGTAGTCTTTGCCTTATAGTTTCCCCATGTCCGTCCGCAGCCTAGCTCAGAGACTCTTAGTAATAGAAAGCTGTAATTTGGCATGAATATACATATTATAGTCACGCAGGAGTAAAATAAAATATTGAAAACATTTTTGTTTGTGACCTCCCCCTCCCCTACACGTAAGGTGGTTGTCGTCTACCCCATAGTGTGGGGTGTCGTTGGATAGACCTTTCAAAAATATTACGGGTTTGTGCTAGACAATTTTTCGAAAAGCGGATATAATAAATTTAAATTGGTTCCTGAGATACAGGCGACTTTAGTGTTTATATCTACTAAAATAATCTACAGCACCAAATACCTTTTTAGTAGAGAATTAGTTCATTCTGTGGCTTTTGAGATAGTTTTTGTGTAGTAACTTCGGAACCTTACACAATGAGCCTCGGTTTTTTATCTTCTGTAGTGTGGGCACCGCGATCTGACCTTGCTGGTTAAGTTTTGATACTCATGCCTGCGAGTTCCGTCATGCCAGTTTTACACCCCTCGTCACCTCCGTGGAAAGAGTCTTTGCACCACAATGGCTACATTTGTTATGCACCTCGGGGAAGCAGTAGCATCTCGCTGGGGCAGATCCTGTCTTGCGTTTTGGGCTGGTTGAGAGTTCGTATAATAACTTCAATAATTAGAGCGACCATGCAGCATGTGCATTCGAGGCACCCGCCACAATCATGATCATAGTTCAGTTTGTTGTATTCGATATTTTTTTATTTAATTTCATAACAGTTTTTTTAAAATTGTTAAAAATAACATACATAATAATTTGAACTGTATATTGCAATGGCTGTATATAAAAAAAAAAAACAAGAGTTAAGTTTTGATACTTCAATACTCAATACTCAATCGTTTATTGCTTTCCATAATGTGTATACAGATGGTACATAAACTAACTTAATAGTTGTAGGATCATTATGGACCCTGTAGGGCACAACAATATTTAGATGTCCCATAATAAGTAGGTATGTAATAAATGCGGGCAAGCATACATAGTTATCATAGTTACCTAATAGCCGTAATTTGATAGGTTCAATAGTTGCTGAGAAAAACTGCTGTGGATAAAGACAGACATACAGACACCGAATGGATAAATAAATAAATAAATACAAATGAATAGCCCTTATCTTCTGTAAAATAAGAATCAAGTGTCCATCACTGGTCGTGGCCACACCACACCTCAGGCACCCTTAGGTATAGCGAACACTAATCTGTGGCTTATCTCGTTCCCCCATCAAAGAGCAAGACCACAAAGACCAACCCGAATAAATAATTTAACGAAAACCTGACAGACAAACACACATGTTAATCTTACTAATATTAAAAATGCGAAAGTTTCATGTTTGATTTTTTTATTACTCACTCACGCGTCAACCACTGAACGGATCGGGATAAAACTTGGCACAACACAAATACATATGTATTTATGTTACGTTCTGGAATAGGACATAGGCTTCTTATATCCCGGAAACGGAAATGCATAGTTCCCGAGGGAATAGCGGAAACCGACTTCTACGCGGAGAAGTCGCGGGCAACAAACTCTTTATTGCACATAAACTGTTAATTGGTACTTTATAATAAATACAAAATACCTATATATTTATTTTTATACATAAGGTTGATAATTTCATGTCGCGATAGAAATAGTTTCACCGCTCATTCCCAAAATACCATAATTGGAATATAGCAGATTACACTTTATACCAGATTTCCAAATCACCAGATTCAAAATAAGCATTAAGTTATTGTACTAGTGATTTGGGAATCTGGTATAAACAATCACTTCTCGGGCTCTAAAAGGACTCATAGTAGCCTTGTATAAGCGGACTAAAGTGATGTATTTAATCCCTAGGGATTAAAGTAAGACTTATTTTTTCTTCCATAATATTTTTAATTCCATAGTGCTTTTTTCGCTAAGGCCGAGGATTATACAGGGTTATTGGTAAGTCGACCTATTCCCGTTAGGAGGTGATAGGGCTGACTATTTGCGATAATTTTTACCCCCATATGCATTATGCAAAAGTGAACCATTTTTGAGTTATCGCGATTATTCGTTTGTTTTTAAATTAGTCGGAAATTCAACTTGAAAAATTTATTACAAAAAAAGTATCAATTTAAATCTTTTTTTTTCCTCTGATTTACAAAACCGATTAAACACTGGTTATTTCTCAATATTAAAACAATAACTATCGGTCCAAATTTGAAAAAGCGAGACGGAAAACGATTTTTTTTCAATATTTTTTGCGATCGCTTTCGACTAAAATGCCTTAAAAACAAAAAAAAACGTTATGAAACTTGGCTTGCAGATTATTTTAAAAACTTGACTGTTTTCTTAGCTCTCCAAAAACGCATAACAAGTAGAAAATTATTTTAAAAAAACCTGAAAAAATAATCATCACAAAGGAAGCGGGCGGAAACAAAAGTCTCAAATGCAACTTCAAAAATTAAAATTAAAAAACATACCAAATTTAAATCATACATTTTTTATTTGCTTTTGTACAAGATGAATTTGTTGTTCCTACGTAAAATTAAAAAAATAATATCTGTACACGTTTGAGAATGCGAGGCCGAAAACTAAAAAATACATGTTTTTTATCAAACTCCAACATAAATTACACGAAAACAGAAAAATTTACCAATACATTTGGCGTGCAGATTACACATAAAACATTGACGTTTTTCCAGCTTTCTAACGAGCTATTAAAACTAAAATGAGTTTTGTTAAAGATTGCTGGAAAAATTGATCACAAAGGAAGCAACAAGGAAGTCACGTCCGAACAAAACTTAAAATTAACTAACTAAATCTATCAAAACTAACTGTTATACTCGTAAACACAAATAAATATGCAAGCATTTAAAGTGTCGCTTTACAAAAAACTAACAACCGCGAAACAAATTTGATAGAAACTTTGTTATATATTTGTTAAATATTGTTATTTTGTTTAGAACGTCTTTTTTTTTCTCGCGTTCAAGGTGAAAAGTAGAGTTTTTAACTCGAGGCTAAGAAGCCTTATAATGACACTCGAACTTTATAAACTCTCGCTTTGCTCGGGTGGATAAATATCTCTTGTCATAATGACTTACTTTAGTCCCTTGTTGAACAATCTACTATTGCATAGACTTATTAAATAAGTTAGGTAGGTTAAGTTGGACTTTTTTCCGCAAAAAAGAAACCGGCGCGGGAAGTAACTAATTAAGGTAGCTGTTTGCGATATGAAAGTTTGTAATATGATATGGTTTGCCAAATGACGATTTGGTAAAACATTAGTGAACCCTTATTCTGAGGTATGGTTACAAGTGTTACCACGAACCACTAAATTCGAAACTTCTAGTGTCACGCCCCTCGATATTTAATCAAGAGGCATGAAGCTAACGGAACACTGAGCGACACTTTTGAAGTAGGGCCTCAGTGCCCATCTTTTTCGTAACTCATTCAATCTTTCAAGTCGCCTTCAGCCTAGTTTGTTTACCGTTGCCTTGCACATAGTCCGTTCTTAGACCGCCTGGGTTTCGGACCGTTCCGCCCATTCTCAAAATACCCGTTCCCGTCACTACCGTTTTCTTAATAATTCCCAAAATGCGCTTTTCGTAAAAGATACGTTTGGTTTGATATCCGTTTACCAAAAATAACTAATCCTGAAATGACCGTTCACGTCACTACCGTTGCCTAAATAATCCATCATTTCTGTGACCCAAACACGAAGTGTAACGTACAGTTAAATAAATGTTATATAAAGAGACTTATTGATTCTTTCGTCAATGGATTTTCGAATAACGTATACGAGTAAGCAGTTCAGCCACAGTCAAACAGGATGCGTGCGTGTACCTAAACGAGACGTTCGCGCTCGCTTTCCACTGCGTTGTATAATAGGAATTCTCATACGACATTTTACTATACAACGCATTGGAAATCGCACGCGGTGCTGTATGAGAAACGGATCTTTTGGCCTAGGTACGGTCATTTAAAGAAACTTATTACCCGACTGCGGCAAAGCCCAAAAGCAGCATTATGTGTATTACCCTCCTTCTTTCTTGGTTCACCCCCACTAGAGCGAATATCATAAAAGCTAATTTCATTAGCTAACAATAATGATTAATAAAATTGTAGCTCTGCCTACCCCACTCTGGGATTACAGGCGTGAAGGAATGTATGTACAGTCAAGTTCATAAATATGTTTATCTACATCCATATCATAACTTCCCTATTATATGTTTAGAAACGATAAGCAAACAGCCTATATTAAGAAACCTGTATCTGTGGTTGCACTTTAATGTTTACATTAAAGTATTACATGTCATTAAAGTACCGGTTATTGATGTAGTTGCATCTTAATGTTCACTTTAAAGTTTCGGTGACCGAAACTTTAAAATGAACATTAAGATGCAGGTTCTTTAAGATACAAGGCAACATGGTACAATTTTCTCACATATGGTAGAAAACTTATGATATGCATGTAGATAAAGTTATGTATGCGACTGTACGCATAATTAGCCATTAAAACACTCGTGTGATCTTATTATGAAACTCACCTATCGGCTCGTTTCATAAAACCACACTCGTGTATTAATGCCTCTCATTATGCACCAGTCACATAAATAACTAGTACACTGTACTACCTAGTCAATTTAATGTCATGTTTAAACTGCCATATATTAATTGTCAGAGCGATTAAAGTGATACCTATGCAATGGCAAAGTATATGCCATAAACCATAATTATTTAGTGGTCTTGCCGCGCCACAACTATCAACAATACCTCGGTGAGCCCTGTTGAGCCACTGTAGAATTCTGTCCTATAGAATGTCAAGTAACGTAAATGAAAATTACAATAGCTCTCTAGAGCAGGATTCCATAAAAATAAACCATAGTGGCAAGACTTGTAATTTCCAGGAGCAGGAAGAATTGAGCACTTCTAAAAATAAATGGCATTTATTAATTTGTCTCCTTAAACCTAATAACATTTGATAATACGTATTAAAATATGTATCGTATAATATATCTTACACAATTCAATAAAAAGCTAATTTTTTACAAAAATATCTGATCTTCATCCGAATCTCCAGCACCATAAATAAAATGTCTTCTTGTGATACTGTCGTCCACCATTGCACACGCGGCCGCGGTGTCCTTGCACGGGGTCACCGGGTACCGCACGGGGCCCACCCATCTCCTGCCCAGCCCATAATTCCTAGGCAAAGCTACGCTCTTGGAAGAGCAACTCTTTACGGACTTGTCCGAGATATTCAAGGACGACTGGACGGATGGCAACGTATTCTTCAGCATCCCGTCGCTGTCCAAGCAGTCGTCCGCCAGGTCGACGCCGGCCGGGATGCTCACACTCAGTGGCCGCCGTTTCGACCCCGCGACCGGCAGCTGCCCTCGCCATGTGTGGAATTTAATGCCTTTTTTCTGAGGAGTGCTCTCCTGCGACGAATAATTCTCGACGTCCGACTCCTCGTACAGCTTCATCTCAGAAAAACACTTTTGCATGTTGCTTTTAACCGGGGTGTTCTGCTTGCTAGCTTTGTCTTTCATTCGGCTAATCACTTTCTCTTTCGTTAGTTTGATCAGCGCGTAAATAGTTTTCAGAGCCTCCTCGTTGAGAAGCTCGTCGTCGGTAATCTCCCCGTCCAGCGCGCTGCCGCCACCGTGGTAAACGTCGCTCTTAATCGGCACTGTCGTCATACTGTCCGACTTATCGGAAATATCGTACTTGTATTCTATTGTAGAGTTCTTTTTCGTGTTTTGAAGAACTATTAGCTCTACAAAATGCGGCGCCGATTGTAGCAATCCTAATGCTTTGTCATATTTTATGTTAAGTAAAGTTTGTCCATTTACTGAAATTATTTGGTCTCCCGGTAAAAGTTTCTGACTCACATCGGCTGGGCCTCCAGATGTGATAGATTTAATATAAACGTTGCCATCAGAGCCCTCAGCCACTTGGAGTCCAAGAGCGTTCGTTTTGTCTCTGACTAGTGAAGCTGTGACAAATATTCTTTCTCCTTGAACACATTCCATATTGTCTAATTTATCGAATAGTGAAGTGTTGACACAGGAGTCATTGCCAACGGGGTTGTAGCTGAAAGCCTCCGGGTACACCTTGGGCGACTCCAGCACGTAGGCCGTGGCGGCGTGCGTCAGCTGCTGGTGGTACTGGCGCGCGGGCAGCAGCTCCATGCGGTCCACGGAGCAGTGCTGCCGCAGCTCCAGATCGTCAGAGTCACTCTGAGTCGTTGTTAGATCGCAATCCGATTTTATACAACTTTCCGCACTTTGACGTGGTTGATCTAACACGGATTTCATCCCGTTAAATACCCTTGTGCCCATTTTCACCCCGTGTCTTCTGGGCAAGCTGCAACTTTCGGAAGATGAGAATCCGTCATTTGACGCGTTACCTAGATTATTACCACATTGTAATAAGCTCTCTTCGCTTGGCTGCGGCGAGAGTATTCGACGCAGAAGCTCTTCCGTATTAGGTTTTGTATTTTCCTTGTCTTGCGTTTTTTTATCACCGAAAATGTCGACACGAAACCTCCGCTTGACGGGCCGCCTAGTACGCAACTGGTTTCTCACGGCCAAGTTGTAGCTGTCTTCGTAATTACTGCATTCAGCTTTTCTCGGACTTCCATCTTTATTCACGGGGCAACTGAGTTCATCAGATAAATAATTAATGAAGTCCTCTTTAGCATACAACTTTAAATATAATCTGTGATGCAGCGAGGCCAGCCAAAACGTAAAGTAGCTCTTATTTTCAGACATTTTCAGTTTGTATTTAACACCAATTTTAGATAGACCTGAATGTGAATTAGGCATTATGTAGAGACTTTTCTTGTTATAATAAAATGTATGTATGTGATGCCAAGGCAAGCTTTGGAGCACTATGCGATTTACTCCAGACTCTTCTGATGCATGGTTGCTCCGCGAGTACAGGGTGACGCCGCGGGGGCCGACGGAAAGCCAGACGTCGCGGCAGAACCCATCCCTTGTCGCCCAGACCGCCGAGTAAAAATGCGCGCCATAGTCGCGGAATGTCTGCGCCAGTGTTATGAAGTTTATAATTGCCTTGTTTCTGTCCAAACCGCGTCTAGATTCATGAGCTCTTTTCATCTTTAGTTTTATATCTGACATGTCATTGGTTATTGCCGTTTCTGGCAAGTAGTGTTCCAATAGGAAATAGTCAGCCGAACCGTGTTCCCTATAGGAGAACTCTCCGAATTCAATGTGTAAAGCATATCCAGCTAACATTATGAGATTCTGAATTAAAGAAGTAAGTTGTCCTTCCACAGTTGCTCTTCTCAGTTGTAAATATACCCTATGCCTCCATTCACCGCCCTGTATATTCTTAGCTATGTTTGTTGGCAGAAAGAACTTTATCCTCAAAAAAACTGTTAATGCAATTTCTTCATCAACAAATTTCTTTTTATTCCCTACCTTGTTCCATCCCTCAGGAGCTAACTTTTTTATTTTATAATCATCTGGTATGAAGACAAAATCTCCTCCAATCAGAACAGCAATACCCAGCATGAAGTTATGTTCATACTTTTCACTATGCACCAATGCTTCAAAGAGGTGGCCCGCAGTAACCACATTAGGATCACAGAGAATCTCTACCCTCTGTCCATTTAGGAGTACTACAGTAATTACTCGCTTCTCCAAGATGGCTGGTACGGTCAGATCCATACGTTTGACAGGTTGAGAGGCCCGGACTATGAACTCCGGGCCCACACAACAGTCTTTGCCTTTGTTAACTCCCTCTGCCTTATACAATCTTGAAGCTGCTCTTTGGACAGGCTTGCCTCTTCTAAAGTTTGTTAATGGTTTTCTAATATTTTTGTCAATTGCTGCAGTAGATAAAGATATTGCATTATTTGAGATAACAGGTTTTTCCAATGGGTTTCTTCCAATTTCTAAAGTAGAATGAGCATTACTGAGACCACCCATTCTCGCATTATCAAATAAGTGGAATATTGAATTTTTATGGTGCTTTGACACCCTACAGCTGGGAAAGGGGTCTTTTTCATCTGGTGATTTCATGAGATCAACATAGCTTCGCGGTCGTCTGCTCACTTTTAAGTCCGTGTTTGTACTGGCTTCTTGAGTCCTAGCATACCTAGTTTTAACATCTGTAGAAGATTTTTCTCTGCAGTCTATAATTGGGCTTAAGCCAACGGATGCGGCCGAACAAGAGCTTCGCCCCGAGTCTTCGTCGCAGCTCCGCAGCATTTCTGAAATCGATTTTTTAAAATTATTAACAAACGGTTTTAATCAACGAAGAATTGTTACAGACGAAAAAATCTGACGCATCGGAGTCATTGCCAACGCAGGTTAAACAGGCTACGCCGATGGCTGCGGCCCCGCCTGAGCATAATACATGAGCGATTACCATAAATGGTCATTATCATCGCCACCGCATGAGCGTGTGATAAATATTCAACATCTTGTATTCACAGCGGCGGGGAAAGTGCGTGAGAAAAAGAAAATTTCAATTAACTTTCCTCTTCCATTGTTTCTCAATTCATTAACTGATTCATGGGTTTCAAGCTATGGCTAATTTCCAAAAGTAAGTACCTATATAATTATAACTGAAAATTCAAAACTTAAATCACTGTCAAAAAGTTACCTGATTTTTGTGAACGCCGCCGCCGCCGATTAAATATTTTTATCTAAACTTCACATTTTATTTTAGCAGTTGCTTACATTCACTCTTACACGCATAATTATAAGGGTATTTCTAACAATTGTTACATTTGTCAATCTTCGCGTAAAAACAAAGCTGATTCAGTCAGTTCCATTTGATTTTGTTGATAAAGCAGAAAACAAAGCAAACGGCACTTGTCGCGTGCACTTGCTACCACTTGCCACAGATTATAAGGAAGGGTATGTCTCACGGTGAGAATCTCACTCTCACCTCACTTGATCCTCACTTGCTTGCTTGCTACTTCCACAGATTGTACATAAGGGCATATCTGGTCTGGGGCATGTTTTATAAAGCTACAAATGTAACAATTTTACAGGTCTAAACTGGCAAAACTGCTCAAATGGCTGGGGCACGTTTTATAAAGCCACAAGTAACAATTTTACAGGTCTAAACTGACACTGCTCAAATGGCTGGTCGTCATTGGTTGAGGTTGTGTCAAATGGAATCTTGAAACCTACAAATTGTAATTTTGTAGCTTTTGTTATGCTTTTGTTACAAGAAAATCCCATCTAGTTCTACCTACATCACTTCACGGAGGATAGAGGATCACCGTACAACGTTGCCTTACGTTTTTTTTAATAAGTAAATGTAAAATACAAACTTGACTTGACGCGATATTGCAACCGGTGGCCTTTGAATAAATAAATAATAATAATAATAATTTGTAGCTTTATAAAACAAACAATTGGTCGTCATTGGTTGGATTGGTCATTGGTTGTGTCAGTTTCCATTTGACACAACCGCTACCAATGATGAACAGCCATTTGAGCAGTGTTGCCGGTTTAGACCTGTAAAATTGTTACTTGTAGCTTTATAAAACGTGCCCTTGGTGCTCGAGTCGCTTTGCTTTACTTATCTCACTCTGACGGAAACAAAATAATAATATAGAGATCTCGAGAAGAGATCGGGATGAAAATTAAAGGAAAGTAGAGAAATGTTGAACTCTGATGTTTTTAATAATGACGTAAATGTGGAAGGTTATATAATTTATTATTTACTGTAGAACTTAGGACGAGTATATAATAGCAACAGTTTTTTATATGTATATGATATTGATAAATTTAACGTTTAGGCTGGCAACTACAAAATTCAGTTGTCATCATGATCTACTTGATGTGACTGCAAATGGTTTGTAACGCTGAGTATTATTTTTAAAATAAATAGTGACTTCATGCATGGATCCAGTCTATTTTGCAAATAGTATTTTATAAAAATGGCTACTCTAATACAGTCCTACGAGCAGCAATATTCTGTACTAACTGCGGATGTAACATCTAAAATAGGACGACTAAAGTTGGGTATTGAAGGTATGTTTTGAAAATATTTTGTTGTTTTGGCTAATATACGTTTCAAATGGAATTTTCATATTAAGAAATTGTGGTTTATAAATCGTTGTGTTGTTTTAGAAAATCGCGAACAATTAATCCGTGAAATCCAGGCTAATTTCGAGGAGGCAAATGATCTTGTGAGTATTTTTAGAAATTGCTTGTTTTGCCTCATTGTACGTACTTTCACGCAACCGGTCCTGTGGCGACGATAAGGGAGTTCAGTATCTGTACATTTACATGTTTCGTGTTAAATGATGCAATGACTGTGCATTTTACTAGCTGAATTTAAGACATAATTATAGCAAATTACTTGACTAGTTCTTGGGTACCACCTACCTTCAGCTTACAAGGAGCACAACAGAGCCACAGTGAGGGCAGACATTGGTTTAGAGACAGATGACACATTTAGCCTAGTTAGAACCAAGGCTTGGTTACCGAGCCAGCGGTCTGTTGTTTGATTTCCAACAAGGGCAAACATTTATGCTAGTAGCGCAAGTATATGTTCCTTAGGTAAGGTTTAGACTAGCAATAAAAATTGCAAAACCTAACATTATCTACACATTGAATATTTAGGAAATTCTGAAAAGTTAACAGCCTAGTGATAATAAAAATTATGAGTAACAATTTTATGAAAACACGGTTATGTGAAAAAATGCGCTCCCGTGTTTTACACAGTTGGTGGATGCTGCTATACAGGTAACTCTACTCCGCCCCAGAGTGTGGGAGTCTGACCTTAGGTAGGGTTGTTGTGAAGGATGTGATACGATATTGTTTGTGGGGCTGCAGTTGGAGCAGCTGGAGCTGGAGGCGCGCGGGGGGGGCGCGGGCTCGCGCGCGGCCGCCTACCGCGCCGAGCTGGCGCGCGTGCGAGACGAGTTCCGCGCCGCCTGCGCCAGCGCCGGCGCTGTCTGTGAGTACATCGCGCGCACGCCGCACGCGCACGCGCGATGCAACTACGAATTTCCTATCAGTCCATTAATCATTCAATTATTGAGTCACACAAGTCCAAATAATTTTATTACATGGGTGAATATTTGGGCGTTTCAACCGCCGTCATTGTTGTCTTCAATATATTGACGATAACAATGATAATTACCAGCAACTTTTGATGTCAAAGTCTACGGACCCGGGGGTAGTATTAATTCCATTTAAAATCATAAGACAATTAAAAAGTTTATCTTGAATAATATGCGAAGAGAATAATGACGGCGGTTAAAACGCCGAATAATCACCCACATGGTTGATACTGAACCAGATTGTTTGACTTAAATATAATTTATCCTCTGTTTTCTTAATTAAAACAAGTTTACATAGTGTTCCTTATTTAATCTCACTTTATTAATGTCTACTTACGCGTTCATTATTCATTAGCCATGAAATTGTATGCACTTGATATCAACATTATTATGTTTGGGTAGATACCGATGAGGAGACGTTTGACGATTGGTCGGCGGGAGACCAGCGGCGCCAGCTGCTGGACAACACGGAGCGGCTGGAGCGCTCGGGGCACGCGCTGCACCAGGGCGCGCGGCTTGCGCTCGAGGCGGAGCAGGCCGGCGCTGCCGTGCTGCAGGACCTCAGCGCGCAGCGCGAAACCATCCAACGCTCGCGCTCCCGGGTCAGTCCCTCTCCCTGTAGATAACACGGAGCGGCTGGAACGGTCCGTCCAACCCTTCCAACACTTTTCCAAAATTCAAAAACATGCAAAGCCGCTCGCAAACCAATTCTGACATAAAACAAAGTTAATATATTTTTAATAATGTTATTATTTGCAGTTGCGAGAGACTGACGAGCAGCTGAACCGGTCGTCGCGGCTGATGAACTCGATGATGATGCGCGCGCTGCAGGACCGCGTCGTGCTGGGCGGAGTGCTGGTCGTGCTGGCCGCGCTGCTCGGCGTCGCGCTCTACCTCTCCGTCACCTAGCGGGAGGAGGCCCGCGGCCCGCGGCGCCGGCGCCGCCCGGCCGGTGAGTGTGCGACCGGCTCTCCTGCCCGTCACCGGCGAGCTGCTCGCGCTATTATTTGGTATAAATATAGGGAAAAAAGTGTCATGATACGGTATTTAGTGAAAGTGGCCTTGCAAGAGTCCCTCTGTTTCAAACCAGCAAGAATCCGAACTGCACGCTTTTGGAGAATCATAATACGTTAAGATTCGGCTGTTTCCCCATAACATAGTACGGTAAGACATGAGCGTGTGTCAGACGCGTGAGCAGTGTGTCACACGTCAGGAGTTCTTTCAGCTTGCGTAATGCATACGCCGCAGAGCTCAGCCTATCAGACAACTTATTTTCGTGCGATTTCTAATTTAGGTTACAATCAAGCGTGAATCCCAAAAACCTGCATTGATGACACAATGGTACGGGACTATTTATCGATTGTGGTGCCGCAATGCGCCTTCCTGAAACAACATAATATTGGACTTGACCACATTCAGGACGAGCCCATTCACCATGAACCGCTGTTGCAGCTGATCATATTTTTTTCATTGAGCAGCTCATAAGTGCGAGCACACACCACCACAGCAGTGTCATCAGTGAATAGAACCACTAAGCCATCCGTAATGGACGAACTGAAGTCGTTTATAAACGCTAGAAAAAGGGTATTCCCTAATGAGGATCCCTGCGGAATGCCCACTGTGACGTCACCAGCAAGAGACCGTAGTTTTTGACTTTCAAGTACTACCTCTACTGTCTGTTTAGGGTTTGTAAGAAAATACTGTATTTATTGATATGCATTATTCCGGAAATATCTCTACACGGTGATTTTTAATTGGTGATAAAGTACCAATTTTTTTATTTCAGTAATTTATGTCAATCAGGTTACAGTCGAAGTTACATGAAACTAACCAGTTTTTTTTTATAAAACTAAATTTTTGTTTTGAAAATAACTTTATCAAAATTAATTGTCACCCTACTAATTGTTTAGAGCTTCTCAGATATGCACAACATGAAGTTTAAATATATTAGGTACATTGACATTATTTTATTAAATTGACATTGGCAACATATTCTTCGAGACAGATGCTACTTAATCAAGATAATAAAATTCAAATTCAAAATTCAAATAAGAAAATAGTTTTCTGTTTAAACGTCAATGAAATTTGGTAGTTTCGTTGAAGCGTGGTTATAGCAACAAAAACGACCAATAACGACTGTTCAGTAAGAACAGCTGATTGGGCGTTGTGTGACCAATAGGAGCTGTTGTTTAAACGTAGCCATAGCAACTATCAGCGTTCGGAAAAAATCGTGGGTTTTATGTTTCTCCGTACGTACGCTAACAATGGTTGACTTTGGGTGGTAATTTCGTTGTCATATCAGGTTGGTAGACCTGACTCTCAAAATGTAGTTATATACTACTCTCGTGCTGTCTTGTTGTTTTTTGTTTTAGATTCTCAACTGAGTGCTTCATTTTGAATATGTTCGGGAAACAAATTACCGATCACCTGTAGCCTCAAACCCTGACACTGGCAAAGTTGTCCATATGGACAGAAGCCATTTCGAGAAAAAAAATACTTGAACTTGAACTAGACTCTCAAAAGTTAAAGTTTATTGACGTAAGATCTGTCAAATTCCCCGCCCAAGCGATGGCACTTGGTGTGTCGTCGTATCCACTCCACGTCAATAATTAATGTAGGATGAACATGTCTTTAGTGGTTATTGGTTTTAAAATAGTACATTGTGCATCAAGGGTAGTATGAAGGGAATTACTAACGAGAGTGTTAGAAGCCCGACGCCGAAGGCGGAGGGCTTTTAATGACTCGAGTTAGTAATCCCCTTACTGCCTGTGATACACACAATGGTTTTCATCACATTTGCGAGGAAAAAAACAAAGAGAAAACACTTTAACTCTGCAAAATATAAAGAAATAACTTTTGACGGACGGGAACGTCAATGGAAACGATTTTTTTTTTGTGACCACAGACACTGCGTTTAGTTTCGACCTGAATTCGAGCCAGATTTAGCCAATTTGATAAAAATGTATAATTACTAAAATTAATGATAAATGTTGATATAAACTTGAAATAGGTATAAAAATAATGAAGTTTAATGAAGCATATAGGTTTTGTGTAATGTAAGTTAGTCTATAGCTAATTTTTAAAGATGAAATTAGAAACCGATTTAATTTTTGGCTGAAAATTAAACCTCCTTAGTCAGAAATTATGTACGAAAGAGTTGCAAATTTTAAAAAGAAAGTCATTACTCCCTAGGGATGACAAACTCGCCATAATTCCCGCGGGAACAAATTAAGGCCATTGTCCTTCTGTATACAGGCATGGAATAACACCATTTACGAGCAAGTGTGATGAAAATATCATTAATTGTAATTATTAAACAGTGAGGTAATTGCGTGAGACCTCACCTCCTCGTATTGGATTCAATTTGTGTGGTAATTAATATTTTCAACTCCTGATTACCGATTAAAATCACCGTGTATATTTATGCAGTGCCATATACTGTAATTTTTCAATTGGCACAAAAAATAAAGTTTCATATCAATGAATATAAACATGTCACTCATTTAATACAATAATTAATTGACACTTCGGGTCCCGTCGTATTCCGATTGTGATCCGAGTTGTATCGATTGAAACATATTATTGACTACACCTGTACGTTCAGATAATGAACCTATTTATATAATCAAGATCATTGTGTGACAAATCATTAAGTTATTTCAATCGAATATAATGTATCTTTTTATCAAGCCAGTCTTATTTTTATTTATTCATTTAAGTCAATCATACTTTATCACTATTTTAAATGTTGAAAAACGTTTGCAGCACGGTCGAGGGGACACGCGCCGCACCCCGACTTTGGCTTTTGTCTCGTTTGGTTATGTATGTGGTAATGAGAGTAATAAATGATCAATAATGTTCCAGCGGGCGGGTTCGTGGCGGCGCCGCGGGCACCGACCAGCCACAACCACTCCGAACTAGTCATGACTTGTATTTGGGCGGAACACGAGGGCAGGAGTTCAGTCTCCCGGCGACAGATGGCGCCGACTGCCGCGACCCGGTATAACCTTGACGTCTTCTAGCTTACGAATTCGTATAATGATACAAATAACTAGAAGAATATGTAGCAGTAAAAACTATGTATGTAACGTCCCTTTCGGAAGTAATAATAGTACTTACCTTCTTACTTCAAAGACCGGGAAAAAAGCCGTTGCGGAAAGAGTTAGCGCGGTCGAGCATAACGAATGATATAGTTTGAACCCCAATTTATTTATTATAATATAATTAACTTTATTTACTGGTATTTTCCAGTTTAATACTGAGTCGTATCAGGTTTGAATGTAAAATGGAATGTGTCATTACTATGCATTACTATCTCGATGATGATGGGACAATATCCTGTGTCAGGAAATTAAGGGACTGTGTTTAATATTACTTTAAGTTGCGTTATACTTTCTCGCATTGTTGGAGAACTTGGGAAAAGCAGTATTCAAGCGCCTCAAGGCCTCGGCGGGGAGGGCGGGTGCTGAGCACGCCGGCACATGCGGGGTCGCGACGCAGTCGAGGAACTGATACTCACCCCGAAACGGCCTGCTTCCCGGTCTTTGAGTACTATTTCCCCGGTAACTGCAGTAATATACTATCTTTTAATTTTGCTTTGGCCTGGATTGCAACGCAGAACTTCGCGGACTGTTTTTACAAGAGTAAGATTAACATTTCCGAAAATGTCGGTGAAAAAATTATATGATCTCCCGTCTCTTCTTACTTTAGCGAAAAAATATCATTGTTGACTATTTATATCATATATACATATAAGAATAATTCTAAAAAGTTATTATTGCGTTTATGTTCGTTAGTTTTAAAATAATCAATCATGTAGGCACTAGTAATAAAATAAGAGGTATGAACTCTATGTACATAAACGATACTCTCCAGCAAGACGTGGCGCATGAAGGTTGTCGACATGAATTAAACGTTATTGCTACAAATATTGGGTGTATCATCATTTGATGTTGTCCTGCGCGCGCATGTGCTTCAATAAACATGTAACCCCGGGGCTGCAGAGTGATCCGTGTGTTATATTACGAATATGATTTCACCTCTGGAGGTGCAGTTGAGGGGTTGGTTTTTGAATTATACTCTTGTGCATTTCTCACAAACATTATCCTTCTTTAAATAGTATTAAAAAATTCGCTTCCGCCGTTTGTAAGCTTAAATCTTCTAAACTGCACAACGGATTCTATTGCGGTTTTCATTAATGGGTATAGTGGTTTTATGTATAATAAATGCTGGTTTATGTACCTGCGGGTGTAACAGAAACCCACAAAGCGAAGAGGGTCGCTAGTAAATTATGAAGCGGAAGTGTGTTCGCGCCGGCCTCGCGGCCACCCCGCCGCTCGAGCGGCAGCCCGCGCGGGCCCGAGCTCAGTGCGCCCTTTGATGAAACGTTTCCGTTTTTATAAGCACCTTGTGTAGCGTTTATTAGGTACTTTGCCAAGTTACAAGTGTATAAATGCTTTCCTTCACGTTGTATATTTTTGAAGGGTGCTTCTACTAAATTTACTTACATAATGTCTGTGTGGGAGAGCTCGGGGAGGTTACGTTACGGGACATGGTCGCAGCAGTAGAGAACTCGGCAAGTTCCAGGCGGTAACGACAGGCCCGGGGCGGCCGAGCGCGCCGCGCCGCGAGCCGCGACCGGCGAGCTCGAGCGGGCCGTTGCGGCGATCGATTTGTTACACGTGTTTTAGGGCGTGTCGTTAAAGTTCGGCCGCAGGGTCGGTCGCGGCGCAAGCGGCGGCCGCACCAGCTTGTCCGAGACCGAGACCTACTTAACTTTCGTGATTGCGTACCAAGAAAGCGTATGCGAGCTTGTTTGTTCTGCTCTGACCTTTGAGACCGTCTGTAAATATACCTAATATAATAAGTGTATGTAGAACTCCCAGCCTCTTAATAGCTTTCGGTTAGCTATTGATATTTGATATTCCATTTGCACTTGTGTTTCATAGGTAAACGAAGGTTGTCGATCGCTATTAAGAAACTGGCGGTACTATATTGTGATCGAATATTAATTTCGCTGTTTATTATAATCGAATCAAATAAAGATATATTACGGTGATTTTTGCCTTTGTTTTTTCGCTCAGTACCGAATCGTCTATGTAGCAAAATGTCCAGCGACGCAAATTGACCAAAAGCGAAATGTCAGACGTCCTATTACCATAACATCCATAACGCAGAACATCAAAATAGCAATAAGTCCGTGTAGCATAACGTCCAAACTACATATTGTTAAAAACGCTATCAGCCAAAATAAAAATAAATGTTTAAAAAAACAAAAAACCGCCTTCAAAAATGCAAAAAATAAGTTCTTATAAAATGATAGGTACCTATAGGTAGGTCAGTCCAACTGAAGTCGGCGTCCCACATTATTTTAAACCAAAAGCCAATTTACAAACAGCAACACAGCTGAGTGACTATTGAAGATGAACAGAGAGAAACTGTCTCTTATGTAAAATCTATATTCATCTCTTTCTACATTTTCTAACTTCGGTCTTTAATGGGCAGTTAAGTGTGTGGTTGTTTGTACCTATCATTAAAATATTGTGGGACGCCGACTTCAGTTGGACTGACCTACCTATAGGTACCTATCATTTTATAAGAACTTATTTTTTGCATTTTTGAAGGCGGTTTTTTGTTTTTTTAAACATTTATTTTATTTAATACTTTTTAGTGATCCTATTTATGCTGTTATGTAGTTCCACTTTTCAATAAATGAGAAACTATAGAAAATTTCGAGCTCGCCGCAAGCAACGCCACTGGAAAGTTACAGTCATATTCACCTATGGAAAACGACCACCATCAAATGTTATTCCTGCTGATGCAAATAACTGTGGTGGTTTGATGCACGTTTTGAAACTTGGCATAGGCTCCAGAGTCATGTTAAGACGCAACATTTCTGTTACTGAAGGCCTGGTCAACGGGGCAATGGGGATTGTGTCCAAGTTTAAATGGCCTGCCTTTCGCCGTGACCAAATAGAATCAGGCGAGTTACCTGAATCTGTTTTTATTAAATTTGATGATGTCACAATTGGCACAAAAGTGAAAGACAGAGACGGGTTAGTCGCCATAGCGCCTGTGTCAACAACCTATCAGGCAACTAAAGGATACGGGGATGTTGAACGAAGGATGCTGCCGCTAATCCTCAGTTGGGCGGTTACAGTGCATAAACTCCAGGGCACTACCTTAAACAAAGCTGTAATAGATTTGGGTAAAAAAATGTTTGCCAAAGGCCAAGTTTATGTTGCTCTAAGTCGCGTAAAGACCCTTAATGGTATTGCTCTTTGCGACTTAGAGCCCAATAAAGTGCTAAAGAAACCACATGATGAAAAAGCGTTGTGCGAAATGCAACGTTTAAGAGGATTGTGCTAAAATTTTAATAACGTGTGCCACGTGTGCTGATCATATCCTCCTAAGGCCCAAGGTCCTACCCAAAGTACTTATTAACTTTGTCATTCAGACCCAGCTCCTTCGCCAGTTGTGTAGTTATAGCGTACGTCTGTCTTATATTATTATGAGAATACGCTGTTACGTAGTCCCACTTCTTTGTTGATATGAAACTTTAAGTTATTTCAAGCGCGTCGCAAGCAACGCCGCGGGAAATACATAGTCATATTTCTACAAGTAAATAAACTTCGTAGTAGTCGTTCAACCATCTTAATAGAGATATCTTATCGCCACCCTTGAAATAGGTACCGTTGAAGAGTTCCGGTGGCCATCTGTGGTCTTCATCATCAGGTCCACTTCACCAAATGATACTTTCTGAATGCAAATGCTAGACTTGTTACTAAAAATACTAAAATCGCTTTATGTTTGCCTACAATATTTGAGGAGTTCTCTCAATTCCTCACTGATCCCCTCATCAGATTCCGATTTGGTGGCAATGGGACCACCTCGGAAGTATACCCTATCAAATCAAAAAAGAATTTTCAAAATCGGACCACAATTGACGGAGTAATCGGTGAACATACACAAAAAAAAAAAACTCCTCCTCTCACCTTTTTTTGAAGTCGGTTAACAAATGGTCAAATCTTATTGAAAGCATTTAGCCGCAGTAGCAGAATGACCAAAAAGCAGTGTTCAAAAATCAGAGGGTATAAATAATCTTATCGCAATTCAGAAAATGACAAGCAGAATCAAAGTCAATTGTTGTCATTATTGAAAGATGATTTATTCGTTTTCCTATTGGCCGGTTATATTATCAAGTTAGGTTTTTACCTATTAAACTCAATTTCTTTACATCGTGACATACGTTTTGGCCGTTTTGGGGTTTTGGCGTTCAGTTTAATAGGCGACAGTAAGTAATTTACACTTTGGACGATTTAAACATTGGACATTTTACATACTTAGAATTGTTTGGCCGTGTCTCGTTATGCGAATTGGGTATTTTACGATTAGGACATCTTCACACAATGGACAATTACATGATTGGACATGCGCTTTTTAGACCATCTGAAGTCGTGGTCATTTTGATTCATAGACGATTCAGTACTGAGGGTGTTTTTAACCATTCCGACTCAAATGTTCGTACCTGCGTCTGCCGGCCCGGCTGATAAACATTAGTTTATTTTCCCCGAAATGACCCGGTCAGACGCTCACATTTTAGACGATCTTGTTGGACATCGCTACGGGCCGTAACGCGATAAGAACGAAAGTATATACTTTCAATGATTACCGGACCACTGTTGTTGAACGAACACTCGGGGCGCCGGTGCTTCTTCTGACGCGTTCCCGAACCCAGTACGTTGTCATTATTATGTCATCACAAAATGTGTAAAACTCACGATTGACTTAACAGTTAAAACTGCCAAATAAATCAAGATGACTCCTGCCACATCAAAACTACATAAAGATCGTTAGCTGCCTTTCATCGGGGACTATCCGGTTAAACGCGGTCAAGCAATAGGGTGCCGCCTACTGGGTTTTCACTGACTAGTCTATTTGATGAATCATGGTTGATGTTTTCTAACGTCACGGTAGCACCGCTTCGGTAATTGTCACAAATCATATTAAACAACAATATTTCTTAGTTGTACTCGTTAGGAATGCCTTCCGAGCTTTAGGCTGCGGCTTCACTGAGGCGGAGACGAGCGGAGCTCAATAGAGCAGAGCTGTAAAAAGCGGAGCGAGACGAGATGTGGATATCAACTAATGAGATTGGTCGATTCCTACACTTCTCCCTGCTCCGCTCATTTCCGCTTGAATGTTTCCATTGAAGCGGAGCGAGACGAGATGTGGATTTCAACTAACATGATTGGTCGGTCCTACACGTCTCCTCTCCGCTCCGCTTGTCTCTGGCTTAGTGGAGCCGCAGCCTAAATATATCGGTTAACCTGTTACCGTGATGCGAGCGATGTCTCGGCGTCATCAGCTCTGAACTCGACCCGCCTCTACCCGCACCCAGGCCCGAAGGAGACCCGGGCGCGGTTCTTTCACGGTTGGTTCGGACAACTATAAAAACGCAATCTTAATATGTACAATACTTTATTTTACACAACAATAATAAATAATACCGTCCAATACATAATCACGAGCACCCGAGCCCGGCGCCCCGCCCGCGCGGGGCTCACTTGTCAGGAATCAAATACATTTATAGGGAGCGCTTTGTTTCATATCAATATTTGCAGTCCGAATGTATTGTTGCTCATAAAGTATCGCAAGTCGTAAAGTGTTTTTATCTGAAACGGTTTAAATTCAGGATTTTTGAAATATCCAGCCGGAAATGAGGTTAGGTTTGTTTTATAAAAACCCTACAATAAAGAATGTTTTAGAAAAAAACACTTTGACTTGCGATACTTTATGAGTAACAATACATTCGGACTACAAATTTTTATATGAACCAATATGGACCCACATTTATATGTAAAAAAATGGGTGCATTTAATATAAACCCTTTAAACGGGCACTTAAGATGTTTTCAAATAGTAGTAAAATTAAAAATACTATTACTAAATAAGATTTTATGCTACAAAATATTTTTCATCACACTTGCTCGTAAATGGTGTTATTCCATGCCTGTATACAGAAGGACAATGGCCTAAATTGTTCCCGCGGGAATTATGGCGAGTTTGTCATCCCTAGGGAGTAATGACTTTCTTTTTAAAATTTGCAACTCTTTCGTACATCATTTCTGACTAAGGAGGTTTAATTTTCAGCCAAAAATTAAATCGGTTTCTAATTTCATCTTTAAAAATTAGCTATAGACTAACTTACATTACACAAAACCTATACGCTTCATTAAACTTCATTATTTTTATACCTATTTCAAGTTTATATCAACATTTGCCATTAATTTTAGTAATTATACATTTTTATCAAATTGGCTAAATCTGGCTCGAATCCAGGTCGAAACTAAACGCAGTTATTATCTGTGGTAGAGGTCACAAAAAAAATATCATTTCCATTTACGTTCCCGTTCGTCAAAAGTTATTTCTTTACATTTTGCAAAGTTAAAGTGTTTTCTCTTTGTTTTTTTCCTCGCAAATGTGATGAAAACCATTGTGTGTATCACAGGCAGTAAGGGGATTACTAACTCGAGTCATTAAAAGCCCTCCGCCTTCGGCGTCGGGCTTCTAACACTCTCGTTAGTAATTCCCTTCATACTACCCTTGATGCACAATGTACTATTTTTACGGAGAATAATAATGACTATAAAAATAATATTAGTTTAAAGCTGTAGCATAAAGTTTTATTTAGTTAAACAGTATGTTAAAACTTCTTGAAAATATCATTTGCGCCCGTTTTTTTTGGCAACGGGGTTAACAAATATAATAACAAATATTTTATTACAACACGGAGTCAATCTAGTTTGAATACCAATCTGCAGATGCTCCCTTTTGACTTTGAAAGGCGGAAAAAGAAGCTCGAGCAAATCTAGTCGCGGCAATGGCCGACACCTTCCGATTTGAGAAATAGATACAAAACAGGTTAGTATAAAGCGGAATGCATTTGCACATAATTCAATCAAATAATAACAAACCATACAAATAATTTCGGTGCAAATTAAATCAAGTGACTCGATTCATACAGCGTAAATAATACGTAGTGGCACGGTCGTCTCCTCGTCACATAATATAAAATATTAACTTCGAACAAACGAACACGTCGCTTCGTCTACCGTTAGACATGATCGAGCAACGTCACGTACCTAATCGTTTCGCGCAGCGTTCCCTCGAGAGTAACATTTGTTTGGACCGCGCGCGCGCTCTCTGCACAAACACCGAACACCGGATATCGAGGCTCAACATTATCCTATTTGTTATTTAGCCGTTCGGCGCACGGCCGGCGCTTTTATTCATCTGATTTCAATAAAAATATGAAATGACCTCTGAAAATAGATACATATTACTACTTACAAGCTAAAAAAAACAAATTGCCAGTGACACCCTCGCACGCTCGATGTCGGTCAATCGGGCGATGGCCGACTAAGGAACGCGCGGCATTGTCCAGGGCGCGAACCCGAAGGGGACCAACGGACCCCTCATTAATATGCCAACGTTGGCCGTCCGTCCGTGGTTACTTTAAAGAGCTGTACATTTATTCAAACCGTTTATTTTTTCAGAATACGTATTATTACGGCGGAGTTACCAACAAATGTAAAAAAAGGAAAATAATAAAGGACCCCATACAAAATACGTCTCTTTCGACGTATTTTTTTGTTGTATCATAAAAAACACGAAGGCGTCAAATTTGGTACATTTATAGTACAAACCTTGACAAAAAAATTACAAATACTAATTGAATTCGGAATATACCTGTTGAGTGGCGGTTCCGCGTCTTCGGTGCGCGAGTGCGACTCGCACTAGACCGTTTTTTTTTTGTATATTAATTCGTTTTGTTGAAATATGTTGGTACAGTTGTGAGAGGTAGCTCAGTCGTTGTTTTTGACGCGCTGTTCGTAATGTTTGTATCCCCGCGATCCTGACCGGGTACGGCGATGAGGCAGCCGCTGGCGGCCCGCGGCGGCGCGCGCTAGGGCGCGGGCGCGGGCAGGGGCTCCGGTGCACCCGGCGACGACTGCGCCTTGTACTCGCTCAGCTTCGAGTCCTGGAACCAACGTGTTATGATTCGAATAAGACCATAATGTCATAAAAAAAAATTGTACCTGGTCGGCGAGCAGCTCCAGCAGATCGGGCCGGGCAGGGTTGTACGATACCTGGTCGGCCAGCAGCTCCAGCAGGTGGGGTAGGGCAGGGTGTGTATGGTAACTGGTCGGCGAGCAGCTCCAGCAGATCGGGCCGGGCAGGGTGTGTACGATACCTGGTCGGCCAGCAGCTGCAGCAGGTGGGGTAGGGCAGGGTGTGTATGGTAACTGGTCGGCGAGCAGCTCCAGCAGATCGGGCCGGGCAGGGTGTGTACGATACCTGGTCGGCCAGCAGCTGCAGCAGGTGGGGTAGGGCAGGGTGTGTATGGTAACTGGTCGGCGAGCAGCTCCAGCAGATCGGGCCGGGCAGGGTGTGTACGATACCTGGTCGGCCAGCAGCTGCAGCAGGTGGGGTAGGGCAGGGTGTGTATGGTACCTGGTCGGCGAGCAGCTCCAGCAGATCGGGCCGGGCAGGGTGTGTACGATACCTGGTCGGCCAGCAGCTGCAGCAGGTGGGGTAGGGCAGGGTGTGTATGGTAACTGGTCGGCGAGCAGCTCCAGCAGATCGGGCCGGGCAGGGTGTGTACGATACCTGGCCGGCCAGCAGCTGCAGCAGGTGGGGTAGGGCAGGGTGTGTATGGTAACTGGTCGGCGAGCAGCTCCAGCAGATCGGGCCGGGCAGGGTGTGTACGATACCTGGTCGGCCAGCAGCTGCAGCAGGTGGGGCCGGGCAGGGTGTGTATGGTACCTGGTCGGCGAGCAGCTCCAGCAGGTCATCCTGGTCCTTGCGCAGCTGCTCGAGCTCGGCGGCGGCGCGGCGCTCCGCCTCCTGCGCGGCCCCCAGCGCCGCGTCCAGTCGCGAGACCTCCAGTGTCAGCTGGTTCAGTCTGCCGACACATACACTCTGACTGGTAGAATCAATTAGTTGAGACAAACCTACTGCTGGCCGGAGGCCTCTCTCTAGGATCACCTCAGCCGATGCACGCTGGGCCTATATCAGTTCCTCTTCTCCAAAATGTACTTGTAAAAAATGGTAGCTAAGTTGTTACAGAAAATACCAAGCCCGCTTAAATTTTTTAAAGATATCCACCAAAGAACTAGGCATAGGCTGAGCGATCGAAGTCGGGTATAGTGTACCTGTCCTCTGCTGCGGGGCGCGGCTCGGGCAGCGCGGCGGCCTGCGCCTTCAGCAGCGTGTTCTCGTCGCGCAGCCGCGCGGCGCCCGCCTGCGACTCGTTCAGCGCGCCCTGCGCACACGCGGGCGGTCAGCCGGCGGCCACGACCACAACAAGAGGATTGTGAAGCTAACAATTTCCATATAAATGCGACAACGTTTCTTCGCGTTAAACCTAGGCCGATTTTTACGATTTTTGAGTATGTTGTAACTTGTAGAAATTTTGAATACCAAGTTTTTTTATATAGACAACATATTAATAAATGGTTCTTGATATAGAGCTATATTTTTATGGCAAAAATTGCCAGCTATGCCCGATTGAGGCGTCGCTTCACAATCCTCTCAAGTCTCATTTGCAAATTCCAGCCCAAGACCGGAGCCTGTGCTTAGCGGTAACATTATCTGGGAGCCCCGTCCGACTGTCTGTTTATCTGTTTGTCTGTCTGTATGTCAAGGTCTGTTTTTCTGTTATTATCAGTCATAAAACACACACACACACACACATTCTATATATTTTAAACTTCCTCCTTAAAAAAACAATGATGAAATAAGTTTTTTTTAGGGTACCTCGTAGGTAGCTGAGCCACTTGCCACCGTTCGTATTTTGGCCGGTTAAGAGTATAACCCAGTAGGTACGGTCAAGAACGTTAATTTTTGACCCATTTAAAAACAAAATAGTCTGAAGTCGTCTATGTCATTATAGATGCCAAATCATTGAAATCATTACTAACTCAACCTTATTGTCAGATTGACTTTGGACCTGAGGTGGGTCCCAAATTTAAGTTCTTGACTGTATTAGTCGACTAAATCATGAAGAGTACCAAGTGGCTTCACATTCCGTGTTGTGATGTAATGCCAAAGTAATGTTTGTTCGGTATTTGTTACACCGTGTGACGTCTATTAGAAAATCATTTCTTGTGTCACTATCAATTTTTAAATTTCGTAATTGGACTACCTCAATTATTTCATTTCCCCTCCTCAATTAATTAATACTATCTTAATTATTGATTAAACACAAAATAATTTTCAAAATCTTTTCACGGAGAAATGGGAGAACATGCATAAAAAAGAAAATACACCCAACGCAAAATAAAACCTCATCCTATTTTGAAATCGGTTGAAGGTGACGATCCTGAAGGAAGGTCGGGGAGGAGAGGAGTGCATGTGTCGTGAACAACGTTTGTGTGCTGTGTTCCCTTGTTTCACCTGCAGCTGGTGGTTGTGCTGCAGCAGGCCCTCGACCTGCGCCAGCAGCTCCTGCAGGCGCGCGTCCTGCTGCCGGATGAGGGTCTTGTACTGCTCCAGCGTGGCGTCGTCCGGCGACGCGCGTTCGCTCGTCTCGCGCAGCCCGTTCTCCGGCGCGGCCGTCAGGCTCTGCGTCACCACGCCTGCGCACGACACACCGCCGGTAGTACCTGCCCTACTCGACCAAGCGTTTACTGCAGACTGGGGGGGTCACCAGATACTAAAGCAGTTCAGTTTAGGTTGATTAAAGGGACAGAGTAATAGCAGTTATAGCACTTTCTCTGAACCTAACAGCTTTAGTATGTGGTGGTAACCCCCCTGTACTTTTTTTGCACTGACATCATCTACGTAGGTACCTTTGACGTAGACCAGCGGCCCCAGCGGGTCTACGACGTCTACGTAGCCTCCGGTGGAATTGGACTCGTTGATTACTGACGAGTACAAACTCAGTGGGTCTTCGTACACCGAACATCATCGGTTTTACATATTATATATATTCAACTTTTTGCCTATTTCAATATCGGGAACCATATATACAAGTGTAATAAAAATCGTAGAATGTATGCCGCAACGTGGTCGAAGCAGGCGGACTCCGGGACTCACCCTCGAGCACCTTGAAGAGCTTGCAGAACTCGTAGTCGACGAGCACCTCCTGCGGCGCCTTGACGCGCAGCTGCGGGTGCTTGGCGGCGCGGTTGTAGAGCTCGTGGCGGGCCACCTCGGCCAGCTTGGCGCTGAAGGTCTCCATCCCCACGCGCTTCAGCACCAGCTGCTCCAGCTTAGCGCGCGAGTGCTCCGGCACCGAGTCGTCGTTGAAGTGGATGCACACGGCCAGCAGGAACGCGCACAGCCCCTGCACCAGGTACTCGTTCTCGTCGTGCTCGTTGGAGCAGGTCTGCGCCACCAGGAAGCCCACGCCGCCCGGCGCGCGCAGGAACGCGCTCACGGCCGCCGGGCAGCCCGCCGCCCACTGCGCCAGCAGCATCAGCAGCGCCACCTGCCCACCTCCGCACGTCACCGGACAAGCTTCACGTACCGACTGCCTCGCTTTCCTCATGGAAACCGGGTCGAACGGTTTTTAGGGTTCCGTAGTCAAACTAGGAACCTTTATAGTTTCGCCATGTCCGTCCGTCCGCAGCCTAGCTCGGAGGGGATCCCTTTGAAATATCGACAAACATTCAATCGAATGAGTCATTTCACCGAATTTCATTTCGTCAAAAGCTAATTTCTGCTGAAACCTTATAGTTTTCAGGTTATCTTAACCATTCGTTACGTAGGTTAGGTTAGGTTAGACGAGAGACCACAAAAAATAAAGCACCTGCACGTTTAAATGCCTGTCGATGAAATGAAAATTCGGCGAAATGAAACGTTCCATGAAATGTGTGTCGATATTTCAAGGGTAAACCAGCTCAGAGACTGTTACAATTACTACTAGAAAGCTGTAATTTGGCATGAATATACATTTTGGTCACGCCAACAAAGTGGTAAAATAAAATCTTGAAACATATTCTTTTTTAGTGTAGGTACCTCCCCTACACCTAACGTGGGGATCTCCCCTACAGCCTAGACTACAAAATATCTTAAATGAAAGCACATATAATGAATTTAATAGGAAAACTATCACGACCTTCATTGGTTCTTGAGTTACAAACGGTTTAAATGTTTATACCTACCCAAAACTTATTTGCGGTGTTGGTAAACGGATGAATGGGAGAAATAGTTAGTTTGCAAAACTGCTAAGTTTGTCGCGAGGTCTAATTTGTTTGTAGTAACGGCTTTGGAACCGTACACTGAGCATGCTCCGACATGCTCTTGCCCGGTGTTTTCGCTAGGTACCGAGCTCTTTCATAAAGATATTCCGATTGTTAGAACTTTACCTCAAAAGCATACATTCCTTGTATTCACCTCGGCTAGTCAAATTCTCAGTATCATTCTAACTAAAGTAACTTTTCGCGCGACCGTTCACGTTATTTGATCTAGGAGTATATTTAATTTGTAGCATCTTATTTTCGAGTAGTGTTTGCCCGCGATCGATTTTTGTTCGGAACGCTATTTTAAAGCGTTTGGTAGCTATCGCCTTCTTAAGTGCCACCCATCAAAATGGTGTTCACGGGGTTGAGCTCAGATAAATAAGTAATAATCACGAGAATGCTTAACTTTTTTACTCCATATTTATTACATACTAATTTTAGTTTTACTAAATAATACCTACGATTAGATATTACGATCGGCGAGATAACCTGCTACCTACTAAAAATATTGACCACTATGATATTAAATAGGCTATTTGACAACATTGAATATATACTACAAATTGTGATCATCCTATCTGATACTAGCGTAAAATAACGTATTTCACTTTATTTCACATCTAATTATGTCTATTTTTTTGGAAATTACACGAAATAATAAGGATATTTTTTTGAAATTTAATCTGTGGCAAAAACGCTATGTGATGTAAGAAATACTTTATAATCTGTGATGTGAAGTCACATGCAAGTAAACAAAACAAACCCCAAATTCACTTCATATGCTAAGCTGTCAAATGAACTTGTTTGTTTACTTGCGTGTGACGTCACACTAGTCCGCCATAGATAGAAACAGCGTTTTTCGCGTTGTTTAGAAAATTTAAACTTTAACTTACATTTTTATTGATAATACAGTAGAATCTCAAGGAAATATCAATGTAGTGTGCTTGTTATGTGATAAAGAATCATTTAAAAACGTTTTCTAAAATTAGTCAAATAGCCTATTATCTGCGACTTGAAATATTTTGGAAGACGGAATGCTTATAGTTTCGTCACGTCCATCTGTCCGTCCGTATGTCACAGGCATTTTACTCGAAAACTACAAGAGGCACATTGATGAAATTTGGAGTATAGGTGTTTTGTAGAAGCCTCTATTTAGTTTGGTAGTTAAATATTTTTCAATTTTCAATACATGCAACCGAAAATGTAAAAAACTGTTCTCGGCCATAAATCATCGTGTGGCACATATTTCTACAGTTCTTTTAAAAACACTAAGGTTCGTGAGCAGTTTTTTCAAGTTAATATTTTCGGAAATATTCGCTTTGAAACTTACATAAATTGTGTGTGTCCCCCCCCCCCTTATCTTTTAAACCGTATGTCCAATAATTATGAATAAAATTATTAAAGGGGTTGTAGCCAATAAACTGTGCTTCTCAAAAGGACGTAAGTTCCATGAAGAATTTGAAAGATACAGTTCTTTAGAGTTACTACCACTTACGAGTGCCAGACGGATAGCGTAGGCATATTAATAGGGTTCCGTTGAGCTCCCTACCCTGGGGAAACGGAACTCTAAAAATAACGATTGACATAAAGCGGAAATGAATAAAATACACTACACGATGGAGGTGAAATGCCAATCGGGGAATCACTATCACTACAAGAATTTCATACTTTTGAGGTAGAGTTGTAACAAACGAGATATTTCAAAGCACACTGAAACCAACAAAAAAATGACCCAAAAAGCCCTTTTCACTCTTTCCTGTTCTTATTCACCCTCCTCCCTTTGGATTCCTCCTTGCGAACTAGTCCCTTAAATATCTCTCACTCTCTCTCTCTTTGAAAAACGAAACTCAAAAAAGCCGAAGTTAATGACGGCTCAGTGGCACCTTGGGCTGCAGCTTGGTGGTGTGCTGCAGCGTGAGCGAGCACTGGTGCAGCAGCGAGACGGGCGCGCTGCCGATGTTGGTGGCCAGCAGCACGCGCAGCAGCTGCTCCTTCTGCGCCGCGTTGTCCACCAGCGCGTGCGTCAGCGCCACGGCCGCGAACCAGTTGGAGAGCACGTCCGCCGAGAACAGCCCTGCAACCACACTCGCGCTCACACAGCTGAGACACACCGGGCTCGCCGCGACCGGACGAGGGCTCACCGCCGCACAGCAGCTGCCCGCTGGTGAGGCTGTGCACGTCCGCCGAGGACGGCAGCAGCGTCTGCACCAGGGCCGCCTGTTGCGCCTCGTTGCGGTACAGGAAGCACTGGAAGCAGTACAGCACCGCGCACCTGCCGACATCCACGCCGGTATGAAAAGTTATTATAATCTGATTTTTTTATTCAGGTAGTCAATAAGATTTTTTCTTATTATCGTTTCGAAAACTCGCTCATGCATGTGGCTACGCTATAAACTGATTACAAGGGGATGGACTAATGCATACCTAAATGGCAAATTAATGAAAACGTACATGAAAGTTCAAGTTAAACGCGTTCATTATGATCTTAAATTAGACGCCATTACTGTAGTGACTGCACAGGTTAATCTACCCGTTGCCAACATGCATCAATAGAAATATTAGAAATTAATGCTGTTCTGAGTCGGAACTGCCTATACGTAATTCGCTCGATCAAATGGACATGGGGCCGGCCGGGTGTTACCTCAAGGAGAAGGGCTGCTTCTCGTTGACCATGGACATGAGCAGGACGACGACGGCGGGGCGCGGCGGGCTGGAGGGCGCCACGACGCCGGCGAGGAAGGCCTGCGCCGCCGGCTCGCCGCGGACCGCCTCGCCCACCGTGCTGATGGTCTCCGTGAGCACGTCGGCCGGCACGCCGCTCGCCATGAGGATGGCGCACAGCGCGTCCAGCAGGCCCGAGCTGCGCACCAGGCGCTGGCAGCTGGCCACGAGCTGCGCCGCGCCGCTCGGAGCCACCAGCGTGCGCACCACCTGCAGCATGCAGTGCACGTTCGACACCTTCTGCGGCGACCAGCCCTCCTCCACCTCGTCCGGCGTGCTGAACATTGGCAGCATCCGCTGGATGTAGCTGCCCTCCTTGAAGAAGTTGATGTTGCTGCCGTTGTTCTTCAGCAGGTTCAGCATGAGAAGTAGGCAGTCCTCCACTATGATCCCGCCGTCCGAGTAGCCCTCGGAGGAGACTATCTCGAATAATCTGTCAAAGGCATTTTCAAAGGCGACTATCTTTTGTATGTTGGCGTTTCCTCTCGTCAACTTGATGAGGAGCAAGAGGGTCTCGTTCCTGATAACCTCGCGGGGGTCGGCGAGCAGATCCATCATCTTGGAGACGCCCATGGGCTTGACGAGGATAATCTCCTGGATATCCTTGGGCCGGTTGGTGAGCAGCGAGGTGAGCAGCCGCACGGCCGACAGCCGCACGCGGAAGTCGAACTCGTCGAGCAGGTCGAGCACGAGCTGCACGTGCTGCGGCTCCTTCACGAACATCTCGGTGAACTGCTCGCCCACGTTGGCGGCGTGCGGCCCATCCAGCTCCTCCTCGAACTGTGTGGGGCACATGATGTTGCTGAGCGCGTCCAGGGCGTAGTTGAGCGTCTCGCAGTCGCCGCGGTCCAGCTCCAGCACCTGGCGCAGCGTGTCCATGGCGTGCGCGCCCACGTCCACGCGGTACTTGCGCGACATGGCCTTGAGCGCACGGCAGGCGTCGCGCCGGTCCTCCAGTAGCGTGGAATTGTTCACGCGGTCTACCAGCCGCTCCACCTGCAACACCGTAAACTGTCACCTTCAACAGGGGCAATTCCCTCACATCCCACTAACCATTAAAAATTACAAGTAATGTTATTCTTGATATTTAATATGGGACATGTTGAATGAAGGTTGATGAAGCGTTGTCTAGTACCCATAGTACAAGCCTAGAGCTTAGTTTGGGACTAGGTGAATTGATGTGACATTGTCCCCGTCCCCCCTGACAATGGATAGGGTTGCAATCTAAAATTTGGCAACCAGGACAAGAAGCGTGAAAACCCCAGATTTTGGAGTCCAGAACCCGGACATGTAGAGAAGATAAGAAAGTAAAAAACTTTAAGGAGTTAATTTTTTTTTTATTTGAAATCACTTCACTTCAGTCACAACCAAACTAAAATGAATTTCACAAAATGACAGACCTAATGTTGACAAATTCTGTACTGACAGCTTTCCTGTACCACAAATCATGTAACTACAGCCGTCATCAGCCAACTGAAGATATTAGTGGCATACGAGAAATAAGGTAAGATATAAGATATAATTAAACTCTGTATAAAAATCATCATACTGCATCAAGCAGAATAAAAATGTTCCTAGCATTGTGATTGTAAAAGAAAAGGCATCTATAAGGTATATTAAAACTACACCTACACCCAATTTCTGGATATATTCTACATTTCAGAGCTCTTTATTAAACATCCACATTTTCGACCTTGGGGTCTGAAACAACTAAATTTTCATAGTTGTATGATAATGACAGAGTCCATGGCAGCACCTTGAGGTTGAAAACTTGTTGTTTTAATACATTCCTCTACCTGCAGAACACATCAAACAGTTACCTAATTAGACATAATAGACTATTTACCCTAATTTACCCCATTATCCCATACTAAATCAATTAATAAATATTTTTGCCCCATCAAGGCTCTTTTTCACATCGGTAATATGGAATAAATTTGCGGATAAGACCATCATTGCAGAAAAGAAGCACTGCAGAAAACCGCAGATGATTTCAATAGTAATTATTATTGATCAGTTATTGTTATTAATTATGGTACGAAAATGTATGAAAATTCAGCTTTAACTAATACAATATCGTATACACTTTTCTTGACAATATTTGGACATCTCCGGCCTATATTTAACCTTATGTATCAATTTTTAAACTAACTTTAATATCATACCGTTTCTGCTCCCGTAGGCATTTGACCAGGTTCTGGTGCCCCCAGCACGGTTTTTAAACCGCTCTTCAGAAAATCCATTGTGGACCAGTTTCACAAGTCTATTAATAACATACGCGGCTACGAATAATATAAATCTAAGACATGAATTACCGAAATATGTAATCGAGTTACCCCAAATACACGACACGTCAAAGAATTTGACATTTGGTTGACAAGTGATAAGAAACGCGCAACCACAGTGCGTAACTATTACATACAATCTCTACCATGCCCTAACTAAACGCAGCTATCACGACTTAATTGGGCGGTGGCGCGAGTGAGCATTGGTTTTTTTCATGTTCTTGGCTCAATTTCCCTATTAACCCTTTCTTTAATAATTCCGTTTTCTTTAGGGTTTGTAATGTACCAAATTTGACGTTCCGTTGAGTTCCCTTCAGGTACGGAACCATAAAAACAATAGTAGATGTAACAACTTTAAATTTGTCGTTAGACGTGGCTGTATTGTCACAGATCCGTTAGCTTTTCTCTTTAGGAAAAAAAAGATTAATACTGACAGATGACAGCTGTCAACTTATTAATAAAAAAACACCAAGACTTGAACTTCCGAAGTATTTTCTTACTTCTCAACTGTTTCTACTTTGCTGTTTTCATTTAACTGTTGACTCTAAGCAGAATCTTCAACAACTGACAAGCACCCACGCAACTGATATTGGCACAAGACCTGTGGCTGCTATTAAAGGGAAGAAGAAGAAGACTTGAACTTTCAATGTTGTATTGCTTTCAATTGGCATTCTCAGCGAAATCGAAATATCTGGCTGGTAGTGGCCAATCTGGTGATAATAATAATGTCTACCGATCTAAACGCAAGTTTTAATGAACAATTCATGAATATTAATACAAAACTGAAAAAGTAAGTCCATTACAAACGAAACTCTTTTCTCTCGGTGATCCTTCAATTAATCATAAGTATTTACAGGCGATTTTTGAGAAAGCCGAATGTCTCCGAAGCTACGAACGAGTTCATAGCGCTCGCCATCCAGTGCGAGTACTCGGAGCAGCCGGCGTTCGCTGCGCACGCATACGTGGGCGCCGCCAAGTGCGAAGCGTCCGTCGGTGACTTCCTCGGGGAGGCCGAGAACCTGCTCGCCGCGGCGCGCCACTTCATGAGGGCCGAGAGGAAACTAAGAGCGCTTAAGTTCTGTAGTCCTGACAGGGAGAATTTAGAGGTAGGTTGTAAAGAATTGTTTCCATGACCATCATTGTATTAAGTTGTTACATAGACACCTTTTCTATTAACCAATACTGCCCATATTGTTCAGTTTATAATGACAAGGCTTAAGGTTCTGATAGATTTGAGCATTTGCTCTCAAGCAGTTGCTAGAATGATTTTTTTTTTATGGCATGGAGAAGGCAAACAAGCACACAGGACACAGGCCACCTGATCGTAAGTGGAAACTGTGACCCATAGACATTCGCATTCACAAGACTGCAAGCCTAACACTGCGAATGCATTGCTAAACCTGAGGACTAAGATGGCATGCCTCTATGCCTAGTCATTACACTGGCTGCCTTATCCCCAAACCGAAACACAGCAATACGAACACTGCTGTTTGGTGGTAGGTTAATGGATAAGATGGTGGTAGCAATCCGGACGGACCCTGCACAAGGTCCTACCACCCGCAAATGTCAATCATTCTAGTGTTTGCTTGAGATCAGAACCATTACATGTTGAAATGAATACTTTTAGCACTACTGTAGGAGCCTTTGCTTGTAGGTGTTGGAGTTTGTTGAAAGAATGAAGATGTTAAGTTGAAGTAAATACTGGTTTATTATAGTTAAAAATATCCAAATTAAAAGGTAATATAATTGGTTGTTCCTTCTGTTGATGCTTAACATATGAGTATCAAGTTGGTACTACTCTGTAATATGTTTATTTTTCTTGGTCACAACGTAAGTTAAAACATGTACAGTGGAACTGTACATATTGGCAACCCCAAAAGAAGAGAAAAGTTAAAATATAAGTGTCAATAGAAGGAGATGCCATAACAATGTAACAAATAATAAAAAATAAAATTAATTGAAGTTGAATGCGACATTGTCCTTCGACGCACTGCTATGTGGTCGTGGGCGCGGCCCCGTCCAGGTGTTCCTCGGGTGAGGTTTCTCCTTTTAGATATCGGTTGAAGCTCAATATCCTCATAATGTGCCTTCACTCATTGCAGTGAGCATTGTTTGCGTTTTTTTGATTTTGGACAGAAGGGGGTATACCTTCCCACTCCCCACAGAGTAACCGCAACTATTGATGAATGTTGTGAATCGTCATCTCAGATGGCAATCCTTCCTTGTTCTCCCTTAGGTCGATTACAGTTTTGTCGATGGATTCTGCATCCTCATCCATGGTGAGGAACAGCTGAGGTGCGTTGTGATACGTTATAGCGTTACGTGCAAGCGGTTTTGCGGGACATTATTTATAAGTTACTACTGTATTTTTTTGTGATTAATAAATAATTAAATAATAATATAATAATAATATTTGCGATCTGATTAATCGATGATGTTACTGTTGGTGCATTTATGTCATAGTCCATCTTGACTTTGCTGTTGTATTGACTGAGCAAGTGAATTTTCAATTAACTTTCAATTACTCCAGGCTGCAATAGGTTGCTTCATGCAAGCTTTCTCCAAGTACCCGGATGGCTGTTTGATCCGGTTGTCCATCTTGGCGGAGCTGGCGGGAGACCTGGCGGAGCTGGGGCTCGCATGCGAGGCAGCAGACTACTACCAGCAGGCGCTTGCGCTCATCACTGAGCCTAACATGAAGATCATGTTCACCAGGAACTACATCAATCTGCTCATTGACTGTGGTAACAACTTTGGTTTTAATCAGGTGCTATTAGATTTATCTGACTTAACTTAACCCCTCTATCTCATGACAGTAGGTAATAAAAAAAAACAAGTTCTTGGCTCTTTGGATTAGGATTGAGTTTTTTTTCTTTAAAGTGTAAATTATTTTGTAAATAATACTCAAAATTTGAGCATAAAACTGTGTCTTGAGGATACTAGAAGTACTCATGAAATGATTTCAAGATATCAAGTTGTTTACATTGTTTCAGGGAAATATGACATCGCCCTCGAAAAAGCAAATGAACTGGTTGATATGAATCAAAATCTACCAGAAGATATTCTCGCCGAGTGAGTATTTTAAGTGCCATGTCTCGAACTGCTAGTATTTAAGTTATAGGTGCACTTGGTTCATAAGGCACTTTGTTATAATTGTTATCTATTTGAAAGTTGCATAGTGCGATTTGTCCAATTTACAGAATCCAGCTTAGCAGAGTGCTTCTGGCGCTGCACGTGGAACCGCCCGACGACGCAAAGAACGCCTCCACGAAGCGACTGCTCGCCGACGTACTGAGCGACGCGGAGGGCGACGGTGAGACACCCTGCGACCTTATGGCACTCGACTCGAAGGCAGTAGGGGAATTCAATTGTCATGGAATTTGATGTGTACATAATAATGCTCTCAGAGTTGCCGTTCAACGCCTCGCTGCGGCTGAAGCTGCAGTCGACGATAGCGGCGTACGGCGCGCGCGACGCGCCCGCGCGGGCCGCGCTGGCCGCCGAGCTGCGCGGCCTCGTCGCCGCCCCGCACGCCGCGCTGCTCGCCCGCGCCGGCGCCCTCTGACGGGATGAAGCTGCAGGCGACGATAGCGGCGTGCGGCGCGGGCCGCGCTGGCCGCCGAGCTGCGCGGCCTCGTCGCCGCCCCGCACGCCGCGCTGCTCGCCCGCGCCGGCGCCCTCTGACGGGATGAAGCTGCAGGCGACGATAGCGGCGTGCGGCGCGGGCCGCGCTGGCCGCCGAGCTGCGCGGCCTCGTCGCCGCCCCGCACGCCGCGCTGCTCGCCCGCGCCGGCGCCCTCTGACGGGATGAAGCTGCAGGCGACAGCCGGGGGACAGTCGGGCTCGTCACTAATGCAACTTACTAAGTAATAAATGTGCAATCTAATGAAATAAACAATTATTTTAATGGAATTTAATGTTTTATTTAACCCCCCGCCCCACGCGGGCTCGCACTACCGACGTGCACAGAGGTACACATTCGGCGAGACCCCCGTGTCAGACGAGTGTGTGTGTACAAGGCGCGCTCGCTTGTCTCGGCACGTCGCCGCAAGCGTCTTTAACATGCCGCTCGCCAGACAGGTTCTCGGGGTGCCTTGCGGTTGTGTACAGCTAGCATACAAAATCCAGGTTTCCTTGCAATATTGCAACGTTATTCAAACGCGAGTCGTTAAGTGTTACTTGCAAGTACGTTTTTGCGGTTAAGTTATAGACTGGCATATCTCTGTCGCGCTCACATTAGTCAATAAACTAGTATTCGATTGTTTACGACGAGTAAAGCCCCGCGAGTTTACGATCTGTGTCATAAAACATGAAGGTCTTTGCATAAAACGAACCGTTGATAATGCACGAATATTACGAAACCAATATGTATAAATAACCTTTAGGTAGGTAGGCAACCTAAAACAACATCACAAAGTAAAAAAATCAAAAAAGTCGAGCAGTGATTGAATTCTGTCACATATCTTGACTGCCACATACGAGTATGTTGATGTTGGCCGCCTGGATGATTACTATCATTTCATTAAGTTGGACCTTAATCCTTCTAAGTGTTTTACATTATCTTTTTCACGTAAATTGCATCTTATTTCTACCACTTATACGTTGAAAGGCAGCATTCATCAAAAAGTTTTATGCATGCGTGATTTGGAGGTCATCCAAGATTCTAAACTTATTTTTAATGATCATATTAATGAAATCGTATCTAAAGCTGCCAAGTCCCTTGGTTTTATAATGCGTAGTTTAGCTTGTTTTTCGCGTCCTAAGACCATTAATTTTTTATACTAACGTGAGGAGCAGGTTGGAATATGCATCTCACTCAGATCTGGAATCTCCAATATCAAGTTCACATAGATAGGATTGAAAAGTTATAAATTACATTTATTAAATTGCTCTGCTATACTATAAATTAAAAGTGAAGTATAGTTCCGCTAATTACTTTAACTTGTGTAAGCATCACCATCTGTTGCCGCTTGTAAAGCGCCGCGAGGTTGCTGATATACCTAGTTTACCTATTAAGTGTCGTTCACGGGATTGCCCTGATTTCTTGGGCAGAGTCTCTTTTAACATTCCCTCTAGGAGTGTGCAGAATTATCGACATATTTCCGTTTCCCGAGCCTCAACGAATTATAGGAAAAACAGTTTTTTGCGCAGGGCTAGTAGGAGTTTGAATAAAGTGTTGTCGAATATTGCGTAAGACTTTGACATATTTGCAAGTAATATTAATACGATTAAAAACAAATAACTTAATTCAATATTTTGTACACAATCCTAATGCAGGATAGATCTTTCGGGTGTGGGGTTGAAGTGCTGGTTAGCATGGTTATAATTTACAGTAATATTTGGTGACCTGAGGTTAGTTGTAACATATTTGCACTGTGTAATCGTTGTAAGTGAGGCTCATTCTTTTTCAATTTACTTAATTGCTAAATGTGAGAATCTGTAATTGGCTATATGATGTTAGTCTTAATTCTATTTTTTTATAAAGCTTGTTTGTTGTCCATGTATCCATAAATAAATAAATAAATATATATAATTTCATTTATACCTACTGGAGTTACGCTCACGTTACGCCCGCTCGCCGTAAGCTAGCGTGAAACCAGTTACGAGTACCAGAACGAAAACAAACGCTATCGCTGCTGCGCTGCGTGCGTGTTCCTGAAGTTTGCGCGTCTCAAATATGCAACTTCTAATGGAGAACTAGCTAATATCTGAAGGGTCCACGGAAAGAACATGTCTAGTCACATTAGTAACTTTTTGAGATATCGCGATTTGAAAGTTAGGAATCGTGTCATTTTGTACGAAATTTTCGTGTAGAGGTGTTTTTAAGAGTGAAAAAATACAAGTTATATGAAGATTTATATCTAAAACTGAGTAGTAGGTTCATTTCGTCCTCTACATTTCGGGATTAAAAACTAATTTTCAAAAAAAAGTGACTAGACATGTTCTTTCCGTGGACCCTTCATCTATAGTAAACAGTTAGCGTCACAGACACGTGGTATTACTGCTTGCCCTCCCATATTGGAAACTATTAACTTTTCTGAGAAAGAAGTTTCCTAGTTTTAATGCATGAACTAATTTCATTTTACCCGTTAAATACTTCGTGCGGTTGAAAGATAAACATCCAAAGTAATCCCAACAAACATCCTAATAAACTATTATTTATTTTACTTCAAGATTCTGCCCGCGTCTTCGTCCGCGTAGATTTCGGATATCGTTATTCCCTCGGGAAAGTTTCCTGGATGAAATGTAGCCTATGTGTAAATCCAAGATATACGCTATCTCCATTTCAAATTTCATCCAAAAGCATGAAGAAGTAACAAACATACACACACACACACACAAACTTTCGCATTTATAATATTATATGTATATATATGCGAAGTAGGAGTAGGATATTAGGTACCTACATTTCAAAAGTTCGAACTTCCCGCCAGATACGATTGCATTTACGAGCTGACAGTTAAGGAACCACGTAACGTCGTTATTAACGGTGGCTCGAACGGAGTTCAAGATCAAGATCACTGATTGATCAATTTTACTCGACCACAATTACCTCAAATCATGCGCACGCCGGTTAATGCTGTATGTGTAGTGCCATCTCGGTCGCATACGTTGTATACCATATGAAACAGAAGAGAACCACATGTCAAGTCATAAGTTACCTATGTTATCGTTCGATAATAACAACAACCGAACGGCCGCGCCGACCGGCAAGTTTAGTTTGACTTTACTTGACAGACCTGACAGTTCTCATACAGTTTCCGGAGTAACGGGACGCGTACGCGCATGACGTTAACTTTTCGAACATTATAATCGTGCCGGAGCGAGGTCGCGTCGTCGACCGACACCTTACATTAATAACCCGCGGGTCCTGACGAGATGTGCGCGGGGCGCTTGTGGGTGGCTGTGGCGCTGCCGGTGTTGCTGGCGTGCGCGGCGGCGGCGGGCGCGGGCCTGGCGCCGGCCGAGCTGGCCGCGCTGGCTCCCTTCGCGCGCGGCGCGCGGTACTCGGCCGCGGCCAGCGTGTTACTGGGTGAGCGCGACGAGGCGGGCGCGCGCAGCGGCGAGCTGGGCTACCGGCTGCGCGCCGCGCTCGCCGTGCAGCCGCTCTGGGCGCAGGCGCAGGACGTGCTGCTGCACTTTACGGTGAGCCCCGGGTTCAACGAGTACCCGGTATCTGACGATCTGATATAAGTATTTACCAATAATCTGATTAAGTCTTATTTGATTTGATTGCTCTAAATCAATAATTAGTTTATACCAATTTCAGTATTGTGCTATAATTGTAGAACTTTGATACTTGAGCTTATAGAAATGCATTTCTTAAGGCCCAGCCACACCGGATGCGTGCGCGTAGACACGCACCGTGACGTGCGCGTACGCTTTCCACTGCGTTGTAGTATGTATATGTACGTAGTATGGATTGTCATACGACATTTCAATATACAACGCAGTGGAAAGCGTACGCGCACGTCACGTCTATGCGCACGCATCCGGTGTGGCTGGGCATTTAATTATGTTATATACTGTTATACTAATCTGAATCTATTTGTTTTTAATGTTTACTCTGTGCTGAATTTTTTTTAGCTTGAGTCTCCACAGTTGATGTTGCGAGGCAAGCACCTGAATGCAGAGTTTGTTCCACGGCCTTCTGTGTGGGACGAGGTGCCCAGCTCCACTTTCCTGGCTCTATGGAGCGCGGGCCGCATCACTGCAGCTTACCTGGACCTTCGGGACCCTCCAGACATACTCAACTTTAAGAAAGCACTTATAAGTTTATTCCAGGTACTCTACGCATAGTATACAGGTTCAATCTCAGATATGGATTCCTTACATCAACTGTGATGGATTAGAAAAATATGATCCTTTGGCTTACTTATCACGTTTTCTTGGAATTACTTATCATTGCAGCTTTTAGATAATTTGTTTATTTAATCCCTGAGGCAAAAGAGTGTTGTTAGTTGAATGTGTGTATCTGTCTATGCCATCATAGCTCCCAAATGGATAAACTATTTCAGACACTATTTTTATGCTATAGAAAGCCACTTTAAGAGAAGCGGTTTGTGGCTAGGTTTGATAATAATTGGTCAGGCTGTTTAGGAATAATCAGCTCTAAAAGTAGGGTGGATTCTTTGGGGTTTTAACTGCCATTATTGTCGTTTAACTTAATCTAAATAAAAATATTATATTAATTATCTTTTCAATTAAGTAAATGATCTATTACTTCATTCATGAATTTTATTTACATCAGAAGTTTTTGGCAGATATCACTATTATTGTTAATATTTTGAAGATAATCATGATGGCGGATGAAATGCTGGAATATTCACCCAGGGGTGGCCATGATACTGGGGGTTTTTATGTATTTTTTTATCCATCTTAATAATGATTTTTCCTGGCGTGGCTTGACCTTTGACCTCATTGATTACCCTTTTACAAGATTACAATTTGTGCTTTTAGTAATGACATTGTATCTAAATTGTTTATTTTACAATTTACAGAGAGTTATCAAAATGTAATCAATAGGAATGAATGATTTCTTTGTTATTGATTTTAACTAAAAGCATGTAGTGTGCAAAGACAGAAAAAGATATCAAGAAAATAATAATAATGTCGGCATGTGATTTCAGTTCCAGTTAGCAGAGGGCGCGCACAACGAAACAGACGTGTCCGGCGAGTGCGTGGTGCAGTACGAGCACGTCTCCGAGCTAGTCTTCCGCAAGTACAAGGTGCCCTAGACAACAAGTGTCATTCTAGATCAGAATCAGATTTCTAGAGTATAATAGTCTGATTTAACAAAATTAAATGATCTTTACTCAAAAAGTAGCTCGAATGAAATGATCAACCTCTTGCGCACAAGAATACTTTAAAATGAATTCACTCCTGTATAGGCAGACACATAAGATGCGACATGATAGTATTTATTCGTCGGACCAGAACCGCTGCCTGTGGGAAGGGTCGTGGGACGGCGTGGCGGAGGACGGCACGGGCTTGGAGCGGCGCCGCGTGGTGCGCTACGAGCTGAGCGCGGGCGGCGCGCTGCTCGCGGCCGCGGCCGACGAGGCCGTGCGCGTGCGCGGGGCCGACCCCGCCGCGCCGCTGCGCGCGCGCGCGCTGCTGACGCTGGCGCTGCAGGACGCGCCCGCGCCGCCCGTCGCGCGCGTCGCCGGCCTGCCCGCCGCGCTGGCGCAGCGGCCCGCGCTCGCCGAGCACGCGCTGCCGCTGCGCGCCGCCCGCGCGCCCGACGACCAACAGGTACGGGCGACCCTTATTGCTGGTCAATCTGGTCATTACTTTGTCTTTGATATTATTTACGAAAAAGATGGCAGGGAAGATGAAGCGGTTTACAATAACAGCGGCAATTGGTTCAAAATCGTCTTAAGATTGGAACTAAACACTATTTTCAAGCTTTTAGTTATTGGTAAAAATGAATGGGTCCGGCCACGTCGCCGCCGGGGTCGCGACCCGCGCCGCGTTATCGCCGACGGACTCGTATCTGCGCCGAGCCGCTCGACCGCCGCCGCTGCCACATGTACTCACTAATTATCCGTATCGACATTTCCGATGCAGTTTTATCAACAATTATATCTGTACGTTATTATTTAACAACGGGAGTTAGCGTGACGAAAATGCATATAAGTATGTCTAATTGTAATGCTATCGCAGCATCCATGTTTATGCTGGTGGGATAAGATCTTAGGTTAGAACGTAATGTGGAGCCAATAAAATGTTTGTAAAAACTTTGACATTAAGTAATTTGCTTCAATATGGCTTCAATCTCGAACAGAGCGCGAAACGAACACATCTTAAGAGTTCCGTTTTTGGCATTCTGGCTATGGAATCCTAATAAAACAAATTGCAAGTATTTTTTAAAATACATTATCTTTAATGGTTCCATATTAGAACGCCTTAAATCAATAAGTCTAATGTATCATCAATTTCATAATACCTAATGGTATTTTTTTTCTGAAACCATTAACGTTTTATGTTTGTGTATCATGCGGTAAACTTAATAAAACTGCATACTCAAAAAGATGGCGCTAGTAGCCACGGTAAACAATACGCTCCGAGTTAATAAAATCCTAAAAGTACAACAATTTGCTTAAAGCAAATTAAAATAAATATTATAATTCCCTTTCTTGATATACGAAGTGCTTGTGTGCGTGTTATCTCGGTTGAATATTACGTACCTTTAAAGTTATTAGTGATAATTGTGTTGTAATAGTTTACAAGTGATTTTCTAAATAACATCATATTAAAACTGTATTACAAAAAAATAAGTTAAAATATATCACAATAACAAACCAATAAACCCAACAAGTTAAGTTAAAAAAAAAAGAAAAGAAAAGAAATTAATTATTTGTGACGTGTAAACATTAATTAGTACAAAACAATTAGAACACAAAATTATAATTTGTCACGAAATGGTCGCAACTCAGCGTGATGCTGGCAGAGCCAAGTCAAGTCAAGTCAAGTTATGAACATGAAACAACCATCCTCTAAATTGTAACAAATAAAACGTTCGTTATTTCTTCCAAGTGAAAAGTGTAAACATTTTCAATTTTCCGTTGAATGCGGCTGAACCAACAACGCCATCTTTCGAAAGAAATTTTAATGTAACTTCAATACAACTTTGGTCACGTGATGCAGCTCCGTGGCCGAGTTCGTACAAATTAAAAACAAAACAAAGAAGAACTGAGGAATAAATTGAGGCTTCTTTGATGACTGAGATTGTGACCTTCCGTGCTGCAGTGGTTGCTTCAAATTGGCGGATTTCATCTTTTTGTATTTTTCCTGGTGCAAGTCGGATTCGATCCGGAGCGCGCGGCTTTAGTCTTGCGTTGTATTCGTTCGACCAAACTGCGTGGGATCACTGTGGCGAAATACAAATACACTACGTGATTTTCGTCTCGACCGCTGGCTGCGGCAAATCAACCATAGATACTGACCACGCGACCAATATAATAAAACCTTGATACATGCCAATTACTTGATGTGACGATTGTAACGATGAGTACCTGCTGTGGATGACGCCAATCGTTAAGCGTAGCGGAAAAGATCTCTTGTTCGTCGTGTTCGGGTATCTTCCACTACTCTTGTGCAAACATAACTAAGGAAAACTTCTTTAAGCTCTCCGTGCGATCTAAAACCTCATGGAAATGGCCAGAATGCAAGTTACCTCGCAAAATTGGCGACATTAGTGAAATGCCTATAAAAGGAACAGAAACAGGCGACGCAGCAATCTCTTTGCCTTCATTAGACATGATAGACAAACGCCTTTAACTGACTACAAACCATCTACAAAGAACGACGATATGCATACGGAATAACTTTCGTTGCGCGCGGAAGCGTCTGAATTAGAAGTTAAGAATAACCAACTGTATGAAAACATAAAGGACCTTAACTTCAGGGTGGCACAATCGGAACAACAAGCACGAGAAAATAATGTCGAAATCCAATGTTTGACTGAGGATGGAAATGAGAACTTGGTTTCTACAATTATTCAACTTGGTAACACAGTGTCTTGTCCGATCGAGGAAAAGGACATTTTATCTTATTCTCGAGTGGCCAACAATAATCGCAGCTCTACGAGACCCCGCTCCGTCATCGTCAAGCTGCCGTTTTCGCGGGTTCGCGACAGCTTGCTAGCTGTCTGCATGACTTTTAATAAAGCCAATCCAATTGACAAGCTTAACTCATCCCATGTTGGTATTGCTACTGTAGAGAAACAGCAAATATACGTCGTTGAACACCTGTCACCGAGGAACAGGGCACTCCAGGCACAAGTTCGAGCTTTGTAGAGATAGCGGGTTTCAAGCATTTGTGGACCCGCAATGGAAGAATTTTAATGAGGAAGGATGATGCGGCGACCTCCATCTGGATCAAAGATTTTGAGTTTATAGCCACACTAATCGCAAGGACCTGTTACCGTTATTTCTCTTTATTACAGTTTTCATTGAAGATTTAATAATAATAAGGTCAATATCCTGTCTGGTAAACAAGAGAATTATATAATCTAATTAAATATAAAGATAAATTGCGGCTCAGGTTTAATAAGTTCTAAAACCCTATTGATGAATTCGAGTTCAAGGCTGTAAGAGCTGCATGTCATCATCAAATCGACATTTGCTATGCCAGGTGCATGAAGTCTTTTGAGGATCCTATCTCAAATAATAACACGAAAGCTTTTTGGTCTTTTATTAAGTCTAAAAGGCAGAATAAAGGTACAGCCGGCTGCAGAGAAAAGGATACCCCCCTGGTAAACAAATCAAACTGTTTAAAAATTTCGACGAATTTCGTTGAAGACAAGATGGTCGAGTGGCTAGTCTGTCGGACTAGTGTTTCGAGGATTGCTGGATCATATCCATCTTGGGGATATTTACTTTTTGCATTTTTATTTTTAATTATGCTATGTTATCTATTTTACAGTATTAATTGTTAAGTATTTTAGGTAAGTATGTAAAAAAAAATAGGCATATTGTGAAAAATATACGTTTATTTATTTAAGTATATGCTATCTGCGTTACTTAAGTTAAATTATAACATAATAATAATTATGAAATCATAACCTTTTTTTATTTTCAAATAGCTTAACTACGGATTTACAGATTAATCATTATAACGAGAAAAATACATTGGGACTTCCTAATTATAATATTACATTTGTAGGGCTTTAAAATATCGTTACAATTATATCTATGCCTAATTTTATGTTATGCGTAACCGTTATTTCTTCATTAACTTTTTACTGACATTTCATAAAATATTAGACAAGACAAGTGTTAAAGAACGGTTTGCTTATAGATATTCTTAGGAATATAATTACTTACTTACATTATATTATGTAGTTTATTAAAACTGCGAACTTGAATTGTGTGTGTGAATCACTGAGAAAGAACCAACATGCTAATCTATAAATATAGTATAGCAATTTACATCTTTCTGTTATCATCACTTATCACAATTTGTTATAATTATTTTAAGACAACTTTAAATAGAGGTGTATAGGCAACGCGTGGGGTCAGACGGTGTGTCACCTACACTTGAATGAAGAAGGAGAATTATGAATTGATAATACCAAACTTTGTTTTTTTTAAATTAACTATAGGATAAGGAACCATCAACTCGTGCCCACTTTTGTATATTTTTTAATTTTCAATTAACAATATATCCGCGTTAGTTAAAAATTAAAAAATAAACCAAAGTGGGCACTATACTACAAATGCCAAATATGTATAATGCAAATACGAGTAAATGCTACTCGTGTATATTAATATCGAAGAGGATAGCCGTTACTTTCTATCACTTCCTGAAGCCGATTTGGCATACTTAAAACCATTTTATTGCACGCATCACTACTTCGCATTAATTCCCAAGTTCTTTGGACCTCTTGGTCCAGATTTTTTTTTGTTTTTATTTCACTGGAATCCCAGTTTAAAACCATCTGACCCCACAAATTCTCTATCGGATTTAGGTCCGGACTTTTTGACGGCCAGTCCAAAACCGTTATTTCTTCTTGGGAAGACAGCCATTCCTGAACAAGGCGGGAGCGATGCACAGAACAATTATCCTGCACCAGGTAAATTTGGCCTACAGGATACGCAACACCCACTGACGGCAGCATCACGTCCTTCAACACCTCCAGGTATCGCTCGCTGTTCATGCGGCCGCCTATTTCCACCAGCTCGCCTGGGCCCATGGAAGACATCCATCCCCAGTAACCTGAAAACAGTCATCTTATATAATCTACTGTAACATGTAATATACGTAAAAGTCAATAGAATAGAATATATATGTATATAAAGTCTTAAACATAATATTATTGAAATGTTATTTACCTAGTGTTAATCGCCCGCTTGTCCTGAGGTCTAAAACGTTTTTAGGGTTAAACCTCTCCCCAGTTCTTCTCCATAAAATTTTTTGGCCATCCTTATCCGACTTAAAACATTTTTCGTCAGTAAATATGACTATTTCGTTTGCCCAATCGAAATTTAAATACTGAGTGGCAAAGTTTACTCTGTCGATGCGATGTGTCTCAGTAAGCTTAATTTTTCTGGCCGGTTTGTAATTATGAATACCCGCAGCATGCAGGTGTCGCCGAACTGTGCTAAGCGACACTCCATAAGTCTCAGCAGTTGAGCGTGTCGTTTTGAAGGGTGCCTCTGAGTGAACTTGCACTATGTTACGGTGTCGCTCCGATTCCTCGGTGTAAGCAACCGGGCGAGGGCCTTGGCGGGCACAGTTCACTTCACCTGTCGCTTGATACCTTTGTATCCACCTACGAACTGTATTTTTCTGCAGATATAAAAAAAAACATAAATTATTAGCAAACCAAATAAATAATCATATAGGTATAATCTCAGTAGGTATTCATATAGGTTAAATAAATAAATAAATTAAATAAATAAGCTATCGTGTAACTCTTACCGTTATTCCCATATCTCGTGCTATTTTCTTTATCGATTGCTGCTGTTCCCACAGAACAACAATCTTAGCCTTCAAAAAAGTAGTTAATCGAACCATTATAAGGATTATTAAATCGGATAATATTAGCTAGCGGAGAGATTCACACAGCGGATCGGCACAAATCGTAATAATTTGTGAAGTCATTATAAAGTTACCCGCAATCACAAAACAATAAATGCGGCAAACAATGTCGAGTAAGCAAACTAATTATTCAAATTTCAACTTTAAGTCTCTGTTTAATACAGCAGTAATCTTCGATGCCTTTATGAAATAAAATGACGGTAGATGCAACAATCAGTAACAACGATGAAAGCATATCTATCATACTAATTTCAACCTAAATAATAAATTGACGAGTGGAACATGGTGGAAGTTGCAATTTAAACCATAACGTATAAAAGATTAGATCGTTATCAAAATTGTTCGATTTAAGGAGTAATGCAATTCAAATTTTTGCCAAGATCGTCAACGGAGTCGATAGCCTAGTGGTATAAGGCGTCGCGTCGTAAGCTAATCGGCTAGCAGCGGCTGGAGAAGCGGGTTCGTATCCTCAATCGCACATATGAAATGAAATGTCTTTTTGAAGTTATAATTGGTATTCGGTTCGACCAGAAGCCAAATAGCAAAATAAAGAAAATTATAATATTTGAGTGGTATCGGTGGATGCTCGGGCAGAGGTGGGTGCGGGGCGGGGGAAGCTAGCCGCTCACGGCGAACGTCACGTGACGTTCGCCGTTGTGCGATAATCTTTAAAGTATTGGGGGGTCCCTTTTCTCTGACGCTGACTGTACAATACCCGGCGAAATGATACTACACGCAATCCAGTTTTCGTCGCCTAACTCTATATGTAATGCATTTGCCGAACACTTCTCCTCTGTCTACGTGTCGAATAACTTAGGACATGTCAATCATATCCTTAACTCTATACTCTTCCACCTCCGAACACCACTGGAGAAATAAAGTTCATGCATCACCAGACGTTAAGTAACTTCAAACTAGACCAAATTACCATTAAAACAGCTTTTAAAAAACTAGATAAGAACAAGGGGACTGGACCTGATTGCATGCCGGCTGTATTTGTTCATAACTGTGCATCAAGTTTAGCTCATCCTGCTAGTATTATTTACAATTATTCTCTTAACTGCGGAGTTTTCCCTTCGCTACGGAAACTTGCTAATGTGATACCAATCTCTAAAGGTGGTAATGCCAGTAACATCCAAAACTACAGGCCTATTTCACTCTTGTCAATTTTCGTCAAAGTGTTTGCTAGCCCTCAGCAACATGGTTTTCGGAGTAATAAATGAACTGTGTCCAATTTAGTGCTACACATGTCCGAACTAACGGAAGCTTTAGACAAAGGTCATCAAATTGACGCTGTATATACAGATATTAGCAAGGCAATCGACAGAGTTGATAATGATATACTAGTTTATAAACTAAGTGCCTTTGGTGTTCCTGGCAAACTTCTTGATTGGTTTTAAGCTACCTTTCTGCCAGGTCTCAAAAGGTACTTGTTTGCGGCGATAAGTCAAAAAGTTTTGAGGCACCCTCAGGGGTACCCCAAGGTTCCCACTTGGGCCCCATATTATTTTTAGTGTTTATTAATGACATGGCTGAAGTGATCCGCCACCCGTGTTTCACGTTTTTTGCTGATGACTTTAAAATATCTAAAGTGATTAACTTCAGGAAGATTTAGACAGGATATCTGGATGGTCTGAGCGTAATAAGTTGCCATTAAACACAAGCAAATGCAAACATATAACGTTTACCAGGAAACTAAATAAATAAAAATAAATAAATAAATAAATGAATAAATATTTAAATACATAAATAAATAAATAAACAAATAAATAAATACATAAATAAGTAAATAAATAAATACGTTATTGATGCCCTGAAAATTTTACGGAACATGATCCGATTCCGATCGGGTGAATAAAATGTTATGTTGTGCAGGAGTCGTCGCTGGAGAGTGCGGTCGCGGCGAATCGCGCCGCGCTGAGCGAGGAAGCGGCGGGCAGCGCGCGCGCCGCAGCCGCCATGCTGCGCCTGCTGCCCGCGCTGCGCCGCGCGCCCGCGCACGCGCTCGCGCCGCTGCTGGCCGCCGCGCCCTCTCACGAGCTGTACGTACACTACCCGCGCTGAGCGAGCAGGCGGCGGGCAGCGCGCGCGCCGCGGCCGCCATGCTGCGCCTGCTGCCCGCGCTGCGCCGCGCGCCCGCGCACGCGCTCGCGCCGCTGCTGGCCGCCGCGCCCTCTCACGAGCTGTACGTACACTACCCGCGCTGAGCGAGCAGGCGGCGGGCAGCGCGCGCGCCGCGGCCGCCATGCTGCGCCTGCTGCCCGCGCTGCGCCGCGCCGCTGCTGCCCGTACTCAAATATTGCGACTAATATCTGTCTCAGTTTCAGTCAGTCTGTGGTCAGTTTTCGTTTGGTTTAATACCCAGTATACAAAAGTGGACGTGGACGTTTCTGGGTTTACATAACTTCCGGCATTGAGTGAAGATGTAGGTATTGTCGGGCAGGAGCGGGCTGGTGCGCGCGCTGGGCCTGGCGGGCGCGGGCGGCGCGCACGCGGCGGCTCGCGCGGCGCTGGAGCTGGACGCGCGCGAGCCGGCGCGGCCGGAGCTGGCGCGCGAGTACTACGCGGCGCTGGCGCTGGCGCCGGCCGCCGAGCCCGGCGTGCTGCGCGACGTGCTGCGCCTGGCCCGCGCCGGCCCGCTGGCGCCCGCCGCGCTGCTGGCCGCCGCGGCCGCCGCGACCGACGAACCCATACAGCTCGAGGTCAAGGACCACCTCGTCAAGGGGCTCGCTCGCTGCAAGGTGAGCAAACGGAGCGGCACCTCGATCGCTCGATATCGACTTCAATTATCGGTAAAACGTCATCAAATGCTGCAACATTTTTAGGTCTCCGTACCAAAAAAGTAAACAATTGCTATACTATATCTGAATAAATTAGTGATATATTTTGGTAGTTACTGTTCATCGGACAGGAAGAGGGGGAATATTTTTCACCTGTATATACCTGCTAGTGTCTAATGTACATGTGCGGTTCTGTGTGGCCTACCTCGTAGCGGCTGCACGGATGGCCTGACACCTGGACAAACGAAGTGACGTTAGATTCATCTTAGAGCGTCGCGAGTACATATTATGTATAACGCGGGTCATCATGTCAGCCGAAAGACGTCCACTGCTGGACATAAGCCTCCCCCAAGGCTCTCCACTCAGACCGGTCTTGTGCTTTTCGCTCCCGCGATCGCGCTCTCCATCTTGTTGGAGGCCTACCTACAGCTCGTCTTCCGGTCCGCGGACGCCACTCCAGAACCTTCTGACCCCATCGGCCATCTGTCCTGCGAGCAATGTGCCCCGCCCACTGCCACTTCAGATTAGCTATTTTTCGGGCTATGTCGGTAACCTTAGTTCTACTGCGGATATCATAAATTCCGATCATCACGCAGAGAAACCCCCAGCATAGCCCACTCCATAGGCCTCTGAGTGACTTTGAGCTTCCTTATGAGGCCCATTGTTAGCGCCCACGTCTCAGATCCGTAATTCATCACTGGCAACACACACTGGTCAAAGACTTTTGACTTCAAACACTGCGGTAATTTGGACGAAAAGGTGCTGCGAAGCTTCCCGAACGCTGCCCACCCGAGTCGGATTCGACGAGTGACCTCTTTCTCAAAGTTGGACCTACCTAACTGGACCGTTTGTCCCAGGTAAAAATAGTCGTCAACAGCTTAGAGCGCAGAGCCTCCGACTGTCACGGGAGTTGGCGCGACATGGACATTGGACATGACTTTCGTCTTGTGCATGTTCATTCTCAAGCCAACTCGGTCGGAAGCTCTATTGAGGTCAGCGAGCATTGCACTGAGGTTGCGGCAAGTTATACAGAAGACCGAACAGTATAACCTCCCCCTTTGCCCTGCATTTGTGGACTACGAGAAACTACAGGACCAGAGCACGAAGTCTATTCCTCTGCAGCGGGGAGTCAGACAAGGTCTTTCCGAAGCTGTTCACCGCTGCAGGATGCTTTTAAGGTTCTGGACTGGAAAGGACGAGGCATCAACATAAATGATGAGTACATCACTCACCTTCGATTCGCTAACGATATCTTAGTCATGGCTGAGACCATGGAGGACCTCAGGGCAAAGTAGTAAAATCATGAAAACATTTTTTTAACGTAGGTACTATCAGACTGTCAACTGCTTTAGTAATAAGCTCAGCAGAATATCGTACAATAGACAGAGAAACCAAACGCAGCATTCGAACTGACATACGAAATCAAAACACCAATTTAATTAAAATAGCTATAGTGAATAACAAATCTCTTAGAGTAGCTAAACAAGGAATCACAAAAGGAAAATTTTGGATCACCAACTTGAAAGATGAAGATGGTAAGAGACATAGTAAAAGAAATAAAATAATGGAAATATGTACACAATTTTTTAACTCCCTTTATTCTGACCCTCTTAAAACACCGGTAACCGAGGCGTGGTTCTGCGCTGACACTATCACCCTCATTACAGTCGAAGAAGTGTCTAAAGCTCTGTCCACGCTAAAATTTGATAGAAGCCCTGGACCGGATGGGATAAGCGCAGAAGCACTCGTATTCGGTAAACAAACCCTATTACTTCCGCTAGCCAAATTATTTAATAATATATTAAAACAGGCCAAATCCCCCAAAAACTACTTCATTCAAATATAATTCTTCTGCACAAGAAAGGTGATAGAAGCAACGTCAATAACTATCGACCAATTAGCCTGGTGTCTCACATCTACAAGGCATTTATTAAAGTTATTGAGTGTCGCATTGCAGGGCAGCTCGATCAACATCAACCCCTAAACCAAGCTGGTTTCCGCCCTGGGTTCTCCACCACCGATCACCTCCACACGCTTAATCTAATAATAGAAAAGTTCACTGAATTTAACATTCCTTTATATCTAGCATTTGTCGATTACACCAAAGCCTTCGATAGTATCACCCATCTAGCCATATTAACTGCACTCAAAAACCAAAATATCAATCCCACCTACATCAATTTAATCAAAAACATATACGACAATAGTACAGCAGACGTTAAGCTTCAGTCTTCCGGCCAGCCGTTCCAAATACAGCGAGGCGTTAAACAGGGAGACCCGTTATCTCCAAAATTATTCACCAGCGTACTTGAAGAAGTTTTCAAGAGCCTGGCGGTCTCCTGGGAGGCGAGAGGAATAGTTGTCGGTGGCAGAAGGTTGTCAAACCTTCGCTTCGCCGACGATATTGTTCTCTTCGCGTCTTCAGCAGCAGAGCTCCAGTCAATGCTCAAAGATCTGAGCTTGGCGAGCCTTCAAGTTGGACTTAAAATGAACCGCACCAAGACTCAAGTGATGACCAACAGCACGAAACGTAGGGTCGAGGTAGACGGGCAGACAATACACTATGTTGACGAGTACATATACTTAGGCCAGCTTGTCTCTTTCAGCAACAGGCAAGACAAAGAAGTCGAACGTCGTGTCGAAAACGCCTGGAAGAGCTACTGGTCCATGAAGGAATATATGAAGGGCAACCTTCCCCTATCACTCAAGCGAAAATTCGTCAACATGTGCATTCTGCCTGTCCTAACCCACGGTGCCCACACGTGGTCACTCACAGAGAGTCAAAAGTCCAAATTGAAGGTTTGCCAACGAGCAATGGAGCGCAGTATGTTAGGTGTCAAAAGGACAGATCGCATCCGGAACACCACACTACGCTCCAAAACACGCATAGCTGACGTAGGAGAAAAAACCGCCAGGCTTAAGTGGGATTGGGCCGGTCACGCCTGCCGCATGCACCCGGACCGGTGGGCTAGCGTAGCCACCAAGTGGGTGCCGCAAAATGGGCGGCGTAAACGGGGCAGGCCTAGACGGAGATGGCGGGACGACTTGGACGCATTCCTCAACAACTGGCCGGAAGAGGCACCAAATAGGGACTCACGGAGATCAAGGGGAGAGGCCTTTGCCCAGCAGTGGGACACTCATACAGGCTAGGAAAAAAAAAAAAAAAAGTTACTATCAGCTCAATGGAACCCCCATTCACCATAGAACAGAACAGTGACTATATAAAACAATTTGATTAATACTTCTTACGGCTTGAATCATAACATCGCTGTGTCACCGTCACACAGGTCTATGGTGGGCCAGTTTGGGGCTCGTTTATCAAAACATTGTTAGTTACAACCTTTCGATCGGCCTGCTCTGTCCTGTGACGTCACGAGGCTTTAGGTATCTGCTTTGTACTTTTGGTAATTGAAAATCATATACAACACAGAATTAAGTATGGTCTTAATTTTACGTATCCCTGGAAAGTCTTTAATTAGTAAATCCACCCAGATAGTATTTTGAAGACAAAACACTGGCAAGTCGAGGAACGCCTAACGCGTGGGGTCGGGTCGCAGGACGAGGACTGCATTGCGGTGCGGCTGCTGGGTCTCGGGCAGCTGCGGCGCGCGGACACGGCCGACCTGCTGGTGCAGCACGCGGGCGGGCACGGTCGCCGGGCCGCGCTGGCCGCGCTGGCCGCGCTGGCGGCCGGGCCGGTGCGCGGGTACAGCGGGCCGCGCCGCCGCCGCCTGGAGCGCGTGGCCCTGGCGCTGGACGCGCCGCACGCGCTCGAGGTGCGCGCCGCCGCGCTGGACCTGGCGCTGGTGGCCGCGGCCGACCACCCCGCCGCGCTGCGCCCGCTGGCCGCCGGGCTGCGCCGCGCGCCGCGCGAGCTGCGCCGCGTGTTCTGGCAGCGCCTGCAGCAGCTGGCCGGCCGGAGCGCCGACCTGCGCGACCACCTGCGCGCGCTGGACCCGCGCCCGCGCGACTGGCTGCGGCGCGCGCACGCCGGCTCGTCGTCGCTGCTGTCCCGCGCGGCGGGCTGGGCGCGCCTGGACTCGGCGCAGCTGGCGGCGCGCGGCGTGCTGCGCCGCGGCGCCGTCGCGCTCTCCGCCGCCGGAGCGCCGCTGCTCACCGTCAGTATTACTTTCTGGGACAGTATGGGGAGATCAAACACCATTGTACATAGCGTGAAACTGTCTTAGAAATTATTTTAAGTCTTTTTTATAAAACTGAAAGTAGGTAGGTACTAACCTACTTTCTTGGTCATTAAGTAAACGTGACTAGATTGGAAAAATAATGAAACAACGAGTTTTAATTTAAAAAAAATCGTTCAAAATAAATAAATGAGTGTTTTTTTTTTTTTTAACTTATGACAAACTTTATTTGAAAAAGGCACTATCAAATATACAGATTTTGCGTCTAATCATACAATTTAATGAGCTTTAAGTACGTTAAACTAAGTCTTTACAAAATAAATAGTTTATATTCAAATGTATAGCTAAATTTATTTAAATTTTGATCGTTTTCCCGTATCACGACTTTTACTTATAGTATAACATATAACATGAGAAACTGAGTCGAACTACGAAAACAAATGACATTTATATTTTTATATGAAAAACTAGCACATGACCAACATGACTAAGTATACTAATAGTACATTATGATACAAGTGTGCTAAGTTGACCGTTGTATACAAGGCGGTATTGTGTGCGCACGAGCGGAAGCGAGTGCGCCACAAGAAAGCCGCGTATATTATGGTCACAGGCACACGTGTTACATACGACGTTTTTCAACACACTTGCGAAAAAAAAACAAGACTTCATTTAGTCAAATTTTAATTAATTATTAAAACTGTTGGTAAAATTACATTTTCGTTAATATTAAACTTCACAATAATTAATCCAAACTATCTTCGTCACCGCCGTAAATTATTTACGAAAAATGGCGGCTGGCGCGTTGTTTTTTTTTCTTGCCGCGATATCGATGCGCGCGCAAGGCTAAGGCGCGAACGAGATCGGCCAACAGCCAAATTTAAAATGTAATAATTCATGTTTAAAATACAAATTACAGATTTTTTTTAATGATTTTAATGAAATTAAGTTATTTTTTAGTAATAAAGCTGATTTCTCCAATTTATTGAAATAAATATGTAGATAATGTTATTTGCCGCATAAAAACTGTTTGTTGCTAAGAAAAAAAAGGTATAACCCGACTAAATTATATCGCTTCTTCTTCGTACTTACAACTTGGTACTAGGCTATAAATGTAAATTGTTTGGGTTAATAAACTAAAGGCACTTGTGCGTAATATACTGAAAAAGCACGCGTGTTTAATATCTAGGTTTATGAGCCAAAAATCGGTGGAATAAAAAGGTCGTTTTGAGCAAGTGTGTTGAAAAATTGTTTACTTGTATGTGCAGGTAGAGCTGTGGACGCGCGGCATGGAGTCGCTGGCGGGCGCCGAGCAGCCGCCGCACCGCGCCGCGCGCGAGCCCGAGGACGAGCTGCCCGCCGAGGACGAGGAGCTCGAGGGCGGCCTCGCGCTCGCCGTGGGCGGGGCGCGCCAGCCCGACCGAGTGCTCTTCAGCGGACAGGTGGGTGTCGCGCGCGAGCCCGAGGACGAGCTGCCCGCCGAGGACGAGGAGCTCGAGGGCGGCCTCGCGCTCGCCGTGGGCGGGGCGCGCCAGCCCGACCGAGTGCTCTTCAGCGGACAGGTGGGTGTCGCGCGCGAGCCCGAAGACGAGCTGCCCGCCGAGGACGAGGAGCTCGAGGGCGGCCTCGCGCTCGCCGTGGGCGGGGCGCGCCAGCCCGACCGAGTGCTCTTCAGCGGACAGGTGGGTGTCGCGCGCGAGCCCGAGGACGAGCTGCCCGCCGAGGACGAGGAGCTCGAGGGCGGCCTCGCGCTCGTCGTGGGCGGGGCGCGCCAGCCCGACCGAGTGCTCTTCAGCGGACAGGTGGGTGTCGCGCGCGAGCCCGAGGACGAGCTGCCCGCCGAGGACGAGGAGCTCGAGGGCGGCCTCGCGCTCGCCGTGGGCGGGGCGCGCCAGCCCGACCGAGTGCTCTTCAGCGGACAGGTGGGTGTCGCGCGCGAGCCCGAGGACGAGCTGCCCGCCGAGGACGAGGAGCTCGAGGGCGGCCTCGCGCTCGCCGTGGGCGGGGCGCGCCAGCCCGACCGAGTGCTCTTCAGCGGACAGGTGGGTGTCGCGCGCGAGCCCGAGGACGAGCTGCCCGCCGAGGACGAGGAGCTCGAGGGCGGCCTCGCGCTCGCCGTGGGCGGGGCGCGCCAGCCCGACCGAGTGCTCTTCAGCGGACAGGTGGGTGTCGCGCGCGAGCCCGAGGACGAGCTGCCCGCCGAGGGCTCATGAAGCGTGGGGTTGGAATCAATCCCCAGTAGGTACTACCAGTTAATTTATTATATCTACACACACATCATAAGTCCTGTATTATGCGTTCAAAACCCGTAGGCAATGACCAGACCCTTGTCATTGTGAATGTCATTATGATTGACATGTGTGTCATTTGATGTTCTGTTTGAAGTTTGCTATGACAATGCACTAAAGTGCTTAACATTTTGGTTGGGGTACTGTAGCCAATGGTTGTGTAAGCGAACGTGCTGGCCCGCAGGGCGAGCTGCTGGGGCACGTGTGGGCGGGCTCGGGCAGCGCGCCCACGCCGGTGCTGCGCGCCGTGCTGCCGCGCGCGCCGTGGGCCGCGGGCGCGCCGCTGCTGGCCGGCGCGCTGCTCGCCGCGCGCGCCCGCGCCGCCGCCGCGCTCGCCGTGGACGCGCAGGTACCTCGCCGGGACACGCCCGGACATTATTTACATGTTTAGTACACGCTCGATTCGGTCTATACCGCCAAACTTTACTAGTAGGTCTACAAAGTGGATGATACAACCGGACATTAACAATAAAGTGCACAGGATTTGTAACATATTGCGTACATCCTTAAGTAGACACAGCATGCATTACGAGTATAGTGAAAGTCTCGCCTGAATTAAAATTAAAATAAGCTAATATCCTACAACAAATATTTTATAAAACCGGAATAAATGAACCAAAACTAACGTTATATAATTTGATTTATTTATTTACTTATGGAAAACCAACAGCTATAAAACAAAACAATAAATTAAAGGTAGATACTGAGAGTATAGAACTTTAAGTTGGCAACACTTTTTTAACAGGCGGCCATTTTGTCAGCTGTCAAGTGATTTATGTTTAGTTTAGTTTGGCATTTCAACATGAATAAACTGACGCCTGAACAACGCTTCCAAATTGTGCAAATTTATTTTGAAAATCATGGATCTGTTCGAAAGACATATCGCTTACTTCGTCCATTTTACGGTCAACATAATCGTCCATCAGAGCAATTAATTCGATTGACCGTGGGACGCTTTCGCACTACGTTTACTCTAAATGATAATACGCATCCACAGAGATGTCGTACAGTTCGTACAGAAGAAGCCATTGAGGCTGTAGAGCGTAGCGTAGAGGAAGACCCGAATCAGTCTATTCGCCATCGTGCACAGGAATTGGATATGTGTCCATCCACTATATGGAAGATTTTGCGGAAAGATCTTGGTTTGCGTGCTTACAAAATCCAACTCGTGCAAGAATTGAAGCCACAAGATCACCTAGCAAGGCGTAGATTCGGTGAATGGGCCCAAAACAAGATTACCGTTGATCCCGATTTTAATAAGCGAATTTTGTTTAGCGATGAAGCTCACTTTTGGTTGAATGGATACGTCAATAAACAAAACTGCCGTATTTGGAGTGATGATAATCCTCAAGACACCGTTACATCCAGAAAAACTGACTGTTTGGTGTGCTTTATGGGCTGGTGGAATAATTGGTCCGTACTTCTTTAAAAACGTCGCTGGCCAGAACGTTACAGTCAATGGTGACCGCTATAGGGCCATGATTACAAGACGGGGCAACATGCCACACAGCTCGTGCCACAATTGATTTATTGAAAGAAACGTTTGGTGATCGCATTGTTTCACGTTTCGGACCCGTGAATTGGCCTCCAAGATCGTGCGATTTAACGCCACTTGACTATTTTCTGTGGGGATATGTGAAATCGTTAGTCTACGCCGATAAGCCCAAAACCATTGACCACTTGGAGGACAACATTCGCCGCGTTCTTGCCGATATACGGCCACAAATGTTGGAAAAACTAATCGAAAATTGGACCTCCAGATTAGACTACGTCCGAGCCAGCCGTGGCGGTCATATGCCAGAAGTCATATTTAAATTATAATGCCAGAAAATTGTCTATCGAACAAAGTTAATTTCATGTCAATTTAAAAAGAACATCTTTGTTTTATTCCATTTCAAAGTTCTATACCTCTAAAAAAAACACCCTTTACTAACTGGTTCTTACCGATAATTACAAGGTACACAGTAAGGTTACTTGTTACACTGTTATTACTGGTTTACACTACACAGAGTCGCAATTATACAAAAAAAGCATAATACGCAATCCAGGTGATCATAGTAACATTAATGATAAGTACATTAATTACTCATAGCAATTTTTGGTTATTTTGTGCCTTATGGATAATATTGTTTGTATTAAATATATCAATGTCTAATTCCTTTGCCATGTTATTTATTTTTCTGCTTGCACGAATAAGAAAGCTATTCTGTGTATAGGTTAGAACCCGTTAGAAGACGCAAAAGGTACAGAAATCGGGGAGTAGTGTCTTTGCAATCTGGTCGGAGTCTTAAAGGACAGTTTGGCAAGCAACTCAGGGCAATCCACTTTTCCGTTACTAATTTTTAATAAGTAAACAATATCAGCTATTTCACGCCGCTTAACCAGAGTAATAAGGTGGTGTGTTTTACAAATATTTATATAATTGGAAGAATGATATGTGCTTTTAAGTTTGAAACAGAGAAACATAATGATTTTTTTTGCACGCGCTCAATCCTATCAATATAGATATTGTAACAGGGGTTCCATATCTGGGAAGCATACTCAAGTTAACTCCTGACGAAGGCGCAGTAATGGATTTTAATAGTTTTAACCTGTGTAAAATATAAAGAGTTTCGCATTATACAACCTAGAGACTTAATAGCACTTGTAACAATACTGTTGATATGCACGTCAAATAGTAACTTTGAGTCATGATCTTTCCGTTTATAAGACGATGGAATTGAAACTCGTTGTCGAGTATAAGTGACGGTAAAACATATGGACGGATTAAGATCCAATTTATTCACTTGACAATAAGCATCTAGGCGTTTCAAATCATCTTGCACAAGAGTAATGTCTTGAGATTATTTAATCTTAACAAATATTTTCAAGTCATCTGCGAAACAAAGTAAATTTGAAAAAGTGAAACAGTCACTGATGTCGTTAACGAACACATTAAATAACAGGGGACCAAGCAGCGAACCCTGAGCGACGCCACTTGGAATGGTTACCCATTCAGATATGTAATTGCTTATGACAACAGCTTGTGACCTGTTTTTAATATACGACGAAAACCATCTCAGTAAGTCACCCTGAATCACTATGCGGTACAGTATAGAGATAAGCAACTTGTGATTAATACGATCAAAGGGCTTGCTGTAATCCGTGTAGATTACATCCACTCGACAACCACCATCCATCGCCCTAGTGACATAATCATTCAAGAGTACAAGGTTGGAAACAGTAGATCTTCGCTGCAAAAAACCATGCTGACTTTGCCTGAAGGAATTCTTGAGAGCGTCATGAACTTGAACAAACAATAAGTTGTATAGTGTCTCCGGGTTTACTTCGGTATTTGAGATATAGGATATAGGGTGTACGGCATCAGAAAGACAGACCGGGTCACGATTTGGTGCTTTCAGATGCCTTGACACTCTTATCGCATGCCTTGCAATTAGTCATGATGATTTGCAATTATTTAATTATATTAGTTTATATTTTCACTTAATTCACTCTTCGACTTCACTCTTCAATTAACTTTTCGACAATTCTTAGAACACCCGAGTTTGCAGCGAATATTTGCGCTGGCGTTTATATTGACGATTTTATGAAAAAAAAAAACACGGCACAACAGATATCTGTTTTAGGGAAATTTTGCTTTTAAAACGTTTGGAAAAACTGGTTTATTATTACAGGCGGCTCACTGATACCAACTGAAGCACTTAAGTACTATGGTTATATGATTTAGTGGGAATTTATATTTTATTTTATTTAAAAAGAGCGTAACCACTGTTTACTGCTTGCCATCAGAGGACGTCAATTATTAAATATGATAACAACTAAATGTGGGACTGCGTAAGGGATTTAAGACAGTCTAATCTTAATTTTAGCGGAGGCTAAAGAACAGCAATATAGGTCCAAATTAGTATTTCCACCAGTATATGACGCAATCAGACTATAGAGGGGCGCATGCTTTCCAAGAGTCGTGCGACAACGAGGGAGGAACATGACTACTCTCTGCTCGGGGAACAACAACGATATTCTTGAGGTGTCATGCGAGCCTCCTTCCATTGAGTTGGAAAGATGCCCATTCCCAACGATTGATTAAATATGGTAAACAGAGGTGTGGCTAGAACTGTCGCATATTCTTTTAAAAATATGGGCGGCAAACCATCCGTCCAGCTCCTTTTTATATCATCTAACTGTAATAAAGCCTTACTTTCTAGTAAGTAAGACATTTTAGGATTCAGAGGGCGAAGTTTTCATTTTGATTTGTGGGTATCCTGATAGTTTCCCGCTCGATTACCTGTCTAGCATCTATGTAGCCTTGCGTTATCCCTCCACCAGGCGCAGGTGTCCCTGTGGGGCCGCACGGCGCGCGGCGGGCTGGCGCTGCGCGGGGCCGGCGTGGAGCTGAGCTCGCTGCGCCTGCGCACCGCCTGGAGCAACGCGACCGCGCGCGCCGAGACCAGCCTCGAGCCCGCGCTCACGCTCGACATCAGCCTCGACTTCTACGACAAGCCGCAGCTGTGCGTGCGCACCGCCGCCGCCGACTACCAGTACAGGTACAGGACCGGCTGAGCCGCCGTTACGTCGGTTGTGTAAGTGCACACATGATATGTTGTCTCGGTCCGCAGCCGCAACGTTACGCTGGAGGCGGTGGGCGGCGCGCGGCAATGGCGCGTACGACGTGAGCGCGTGACGTCACGGGCCACGCCGGGCCGCACGCTGGCGCTGGGCGCGCCCAACGACGCTGCCTGCGCCGCGCTCGGGGCCGCGCACCTCGAGTAGCGCGCCCTGTCGCACACGCAGCCCTGGCGCGTGCGTGACGTCACGGGCCACGCCGGGCCGCACGCTGGCGCTGGGCGCGCCCAACGACGCTGCCTGCGCCGCGCTCGGGGCCGCGCACCTCGAGTAGCGCGCCCTGTCGCACACGCAGCCCTGGCGCGTGCGTGACGTCACGGGCCACGCCGGGCCGCACGCTGGCGCTGGGCGCGCCCAACGACGCTGCCTGCGCCGCGCTCGGGGCCGCGCACCTCGAGTAGCGCGCCCTGTCGCACACGCAGCCCTGGCGCGTGCGTGACGTCACGGGCCACGCCGGGCCGCACGCTGGCGCTGGGCGCGCCCAACGACGCTGCCTGCGCCGCGCTCGGGGCCGCGCACCTCGAGTAGCGCGCCCTGTCGCACACGCAGCCCTGGCGCGTGCGTGACGTCACGGGCCACGCCGGGCCGCACGCTGGCGCTGGGCGCGCCCAACGACGCTGCCTGCGCCGCGCTCGGGGCCTCGCACCTCGAGTAGCGCGCCCTGTCGCACACGCAGCCCTGGCGCGTGCGTGACGTCACGGGCCACGCCGGGCCGCACGCTGGCGCTGGGCGCGCCCAACGACGCTGCCTGCGCCGCGCTCGGGGCCGCGCACCTCGAGTAGCGCGCCCTGTCGCACACGCAGCCCTGGCGCGTGCGTGATGTCACGGGCCACGCCGGGCCGCGCCCTGTCGCACACGCAATCAAACACACCAAATATTTAGCTGTAACTTTCTTCCATCTTCTGTGATCGATGTGCCTTTCAATTAAAATAAATTATTACCATTTTATGTACAGAGATTTACCTTTAATATACGAATATAGATGTATTAAAAAATAAGTCGCAAACTAATCATTATAATCTTGTTAGCTCTCTATTTTAAGAATAAAGTGTTTTATTATATTATTTAATATTCTTTTATTTTAACTGAAGATCATTTCATTTATGGCGGCGGTTGTACATTGTACGTTAGATAAGTTAAAATTTACAAAATGCAAGCTTAAACAAATTGTACCGTAAAAGCTGATCAGTAAGCTTAGACATGTTAAAAATTTAGCAAGGAGCAGTAAATAACGACAATTTATGCGGCGCAGACACGAACAACAATTCCGATGATTTCCGAAAGCAAGATTTAAACCCACGATCAGTCTTGTACGTTACATAATAGTTATAAGGTGCAAATTAAATTGCATCTATTTTTCCATCTCACTCACGAACGTATGACAGCTGACTGAATGACTCGCAGGCGCGCGTCACTAATAACCAATAACATGCCAATAACCGCGCAAATCGTGGATCATGCTGATTGGTTCCCGCGCTTCGAAAAATCGTTTTCTGCGCAGGTACATAAGTCAATTCAGTTGTGTTTTACTGTAACAAATCGGAATAATAATTGGTCTACAAGTTATTTGCTTCTATCGACACACATGCGGTAAAAATATTCAAAAATTCCGCAAAATAGAGACTGTCAACCAACTTAGATTTTTGGCTTACCGTATTATTCATTAAAAACAGAAAACAGCCGTATGTACAAAGATGATGCAAGTGCTTGTTGTCTTTGCCCGTGCTGTAAGCGGTTCTTTTTGTTTCTTTCACGGGGACCCCTCTTTGATTGATATATATTTTATTATATCCGTATCGTAAACGAAAAGTTTAACGAAGTTATTAAACTCAAGTCTTCGAGATATATCACAAAATTATCTTATTTTAGCTATTAGACGACAGATGGCGCTAGTTGTACTCATTTTAATTAGGAATTAAAGTATTTTTCAAGGGAACAAGTGCGGCTAAGACCATCTACAGTACGAATTCCTTTTAAACTTAAGTCTGGCGCGGTACATGGGAAAATATCCATACGAATCAAAACAACACAATTATCAATGAATGTCGTTTAGCTACTTGACAACAGATGGCGCAAGTTGTACTTATTTTCAATAAGAAATTAATGTATTTTTCACATTGCAGTGCGGCTAAGATCAAAACAACTAACATTTACCTAAACTTAATTCTGACGCGGTATATGGGAAAAGATCCATATGAATCGAATCAACATAATGATTGCTAACGAATGTTTTTTTGGGCACTTGACAACAGATGGCGCAAGTTGTACTTATTTTAATTAGGAATTAAAGTATTTTTATCGGGAACGAGTGCAATCTACAATACGAATTACATTTAAATTTAATTATATCGTGGTACATGGGCGAATTTCCATATGAATCAAAACAACATGACTGTTAACGAAGGTCATTTAGCTACTTGACTACAGATGGCGCCAGTTGTACTCATTTTTAATAAAATATTAAAGTATTTTTCACGGGAATGAGTGCAGCTTTAACAATCTACAATACGAATTACATTTAAATTTAATTATATCGCGGTACATGGGTGAATATCCATATGAATCAAAACAACATGACTGTTAACGAATATCATTTGGCTACTTGACGACAGATGGCACCAGTTGTACTCGTTTTTAATAAAATATTAAAGTATTTTTCACGGCAATGAGTGCGGCTAACACCATCTAAAATACGAATTACGTTTGAAATATAATTATATCGCGGTACATGGGCGAATCTCCACATGAATCAAAACAACATGACTGTTAACGAATATCATTTAGCTATTTGACGACAGATGGCACCAGATGTACTAGTTTTTTTTTTTTTTTTTTAAAAAAATATTAAAGTATTTTTCACGGGAATGAGTGCGGCTAACACCATTGTTAAGGCTACTTATAACTACACACACATACACGCACGCGTATTAGCGCGGATTCGAGCCAGTCTGGTACCTGAGGATAACCGGCTCAACCACTGTGACGTCAAGCCACATATCACGACATCGGCAGCCAATGGGATCCCACGCATATCACGACGTACGCGATCTGCAGCCAATAAAGAGCGGCGCTACGCCCCCACTGGAACGCAGCTTTGACGACCTACGGGCTTTTTGAAAGTCACTCACTCACCTCTTGCTCGCTTTACCATCGTGGCATAAAGTCGCACAGCTTTGTCTTATCTTTTATATAAATTATAAGCGCACTTATTTTATTTAAGCTTTGTAAAGTTTCTTTTAAGCTATTGATTATACGCTAATTTGAACAGTCTCAGCTTTCGTTACTTTCCACCTGCCATCCGCATATTCAAGACTATCCTAGAGCCTAACCCGTGTCTAGACGCACAGACAACCATCTAAAATACGAATTACGTTTGAGATATAATTATATCGCGGTACATGGGCGAATCTCCACATGAATCAAAACAACATGACTGTTAACGAATATCATTTAGCTACTTGACGACAGATGGCACCAGTTGTACTCGTTTTAAAAAAAATAAAATATTAAAGTATTTTTCACGGGAATGAGTGCGGCTAACACCATCTAAAATACGAATTACGTTTGAAATATAATTATATCGCGGTACATGGGCGAATCTCCATATGAATCAAAACAACATGACTGTTAACGAATATAATTTAGCTACTTGACGACAGATGGCCCGAGTTGTACTCATTTTTAGTAAAATGTTAAAGTATTTTTCACGGGAATGAGTGCGGCTAACACCATCTACAATACGAATTACGTTTAAATTTAATTCTGGCGCGGTACATGGGCAAATATCCATATGAATCAAAACAACATGACTGTTAACGGATGTAATTTAGCTAAGCTAATCGAAATTGAGTACAGCTTGCGCCATCTGTAGTCAAAGATGGCGCAAGCTGTACTTAATTTCGACTTGGGCCTCGAGGTTGCCCTCCATAAGTCGGAAGCCTTGGTCTTCCATGGGCCACGCAACAAGCCACCTGCAGGAACACAAATTACAGTTGGAGGATCCTCCATTGCTGTTGGATCGACAATGAAGTACTTAGGACTTGTTCTCGACAGTAAATGGAGGTTCTAAGAATACTTCCGACGCTTGACCCCCAAAGGTGGTGGCTGCGGCTGGGGCTCTGGGCAGGATCCTCCCGAACGTAGGTGGGCTAGGAGGGGCGTGTCGGCGCCTATACATGGCACTCCTATGGTGCGCTCCATGGCACTTTATGGAGCTCCGCTCTGTGAGGACGCACTGTGTACCCGTAACCAGGTTTTAGTGAGACGTCCACAGCGGGCCATGGCACTAAGAGCAGCCCGAGCATACCGCACTGTATCTTGTACGGCATCGTGTTTGCTCGCTGGTAGACCGCCGAGGAACTTTGAAACCGAAGTTCTCGCGGCGGTCTACTGGCGAGCGGCGGAAGCGAAGCAGGAATGAAACCGTCCACATCCGCAATAAATAGAAGAATGGAGGAAAGAAGCCCGGGACGATCTCTTCTGCAGGTGGACGGTACAACTTGAAGATAGTTAGCCAAGAACTAGTGGATGCCGTTCGGCTTATTCTTCGAGAATGGGTAGAACAAAAATATGGAGCGCCGTTCTACCACCTGACGCAGCTCCTAACAGGGCACGGCTCCTTCGGAAAATATCTCCGTTTTAGGGATATATCCCTAAAACACTCCGAGCCGATGTAACATCTACATATATGTAGAGATTCGCGGGGTGAATAGAAATACAATACAAAATAAGTCATGACTTGTTACTAATAAGAACAAGTATTACATTGACAAGTCTATTAGAAAAATACATTAAAATCTCAGTCTTTTAATTAGTAGAATATGCTTTATTTTAGGCTGTATTTCTATTCACCCCGCGAATCTCTATTCACCCCATTTTACTGTACGTAAACTACGTTTGCAAAACCTCGTATAGGGCCGGGCGGCGCCGCGCGCCGATCCTTGTCGGCGAGCCCCTTCAAACACACTCCACCAAAACTTTATAAACTAAGTTGTAAAATATATTTTTCAACACACACTTCCAAATTTCACTATAATATTAGAGTGCAACTGTCGGATGCAACTTGCCGCGACTACAACAAACTTAACAATGAGCGCGCGGCGTCCGAGCGTGAAGTTTAGGCGCGTCGCGGTGCGGCGCGGCCGCGGGCTGTCGGCGGTGCCGCGGACTGCCGCCGCCGCCGCGCCCGCTGCCGTGCGCGCGCAGCTCCCTACACCGTACCGAACACGCGCCGAACACGCGCCGAACACGCTCCGAGCGCGTCGCCTAGCGCTGCCGAGCGTTGCGAACCGATCCAAACGCTGAAAGCATATAGCTGCCCAACGAACTAAGGCGGCAAAATCATAGGACTAGTTTTCGTTAAATCCCAATGGTGGCAAATAAATAAATAAATAAAATATATAAATATCAGGGGACAACGTTACACCAATTGATCTGGTCCCAAACTAAGCTCTAGGCTTGTACTATGGGTACTAAACAACGATATAAATAGTTATATAGAGAAATGTATACTTAAGTACATAGAAAACATCCATGACTCAGGAACAAATATTCGCGCTCATCACACAAATATATCTGCCCTTACCGGGATTTGAACCCAGGACCGCTAGCTTCGTAGGCAGGGTCACTACCAACTAGGCCAGCCCGTCGTCAATATTCCTATTACTGTCGGTACACTTCCGAATGCAAAATTAAGAATTAACAGAAATAAGAATTGTGCGAAACAAAGCCTACGTTAACGTCAATAGATGGCGCTACTCGTCGATTAGATCGCGCAATCGTTTTTTTTTTTTTTTTTTTTTTTTTTTTGTACCCCTGAATTCCATATATATTTTCATACTGATAATATAACCTCCGGTTAGGTTAGGTTAGGTTAGGTTAGGTTAGGTTGGGGTGCAGGCCGGATTCCTCCACGTTGGCTTGGGTGTTGCAGTCTCTCTTGATCTCGATCCGGAGAGAACGCAGCATCTGGGCTGGTGCACCCTGGGCATTGGCTGAGACTTTTCCCACTTGGGAATTCTTTCGGCCCATGGCTAATATCCGGCAAGGGGGGGAGGGGAGGTGACAGGGGTTTCTTGAAGGGTTGCGGTTGTGTACCGGCACTTCTGCCCCGGAAAGTTTCCTTCTGTCACCTGGGGGGGGATGGTGACGAGCAGCTTTTCTTCGGAAAAGTGGCCTCGTCACCATAGGGAGGCGGCGACAGAGGTCGTTGGAAGGGGCGGTTGCTTTGGACCGTTTCCGCCCTGGACAGCTTCCTTCTGTGGCCCATTGACGGTTGGTGACTGGGGTAGCTTGAAGGGTCAGTTGCGTGTGCCTTCGAGGCCGTTTCTGTTCCTGGAAAGCTTAACCAGTTACCTGGAGGGGGCCGTGACAGAGGTGGTTGAAAGGGGCGGTTGCGTGTGCCTTCGAGGCCGTTTCCAAACCGGACAGCTGCTTTCTATCACTTTGGTGGTTGGTGACTGGGCTTACCGAAAGACTGGGGCATGTTAACTCCGCTCTGCAACGGAGCACGAAGGTTCCGCTCTGCACCGGAGCATGACCCTGCTCAAGACGTACTCCCATGTCACCCGAGGGTCCTTCTACGTGTCTTTCGGAATCCCGGGGGGCACTGTAGTTATTGGTGGGACAGCTGTGGTGGGGTGTGTTTGAAGGGTATGGGGACCGACCCTAGAGGTTGGGTATCCGGAAAGCACCATCCACCACAGGCAGACCGTGTAGGGCCAGTGGGTTGGGGGCCCACATTGCACGGCTTTACCGGTCTGGGGAGATGGTCGTGGGCTGCTGACCGCAGCCGTCTCCTCCTTTGGCGGAGAAGGTGGGGCTCTTCGGAGCAGGCCAGGAGGCGTGTCAGTGGGCAAAGCTTAATTGCGGTTCCGCGGCGCCTCGCGACTGGCCAGGGGGGTAAACGCCGGAGTGGTTTTAGACGGTAGTTCTTTTGAGAGTCCGTCATACCTCCCATTGCACAGCCTTCCCCGGGCAGGGAGGATGCGTAAATGCATTTCCACTCCGTCATCAAAAAAAAAAAAAAAAAAGGTTAGGTTAGGTTAGGTTAGGTTAGGTTAGGTTAGGTTAGGTTAGGTTAGGTTAGGTTAGGTTAGGTTAGGTTAGGTTAGGTTAGGTTGACGGGACCTCTCCCTGCACAGCGTTGTGTCTGCAATGCTGTGCAGCGACAGGTCCTGGAGGGCTGTGGCCTCCTTCTGCGAGTGTGTCATCTCGCAGAAGGAGGCCTCGGAGCGTGAGCGCGAGGACTCTCCTCTCGCGCATCCGCTCCGGCGTAGACGGCGGGGGGTGAGGCGGCGGCGTTTTGCCGCCCGCCTCAACCCTTAGTGACTGCGGGTGGGGGATGGGAGTCCCCCGCCCGCCGTAGGCTAGTCACTTGGCGGTCTGGGAGAGAGGCCAGGCGTGCTCGGCCTCTCTCTCCTTTGGCGCGGGTAGCCCTGGCAGGTGGCCGGGGCTGCCGGAAGGCGTCGTGGGCAGAGCTTCGGCGGTTCCACGGCGCCTTGCCTAACCGGCAGGAGGGTACGCCAGGGTGGTTTTTAGTGGGTTGCGCTCCCTGTCCCCCTCTCATTCGGAGGGGGGGGCGGGGGGTGAGTCCCACATATCCCCTCACTACTCCCATGGTGAGGGGAATGCATAAAGCATTTTCCACCCTGTCAAAAAAAAAAAAAAAAAAAAAAAAAAAAAAAAAAAAAAAAAAAAAAAAAAAAAAAAAAAAAAAAAAAAAAAAAAAAAGGTTAGGTTAGGTTAGGTTAGGTTAGGTTAGGTTAGGTTAGGTTAGGTTAGGTTAGGTTAGGTTAGGTTAGGTTAGGTTGGGGTGCAGGCCGGATTCCTCCACGTTGGCTTGGGTGTTGCAGTCTCTCTTGATCTCGATCCGGAGAGAACGCAGCATCTGGGCTGGTGCACCCTGGGCATCGGCTGAGACTTTCCCCTTTTTTGGGGGAATCTTTCAGCCCATGGCAAATATCCGGCACGGGGGGGGGGGAGGTAGGTGACAAGTGACTTTTCGTCTGAAAACTCGCTTAGTCACCGCCACACTGGGGGGGAAATGGGTAGCTTAAGTTAGGTTAGGGGGTGGGCTCGGCGTGCACTTACAATGCCGTCGAGCACTTACCACCCAAAACTAGGGGAGGCACGTCGACTCCTCTAGCCCCGTACTCTGGCGTCTTGCTTCAACGACCCCATCTAGCGACGTAATGGGTAGTTGCAAGATGCCGGAACGGAGGGCTTGCCTTCATTGGCCGGCCCGCGAGAAGGAAAACTCTATAAAACCCGACAGCATAGTCGTTAAAACCTGCAGATACAGAGCGACCTCTGCAGTATCTAGCTTTACCCCTGGGATGGGCGTCACCCGGGGGTGGACCTTGTATATCGACCCGTGATCGTGGGAACAAAATGGACTTTAAAAACTATACATTTTCTGATGAAGAAGTGGATGACTACAGTAGTAGTGAAGAGGAGGGGCACTCGGAAACGAGTGTCCGAAATATCGAACAACGGCGTAAACGTCCATTAGTGGATACCGGAGACGATGAAGAAACGCGTGCTGGCCCTGGGCCAAGTAAGCCGCTTTTAAAAAGAGGACGAGGCCGTCCCCCAACAACTGGGAAGTATGTTGGCCTAGCAAAGGCAAAGATGGCGTGGGTGGAGGCCGAGCGGGAGAAAATGATGCTTGAAGCAGAGTCTGAGCTCATTGCCTCAACCCGTCAACTTAGGAAAAATCCTACTTCCTCGTCTCAGCTTACTGAGGCGAGTACTGATGCTGGCAGCGCCGACTTTTTAATAAAGTTGGTGCAAGACAGTGTGGTCGCCATTCATAAGGTGGCCACTACGTCTAAAAACCTAAAAGGGACATACGTCCGTGTCCTCAAAGATGCAGCTGACAATATTAAGGACGCGTGTGAGGTCCTTAAGGTGCGCTGCGTCTCAGATGAGACGGTACGAATGCAGGCTGAGAACAAAAGACTGCAGGAGGAGATGGAGGGGCTCCGAAAAGAGCTGGCAGACCTCCGAACACAAATGGAGGAAGACAGGAGACAGCAAAAGGCGGTGGTGGACCAGCCACCTCAAACAGCCTCTCCAGCTAGGACTGACACCGAAGAACTGGTGCGCACCATCATGTGCCAAGTGGGTACCATGATAACCGCCCGGTTCGACGGTATAGAGGACAGACTGCTCCCGGAGGTGCGCTTGCGACCCTCACTGGCGGCAGATAAAAGGTTATCGGGATGTGTGGACGATTTTTCTGCAGCCGACGCGTCGTACCTTCCAGAGCCTTGCACTGGTGAGAGTTATATACCTCCCACGCACCCCCAAACGAAGGACACACAGACAGTACGGAGCTTGCCTTCACAGTCAATATCTAACGTATCGCACCAGGCCTACTCGACGGTAGTCAAAGAAGGCTCCAACAATAAAAAGAGGTTAGGAAAGAAGAATGGTCAGGGACCGCCTTCTTCCTCCGCCCCAGTTCCAAAGGCTGCGCGACCGACGCAACGGATGACTCCAGAGCAAAGGAAGCAAAGTGGGAAGAAAAAGAAAAAGAGGAAGAGGAAGCGTAAACCGCGGATAGTCACCCCTCAAACCACAGCGGTGATAATCACCCTAAAGCCAGAGGCGTCACAGAAAGGGTTGACTTATAGGGACGTGATGTTAAAGGCAACGAAGTCTTTCACTCTAAGCGAGGTAGGCCTTGAACACGTCAAGGCTCGAAGCACTGCTAGCGGAGCCCGGTTAATAGAGGTGCCGGGTGCTGACAGTGGCTCAAAAGCGGATCAGTTGGCGGCTAAACTACGTAATGTCCTTAGTGACATAGCGGAGGTAGCACGACCACTGAAGACGGTTGCTCTGCGTGTGTCCGGCTTGGACGAGTCCGTCGGGGCTGATGACGTAGCCGCTGCTATTTTGACGAAAACTGGGTGCCTGCCCGAACACGTAAAGGTAGGCAGCATACGCGCGGGGTCATTTGGCGTTGGCACCGCAGTGATAAAATGCCCGCCAGAATCTGCAAAGGTTTTGGCTGCGGCAGGAAGACTTTTGGTGGGCTGGTCATCAGCCCAGATCAAGCTACTTGATCCCTTACCCATGCGCTGTTTTAAGTGCATGGGCTTAGGCCACGTTCGAGCGGCTTGCCCATCTCAAGTTGATCGTGGTACAACTTGCTACCGATGTGGCGAAGAGGGACACATGTCTACCAGCTGCAAGGCCAAACCGCATTGCGTGGTTTGCGCCCAAGCAAAGCGACGTGCAGAACATGTGATGGGCGGAAAACGCTGCAGGCCTCCTCGAAAGAGGAACAAGTCGGTGCCTCCACAAGGGGCTGCACCACAGGAGGCCCGCGCAAGTTCTCCAAGGGAGATGGAAACGTGATGAAAGGAGCAGGGCACAAGCCACAACTCTTTGTGAGACGCGGGCCGAGATGGGCGTCTGAAGCCTGCATTGCACAGTCTCATATGCCGACAGGGGTGTCATTCGATCTTGACACCTCCAGCCTCTGGCTAGACGAGCCCCGGCTTTATTTCCAGGGCAGCTTTGGCCGTCGTTTTGGAAGAATTCATTTTGACTCCCACGGCGGCCATCATAAAGCGGTTGAGGACCAGCAGAGGGGTTTTAGTGGGTAGGCTTCCTGACCTTTGCCCGTTAGGGGAAAAGGTCGGGGGGAGAGTCCCACATAACCACCGCGTTCGCCCAGACGCGGTGGTATGCGCAAAGCATTTCCCCTCTTAAAAAAAAAAAAAAAAAAAAAAGGTTAGGTTAGGTTAGGTTGGGGTGCAGGCCGGATTCCTCCACGTTGGCTTGGGTGTTGCAGTCTCTCTTGATCTCGATCCGGAGAGAACGCAGCATCTGGGCTGGTGCACCCTGGGCATTGGCTGAGACTTTTCCCCCTTGGGAATTCTTTCGGCCCATGGCTAATATCCGGCACGGGGGGGGGGGGGGGAAGGTGACAGGGGTTTCTTGAAGGGTTGCGGTTGTGTACCGGCACTTCTGCCCCGGAAAGTTTCCTTCTGTCACCTGGGGGGGGATGGTGACGAGCAGCTTTTCTTCGGAAAAGTGGCCTCGTCACCATAGGGAGGCGGCGACAGAGGTCGTTGGAAGGGGCGGTTGCTGGGCCGCTTCCGCCCTGGACAGCTTCCTTCTGTGGCCCATTGACGGTTGGTGACTGGGGTAGCTTGAAGGGTCAGTTGCGTGTGCCCTCGAGGCCGTTTCTGTTCCTGGAAAGCTTAACCAGTTACCTGGAGGGGGCCGTGACAGAGGTGGTTGAAAGGGGCGGTTGCGTGTGCCTTTGAGGCCGTTTCCAAACCGGACAGCTGCTTTCTGTCACTTTGGTGGTTGGTGACTGGGCTTACCGAAAGACTGGGGCATGTTAACTCCGCTCTGCAACGGAGCACGAAGGTTCCGCTCTGCACCGGAGCATGACCCTGCTCAAGACGTACTCCCATGTCACCCGAGGGTCCTTCTACGTGTCTTTCGGAATCCCGGGGGGCACTGTAGTTATTGGTGGGACAGCTGTGGTGGGGTGTGTTTGAAGGGTATGGGGACCGACCCTTAGAGGTTGGGTATCCGGAAAGCACCATCCACCACAGGCAGACCGTGTAGGGCCAGTGGGTTGGGGGCCCACATTGCACGGCTTTACCGGTCTGGGGAGATGGTCGTGGGCTGCCGACCGCAGCCGTCTCCTCCTTTGGCGGAGAAGGTGGGGCTCTTCGGAGCAGGCCAGGAGGCGTGTCAGTGGGCAAAGCTTAATTGCGGTTCCGCGGCGCCTCACGACTGGCCAGGGGGGTAAACGCCGGAGTGGTTTTAGACGGTAGTTCTTTTGAGAGTCCGTCATACCTCCCATTGCACAGCCTTCCCCGGGCAGGGAGGATGCGTAAATGCATTTCCACTCCGTCATCAAAAAAAAAAAAAAAAAAAAGGTTAGGTTAGGTTAGGTTAGGTTAGGTTAGGTTAGGTTAGGTTAGGTTAGGTTAGGTTAGGTTAGGTTAGGTTAGGTTTCGGCGCTGGGCGGACAAGCTGTCCGCCCGGAACAGGGCCCTGCTACAGAGGCCACAGCGGGTGGTGGCCCTCCGTATTGTGAGGGCCTACATGACGGTGGCCCACGCCGCGGCCTGCCTCCTCGCCTGCACCCCGCCCTGGGAGTTGGACGCAGAGGTGCAGGCGGAGACCTACGCAGTTAGGTCCAGGGCCCGGGCGAGAGGAGAACGCCCGGACCCTGAGGAGGTGGAGGAGACGCGCCGGATGACGGAGCGCCGACTGCGGGACAGGTGGAAAGCGGACCTGGAGGACTCCCCCTATGGGACTCGGACCATAGGGGCGGTCCTCGGGTCGTTTGACACCTGGTTGGGGAGGGCAGTCGGCGCTACGTCGTACCGGCTTGTGCAGGTATTGACCGGACACGGATGCTTCGGTCATTACCTGCACAAAATTGGGAGGGAGCCCGGCCCGCAGTGCCATGAGTGCGGCGATCCGGACGACACGGCTCAGCACACTCTCGCGGTGTGCAGCCGGTGGAGTGCGGAGCGCCGCACTATGGCGCTAGCCATCGGTCGACGGGACCTCTCCCTGCACAGCGTTGTGTCTGCAATGCTGTGCAGCGACAGGTCCTGGAGGGCTGTGGCCTCCTTCTGCGAGTGTGTCATCTCGCAGAAGGAGGCCTCGGAGCGTGAGCGCGAGGATTCTCCTCTCGCGCATCCGCTCCGGCGTAGACGGCGGGGGTTGAGGCGGCGGCGTTTTGCCGCCCGCCTCAACCCTTAGTGACTGCGGGTGGGGGATGGGAGTCCCTCGCCCGCCGTAGGCTAGTCACTTGGCGGTCTGGGAGAGGGGCCAGGCGTGCTCGGCCTCTCTCTCCTTCGGCGCGGGTAGCCCCGGCAGGTGGCCGGGGCTACCGGAAGGCGTCGTGGGCAGAGCTTCGGCGGTTCCACGGCGCCTTGCCTAACCGGCAGGAGGGTACGCCAGGGTGGTTTTTAGTGGGTTGCGCTCCCTTTCCCCCTCTCATTCGGAGGGGGGGCGGGGGGGTGAGTCCCACATATCCCCTCACTACTCCCATGGTGAGGGGAATGCATAAAGCATTTTCCACCCTGTCAAAAAAAAAAAAAAAAAAAAAAAAAAAAAAAAAAAGGTTAGGTTTCGGCGAGCCCAAGAGTACGAGTGCCAGTGGCTTCGTCCTCCAAGAGGGCTCTGGAGGAAGAGGAAGAGGAGGAGGAGGGGGAAATCAGGCCCGTCAAAATCAATACGGCCTCTAGGGGGAAGCCCAAAGGGGCTTATTCCGGGCTCGCCGCAGCCAGGCTGAAGGCGAGGGGTGGCAAGGGGGGGAAAAGGGGAAAAGTGGAGGGAAGCCAGCGTACTCAGTCGGCGTCACGCTCTCGCTCGGGCTCGCGCTCCCCGGAGCCCATGGATGGCCAAGAGGGTCGGCAGGGGGTTGACCCGATAGATGCCACCCGCATGGCGGCACGGGACATCCTGGAGGCGGCCAGGATATCCAAGCACCTCAAGGGGGAGGTGCAGGGCCGCATGAACCGGGCCTGCCGCACCATCCTAGGGTTGATGGACGAAGTCGAGGCGTCCAGATCAGAGAGTGAGGAGATCCGCATCCTGAAAGCGGATAACAAAAGGATGCGGGAGCAACTCGCTCTCAACTCGGCAGAGCTGAAGGCGCTCCGCGTCGCCTTCAATGAGCGGCAAACGCCAGCCGCCCCCCCCCGTTGCTGCAGCCCTGCAATTTGGGACCGCCGAGCTGACCGAGGCCATAGAGGCAATGAAAAGAGACCTGTTCCTCAGCCTCGGGAAGATGATCAGCGACAGGATGGAGGAGGTTAACAGGCGCCTCCCGGCGGAGCCCATCCTTCGCCCCCCGCTGGCACACGACAAGCGGGCTGCCAAGCCTGCCATGGCAGCCCCCCCCCAGCGAAAGGTGACAGGTATTGCCCCGCCACCCCCGGACCCGGTGGAAACCCTCGAGCCAACAGCCAGGGCTAGGCTCGGAGATGGGCGGCCCAAAGCCACCAAAAAGGCGGTGGCCCCAGTCCCCACCCCCGCTAACAAGAAGTCCGCCCAGGCTTCCATGGCTGCCCCGGCCCCGGAAGAGGAGCCCGGCCCCTCGGGCCGTATGCCGCCTGCGTCCACACAGATGTCGTGGTCGCAGGTGGTGCGGAAGAAGGGCAAGGGCGCGGCCAAGCCCCCCCCTCCAGCCCCTAAAGGGCCCGGGAAGGCAGCGCACGGGCCCAGACCAGCAAAGCTGTCCGTCCCCAAGACGGCGGCGGTGGTGATCTCCCTCAAGAAGGGGGCCACCACCACCCTGCAGGCCACCATGGCTAAGGCCATTAATGGTCTTAGCCTGAGTGAGGTGGGCCTGCAGAGCGTGCGGGTCAGGACCTCGATGACGGGCTCCCGGGTCATCGAGGTCCCCGGGGAGAAGGGCCACGAGGTGGCGGATACCCTTGCAGCCAAGCTGCAAGGGTTGGTGGGGGACGTGGCGGACGTCAGCCGCCCCGTCAAGATGGCCGGCGTCCAGATTTCCGGCCTGGACGAGTCGGCCACGAAGGAGACGGTGGCGCAGGCTGTTGCCGCAGCGGGGGCGTGCCAGCCGGAGCAGGTCCGGGTGGGGGCCGTCCGCGCCCTTTACGATGGCACTGGATCGGTCTTGATCCAGTGCCCCGTGCAGGCTGCGGTGGCCCTCACCAAAGCTGGGAGGATCCTGGTGGGCTGGGCCTCCGCCAAGGTCAAGGCGGTGGGGCCGACACCAATGCGGTGCTACCGCTGCTATGGTGTCGGCCATGCGCGGGAACTGTGCCCCTCAAAGGTGGACCGGAGCAACTACTGCTTCCGGTGCAGCAAGGAGGGGCACAAAATGGGGGAATGCTGGGAGAAGGCTTGGTGCGACGTATGTCACCAAGCCAAACTCCCGGCCAACCACATGCTGGGGGGGAGGAAATGTTTCCCCCCCGCAACAAAAGGTAGGGACCTGAGGCCGCAGCGTCCCCGCCCCCCCGTTGCAAACGAAAGCGCCCCCGCAGCGACCGCCGCGGCCCCCGAGGAGACCTGCATGGAGCTCTAAATGCCAGCACACCATTTGGAACTCCTGCAGGCCAACGTCAACCACTCCGCCAGAGCACAAGACCTGCTCATGCAGGTAATGGCGGAGTGGTCGATTGACGTTGCAGTGGTCGCGGAACCGTACTTCGTCCCTCCCCTACCCAATTGGGTGGGGTCGACGGACGAGCGGGTTGCCGTGGCGGTGCCGGCGATCGGCGACGGACCCCCCCTCGTGAGGATCGAGGGCGGGCCGGGGTTCGTGGCGGCCGGATGGGGGAGCGACACCGTACTAGTTGCGGTGTACTTCTCCCCCAATAAGCCGCTGGCCGCCTTTGAGGCCTTCCTAGAGGTCCTGGGGGGGGTCGTGGAGAGGGCGGCCCCGCGCCATACAATGGTCCTGGGGGACCTCAACGCCAAGAGTGCGGCGTGGGGATCCCCCATAACGGACGTGCGCGGGGAGGTGCTGACGGATTGGGTGGCGGCGGCGGGCCTGGTGGTCCTGAACCTGGGCAGCGCCAACACGTGCGTGCGGCGGCAGGGGGGGTCCATCGTGGACATCACGTTCGCGACCCCTGCAATTGCCGCACGCCTCACAGACTGGCGCGTCCTGGAGGACGTGGAGACCCTCTCCGACCACCTGTATATCAGGTTGAGGGTCTCCACAAGACCGGGCCAGCCGCCACCCAGTCCTCGGGGGGGGCGGGGAGGGGGGAATGAGGAGTTCCCCAAGTGGTCCCTGTCCCAATTGGACAGGGCCAAGGCGGACGAGGCGGCGATGGTGGAGGCTTGGTGTGCTGCCCCACCCGCCGCCTTGGGAGTGGAGGAGAGGGCGCGCCGGTTCCGCTCCGCACTGCAGGCCGTGTGCGGAGCGGCCATGCCCCGGGCGAAACGGCTCTTCGCCCGGAGGAAGGTCTACTGGTGGTCCGCCGAAATTGCGGCAGTGCGGACCACCAGTAACAGTGCCCGCCGCGCCTACCAACATTGCAGGCGCAGGCGGCACACTGCGGAGGAGGAGGAGAGGCTCTACGGGGCCCTCAAAGAAGCCAAGGGGGCCCTAACCCTGTCCATAGCAAAGGCCAAGGATGAGGCACACGCCTCATTCTTGGCCACGCTGGACAGGGATCCGTGGGGGCGGCCGTACAGGGTGGTGCGCAACAAAATGCGCACTGCCCCCCCCATGGACTCCCTAGAGCCTCCCCTCCTGAGGAGGGTCATCGAGGGGCTGTTTCCGGCAGCTCCCTCGATAACTCCCCCGGTGATGACCGAGCCACCGGGGGACTTGGAGGACCCACTCGAACTCGCTATCGCACCGGTAAGCGATGACGAGTTCGAGAGGGCGGTGGACCGGCTCCGGGGCTGCAAGAAAGCCCCGGGGCCCGACGGAGTACCGGGCCGGGTACTCCCCATCGCCCTAAAACACCTCGGGGACCGACTCAGGCAGTTGATGGACGACTGCCTGAGGGAGGGACGATTCCCGAGGGTGTGGAAGGAGGGGAGGCTCTGCCTCCTCCGGAAAGAGGGTCGACCCCCGGATTGTCCCTCCGCCTATCGCCCCATAGTGCTGCTGGATGAGGCCGGGAAGATGATGGAGAGAATCCTGGCCTCCAGGATCCAGCAGCATCTAGAGACCGCCGGCCCGAACGTCTCTGATAGACAGTTCGGGTTCAGAGAGGGGCGGTCTACGCTCGACGCGCTGAAGTCCCTTAGGGACTTCTGTGAGTACGCGTCGAGCAGAGGGGAGGGTGTCGTCGCGGTGTCTCTTGACATCGCAAACGCGTTTGGCACTCTCCCCTATGGGGTGATAAGGGAGGCACTAATATACCACCAAGTGCCTCCCTACCTGCGGCGGGTCATAGAGCACTACCTGACCGAGAGGGTAGTGCTCTATGAGCAGAGGGACGGTCGACGGGGGTCGACGGCGATGGCCTGTGGCGTACCCCAGGGTTCCGTGCTCGGTCCGCTCTTATGGAACCTGGGGTACGATTGGGCCATCAGGGGGGAGTTGCTCCCACGGACGGCCACCATCTGCTACGCAGATGACACCATGGTGGCCGTGCGTGGGACCGACATGAGGGAGGTGCTGTGCCGGGCGGAAGCGGCGGCCGAGCTGACCATTTACCGGATTGGTCGGCTCGGCCTGAGGGTGGCGCTCCCGAAGACTGAGGCGATAGTCTTCGGGGGCCGGGGGTGGAGGCTGCCGGCGGGCTTGGCGCTCACCCTGGGGGGGGAGTCGGTCCCGATCAAGCCCCACATAAAATATTTGGGGCTTGTTCTGGACCGACGTTGGAATTTCGGGGAGCATTTTACGCAACTGGCTCCCCGAGTTGTGGGCGCCGCGTCGGCACTGAGCCGGCTGCTGCCGAACGTGGGTGGGCCGGGCTCCTTGTGCCGCCGGCTGTATGCCGGCGTTACAAGGAGCATGGCTCTGTACGGGGCCCCCATCTGGGCGGACAAGCTGTCCGCCCGGAACAGGGCCCTGCTGCAGAGGCCACAGCGGGTGGTGGCCCTCCGAATTGTGAGGGCCTACATGACGGTGGCCCACGCCGCGGCCTGCCTCCTCGCCTGCACCCCGCCCTGGGAGTTGGACGCAGAGGTGCAGGCGGAGACCTACGCAGTTAGGTCCAGGGCCCGGGCGAGAGGAGAACGCCCGGACCCTGAGGAGGTGGAGGAGACGCGCCGGATGACGGAGCGCCGACTGCGGGACAGGTGGAAAGCGAACCTGGAGGACTCCCCCTATGGGACTCGGACCATAGGGGCGATCCTCGGGTCGTTTGACACCTGGTTGGGGAGGGCAGTCGGCGCTACGTCGTACCGGCTTGTGCAGGTATTGACCGGACACGGATGCTTCGGTCATTACCTGCACAAAATTGGGAGGGAGCCCGGCCCGCAGTGCCATGAGTGCGGCGATCCGGACGATACGGCTCAGCACACTCTCGAGGTGTGCAACCGGTGGAGTGCGGAGCGCCGCACTATGGCGCTAGCCATCGGTCGACGGGACCTCTCCCTGCACAGCGTTGTGTCTGCAATGCTGTGCAGCGACAGGTCCTGGAGGGCTGTGGCCTCCTTCTGCGAGTGTGTCATCTCGCAGAAGGAGGCCTCGGAGCGTGAGCGCGAGGATTCTCCTCTCGCGCATCCGCTCCGGCGTAGACGGCGGGGGGTGAGGCGGCGGCGTTTTGCCGCCCGCCTCAACCCTTAGTGACTGCGGGTGGGGGATGGGAGTCCCCCGCCCGCCGTAGGCTAGTCACTTGGCGGTCTGGGAGAGGGGCCAGGCGTGCTCGGCCTCTCTCTCCTTCGGCGCGGGTAGCCCCGGCAGACGGCCGGGGCTGCCGGAAGGCGTCGTGGGCAGAGCTTCGGCGGTTCCACGGCGCCTTGCCAAACCGGCAGGAGGGTACGCCAGGGTGGTTTTTAGTGGGTTGCGCTCCCTTTCCCCCTCTCATTCTGAGGGGGGGGCGGGGGGTGAGTCCCACATATCCCCTCACTACTCCCATGGTGAGGAGAATGCATAAAGCATTTTCCACCCTGTCAAAAAAAAAAAAAAAAAAAAAAAAAAAAAAAAAAAAAAAAAAAAAAAAAAAAAAAAAAAAAAAAAAAAAAAAGGTTAGGTTAGGTTAGGTTAGGTTGGGGTGCAGGCCGGATTCCTCCACGTTGGCTTGGGTGTTGCAGTCTCTCTTGATCTCGATCCGGAGAGAACGCAGCATCTGGGCTGGTGCACCCTGGGCATTGGCTGAGACTTTTCCCCCTTGGGAATTCTTTCGGCCCATGGCTAATATCCGGCACGGGGGGGGGGGGGGGGAAGGTGACAGGGGTTTCTTGAAGGGTTGCGGTTGTGTACCGGCACTTCTGCCCCGGAAAGTTTCCTTCTGTCACCTGGGGGGGGATGGTGACGAGCAGCTTTTCTTCGGAAAAGTGGCCTCGTCACCATAGGGAGGCGGCGACAGAGGTCGTTGGAAGGGGCGGTTGCTGGGCCGCTTCCGCCCTGGACAGCTTCCTTCTGTGGCCCATTGACGGTTGGTGACTGGGGTAGCTTGAAGGGTCAGTTGCGTGTGCCTTCGAGGCCGTTTCTGTTCCTGGAAAGCTTAACCAGTTACCTGGAGGGGGCCGTGACAGAGGTGGTTGAAAGGGGCGGTTGCGTGTGCCTTTGAGGCCGTTTCCAAACCGGACAGCTGCTTTCTGTCACTTTGGTGGTTGGTGACTGGGTTTACCGAAAGACTGGGGCATGTTAACTCCGCTCTGCAACGGAGCACGAAGGTTCCGCTCTGCACCGGAGCATGACCCTGCTCAAGACGTACTCCCATGTCACCCGAGGGTCCTTCTACGTGTCTTTCGGAATCCCGGGGGGCACTGTAGTTATTGGTGGGACAGCTGTGGTGGGGTGTGTTTGAAGGGTATGGGGACCGACCCTTAGAGGTTGGGTATCCGGAAAGCACCATCCACCACAGGCAGACCGTGTAGGGCCAGTGGGTTGGGGGCCCACATTGCACGGCTTTACCGGTCTGGGGAGATGGTCGTGGGCTGCCGACCGCAGCCGTCTCCTCCTTTGGCGGAGAAGGTGGGGCTCTTCGGAGCAGGCCAGGAGGCGTGTCAGTGGGCAAAGCTTAATTGCGGTTCCGCGGCGCCTCACGACTGGCCAGGGGGGTAAACGCCGGAGTGGTTTTAGACGGTAGTTCTTTTGAGAGTCCGTCATACCTCCCATTGCACAGCCTTCCCCGGGCAGGGAGGATGCGTAAATGCATTTCCACTCCGTCATCAAAAAAAAAAAAAAAAAAGGTTAGGTTAGGTTAGGTTAGGTTAGGTTAGGTTAGGTTAGGTTAGGTTAGGTTAGGTTAGGTTAGGTTAGGTTAGGTTAGGTTAGGTTAGGTTGGGGTGCAGGCCGGGGTGCAGGCCGGATTCCTCCACGTTGGCTTGGGTGTTGCAGTCTCTCTTGATCTCGATCCGGAGAGAACGCAGCATCTGGGCTGGTGCACCCTGGGCATTGGCTGAGACTTTTCCCCCTTGGGAATTCTTTCGGCCCATGGCTAATATCCGGCACGGGGGGGGGGGGGAAGGTGACAGGGGTTTCTTGAAGGGTTGCGGTTGTGTACCGGCACTTCTGCTCCGGAAAGTTTCCTTCTGTCACCTGGGGGGGGATGGTGACGAGCAGCTTTTCTTCGGAAAAGTGGCCTCGTCACCATAGGGAGGCGGCGACAGAGGTCGTTGGAAGGGGCGGTTGCTGGGCCGCTTCCGCCCTGGACAGCTTCCTTCTGTGGCCCATTGACGGTTGGTGACTGGGGTAGCTTGAAGGGTCAGTTGCGTGTGCCTTCGAGGCCGTTTCTGTTCCTGGAAAGCTTAACCAGTTACCTGGAGGGGGCCGTGACAGAGGTGGTTGAAAGGGGCGGTTGCGTGTGCCTTTGAGGCCGTTTCCAAACCGGACAGCTGCTTTCTGTCACTTTGGTGGTTGGTGACTGGGCTTACCGAAAGACTGGGGCATGTTAACTCCGCTCTGCAACGGAGCACGAAGGTTCCGCTCTGCACCGGAGCATGACCCTGCTCAAGACGTACTCCCATGTCACCCGAGGGTCCTTCTACGTGTCTTTCGGAATCCCGGGGGGCACTGTAGTTATTGGTGGGACAGCTGTGGTGGGGTGTGTTTGAAGGGTATGGGGACCGACCCTAGAGGTTGGGTATCCGGAAAGCACCATCCACCACAGGCAGACCGTGTAGGGCCAGTGGGTTGGGGGCCCACATTGCACGGCTTTACCGGTCTGGGGAGATGGTCGTGGGCTGCTGACCGCAGCCGTCTCCTCCTTTGGCGGAGAAGGTGGGGCTCTTCGGAGCAGGCCAGGAGGCGTGTCAGTGGGCAAAGCTTAATTGCGGTTCCGCGGCGCCTCGCGACTGGCCAGGGGGGTAAACGCCGGAGTGGTTTTAGACGGTAGTTCTTTTGAGAGTCCGTCATACCTCCCATTGCACAGCCTTCCCCGGGCAGGGAGGATGCGTAAATGCATTTCCACTCCGTCATCAAAAAAAAAAAAAAAAAAAAAAGGTTGGGGTGCAGGCCGGATTCCTCCACGTTGGCTTGGGTGTTGCAGTCTCTCTCGATCTCGATCCGGAGAGAACGCAGCATCTGGGCTGGTGCACCCTGGGCATCGGCTGAAACTTTCTCCTTATGGGGGATTCTTTCGGCCCATGGCAAATATCCGGCGGGGGAGTACTGTTGCATCCACAGCCCACCCTCCTAGGAGGGTGGGCTGTGGATGCAACAGTATTGGGGGTTGTCCTCGAAAGAGGTACAACGGGGCCCGACGATGTGCCAGGTGCATTCGGTTTAGCCGACGTCGAGCCTAACTCGTTTCCCGTCTGGAGTGTCGTGGATCACGTCTCGCGGCTCCGACGGGCCGAGGACCTTGCCTTAACCGGCTGGGTCGAGGGGAGTAAACCTCATAAAAAATCCCTCAATCCTAAGCGGCGCCGCACCGCGAGGGGATGCATGGCTGAGAGGTGGTCAGCTATTAGTGCGTTGCCCCGTCAGAGTACCTGCCGACCCTCTGACGGGAGATGCTAGGCTTGTCCAGGTGCACGGGCACCTCCTGGATCGACGATTAGATCCCTAATACTCGTGGGAACAATTATGGAAGCATCAATTACCCAGCCAAACGGCCCTTCTCAGGGCCAATTCGGAAACGGCCCTTCTGAGGGCCAACCTGAAAACGGCCCTTCTCAGGGCCAACTAGGAGACGAGAGGACGCGGGCGCTCACCCCGGTGGTCCGATTGGAGCGCATGGCGCTGAGGCCCCGGTCGGTGACCCCCGGGGCTCACTTGCCAGTGGCGCGGAATACAGATGAAACGTCTGCGGACGCGGGCACACTACCGGACACTGATTCACGTGAGGACGAATTGATTGACCACGAAAGGATGATCAGAGAGAAAGACCTGGACTGGATTGCGGAGATGGACGAAGAGGCGATTTATGTCTCAGACTCTTCCCTCCCGTCTGTCCATATGACTGGAGAAAAGAGAAGACACCCTGGTGACTCGGAAGAGGATTATATAGAGACGAGAGGATCTCCTCTTCCAAAAATTAATACGTCGCGAAGGGGTCGCGGAGGCCACGCCCACTCAACTGGCCTGGACCAAGCAAAAGCGGCCCTATATACACTTGAAAAGGCGGCTTTAGAAAGTGAAGCGTTCCCCGGCGAACCTCGGACAGAAGCTGCCATTCCTAGAGTCGATGAGATGGACCTTGGAACATCCCTCCCAACGCCGGAGCATATCACAAGAGATGACTTGGTACGTAAGGCATTTGCGGGAGTTAATGACATCCGCGAGGCTTCCCGTAGGTCCCAAAACATAAAAGGGACAGTCCGGAAACAGATAAAGCTTGGAGTTATGGCCATCTCCCAGGCAGTGGAAGATCTAGGGACTCTATCTACAGACGAAGAAACACGCAAACTGAGGGCAGACAACGCGCGTCTCAGACGCGAGATGGATATCCTCAGAGCTGAGGTAAAGGCCCTTCGCACCGCCTTCTCGGAGCGGAATGTACGCCCCGTCGAACAACAGCCAGATATCCATGCGGGGATCACGAGCATAATGGAGGATTTAAGGCGAGACCTCCTCGTATCCCTTGGTGGAATGATCAATGCCCGCCTTGGAGACATTGAATCCCGACTTCCTCCTGCGCCAGTGTTGCGACCGCCGCTGGCGGCGGATAAAACGAGGGCTGCAGCAACTACCACAGTCGCTGGATCAGCCTCCCAAAAGTCAAAACCGGCGACCGCGCCGCATCATCAGACGAAAGCCCCGAAAGAGAAACCAAAAACCACACGCCAGCCTGTGGCTCCTGCTTCTCCCGGCGATCCCATCTCCCAGCCGCAGCCTAGTACCTCCCGTGCCGAAGCGGATTCGGAATTTATTGAAGTGGGGAAAGGTGGCAAAAGGTATAGCAAAGGAAAGGGCAAAAAGTCCAACCCGGCTTCTGGCCCTACTGCATCTGCCCCAAGACGAGCAACACACGCGAAACCGCTTGCAGCCGTGGCGAAAAAGAATACCCATAAGATAGGTACCCCAAAAACCACTGCGGTAGTGGTCACTCTGCAACCGGAAGCGGTACAGAGAGGGGTATCCTATAAAGACGCCCTAAAGAAAGCCAAACAAGCCTTTAAGCTGGACGACGTTGGCCTGGACCAAAATATCAAAGTCCGGAATACGATGAGTGGCGCCCGGATAATTATCGTCCCGGGTGCTGCCAGTGGATCGAAAGCTGACTCACTAGCAGCGAAACTTCAAGAAGTACTCGGAGATGTGGCCTCTATTAGCAGGCCCGTCAAAAAAGCGTCGGTAAGGGTGACCGGCCTGGACGAGTCCATTGAGACGGAGGATATCGCTGCTGCCGCCTCAGCGGCTGGAAGGTGCCGACAAGACGACACAAAGGTCGGCGCTATTCGCATGGGACCCTATGGAGGCTCAGTGATAGTCGAGGCTCCAGCGGAAGCGGCAAAAGCTCTATGTCAAGCGGGACGACTGCTAGTCGGGTGGTCGGCGGCCCGAGTATCAGCAATGGAACCCCGTCCCTTAAGGTGCTTTAGATGCATGGGACTGGGCCACACCAAACCAACGTGCCCTTCGCCTGAAAGCAGGGAAGCCCTATGTTTCAGGTGTGGCTTAGAGGGTCACAAATCCGCCTCCTGCACGGCGAATCCGCGGTGTGCAATATGTGCACAAGCCAAGAGACGGGCAGACCATGTGATGGGCAGCGCTAAATGCGTCCCGCCACAGGCCAAGGGCAAGACGACAGTGACTTATAGGACCCAAGTCTCATCACAAGTAGAGGCAAACAACCAGTTGCCTGTGGAGGTTGAAATGTCGGTTTCTTAATGCCCACACACCGACATTTCAACCTACTCCAGACTAACACTAACCACTCCGCCCGTGCGCAGGACCTGCTTATGCAGACCATGGCGGAGGGGAACTTAGATGTCGTTGTGGTAGCCGAGCCCTATTATGTACCATCCCAACCACATTGGGCTGGGGACACTGAGGGCTTGGTTGCCATTGTAGTACCAGCAGCTACCCACTTCCCCCCCTTCTCTATCAAAGAGAAGGGTCCGGGATACGTGGCGGCTTCTTGGGGTGAAATAGTGCTCATCGGAGTGTATTTTTCCCCCAATCGAAGATTAGACGATTTTGAAAGATACCTCAACACGTTGGAGATGGTGATAGGCAGAGCGGCTCCTGCCCAAGTCATCGTGATGGGAGATTTCAACGCGAAGTGTACAGCATGGGGATCTCCCATCACGGACGCGAGAGGTGCGGTGCTGAGGGACTGGGCTGCGGTTATAGGCCTTGTCCTCCTGAACCAAGGCAACACTAATACCTGTGTTCGACAACAGGGGGGGTCCATCGTAGACTTGACGTTTGCGACCCCTGCTATCGCTGCACGATCTGGAGAATGGCGCGTCCTAGAAGAGGTGGAGACCTTGTCGGACCACTTATATATCCGCTTTCAGGTCTCCGGTTCCTCGACGATGGATGCGCCATCCCGGCCCGAAAGACAGCCGTTTCCCAGATGGACGCTCTCCCGCCTAGATCGGGAAATTGCGGAGGAGGCAGCCATAGTGCAGGCTTGGGTGCCAGATATAGCAGACGCAGCCAACGTGGAGGAGCGAGCTGTCCACCTTCGAGCTGCTCTTACAGAAATCTGTGACGCTGCTATGCCCCGGACTCGACGAATACCAGCGAGGAAGCAAGTCTACTGGTGGTCGCAGGAGATTCAGGTTCTCCGCACCACCAGCAATGCCGCTCGCCGGGCATTCACGCGATGCCGCCGCCGCAGGTCACACACAGCTGAGGAGGAGGAATTCTACCGCCAAGCTCACCGGGAGGCTAAAATTGCACTGCAGACGGCCATTGCAAAGGCCAAAGACTCTTCCAATGAGGAGTTCATAGAGACGCTCAATAGAGACCCGTGGGGCCGCCCGTACCGTGTTGTACGCAGTAAATTACAGCACGCGCCCCCTACGAGTACCTTTGAGCCCACACTCCTGTCAGCGGTCATAACGGGCCTATTCCCTGAGCGGGAAGCCTTCATTCCTCCTCGGATGACAGGGCCAGAAGAAAACGAGGGCATCGTCAACGTCCCGCTAATCACGGATGACGAGATGATAGAAGCGGTGGCCCGTCTAAAATCGTCTCGTAAAGCTCCTGGGCCGGATGGAGTACCAGGAAAAGTGCTTTTTCTGGCGCTCAAGCACCTGGGGTGTCGTCTCCGGCAGCTGTTTGATGACTGCCTAGAGACAGGACAGGTTCCTAGGTGCTGGAAGGAAGGGCGTTTGTGCCTACTGAGAAAGGAGGGTCGTCCACCTGACTCTCCCTCCGGGTACCGACCACTCGTTCTCTTGGACGAGGTCGGTAAGGTTTTCGAGAGAATAGTGGCACTGCGAATCAGTAGGCACTTAGCCAGAGATGGCCCGGACATTTCCGTGAGGCAGTATGGGTTCAGGGCAGGGCTGTCTACAATAGATGCACTATCCGCGCTACGTGGCTTCTGGGAGGAGGCTAAAGTAAGGGGGGAAGGAGTCGTAGCTGTATCTTTAGATATAGCCAACGCTTTCGGCTCCCTCCCCTTTGAAGTGATTGAAGAGGCACTCAAGTTCCACCAGGTGCCTCTTTACTTAAGAAAGGTGATAGGGCACTACTTGACTGACCGGGTAGTGCTCTATCAAAGTAGAGATGGAGAGCGGATGGCCCAGCGTATGTCCAGTGGCGTTCCTCAGGGGTCCGTGCTGGGACCCCTGCTTTGGAACCTGGGCTATGATTGGGCCATCAGAGGACAGCTCTTGCCTCGGATGGCGGTTTTCTGCTATGCGGATGACACGATGGTGGCCGTCCGAGGCAACAGTCGGGAAGAGGCGATGCGGTTAGCCGCAGTGGGCGCTACCCTTGTGGTTGACCGTATCCGGATGCTGGGACTAGAGGTGGCCCTCTCCAAAACGGAAGCTATCGTCTTCCGTGGGCCAAGATGGCAGCTTGGCTCTGGTCTCAGTCTCCAAATAGACGGAGAGAGGGTCCGGCTTAAGGCCCATATCAAATACCTGGGCCTTATCCTGGACCCTGATTGGAAATTCGTGGAGCACTTCCGATGTCTCGCCCCACGTATTGTGGGCACTGCTTCGGCTCTTGGGAAGCTGCTTCCGAATGTGGGTGGTCCTCAGGCTCCATGTCGGCGTCTCTACACGGAAGTGATTAAAAGTATGGCCCTGTACGGTGCCCCCATATGGTCGGCCTCTCTCAGCGCCCAGAATAAAGCCCTCTTGCGAAAGCCGCAGAGAGTTATGGCACTGAGGATGATCAGAGGATACCGTACGGTCTCTTTCGCGGCTGCTTGCGTACTGGCCGGCACTCCCCCGTGGGAGCTTGAGGCCGCAGTGCGAGCCGACACTTACCGCGCTCGTGCGGAGAGCAGAGCGCGAGGGGAAGGCCCTGGGTCTGAAGATGTTGAGAGGGTGCAGCGCAGTGCCCAAGAGCGGATGATGGAGATCTGGTCAAACAGCCTCACGGACCCCGTTTACGGAGTCCGCACCATTGAGGCTCTCCACCCAGTCCTCCAGGAGTGGAAAGAGAGGCGCCACGGGCTACTCTCATACCGTCTTGTGCAGGTGTTGTCCGGGCACGGATGCTTCGGGCAGTATCTGCACAAGATTGCAAGACGGGAGTCATCTCCAATCTGCCATGAGTGTGGTGCGCTGGAAGATACGGCGCAGCACACCATGGAGTCTTGTACCGCATGGCAGACGGAACGCCTCGAATTGACGAGGATTATAGGGAATGATCTCTCGCTGCCCAGCGTGGTATCAGCTATGCTGGGCAGTGATAGATCGTGGGATGCTGTTGCCACCTTTTGTGAAGAGGTCATCTCACAAAAGGAGGCAGCAGAGCGGGCTCGCGAGGAAGACGAGTCCGCGGACGCCATCAGGCGTAAAAGAAGTGGAAGGAGAAGGCGGCAGTTTGCTAGCCTTTTCCCTTCCTAGTGGGGCCAAGACCACCCCGCCAGCCGCTGAGGGAGCAGCTACACGTTCACGGCTCCTCCCTCCGATTCCGCGATGAATACCCTGGTCCAACCACCTGATCAGGGAGGCCGTGGTTGCAGTTATGGTAGACTCCTATGGGACCCCACTGCGACCACAAATTACCCAAGGCCACAGACGGAACGTCGAGGTGGTTTTAGTGGGTAGGACTCCTGCCCCCTTCCCGCTAGGGGTAGGAGGTGGGAGGAGAGTCCCACATAACCACCACACCTCTCACGTGTGGTGGTATGCGTAAAGCATTTCCCCTCGTAAAAAAAAATAAAAAAAAAAATGGTTAGGTTAGGTTAGGTTAGGTTAGGTTAGGTTAGGTTAGGTTAGGTTAGGTTAGGTTAGGTTAGGTTAGGTTAGGTTAGGTTAGGTTAGGTTAGGTTGGGGTGCAGGCCGGATTCCTCCACGTTGGCTTGGGTGTTGCAGTCTCTCTTGATCTCGATCCGGAGAGAACGCAGCATCTGGGCTGGTGCACCCTGGGCATTGGCTGAGACTTTTCCCCCTTGGGAATTCTTTCGGCCCATGGCTAATATCCGGCACGGGGGGGGGGGGGGGAAGGTGACAGGGGTTTCTTGAAGGGTTGCGGTTGTGTACCGGCACTTCTGCCCCGGAAAGTTTCCTTCTGTCACCTGGGGGGGGATGGTGACGAGCAGCTTTTCTTCGGAAAAGTGGCCTCGTCACCATAGGGAGGCGGCGACAGAGGTCGTTGGAAGGGGCGGTTGCTGGGCCGCTTCCGCCCTGGACAGCTTCCTTCTGTGGCCCATTGACGGTTGGTGACTGGGGTAGCTTGAAGGGTCAGTTGCGTGTGCCTTCGAGGCCGTTTCTGTTCCTGGAAAGCTTAACCAGTTACCTGGAGGGGGCCGTGACAGAGGTGGTTGAAAGGGGCGGTTGCGTGTGCCTTTGAGGCCGTTTCCAAACCGGACAGCTGCTTTCTGTCACTTTGGTGGTTGGTGACTGGGCTTACCGAAAGACTGGGGCATGTTAACTCCGCTCTGCAACGGAGCACGAAGGTTCCGCTCTGCACCGGAGCATGACCCTGCTCAAGACGTACTCCCATGTCACCCGAGGGTCCTTCTACGTGTCTTTCGGAATCCCGGGGGGCACTGTAGTTATTGGTGGGACAGCTGTGGTGGGGTGTGTTTGAAGGGTATGGGGACCGACCCTTAGAGGTTGGGTATCCGGAAAGCACCATCCACCACAGGCAGACCGTGTAGGGCCAGTGGGTTGGGGGCCCACATTGCACGGCTTTACCGGTCTGGGGAGATGGTCGTGGGCTGCCGACCGCAGCCGTCTCCTCCTTTGGCGGAGAAGGTGGGGCTCTTCGGAGCAGGCCAGGAGGCGTGTCAGTGGGCAAAGCTTAATTGCGGTTCCGCGGCGCCTCACGACTGGCCAGGGGGGTAAACGCCGGAGTGGTTTTAGACGGTAGTTCTTTTGAGAGTCCGTCATACCTCCCATTGCACAGCCTTCCCCGGGCAGGGAGGATGCGTAAATGCATTTCCACTCCGTCATCAAAAAAAAAAAAAAAAAAAAAAAAAAAAAAAAAAAAAAAAAAAAAAAAAAAAAAAAAAAAAAAAAAAAAAAAGGTTAGGTTAGGTTAGGTTAGGTTGAGGGGCACAAAATGGCGGATTGCTGGGAGAAGGCTTGGTGCGCCGTGTGCCACCAGGCCAAACTCCCGGCAAACCACATGCTGGGGGGGAGGAAATGTTTCCCCCCCGCAACTAAAGGTAGGGACCTGCGGCCGCAGCGTCCCCGCCCCCCTGTTGCTAATGGAAGCGCCCCCGCAGCGACCGCCGCGGCCCCCGAGGAGACCTGCATGGAGCTCTAAATGCCAGCACACCATTTGGAGCTCCTGCAGGCCAACGTCAACCACTCCGCCAGAGCACAAGACCTGCTGATGCAGGTAATGGCGGAGTGGTCGATTGACGTTGCGGTCGTCGCGGAACCCTACTTCGTCCCTCCCCTACCCAATTGGGTGGGGTCGACGGACGAGTGGGTTGCCGTGGCGGTGCCGGCGGTCGGCGACGGACCCCCCCTCGTGAGGATCGAGGGCGGCCCGGGGTATGTGGCGGCCGGATGGGGGAGCGACACCGTACTAGTTGCGGTGTACTTCTCCCCCAATAGGCCGCTGGCCGCCTTTGAGGCCTTCCTGGGGGTCCTAGAGGGGGTCGTGGCGAGGGCGGCCCCGCGCCAGGTAATGGTCCTGGGGGACCTCAACGCCAAGAGTGCGGCGTGGGGATCCCCCATAACGGACGTGCGCGGGGGCGTGCTGACGGATTGGGTGGCGGCGGCGGGCCTGGTGGTCCTGAACCAGGGCAGCGCCAACACTTGCGTGCGGCGGCAGGGGGGGTCTATCGTGGACATAACGTTCGCGACCCCTGCCATTGCCGCACGCCTCGCAGACTGGCGCGTCCTGGAGGACGTGGAGACCCTCTCCGATCACCTGTATATCAGGTTGAGGGTCTCCACAAGACCGGGCCAGCCGCCACCCAGTCCTCGGGGGGGGCGGGGAGGGGGGACGGAGGAGTTCCCCAAGTGGTCCCTGTCCCAGCTGGACAGGGCCAAGGCGGACGAGGCGGCGATGGTGGAGGCTTGGTGTGCTGCCCCACCCGCCGCCTTGGGAGTGGAGGAGAGGGCGCGCCGGTTCCGCTCCGCACTGCAGGCCGTGTTTGGAGCGGCCATGCCCCGGGCGAAACGGCTCTTCGCCCGGAGGAAGGTCTACTGGTGGTCCGCCGAAATTGCGGCAGTGCGGACCACCAGTAACAGTGCCCGCCGCGCCTACCAACATTGCAGGCGCAGGCGGCACACTGCGGAGGAGGAGGAGAGGCTCTACGGGGCCCTCAAAGAAGCCAAGGGGGCCCTGACCCTGTCCATAGCAAAGGCCAAGGATGAGGCACACGCCTCATTCTTGGCCACGCTGGACAGGGATCCGTGGGGGCGGCCGTACAGGGTGGTGCGCAATAAAATGCGCACTGCCCCCCCCATGGACTCCCTAGAGCCTCCCCTCCTGAGGAGGGTCATCGAGGGGCTGTTTCCGGCAGCTCCCTCGATAACTCCCCCGGTGATGACCGAGCCACCGGGGGACTTGGAGGACCCACTCGAACTCGCCATCGCACCGGTAAGCGACGACGAGTTCGAGAGGGCGGTGGACCGGCTCCGGGGCTGCAAGAAAGCCCCGGGGCCCGACGGAGTACCGGGCCGGGTACTCCCCATCGCCCTAAAACACCTCGGGGACCGACTCAGGCAGTTGATGGACGACTGCCTGAGGGAGGGACGGTTCCCGAGGGTGTGGAAGGAGGGGAGGCTTTGCCTCCTCCGGAAAGAGGGTCGACCCCCGGACTGTCCCTCCGCCTATCGCCCCATAGTGCTGCTGGATGAGGCCGGGAAGATGATGGAGAGAATCCTGGCCTCCAGGATCCAGCAGCACCTGGAGACCGCCGGCCCGAACGTCTCCGATAGACAGTTCGGGTTTAGAGAGGGGCGGTCTACGCTCGACGCGCTGAAGTCCCTTAGGGACTTCTGTGAGTACGCGTCGAGCAGAGGGGAGGGTGTCGTCGCGGTGTCCCTTGACATCGCAAACGCGTTTGGCACTCTCCCCTATGGGGTGATAAGGGAGGCACTTATCTACCACCAAGTGCCTCCCTACCTGCGGCGGGTCATAAAGCACTACCTGACCGAGAGGGTAGTGCTCTATGAGCAGAGGAACGGTCGACGGGGGTCGACGGCGATGGCCTGTGGCGTACCCCAAGGTTCCGTGCTCGGTCCGCTCTTATGGAACCTGGGGTACGATTGGGCCATCAGGGGGGAATTGCTGCCACGGACGGCCACCATCTGCTACGCAGATGACACCATGGTGGCCGTGCGTGGGACCGACATGAGGGAGGTGCTGTGCCGGGCGGAAGCGGCGGCCGAGCTGACCATTTACCGGATTGGTCGGCTCGGCCTGAGGGTGGCGCTCCCGAAGACTGAGGCGATAGTCTTCGGGGGCCGGGGGTGGAGGCTGCCGGCGGGTTTGGCGCTCACCCTGGGGGGGGAGTCGGTCCCGATCAAGCCCCACATAAAATATTTGGGGCTTGTTCTGGACCGACGATGGAACTTCGGGGAGCACTTTACACAGTTAGCTCCCCGAATTGTGGGCGCCGCGTCGGCACTGAGCCGGCTGCTGCCGAACGTGGGTGGGCCGGGCTCCTTGTGCCGCCGGCTGTATGCCGGCGTTACGAGGAGCATGGCTCTGTACGGGGCCCCCATCTGGGCGGACAAGCTGTCCGCCCGGAACAGGGCCCTGCTGCAGAGGCCACAGCGGGTGTTGGCCCTCCGAATTGTGAGGGCCTACATGACGGTGGCCCACGCCGCGGCCTGCCTCCTCGCCTGCACCCCGCCCTGGGAGTTGGACGCAGAGGTGCAGGCGGAGACCTACGCAGTTAGGTCCAGGGCCCGGGCGAGAGGAGAACGCCCGGACCCTGAGGAGGTGGAGGAGACGCGCCGGATGACGGAGCGCCGACTGCGGGACAGGTGGAAAGCGGACCTGGAGGACTCCCCCTATGGGACTCGGACCATAGGGGCGATCCTCGGGTCGTTTGACACCTGGCTGGGGAGGGCAGTCGGCGCTACGTCGTACCGGCTTGTGCAGGTATTGACCGGACACGGATGCTTCGGTCATTACCTGCACAAAATTGGGAGGGAGCCCGGCCCGCAGTGCCATGAGTGCGGCGATCCGGACGACACGGCTCAGCACACTCTCGAGGTGTGCAGCCGGTGGAGTGCAGAGCGCCGCACTATGGCGCTAGCCATCGGTCGACGGGACCTCTCCCTGCACAGCGTTGTGTCTGCAATGCTGTGCAGCGACAGGTCCTGGAGGGCTGTGGCCTCCTTCTGCGAGTGTGTCATCTCGCAGAAGGAGGCCTCGGAGCGTGAGCGCGAGGACTCTCCTCTCGCGCATCCGCTCCGGCGTAGACGGCGGGGGGTGAGGCGGCGGCGTTTTGCCGCCCGCCTCAACCCTTAGTGACTGCGGGTGGGGGATGGGAGTCCCCCGCCCGCCGTAGGCTAGTCACTTGGCGGTCTGGGAGAGGGGCCAGGCGTGCTCGGCCTCTCTCTCCTTCGGCGCGGGTAGCCCCGGCAGACGGCCGGGGCTGCCGGAAGGCGTCGTGGGCAGAGCTTCGGCGGTTCCACGGCGCCTTGCCAAACCGGCAGGAGGGTACGCCAGGGTGGTTTTTAGTGGGTTGCGCTCCCTTTCCCCCTCTCATTCTGAGGGGGGGGCGGGGGGTGAGTCCCACATATCCCCTCACTACTCCCATGGTGAGGGGAATGCATAAAGCATTTTCCACCCTGTCAAAAAAAAAAAAAAAAAAAAAAAAAAAAAAAAAAAAAAAAAAAAAAAAAAAAAAAAAAAAAAAAAAAAAAAAAAAAAAAAAAAAGGTTAGGTTAGGTTAGGTTAGGTTAGGTTAGGTTAGGTTAGGTAAGTTAGGTTAGCCGGATTCCTCCACGTTGGCTTGGGTGTTGCAGTCTCTCTTGATCTCGATCCGGAGAGAACGCAGCATCTGGGCTGGTGCACCCTGGGCATCGGCTGAGACTTTCCCTTTTTTGGGGGAATCTTTCAGCCCATGGCAAATATCCGGCACGGGGGGGGGGGAGGTAGGTGACAAGTGACTTTTCGTCTGAAAACTCGCTTAGTCACCGCCACACTGGGGGGGAAATGGGTAGCTTAAGTTAGGTTAGGGGGTGGGCTCGGCGTGCACTTACAATGCCGTCCAGCACTTACCACCCAAAAACTAGGGGAGGCACGTCGACTCCTCTAGCCCCGTACTCTGGCGTCTTGCTTCAACAACCCCATCCAGCGACGTAATGGGGTAGTTGCAAGATGCCGGAACGGAGGGCTTGCCTTCATTGGCCGGCCCGCGAGAAGGAAAACTCTATAAAACCCGACAGCATAGTCGTTAAAACCTGCAGATACCGAGCGACCTCTGCAGTATCTAGCTTTACCCCTGGGATGGGCGTCACCCGGGGGTGGACCTTGTATATCGACCCGTTATCGTGGGAACAAAATGGACTTTAAAAACTATACATTTTCTGATGAAGAAGTGGATGACTACAGTAGTAGTGAAGAGGAGGGGCATTCGGAAACGAGTGTCCGAAATATCGAACAACGGCGTAAACGTCCATTAGTGGATACCGGAGACGATGAAGAAACGCGTGCTGGCCCTGGGCCAAGTAAGCCGCTTTTAAAAAGAGGACGAGGCCGTCCCCCAACAACTGGGAAGTATGTCGGCCTAGCAAAGGCAAAGATGGCGTGGGTGGAGGCCGAGCGGGAGAAAATGATGCTTGAAGCAGAGTCTGAGCTCATTGCCTCAACCCGTCAACTTAGGAAAAATCCTACTTCCTCGTCTCAGCTTACTGAGGCGAGTACTGATGCTGGCAGCGCCGACTTTTTAATAAAGTTGGTGCAAGACAGTGTGGTCGCCATCCATAAGGTGGCCACTACGTCTAAAAACCTAAAAGGGACATACGTCCGTGTCCTCAAAGATGCAGCTGACAATATTAAGGACGCGTGTGAGGTCCTTAAGGTGCGCTGCGTCTCAGATGAGACGGTACGAATGCAGGCTGAGAACAAAAGACTGCAGGAGGAGATGGAGGGGCTCCGAAAAGAGCTGGCAGACCTCCGAACACAAATGGAGGAAGACAGGAGACAGCAAAAGGCGGTGGTAGACTAGCCACCTCAAACAGCCTCTCCAGCTAGGACTGACACCGAAGAACTGGTGCGCACCATCATGTGCCAAGTGGGTACCATGATCACCGCCCGGTTCGACGATATAGAGGACAGACTGCTCCCGGAGGTGCGCTTGCGACCCTCACTGGCGGCAGATAAAAGGTTATCGGGATGTGTGGACGATTTTTCTGCAGCCGACACGTCGTACCTTCCAGAGCCTTGCACTGGTGAGAGTTATATACCTCCCACGCACCCCCAAACGAAGGACACACAGACAGGACGGAGCTTGCCTTCACAGTCAATACCTAAGGTATCGCACCAGGCCTACTCGACGGTAGTCAAAGAAGGCTCCAACAATAAAAAGAGGTTAGGAAAGAAGAATGGTCAGGGCCCCCCGCCTTCTTCCTCCGCCCCAGTTCCAAAGGCTACGCGACCGACGCAACGGATGACTCCAGAGCAAAGGAAGCAAAGAGGGAAGAAAAAGAAAAAGAGGAAGAGGAAGCGTAAACCGCGGATAGTCACCCCTCAAACCACAGCGGTGATAATCACCCTAAAGCCAGAGGCGTCACAGAAAGGGTTGACTTATAGGGACGTGATGTTAAAGGCAACGAAGTCTTTCACTCTAAGCGAGGTAGGCCTTGAACACGTCAAGGCTCGAAGCACTGCTAGCGGAGCCCGGTTAATAGAGGTGCCGGGTGCTGACAGTGGCTCAAAAGCGGATCAGTTGGCGGCTAAACTACGTAATGTCCTTAGTGACATAGCGGAGGTAGCACGACCACTGAAGACGGTTGCTCTGCGTGTGTCCGGCTTGGACGAGTCCGTCGGGGCTGATGACGTAGCCGCTGCTATTTTGACGAAAACTGGGTGCCTGCCCGAACACGTAAAGGTAGGCAGCATACGCGCGGGGTCATTTGGCGTTGGCACCGCAGTGATAAAATGCCCGCCAGAATCTGCAAAGGTTTTGGCTGCGGCAGGAAGACTTTTGGTGGGCTGGTCATCAGCCCAGATCAAGCTACTTGATCCCTTACCCATGCGCTGTTTTAAGTGCATGGGCTTAGGCCACGTTCGAGCGGCTTGCCCATCTCAAGTTGACCGTGGTACAACTTGCTACCGATGTGGCGAAGAGGGACACATGTCTGTCGGCTGCAAGGCCAAACCGCATTGCGTGGTTTGCGCCCAAGCAAAGCGACGTGCAGGACATGTCATGGGCGGAAAACGCTGCAGGCCTCCTCGAAAGAGGAACAAGTCGGTGCCTCCACAAGGGGCTGCACCACAAGAGACCTGCGGAAGTTCTCCAAGGGAGATGGAGTCTTAAGATTTCCCCCTTATGAGAAACGTGGTGAAAGGAGCAGGGCGCAAGCCACAACTCTTTGTGAGACGCGGGCCGAGATGGGCGTCTGGAGCCTGCATTGCACAATCTCACATGCCGACAGGGGTGTCATTCGATCTTGACACCTCCAGCCTCTGGCTAGACGAGCCCCGGCTTTATTTCCAGGGCAGCTTTGGCCGTCGTTTTGGAAGAATTCATTTTGACTCCCACGGCGGCCATCATAAAGCGGTTGAGGACCAGCAGAGGGGTTTTAGTGGGTAGGCTTCCTGACCTTTGCCCGTTAGGGGAAAAGGTCGGGGGGAGAGTCCCACATAACCACCGCGTTCGCCCAAACGCGGTGGTATGCGCAAAGCATTTCCCCTCTTTAAAAAAAAAAAAAAAAAAAAAAAAAAAAAAAAGGTTAGGTTAGGTTAGGTTAGGTTAGGTTAGGTTAGGTTAGGTTAGGTTAGGTTAGGTTCGGCGATCTCGCTCCGGCTCACGCTCTCGCTCGGGGTCGCGCTCCCCTGAGCTTATGGATGGGCTAGAGGGTCAGCAGGAGGCTGACCCGATTGATGCCACCCGCATGGCGGCACGGGATATCCTGGAGGCGGCCAGGATATCCGGCAATATCAAGGGGGAGGTACAGGGCCGGATGAACCGAGCCTGCCGCACCATCCTGGGGCTAATGGATGAGGTAGAGGCCTCCAGAACCGAGAGCGAGGAGATCCGCATCCTTAAAGCGGACAATAAAAGGATGCGGGAGCAACTCGCTCTGAACTCGGCGGAGCTGAAGGCGCTCCGCATCGCCTTCAGCGAGCGGCAGATCCCGGCCGCCCCCCCCGTGTCTGCTGCCCTGCAGTTTGGAACCGCCGAGCTCACCGAGGCTATCGAGGTGATGAAGCGGGACCTCTTCCTCAGCCTCGGGAGGATGATATCCGACAGGATGGAGGAGGTCAATAGGCGCCTCCCGGCGGAGCCCATCCTCCGCCCCCCCCTTGCACATGACAAGCGGGCTGCCAAGCCATCCACGGCAGCCCCCCCCGAGCGAAAGAGGGCAGAAATTGCCCTGCCACCCTCGGCCCCGGTAGAAGCCCTCGAAACCAGGGCCAGGCTCGGCGATGGGCGGCCTAAAGCCGCCAAAAAGGTGGTGGCCCCAGTCCCCACCCCCGCCAAAAAGAAGTCCGCCAAGGCCGCCAAGGCTGCCCCGGCCCCGGAGGAGGAGCCCGGCCCTTCGGGCCGTATGCCGCCTGCGCCCACACAGATGTCGTGGTCGCAGGTGGTGCGGAAGAAGGGCAAGGGCGCGGCCAAGCCCCCCCCTCCAGCCCCTAAAGGGCCCGGGAAGACAGCGCACGGGCCCAGACCCGCAAAGCTGTCCGTCCCCAAGACGGCGGCGGTGGTGATCTCCCTCAAGAAGGGGGCCACCACCACCCTGCAGGCCACCATGGCTAAGGCCATTAATGGTCTTAGCCTGAGTGAGGTGGGCCTGCAGAGCGTGCGGGTCAGGACCTCGATGACGGGCTCCCGGGTCATCGAGGTCCCCGGGGAGAAGGGCCACGAGGTGGCGGATACCCTTGCAGCCAAGCTGCAAGGGTTGGTGGGGGACGTGGCGGACATCAGCCGCCCCGTCAAGATGGCCGGCGTCCAGATTTCCGGTCTGGATGAGTCGGCCACCAAGGAGACGGTGGCGCAGGCTGTTGCCGCGGCTGGGGCGTGCCAGCCTGAGCAGGTCAAAGTGGGGGCCGTCCGCGCCCTTTACGATGGCACTGGATCGGTCTTAGTCCAGTGCCCCGTGCAGGCTGCGGTGACCCTCACCAAGTCCGGGAGGATCCTGGTGGGCTGGGCCTCCGCCAGGGTCACGGCGGTGGGGCCGACACCAATGCGGTGCTTCCGCTGCTATGGTGTCGGCCACTCGCGGGAGCTGTGCCCCTCCAAAGTTGACCGGAGCAATTTCTGCTTCCGGTGCAGCAAGGAGGGGCACAAGATGGCGGATTGCTGGGAGAAGGCTTGGTGCGCCGTATGCCACCAGGCCAAACTCCCGGCAAACCACATGCTGGGGGGGAGGAAATGTTTCCCCCCCGCAACTAAAGGTAAGGACCTGCGGCCGCAGCGTCCCCGCCCCCCCGTTGCTAATGGAAGCACCCCCGCAGCGACCGCCGTGGCCCCCGAGGAGACCTGCATGGAGCTCTAAATGCCAGCACACCATTTAGAGCTCCTGCAGGCCAACGTCAACCACTCCGCCAGAGCACAAGACCTGCTGATGCAGGTAATGGCGGAGTGGTCGATTGACGTTGCGGTGGTCGCGGAACCCTACTTCGTCCCTCCCCTACCCAACTGGGTGGGGTCGACGGACGAACGGGTTGCCGTGGCGGTGCCGGCGATCGGCGACGGACCCTCCCTCGTGAGGATCGAGGGCGGCCCGGGGTTCGTGGCGGCCGGATGGGGGAGCGACACCGTACTAGTTGCGGTGTATTTCTCCCCCAACAGGCCGCTGGCCGCCTTTGAGGCCTTCCTCGAGGTCCTGAGGGGGGTCGTGGAGAGGGCGGCCCCGCGCCATATAATGGTCCTGGGGGACCTCAACGCCAAGAGTGCGGCGTGGGGATCCCCCATAACGGACGTGCGCGGGGGGGTGCTGACGGATTGGGTGGCGGCGGCGGGCCTGGTGGTCCTGAACCAGGGCAGCGCCAACACTTGCGTGCGGCGGCAGGGGGGGTCTATCGTGGACATCACGTTCGCGACCCCTGCCATTGCCGCACGCCTCGCAGACTGGCGCGTCCTGGAGGACGTGGAGACCCTCTCCGATCACCTGTATATCAGGTTGAGGGTCTCCACAAGACCGGGCCAGCTGCCACCCAGTCCTCGGGGGGGGTGGGGAAGGGGGACGGAGGAGTTCCCCAAGTGGTCCCTGTCCCAACTGGACAGGGCCAAGGCGGATGAGGCGGCGATGGTGGAGGCTTGGTGTGCTGCCCCACCCGCCGCCTTGGGAGTGGAGGAGAGGGCGCGCCGGTTCCGCTCCGCACTGCAGGCCGTGTGCGGAGCGGCCATGCCCCGGGCGAAACGGCTCTTCGCCCGGAGGAAGGTCTACTGGTGGTCCGCCGAAATTGCGGCAGTGCGGACCACCAGTAACAGTGCCCGCCGCGCCTACCAACATTGCAGGCGCAGGCGGCACACTGCGGAGGAGGAGGAGAGGCTCTACGGGGCCCTCAAAGAAGCCAAGGGGGCCCTAACCCTGTCCATAGCAAAGGCCAAGGATGAGGCACACGCCTCATTCTTGGCCACGCTGGACAGGGATCCGTGGGGGCGGCCGTACAGGGTGGTGCGCAACAAAATGCGCACTGCCCCCCCCATGGACTCCCTAGAGCCTCCCCTCCTGAGGAGGGTCATCGAGGGGCTGTTTCCGGCAGCTCCCTCGATAACTCCCCCGGTGATGACCGAGCCACCGGGGGACTTGGAGGACCCACTCGAACTCGCTATCGCACCGGTAAGCGATGACGAGTTCGAGAGGGCGGTGGACCGGCTCCGGGGCTGCAAGAAAGCCCCGGGGCCCGACGGAGTACCGGGCCGGGTACTCCCCATCGCCCTAAAACACCTCGGGGACCGACTCAGGCAGTTGATGGACGACTGCCTGAGGGAGGGACGGTTCCCGAGGGTGTGGAAGGAGGGGAGGCTCTGCCTCCTCCGGAAAGAGGGTCGACCCCCGGACTGTCCCTCCGCCTATCGCCCCATAGTGCTGCTGGATGAGGCCGGGAAGATGATGGAGAGAATCCTGGCCTCCAGGATCCAGCAGCATCTAGAGACCGCCGGCCCGAACGTCTCTGATAGACAGTTCGGGTTCAGAGAGGGGCGGTCTACGCTCGACGCGCTGAAGTCCCTTAGGGACTTCTGTGAGTACGCGTCGAGCAGAGGGGAGGGTGTCGTCGCGGTGTCCCTTGACATCGCAAACGCGTTTGGCACTCTCCCCTATGGGGTGATAAGGGAGGCACTTATTTACCACCAAGTGCCTCCCTACCTGCGGCGGGTCATAGAGCACTACCTGACCGAGAGGGTAGTGCTCTATGAGCAGAGGGACGGTCGACGGGGGTCGACGGCGATGGCCTGTGGCGTACCCCAAGGTTCCGTGCTCGGTCCGCTCTTATGGAACCTGGGGTACGATTGGGCCATCAGGGGGGAGTTGCTCCCGCGGACGGCCACCATCTGCTACGCAGATGACACCATGGTGGCCGTGCGTGGGACCGACATGAGGGAGGTGCTGTGCCGGGCGGAAGCGGCGGCCGAGCTGACCATTTACCGGATTGGTCGGCTCGGCCTGAGGGTGGCGCTCCCGAAGACTGAGGCGATAGTCTTCGGGGGCCGGGGGTGGAGGCTGCCGGCGGGCTTGGCGCTCACCCTGGGGGGGGAGTCGGTCCCGATCAAGCCCCACATAAAATATTTGGGGCTTGTTCTGGACCGACGATGGAACTTCGGGGAGCACTTTACACAGTTAGCTCCCCGAATTGTGGGCGCCGCGTCGGCACTGAGCCGGCTGCTGCCGAACGTGGGTGGGCCGGGCTCCTTGTGCCGCCGGCTGTATGCCGGCGTTACAAGGAGCATGGCTCTGTACGGGGCCCCCATCTGGGCGGACAAGCTGTCCGCCCGGAACAGGGCCCTGCTGCAGAGGCCACAGCGGGTGGTGGCCCTCCGAATTGTGAGGGCCTACATGACGGTGGCCCACGCCGCGGCCTGCCTCCTCGCCTGCACCCCGCCCTGGGAGTTGGACGCAGAGGTGCAGGCGGAGACCTACGCAGTTAGGTCCAGGGCCCGGGCGAGAGGAGAACGCCCGGACCCTGAGGAGGTGGAGGAGACGCGCCGGATGACGGAGCGCCGACTGCGGGACAGGTGGAAAGCGGACCTGGAGGACTCCCCCTATGGGACTCGGACCATAGGGGCGATCCTCGGGTCGTTTGACACCTGGTTGGGGAGGGCAGTCGGCGCTACGTCGTACCGGCTTGTGCAGGTATTGACCGGACACGGATGCTTCGGTCATTACCTGCACAAAATTGGGAGGGAGCCCGGCCCGCAGTGCCATGAGTGCGGCGATCCGGACGACACGGCTCAGCACACTCTCGAGGTGTGCAGCCGGTGGAGTGCGGAGCGCCGCACTATGGCGCTAGCCATCGGTCGACGGGACCTCTCCCTGCACAGCGTTGTGTCTGCAATGCTGTGCAGCGACAGGTCCTGGAGGGCTGTGGCCTCCTTCTGCGAGTGTGTCATCTCGCAGAAGGAGGCCTCGGAGCGTGAGCGCGAGGACTCTCCTCTCGCGCATCCGCTCCGGCGTAGACGGCGGGGGGTGAGGCGGCGGCGTTTTGCCGCCCGCCTCAACCCTTAGTGACTGCGGGTGGGGGATGGGAGTCCCTCGCCCGCCGTAGGCTAGTCACTTGGCGGTCTGGGAGAGAGGCCAGGCGTGCTCGGCCTCTCTCTCCTTTGGCGCGGGTAGCCCCGGCAGGTGGCCGGGGCTGCCGGAAGGCGTCGTGGGCAGAGCTTCGGCGGTTCCACGGCGCCTTGCCTAACCGGCAGGAGGGTACGCCAGGGTGGTTTTTAGTGGGTTGCGCCCCCTTTCCCCCTTCTCATTCTGAGGGGGGGGGCGGGGGGTGAGTCCCACATATCCCCTCACTACTCCCATGGTGAGGGGAATGCATAAAGCATTTTCCACACTGACAAAAAAAAAAAAAAAAAAAAAAAAAAAAAAAAAAAAAAAAAAAAAAAAAAAAAAAAAAAAAAAAAAAAAAAAAAAAAGGTTAGGTTAGGTTAGGTTAGGTTAGGTTAGGTTAGGTTAGGTTAGGTTAGGTTAGGTTAGGTTAGGTTAGGTTAGGTTAGGTTAGGTTAGGTTAGGTTAGGTTAGGGGTGCAGGCCGGATTCCTCCACGTTGGCTTGGGTGTTGCAGTCTCTCTTGATCTCGATCCGGAGAGAACGCAGCATCTGGGCTGGTGCACCCTGGGCATTGGCTGAGACTTTTCCCCCTTGGGAATTCTTTCGGTCCATGGCTAATATCCGGCACGGGGGGGGGGGGGGGAGGTGACAGGGGTTTCTTGAAGGGTTGCGGTTGTGTACCGGCACTTCTGCCCCGGAAAGTTTCCTTCTGTCACCTGGGGGGGGATGGTGACGAGCAGCTTTTCTTCGGAAAAGTGGCCTCGTCACCATAGGGAGGCGGCGACAGAGGTCGTTGGAAGGGGCGGTTGCTTTGGACCGTTTCCGCCCTGGACAGCTTCCTTCTGTGGCCCATTGACGGTTGGTGACTGGGGAGGCTTGAAGGGTCAGTTGCGTGTGCCTTCGAGGCCGTTTCTGTTCCTGGAAAGCTTAACCAGTTACCTGGAGGGGGCCGTGACAGAGGTGGTTGAAAGGGGCGGTTGCGTGTGCCTTTGAGGCCGTTTCCAAACCGGACAGCTGCTTTCTGTCACTTTGGTGGTTGGTGACTGGGCTTACCGAAAGACTGGGGCATGTTAACTCCGCTCTGCAACGGAGCACGAAGGTTCCGCTCTGCACCGGAGCATGACCCTGCTCAAGACGTACTCCCATGTCACCCGAGGGTCCTTCTACGTGTCTTTCGGAATCCCGGGGGGCACTGTAGTTATTGGTGGGACAGCTGTGGTGGGGTGTGTTTGAAGGGTATGGGGACCGACCCTAGAGGTTGGGTATCCGGAAAGCACCATCCACCACAGGCAGACCGTGTAGGGCCAGTGGGTTGGGGGCCCACATTGCACGGCTTTACCGGTCTGGGGAGATGGTCGTGGGCTGCTGACCGCAGCCGTCTCCTCCTTTGGCGGAGAAGGTGGGGCTCTTCGGAGCAGGCCAGGAGGCGTGTCAGTGGGCAAAGCTTAATTGCGGTTCCGCGGCGCCTCGCGACTGGCCAGGGGGGTAAACGCCGGAGTGGTTTTAGACGGTAGTTCTTTTGAGAGTCCGTCATACCTCCCATTGCACAGCCTTCCCCGGGCAGGGAGGATGCGTAAATGCATTTCCACTCCGTCATCAAAAAAAAAAAAAAAAAAAAAAAAAAAAAGGTTAGGTTAGGTTAGGTTGGGGTGCAGGCCGGATTCCTCCACGTTGGCTTGGGTGTTGCAGTCTCTCTTGATCTCGATCCGGAGAGAACGCAGCATCTGGGCTGGTGCACCCTGGGCATTGGCTGAGACTTTTCCCCCTTGGGAATTCTTTCGGCCCATGGCTAATATCCGGCACGGGGGGGGGGGGGGGGGGAAGGTGACAGGGGTTTCTTGAAGGGTTGCGGTTGTGTACCGGCACTTCTGCCCCGGAAAGTTTCCTTCTGTCACCTGGGGGGGGATGGTGACGAGCAGCTTTTCTTCGGAAAAGAGGCCTCGTCACCATAGGGAGGCGGCGACAGAGGTCGTTGGAAGGGGCGGTTGCTTTGGACCGTTTCCGCCCTGGACAGCTTCCTTCTGTGGCCCATTGACGGTTGGTGACTGGGGAGGCTTGAAGGGTCAGTTGCGTGTGCCTTCGAGGCCGTTTCTGTTCCTGGAAAGCTTAACCAGTTACCTGGAGGGGGCCGTGACAGAGGTGGTTGAAAGGGGCGGTTGCGTGTGCCTTTGAGGCCGTTTCCAAACCGGACAGCTGCTTTCTGTCACTTTGGTGGTTGGTGACTGGGCTTACCGAAAGACTGGGGCATGTTAACTCCGCTCTGCAACGGAGCACGAAGGTTCCGCTCTGCACCGGAGCATGACCCTGCTCAAGACGTACTCCCATGTCACCCGAGGGTCCTTCTACGTGTCTTTCGGAATCCCGGGGGGCACTGTAGTTATTGGTGGGACAGCTGTGGTGGGGTGTGTTTGAAGGGTATGGGGACCGACCCTAGAGGTTGGGTATCCGGAAAGCACCATCCACCACAGGCAGACCGTGTAGGGCCAGTGGGTTGGGGGCCCACATTGCACGGCTTTACCGGTCTGGGGAGATGGTCGTGGGCTGCTGACCGCAGCCGTCTCCTCCTTTGGCGGAGAAGGTGGGGCTCTTCGGAGCAGGCCAGGAGGCGTGTCAGTGGGCAAAGCTTAATTGCGGTTCCGCGGCGCCTCGCGACTGGCCAGGGGGGTAAACGCCGGAGTGGTTTTAGACGGTAGTTCTTTTGAGAGTCCGTCATACCTCCCATTGCACAGCCTTCCCCGGGCAGGGAGGATGCGTAAATGCATTTCCACTCCGTCATCAAAAAAAAAAAAAAAAAAAAAGGTTAGGTTAGGTTAGGTTAGGTTAGGTTAGGTTAGGTTAGGTTAGGTTGGGGTGCAGGCCGGATTCCTCCACGTTGGCTTGGGTGTTGCAGTCTCTCTTGATCTCGATCCGGAGAGAACGCAGCATCTGGGCTGGTGCACCCTGGGCATTGGCTGAGACTTTTCCCCCTTGGGAATTCTTTCGGTCCATGGCTAATATCCGGCACGGGGGGGTGGGGGGGGAAGGTGACAGGGGTTTCTTGAAGGGTTGCGGTTGTGTACCGGCACTTCTGCCCCGGAAAGTTTCCTTCTGTCACCTGGGGGGGGATGATGCCGAGCAGCTTTTCTTCGGAAAAGTTGCCTCGTCACCATAGGGAGGCGGCGACAGAGGTCGTTGGAAGGGGCGGTTGCTGGGCCGCTTCCGCCCTGGACAGCTTCCTTCTGTGGCCCATTGACGGTTGGTGACTGGGGTAGCTTGAAGGGTCAGTTGCGTGTGCCTTCGAGGCCGTTTCTGTTCCTGGAAAGCTTAACCAGTTACCTGGAGGGGGCCGTGACAGAGGTGGTTGAAAGGGGCGGTTGCGTGTGCCTTTGAGGCCGTTTCCAAACCGGACAGCTGCTTTCTGTCACTTTGGTGGTTGGTGACTGGGTTTACCGAAAGACTGGGGCATGTTAACTCCGCTCTGCAACGGAGCACGAAGGTTCCGCTCTGTACCGGAGCATGACCCTGCTCAAGACGTACTCCCATGTCACCCGAGGGTCCTTCTACGTGTCTTTCGGAATCCCGGGGGGCACTGTAGTTATTGGTGGGACAGCTGTGGTGGGGTGTGTTTGAAGGGTATGGGGACCGACCCTTAGAGGTTGGGTATCCGGAAAGCACCATCCACCACAGGCAGACCGTGTAGGGCCAGTGGGTTGGGGGCCCACATTGCACGGCTTTACCGGTCTGGGGAGATGGTCGTGGGCTGCCGACCGCAGCCGTCTCCTCCTTTGGCGGAGAAGGTGGGGCTCTTCGGAGCAGGCCAGGAGGCGTGTCAGTGGGCAAAGCTTAATTGCGGTTCCGCGGCGCCTCACGACTGGCCAGGGGGGTAAACGCCGGAGTGGTTTTAGACGGTAGTTCTTTTGAGAGTCCGTCATACCTCCCATTGCACAGCCTTCCCCGGGCAGGGAGGATGCGTAAATGCATTTCCACTCCGTCATCAAAAAAAAAAAAAGGTTAGGTTAGGTTAGGTTAGGTTAGGTTAGGTTGGGGTGCAGGCCGGATTCCTCCACGTTGGCTTGGGTGTTGCAGTCTCTCTTGATCTCGATCCGGAGAGAACGCAGCATCTGGGCTGGTGCACCCTGGGCATTGGCTGAGACTTTTCCCCCTTGGGAATTCTTTCGGTCCATGGCTAATATCCGGCACGGGGGGGTGGGGGGGGAAGGTGACAGGGGTTTCTTGAAGGGTTGCGGTTGTGTACCGGCACTTCTGCCCCGGAAAGTTTCCTTCTGTCACCTGGGGGGGGATGATGACGAGCAGCTTTTCTTCGGAAAAGTTGCCTCGTCACCATAGGGAGGCGGCGACAGAGGTCGTTGGAAGGGGCGGTTGCTGGGCCGCTTCCGCCCTGGACAGCTTCCTTCTGTGGCCCATTGACGGTTGGTGACTGGGGTAGCTTGAAGGGTCAGTTGCGTGTGCCTTCGAGGCCGTTTCTGTTCCTGGAAAGCTTAACCAGTTACCTGGAGGGGGCCGTGACAGAGGTGGTTGAAAGGGGCGGTTGCGTGTGCCTTTGAGGCCGTTTCCAAACCGGACAGCTGCTTTCTGTCACTTTGGTGGTTGGTGACTGGGTTTACCGAAAGACTGGGGCATGTTAACTCCGCTCTGCAACGGAGCACGAAGGTTCCGCTCTGTACCGGAGCATGACCCTGCTCAAGACGTACTCCCATGTCACCCGAGGGTCCTTCTACGTGTCTTTCGGAATCCCGGGGGGCACTGTAGTTATTGGTGGGACAGCTGTGGTGGGGTGTGTTTGAAGGGTATGGGGACCGACCCTTAGAGGTTGGGTATCCGGAAAGCACCATCCACCACAGGCAGACCGTGTAGGGCCAGTGGGTTGGGGGCCCACATTGCACGGCTTTACCGGTCTGGGGAGATGGTCGTGGGCTGCCGACCGCAGCCGTCTCCTCCTTTGGCGGAGAAGGTGGGGCTCTTCGGAGCAGGCCAGGAGGCGTGTCAGTGGGCAAAGCTTAATTGCGGTTCCGCGGCGCCTCGCGACTGGCCAGGGGGGTAAACGCCGGAGTGGTTTTAGACGGTAGTTCTTTTGAGAGTCCGTCATACCTCCCATTGCACAGCCTTCCCCGGGCAGGGAGGATGCGTAAATGCATTTCCACTCCGTCATCAAAAAAAAAAAAAAAAAAAAAAAAGGTTAGGTTAGGTTAGGTTAGGTTAGGTTAGGTTAGGTTAGGTTAGGTTAGGTTAGGTTAGGTTAGGTTAGGTTAGGTTAGGTTAGGTTAGGTTAGGTTAGGTTAGGTTAGGTTAGGTTAGGTTGGGGTGCAGGCCGGATTCCTCCACGTTGGCTTGGGTGTTGCAGTCTCTCTTGATCTCGATCCGGAGAGAACGCAGCATCTGGGCTGGTGCACCCTGGGCATTGGCTGAGACTTTTCCCCCTTGGGAATTCTTTCGGCCCATGGCTAATATCCGGCACGGGGGGGGGGGGGGGAAGGTGACAGGGGTTTCTTGAAGGGTTGCGGTTGTGTACCGGCACTTCTGCCCCGGAAAGTTTCCTTCTGTCACCTGGGGGGGGATGGTGACGAGCAGCTTTTCTTCGGAAAAGTGGCCTCGTCACCATAGGGAGGCGGCGACAGAGGTCGTTGGAAGGGGCGGTTGCTGGGCCGCTTCCGCCCTGGACAGCTTCCTTCTGTGGCCCATTGACGGTTGGTGACTGGGGTAGCTTGAAGGGTCAGTTGCGTGTGCCTTCGAGGCCGTTTCTGTTCCTGGAAAGCTTAACCAGTTACCTGGAGGGGGCCGTGACAGAGGTGGTTGAAAGGGGCGGTTGCGTGTGCCTTTGAGGCCGTTTCCAAACCGGACAGCTGCTTTCTGTCACTTTGGTGGTTGGTGACTGGGCTTACCGAAAGACTGGGGCATGTTAACTCCGCTCTGCAACGGAGCACGAAGGTTCCGCTCTGCACCGGAGCATGACCCTGCTCAAGACGTACTCCCATGTCACCCGAGGGTCCTTCTACGTGTCTTTCGGAATCCCGGGGGGCACTGTAGTTATTGGTGGGACAGCTGTGGTGGGGTGTGTTTGAAGGGTATGGGGACCGACCCTTAGAGGTTGGGTATCCGGAAAGCACCATCCACCACAGGCAGACCGTGTAGGGCCAGTGGGTTGGGGGCCCACATTGCACGGCTTTACCGGTCTGGGGAGATGGTCGTGGGCTGCCGACCGCAGCCGTCTCCTCCTTTGGCGGAGAAGGTGGGGCTCTTCGGAGCAGGCCAGGAGGCGTGTCAGTGGGCAAAGCTTAATTGCGGTTCCGCGGCGCCTCACGACTGGCCAGGGGGGTAAACGCCGGAGTGGTTTTAGACGGTAGTTCTTTTGAGAGTCCGTCATACCTCCCATTGCACAGCCTTCCCCGGGCAGGGAGGATGCGTAAATGCATTTCCACTCCGTCATCAAAAAAAAAAAAAAGGTTAGGTTAGGTTAGGTTGGGGTGCAGGCCGGATTCCTCCACGTTGGCTTGGGTGTTGCAGTCTCTCTTGATCTCGATCCGGAGAGAACGCAGCATCTGGGCTGGTGCACCCTGGGCATTGGCTGAGACTTTTCCCCCTTGGGAATTCTTTCGGTCCATGGCTAATATCCGGCACGGGGGGGGGCGGGGGAGGTGACAGGGGTTTCTTGAAGGGTTGCAGTTGTGTACCGGCACTTCTGCCCCGGAAAGTTTCCTTCTGTCACCTGGGGGGGGATGGTGACGAGCAGCTTTTCTTCGGAAAAGAGGCCTCGTCACCATAGGGAGGCGGCGACAGAGGTCGTTGGAAGGGGCGGTTGCTTTGGACCGTTTCCGCCCTGGACAGCTTCCTTCTGTGGCCCATTGACGGTTGGTGACTGGGGAGGCTTGAAGGGTCAGTTGCGTGTGCCTTCGAGGCCGTTTCTGTTCCTGGAAAGCTTAACCAGTTACCTGGAGGGGGCCGTGACAGAGGTGGTTGAAAGGGGCGGTTGCGTGTGCCTTTGAGGCCGTTTCCAAACCGGACAGCTGCTTTCTGTCACTTTGGTGGTTGGTGACTGGGCTTACCGAAAGACTGGGGCATGTTAACTCCGCTCTGCAACGGAGCACGAAGGTTCCGCTCTGCACCGGAGCATGACCCTGCTCAAGACGTACTCCCATGTCACCCGAGGGTCCTTCTACGTGTCTTTCGGAATCCCGGGGGGCACTGTAGTTATTGGTGGGACAGCTGTGGTGGGGTGTGTTTGAAGGGTATGGGGACCGACCCTAGAGGTTGGGTATCCGGAAAGCACCATCCACCACAGGCAGACCGTGTAGAGCCAGTGGGTTGGGGGCCCACATTGCACGGCTTTACCGGTCTGGGGAGATGGTCGTGGGCTGCTGACCGCAGCCGTCTCCTCCTTTGGCGGAGAAGGTGGGGCTCTTCGGAGCAGGCCAGGAGGCGTGTCAGTGGGCAAAGCTTAATTGCGGTTCCGCGGCGCCTCGCGACTGGCCAGGGGGGTAAACGCCGGAGTGGTTTTAGACGGTAGTTCTTTTGAGAGTCCGTCATACCTCCCATTGCACAGCCTTCCCCGGGCAGGGAGGATGCGTAAATGCATTTCCACTCCGTCATCAAAAAAAAAAAAAAAAAAAAAGGTTAGGTTAGGTTAGGTTAGGTTAGGTTGGGGTGCAGGCCGGATTCCTCCACGTTGGCTTGGGTGTTGCAGTCTCTCTTGATCTCGATCCGGAGAGAACGCAGCATCTGGGCTGGTGCACCCTGGGCATTGGCTGAGACTTTTCCCCCTTGGGAATTCTTTCGGCCCATGGCTAATATCCGGCACGGGGGGGGGGGGGGAAGGTGACAGGGGTTTCTTGAAGGGTTGCGGTTGTGTACCGGCACTTCTGCCCCGGAAAGTTTCCTTCTGTCACCTGGGGGGGGATGGTGACGAGCAGCTTTTCTTCGGAAAAGTGGCCTCGTCACCATAGGGAGGCGGCGACAGAGGTCGTTGGAAGGGGCGGTTGCTGGGCCGCTTCCGCCCTGGACAGCTTCCTTCTGTGGCCCATTGACGGTTGGTGACTGGGGTAGCTTGAAGGGTCAGTTGCGTGTGCCTTCGAGGCCGTTTCTGTTCCTGGAAAGCTTAACCAGTTACCTGGAGGGGGCCGTGACAGAGGTGGTTGAAAGGGGCGGTTGCGTGTGCCTTTGAGGCCGTTTCCAAACCGGACAGCTGCTTTCTGTCACTTTGGTGGTTGGTGACTGGGCTTACCGAAAGACTGGGGCATGTTAACTCCGCTCTGCAACGGAGCACGAAGGTTCCGCTCTGCACCGGAGCATGACCCTGCTCAAGACGTACTCCCATGTCACCCGAGGGTCCTTCTACGTGTCTTTCGGAATCCCGGGGGGCACTGTAGTTAGTGGTGGGACAGCTGTGGTGGGGTGTGTTTGAAGGGTATGGGGACCGACCCTTAGAGGTTGGGTATCCGGAAAGCACCATCCACCACAGGCAGACCGTGTAGGGCCAGTGGGTTGGGGGCCCACATTGCACGGCTTTACCGGTCTGGGGAGATGGTCGTGGGCTGCCGACCGCAGCCATCTCCTCCTTTGGCGGAGAAGGTGGGGCTCTTCGGAGCAGGCCAGGAGGCGTGTCAGTGGGCAAAGCTTAATTGCGGTTCCGCGGCGCCTCGCGACTGGCCAGGGGGGTAAACGCCGGAGTGGTTTTAGACGGTAGTTCTTTTGAGAGTCCGTCATACCTCCCATTGCACAGCCTTCCCCGGGCAGGGAGGATGCGTAAATGCATTTCCACTCCGTCATCAAAAAAAAAAAAAAAAAAAAAAAGGTTAGGTTAGGTTAGGTTAGGTTAGGTTAGGTTAGGTTAGGTTAGGTTAGGTTAGGTTAGGTTAGGTTAGGTTAGGTTAGGTTAGGTTAGGTTAGGTTGGGGTGGGGTGCAGGCCGGATTCCTCCACGTTGGCTTGGGTGTTGCAGTCTCTCTTGATCTCGATCCGGAGAGAACGCAGCATCTGGGCTGGTGCACCCTGGGCATCGGCTGAAACTTTCTCCTTTTGGGGGACTCTTTCGGCCCATGGCAAATATCCGGCGGGGGGGGGCGGTGACGAGTGACTTTTCGTCTGAAAAGCCGCTTTGTCACCGCCATAATGGGGGGGAATGGGGTTGCAGCCACAGCCCACTCTCCAAGGAGAGTGGACTGTGGATGCAATAGTATTGGGGGTTGTCCTCGAAAGAGGTACAACGGGGTGCGACGATGTGCCAGGTGCATTCGGTTTAGCCGACGTCGGACCTAACTCGTTTCCCGTCTGGAGTGTCGTGGATCACGTCTCGCGGCTCCGACGGGCCGAGGACCTTGCCTTAACCGGCTGGGTCGAGGGGAGTAAACCTCATAAAAAATCCCTCAATCCTAAGCGGCGCCGCACCGCGAGGGGATGCATGGCTGAGAGGTGGTCAGCTATTAGTGCGTTGCCCCGTCAGAGTACCTGCCGACCCTCTGACGGGAGATGCTAGGCTTGTCCAGGTGCACGGGCACCTCCTGGATCGACCTTTATATCCCTACTACTCGTGGGAACAAATATGGAAGAATCTATAACCCTGCCAAACGGCCCTTCTGAGGGCCAACCTGAAAACGGCCCTTCTCAGGGCCAAAACACAAACGGCTCTTTTCAGAGCCTACCAGGAGATGAGAGGACGCGGGCGCTTACCCCGGTGGTCCGTTTGGAGCGCATGGCGCTGAGGCCACGGTCGGCGAGCCCTAGGGTTGCAGTGCCAGTGGCGGAGGAGGCGATACAGAAAAGCATGAATCAGACGACAACTCAGTCTGACACCGACACTGGTACGCTAGAAACAGTGCGTTCCGTGCCGGGTTTGAGTGGATTGGGCGACTCAGACTCAGCCATGAGTTGCAGCTCAGCGGAGACGGGTGGAGGCAAATTCTGGCGAAAGAGGAAGCCGACTCTTTCCGACTCATCGGATTCCGATGGCACCTCCAAAGGCAAAAAGAGGGGTCGCGGTCGCCCCCCCACCACGGGGAAGTATGTAGGCCTGGCTTTGGCAAAAGATCAGCTGAACCGCGCCAAAAAAGAGGAGCTGAGGCTCAGGGCGGAGGAGGAGGTTGCGGGCCTGGCGAGATCGCTGTCGACCCGCAATCAGCCTGGCTGTACTATGCCAGTGGTCGGGCAGTACAGTTCTGAGAACGAGCTGACGGCAGCCGCTGTACACGAGAGGGTACAGAGCAGCCTAAAGGCTATTGCGCTCGTTGCCAATAAGTCAAGTAACCTCAAAGGCACCTTCATAAGGGCCCTCAACGAAGCCGTCGCGTCGATTAAAGGCGCGTTTGCAGAACTTCACCAGCGCACCTCCTCGGAGGAGACGCGGCGGCTGCAGGCGCAAAATGACCGCCTACGAGCTGAGCTGACAGAGCTCCGCTCCGAAATGGGCAAGATGAGGATAGAATTCCAGGATCAACTGAAACAGAAGTCCCCGGCCTCAGTACCTCAAGAGGAGATGCAGCCTGCCAGCAGCTCCCGCAAAGCGGCCCCTCAGCCTCTGAATGCTGAGGAGTTGGCGCGGGCCATGACAATACAGATGGGGCTGATGCTAGATGCCAGGCTGGGAGCCCTAGAGCTTGAAGGCAGGCTCTTGCCGGCCCAAATAATGCGGCCTCCACTGGCCGCTGACCGACAACAATCGTCTGCGCAGGGGGCTTCTCAGAGCCAGAACCCAGCGCTCGCTCCCAAGCCGGCTCCCAAGCCGGCTCCCAGGTCGACTCACAAGCCAGCTAGCACGCCGGCTCTAAAACGAGGTCCTCCGAACCTAACGGAGGAACCCCGAAAGGGGGATAAGGGAAAGGGGAAGGGGAAAGGCAAGGGCAAGAAGAGTGCGCCCCGTGAAGCCATTGCGTTGACTCCTCATTTCTCATCTCTCTCGACTCCAGATCCTCGGCCACTGCCTCCGGCACCCACATCCGAGGAATTTACTGTTGTGGAGCGAGGTAAGAAGAAAAAAGCGGCAAACTTTTCGTCGGCTTCCCAGGCACAGCCACAGAGGAGGAAATCTTCAATGACCAGAGCACGCAAACTCCGTCCCCCTCGCTCTGAAGTCGTGGTTCTCACGCTGAAGCCGGAGGCCGCTGAAAAGGGCGTGACATACGCGCAAGTGATGTCCAGGGCGAAGGAGAGTATGAACCTTGAACGCCATGGCATCGAATCCATAAAATTCAGGCGAGCGGCAACCGGGGCAAGAGTTCTCGAGGTGCCGGAAACAGGCAGTGGTGAGAAGGCTGACTCACTGGCCAAAGAGCTGGCCGCTAAGCTTGGGGAGGATGTTGTCTGGGTGTCTAGGCCAACGAAGTGTGTGGAGCTGCGCCTCACAGAACTAGACGACTCCGTGACACCAGGCGAAGTAGTTGCTGCCGTGGCCAAGGTGGGTGGTTGTATCGATAGCCAGATAAAGACCGGTGAAGTTCGTGTTGATGCATCTGGCCTCGGTACTATCTGGCTTCGCTGCCCGGCTGCGGCAGCAAAAAAGGTGATCGAAGCCGACCGCGGAAGGCTAAAGGTTGGATGGGTCCGCGCCGCCGTGAAGCTTCTCGATCAGCGTCCCTTGCTCTGCTATAAGTGCCTTGAAAAGGGTCATGTCAAGGCACAATGCACCAACGACACAGATCGAAGCAACACATGCTACCGGTGTGGCCAACCAGGCCACAGAGCGGCTGGCTGCTCGCAAGCGCCACACTGCTCCGTGTGTGCGGACTCGGGGAAGAAGGCCGATCACAAATTGGGCTCCAAGGCGTGCCACGCACCAGGCCCCAAGGCAGTGAAGAAGAAGGCTAGAACGGGCCCCCAGGCCCCACCCCAGCCTAGTCAGCCATCCACCAGCAGGTCGGAAGCGCACGAGAGGGAGGATCTAATGGCCATTGAATAAAATGGCCATTCGAGTAATTCAGGCGAACCTCAACCACTGTGCCAGGGCTCAGGACCTGCTACTTCAGTCTATGGCAGAGTGGATGATAGGCGTTGCGGTGGTGGCAGAACCGTACTCGATCCCTCTCCGGGATGACTGGGTAGGAGATGTGGACGGCTCTGTAGCACTGGTTATGCGGACAGCGACGGGTGGCTCACCGTTTTCTAGCCCGATTAAAGGGAAGGGGTACGTGGCGGCGCTCTGTGGCGATACATGGTACGTAGCTGTATATTTCTCGCCAAACAGATGTCTGGCTGACTTTGAGCGGTTCCTGGACGAAGTAGGGGCTCAAGTCGGTCAGCTTCTCCCGCGCCCTGTAATCGTTGCCGGGGACTTTAATGCCAAATCCACGGCTTGGGGCTCCCCGGCGACGGACGCGCGAGGTGCCATACTGGAAGAGTGGGCAGTGGTGGTAGGCCTGACTATCGTTAACCAGGGAACGGCAGACACGTGCGTGCGGCAACAGGGTGGCTCTATCGTGGATATCACGTTCACGAGCGCCTCCCTGGCGCGCCGTGTCCAGGGCTGGGAGGTCATGGTGAGGGTGGAGACGCTGTCGGATCACCGTTATATCCGGTTCGACGTCTCCGCACCCTCACTATCCCCGGATGGCCCAAGCCGGATTGGCCCGGTCGGGAGCGGCCCAAGGTGGGCGCTTACTAAACTCGACCGGGAACTTTTGAAGGAGGCAGCCATAGTACAGGCTTGGTTGCCTGTGCCGGAGGGAGCGGTGGCGGTTGAGGCCGAAGCGTCCTGGTTCCGGGAGGCCATGACGCGCATATGCGACGCAGCAATGCCCCGGGCCAAGGCTCTGCCGCCACGACAAAGCGTGTACTGGTGGTCCGCCGAGCTTGCGCAGTTGCGCAAGGACTGTATAGTCGCGCGGCGCCAGCATATGCGACAGAGGAGGCGCAGGCGGCAAGACGCAGCCGAGGAGAGCCGTTTGTACGAGGCATTAAAGGCATGCAAATGGGCCTTCTCCGTGGCCATAGGGGAGGCAATTGAGGCAAGTCGGGCCGAATTCCTGGAGACCCTCAATGCCGACCCGTGGGGAAGACCATATAAGCTCGTCCGGAGTAAGCTGCGCCCCTGGGCACCCCCGCTGACTCAAACGCTCGAACCAGAGTTCGTAGGCCGCGTGGTAGCGACGCTTTTCCCGGCAAGGGGACCCCATCAGCCACCTTCTATGGCACCGTCAGCGGTGAGACTCGAGGAGGAGGAGAACATCCCAGCTGTAACTACAGCTGAGCTGGGCGTGGCGGTAGACCGGCTCCGTGTCAGGAACACGGCCCCCGGGCCTGACGGCATTCCGGGCCGTGCTTGGGTCCTCGCCATGGAAGCTCTCGAACCGAGGCTGCTACGATTCCTGACCGCGTGCCTAGAGCAGGGTTGCTTCCCGAAGGAGTGGAAGTCCGGGAAGTTGGTGCTGATTCGGAAGGAGGGGCGCCCGGTGGACTCTGCATCTGGCTACCGGCCGATAGTCCTGCTCGATGAGGTGGGCAAGCTCTTTGAGCGGGTGATTGCAGCTCGCATCATCAAGCACATGGAGCGCGAGGGGCCGGATCTGGAGGACTGCCAGTTTGGCTTTCGCAGGGGCCGCTCAACGGTCGACGCAATTAGTCAAGTTAAGGAGACCGCGATGGAGGCAGTGTCCCGGGGTGAGGTCGTCTTGGCAGTATCTTTAGATATTGCCAACGCCTTTAACACCCTGCCCTGGGACACTATAAAGGAGGCACTGCGATACCACCAGGTACCTCTCCACCTTTACCGCATCATACAAGCCTACCTCAGTGATAGATATATCACGTGGCCAGGACGTCAGGGCTGGGGGAGGAGTATGATGGCCTGTGGAGTCCCGCAGGGGTCGGTCCTAGGTCCACTCCTGTGGAATATTGGCTATAACTGGGTCCTACGGGGGGCAAACTTGCGTGGAGTCGAAGTCGTTTGCTACGCCGATGACACGCTCGTGATGGCCCGGGGACCCAGTTTCCGTGACGCAGCCATACTGGCGACAGCAGGAGTCGCCCATTCTGTGGCTAAAATTCGACGTCTGGGCCTCGAGGTGGCTCTAACGAAGTGCGAGGCCATCTGCTTCTACGGTCCACGGAGGGGGCCTCCAGCTGGAGCACATATTGTGGTGGGAGGAGTCCCGATTGCTGTCAAGCCGACGCTGCTCTACCTTGGCGTCGTACTTGACAGCAAATGGAATTTTAGAGCTCATTTTGAGCGTTTGGCACCCAGATTGCTGCGCGCTGCGGGAGCCTTTGGGCGTATACTCCCAAATCTGGGGGGGCCCAAGGTTTCATGTCGCCGCCTTTACACAGGGGTGTTGCGATCGATGGCGCTTTACGGTGCCCCAATATGGGCGGATGCCCTCAGCAGTCACAATATCGCTCAACTGCGGCGACCGCAGAGAGCGATGGCTCTGAGGGTAATCCGAGGGTACCGGACGATCAGTGCAGAGGCCGCGTGCGTGATGGCTGGGTCGCGGCCCTGGGACCTGGACGCGAAGGCCCTTGCGGCCTTGTACCAGTGGTGCAGGGACGCGCGAGATCGGGGCCACCTGCTGGCACCTCGTGAGGTGGAAGGGCGGCGTACGCAGCTCCTAGAGGAGACTCTAGATGTCTGGGTGCATAGACTGGAACGGCCGAGGGCTGGCTCGCGCACCATAGAAGCTCTTCGCCCGGTCCTCCGTGACTGGGTGGAAAGGCGCTCCGGGGTGCTGACCTTTCGGCTGACGCAAGTGCTGTCGGGACACGGCTGTTTCGGCAGTTATTTGCACAAAGTCGCGAAAAGGGAGCCGACACCGGAGTGCCACGAGTGCGGAGCTAGCGTAGACTCAGCTCAGCACACTCTGGCCGAGTGCCCGGCTTGGGGCGAGGAACGGCAAGAGCTGGTTGCCCAGCTAGGACAAGACCTGTCCCTCACGGCTGTGGTCCAGGCAATGTTGGGCGGAGAAGCGGCCTGGGAGACGGTGCTCACATTTTGTGAACAGGTCATGAAGGACAAAGAGGCGGCAGAGCGCGAGCGAGAAGCCTGGGCCGAGGCTGATCAGATGCGCCGCCGCCGAATAGGTCGCAGGCGAGCCGCCCATGAGCGGAACCTGCCACCTTAACGGGAGCCAGCGGGCGGTGAACACGGGGACGTTCCCGCCCATGCTTGTTGGCTCCCTGAGACGGATGGAAGCGCGACCTCGTGTCCCGGAAGCGCTTCCACAGAGGAGGATTCCTAATTAGGATAGCCGGCTTGCGGGGTCGCGGAAGTATGTTGCCCGTAACCCCGCAACAAACTAGCGGCAAGAGGACACCATGGGGTTTAGTGGGTAGTGGGGCTGCGTTTCAGCCCCGAGCCCCACATAACCGTCCGGGCTCATCCCCGACCCGGCGGTATGCGTAAATGCATTCCCCATGAAAAAAAAAAAAAAAAAAAAAAAAAAAAAAAAAAAAAAAAAAAAGGTTAGGTTGGGGTGCGGGCCGGATTCCTCCACGTTGGCTTGGGTGTTGCAGTCTCTCTTGATCTCGATCCGGAGAGAACGCAGCATCTGGGCTGGTGCACCCTGGGCATCGGCTGAAACTTTCTCCTTTTGGGGGACTCTTTCGGCCCATGGCAAATATCCGGCGGGGGGGGGCGGTGACGAGTGACTTTTCGTCTGAAAAGCCGCTTTGTCACCGCCATAATGGGGGGGAACGGGGTTGCAGCCACAGCCCACTCTCCAAGGAGAGTGGACTGTGGATGCAACAGTATTGGGGGTTGTCCTCGAAAGAGGTACAACGGGGCCCGACGATGTGCCAGGTGCATTCGGTTTAGCCGACGTCGAGCCTAACTCGTTTCCCGTCTGGAGTGTCGTGGATCACGTCTCGCGGCTCCGACGGGCCGAGGACCTTGCCTTAACCGGCTGGGTCGAGGGGAGTAAACCTCATAAAAAATCCCTCAATCCTAAGCGGCGCCGCACCGCGAGAGGATGCATGGCTGAGAGGTGGTCAGCTATTAGTGCGTTGCCCCGTCAGAGTACCTGCCGACCCTCTGACGGGAGATGCTAGGCTTGTCCAGGTGCACGGGCACCTCCTGGATCGACCTTTATGTCCCTACTACTCGTGGGAACAAATATGGAAGAATCTATAACCCTGCCAAACGGCCCTTCTAAGGGCCAACCCGGAAACGGCCCTTCTGAGGGCCAACCTGAAAACGGCCCTTCTCAGGGCCAAAACACAAACGGCTCTTTTCAGAGCCTACCAGGAGATGAGAGGACGCGGGCGCTTACCCCGGTAGTCCGTTTGGAGCGCATGGCGCTGAGGCCACGGTCGGCGAGCCCTAGGGTTGCAGTGCCAGTGGCGGAGGAGGCGATAAAGAAAAGCGTGGAATATCAGACGACAACTCAGTCTGATACCGACACTGGCACGCTGGAAACAGTGCGTTCCGGGCCGGGTTTGAGTGGATTGGGTGACTCAGACTCAGCCATGAGCTGCAGTTCAGCGGAGAAGGGTAAATTCTGGCGAAAGAGGAAGCCGACTCTTTCCGACTCATCGGATTCCGATGGGACCTCCAAAGGCAAAAAGAGGGGTCGCGGTCGCCCCCCCACCACGGGGAAGTATGTAGGCCTGGCTTTGGCTAAAGACCAGCTTAACCGCGCCAAAAAAGAGGAGCTGAGGCTTAGGGCGGAGGAGGAGGTTGCTGGCCTGGCGAGGTCGCTGTCGACCCGCAATCAGCCCGGTTGTACTATGCCAGTGGTCGGTCAGTACAGTACTGAGGACGAGCTGACGGCAGCCGCCGTACACGAGAGGGTACAGGGCAGCCTTAAGACTATTGCGCTCGTTGCCAATAAGTCGAGCAACCTTAAAGGCACCTTCATAAAAGCCCTTAACGAAGCCATCGCGTCCATTAAAGGCGCGTTTGAGGAACTAAACCAGCGCACTTCCTCGGAGGAGACGCGGCGGCTGCAAGCGCAAAATGACCGCCTCAGAGCTGAGCTGACTGACCTCCGCTCTGAAATGGGACAGATGAGGGCAGAATTCCAGGACCAACTGAAACAGAAGTCCCCGGTCTCAGTACCTCAAGAGGAGACGCAGCCTGCCAGCAGCTCCCGCAAAGTGGCCCCTCAGCCTCTGAATGCTGAGGAGTTGGCGCGGGCCATGACAGTGCAAATGGGGCTGATGCTGGATGCTAGGCTGGGAGCCCTTGAGCTTGAAGGCAGGCTCTTGCCGGCCCAAATAATGCGGCCTCCACTGGCCGCTGACCGACAACGAGTGCCTGCGCAGGGGGCTTCTCAGAGCCAGGACCCAGCGCTCGCTCCCAAGCCGACTCCCAAGCCGGCTCCCAAGCCGGCTCCCAAGCCGGCTCCCAGGTCGACTCACAAGCCTCTAAAACGAGGTCCTCCAAACCTAACGGTGGAGCCTCGAAAAGGGGATAAGGGAAAGGGGAAGGGGAAAGGCAAGGGAAAGAAGAGTGCGCCCCGTGAAGCCATTGCGTCGATTCCCCATATCTCGACTCCAGATCCTCGGCCACTGACTCCGGCACACACTTCCGAGGGCTTTATCACTGTGGAGCGACGAAAGAAGAAAAAGGTGGCAAACCTTTCGTCGGCTTCCGAACCACAGCAGCAGAGGCGGAAACCTACCAACACCAGAGCACGCAAAGTCCGTCCCCCTCGCTCGGAAGTCGTAGTTCTCACGCTGAAGCCGGAGGCCGCTGAAAAGGGCGTGACATACGCGCAAGTGATGTCCAGGGCGAAGGAGAGTATGAACCTTGAACGCCATGGCATCGAATCCATAAAGTTCAGGCGAGCGGCAACCGGGGCAAGAGTTCTCGAGGTGCCGGAAACAGGCAGTGGTGAGAAGGCTGACTCACTGGCCAAAGAGCTGGCCGCTAAGCTTGGGGAGGATGTTGTCTGGGTGTCTAGGCCAACGAAGTGTGTGGAGCTGCGCCTCACAGAACTAGACGACTCCGTGACACCAGGCGAAGTAGTTGCTGCCGTGGCCAAGGTGGGTGGTTGTGTCGATAGCCAGATAAAGACCGGTGAAGTTCGTGTTGATGCATCCGGCCTCGGTACTATCTGGCTTCGCTGCCCGGCTGCGGCAGCAAAAAAGGTGATCGAAGCCGACCGTGGAAGGCTAAAGGTTGGATGGGTCCGCGCCGCCGTGAAGCTTCTCGATCAGCGTCCCTTGATCTGCTATAAGTGCCTTGAAAAGGGTCATGTCAAGGCACAATGCACCAACGACACAGATCGAAGTGACACTTGCTACCGGTGTGGCCAACCAGGCCACAGAGCGGCTGGCTGCTCGCAGGCGCCACACTGCTCCGTGTGTGCGGACTCGGGAAAGAAGGCCGACCACAAATTGGGCTCCAAGGCGTGCCAAGCACCAGGCCCAAAGGCAGTGAAGAAGAAGGCTAGAACGGGCCCCCAGGCCCCACCCCAGCCTAGTCAGCCATCCACCAGCAGGTCGGAAGCGCACGAGAGGGAGGATCTAATGGCCATTGAATAAAATGGCCATTCGAGTAATTCAGGCGAACCTCAACCACTGTGCCAGGGCTCAGGACCTGCTACTTCAGTCTATGGCAGAGTGGATGATAGGCGTTGCGGTGGTGGCAGAACCGTACTCAATCCCTCTCCGGGATGACTGGGTAGGAGATGTGGACGGCTCTGTAGCACTAGTTGTGCGGACAGCGACGGGTGGCTCACCGTTTTCTAGCCCGATTAAAGGGAAGGGGTACGTGGCGGCGCTCTGTGGCGATACATGGTACGTAGCTGTGTATTTCTCGCCAAACAGATGTCTGGCTGACTTTGAGCGGTTCCTGGACGAAGTAGGGGCTCAAGTCGGTCAGCTTCTCCCGCGCCCTGTAATCGTTGCCGGGGACTTTAATGCCAAATCCACGGCTTGGGGCTCCCCGGCGACGGACGCGCGAGGCGCCATACTGGAAGAGTGGGCAGTGGTGGTAGGCCTGACTATCGTTAACCAGGGAACGGCAGACACGTGCGTGCGGCAACAGGGTGGCTCTATCGTGGATATAACGTTCACGAGCGCCTCCCTGGCGCACCGTGTCCAGGGCTGGGAGGTCATGGTGAGGGTGGAGACGCTGTCGGATCACCGTTATATCCGGTTCGACGTCTCCGCACCCTCACTATCCCCGGATGGCCCAAGCCGGATTGGCCCGGTCGGGAGCGGCCCAAGGTGGGCGCTTACCAAACTCGACCGGGAACTTTTGAAGGAGGCAGCCATAGTACAGGCTTGGTTGCCTGTGCCGGAGGGAGCGGTGGCGGTTGAGGCCGAAGCGTCCTGGTTCCGGGAGGCCATGACGCGCATATGCGACGCAGCAATGCCCCGGGCCAAGGCTTTGCCGCCACGACAAAGCGTGTACTGGTGGTCCGCCGAGCTTGCGCAGTTGCGCAAGGACTGTATAGTCGCGCGGCGCCAGCATATGCGACAGAGGAGGCGCAGGCGGCAAGACGCAGCCGAGGAGAGCCGCTTGTACGAGGCACTAAAGGCGTGCAAATGGGCCTTCTCCGTGGCCATAGGGGAGGCAATTGAGGCAAGTCGGGCCGAATTTCTGGAGACCCTCAATGCCGACCCGTGGGGAAGACCATACAAGCTCGTCCGGAGTAAGCTGCGCCCCTGGGCACCCCCGCTGACTCAAACGCTCGAACCAGAGTTCGTAGGCCGCGTGGTAGCGACGCTTTTCCCGGCAAGGGGACCCCATCAGCCACCTTCTATGGCACCGTCAGCGGTGAGACTCGAGGAGGAGGAGAACATCCCAGCTGTAACTACAGCTGAGCTGGGCGTGGCGGTAGACCGGCTCCGTGTCAGGAACACGGCCCCCGGGCCTGACGGCATTCCGGGCCGTGCTTGGGTCCTCGCCATGGAAGCTCTCGAACCGAGGCTGCTACGATTCTTGACCGCGTGCCTAGAGCAGGGTTGCTTCCCGAAGGAGTGGAAGTCCGGGAAGCTGGTGCTGATTCGGAAGGAGGGGCGCCCGGTGGACTCTGCGTCTGGCTACCGGCCGATAGTCCTGCTCGATGAGGTGGGCAAGCTCTTTGAGCGGGTGATTGCAGCTCGCATCATCAAGCACATGGAGCGCGAGGGGCCGGATCTGGAGGACTGCCAGTTTGGCTTTCGCAGGAGCCGCTCAACGGTCGACGCAATTAGTCGAGTTAAGGAAACCGCGACGGAGGCAGTGTCCCGGGGTGAGGTCGTCTTGGCAGTATCTTTAGATATTGCCAACGCCTTTAACACCCTGCCCTGGGACACTATAAAGGAGGCACTGCGATACCACCAGGTACCTCTCCACCTTTACCGCATCATACAAGCCTACCTCAGTGATAGATATATCACGTGGCCAGGACGTCAGGGCTGGGGGAGGAGTATGATGGCCTGTGGAGTCCCGCAGGGGTCGGTCCTAGGTCCACTTCTGTGGAATATTGGCTATAACTGGGTCCTACGGGGGGCAAACTTGCGTGGAGTCGAAGTCGTTTGCTACGCCGATGACACGCTCGTGATGGCCCGGGGACCCAGTTTCCGTGACGCAGCCATACTGGCGACAGCAGGAGTCGCCCATTCTGTGGCTAAAATTCGACGGCTGGGCCTCGAGGTGTCTCTAACGAAGTGCGAGGCCATCTGCTTCTACGGTCCACGGAGGGCGCCTCCAGCTGGAGCACATATTGTGGTGGGAGGAGTCCCGATTGCTGTCAAGCCGACGCTGCTCTACCTTGGCGTCGTACTTGACAGCAAATGGAATTTTAGAGCTCATTTTGAGCGTTTGGCACCCAGATTGCTGCGCGCTGCGGGAGCCTTTGGGCGTATACTCCCAAATCTGGGGGGGCCCAAGGTTTCATGTCGCCGCCTTTACACAGGGGTGTTGCGATCGATGGCGCTTTACGGTGCCCCAATATGGGCGGATGCCCTCAGCAGTCACAATATCGCTCAACTGCGGCGACCGCAGAGAGCGATGGCTCTGAGGGTAATCCGAGGGTACCGGACGGTCAGTGCAGAGGCCGCGTGCGTGATGGCTGGGTCGCGGCCCTGGGACCTGGACGCGAAGGCCCTTGCGGCCTTGTACCAGTGGTGCAGGGACGCGCGAGATCGGGGCCACCTGCTGGCACCTCGTGAGGTGGAAGGACGGCGTACGCAGCTCCTAGAGGAGGCTTTAGATGTCTGGGTGCATCGGCTGGAACGGCCGAGGGCTGGCTCGCGCATCATAGAAGCTCTTCGCCCGGTCCTCCGTGACTGGGTGGAAAGGCGCTCCGGGGTGCTGACCTTTCGGCTGACGCAAGTGCTGTCGGGACACGGCTGTTTCGGCAGTTACTTGCACAAAGTCGCGAAAAGGGAGCCGACACCGGAGTGCCACGAGTGCGGAGCTAGCGTAGACTCAGCTCAGCACACTCTGGCTGAGTGCCCGGCCTGGGGCGAGGAACGGCAAGAGCTGGTTGCCCAGCTAGGACGAGACCTGTCCCTCCCGGCTGTGGTCCAGGCAATGTTGGGCGGAGAAGCGGCCTGGGAGACGGTGCTCACATTTTGTGAACAGGTCATGAAGGATAAAGAGGCGGCAGAGCGCGAGCGAGAAGCCTTGGCCGAGGCTGATCAGATGCGCCGCCGCCGAATAGGTCGCAGGCGAGCCGCCCATGAGCGGAACCTGCCACCTTAACGGGAGCCAGCGGGCGGTGAACACGGGGACGTTCCCGCCCATGCTTGTTGGCTCCCTGAGACGGATGGAAGCGCGACCTCGTGTCCCGGAAGCGCTTCCACAGAGGAGGATTCCTAATTAGGATAGCCGGCTTGCGGGGTCGCGGAAGTATGTTGCCCGTAACCCCGCAACAAACTAGCGGCAAGAGGACACCATGGGGTTTAGTGGGTAGTGGGGCTGCTTTTCAGCCCCGAGCCCCACATAACCGTCCGGGCTCATCCCCGACCCGGCGGTATGCGTAAATGCATTCCCCATGACAAAAAAAAAAAAAAAAAAAAAAAAAAAAGGTTAGGTTAGGTTAGGTTAGGTTAGGTTAGGTTAGGTTAGGTTAGGTTAGGTTAGGTTAGGTTAGGTTCCCCCCCGAATGTGCTGCCACCTTGTCGTGGTGGGGGGGCTTGCGTGTTTCAGTGATCCTCGACGCTATACCGGACAGGGCTACCCATACCGGAAAGTTCCGAGGTGAGGGACCAGACTAAGAGCGGCACTTTCCCTTTCCACTCCCACCTTCCCATTCCTTTCCTTGATATCCCTCCTTTTCCTTCCCCTTACCCATCCTTCTCCACTTCCACCGAACCAGTGGCGGGATACCCACTGTCATGGGCCAGCGCGGGCCCGGGGAACTAAATACTCCCTGAAAGTGCGCACTTGTGGTGGAAGGCTGCTCCCGACTACTCTCCTCGGAGAGTAGTTAGAGGAGTGCAGCAGCGTCTTCTGCTTTGCAGAGGGCGTTTTGGATGGAGTGGAGGGCCTTCTCCTAGGAGAGTGGGCGATGGATGATTGGGGGTTGTCCTCGAAAGAGGTACAACGGGGCCCGACGATGTGCCAGGTGCACTCGGTTTAGCCGACGTCGAGCCTAACTCGTTTCCCGTCTGGAGTGTCGTGGATCACGTCTCGCGGCTCCGACGGGCCGAGGACCTTGCCTTAACCGGCTGGGTCGAGGGGAGTAAACCTCATAAAAAATCCCTCAATCCTAAGCGGCGCCGCACCGCGAGGGGATGCATGGCTGAGAGGTGGTCAGCTGTTAGTGCGTTGCCCCGTCAGAGTACCTGCCGACCCTCTGACGGGAGATGCTAGGCTTGTCCAGGTGCACGGGCACCTCCTGGATCGACCGATAATCCCTAATACTCGTGGGAACAAAAATGGAAACAGCAACAACCCAACCAAACGGCCCTTCTCAGGGCCAACCCGGAAACGGCCCTTCTGAGGGCCAACCTGAAAACGGCCCTTCTCAGGGCCAAAACGCAGACACCGACACCACTGTGGCGGAACAGCTATTGGAGATGGCAAGGCTGAAGGACGCTGAGCTGATGGAGGAGATGATGTTGGAGGTTGACTCTGACTCGTCGCTCCCATCAGTTCACGTCAAAAGCGTGAAACGGCCACACGCAGATGACGATGAAATATTGACTGGGCCGGCTATCAAGCCCAAAGTCAATACCGCCAGGAGGGGCAAGACCCCTATAACCGGAGGAAGCAACTCGGGCCTCAGGGCGGGTAAGACGATATTGAGGTTCCCCAACTTCCGAGACGTTGGGGCGGAGGCGGGTGCGGTCGGTGAATACCGCGTTAACCGTGACTCCTCGCCGCCTCAGAGTCATGGGAGAAGGGCCCTTAAAAGAGGCAACACACGAAGGAGCTCATCGGTTCCGCGGGACCGCAGCCCTGTAAGGAACGAGGACGACGGTGGGTACGTTTCTGTCGTCCGGAATGCCGCATTGCAGGTTTTGGCGGAAGCCGCAAATTGTGGTAATTTGAAGGGGGATGTCTGGGGCCGCATGAAAACTGCGTGCAAAAACATCTTGGCGGCCGCAGACATACTGGATGAAATAGACGGAGGAGACGATGTGGAGGTGAGAGCTCTGCGCGCAGATAACAAGCGCATGAGGGAAGAGCTCTCCCTCGTACGACAAGAATTGAAGGCCCTAAGGACTGCTTTTTCCGAAAGGAATAAGCAGCCCCCGCAGAGCCACGCCCCCGAAGACGGCCTCCCACAGGCCTTGGGGCAGGCAATGATTGAGCTGAGGGAGGACCTGAAAAGGGATCTATTCACCTCGATAGGAGAGATGGTGAACGTTCGGATCGGGGAGGTCCGGGCCCTTCTCCCCGCATCTCCGATTGTTCGCCCACCGCTGGCAGCGGACCGGAGGAGGGCTGAACAGGTGGCTGACCCCGATGTGTCGGCTCCTCCAGCTAGGTTCGCTCCTCCCACCAGGGCGGCTCCTCCAGCCAGTGCGGCTCCCAACAACAGGTCGGCTTCCAGCGCGGGTCACCCCACTAGCGCTCGGAAAGCACCCCCTGCCAAGCCAGCGCGCCCTGCTCGTCGGGCCAAAGAGACGAGACCGTTGGCTGCTCTTCGTCCCCCTCCTATCCGCGAGTTCGCCCCGGCGGTTCCGGCAGTACAAGAGCCACTGCCGCCCACCCAAATGTCGTGGTCGGACGCGGTGAAGAGGGGTAAGAAGAAGAAGAAGAAGAAGGTTGCCCCACCACCTAAACACACAGCCACAGGCAACAGGCCCGCGCCGGGCCCCAAGAAACTGCCTGCTCCCTCAACGGCTGCTGTGGTAGTTGCCGTAAAGGAGGGCAGCGAGGCCACCTACGCCAGCGTCATGGCCAAGGCCATGAAGTCCTTCTCGCTGGCGGAGGTTGGCCTTGAGCATGTCAGGGTCCGTAAGACGCAGACCGGGGCCCGCCTCATTGAGGTCCCGGGCGCGAACGGGGCAGCGGCGGCGGATGCGCTATGCGCAAAACTTGACGGGTTGGTTGGCGACGTGGCCAAAGTCTACCGACCCGTCAAAATGGCGGAAATCCGGGTGGGTGGTCTCGATGAGACCATCACCCCGGAGGACATCGCGGCGGCAATGGTGGCCAAGACTGGGTGCTCCCCCACCCAGGTGAAGGTTGGCGCCATCCGGGTCCGATTCGACGGATCTGGCGTGGCGAACGCGCAGTGCCCGGTGACCGTGGCCAACACGCTGGCAACAGCAGGACGACTACTGGTGGGGTGGTCGTCCGCCAGCGTGACTGCACTGGAGGCGAGGCCCATGCGGTGCTTCCGATGCCAAGGCATCGGACACAGCGGGGCCCTCTGCCCCTCAACCGTGGACCGGTCAAATTGGTGCCACCGGTGCAGTGGGCCGGACCACTGGAGGGCCTCCTGCATGGCCGCGCCGCATTGCGACGTTTGCCTAAAAGCGCGACGTCCAGCGGACCACGTAATGGGGGGACGGAGGTGCAGCCCGCCACACACGAGGGGCAAGGCTGGTCAGACAACGTCCCCCTCTACAAGGCGTGCCGCCAATGCGGCTAGGCAGGAAGGTAGCCAGATGGACCTCTAAATGCCAGCACACCAGCATTTAGAGGTCCTTCAGGCGAACGCCAACCACTCCGCCCGCGCCCAAGATCTGCTCATGCAGGTCATGGCGGAGTGGGGCATAGGCGTTTTGGTGGTGGCTGAGCCGTACTTCGTCCCCCCCCAGTCTAACTGGGTCGGGGCGACGGACGGCTCGGTTGCCATTGCGGTACCGGCGATGGGTGACCTCCCCCCCCTATCGGGAATGGCCAGGGGTTCGGGCTTCGCGGTGGCCAAGTGGGGAGAAACTGTCCTAGTGGCAGTTTACTTCTCCCCGAATAGGCCGCTGCGGGAGTTTGAAGCCTTCCTGGTGGGGCTGGGGAGAGTCGTCGGAGGGGCGGCGCCGGCGCCATTGGTGGTGATGGGGGACCTAAACGCCAAGAGCGCGGCGTGGGGTTCCCCCATCACGGACCCGAGAGGGGTGGCCCTCGAAGACTGGGTGGCGGCGATGGGGCTTGAGGTGCTCAACCGGGGCGACGCCAACACGTGTGTGCGGCGGCAGGGAGGGTCGATCGTGGACGTCTCGTTCGCGACCCCTGCCATTGCCGCACGAATCACGGACTGGCGCGTCCTGCAGGAGGTAGAGACCCTCTCCGACCATTTATACGTTCGGATGAGGGTCAGCACCTCGCCAGGGGTGCCGCCGCCCAGCCCGAGAGGGCGGGGGGGGAGAGGAGTAGGAGGGGCTTTCCCAAGGTGGACCCTGGCCCGCCTCGACATGGGAGCGGCGGTGGAGGCGGCCATGGTGGAGGCGTGGTGTGCGCCCCCACCGGTCTCCTTGGGGGTGGAGGAGCGGGCAGCCCGGTTTCGCGTCGCACTAACGTCGGTGTGCGACGCGGCCATGCCCCGGGCCCGAAGGCTGCCCGCCAAGAGGCAGGTGTACTGGTGGTCGCAGGAGATTGCGGCCCTGCGAGCCGCCAGTGATGCCGCCCGCCGCGCATACACGCGCTGCAGGAGGCGGCGACACCTGCCGGAGGAGGAAGAGCATCTCCACAGAGAGCTGAAGGTGGCGAAGGACGCGCTCTCTGTGGAGATAGCTCGCAGAAAGGACGAGGCGCGTGAGGAGTTCCTGGCCACGTTGGATAGGGATCCGTGGGGGCGGCCATACCGAGTTGTGCGCAACAAAATGCGTTGCGCACCCCCCATGGACTCCCTTGAGCCGGAGCTCCTCACGAGGATTGTGGAGGGACTCTTCCCGGCTGCGGCGGCCTTCCAGCCGCCCGCAATGGTGGGCCCCACGGTTGAGGAGGTTGATCAAGATGATCCCCCTCCCGTGACGGACGACGAAATGGAGACCATCGTCGACCGTCTCCGGTCCTGCAGAAAGGCACCAGGACCGGATGGGGTACCGGGAAGAGTCCTCCACATTGTGGCGGAGCACCTCGGGGACCGCTTGCGGACCCTCTTTGATGATTGTATCAAGGAGGGGCGCTTCCCGAGGTGCTGGAAGGAGGGACGCCTCGTCCTCCTTCGGAAGGAGGGTAGGCCGTTGGATACCCCTGCCGGTCACCGCCCCATCGTCCTCCTAGATGAGACGGGCAAGATGCTAGAGCGCATCCTGTCCCGTCGCATCGTCCAACATCTGGAGGACGTGGGGCCTAACATCTCCGACCGGCAGTTCGGGTTCCGGGAGGGACGGTCCACTATGGACGCGCTTTCGTCCCTCCGGAACTTCTGTGGGAACGCGGAGGCGAAGGGTGAGGGGGTCGTGGCGGTGTCGCTAGACATCGCCAACGCATTTGGCTCCCTGCCCTTCTCGGTCATCAGCGAGGCCCTCCGCTTCCACAGGGTGCCCGGGTATCTGCGGCGGATTGTGGAGCACTACCTAACCGACAGGGTAGTGCTCTACGATCGTGGGGGTCTGCGGATCGCTCACCCGATGTCGTGCGGTGTTCCCCAGGGGTCCGTGTTAGGACCCCTGCTATGGAACATAGGGTACGACTGGGTGATCCGCGGAGCGCTCCTTCCCCGCGTGGCCACCCTTTGTTATGCCGACGATACAATGGTGGCCGTGCGGGGACGTGAGCTGGAGGAGGCCCTTCGGAGGGCGTCGTTGGCGGCAGACCTGGTTGTCGGCCGCATCCGACAGCTGGGTCTGGAGGTGTCCCTCCCGAAGACAGACGCTATTGTCTTCGGGGGGAGGGGATGGCGTCCACGTTGTGGATTGTCCATCCCTGTGGCGGGGGAAGCGGTCCAGGTGAAGGGTACGATAAAGTACCTTGGCCTCATCCTGGACCGGAGGTGGGATTTCGGGGAGCATTTCCGCCAACTTGCTCCCCGGGTGGTAGGCGCCGCGTCGGCCCTGGGCCGCATGTTGCCGAACGTGGGGGGGCCTCAAGCGCCATGCCGACGCCTGTTTGCAGGCGTAGTGCGTAGCATGGCGCTATACGGAGCGCCAATCTGGGCCGACAAGCTGTCGGCCAAGAATAAGGCGCTCCTAAGGAGGCCCCAAAGAGTGGTGGCCCTCCGAATAGTGAGGGCCTATGTGACGGTGGCACATGCGGCCGCGTGTGTCTTGGCCTGCACCCCGCCGTGGGAGCTAGATGCTCAGGTGCAGGCCGAGACATACCGGATGAGGGCCGGGTTCCGGGCGAGGAGACAGCGCCCGGACTCGGAGACGGTGGAGGGGGCCCGTCGAATGACGGAGCAGCGCCTGAGGGACCGGTGGAAAAGCGACCTGGAGGACTCCCCCTATGGACTCCGCACCATAGGGGCACTCCTCCCGTCGCTGGACCACTGGTTGGAGAGGAGGTACGGTACCGCCACGTACCGTCTTGTGCAGGTGATGACCGGGCACGGGTGCTTCGGCCATTACCTGCACAAGATTAGGAGAGAGCCCAGTCCGGTTTGCCACGAGTGCGGCGATCCGGACGACACGGCCCAGCACACCCTAGAGGTGTGCTCGAAGTGGGATCCGGAGCGCCGCGCTCTGGTTGCGGACACAGGGCTCTCCGATCTCTCACTGCACAGCGTCGTGTCGGCCATGCTGAGCAGTGAGAGATCGTGGTTGGCGGTCGTCTCCTTCTGCGAGAGCATTGTCTCGCAGAAGGAGGCGGCGGAGCGGGAGCGCGAGGAGGACGTGGATGCGCACCCGCTCCGGCGTAGACGTGTGGGGCGAAGGCGGAGGCAGTTTGCCACCCGCCTGAACCCCTAGTAGGACCGTGGGGATAGGGTCCCACACAAAGGTCCTACACGTCTGGGGGAGGGTTCGGCGTGTTAACTGAACCCTCCCTCCTTTGGCGCAGGTGCCCCAGCAACAGGCTGGGGCGGCTGGGGGGCACCCAGTGGTGAATAGTCATCAGCCCACGGTGCCCCCGTTAACAGCCCATGGAGGTTAACACCGGTGAGGTTTTAGTGGGTAGGCTTCCCCCTTCCCCTTCGCTCTGAAGGGTAGGGGGTTGAGAGTCCCACATAACCCTCCAATATGGTCGTCCCTAGACCGGAGGGTACGCGTAAATGCGTTTCCTCACCGTTAAAAAAAAAAAAAAAAAAAAAAAAAAAAAAAAAAAAAAAAAAAAAAAAAAAAAAAAAAAGGTTAGGTTAGGTTAGGTTAGGTTAGGTTAGGTTAGGTTAGGTTAGGTTAGGTTAGGTTAGGTTAGGTTAGGTTAGGTTGGGGTGCGGGCCGGATTCCTCCACGTTGGCTTGGGTGTTGCAGTCTCTCTTGATCTCGATCCGGAGAGAACGCAGCATCTGGGCTGGTGCACCCTGGGCATCGGCTGAGACTTTCCCCTTTTTTGGGGGAATCTTTCAGCCCATGGCAAATATCCGGCACGGGGGGGGGGGAGGTAGGTGACAAGTGACTTTTCGTCTGAAAACTCGCTTAGTCACCGCCACACTGGGGGGGAAATGGGTAGCTTAAGTTAGGTTAGGGGGTGGGCTCGGCGTGCACTTACAATGCCGTCGAGCACTTACCACCCAAAAACTAGGGGAGGCACGTCGACTCCTCTAGCCCCGTACTCTGGCGTCTTGCTTCAACGACCCCATCCAGCGACGTAATGGGTAGTTGCAAGATGCCGGAACGGAGGGCTTGCCTTCATTGGCCGGCCCGCGAGAAGGAAAACTCTATAAAACCCGACAGCATAGTCGTTAAAACCTGCAGATACCGAGCGACCTTTGCAGTATCTAGCTTTACCCCTGGGATGGGCGTCACCCGGGGGTGGACTTTATATATCGACCCGTGATCGTGGGAACAAAAATGAAATCTTTATACAAACCAAAACCAAAAACAAAGAAGTCGAAGAACAGCAGTGATGAGGGAGATAGTGACTCGATGCTTAGCGTTGAGTCACTGCCGGATACCAGTCTTAGGACTAAAGAACGGCAGTGTAGAGACAATGGAGGCTCAGACCCGGAAACAAGTCTGGATGGGGTTGCGAGCCCAATGCGGAAAAGACGAGGACGGCCGCCAACTACAGGCCATTATGTTGGCTTGGCCAAGGCAAAGTTGGCACTTATTGAAGCGGAGAGGGAGGAGGAGCTGAGGAGAGCAGAGGCGGAAGTCACTGCAGCTTCTCGAGAGGCCCGAGCCCGAGCTAGGGCTTTTACTTTATCTGAGTCATCCTCTAATGGAGACGACTTCCAGACGGCAACCTCGCTAAGCCGTACGATTGAAGATAATATCAATATTATCAAAAAGGTTGCTGTTTCCTCCAAAAATCTCAAAGGAGGCTTCGTGAAGACATTAAAAGATGCTGCGGATGACATCAGCAAAGTCGCTCTAATTTTACAGAGCCGCTGCACATCAGAGGAGACAAGAGGGCTGCAGGCGGACAACGCCCGCTTGCAATCTGAGGTAGCTCAGCTCCGCAAGGAGGTGGCGGAAATGCGGGAGCGCCTTGATCAGCCACACCAACAGGCTGCAGTGGTTTTGCCTAACCAGTCCGTTGAAAAACCGCCGGATACCGAAGAACTAGTGCGCACCATCCTTTGCCAGGTGGGCACGATGGTAAATGCCAGGTTTGAGGCACTCGAGGATAGGTTGCTTCCCGAGAAGCGACTACGCCCTCCATTGGCAGCGGACAGGCGGGCTCATGATCTCACCGAGATCTCTCCTGGGCCATCCACTGCCCCAACCATGGTTCCAGCGAAAGCTCAAAGGAAGACGGCTGCTCCGTTACAAGCTATTTCTCCGAAGCCGGTAAAGGCGAAGAAGCAAAAGAAGAAGAAGGCGGAAAAAAAAGGGCAAAGCTCACTTGGAACTCCTCGTGAGAGGGTAGCAGAGCCTCAACCCTTTTTAACAGCGTCGCAGCCCGCGGAACAATCGAGTTCGACCCAGCCGAAAGAATTGCCCTGGAATGAGGTGGTTAAGAAAGGGCTCAGGAAGGAGAACAACAAAAAGCAGGCAAAGCAGGGTCCACGTAAGACTGCTACTGCCACTGCGAGACCGGCCAGACTCAGCCTTCCGAAGTCAGCCGCAGTTGTAGTTACCCTTACACCGGAGGCCATTGATAAAGGCGTAACTTATGACGCAGTCATCGCAGACGCAAAGGCCAAAATCAGCCTAACTGATATCGGGATAACAACAGGGGTTCGATTTCGCGTGTGTGCCTCGGGAGCGCGGATGTTTGAGGTGATGGGCGTAGATAGCGGCCCGCTAGCTGACAAACTGGCTGAAAAGTTGGCACAGGCCCTCAGCCGGGATACAGCCCGCGTCTCCAGGCCGGTCAAGACGACCGAAATCAAAATCTCCGGCTTGGATGACGCGATTACTGCTGAAGAAGTACTTAATGCGGTTGCCGAGGCAGGAAGCTGTCCCAAAGATAGCCTCAAAAGTGGCGGGGTGGTTAAAGACCCATTTGGTGTGGGACACATTTGGGTGGAATGCCCGGTGGCAACTGCCAAACGCATTGCGGCAGCACGTCGCTTAAATCTATCGTGGGTGTCGGCCTCCGTAAAACTCCTTGAGCCTAGGCCGCTGCGGTGCTTCAGATGTCTGCAGAAGGGGCATATCAAAGCTCAATGCAGTGCGGAGGTCGACAGAAGCCAAGAGTGCTTTCGCTGTGGAGTAGTCGGCCACAAATCCAAGGAGTGCTCGGCCAAACCACACTGCTCTATCTGTACGGCAGCCAAAAAACCGGCGGACCACCAACTGGGGGGCAGAGCTTGCTCCGCACCAGCCCCCAAAATTGCGAGAAGGAAGACAGCACTGCAGTCACCATCGACACGCCAGCTGTCAGTAGAGATAGCTATGGAGACGGACATACAGATTTTAAGCAATGGCCCTACGACTACTCCAAGCCAACATTAACCACTGTACACGAGCTCAAGACCTGCTCCTACAGAGCATGGCTGAGTGGTTGATACAGGTGGCCGTGGTTGCGGAACCCTATTTTATCCCCAACAGGGATGATTGGGCAGGTGACGAGGACGACCTTGTTGCCCTAGTCGTGCCGATGTCTATTGGCTCCCCAACACTCGACAAAGTGCAGCGAGGTCGTGGTTTCGTTGCGGCTATTGTGGGGGGAATTGTGACTCTTGGCGTGTATTGTCCTCCAAGCAGAAGCCTCGCAGAGTTTGAGGATCTCCTTGGCCAAATTGAGACCCTCATCGGCAGAAATCACCCACTTCCCGTACTGGTAATGGGTGATTTTAACGCCAAAAGCTCAGCCTGGGGTTGTCCAACTACTGATGCACGGGGGGCAGTACTGGAGGAGTGGGCACTGACGGTGGGACTGTCCCTTTTAAACCAGGGTTCGCGACCGACCTGCGTTCGGTCACAGGGCAGTTCCATCGTCGATCTGTCATTCGCTAGCCCCACGATAGCACGCCGAGTCCTTGGATGGGAAGTTGTGGAGGACGCTGAGACCCTATCAGACCATCTGTACATTCGTTTTGATGTATCTGCGTCCTCCACGGCTCCAGTTCAACCGGGACCAGTGGTGTTGCCTGGTGACAGCCCTCGGTGGGTGGTAAAGTGTCTTGATAGGGATATCCTCATTGAGGCTTCTCTGGTCGAGACATGGATGCCCCCAGAGAGCACAATCATCGTTGATGAGGTGGCTGTGGCGTTACGCCAATCAATGACTCGCGTCTGCGATGCCTCCATGCCGCGTCAGGGTCCAAAACCACCGAGAAGGCAGGTATACTGGTGGTCTGCAGAAATAGCGCAATTACGCTCTGCGTGCGTAGCTGCCAGACGCCAGTACCAGAGACAACGCCGGAGAAGACGCCGTGACGAAAACGTCGAAGCATCGTTGCGCGACGTATATAAGGGGGCAAAGCGCACGCTTCGCATTGCAATAAGCGTTGCAAGAGACGGAGCGAGGGAGGAGATGCTGGAGACTCTGAATCAAGATCCATGGGGTCGCCCCTATCGCATGGTACGAGGGAAACTTCGGCCGTGGGCACCCCCTTTGACGCAGAGTCTCCAGCCTCAGCTAGTGGAGGCTGTGGTTGGAGCACTTTTTCCACGTGGAGAAGACCACACGCCTCCGTCAATGGCACGTCCGTTCCTCGCCTCGTCTTCTAGAAACGAGTCACTTGCCGGGACCGAGGAAATACCGTCGGTATCCTCTGGCGAATTTGGGGCTGCTATTCTTCGGATGCGTGCCAAGAAAACGGCACCGGGTCCTGACGGTATCCCTAGCCGTGCATGGGTGCTTGCGTCGGACGTATTCGAGGAGAGGGTTAGAGCAATTTTCGACGCTTGTTTTACCCAGAGTCGTTTCCCAGAGATGTGGAAGATCGGTAGACTTGTCCTTCTGAGGAAGGAAGGTCGTCCGGTCGATTCTCCCTCAGGGTACCGCCCCATTGTGCTTCTAGACGAGGTGGCGAAGCTCTTCGAGCGCATTATAGCCAATCGCCTCGTCAAGCATCTGGTGAGAGTCGGCCCGGACCTGGACGACAAACAGTTCGGATTCAGAGCGGGCAAGTCTACCGTGCACGCAATTTTGCGAGTAAAGGAGATAGCGGAGGAAGCAGTTGCCCAGGGTGAAGTCGTCTTGGCGGTGTCCTTGGACATTGCCAATGCCTTTAATACCTTGCCTTGGAGTTGCATTAGGGAGGCACTCCGATATCACCGGGTGCCAAACTACCTCCAGCGCATAATCGCAGACTACCTGTCAGGTAGGTCCGTGTCCTACAGGACTCAAGAGGCGTGGTGTCATCATGTGGTGTCTTGCGGTGTTCCACAGGGGTCGGTCCTCGGGCCACTTCTGTGGAACATTGGCTATGACTGGGTGTTACGGGGAGTTCTCCTCCGTGGTGTAAGCGTCACGTGCTATGCAGACGACACTCTCGTGACAGCCCGGGGTAGCACACACCGAGAGAGCGCCATTCTCGCCACGGCTGGAGTGGCTCAAGTGGTGAGTCGAATTCGAGCGCTGGGTCTCGAGGTGGCTCTTAACAAATCTGAGGCAATGTGTTTTCACGGGCCTCGGAACAAGCCACCCTCGGGATCCCACATAACAGTGGGTGGAGTACGCATCAACATCGAGCCCCAAATGAAGTACTTGGGGCTCACGCTGGACAGTCGATGGACCTTTGAGGACCACTTTCGAAGGTTAGTGCCCAAGCTGTTGCGCGCGGCGGCCGCACTCGGTAGTCTGCTGCCGAATGTCAACGGCCCGAAAGCGGCCTGCCGGCGCCTGTACTTGGGCATTGTGCGCTCAATGGCACTGTACGGGGCACCTGTGTGGAATGGCGCTCTGAATAGCCGGACAGTTGCCCTTTTGCACCGTCCGCAGAGGGCAATAGCCATCAGAGCCGCCCGTGGATACCGCACGGTGTCCTTCGAAGCAGCGTGCGTCTTAGCTGGCTCCCTGCCGTGGGAACTGGAAGCGGAAATTCTCGCGTCCGTCTATACATGGCGCGAGAATGAGATCGCAGTACACCGGTCCCCACCCTTAAAGGAGGAAGTCGAGACTGTGAGGGGGGAACAGCGAGCATCAGCCGTGTTAAAGTGGCAACTCAACCTCTTTCAACCGCGTGCTGGTGCTAGGACCATAGAGGCCGTTCGTCCAGTCCTCGCACAGTGGCTGGACAGGGAACACGGTGTGCTCACCTTCAGATTGTCGCAGGTGCTTACGGGGCATGGATGCTTCGGCAAGTACCTGCACCGGATCGGAAGGGAGCCGACCGCGGTGTGTCACCACTGCGACGGCTGCCTCGAAGACACCGCCCAGCACACGCTGGAAGAGTGTCCTGCGTGGGCAGAACAGCGCCGGGAGCTCGTGGCTGCCGTGGGTGGCAACCTCTCATTGCCGGTCATAGTTAACACAATGGTGGAAAGTGACCGAGCCTGGGATGCCGCTCAAAAGTTCTGTGAGGCGGTCATGGGGCCTAAGGAAGAGGCGGAGAGAGTTAGGGAGGCAAGCGCCTCTAACTCGATCCGCAGCCGCCGCACAGGGAGGAGAAGGCGAGCGTACGCGCTCACAGTCCCACCCTAACCAAGACTCGAGTGACGGACTAGGGGAAGCCCGTTACTCACGTTGAGTCTGAGAGGGCGCGCTCGAGTTTTTCGCGCACGAAAGAGAAGAGCAGCTGGGTATCTTGCAACCCATAACCCATAAGAAGGGGCATAGAGCCAGTCACCACCGGGACGTAGAAGAGTGCTTTTATAGTGTCCCCTCATCCCGGTGGACACTGACGCCGATGGCAAACAGAGGGGTTTTAGTGGGTATGCTTCTCGTCCCTTTCCCACAGTGGGAGAGTGGATGGGGGGAGAGTCCCACATAACCACCGTACCTTCCCCTGGTGCGGTGGTATGCGTAACGCATTTCCCCTCTTAAAAAAAAAAAAAAAAAAAAAAAAAAAAAAAAAAAAAAAAAAAAAAAAAAAAAAAAAAAAAAAAAAAAAAAAGGTTAGGTTAGGTTAGGTTAGGTTAGGTTGGGGTGCAGGCCGGATTCCTCCACGTTGGCTTGGGTGTTGCAGTCTCTCTTGATCTCGATCCGGAGAGAACGCAGCATCTGGGCTGGTGCACCCTGGGCATTGGCTGAGACTTTTCCCCCTTGGGAATTCTTTCGGTCCATGGCTAATATCCGGCACGGGGGGGGGGGGGGGGGGGGGGGAGGTGACAGGGGTTTCTTGAAGGGTTGCGGTTGTGTACCGGCACTTCTGCCCCGGAAAGTTTCCTTCTGTCACCTGGGGGGGGATGGTGACGAGCAGCTTTTCTTCGGAAAAGTGGCCTCGTCACCATAGGGAGGCGGCGACAGAGGTCGTTGGAAGGGGCGGTTGCTGGGCCGCTTCCGCCCTGGACAGCTTCCTTCTGTGGCCCATTGACGGTTGGTGACTGGGGAAGCTTGAAGGGTCAGTTGCGTGTGCCTTCGAGGCCGTTTCTGTTCCTGGAAAGCTTAACCAGTTACCTGGAGGGGGCCGTGACAGAGGTGGTTGAAAGGGGCGGTTGCGTGTGCCTTTGAGGCCGTTTCCAAACCGGACAGCTGCTTTCTGTCACTTTGGTGGTTGGTGACTGGGCTTACCGAAAGACTGGGGCATGTTAACTCCGCTCTGCAACGGAGCACGAAGGTTCCGCTCTGCACCGGAGCATGACCCTGCTCAAGACGTACTCCCATGTCACCCGAGGGTCCTTCTACGTGTCTTTCGGAATCCCGGGGGGCACTGTAGTTATTGGTGGGACAGCTGTGGTGGGGTGTGTTTGAAGGGTATGGGGACCGACCCTAGAGGTTGGGTATCCGGAAAGCACCATCCACCACAGGCAGACCGTGTAGGGCCAGTGGGTTGGGGGCCCACATTGCACGGCTTTACCGGTCTGGGGAGATGGTCGTGGGCTGCTGACCGCAGCCGTCTCCTCCTTTGGCGGAGAAGGTGGGGCTCTTCGGAGCAGGCCAGGAGGCGTGTCAGTGGGCAAAGCTTAATTGCGGTTCCGCGGCGCCTCGCGACTGGCCAGGGGGGTAAACGCCGGAGTGGTTTTAGACGGTAGTTCTTTTGAGAGTCCGTCATACCTCCCATTGCACAGCCTTCCCCGGGCAGGGAGGATGCGTAAATGCATTTCCACTCCGTCATCAAAAAAAAAAAAAAAAAAAAAAAAAAAAAAAAAAAAAAAAAAAAAAAAAAAAAAAAAAAAAAAAAAAAGGTTAGGTTAGGTTAGGTTAGGTTAGGTTAGGTTAGGTTAGGTTAGGTTAGGTTAGGTTAGGTTAGGTTAGGTTAGGTTAGGTTAGGTTAGGTTAGGTTAGGTTGGGGTGCGGGCCGGATTCCTCCACGTTGGCTTGGTTGTTGCGATCTCTCTTGATCTCGATCCGGAGAGAACGCAGCATCTGGGCTGGTGCACCCTGGGCATCGGTTGAGACTTTTCCCCTCTGGGGAATTCTCTCAGCCCATGGCAAATATCCGGCAGGGGAGTGGGGGGGAGGTGACAAGTGACTTTCCGTTAGAAAAGTCGCTTTGTCACCGACACACTGGGGGGGAAATGGGTAGGTTAAGTTAGGCTAGGCTAGGGGGTGGGCACCGAGCCAGTGGCGGTATATCCACTTTTGGGCCAGCGCGGGCCTGGGGAATTAAATACTCCCCGAAAGTGCGCAATATTGGTGGAAGGTTGCTCCCGACTACTCTCCTTGGAGAGTAGTTAGTGGAGTGCAACTGCAGAATGAGGATGGGTGGCCTTTGGTGCAGGGCCTAAAACGCACGCAATGATGATGGATAGTGGCTTAAAAAAAAAACTACCCCAGGAGGGTACCCTTACGGGAGAACCCCTCCCCGTGTCTGCGGACACGGGCTGCCCCTCGTATTCTGGGGGGGGCAAAGGCCATGTCGTAGGTCAGCGCAATGGCGCTGACCTCCGTAAACACGACCCATGCGAGCTACTTAAGGACACCGATGACGATTCACATAATGACGACCTGGGCGAGAACAAGGTACCACGGCCTTTTGTGCAGGGCCTTAAACGCACAATGAAGACGGATGGAATGAGTGGCTCAAAAAAAAGACTACCCCAGGAGGGTACCCTAACGGGAGAACCCCTCCCCGTGTCTGCGGACACGGGCTGCCCCTCGTATTCTGGGGGGGGCAAAGGCCATGTCGTAGGTCAGCGCAATGGCGCTGACCTCCGTGAACACGACCCATGCGAGCTACTTAAGGACACCGATGACGATTCATATAATGACGACCTGGGCGAGAACAAGGTACCACGGCCTTTTGTGCAGGGCCTTAAACGCACAATGAAGACGGATGGAATGAGTGGCTCAAAAAATAGACTACCCCAGGAGGGTACCCTAACGGGAGAACCCCTCCCCGTGTCTGCGGACACGGGCTGCCCCTCGTATTCTGGGGGGGGCAAAAGCCACTTCGTAGGCCAGCGCAACGGCGCTGACCTTCGTAAACACGACCAGGGCACACCACAACAGGACACCGAGATGGACAAAGCAATGGAGGCGGCGAGGCTGAATGAGGCGGAGCTGGTGGAGGTGATCAGTTCGGAGGCAGGTGATGTCTCCGACTCATCTCTTCCGCTAGTTGTCCAGTATGTCCAGACCAGCACCCCCAATACCAGCAAGGTCACTGATGAGGACGGGCTGAAAAATGATGCCCCGAATACTCAAAGTAGACCTTCTGGTACAAGGTCTACAAAAAGGCCACACGCCGGGGAGGACGAGGTGTTACCGAAGCCGAAAGTGAACACCGCTAGGAGAGGGAAGCGCTCCGGTACGAGGGGAGCGTGCTCGGGGGTGGTGCTTCGGTACCATGATCTGGGTGGGTCTGAGGCGGAGGCGGACGCGGCTGCCAAGTACCGTGCAACTGGTGATTCCCCGCCGCCTCAGACTCGAAGGAAGAAGCTCCTCAAAAAGCCCAAGGGGGCTTACTCTGGGCTGGCCGCAGCCAGGTTGAGGGCGAAGCTTTACCAGCTGGAGCCCCAATTTGAGGAGGTATGTGATGCCGATCCTGCGGCCAGTTACACGAGGGACCTTCCCGAACTCCGCCCCAGGGGGGGAAAGGGGGGGAAAAAGGGAAAAGCGGAGGGGGACCGGCGATCTCGCTCCGGCTCACGCTCTCGCTCGGGGTCGCGCTCCCCTGAGCTGATGGATGGACTAGAGGGTCAGCAGAAGGCTGACCCGATAGATGCCACCCGCATGGCGGCGAGGGACATCCTGGAGGCGACCAGGATATCCGGCAACATCAAGGGGGAGGTCCAAGGCCGGATGAACCGGGCCTGCCGCGCCATCTTGGGGCTGATGGACGAGGTAGAGGCCTCCAGAACCGAGAGCGAGGAGATCCGCATCCTTAAGGCGGACAACAAAAGGATGCGGGAGCAACTCGCTCTGAACTCGGCGGAGCTGAAGGCGCTCCGCATCGCCTTCAGCGAGCGGCAGATCCCGGCCGCCCCCCCTGTCGCTGCTGCCCTGCAGTTCGGGACCGCCGAGCTGACCGAGGCGATTGAAAGCATGAAGAGGGACCTGTTTCTTAGCCTGGGCAAGATGATAAGCGACAGGATGGAGGAGGTCAACAGGCGCCTCCCGGCGGAGCCCATCCTTCGCCCCCCGCTGGCACACGACAAGCGGGCTGCCAAGCCTGCCGTGTCGGCCCCCCCTCAGCGACAGGGGGCAGGTATTGCCCCGCCACCCCCGGCCCCGGTGGACCTCGAGCCGAAAGCCAGAGCCAGGCTAGGTGATGGGCGGGCCAACAAGAAGGCGGTGGCCCCAGCTCCCACTCCGGCCATCAAAAAAGCCGCCAAGGCCGCCAAGGCTGCCCCGGCCACGGAAGAGGGACCCGGCTCCTCGAGCCATATGCCACCTGCGCCCACACAAATGTCGTGGTCGCAGGTGGTTCGGAAGAAGGGTAAGGGCGCGGCCAAGCCCCCCCCTCCACCCCCTAAAGGGACCGGTAAGGCGGCGCACCGGCCGAGACCCGCCAAGTTGTCGGTCCCCAAGACGGCGGCGGTGGTGATCTCCCTAAAGAAGGGAGCCACCACCACCCTGCAGGCCACCATGGCTAAGGCCATTAATGGCCTTAGCCTGAGCGAGGTGGGCCTGCAGCACGTGCGGGTCAGGACCTCGATGACGGGCTCCCGGGTCATCGAGGTCCCCGGGGAGAAGGGCCACGAGGTGGCGGATACCCTTGCAGCCAAGCTGCAAGGGTTGGTGGGGGACGTGGCGGACGTCAGCCGCCCCGTCAAGATGGCCGGCGTCCAGATTTCCGGTCTGGATGAGTCGGCCACCAAGGAGACGGTGGCGCAGGCTGTTGCCGCGGCTGGGGCTTGCCAGCCTGAGCAGGTCAAGGTGGGGGCCGTCCGCGCCCTTTACGATGGCACTGGATCGGTCTTGATCCAGTGCCCCGTGCAGGCTGCGGTGACCCTTACCAAAGCCGGGAGGATCCTGGTGGGTTGGGCCTCCGCCAGGGTCACGGCGGTGGGGCCGACACCAATGCGGTGCTTCCGCTGCTATGGTGTCGGCCATTCGCGGGAGCTGTGCCCCTCCAAAGTTGACCGGAGCAATTTCTGCTTCCGGTGCAGCAAAGAGGGGCACAAAATGGCGGAGTGCTGGGAGAAGGCTTGGTGCGCCGTATGCCACCAGGCCAAACTCCCGGCAAACCACATGCTGGGGGGGAGGAAATGTTTCCCCCCCGCAACAAAAGGTCGACACCTGAGGCCGCAGCGTCCCCGCCCCCCCGTTGCTAATGAAAGTGGCCCCGCAGCGACCGCCGCCGGCCAGGCCCCCGAGGAGACCTGCATGGAGCTCTAAATGCCAGCACACCATTTAGAGCTCCTGCAGGCCAACGTCAACCACTGCGCCAGAGCACAAGACCTGCTCATGCAGGCAATGGCGGAGTGGTCGATTGACGTTGCGGTGGTCGCGGAACCCTACTTCGTCCCTCCCCTACCCAATTGGGTAGGGTCGACGGACGAGTGGGTTGCCGTGGCGGTGCCGGCGATCGGCGGCGGACCCCCTCTCGAGAGGATCGAGGGCGGCCCGGGGTATGTGGCGGCCGGATGGGGGAGCGACACCGTACTTGTTGCGGTGTACTTCTCCCCCAATAGGCCGCTGGCCGCCTTTGAGGCTTTCCTGGGGGTCCTGAGGGGGGTCGTGGAGAGGGCGGCCCCGCGCCATGTCATGGTCCTGGGGGACCTCAACGCCAAGAGTGCGGCGTGGGGATCCCCCATAACGGACGTGCGCGGGGAGGTGCTGACGGATTGGGTGGCGGCGGCGGGCCTGGTGGTCCTGAACCAGGGCAGCGCCAACACTTGCGTGCGGCGGCAGGGGGGGTCCATCGTGGACATCACGTTCGCGACCCCTGCCATTGCCGCGCGCCTCGCAGACTGGCGCGTCCTGGAGGACGTGGAGACCCTCTCCGATCACCTGTATATCAGGTTGAGGGTCTCCACAAGACCGGGCCAGCCGCCACCCAGTCCTCGGGGGGGGCGGGGAGGGGGGACGGAGGAGTTCCCCAAGTGGTCCCTGTCCCAACTGGACAGGGCCAAGGCGGACGAGGCGGCGATGGTGGAGGCTTGGTGTGCTGCCCCACCCGCCGCCTTGGGAGTGGAGGAGAGGGCGCGCCGGTTCCGCTCCGCACTGCAGGCCGTGTGCGGAGCGGCCATGCCCCGGGCGAAACGGCTCTTCGCCCGGAGGAAGGTCTACTGGTGGTCCGCCGAAATTGCGGCAGTGCGGACCACCAGTAACAGTGCCCGCCGCGCCTACCAACACTGTAGGCGCAGGCGGCACACTGCGGAGGAGGAGGAGAGGCTCTACGGGGCCCTCAAAGAAGCCAAGGGGGCCCTAACCCTGTCGATAGCAAAGGCCAAGGATGAGGCACACGCCTCATTCTTGGCCACGCTGGACAGGGATCCGTGGGGGCGGCCGTACAGGGTGGTGCGCAACAAAATGCGCACTGCCCCCCCCATGGACTCTCTAGAGCCTCCCCTCCTGAGGAGGGTCATCGAGGGGCTGTTTCCGGCAGCTCCCTCGATAACTCCCCCGGTGATGACCGAGCCACCGGGGGACTTGGAGGACCCACTCGAGCTCGCCATCGCACCGGTAAGCGATGACGAGTTCGAGAGGGCGGTGGATCGGCTCCGGGGCTGCAAGAAAGCCCCGGGGCCCGACGGAGTACCGGGCCGGGTACTCCCCATCGCCCTAAAACACCTCGGGGACCGACTCAGGCAGTTGATGGACGACTGCCTGAGGGAGGGACGGTTCCCGAGGGTGTGGAAGGAGGGGAGGCTCTGCCTCCTCCGGAAAGAGGGTCGACCCCCGGACTGTCCCTCCGCCTATCGCCCCATAGTGCTGCTGGATGAGGCCGGGAAGATGATGGAGAGAATCCTGGCCTCCAGGATCCAGCAGCATCTGGAGACTGCCGGCCCGAACGTCTCTGATAGACAGTTCGGGTTCAGAGAGGGGCGGTCTACGCTCGACGCGCTGAAGTCCCTTAGGGACTTCTGTGAGTACGCGTCGAGCAGAGGGGAGGGTGTCGTCGCGGTGTCCCTTGACATCGCAAACGCGTTTGGCACTCTCCCCTATGGGGTGATAAGGGAGGCACTTATTTACCACCAAGTGCCTCCCTACCTGCGGCGGGTCATAGAGCACTACCTGACCGAGAGGGTAGTGCTCTATGAGCAGAGGGACGGTCGACGGGGGTCGACGGCGATGGCCTGCGGCGTACCCCAAGGTTCCGTGCTCGGTCCGCTCTTATGGAACCTGGGGTACGATTGGGCCATCAGGGGGGAGTTGCTCCCACGGACGGCCACCATCTGCTACGCAGATGACACCATGGTGGCCGTGCGTGGGACCGACATGAGGGAGGTGCTGTGCCGGGCGGAAGCGGCGGCCGAGCTGACCATTTACCGGATTGGTCGGCTCGGCCTGAGGGTGGCGCTCCCGAAGACTGAGGCGATAGTCTTCGGGGGCCGGGGGTGGAGGCTGCCGGCGGGTTTGGCGCTCACCCTGGGGGGGGAGTCGGTCCCGATCAAGCCCCACATAAAATATTTGGGGCTTGTTCTGGACCGACGATGGAATTTCGGGGAGCATTTTTCGCAATTGGCTCCCCGAATTGTGGGCGCCGCGTCGGCACTGAGCCGGCTGCTGCCGAACGTGGGTGGGCCGGGCTCCTTGTGCCGCCGGCTGTATGCCGGCGTTACAAGGAGCATGGCTCTGTACGGGGCCCCCATCTGGGCGGACAAGCTGTCCGCCCGGAACAGGGCCCTGCTACAGAGGCCACAGCGGGTGGTGGCCCTCCGTATTGTGAGGGCCTACATGACGGTGGCCCACGCCGCGGCCTGCCTCCTCGCCTGCACCCCGCCCTGGGAGTTGGACGCAGAGGTGCAGGCGGAGACCTACGCAGTTAGGTCCAGGGCCCGGGCGAGAGGAGAACGCCCGGACCCTGAGGAGGTGGAGGAGACGCGCCGGATGACGGAGCGCCGACTGCGGGACAGGTGGAAAGCGGACCTGGAGGACTCCCCCTATGGGACTCGGACCATAGGGGCGGTCCTCGGGTCGTTTGACACCTGGTTGGGGAGGGCAGTCGGCGCTACGTCGTACCGGCTTGTGCAGGTATTGACCGGACACGGATGCTTCGGTCATTACCTGCACAAAATTGGGAGGGAGCCCGGCCCGCAGTGCCATGAGTGCGGCGATCCGGACGACACGGCTCAGCACACTCTCGAGGTGTGCAGCCGGTGGAGTGCGGAGCGCCGCACTATGGCGCTAGCCATCGGTCGACGGGACCTCTCCCTGCACAGCGTTGTGTCTGCAATGCTGTGCAGCGACAGGTCCTGGAGGGCTGTGGCCTCCTTCTGCGAGTGTGTCATCTCGCAGAAGGAGGCCTCGGAGCGTGAGCGCGAGGATTCTCCTCTCGCGCATCCGCTCCGGCGTAGACGGCGGGGGTTGAGGCGGCGGCGTTTTGCCGCCCGCCTCAACCCTTAGTGACTGCGGGTGGGGGATGGGAGTCCCTCGCCCGCCGTAGGCTAGTCACTTGGCGGTCTGGGAGAGGGGCCAGGCGTGCTCGGCCTCTCTCTCCTTCGGCGCGGGTAGCCCCGGCAGGTGGCCGGGGCTGCCGGAAGGCGTCGTGGGCAGAGCTTCGGCGGTTCCACGGCGCCTTGCCTAACCGGCAGGAGGGTACGCCAGGGTGGTTTTTAGTGGGTTGCGCTCCCTTTCCCCCTCTCATTCGGAGGGGGGGCGGGGGGGTGAGTCCCACATATCCCCTCACTACTCCCATGGTGAGGGGAATGCATAAAGCATTTTCCACCCTGTCAAAAAAAAAAAAAAAAAAAAAAAAAAAAAAAAAAAGGTTAGGTTAGGTTAGGTTAGGTTGGGGTGCAGGCCGGATTCCTCCACGTTGGCTTGGGTGTTGCAGTCTCTCTTGATCTCGATCCGGGGAGAACGCAGCATCTGGGCTGGTGCACCCTGGGCATTGGCTGAGACTTTTCCCACTTGGGAATTCTTTCGGCCCATGGCTAATATCCGGCAAGGGGGGGAGGGGAGGTGACAGGGGCTTCTTGAAGGGTTGCGGTTGTGTGGAGAGCACTTCTGCCCCGGAAAGTTTCCTTTTGTCACCTAGGGGGGGGATGGTGACGAGCCGCTTTTCCTCGGAAAAGTGGTGTTGTCACCATCCCGCCTCTTATGAGGGCGGCGACAGAGGTTGTTGGAAGGGGCGGTGGCGTGTGCCTCCGAGGCCGCTTCCGTCCTGGACAGCTTCTCTCTGTTGCCTTTTTGACGGTTGGTGACTGGGGAGGCTCGAAGGGTCAGTTGCGTGTGCCTGCGAGGCCGTTTCTGTTCCTGGAAAGCTTAACCAGTTACCTGGAGGGGGCCGTGACAGAGGTGGTTGAAAGGGGCGGTTGCGTGTGCCTTCGAGGCCGTTTCCAAACCGGACAGCTGCTTTCTGTCACTTTGGTGGTTGGTGACTGGGTTTACCGGAAGACATGGCACGCAACGGGGCGTAACCCACTCCGAAGGTACTCCCATGTCACCCGAGGGTCCTTCTACGTGTCCTTCGGAATCTCGGGGGGCACTGTAGTTATTGGTGGGACAGCTGTGGTGGGGTGTGTTTGAAGGGTATGGGACCAAACCTCGCGTTTGGGTATCCGGAAAGCACCATCCACTACAGGCAGACCGTTGAAGGGAAGGCGAACTCAGCGAACTTCGGTTTGCTGCTCGCCCGAACTTCTTGTTAAGCCAGTGGGTAGGGGGCTCACATTGCACGGCTAAACCGGTCTGGGGAGACGGTCGCGGGCTGTTCACAGCCGTCTCCTCCTCTGGCGGGGGTTTGAGGGGCTCTTCGGAGCAAGCCGGGAGGTGCGTCAGTGGTCTATGCTTTTAGCGGTACCGCGGTGCCTCACTACCGGCCAGGAGGTTTAAACGCCGGAGTGGTTTTAGACGGTAGTTCTTTTGAGAGTCCGTCATACCTCCCATTGCACAGCCTTCCCCAGGCAGGGAGGATGCGTAAATGCATTTCCACTTCGTCAACAAAAAAAAAAAAAAAAAAAAAAAAAAAAGGTTAGGTTAGGTTAGGTTAGGTTAGGTTAGGTTAGGTTAGGTTAGGTTAGGTTAGGTTAGGTTAGGTTAGGTTAGGTTAGGTTAGGTTAGGTTAGGTTAGGTTAGGTTAGGTTAGGTTAGGTTAGGTTAGGTTAGGTTAGGTTAGGTTAGGTTAGGTTAGGTTAGGTTCCCCCCCGAATGTGCTGCCACCTTGTCGTGGTGGGGGGGCTTGCGTGTTTCAGTGATCCTCGACGCTATACCGGACAGGGCTACCCATACCGGAAAGTTCCGAGGTGAGGGACCAGACTAAGAGCGGCACTTTCCCTTTCCACTCCCACCTTCCCATTCCTTTCCTTGATATCCCTCCTTTTCCTTCCCCTTACCCATCCTTCTCCACTTCCACCGAACCAGTGGCGGGATACCCACTGTCATGGGCCAGCGCGGGCCCGGGGAACTAAATACTCCCTGAAAGTGCGCACTTGTGGTGGAAGGCTGCTCCCGACTACTCTCCTCGGAGAGTAGTTAGAGGAGTGCAGCAGCGTCTTCTGCTTTGCAGATGGCGTTTTGGATGGAATGGAGGGCCTTCTCCTAGGAGAGTGGGCGATGGATGATTGGGGGTTGTCCTCGAAAGAGGTACAACGGGGCCCGACGATGTGCCAGGTGCACTCGGTTTAGCCGACGTCGAGCCTAACTCGTTTCCCGTCTGGAGTGTCGTGGATCACGTCTCGCGGCTCCGACGGGCCGAGGACCTTGCCTTAACCGGCTGGGTCGAGGGGAGTAAACCTCATAAAAAATCCCTCAATCCTAAGCGGCGCCGCACCGCGAGGGGATGCATGGCTGAGAGGTGGTCAGCTGTTAGTGCGTTGCCCCGTCAGAGTACCTGCCGACCCTCTGACGGGAGATGCTAGGCTTGTCCAGGTGCACGGGCACCTCCTGGATCGACCGATAATCCCTAATACTCGTGGGAACAAAAATGGAAACAGCAACAACCCAACCAAACGGCCCTTCTCAGGGCCAACCCGGAAACGGCCCTTCTGAGGGCCAACCTGAAAACGGCCCTTCTCAGGGCCAAAACGCAGACACCGACACCACTGTGGCGGAACAGCTATTGGAGATGGCAAGGCTGAAGGACGCTGAGCTGATGGAGGAGATGATGTTGGAGGTTGACTCTGACTCGTCGCTCCCATCAGTTCACGTCAAAAGCGTGAAACGGCCACACGCAGATGACGATGAAATATTGACTGGGCCGGCTATCAAGCCCAAAGTCAATACCGCCAGGAGGGGCAAGACCCCTATAACCGGAGGAAGCAACTCGGGCCTCAGGGCGGGTAAGACGATATTGAGGTTCCCCAACTTCCGAGACGTTGGGGCGGAGGCGGGTGCGGTCGGTGAATACCGCGTTAACCGTGACTCCTCGCCGCCTCAGAGTCATGGGAGAAGGGCCCTTAAAAGAGGCAACACACGAAGGAGCTCATCGGTTCCGCGGGACCGCAGCCCTGTAAGGAACGAGGACGACGGTGGGTACGTTTCTGTCGTCCGGAATGCCGCATTGCAGGTTTTGGCGGAAGCCGCAAATTGTGGTAATTTGAAGGGGGATGTCTGGGGCCGCATGAAAACTGCGTGCAAAAACATCTTGGCGGCCGCAGACATACTGGATGAAATAGACGGAGGAGACGATGTGGAGGTGAGAGCTCTGCGCGCAGATAACAAGCGCATGAGGGAAGAGCTCTCCCTCGTACGACAAGAATTGAAGGCCCTAAAGACTGCTTTTTCCGAAAGGAATAAGCAGCCCCCGCAGAGCCACGCCCCCAAAGACGGCCTCCCACAGGCCTTGGGGCAGGCAATGATTGAGCTGAGGGAGGACCTGAAAAGGGATCTATTCACCTCGATAGGAGAGATGGTGAACGTTCGGATCGGGGAGGTCCGGGCCCTTCTCCCCGCATCTCCGATTGTTCGCCCACCGCTGGCAGCGGACCGGAGGAGGGCTGAACAGGTGGCTGACCCCGATCTGTCGGCTCCTCCAGCTAGGTTCGCTCCTCCCACCAGGGCGGCTCCTCCAGCCAGTGCGGCTCCCAACAACAGGTCGGCTTCCAGCGCGGGTCACCCCACTAGCGCTCGGAAAGCACCCCCTGCCAAGCCAGCGCGCCCTGCTCGTCGGGCCAAAGAGACGAGACCGTTGGCTGCTCTTCGTCCCCCTCCTATCCGCGAGTTCGCCCCGGCGGTTCCGGCAGTACAAGAGCCACTGCCGCCCACCCAAATGTCGTGGTCGGACGCGGTGAAGAGGGGTAAGAAGAAGAAGAAGAAGAAGGTTGCCCCACCACCTAAACACACAGCCACAGGCAACAGGCCCGCGCCGGGCCCCAAGAAACTGCCTGCTCCCTCAACGGCTGCTGTGGTAGTTGCCGTAAAGGAGGGCAGCGAGGCCACCTACGCCAGCGTCATGGCCAAGGCCATGAAGTCCTTCTCGCTGGCGGAGGTTGGCCTTGAGCATGTCAGGGTCCGTAAGACGCAGACCGGGGCCCGCCTCATTGAGGTCCCGGGCGCGAACGGGGCAGCGGCGGCGGATGCGCTATGCGCAAAACTTGACGGGTTGGTTGGCGACGTGGCCAAAGTCTACCGACCCGTCAAAATGGCGGAAATCCGGGTGGGTGGTCTCGATGAGACCATCACCCCGGAGGACATCGCGGCGGCAATGGTGGCCAAGACTGGGTGCTCCCCCACCCAGGTGAAGGTTGGCGCCATCCGGGTCCGATTCGACGGATCTGGCGTGGCGAACGCGCAGTGCCCGGTGACCGTGGCCAACACGCTGGCAACAGCAGGACGACTACTGGTGGGGTGGTCGTCCGCCAGCGTGACTGCACTGGAGGCGAGGCCCATGCGGTGCTTCCGATGCCAAGGCATCGGACACAGCGGGGCCCTCTGCCCCTCAACCGTGGACCGGTCAAATTGGTGCCACCGGTGCAGTGGGCCGGACCACTGGAGGGCCTCCTGCATGGCCGCGCCGCATTGCGACGTTTGCCTAAAAGCGCGACGTCCAGCGGACCACGTAATGGGGGGACGGAGGTGCAGCCCGCCACACACGAGGGGCAAGGCTGGTCAGACAACGTCCCCCTCTACAAGGCGTGCCGCCAATGCGGCTAGGCAGGAAGGTAGCCAGATGGACCTCTAAATGCCAGCACACCAGCATTTAGAGGTCCTTCAGGCGAACGCCAACCACTCCGCCCGCGCCCAAGATCTGCTCATGCAGGTCATGGCGGAGTGGGGCATAGGCGTTTTGGTGGTGGCTGAGCCGTACTTCGTCCCCCCCCAGTCTAACTGGGTCGGGGCGACGGACGGCTCGGTTGCCATTGCGGTACCGGCGATGGGTGACCTCCCCCCCCTATCGGGAATGGCCAGGGGTTCGGGCTTCGCGGTGGCCAAGTGGGGAGAAACTGTCCTAGTGGCAGTTTACTTCTCCCCGAATAGGCCGCTGCGGGAGTTTGAAGCCTTCCTGGTGGGGCTGGGGAGAGTCGTCGGAGGGGCGGCGCCGGCGCCATTGGTGGTGATGGGGGACCTAAACGCCAAGAGCGCGGCGTGGGGTTCCCCCATCACGGACCCGAGAGGGGTGGCCCTCGAAGACTGGGTGGCGGCGATGGGGCTTGAGGTGCTCAACCGGGGCGACGCCAACACGTGTGTGCGGCGGCAGGGAGGGTCGATCGTGGACGTCTCGTTCGCGACCCCTGCCATTGCCGCACGAATCACGGACTGGCGCGTCCTGCAGGAGGTAGAGACCCTCTCCGACCATTTATACGTTCGGATGAGGGTCAGCACCTCGCCAGGGGTGCCGCCGCCCAGCCCGAGAGGGCGGGGGGGGAGAGGAGGAGGAGGGGCTTTCCCAAGGTGGACCCTGGCCCGCCTCGACATGGGAGCGGCGGTGGAGGCGGCCATGGTGGAGGCGTGGTGTGCGCCCCCACCGGTCTCCTTGGGGGTGGAGGAGCGGGCAGCCCGGTTTCGCGTCGCACTAACGTCGGTGTGCGACGCGGCCATGCCCCGGGCCCGAAGGCTGCCCGCCAAGAGGCAGGTGTACTGGTGGTCGCAGGAGATTGCGGCCCTGCGAGCCGCCAGTGATGCCGCCCGCCGCGCATACACGCGCTGCAGGAGGCGGCGACACCTGCCGGAGGAGGAAGAGCATCTCCACAGAGAGCTGAAGGTGGCGAAGGACGCGCTCTCTGTGGAGATAGCTCGCAGAAAGGACGAGGCGCGTGAGGAGTTCCTGGCCACGTTGGATAGGGATCCGTGGGGGCGGCCATACCGAGTTGTGCGCAACAAAATGCGTTGCGCACCCCCCATGGACTCCCTTGAGCCGGAGCTCCTCACGAGGATTGTGGAGGGACTCTTCCCGGCTGCGGCGGCCTTCCAGCCGCCCGCAATGGTGGGCCCCACGGTTGAGGAGGTTGATCAAGATGATCCCCCTCCCGTGACGGACGACGAAATGGAGACCATCGTCGACCGTCTCCGGTCCTGCAGAAAGGCACCAGGACCGGATGGGGTACCGGGAAGAGTCCTCCACATAGTGGCGGAGCACCTCGGGGACCGCATGCGGGCCCTCTTTGATGATTGTATCAAGGAGGGGCGCTTCCCGAGGTGCTGGAAGGAGGGACGCCTCGTCCTCCTTCGGAAGGAGGGTAGGCCGTTGGATACCCCTGCCGGTCACCGCCCCATCGTCCTCCTAGATGAGACGGGCAAGATGCTAGAGCGCATCTTGTCCCGTCGCATCGTCCAACATCTGGAGGACGTGGGGCCTAACATCTCCGACCGGCAGTTCGGGTTCCGGGAGGGACGGTCCACTATGGACGCGCTTTCGTCCCTCCGGAACTTCTGTGGGAACGCGGAGGCGAAGGGTGAGGGGGTCGTGGCGGTGTCGCTAGACATCGCCAACGCATTTGGCTCCCTGCCCTTCTCGGTCATCAGCGAGGCCCTCCGCTTCCACAGGGTGCCCGGGTATCTGCGGCGGATTGTGGAGCACTACCTAACCGACAGGGTAGTGCTCTACGATCGTGGGGGTCTGCGGATCGCTCACCCGATGTCGTGCGGTGTTCCCCAGGGGTCCGTGTTAGGACCCCTGCTATGGAACATAGGGTACGACTGGGTGATCCGCGGAGCGCTCCTTCCCCGCATGGCCACCCTTTGTTATGCCGACGATACAATGGTGGCCGTGCGGGGACGTGAGCTGGAGGAGGCCCTTCGGAGGGCGTCGTTGGCGGCAGACCTGGTTGTCGGCCGCATCCGACAGCTGGGTCTGGAGGTGTCCCTCCCGAAGACAGACGCTATTGTCTTCGGGGGGAGGGGATGGCGTCCACGTTGTGGATTGTCCATCCCTGTGGCGGGGGAAGCGGTCCAGGTGAAGGGTACGATAAAGTACCTTGGCCTCATCCTGGACCGGAGGTGGGATTTCGGGGAGCATTTCCGCCAACTTGCTCCCCGGGTGGTAGGCGCCGCGTCGGCCCTGGGCCGCATGTTGCCGAACGTGGGGGGGCCTCAAGCGCCATGCCGACGCCTGTTTGCAGGCGTAGTGCGTAGCATGGCGCTATACGGAGCGCCAATCTGGGCCGACAAGCTGTCGGCCAAGAATAAGGCGCTCCTAAGGAGGCCCCAAAGAGTGGTGGCCCTCCGAATAGTGAGGGCCTATGTGACGGTGGCACATGCGGCCGCGTGTGTCTTGGCCTGCACCCCGCCGTGGGAGCTAGATGCTCAGGTGCAGGCCGAGACATACCGGATGAGGGCCGGGTTCCGGGCGAGGAGACAGCGCCCGGACTCGGAGACGGTGGAGGGGGCCCGTCGAATGACGGAGCGGCGCCTGAGGGACCGGTGGAAAAGCGACCTGGAGGACTCCCCCTATGGACTCCGCACCATAGGGGCACTCCTCCCGTCGCTGGACCACTGGTTGGAGAGGAGGTACGGTACCGCCACGTACCGTCTTGTGCAGGTGATGACCGGGCACGGGTGCTTTGGCCATTACCTGCACAAGATTAGGAGAGAGCCCAGTCCGGTTTGCCACGAGTGCGGCGATCCGGACGACACGGCCCAGCACACCCTAGAGGTGTGCTCGAAGTGGGATCCGGAGCGCCGCGCTCTGGTTGCGGACACAGGGCTCTCCGATCTCTCACTGCACAGCGTCGTGTCGGCCATGCTGAGCAGTGAGAGATCGTGGTTGGCGGTCGTCTCCTTCTGCGAGAGCATTGTCTCGCAGAAGGAGGCGGCGGAGCGGGAGCGCGAGGAGGACGTGGATGCGCACCCGCTCCGGCGTAGACGTGTGGGGCGAAGGCGGAGGCAGTTTGCCACCCGCCTGAACCCCTAGTAGGACCGTGGGGATAGGGTCCCACACAAAGGTCCTACACGTCTGGGGGAGGGTTCGGCGTGTTAACTGAACCCTCCCTCCTTTGGCGCAGGTGCCCCAGCAACAGGCTGGGGCGGCTGGGGGGCACCCAGTGGTGAATAGTCATCAGCCCACGGTGCCCCCGTTAACAGCCTGTGGAGGTTAACACCGGTGAGGTTTTAGTGGGTAGGCTTCCCCCTTCCCCTTCGCTCTGAAGGGTAGGGGGTTGAGAGTCCCACATAACCCTCCAATATGGTCGTCCCTAGACCGGAGGGTACGCGTAAATGCGTTTCCTCACCGTTAAAAAAAAAAAAAAAAAAAAAAAAAAAAAAGGTTAGGTTAGGTTAGGTTAGGTTAGGTTAGGTTAGGTTAGGTTAGGTTAGGTTAGGTTAGGTTAGGTTAGGTTAGGTTAGGTTAGGTTAGGTTAGGTTGGGGTGCAGGCCGGATTCCTCCACGTTGGCTTGGGTGTTGCAGTCTCTCTTGATCTCGATCCGGAGAGAACGCAGCATCTGGGCTGGTGCACCCTGGGCATCGGCTGAGACTTTCCCTTTTTTGGGGGAATCTTTCAGCCCATGGCAAATATCCGGCACGGGGGGGGGGGAGGTAGGTGACAAGTGACTTTTCGTCTGAAAACTCGCTTAGTCACCGCCACACTGGGGGGGAAATGGGTAGCTTAAGTTAGGTTAGGGGGTGGGCTCGGCGTGCACTTACAATGCCGTCGAGCACTTACCACCCAAAAACTAGGGGAGGCACGTCGACTCCTCTAGCCCCGTACTCTGGCGTCTTGCTTCAACGACCCCATCCAGCGACGTAATGGGTAGTTGCAAGATGCCGGAACGGAGGGCTTGCCTTCATTGGCCGGCCCGCGAGAAGGAAAACTCTATAAAACCCGACAGCATAGTCGTTAAAACCTGCAGATACAGAGCGACCTCTGCAGTATCTAGCTTTACCCCTGGGATGGGCGTCACCCGGGGGTGGACCTTGTATATCGACCCGTGATCGTGGGAACAAAATGGACTTTAAAAACTATACATTTTCTGATGAAGAAGTGGATGACTACAGTAGTAGTGAAGAGGAGGGGCACTCGGAAACGAGTGTCCGAAATATCGAACAACGGCGTAAACGTCCATTAGTGGATACCGGAGACGATGAAGAAACGCGTGCTGGCCCTGGGCCAAGTAAGCCGCTTTTAAAAAGAGGACGAGGCCGTCCCCCAACAACTGGGAAGTATGTTGGCCTAGCAAAGGCAAAGATGGCGTGGGTGGAGGCCGAGCGGGAGAAAATGATGCTTGAAGCAGAGTCTGAGCTCATTGCCTCAACCCGTCAACTTAGGAAAAATCCTACTTCCTCGTCTCAGCTTACTGAGGCGAGTACTGATGCTGGCAGCGCCGACTTTTTAATAAAGTTGGTGCAAGACAGTGTGGTCGCCATTCATAAGGTGGCCGCTACGTCTAAAAACCTAAAAGGGACATACGTCCGTGTCCTCAAAGATGCAGCTGACAATATTAAGGACGCGTGTGAGGTCCTTAAGGTGCGCTGCGTCTCAGATGAGACGGTACGAATGCAGGCTGAGAACAAAAGACTGCAGGAGGAGATGGAGGGGCTCCGAAAAGAGCTGGCAGACCTCCGAACACAAATGGAGGAAGACAGGAGACAGCAAAAGGCGGTGGTAGACCAGCCACCTCAAACAGCCTCTCCAGCTAGGACTGACACCGAAGAACTGGTGCGCACCATCATGTGCCAAGTGGGTACCATGATCACCGCCCGGTTCGACGGTATAGAGGACAGACTGCTCCCGGAGGTGCGCTTGCGACCCTCACTGGCGGCAGATAAAAGGTTATCGGGATGTGTGGACGATTTTTCTGCAGCCGACGCGTCGTACCTTCCAGAGCCTTGCACTGGTGAGAGTTATATACCTCCCACGCACCCCCAAACGAAGGACACACAGACAGTACGGAGCTTGCCTTCACAGTCAATACCTAAGGTATCGCACCAGGCCTACTCGACGGTAGTCAAAGAAGGCTCCAACAATAAAAAGAGGTTAGGAAAGAAGAATGGTCAGGGCCCGTCTTCTTCCTCCGCCCCAGTTCCAAAGGCTGCGCGACCGACGCAACGGATCACTCCAGAGCAAAGGAAGCAAAGTGGGAAGAAAAAGAAAAAGAGGAAGAGGAAGCGTAAACCGCGGATAGTCACCCCTCAAACCACAGCGGTGATAATCACCCTAAAGCCAGAGGCGTCACAGAAAGGGTTGACTTATAGGGACGTGATGTTAAAGGCAACGAAGTCTTTCACTCTAAGCGAGGTAGGCCTTGAACACGTCAAGGCTCGAAGCACTGCTAGCGGAGCCCGGTTAATAGAGGTGCCGGGTGCTGACAGTGGCTCAAAAGCGGATCAGCTGGCGGCTAAACTACGTAATGTCCTTAGTGACATAGCGGAGGTAGCACGACCACTGAAGACGGTCGCTCTGCGTGTGTCCGGCTTGGACGAGTCCGTCGGGGCTGATGACGTAGCCGCTGCCATCTCGACAAAAACTGGGTGCCAGCCCGAACACGTAAAGGTTGGCAGCATACGCGCGGGGTCATTTGGTGTTGGCACCGCAGTGATAAAATGCCCGCCAGAATCTGCAAAGGTCTTGGCTGCGGCAGGAAGACTTTTGGTGGGCTGGTCATCAGCCCAGATCAAGCTGCTTGATCCCTTACCCATGCGCTGTTTTAAGTGCATGGGCTTAGGCCACGTTCGAGCGGCTTGCCCATCTCAAGTTGACCGTGGTACAACTTGCTACCGTTGTGGCGAAGAGGGACACATGTCTGTCGGCTGCAAGGCCAAACCGCATTGCGTGGTTTGCGCCCAAGCAAAGCGACGTGCAGGACATGTCATGGGCGGAAAACGCTGCAGGCCTCCTCGAAAGAGGAACAAGTCGGTGCCTCCACAAGGGGCTGCACCACAGGAGACCCGCGGAAGTTCTCCAAGGGAGATGGAGTCTTAAGATCTCCCCCTTATGAGAAACGTGGTGAAAGGAGCAGGGCGCAAGCCACAACTCTTTGTGAGACGCGGGCCGAGATGGGCGTCTGGAGCCTGCATTGCACAATCTCACATGCCGACAGGGGTGTCATTCGATCTTGACACCTCCAGCCTCTGGCTAGACGAGCCCCGGCTTTATTTCCAGGGCAGCTTTGGCCGTCGTTTTGGAAGAATTCATTTTGACTCCCACGGCGGCCATCATAAAGCGGTTGAGGACCAGCAGAGGGGTTTTAGTGGGTAGGCTTCCTGACCTTTGCCCGTTAGGGGAAAAGGTCGGGGGGAGAGTCCCACATAACCACCGCGTTCGCCCAGACGCGGTGGTATGCGCAAAGCATTTCCCCTCTTAAAAAAAAAAAAAAAAAAAAAAAAGGTTAGGTTAGGTTAGGTTAGGTTAGGTTAGGTTAGGTTAGGTTGAGGTCAAATCTTGGGTGTGGATAGAACGATTTGCGGGTGATTTGGTGACGAAAGACTACATTTTTTTTCTCATCTTATTTCTCTCTTTCTTTCTCTCTTAGCTAGTTACGTTTTCTTATTTTATTAAGTTTTCTATTTGCGGTTGGTTTTTTGTTCATTGGTTTTTATTGTTTCTTCGACGTTAAATATAAAATTGTTGCCGATATCGTATCGAGCCCTTTTCAGGGCTAGAACATACCGGCAATCCCCGTCTTGACCGTACGGTTGGTCCTGTTACTTCCCTCTCGAAAGATTGGGAATTAGCGACCTCCGGGTTTTCGGGTTTTTTGGCGTCGACTTTTTGTACATATTTTCCTTTGTTTACATTTTTACACTTTAGTTTAGTCGGTGTTGCCAGCTGCCTTAATTGCCCAGTTTTTGGGTTGGGGTAGCGGCAACGGTCCCGCTAACTATAGCGTTGGTTTTGTCTTATTTTGTAGTTTAAGTCGGGAGATCCTTTATTTTTAAAATTTCGGGTATTTTACTCGAAATTGGCAAAATAAAGGTCTCAATTTTGAGTTTGTAAAAATTATTTAATTAGGTTGCGGTTTTTGTATTATAGTCATATTTTTAGGAGCGGTAGTGTGTTTAATTGTGTATATATTTCTGAAGATTTCATAACTTTCCGACTGCAAAGTCGGAAGTTATAAATTTTCAAGTGTAGTGGGGGGTAGAAGGTTTCTGCGGGTACAAAGTTAAGGTTTTATTAAAATTTTGTAAATTCGATATCTTTTGAACCTTTTAACTTTTATTTGTTTTTGTTATTTAGTTGGATAGGTTTTGTCTTGTGCTATTTTTTAGTGTTTTTTCCGATTTCCTGCGACCCCGGGAAGTGGGTAAAAACTGCGGGGGAAAAAATAGTACCGTTGCTATTTTTTTCCTACAGGCGCAAAACTCGTTTTTATAGGGAAAAGTCTAAATTCGACTCGCACTTGACCGATTTTATTTCGGATTTCGAAATAACTTCGGTCCTGCTGGTCGAATTTAGACCAAATTTTGTAGGCCGGTGGTAGGGGTCACCATGGCCTCTGACCACGAGAAATGGGAGGATCCACCGGAAGGGGGGGGGGATATCTACAGCTCTGGCTGTGAGTCAGACGACTCACTCATAGCCGTGGATGTGAGGACCCCTCTTGCCTCCAAGCGGAGCCATGAGGACGATGAGGAGGGTGATCCGAGGCCCGCTTTCGGGCCCAAAATCAGCTCCTCACTTAGGGGTAAGCCCAAGGGGGCGTACGCGGGGTTGGCTGCGGCAAGGGCCAAACTCAAAGACGTTGATCCTTATCGCTTTGAGGATGAAGCGGATGCTGCCGTTGCCGCAGCATACCGGAAGGATTTCCCCGAGCTCCGTCCCAGAGGGGAAAAACAGGGGAAAAGGGGGGAGAAAGTGCGCTCGCGGTCGCGATCACCGTCCTCCCCTACCAGAATGAGCCCAACGGCGTTCCTGCGCCTAACAGACCCGGTCGAGGCCACCCGGGAGGCGGCAAGGGATATCCTGGAGGGTGCCAGGCGCTCCGGGAACTTGAAGGGGGACATTTGGGGCGTGATGAATCGGGCGTGTAAAATTATCCTCGATTCGATGGACGATGTGGAGGCCGCCAAATCGGAGAGCGAGGAGATCCGCATCCTCAAGGCGGACAACAAGAGGATGCGGGAGCAACTCGCTCAATGTTTGGGGGAGCTGAAGGCGCTCCGAACTGCCTTCTCGGAGCGGGAGATTCCGGCGCCTCCGGCCTCGCTGCTGGATCCGCCCGTGCAGTTTTCTGCTGCGGATCTGGCGGAGGCCATCGGAGTTCTCAAAAAGGACCTGTTCACCTCTTTGGGCGGCATGATTAATGCCCGCATCGAGGAGGTGAACAGGCGCCTGCCGCCGGAACCAATTCTCCGCCCCCCGCTGGCGGCTGACAAGAGAGCAGGGGGACCAGCACTGACAGCCCCCCCCAAGATGAGTACGGCTGTGCCAGCCGCCCTCAGGGTGAGGACCACTCAGCCTGAGGTAGGAGCAAGACTGGGGGACGGGAGGCCGCAAAAGGCCAAACCTACCAAAAAGGTAGCGGCCCCCTCCCGCCAAGCCCCAGTCCCGGCCCCACGAGCCCCCTCGACAGCCGCTCGGTCGTCGGCCGAAAGACCTGGGCCTTCCTCAAAAACGCCGCGTCCACCCCAGGAAACTTGGGTGGATGTGGTGAGGAAGGGGAAGGGGAAGGGGAAAGGAAAGGCCCAGCCCGCCCCCTCGTCCAAAGCGCCCCAGGCGCCCCAAATGTCTAAGAAGGCGGTGCCTAAATTGAAGGCACTGGCCGTTCCGAAGACGGCGGCGGTGGTGGTTTCTCTGAAGAAGGAAGCCACCACCACCACCACGCTGCAGGCCACCATGGCCAGGGCCATCAATGCCCTGAGCCTGGAGGCTGTGGGCCTGCAGCATGTAAAAGTACGGTCCTCGATGACGGGGAACCGAATAATCGAGGTCCCCGGAGAGGACCAGGAAAATGCGGCCGACAATCTCGCAGCCAAGCTGCGAGAGATTGTCGGCGACGTGGCTGACGTGAGCCGCGTCACCAAGAAGGTTGGGCTCCAAATCGCCGGCTTGGACGAGTCGGCGACTAAGGAGTCCGTGGCGCTGGCTGTCGCCTCCGCGGGAGCCTGTGATGAGGCCTTAATCAAGGTAGGGGGCATTCGCCCCCTGTATGACGGCACTGGATCCGTCCTTATTCAGTGCCCTGTGCGGGTGGCGAAAGCCCTCTTAGAGAAAGGGCGAGTCAGAGTCGGTTGGGCCTCCGCCAGGGTCAACAGGATCGGGCCAACACCCCTGCGGTGCTACAAATGCATGGGTGTTGGTCACACCCGAGAGACGTGCCCCTCCAGCGTTGACCGGTCCAACGCTTGCTACCGGTGCAGCAGGGAGGGGCACATGGCTAAGGAGTGCTGGGAGGAGAAAGCGTGGTGCGTGGTGTGCGCCCATGCCAAACTCCCGGCTGATCACTCCATGGGGGGGGACAGTTGTTTCCCGCCTCACACTAGAGGCAAGGACCTGAGGACGCGACCCCCCCGTCGTCCTCAGCCTCCCCCACAGGTAGAAGAAGCCGCCGGCCGGCCCGAAGAGGACAACCGCATGGACCTCTAAATGTCAGCACACCGACATCTAGAGGTCCTGCAGGTGAACGCCAACCACTCCGCCAGAGCTCAAGATCTGCTCATGCAGACCATGGCGGAGTGGGAAATTGGCGTTGCGGTTGTCGCGGAGCCATATTTCGTCCCTCCCCTACCTAATTGGGTAGGGGCTTCGGACGAAATGGTTGCCATCGTGGTGCCGGCGGTTGGGGACTTCCCCCCCCTGTCGAGGATCGAGGGTGGCCCGGGGTTCGTGGCGGCCAGGTGGGGGAGCGACACCGTTCTAGTAGCGGTGTATTTCTCCCCCAATAGGCCGCTGCGTGCGTTCGAGCAGTTCCTGGGGGTCCTGGGGGGGGTGGTCAGGAGGGCTGCCCCGAGACAGGTGATGGTCCTGGGGGACCTCAATGCCAAGAGCTCGGCATGGGGTTCCCCCATCACGGACCCGCGTGGGGCGGCTCTCACGGATTGGGTGGTGGCAACGGGACTGGAAATCCTGAACCAGGGCGACGCAAACACATGCGTGCGGCGGCAGGGGGGTTCGGTCGTGGACATAACGTTCGCGACCACTGCCATTGCCGCACGCGTGGAAGAATGGCGCGTCCTGGAGGACGTGGAGACCCTCTCCGATCATTTGTACATCAGGATGAGGGTCTCCGCAGGAGGGGTCCAGCCACCGCCCATCCCGGGGAGGAGGGCGAACGGGGGCAGGAGGTTCCCAAAATGGTCCCTGTCCCAATTGGACAGGGCCATGGCGGACGAGGCGGCGATGGTGGAGGCCTGGTGCGCTGCCCCACCCGCCGCCCTCGGTGTTGAGGAAAGGGCGGTCCGGTTCCGCATCGCACTGCAGACGGTGTGCGATGCGGCCATGCCCCGGACCAAGCGCCTCTTCGCCCGCAAGAGGGTGTACTGGTGGTCCGCAGAAATTGCGGGCCTGCGTACCACCAGCAACGCCGCCCGCCGGGCCTACCAGCACTGTAGGCGCCGGCGGCACACTGCCGAGGAAGAAGAGGGCCTCCACCGCACCCTCAAAGAGGCAAAGGGGGCTCTCAATATGGCTATTGCCAAGGCCAAGGATGAGGCGCATGTCTCATTCTTGGCCACCCTCGATAGGGACCCGTGGGGACGGCCCTACAGGGTGGTGCGTAACAAGATGCGCACCGCCCCTCCCATGGAGTCCCTCGAGCCCGCCCTACTGCAGAGGGTCGTCGAAGGGCTGTTCCCTCCAGCCCCCTCGATCACTCCCCCGGAAATGGCCGAGACCCGGGAGGAACGGGAGGACGAACTCGTCGTCGCTCCTGTGAGCGATGACGAGTTCGAGCGGGTGCTGGATCGACTCCGGGGCTGCAAAAAAGCCCCGGGTCCAGACGGAGTCCCAGGCCGCGTCCTCCCGATAGCGTTGAAGCACCTCGGGAACCGCCTCAGGCAGATCATGGACGACTGCCTGAGGGAGGGAAGGTTCCCGAGGATATGGAAGGAGGGGAGGCTGTGCCTCCTCCGTAAAGAGGGTCGACCCCCCGACTGCCCGTCCGCATACCGCCCCATCGTGCTGCTGGACGAGGCCGGGAAAATGTTCGAACGCATCCTGGCCTCCCGGATCCTGCAGCACCTGGAGACCGCCGGCCCGAACGTCTCGGAAAGACAGTTCGGGTTCCGGGAGGGGC